>OY728159.1:1171159443-1172612138 GCA_963277665.1 Viscum album
ATTAATTTTTTTTATAATGGGTTTTAATCTATGAAAAAATATATTATTAATATAATATAATTTATAATTCAAAAAATATCTATGTTATAATGTTTACTATGTAAATTATAATTTTTTTATATTTTTACCAAAAAATAACCCTCCCCTCAAGTATAAATACCACTCATCCTTTGAAAATCACTTCCCATTCACTTATCAAAGAAAAATATCTATTAAAATACATAATAATTAGTATATTTATAACCTTAGGGATGTTGTGTTTGAATCTAACACCTATCCCTCACGGATTTATCTCCATAACAAACAAGTAAATCTTCAATGAATAGGTAACCTGTGATCCTTTATTTTTATTTTTATTTCTCTTATTATTTATACTGTAAAAATATATTTCATTAATAAATTCTTAAATATTTTTTATATACAATTATATAACATATTAATTTTATTATGATATTGTTATAAATATTTTAATCTAAATGTAGTGTATATACTCTCTCTCCACCTCTTTTGATAGATCCCTGCAATAGTGGGTTTCCCCCTATGAGGACATTGTCAATTATTTTCTTATCACTTACTAAATTGATGGATAATATATATTATGTCTTAAAAATTTATTATAATATTTTGGAAATAATTTTATGATAATATAAATTATAAATTATCAAAAACACAAAAATTGAAACAAGATGGGATAATTTAAAGAAAACATGACTTAAATCAGGATCTAAGGTAAGGGGAATCTCAAACCCGACTCTTATTTTGGGTTTTTAATATCTTTTTAAATTCTTTAACTTTGATTATTATAAAAATTTATAATAAATGAAATGAAAAATATTTGTTTTTATTTTTTTGGTGATATTCATAATTTTACATCACTATGATGAATTATAACACCTATAATGGTTTAAAAAAATAATATTTAACAAGATAATTTGAATTGATTACTATTTTCTCCACAACCTATGGTATTTTTATGCCAACATTTATTATCCAAAAATATGTTTTTTGTATTATTTTAGAAACATACAAGTTTATTCAACGAATCATGATTTATAATGTAATTATGAAACCTTTTTATTTTCCCTGGTTTTACCTAACAATTATGATTGTAATATGATTCCTTTATATGTGGAATAAATGATCATGACCATTTTATGATGTGATGGGTGGTAATGGAATTATATGAAAATTTAATTAATTGGGAAACATGTTATATCTCATGGTATTATGTATATTATACATGAACATGATTTTATATTTGTTCAAAATTCATGATGTGATTATTTTTACACATATGTTACACATGAACATGGTGATAGGTTTGTTCACAACTTAAGGGTGGTATTTGACCACAATGTTATAATGTTTCATCTGTGTGAACATTCCAGATTCAATGCATCTTTAAAATGATTCCCCATGCTTATAATGATTATCCTTTTACCATGATTTCATGATAATGATTATGATCAACAATATACTATTCTAATCCATGTCTCATGTTATTTTCTTATAATTTTTCCTCTTACTAGGCTTTTAGAACACCCTTTATTTGATGAATGTCCTCATGTTTTTGCATGTATTTTGGATAAATTGAAATCTAATATAAGGAATATGCTTAAGGAATTAAATAAAGTTTAATATTTTATGTATAATTATATTTTATGAACCTAATTGGTCCAATATACCAATCCTTCCAATCCTATATTATATTATTATATTTTTTTTTATTATAAAAATGTTGTAATAATCTTATATGAAAAAAGGAAGGTGTCTATAGTTAGTATCAAAACATGGTTTAATTATTTGTGGAAATTAGAACTAGAAAACATTAGTAAAAACCCCAAGGATAAGTCTAAATATAAAAAAGCATCCCAACATTTTGATAAAGTATAGAGTGTATAGTTTTATAATATTGAAAATTATATCCGGATACTACAAGTAGATGTGGGCTCTAAATAACATGTACCCAAGTATAAAATCCTTGAAAAAAGGTTGGTTGGGTATTAACTCTATATTTAATATGTGTACAATAAGTTTCCATAACTGCACACCTATTTTTAATCTCCATGGGGCATGCATTTTTTGATCACATACTATTTACAAACCATTATAAAGGATATATATCTAAAAGTAATTATTAATTTTTTTAAATTTATAAAATATTGAAGTGTATGATCCTAAAGAAAGGTTTGGGAATTGAGATTGTAAAATATAATTATAGATCCTAGTGTATTGTTAAGGGAAATAATGTGACACCCATATTTCATCGTAGAGCTCAATTTTCTCAATTTTATTTTATCTTGGGTCATTCTCAGTTTCGATAGTTTTGGGTTAGAATTTTTAATTTTTGGATGCTTTTATAGGGTAGAATGATTTACCCGCATGGTTAGTAGAAACATGTGATGCCCATTTTAAGGAGTATATTATTGATACAAATCCTCTTTATACATCTTTATACTATTTTTAAACCATATGGAGATCCCCAAAAAAAATACAAGTTCCCTTGTCCTAAGATGAGTCCAACACATGGTTGGTGCGCTGTTTAGAAAACCATGTGGCCAAACCATGTGACTTGCACATGTGTTAAAATTTTGGGAATTTCCAAAAATTACATTGTTAAATTAAAAGGGATTTCACCCCTCTTCTCCACCATATGCATCGACTAACCCATTAGGAGTGAAGAAGGAGCTTCATATTCCTCCTTTGATCTTTGGACTTCCTTTGGTGTTTTTTTCAATTGATTCTAAGGTATTTATTCTTCTATTTATTCTATAATCCTTCCTTTTCCTTATTTCCTAGGTTTCCTCATTCTCTCCTTACCCTAGTCCAATATGAAATATGGGGATTAGATTTAGTATGGTTTTAGCCTTGGGATATTGTCTCTTATGGATTTTATAGAAGGAATTATTACTTTAATGGGTGGACACCGTCAAAGGAGACATATTTTAGCTTGGTTTCAGCTTCTTACAAGTAGTTGTTTCTGTAAAATAATTTCATTTTGGAATTAAAAGTATTCTTGTGCTTTATAAATTCATTTTTGATGAAATTATTAATATATTTGATATCCATGTGATTATTTAAAACCATTTCATTGTGTCTTGATCTTGGAATAAATGGTTTCTCCTTTAAATTACATGTTTTCATTTTTAAAATGGAATGTTTTTATGTGCTAATATCATATGAAGTTCTTATAAGTCATTTTGAAATATTTTTAGAATTTTTATTGGATTTTAATCTACTTCAGGTTTCAAATGAGTGAAAAATATGTTTTAAATAGAGTTTTCTTTAAAGTGAGGTATTGACCTCAAAATGATTTATAAAGGGGGTTCATTAATGAATTTAAAATTTTTATTTGAAATGTGTATGTGGTTTAACCCTTTTTAAAAGTACTGAATGGATTTTTTAAAATATAATTTATAGAAGGGGTTAGTCTTTGGCCTTGTTTTGGATTTGAAAGGGTAAGACCCATTTTTTAATGGTGTATTTAAATTTTTTAAATGAGTTTGGGATATCCATCAATTTTTGAATAGTGTTTGCAGTGGTTTTCTATGAAATGTTAAAGGTATTGGAATTATAATCCTTGTTTTATAATAAATACCCATTTGTAACTTTAGTTTTAAATTATTTATGTGAAATAGAACCATTTATTACCCTTTTTTTGTTTACCCCATTTGTAGATTTTTTATCACTATATGAAAATTTTTGCTCCTCCCATTTGGGAATATACTTGTTTATGTAATGGGTGCATGATATATATGGGGTTATTAATTATTTTGGAGTTGGGGGATAGTAATAGTAATTTCTTGTTCCTCGCATGCTAATCCTCTATTTCATGTTATTTTACCTCACTTCTTTATTAGTCAGGGTAACTTGGGTGCTAAGTGGAAGATTTTATTATATTTCACTAGTTGGTTTTCATGCTACTAATAGACCTCTAGTCATGCTAGGAACTATGTGTAGGAGGGTGTGTCATAAAAATGGTGCTTTTGTGGCCTATTTTAATGAATTTTGGTTTGAATTTTATCATATTTCAATAGTTGTTCCATGAGATAGAAAACTCGTAAAAGGTAAGATGAATCTTACATTAGGGATTAAGGGAAGAACTCATGACACATTTTATTTCGTGATTAGTTGTTGATGTAAGAAATTTTTATCAAGTGCTTAATTTTATTACTTCCCCTTTCTGATATTTTGGTAGAATCCATATCTTGATTATTTTTATATTACTTTTGAAATATGGTGCCTATATTTTTATATTTTACTCATGTGTGTTGGGTATTTTCCATTGGATAGAGAGTTTTAAAAGATATTTCAAAAACCAATTTGGAATTTAAAGACTCTTGTGTGGGTTTTAAAAGTTGATTTCAAAATTGGTGTTTTGTTTTGAAGATGGATTCATTTGGTTAAATGTCCATAAAGTGACCATTTTTTAAACAAAACAAAAGAATTATTTTGATAAATGTTAAGGGTGTGTGGTTTTGTAATGGCTTGGGTTGGTGTAAATGTTATTAAATCATTCGTTTTTAGTTTAAGAAAACAATGTGGAAAATTTTCAAAAGTGATTATGGATTTTTTTTTGGTTTTTCATAATTTATATTTAAAAAGGAATCTTTCGAGTTTATTTTTCATATAAATTTTATAAATTTCCTTATGAAAAGAATTTTGTAGTGTGAGGTGGTTAGAGTGACCTATAGGTATTTTTATATAATACCTATATATTTCAGGATCTAGGTTTTTAGTTGGATTTAGTTTTTGTTCCTTTATGTCCAATGAAGGTTGAGTTGGGTGGTGGTGAGATAACAGAGGTTTCAGGGATATGGTTTTGATCTATAATCGAGTTGGTTTGAAATTTGTTTTGGTTAGTGTTGTATCTATCATGCCTTGATTTATCATTCTATTTATGGATGATGATTATATTTATGAAAATGGGTTGGATTAGTTCTATTGGTTATGACCTATTTGGAATGTTCATTCATGTTGGTTTATCTTATATCTTTATATTTCATAGACAAGAAATTTAAGCATTGTCCATGCCAAACTATCAATTGTGTTTCATTGTATTTAATCTATAATTCAGGTTAATCTTTTACCAAAGAGATTCCTATGATTCCCATGAACTAGTTTCCAACCAATAAGGATTTATAATTCCCTTAAAACGTTGTGGTAAACTGATTTGGGTTTCAAGTAGATGGATTCCCAAATTTTTTCTCTACACACTGAGAGGGGGAGAAATAGTGTACCCAATTTTATCGAGTTTTCATTTTCTTATTTTAACACCTTTTACTCTTTGAACTCTATACTGGTTAAGAGGAATGGATCAATCAATTATCTCTCAACCCTCACCCATATATTCAATGTAGAATAATAGAATAAAAACAACACATGATATTTATAAGTTCTGAAGCAAATGTGAGTTCATACCCCGTACCATGCATGGAATTTCTTGAGTCCTGAATTTTATTATCACTATAACATTGTGGTGATTAAAAGTGAAGTTATAAGTAACAAAAAATGGTTAGGTATGTATCATACACTTCCATAATATTTCATTGTTTATACTATAACCATCGGTTCCTCAAAGTTATTATTTATAGTAGTACCACATGTTCCTCAACAACTTTCCTCAAACCCCTAAAGAAGATATCTTCTTTGTGCATAGGATGTCACTACAAAATATGGAATGGGATATTTTTCCTCAAGAAACAAATATTCATCTTTATAAGATAATATAAGGAAAAATATATGTAGTTTAGCTCTTTTTCATGTCCTCGTGAAAATTATGTATACTAAACACCCTGGTTTTCTTTTCAGCAAGGTCCTCCATTGATATAATTTAATAGAACTAAAAAGGATAGTACCTCTTCAACATATTATTTATTTTTATATTATTCCTTTCAATTTTTACTGAGTAAAATATGTATGATAAACATAAATGCTGAGACCCTCTCCCCCTCTTTAATAGTTAAAATTATAGATACTGCATGAGGAATAACATAGTCTAACCACATACCCCTTATTCATCATTACATTTTTTTATATTCACAATGTTGCATGGAATATATTTTATCATGTTCTTAACTTCTTAAATACCTAAATATATTTACATTCAATTTATTGTAATATAATTTTTCAAATCTCATAATATTTTTTATTAAAATTTCCTTTTATCCCACTAATTACTTAAAACATAAAGCATTATGAAATATTAAAAAATATCTCAACTCATTCATACTAAATTCATATTACCTTAAACAAATTCCACATTAGTAAATTGGTACCTATTAGTTGAAACCCTAACTCTCTATAGGAACTAGTGTAGGATCTAGTCTCGCCAAACATAGAAATTATGTGTATTATTCATAGGGTGATTCAAAGGAATTGTCTAGTTGGGGAATGTGTGGGGTGCACTCGGCTTCGTCGGCCAAACCTGCTTGGAGTTGAGCATAACCCATACACACCTTTTTACAAAAATCCTATACCCAAGTGGTAAAGGATATTTATTGTCATCAAAATGACCCATGATCAAATCTGGGTTGAGGTAAAATCATTGAGTTACTATAGCAGTAACTATAGCGAGTACTATATCAGTTTCTGTAGCAACTGAACTATTCACCCGATTTGGGTCCAAGAGGAACTGATTTGAAACTTTAGGCCATATGGCCTTTAGGGAACCAAATGAATCCAGGAAATTAATTACCTTTTGGGCCACATGGCCTTTATACCACCAAAAATTAAAAGGTAATGGAGAGAGACCAACCGATCAATGCTGCACATCAAGTTGACAGCATATGTTGGCTTTTGCTAACATTGCTATGTGGGTAACTCAAAAGAGAGATAGGTGCGTTGGAACCTATCAAATGGACCTATATCCATATGGGACAGAGGAGTGATATTCCATTACATTGAAAAGTGTAACAAACATGATGTTTCTTTATAGAGGGGGAACTGCATCATGTGAATGGTGATAACCATATAGGCGAAGTGATGCATCTTGGTAAGCTGTGTTGCATTGAGATATATAGATGTTGCTGGGTGGGAAGCTCGAAAGATCCATGGGTGTCCTAGAACCTACGATATGAACCTATAGCCAAATTTGGGTTAAAGAGGGGTGGTCTATGAGGAATTAATAGTGGGTAGTGCAACACAATGGCTAATGGTAAGGGGGAGTCACAAAAAAAGGATGGGATCATGGTGAGAATCATGGATTCTTAGTGTCCTTATGGCCATGAAACTATAATAGGACTTTGTTCCATTGGGAATTAGGGTCATGTAAGGGTTACCTATAAATCCAGTAAAAAATATGGCTATATTTGCTTAATAAAAAGGGGGTATTTTCTCCTATATGTTAAAAAACAATATCGAAACATGTTAAACTCTCAATGGTGTAATATTTTTCTTTCTATAATGTGGTATGAATCCTTTTAGTAAAACCATATCAAGAATCCCATTCTAATGATATTTTTAATGAATCCCAACACTTTAAACTCAATAAATATAATCTATAGACTCTATTTTGAATAAACCCATCATCCAGTCCACTCCTTTCATGTATCTACTAAAAATCCTCTTAAATAGTTTTCATACATGACTCAAGATCATAACTAAGATTATCAATTCATCTAGGGTAAGATCATGGGCACCCGAGTGCTCTGTATATTTTGATCTCATTTCAATAGTCAACCACATGAAGAATATATTATATAATAATGTAAACTCTAGAATGATGATGAACACTTAATAGAACTATTCCTTCACACATCTAGATAAAAAAAAATGAATGATGCGGAAAGATGTTCACAGGTGATATATGAATACATAATATTCCCGATAAGAGAAAACCACATGAAAAAATATTTTATGACTTCATTTTTTTTGGATGAAATTGTGGGAGTAATCATACCATAATCAATCAATATTATGATTCCTTTGAACCATGTGCATCATGAGCCTTTCAGATATGAAGGCCCAAGATTTATGTTGACCCTCCTCATAATATTTTTTATTTATAACTCATTGAATGTATATATTTTTTAGTGGATAAATAGATTTTAATGAAACATATTGAAATAAGACACCAAAATAGTAAATCATATACTAATACGAGACACTATTGATAAATTACAACCCACTCTTATATATCCACTATTAATTAATCACACATTAACATGAGACACCATTGACACTTCCATATTTATTTAAAAGAAATAAAATACTCACAAAGTGGTCTCTTTAATCCACCTATTTCATTTTGTTTTCAATACTTACTAAAAATTATAACTAATATGTGTTTCTCCATTTCACTTTTTTTCAAACACAATATTTCATTATCTTTATATTTATCATTAACTGTGAATTTTATTTTTACTCCCCATTATTCATAATAAATATAATGTATAAGAATGGGTTTTATCTAAATTTACATCAAGTAACTTTTCCCACTTTGAAATTTTGACACAACTTGAATTGAATGAGGGAAAGATGGAACCAAATTAATTATTATCTATGAGGTTCTAGTTAATTGACTATATGTATATTTGGGCTAACCCAATGTAGAAGAAAAGAGTAAGTAACCAAAATTTTCAAATCAATCCATAAATGTTCTTAATATGTAATACCACTTACAAAAATCTCTTTCAGGGTTCTATAATCATATAATTATCAATAAGATTTATACATATACTCATTTCAATAAAATGATCAAAATAATTCAACTATATAAAAGTTTACTCCCACTTTCACTGTTATTTTCAATCATCCAATATTCACCCATTATATAAAGTTTAATATAACTAAAGAAATTGTAGACAATGTGATTGGAATACCTCACCATTTAATTTTAATATTTATGAATAATTTTCGTATTATTGAAAAAAAATATATTTTTTCATCTTATAGAATCCATATCAAGTGATACACCCTAATATACTTCAAATGATGTTTAAACATTCCTAGGTTGAAATATGTGATTGAGACTAATTTTTTATTAGAAATTATACAACTTGATTTCCTACACTTAACTCATCACACAGGTTAAATAAATTATATATACATGGAAAGATTTAATTTTGGGAATAATTACAGAATTATTTCTCAAATTTTTAATTTTAGGTTATTGATTAAAAAATAACCTCCCTGATTTTAGGATTTTATTCTTGAACCTAAGGATAAGATAATAAAAACCCATACATTTTCAATGAAATTACTTCAAGTAATTTGAAGAACTTTTACTTGTATTTGAATAATGAACTTTGGTAGCTTCTCCACACCCTTTTCACTGGTCTCCCCCTTGTAGAGGATCTGTAACTCATCTTTATCAAAGTGACTCTCTTACATTGATGAATTTCAAGATATTTCATATTGAAAAAACACCAAGATGGAACAATTTAAGAATTCACTAAGTTTGGAATAATGATTCTAGCTTCTTTGTTTCAATATTTCTATCAAATTTTAGCAAATCTCACACCTAATAGACTCACCTTCAATCACATAATTTAAAGAAAACACAAATATAACACAAAAATTAATGGAATTAGTTAGTTATCTTTGTTATTTAATTTGAGCAACAATGTTGGGTAGTTTTTCTAAAATTAGATTCTCCTTTCACTATAGTATTCATGATTGTGCATTTGGTTTTAAAATCTATCATAGCTTTGGGTAGAATCAAAATTTTCAATAATTTATCTTATTTTGGTGGGATGTTCCTATTTTAATAATTCATTAAGGAAAATTCATCTCATTATTCCATCTATTTCTTCTTTGATATGTCCTCTTGGGATGGAATCATGGTTAAGAAAATTAATGCAATGTGTTTAAATTTATAACACCTCTCAAACAACTTTTATGAAATTATTTGTTGTCATTTATCAATAACCAATCATGAAATTCATATTATTCATGTGGAACTTTTCTTATCTCTTTATCAATTTCTTTTACTAGTAGTTTTTCCATCCTTATTTACTTTTCCAAATTTTTATTTCATTCAACTATACACTCTTTTTAAACCAATTTATCTTGTATAGAATATTACCATTGATTATTTTCAACACTATACTTTCAAATCTTAAGTAACATATTCACCTATTCCTCCAGGATTTGTTTAACCCCTAAACCAATCCTTTTATCTCTTTCTTGAATTGATTCTTTACTTAATTCTAGATTGATCTTTCTTAAATTATTTTACATTTATTATTTTAAATAGTCCATGGTGTGGAAATCTTTACCATAATATAAGTAGATAAATTTTGGATTTACGACCTTTAATTCCCTCTTTTATACTTCCTCAGAGTGGTTTCCTAACTTCTTCTCTATTGATGAACACCTTCTTTTACATGTTTTCCTTCCAAGACAACTTCATCTTTTTTATTACTTGTTTAATTTTATATTATTGTATTATATTCTTATTAAAATATGATTTTTATGTGTTATAATATACCAAAAGTCATTATAATTGTAACCATATATATTGAAAAAATTCATATAATCTGTCTAAGAAATCAAATTTATTTTTGATAAATAGATTACTACCTTTTTGTGAATTCAGTATTTACATGGCATGTTATCTTGTTTCTTTAAGTCCACTCCCACTTAATTTTGGATTTCATGGATCTTAAAAATATAATATATTATACCTAAAATATAATTCTCTATTTTCAAACCCATAAAAATACCACCAATGGCCTATAAGTCGTGTTTTCTTTGTCTATTTGTTTCCAAAATTTCTAGAATTAGGTGCATGTTGTATTTGAAAATTTTCACAACTGTTCGAGATTATTTTGGGTTGAAAATTCTTGAATATAATATCCTAGACAACCTTTATATGGTGGAATTATTCTCATCATTTTTATTTATACATTATTTATAGTTTTTTTATTTAAAACCAACATTATCCAGAAAAAATAGATTTAGCATGATCAATAGAGTTTGATCTGAATAGTAACTTTATTCGAGGGATTAATAAAGTATGATTGTGATATGATTTCAAATCTAATTTATACTTTATGATTCACCTTAGAGTCATAAATTTCAATGAAATATTGTATGTAATTATCTATAGTTTTATAAGTTTGGAAAGTTATATCTTGAGTCGTTTCTAGAATTTTTAGTTTTATCCCAAGCTCAATATAATTCATGTCGAGGGAATATTTTTCATCATCATCCATTATAATATTGTTTTTCCACACTCTCTTTAGATTCTTGATTTTATCTTCATTCATATTTCTTGATTATTGTAAATATTTATCAATATGTTTGATTCTTTTTTCTTTGACCTCCATCTGAGCATATTTTACATTCACAGAGGTTTTATTCAATTTCATCTATACATGGCTTACCTATTCAAGAAAGTATTTTTTCACTAGACTCTCACAAGTATGCCTTTAAAATTTTTATTCAATCAAGGAAATATATTTCATTGAAAATTTCTATATATTCTTGTTTGGTTTTAATAAGATCTGGGAGATAAATGTATAGTTTGAATTTTTTACATAGTGGATCCTCTAATTTAGAATTTTCCTCTTCAAGGTAAGTTATTTCATGATGAAGATCATTTATAAAACCATGTATGTAAGTTATTAACACAAGAGAAACATTATTTACATACCATTAAATTTGGGGGTAGAAATATTGAATAGTTTCTATAGACTCATCTTCCCATATTCTTTACAGCTTAAGATTCCTTCTTAAAAAGAGTCACTTTCCTCATATTTGGTAGATACATTACTACATGTTTGATCAGTATGGGATAATGATAGATTTTCCTATTAAATTAATATCTTTTTATTCTTATTTATCTCTTTTTTTCTTCATATTTATTAATTTTTTGGATGAGATATCCATTTTATCTTCAACAACAATGGATATTTAGTCTTCCATCTAAGGTACTTTTGAGTTTTCTTCAAATATACACTTCATTTAGTGATTTTAAAAATAATTAATATTAATTCAAATCTAATAATAGGTGAGCATAAAATATCCCTGATACCACTTGTATGTACTAGTGATCTTTATAGGGATATTGAGATGGGGTTGAGTTAGTGTACCCAATTTTATTGACTTTTCATTTTATTATTTTAACCTCTATTACTCTCAAACCTCTTCCCCTGATTAAGTGTAATTGATCAATAAATGTTCTTTCAACCATCACACATTTATGCAATATATAATGAGACAATAATAAAAACACATGATATTTACAAGGTTTGACATCAATGTGACTGACCACTCCATTATATGCTCATATATTGTCAAGTGATAGATTTTTTTATTTTATAAATTTGTAGTGATTAAAAGTGAAATTATAAGTTAAACATAATGGTTAGGGATGTATCATATGATTCCATAATATCACATTTTTTATACTAGTACCACCAATTCTTAAATGTAATTATTTATATTGGTACCACTAGTTCCACAACCACTTTCCCCAAACACCTAATACATATCTTATATTTGTTTATAAGACGTCAATACATCACATCACTACGGGAAAAATGGTTAATAGCGACGGGGTATTTGTGACGTGAATTCTTCCCGTCGCAAATACCTTTCGCAAAGGAGTATTTGTGACGGACAACTATTCCCGTCGCAAATAATCTGTTATTTGCGACGGGTTTTTTTACCCGTCGCAAATAGTTTGGCACGAAATGCACGCCAAACCGCGCGAAGTTTATTTGCGACGAGGATAGAACCTCGTCGCAAATAACTGACGGCGATTAAAGACTATTTGCGATGGGACCCGTAACAAATAACCATTTTAATGCCACCCATAATTAAATGCGGTCAGGGTTATTTGCGACGGGGTTCTATCCCCGTCGCAAATAACCGTTTTAATGCCGCCCATATTTAAATGCGGCCAGGGTTATTTGCGACGGAAATCCCGTCGCAAAAAAGCCCGTCGCAATTAAGTTAACCTATAAATACTGCCAACCATTACAATTTTCTCATTCTCAACTCTTAACCGTTCTAATTTTTTCACTCTGAATCTTTTACGATTTTCAGTTGTAATTTTTTTTTTCCGACTTCGAGGATTCAGTTGGTGGTGTTCTACAATTACAGCGGCTCGACATTGACATCAAGTTTAAGGTTTTTATCTGAATTTCAAATTAATATTTATTTTATTTATTATATTTATTTAGTTTAAATTTTTAGATTTTTTTTTCTGATTTCTAATTAGAAATAATTATGAATAAGTATTAATAATTAATAGTAATTAGAGACAATTAAACAGTAATTAATTTAAAATAGTTAGCTGTAATTAAAATTAATTAGCAGTAATTATGAAAAATTAGAATTAATTAGAATTAATTAATAATAATTAGAAATAATTTACATTAATTAGTAATAATTTATAATAATTACCAATAATTAGCAATAATTAGTAATAATTAGTAATAATTAATAATAATTCCCAATATTCAATAATTGCCAATATTTCTCAATATTTTTTTCCAATAATTACCAATATTTACCAATAATTGCAAATAATTGTCATATTTACCAATAATTAGGAATAATTATCACTAATTAAGAATAATTACCAATAATTAGGAATAATTACCAATAATTAGGAATAATTATCAATAATTAGGAATAATTACCAATAATTAGGAATAATTACCAATAATTAGGAATAATTACCAATAATTCGTAATAATTACCAATAATTACCAATAATTACCAATAATTACCAATAATTAGTAATAATTCGTAATGATTACCAATAATTAGTAATAATTACCAATAATTACCAATAATTACCAATAATTACCAATAATTAGTAATAATTTCCAATAATTAGTAATAATTACCAATAATTAGTAATAAATAGTAATAATTAGTAATAATTACCAATAATTAGGAATAATTGGTAATAATTACCAATAATTACCAATAATTCGTAATAATTAGTAATAATTACCAATAATTCGCAATAATTAGTAATAATTACCAATAATTAGTAATAATTATCAATAATTACCAATAATTAGTAATAATTACCAATAATTATCCATAATTAGTAATAATTACCAATAATTACAAATAATTAGTAATAATTGGTAATAATTATCACTAATTACCAATAATTAGTAATAATTAGTAATAATTATCAATAATTAGTAATAATTAGAAATAATTACCAATAATTACTAATAATGAGTAATAATTAATAATAATTACCAATAATTAGTAATAATTAGTAATAATTACCAATAATTAGTAATAATTAGTAATAGTTACCAATAATTACCAATAATTACCAATAATTAGTAATAATTAGTAATAATTATCAATAATTAGTAATAATTACCAATAATTAGTAATAATTAGTAATAATTACCAATAATTACCAATAATTACTAATAATTAGTAATAATTACCAATAATTAGTAATAATTACCAATAATTAGTAATAATTAGAAATAATTACCAATAATTACCATTAATTAGTAATAATTACCAATAATTACCATTAATTAGCAATAATTAGTAATAATTACCAATAATTTGTAATAATTACCAATAATTAGTAATAATTACCAATAATTATCCATAATTAGTAATAATTACCAATAATTACCAATAATTACAAATAATTAGTAATAATTGGTAATAATTATCATTAATTACCAATAATTGGTAATAATTATCACTAATTACCAATAATTACCAATAATTAGTAATAATTAGAAATAATTACCAATTATTACCAATAATTAGTAATAATTAATAATAATTACCAACAATTAGTAAGAATTAGTAATAATTACCAATAATTAGTAATAATTGGTAATAATTACCAATAATTACCAATAATTACCAATAATTAGTAATAATTAGTAATAATTATCAATAATTAGTAATAATTACCAATAATTAGTAATAATTACCAATAATTAGTAATAATTCGTAATAATTACCAATAATTACCAATAATTACCAATAATTAGTAATAATTACCAATAATTAGTAATAATTACCAATAATTGGTAAAAATTACCAATAATTAGTAATAATTACCAATAATTAGTAATAATTACCAATAATTACCATTAATTAGAAATAATTACCAATAATTACCATTAATTAGTAATAATTACCAATAAGTACCATTAATTAGTAATAATTACCAATAATTACCAATAATTACCAATAATTGGTAATAATTACTAATAATTACCAATAATTACCAGTAATTAGTAATAATTACCAATAATTAGTAATAATTACCAATAATTACTAATAATTACTAATAATTACCAGTAATTACCAATAGTTATTAATAATTAGTAATAATTAGTAATAATTAGTAATAATTACCAATAATTAGTAATAATTAGTAATAATTACCAATAATTAGTAATAATTAGCAATAATTAGCAATAATTACAAATAATTAATAACAATTAGTAATAATGAGTAATAATTAGTAATAATTAGTAATAATTAGTAATAATTAGTAATAATTAGTAATAAATAGTAATAATTAGTAATAATTAGTAATAATTACCAAAAATTAGTAATAATTAGTAATAATTACCAATAACTAGTAATAATTACTAATAATTACCAATAATTATCAATAATTACCAATAATTACCAATAATTATTAATGATTAGTAATAATTAGTAATAATTAGTAATAAATCGTAATAATTAGTAATAATTACCAATAATTAGTAATAACTTCCAATAATTACCAATATTTAGAAATAATTACCAATAATTACCAATAATTACCAATAATTAGTAATAATTAGTAATAATTACAAATAATTAGTAATAATTACCAATAATTAGTAATAATTCGTAATAATTAGGAATAATTACCAATAATTAGGAATAATTAGTAATAATTAGTAATAATTGGTAATAATTACCAATAATTGCCAATAGTGTCAATATTTTCCAATAATTCCCAATACTTGTCAATATTTACCAATAATTAGGAATACTTACCAATAATTATGAATAATTACTAATAATTAGGAATAATTAGGAATAGTTACCAATAATTAGGAATAATTACCAATAATTAAAAATAATTACCAATAATTAGGAATAATTACGAATAATTAGGAATAATTACGAATAATTAGGAATAATTACCAATAATTAGGAATAATTACCAATAATTACCAATAATTACTAATAATTACCAATAATTACCAATAATTAGGAATAATTACCAATAATTAACAATAATTACCAATAATTAACAATAATTACCAATAATTAGGAATAATTACCAATAATTAGGAATAATTACCAATAATTAGGAATAATTACCAATAATTACTAATAATTTCCAATAATTAGTAATAATTACCCATAATTACCAATATTTACCAATATTTACCAATATTTACCAATATTTACCAATATTTACCAATATTTACCAATATTTACCAATATTTACCAATATTTACCAATATTTACCAATATTTACCAATAATTAGGAATAATTACCAATAATTAAGAATACTTACCAATAATTAGAAATAATTACCAATAATTAGGAATAATAACATTATTACATTATTTGTATATTTTATTATTAATATTAAAATAATATAATTTTCTATATTATATACAATTCTCCTTTCATCTGTGTGTTTTCTGTCTCCACATGTAATATTTGCAATCTTTTTCAAAATTATCAACTTGCTCACCAATGGAGAGGTGAAAGTGAATGAAAATATTACATTTGGAGATAGAATGTTAAACACACAGATGAAAGGAGAATTGTATATAATATAGAAAATTCTATTATTTTAATATTAATAATAAAATATACTAATAATGTAATAATGTTATTATTATATAATTAATATTTATGAAAAAATAATATTAGTATTATTAAAATAATAAAAAATTTATATAATATTAAAATTATCAATATTTGTAACATGTTTTGCTTTATTCTCAACATATTCAATTCTTAAAGGGTCAATTTTTTAGGTCTATCTCAATAAAAAGTTTGCGCCGGTCGTGTCTGATGTAAACTCTATAATTATCCTTGCTTGAGTTTTTTTTCTAACAAATTATTCAAAAGCAGTAATGCTTTTATATTTTATAGAAAAATATGGAACAACGAGGTCATCAACAGTCATTATTAGACGACCGCATATGTATAAATCAATGCAGAAATCCAAATGGTTCTGGTTTAAATCCAGTATATATAGAGGGTGTGGAGACTTTTTTATCATTTGCGGAATCAAATCCAGAATTTGTTTCAGAAGGAAAAATAAAATGACCTCATAGAAAATGTGCATTGAGAACGTTTGACACGTTTGAAAAAGTGGGGGGACATCTCTTGCGTTTTGGTTTTCAACCAGATTATGTTTTTTGGTATCAACACGGTGAACACAGTTCCAGCGTAGGTGATACCAACTTGATTCCAGATCCATCCCTGTTTCAAGATTTAGTACATGATGTTGCAGGTTCATCTATTCAACATACAAAAACTCCGACTGATATAGCTTCAAATCCTGAGTTGGCACCGTCTGAATTTTATGAGTTGTTGAGGTCTGCTGAGGATGCATTATATCCTGGCTGTAAGATGAGCAAATTAGAAGCAATTGCAAAATTTATGGCTATCAAATCAGATAACGGAATGTCAAACACCTGTTTTGACCAGATATTTTCTTTGCTTAAAACACTATTACAAGAAGGAAATGTTTTGCCTGTAAATTACTATGAGAGTAAGAGGCTGGTTCGAAATTTGGGACTTGTCAGAAGATTCATGCATGTTCAAATGACTGCATTTTATATTCTGGGGAAAATGAGTCATTGGATAGTTGTCTCACATGTGGGAAACTGAGATATAAAGAAGGGAAACATGGTAAGTCTGGTTTGATTCCTGTAAAATAGTTGAGATATTTTCCGCTTACATCCAGACTTCAGCGTTTATTCATGTCTAAGAATACAACGACAATGATGTCATGGCATAAAGAGAATATTTCAACCGATAAAAGATTGAATCATCCAGCCGATGGTGATTCATGGAAACATTTTGATAGAGTGCATCCATCCATTGCTTTAGCAGCTAGAAATGTTCGAATGGGCCTTTCTACTGATGGTTTCTGTCCGTTCGGATCTTATGGTAGTCAATATTGATGTTGGACTGTTTTTTTAACTCCGTACAATTTACCTCCATGGATGTTGATGAAGGATCCATATATCTTTTTGACTTTACTAATTACAGGACATTCGAAGAAGAATATTGATGTTTATTTGAAACCATTGATTGATGAATTAAGTTTATTGTGGAGTACTACTATCAGTACATATGATGTTGCTACAAAACAAAATTTCATTCTGAGAGAAACATTGATGTGGACAATTAGTGACTTCCTAGATTATGGGATGTTATCTGGCTGGAGTACCCATGGTCAGAAATCATGTCCTTACTGTATGGGAGAGAACAAAGAATTTATGCTCATTCATGGAATGAAACCTTATTATTTTTACTGTCATCGCAGATTTCTTCCAGCTGATCATCCTTTTCGCAGAAATAGATCTCATTTCAGAAAAGGAACAGTTGAAAGGGATGGACCTCCAAAAATGATATCAGGTTCGGAGTTAAAATTAGTTGTATTTTCATTACCTCCCATCACTTTTGGTCCCACAATAAACCAACAAAAAATTTCTAGTTTTGGGAAAGAACACAATTGGATTAAATGTAGCATATTTTGGGATTTTCCATATTGGTCTGATTTGTTGGTCTGCCACATGTTGGATGTCATGCATATTGATAAGAACTGTTTTGATAATTTGTTTCATACAGTTTTGGATACGCCAGGAAAGAGAAAAGACAATGCAAATGCACGTTTAGATCTTGCCCAAATTTGCAGGCATCCAGAACTGGAACTGTTTGAGAATGTCAGAACAGAAAGGTTACTGAAACCAAAATCATCTTATACACTGTCTAAAGAAAACCTTTTATTATTTTGTTAGTGGATTGAATATTTGAGACTTACAGATGGCTGTGATTCCAATTTGGGTAGATGTATAAAGAATGGTCATATTACTGGATTAAAAAGTCATGATTGTCATGTTATAATGGAAAGAATTATACCCATTGGATTAAGAGGTCTGTTGAATTCTGTGATTTGGGATTCCATAACAGACATGTCTCATTTTTTTCAGGAAATTTGTGCGGCTATAGCAGATTATGATGCTCTATGAAAACTTGAAGAAGATGTTGTTGTAATTATATGCAAACTGGAAAAAATATTTCCACCATCTTTCTTCGACTCAATATAACATTTGATGTTACATTTTCCATATGAAGCCAAATGTGGAGGTCCATTACAGTTTCGATGGATGCACCCATTTGAAAGATGCATGCAAAAATTGAAAAGAAAAGTACGTAACAAAGCATCTGTTGAAGGATCTATTGCAGAAGCTTATTTGCACGAGGAAATATCTTTTTTCTGCTCCCATTATTTTGAATTTGAGTATCCTTCAAAACACGACCAAATGGGATGGAATGGGAGGAATATTGATGAAATCGACAATCAATTATCTGTTTTCAACCAGCCAGAGCTTGGTTTTGGTGGAGTTTATGAACACTGGCTTTCGGATGATGAACATCACATAGCTCATACGTATGTTCTGTTCAACTGTGAAGAGATTACATCAGTTGTACTGTAAGTTTTTATATCACTTATTCTATCATTTATGTTACAGTAAATAACTTTGTTTTTTATAGGTTTTATGATAATCATATCAAGAAACAAATTCCACAAATTACAGCAGCTGCTCTCGAAGAACGCCGATAAAAAAATTTCTCTCAGTGGTTTCAAAAACTGGTAACATAAATTCTTTATCTTTTAGCAACTCATTCAATGTATAGTTTACTATATTGATAATTATTTCAAAAAATTTGAGGTGTCTCGACATGCTGTTAAAATTGACAAACGACTGTGTATATTGAGTAACCCACATTCCAAACTTGTTAAAACTTATAATTCATATGTGGTGAATGGATTTCGATTTCACACACATGCATATGGGGAATCAAAAAAACAATGAACAGTGGAGTTAGCTTGGGAGGATCTCATCATCGAGAAAATGAAGTTGAATTTTATGGCATACTTTATGAAATCATTGAACTCTGTTATCTTGGACAACATTACATAACCATGTTCAAATGTCAGTGGTTGGATACAGAGAGAGGCGTGCATGTTCATCCGACTCATAGAATCATCGATATTAAATGTAAAAGTGTTCTCGCAGTAAATGAACCATTCTTATTGGCTCAACATGCACATCAAGTTTATTACGCAAAGTACTGTGCTACATCAAGAGACTTGACTGATTGGTGGAGTATAATAAAAATCAAAATTCGATACAATCAGTTTAGTCAAAGTGAATGTGCTTTCACTGATGTGCAAAGAATTAAAGTTTTTCAAGAGAGTACTCAAAATCAATCTTTTTTACAAAAAGACATGAGTATCGATAATGACACCCCACATTTAAGAGTCAGTGATGACAATGATGTTAATGATGTCACATATGAATTTGAAATGGTAAGAGATGAAGCAACTGGAACTCGAATGGATATCGATGATGTTGAGGAGGAATATGAAGATGACATTGACATATATGAAGATGATGATGAAGATGAACACTGATAGAATTCAATGGTAGTTATATAAAATGATAACTAATATATATGTATATATAATAGTAATTATCAATTATTTTCTAACAACATTAACATTTTCTGTTTCAGATGGACGACGACACATTTCGTGAGTTGACGGATGCTGACCTGCCTTTCGATGTGGATGAGTTTCTGGCAGATGACCCTCAGCCTGCAGCCGCTCTAGGGAGTACGCGGAGGGGGAGCGGTCTTGCACGATTGATGATTCCTGACCCCGTCCCCGAGCGACGTCCACGTCTTGGGTTTGATCCACTCACACGGAGGTGTGATAACCTGTGTGATAACCTGTGGATTTGACTAAGATTTCATTAATCTATTCACATAATAAATGTTTATTATTTTTACAGTTTTCCGCATATATCAGTCGGACAGGGCAGCGCTATTTTGCACAACTATTTCTCTCATCCTTTGACCACATGGGACCAGATTCCCATTGATGTGCAGCAGGCCATGTTTGGCCATTGGTTGGTACGTACGTAAATAAATAATTTTTATTTTGAAAATTATTTCATTTCTAACTTGATATTTTGATTTATTTGTAGGGTTTATGGTATCCGATCAAGGATACCATGCGTGACGCCATCCACGAGGCATGGGAGGTGGCCATGTGTGATCGATTTCATCAGTTTTTTCACAATTTAAGAAAAGCTTCCACGAAGAAAGCAGGAGTGTCAGATTTTGATGAGTCATGTAGAGCACACCGACCAGAGTACATTTCATCCCATGTATGGGATGGATTATGTGCGCACTGGTTGAGTGATGCCTTTCAGAGGAGATCATCGATGGGGAGGCAGAATCGGGGGAGACAGGAGATGACTCATCGAGCTGGGAGTCGTACTTTCAGTACTCATAGACAGCATCTGGTACGTACATTATTTATAAATATTTTATATAACTATAAATATTAACAGTTTATTTTTTATTCTTATAGGCTGTCGAGCACCCCGATATTACGGAGTACGACGTATATCGGAGGATGTATAGTGATCCTGCTACTGGGGAGCTCAGAGGTGATCGTCAGCATCACATCGTGGTAAGTATTATTTGTTTTCAAGTTTAAAAATTAACTGCATATAATATATTCACAATTTTAATTTTAAATTACAACTACAGGAGTCATATGAGGCTGTAGCGTCACAGACCCGGCCTGAGAGTCAGGCCGAGTCATCAGATCAGACCACTGGCCGTCAGTTTGATGAGGCGTCATGGATGCAGGCCACCCAGTATGCCTTCAAGAAGGGCCGGGTAGTTGGCATCGGATCTCGACTGACTCCTGGAGATTATTATGGCAGTGCTGCGATGCCGGCGTCCAGCTCGAGAGGAGCTCGTGCATCTTCTTCTGCTACACAGTATGAGGATCAATTGAAATCTTAGAATTCACTGATAGAGAGTCTCCGACAGGAGCAGCAGCAGATGCATCAGCAGCAGCAGCAACATGAGGAGGAGCATCGATGCCAGCAGCAGCTGTACGAGGAGCAGATGAGTCGGTGACAGCAACAGCAGCAGGAGCAGATGGAGTACATGCGCCGACTCACTCATGCTTTAGGGATGGAGTTTCGTCCACCAACATCTACAGATCCCCCTCCCCCTCCCCCATCCTTTAGAGTAGAGTTTTTTTTATGTTATAAAGTTTGTTAAATCAAAATATGATTTTTTTTCTTCTATTCGTAGTTTCTGTCTCATTATAAAATATTAATAATATTATATTTTGAAATAACAATATTAATATGAATAATAATATTATTTATATTTTATAATATTAAATTTTATATATATATTAAAATTTATTAATATTATAATTTAATTATATTTTTTTGTAATATTTGAATTATTTTAATATTTGAATGTAAAATAATTCTATTATTTTTATATTAATTAAAATAACTTATTAATGTTTTTTTATTTATGAATTATAATTCTAATATTATTATATTAATTAAAATCATTTATTAATATTCTATTATTTTTTATTTTTGAATTATAATTCTATTATTATTATATTAATTAAAATAATTTATTAATAATTTATTATTTTTATTTGTGAATTATAATTCTATTATTATATTAATTAAAATAATTTATTAATAATTTATTATTTTTTATTTTTTAATTATAATTCTATTATTATTATATTAATTAAAATAATTTATTATTTTTATTTGTGAATTATAATTATATTATTATATTAATTATAATAATTTATTAATATTTTTTTATTTTTGAATTATAATTGGATTATTATTATATTAATTAAAATAATTTATTAATAATTCTTTATTTTTTATTTTTTTATAGTATTTGCGACGGGATACTATGCCCGTCGCAAATAGTATTATTATTATATTAATTAAAATAAATTATTAATAATTATTAATTTTTTTTAAAAATAGTAATTACGACGGGCCCGTCACAATTACTATTTTAAAAAGTTTTTACAAATATACAGACTAATATTTGCGACGGGAAGGATCACCATTGCAAATAATACCTTTAGCGATGAGCATGTCGCAAATAATTGTTGTTGCGACGCCGTTTTCCGCAACGAGCTATTTGCGACGTGCCCTCGTCGCAAAAGCCTTTTAGCGACGAGATCCCGACGCAAATGCCCCGTCACAAATGCCATTATTTCCAGTAGTGTATGGAATGTGATCTTCTTCCTTAATAAATATATCTTTGAATAAAAAAGATAATCTAGGTAAAAATATATGAAAGATGGTTCTATTTTATCTTTTTAAGTACCATTTTTATACTAAACATAGTTATTTCATTCTCATCAAGCGTATCAACAAAAAGATATTCAATATCCCTAAAAAGGATAGTCACCCCTCTATTTATTCTTATTTTTATTATTCTTCCTTTTAATTTTGAATTCATGGAATATGATAAATAAACATTAGAGTTAAGGATTTCTCTATTGTAGTTAGACTTATAGATAATGCAATAGGAATAATAGATTCTAGTCACATACCTTTTCTTCCTCATTATATTTTTTTATATTCCATAACATATCTACATTAAATTTACTATAATCACATTCTTTAAAGCATTGAATATTTGGTATTCAATATTCCTTTCATCCTATAAAAGACTTAGAACTTTAATCTTCTTGTGGTATTTAAAAAACATCACAACTCATTCATCCACAATTCATGATACATGAATAATGTTCCAGTGAGATTTTTCTTAAATCCCTGCACTTTCACATTGATAGATATAATTCTTTCACAATATTTCAAATAAACCCCTCTTCTAGTTCACTCCATACATGTATGTACTTGGTATAATATTTAGTGGTTTTCATATATAACATAGGATCAAAAATCACATTATCACCCCTTATAATCGAATAACATGAACACCACAGTGATCTGTAGATTTTGATCTCATTTTGAAAGTCAAGATAATATTAGATATCTCATGTGATAAAGTAAACCTTAGCATGATAATTGAAACTTAATAAAACTACCCCTTCACACTTCTCAAGACACATAACTAAATGATACAATAATATAATCACAAGTGTTGTGTGAATACAAAAGATTCCTGATAAGAGAAACCCAAAAACAAAATGACTCATAAAAACATTAACATATAACTCATATGGAGAGTCATATTACTTTGTTAAATGGCATGTAGCTATGTATTTAAATGATTTAAACTAGTTAATTAAATAAGACCTATGCTTTACTCATACAAAATGCTCAAAAGGACTCATATGTAGTACAGGTGTGTGTCTCCATCCTTTTCCAAAATATTGAATAATTTTGAAATAACTCATTTGTAGTAGAGAGATTCACTTATACACAGAAGTGGGGAATTTACCCAAAAATAAATTTATACAAAAAATACAATTATAGTTAAAAAAAATAAATATTAAATAACCACCCAACAAAATATAACTCCTTCACCAAATCCTTCTCTATTTTTAATTCTTCTCAAATTTATTCATGTAATGTGTAAGCTTTTATACTTCTATATTTTAAACATTTTCTTTCATGGAAACATCTAATTTTTTCTCAACACTCTTGGGGTTTCTAAATAACTTACATGCCAATTTTATTCATCCACTATTCCAAGATCACATCTTGACATGAGACTCCATTGAAACCTCTATTTTTATTGACAATAAATACAACACTCTAAAGTGACCTCTTCAATAACCTAATCTAAAACTAGGGATCCCATAGGTGAAGAATTTAGAATTAATTTACACATTTGAATAAGTTATTTATTAATGATTTATTAACTTATGTTTTGTTATAACATTTTATATTTTATAAAATATAATAAACCTAAACCAATAAAATGAAATGGTCAAAGCTACATGTAATACCAGTGAATGTTTTATTTAATTTTATTCATAAACATTCTTTTATATACTATAATTTTCAATAACTATTGAATCATCTATCTGATACCTTGAAGTAGATATATGTGTGAAAACACCTATTGGTGCAATCATTTCGACCCAAATGTTGGAATATTTTTTAGTTATCATCTATAGGAAGATTCTTCTAGAAACCTCATAATCCTTCCTTCGGTAGAATTTGATTCTATAATAGGTATGGATTGGATCTCATTAAATAGATCACACATTAACTTCTCTGAAAATGTAATATACATTCATCATAAACTATCCTATTCTCATATGAAAATATAAGTAAGAATATTAATATCCCTTAGTAAATATCTCACTGGTTTGGGTGTTGATACCCAATAAGGAATCATATATTTCTTAATTCGTCCAGTTAAGGAAACGTATCAACCTTAATGCCATTTTCACTTTTATGGAGTGTATTTTTGTATTTATTTATGATTTTATTATCCTTCCCCTAGATTTTGTGGTAGATTTATTAGTATAATTTAAAACTTAAGACACACTTATATCCTAGGCCCCCTATAGGATAGACCCAATATAAATGGATTATTTAAAGAAGAAACTATAAGAGTATTTAGAAAAAGGGTTTGTATAACCTAGTGATCACATTAGTATATGCTAGTCTTCTTTATAAAAAAGAATGATAGATCCATATGTGTATTTATTAATTACAGACAGATCAATAAGATCATTTTAATTAACATATATCCACTTTCAAGGACTAATTACCTGTTCAATCAAATTTTGAAGATCAATACTTCTAAAAAGTTGAAATTTATTATGGATATCATTTTCTGAAGCTTAATAGAGAATATATTCAAATGACGTCATTATATATGAGAAATAAAAATTTTAAGTTTATAATAATGTCATTTGGACTTAAAAATTACCCTAAAATATCCATGAATGTTTTGAAAATAGTCTTTATAGAATAACTTGATAAATTTATGGTTATATTTTTTTGATGAAATTATCATATTCTACAAGATAAAGAAAGAACATGTATAATATCTTAGGATTGTGTGATGACATTATTTGAGGAGAAGTTGTAAGATTAGTTCAGTAAGTATGACTTTTAGATATAGAAAGTAACTTTATTAGGTCATGTAATCACAAGTTAGGGAATCTTCGTGGATCCTTAAAAAGTTAAATGAACTTGAGCAGTGAACCATACCCACAAGTATCATAGAGATAATAGTTTTCTTGGATTATTTGGTTTTCACTGATTCTATGTAAGAAAATTATCAAGATTATCGAGACCAATAAATATCTTAATATAGAGAGGGATAAATTAAGAATATGAGGAATTATTATAAGATATTAATAAAATTATAATCAATTCAACTTTACTCACACTCCCCTTAAGTGGATTAGGTTTTTTGATATGTTGGACCCCAGTTGAGATTTGGTTGTCATTGTTGTCAATAGATCAATATAATGATTATGTTGAAGGAAGAAACATTGTTGAAAATGTAATGAAAATATAGATTGAAGATGGTTTTGAGTATAGTTATCCAATTAGATCAAGAACCATAAGGATGAAAATCAGATCCTGGAGAATTATATTTAGAATCATCGACATCAGATCCAGACATCGACATGAGTCAATATGATGTATCATATTGGGATTTCTTTTAAAAAATGGTGTAAATAATATTGATTCTAGAATGAAAGTATTTATTATAATTTGAACAATCGTGTCAAGATTGATCATATTTTTATGAACAGAGACAAGGGTTGTTGGAAAAGTAAGCTAGTTGCTGGAGTTATGGGAAGTTGCAATACTTTACATTGTAAATCTATTGATGATTTGGTGTTTTCTATTTATCAGAAATCAGAAGTAATTTGTGAAGCTTATGATAAAATATTTATAAAGAAAAATGTCAAGGAATAAAAATATGTTGATAAGGATTAGGAAGAAAAATATTTTGCTGAGTCTAAGGAAGAAAAAGATTGTATTGGGAGAATCGTACTGGGAAGAATTGGACTAGGATTTTCACACTGAGATTTTTGTACTGGGAAAATCATACCGAGATTTTCATACTCAAATTTTCATACTGTGTTTTTTTACTAAGATTTTCATACTGATATTTTCATTCTTGGATTTTCGTACTGAGATTTTCATACCGAGATTTTTGTTCTAGGATTTTTTGTATTGACATTTTCGTACTGAGATTTTCATACTGATATTTTCATAATGATATTTTCAAACTAATATTTTTATACTAATATTTTTATATTTATATTTTTATACTAGGAAAATCATACTAATATTTTCATACTCAGATTTTCCTACTGAGATTTTAATACTCAGATTTTTGTACTGAGGAAATTGTACTCAAGTATTAATACTGAAGAATTCATACCAAAGAATTCATATTGAATAATTCATATGGATAAAATTTTAATGAAGAATTCATACTAAAGATATCATATTGAATAATTCATACTGAAGAAATGATAATAAATAAATCGTACTAAATAAATCATATTGGGATTTCTTAAAGAAAAAATCATACTAGGATTTCTGGGATTTCTTAAGGAAAAAATCATATTGGTATTTCTTAAGGAAAAAATTATACTGTGTTTTCTAAATGAAAAAATCATACTAGTATTTCTTAATGAAAAATCATACATGGAAATCATAAAGGAAAATCAAATAGATTTGAATATTCAAAAAGTAATTAAACGAGTCAAAGGTAGATCTGAAAATCAAGGATATTTGAATATTTGAAAAGGAATTGAATGAGTCAATGATAGATTCAAGATTTATGGTGAATTGAAGATTTGAGATATTTTATTAAGAAGGAAAGGTTTTCAGAACCCCACCTAAACCATTTTTGAGTTTTTTATAAAAGGATAGATGAGTTCATTTTAAATGTAACTATAAAAATTGTTCAAGTGCTCAAGATCCTAAATTTTTGGAACAAGTACTGAGTACTTAACCAAACTTTATGTTTGAAGTTGAAGCTAAGGAAGATTTCTTAACTGAGGTTATAGAAGAATTTTAAAGACCAAAAAGTTCCTTAGTGAATTGTTGAAGTTCTTGAAGGGTTTACATAGTTAAATTTTATGTTTGAAGTTGAAGCTGAGGAATATTTTTTTAGTTTAATAAATGTTAGATAAGTTTTCATGTATATAATGAATATATCATTTCAACTATAATTTTATTTTTATAAATCATGTTTTTTAAATGAATTTTGATATAATCTCAGACATGGTTGGATTATGGATGACACCTGAAGGTCATCTTATGCATACTAAGAGAGAATCAACCTATACCAGGCTATCTAAGTGTCATTTTTGCCTCAAGAAGGTATTATTCTCAGGGAACATGATATTAGAGGTAGTAATATCAATGGAATATAAAAAGGGTGAGGTTTTGGTTTCTTATGGGTGACCTAATACCATTTTCACGATCTGTATCTACATAGGATCAAGAAGCTAATATAAGGGATTCATTCAGGGATTCTTCAGATTAATACCATAAATGAAGACCCTAAAAAATAAGGGGATTATGTTTGAGTAGTTTGATACTTATGAAAAGGTACTCCAAGAGGTTATGGTTGCACTAATCCTGACCTTACCTGAGATGAGTAATAAGTATAATTTTTATTAAATTTATTAGGATTCCAGCATGGAGAAGTTTAGATCTGGGGAGAGTGATTAATTTGCTATGCGTCAAGAAAGTTGAGGCCACATTGGTGGAACTATGTGAAAACGATTTAGAGTTGGTGGAGATTGATCACACTGAGATATTGACATCACTATATATTGAGAAATAGATTTATGAAATATACCAGCCACAGGAGTTTGAAATATATATTTTCAAATCATAACATAAACATTTAGACTTTTTGGTTGGTAAATCACCTAAAATCATTCCTATTTGAAATTATTTACACAATTGGTAATGGGAACACTATGGATGATGAATTGACTAGGAAGAATAAGGCCCAAATAGAATGATAGGATAATAGAAAGTGGAAATTGATTAGCCTATTTGCTGAGATACACCTTGATGTTAATGATATTCAGGGATATAATAACCTCATAACTTATATACATCTTATACTCTCTCCATGATAGGGTAAAAGGGAGTTACTAGTTAGACTCTAACTGTTAGGTAATGATTGACTATATATATGAAATAGATCCACAACTAGATTAGACTAAGGATGATAATTGGATATTATATGTGTGAGGTAAATTCATTCTTCTAGTTTTCATGTGCAAGGATCTATTTTAGAATACACATACCTTAAGATGGGTTGTTTACCAAGGAATAGACCAGATATATTACAAAATACACATGTTTAAATTGTTCCCCAAGATAAAGAAGGATATGATAGGTTTTGGAAAAAAATATCTCAAAGGTTTCCTCTCTGTGTTTTTGGTTGTGATTGTGTTTACTGACAAATCCCGATAGCTTTGAATGAGTATTGATGAGGTTTTCTGAATCATATTTTTAAGGTGGTGTAGTTTCCTAGTGTCTGCCTAAATTTTGGACCTCAGAATTGGGAGTTTGGTTCTTGGTAAAGGGTTGTTTTTCGGCAGAGTGTAGTTCACAGACTATAAATCATAGTTACCATACCACAAAGAGGTGTGAATAATGACGATGGAAAATTAGAAAAGGAAGGATTTCTACATAGCATCATTATGTGGACTGTGAATCATGCTACATGGACCATAGAGGAAAAACTGGTTTATAGTAGGATCAAAGTTTTTGGAGGGTTGTATTTCACATAGAGGCATGTAATTTGTGGAAATTAGGTGGTGATTTGATGAGTCACACAAGATTTCTCTTTTGAAGAATAGATCAATCACTGCAAAGGGACAAAGGAGCTATAAAGAATGTATAACACAGTCCGTGGGGAAGGTGGAACCACCTCAAATATTTGAGTAAAATGGTTTAGTGGGGTTTGCAGATCTATTTGATATGTAAGTACCACTAATACTATTTTTACACAGATAAGTTTTCATTATAAAACATCATTTCTCTAAGAAGAATTTGATGAAGTTAAAAAGAGTTCACGAGGAAGGATTCCACAAAATAGAGAGTTCTCAGGTATGTAATTACACAAAGGATAAGTGTTTCGTGTGGGAGAAATTCCTTGAATATTTTTTACAGAAGGGGATTGTATGGTATTATATCTCAAAAAGTAAGAGCCATCCATGGATGAGAGGTGGTTTACAAAAGAAGAATCTGTATGCGATCCAGGGAAGATCTGTAGAAAAAGAGGTGGTCTATGTTTCATTCACACCATGGGGTGCAAGGTAGTTCATGGAGGACTCATGAATGTTATAAAAGGGACTAAAATAGTTCACAAAAGTAATTTACAAAATATAACAATTATTGGAAAAGTAGATTTCATCTATGGGTGAAAATGATACTTTAATAGGGAATCTAAAAAAAGTTGAGTATGAGTGTATTCATAAAAATTAAGGGACCTACAAGTCCATAAACTGTGTTTGGATCCCTTCAAAGAAAAATTAGAAAAGGAAGTGGAAGATGGTGATCCTTTCCACCTATAGTGAGAAAAATAGAGACATAGGGAGTGACCCTTGGTAAAGTTGTGATCTGACCCTAAACCTTGTAATGGCAGTGAACCTGGGTATAGGAGTGATCTATCCAGAACCTGGTAATTTGGTAGTGATCTTTAGTGGATTTGGTACAACATCACATCACCGTTATATGCTCCTTGGATGTAACCTAGTGAGGGTGAACCAAGTAAAAGTTTTATGTCTCGTTCATGATTTCAGTTCTATTCATATAATGATATAGTAAATAGAGAGAAGAGTGTTTTGTCTAACAAAAAAAACAATATTCAAAGGGAAAGTTGTGTAATATTTCATACCCTAATTCACCCTCATATTAGGGCATTTGACCTAGTGGACCTAAAATTTGGTATTAGAGATAAAGGTTTAAAGTCAGTGGTTCTCTCTCAGTAGATGAAATGGAGGTTGTCAATCAAAAATGGATTCCAATATTTGATGGGAATAATTTTCAATTATGGAATAATTAGATACGACACTAATTTCAATCATTGGGAATGGATGTATTTATAACAACTATGTATAGAATATCAGCAAATATCGAAAGTGGTGCTTTATCATAAGCTAACCGAGGAGAATTGGATGCAGATGCTAAGGGAATCAATGATTTAGGGGAATCCCTATAAAATGAAATTTATAAAAAAAGTGACGTCATGTAATTTATCAAATTTTATGTGGGATAAGTTGTTGAATATTAATGAGGGTGACTCGAAAGTTAGATATGAAAAGAAATAGGTTATATAAAAAAAATTAAGGATATAAGAATGTACCCAAATGAGTTTCTTAATACATTATTTGATTTGGTGAATGTTTTTGTGGAATAAATTCACGGTATCAGATAAATTATTGAATACATAATGATTTTTAAGTGCACCTTGAGAAAACTTCAACCTCAATTGAATTTGAAAGTTTCTGTATTGGAAGATAAATATCCGAAGAAGATGAAATTGGATAACTTGTACAATACTCTTATAGCATATAAAATATGAAATGATGATAATGAGTTTGTGGAAAAGGGAAGTCCAAAGAAGTGTAATTCAAGGATATGAATAAGCTCAGTATTGATGATGGTTAAGAAGATAAAGAGATGGATGAGGTGATGTAATTTCTCTCCTCAAATGTTTGAAGATGAAAATAAAAGTTCAAATGGAAACTACCTCTTGCATGCTTTTAATGTGTAAAAGTTGGACATCTTACAGCAAGGTTCCCCAGTAAGTTTCAATAAGATGAAGAGGATGAAGTTGAAATTCCCATGAAGAAGTATTCATCCTATATTAAAGGAATGAATCATTTTCAGAAATATTTATTCAGAATGAAGTGTTTGATTTCAAAAGAAGATGATTTTTTAGAATAATCTAAAGCAGAAGAGTTAAATGACAATAAGGATCATAATGCAGAAGCTATGGTGGAAGTTGTGGGTAATTAAAAAACAAGGTAAGAAGGAGACAAAGAGGACGGATAAGTAGAAGGAAGTGTTGAACTTCCGGTTGAATTAGAATATACTCTAGAAGAAATAAATGTTTGGAGATCCAAAAGGAAGAAATCCAACAAAGTGTTTGTTGATGAAAAAATTTATATGCAACAACAGGAAGGAGATATGTCTGAGTTGAATGAAAAAAATTTAAAAACTGAATTCGTCAATGCCAGGGATCTTGAAAAAGATTGTTGAGTACAAGATCAAGATTGCATAATTTAAAATAGAAATCTATATTTTGAATAACATTAGAAAAGAACAAATCATTTATATCAATGAATTTTAAGGGGAAGTTTTAAACTTGAGAATAAGTGTTAAGGATTAAGAAAAAATATTAAATATCTGTATGAAATTAAGAAAAAAGTAATTCATGAAATAGAGAAGATTATGGGGGAGTAAAGAGGTCTATTGAAACAAAATTGAAGATTTATTTGGGTATGAAGCAGAGTCAAAATATTTATAAATACCAAGGGATAACTAGTGGTGTAGAAGTGACAAATACGAATGCACCTTAGATCAGGTGTTATTACTGCGAAAATATGGGACACTAAAAGAAAATATGTTTCATATCCAAGATATATATAAGGGAACATTAAAAAAATGTAATCCAAACAGAGCACAATACACTAAAATATCTTTCAAGGTTCATTATATTTTTTGTAGAAGATTTTGACACATGTCCAGATAATGTATATCAACCATGTTGAGGAATGTGGTAATGTAGAATAAAATTGGTCGTAATAATCAATTTAAGGAACCATAATGTAACACCCCATGATTTCAAAGTAATTTATTTTCTTTAAAGTGATTCAGTAGCATGCGCTACACACAACATCGAGTTTGAGCACACCATGACATACCAAATTAGCTGTTCAAAAAGTGGTTATGAATAGTATCAAATACATTTTGAATTTTGTTTAATCCATATAATTTTAACATCCATATTGTAACGTCCCGGTTTCGGAAGCCACCCAGAGGCACCCCATACCCGGTTGGTCACATGGTCTCAAGCGCATTTCCCCAAACGCCAGAGGTTGCCGACTAGTAGCGAGGGCCTTGGGTGTGATAGTGGGGAAACTATGCCCTCATTGGTAGAGTATAAAACGGAGGTAAAAAAAGAAGAAAAATAGCAGAAGCAGTAGATATCCAAGAACAATAAACAATAGAATAGTAAAAAAATAAACAACTGGTGCACACATGTATATATATGAAATGATGCACGATACATATGTCTAGGAAAGTATCCAAACAAGTCACAATGCTCAACACAATACTAAACCAAAGTACAAAGAAAAGTAAACTGATAAGAAACTCCTCAACATCGTAAGCCTCAGCTTTGTCCCATGCTCTCCTACTTCAAAGCAATCAAGTACCAAAAGTCGAAGGGTGTTTGTCGTTGTCTAAAAATACAACAAAATAGTCTTTTTGGGCCTAAAAGCATGACCCAAATAAGGTGTGAGACTAAAATCCGAGTAGGTAACCACCCGAAGATCTATGCCTAACAGTCAGTTAGTATATGGCAGATAATAGTATAGTATGCATTAAACAGTTACAGTAAACAACAGGCAGTAAAAAGTAAATAGTAGAAGGATGATATACAGCAGTAAGCAATCCACAGAACAAAAAGCATCAGTGAAGCAAGCAGTTAAACACAATAAGAACCACTCTGGGAAGTACTCGCATCCAACCCCTATGGTCCTATACAAGAAGTACCAACAACCCTATGGGCAGTGCACTCAGCCTAACCCCTCTGGTTTGGTCATACGAAATTACAAGACTCTCTGGGAAGCTCGCTCGGTAAATTCCCCTTATAGTCTAGGGTAGTCAGGGACTCTCTGAGGAAGATCACGTGGTCTAACCCTCTTATTACCCCAAGTTCTAGAAACTCTCTGAGGAAGCTCGCTCTTCCAATTCCTCCTATTATCTCAGGTCTATCGCAAACTCTCTAAGTAAGCTTGCTTAGTCAATTCCTTCTCTGGCCTGGAAAGGTTTTAAAGAAATTCACACAGAGTAAAGACTCTTAGAGGAAACTCACTCGGTATACCCACCTGTATTATATAATATCCAAGACTCTCTGGGAAGCTCACTCAGTCTATCCCCTATAGTCTACAATGTCTAAGACTCTATGTGGAAGCTCACTCAGTCTATCCCGGTATAGCCTATAATATCCAAGACTCTCTTGGAAGGTCACTCGGTCTATCCCTTACAGTTTATAGCACCAAGTTCTCACGGTCCCATGCCAGTCAGTGCATAATAATTCTATAAGGACAAAGTACACCTATAGAGATACTTGGCTAACCAGTCTACTATAAAACAAGCAGGTCAAGAATATCGTACCATCCTACAGTCACAAGGTATGAAAAGGAGGTATAACGGCCAAAGGATAACAAGACCCAAAGGTTGTAATAAGAAAAAGGCATGAAAAAACATACAATCATAGAAAATCCACAAACATGATCAAATTACCTCTACACAAGAATACAAGCAAGGCAGGAAAACAACACGGTCAAAAAGGTAAACACGCAATACCTCGTTTGCGAGTATTGGTGGAATTTTCACATAAAACTAAAATAATTCTAAAGGTAAGGCACAAACCACATACCTTGATGCTGGGATATCAAAATAGTAGAACCACGAGGCTTGATTCTCCTTAAAATGGAGTATATCTATAAAAATGCACAAAACGTTCAACCCATGATATCTTGAGAAAGAGAGAAAATCATGAAATGAGACTAAATAAGAAGGAAGAGCTCACCACTACGGTTCCAACGAAATCAACGACGGTCGATTCGGCCAACAGATGGAGGCTCAAGTGCTCAGAGAGTGTTCGCAGTCGTACGAGCGCTCTCGGTCGAAGAACCTGGAGAAGAAGATGTTTTTGTCGATTAGGCGGGACCCCAGACCGTTTAATGAAAAAAAAGAAACTACACGGAGTGTAATTATGGGGTACATAGTGTGTACTTGTCCTTTCCATACTCCTCTTTAAGCGAACTCCACATCGCCCCTAGACACCATTTGTGTGGCCCAGACATGGCCAACACACAGCCTGGCGCTGCATCGAAGTACACAGTGTGTACTCATAAAGTACACAATGTGTACTTTGAAAATTTCCAGATTTTGCTCTATTTCTCAAAAATTACAAGAAAAGGAAAAAACATACCTGAAACGAAGATCCTAGTTCTTATAAACTTCCCCCCTTAAAGAAATTCATCCCCGAATTACCCTAGCAAGGCGTAGAAGAAGAAACCCCGAACAGATCTGGGAACTGCGATTGTACATCGACCTCCCTCTCCCAGGTCTCGTCCTGTACTCGCCCATGCTGCCATAGCACCCGTACCAGAGGAACAGACCAGCCACAGAGAACCTTCGTACTGTGATCGACAATTTGGATAGGATTCCCCTCAAATGACACATCTGATTCAAGCTCAACCTCATCGGGTTGAAAGACATGATACGAGTCTACAAAGTATTGTCGGAGCTGAGAGATGTGGAAGACGTCGTGCATAGCCTGATACCTATGAGGTAACTACAACCGATAGGCAACCGACCCAACTCTCTCTAACACCTCAAATGGCCTGACGTACCATGGTGAAAGCTTACCTTGTCTCTGAATCCTCTTGTGTCCCAACCGCGGTGCGACACACAAGAAAACCTGATCCCCGACCTCGAACTCCAGAGGTCTTCTCCGTTGATCAGCATAAGACTTCTGTCGAGACTGTGCTGTAGCCATCCTCTTCTGAATCAACTCTATCTACTTTGAGGTCTCCTGAACAAGACGAGGTCCCCGCAAATATGCCTCTCCTGCCTCCAACCAGCACAAAGGTGATCAGCATGGCCTACCGTACAAAGCCTTGTAAGGTTCCATCTGAATAGTCGCCTGAAAACTATTGTTATAGGCAAACTCGACAAGAGGAATATGCTTCTCCCAAAAACCGCCAAAGTATAGAATGTAATATCAGAGTATATCCTCAAGCACCTGGATCATACGCTCGGACTTTCCATCTGTCTAGGGATGGTATGCTGTACTCAAAAGTACTTGTGTACCCAAAGCCTTCTGAATCCCTTTCCAGAACCGAAAAGTAAAACATGAATCCCTGTTTAGAACAATGGAGTGAGGAACTCCATACAGATGTACAATATCTTTGATGTACAACCACCCCAGCTCATCAACATAGAAGATCTTCTTGATCACCAAGTTGTGAGAAACCTTCGTAAGCCTATCGACGAAAACCCAAACAACATCACTCCCTCGAGGTGACCTTGGTAACCCGGTCACGAAGTCCATCACGACATTTCTCCACTTCTACTCGGGAATGGGTAACTTCTATAAAAGTCCTGCTGGTCGCTGATGCTCCGCTTTCACCTTTTGATAAGTAGAACATCTCACGACGAACCCAGCAACATCTCTATTCATACTTGGACACTAGTACTAGAAGTGTAGATCACGATACATCTTGGTGACACCAAGATGAACTGCCCAAACTGAGGAATGAAAATCCCGCACCAACTCCTCACATATATCTACTGGCACCCATACACATCCCTGGAAATGCAAGATCTCATCCTCGCCCACTGTCCACCCAGGAAGAGGGTCCTCTACTGACACACCCTCCCATAGGACTAGGCCTTCTGAGTTTGATAGCTTCCTCATCAGCACCCGATCAAGAAGGGTAGAGGTAAAAGCTACAGAAGATAGGAATGTCTGCCCCTATTTGTCGTGCACCTCCAAATGCATCTCAAAGAACAGAGCCATAAGCTTCCACTCACTACTGGCCTCCTGAACTGACTAAATCTTAGTTCTCCTGCTCAATGCATCAGCCACTAAGTTGGCCTTTCCCAGCGTATAGGAAAGCTCAAAGTCTAAGGACTGAAGATACTCGACCAACCTATGCTATCTCAGATTCAGATCACGCTGAGTGATGATGTATTTGAGACTCTTGTGGTCGGTGAAAACCAAAAAGTGCTCTCCCATAAGGTAATGTCTCCAACAACGTAAGTCATGAACAACAGCTGCCAACTCCAGATCATGTGTCGGGTAGTTACTCTCGTGCGGTCTGTACTGCCAAGACCCATATGCAATGACTCCATCTCCCTGCATAAGCATAGCTCCCAATATGACACCTGAAGAATCATAGTAGACTGTATAGATATTTTCCGTATCTGTAAAGACTATTATCGGCGCTGAAGTCAACTTCCCTTTCAGCTCATGAATGGCTGGCTCATAGGAATATGACCATAAGAACTTCGTACCTTTCTTGGTCAGACCTGTTAGCGATGCTGCAAGGCATGAAAAGTCCTATATAAAACGCCTGTATTATCCAGCCAACCCTAGAAAACTCCTCACCTCAAAGACATTCTTCAGCTGCTCCCATGAAACTACAGCTCTCACTTTCTATGGGTCCACTGATACTCCTGTATCTAAGTTTACATGACCCAAGAACTGAATTTGATCCATCCAAAAGTGGAATTTCTAGAGCTTAGAATATAACCGATTCTCTCTCAGTGTACTCAGAATGATCTCAAGATGGGTAGCACGGTCGTGTCGAGTGTGAGAGTACACCAAGATTTCTTCCATGAAAACCACCATGAAGGAATCCACGTATGGATGGAACACTCGGTTCATCAGTTCTATAAAAACTGTTGGTGCATTTGTGAGACCGAATGGCATGACCGTATACTCGTATAGACCATACTTGATCCTGAAGGCTGTAAGAGGTATATCTGATGGTCTAACGTGAAACTGATGATAACCGGACCTCAAATCGATCTTTGAGAATACCTGAGCTCCTCGAATTTGATCAATCCTCGACAATGGAAATCAGTTCTTGACCGTCAACTGGTTCAACTTCCGTTAATCCATGAAAATCCTAAGGGTGTCATCTGCCTTTTTTTCTAACAAGACAGGCGAACCCTAAAAAGAATTACTGGGTCGGATGAAACCATTTTCCTGCAACTCCTCTAACTACATCTTGAGCTCCTGCAACTCAGGTGTAGCTATCCTATAAGGGGGAATGGACACCGGTGCTACTCCTGGAACGAGCTCAATCGAGAAGTCTACCTCATGCTCCGGTGGCAAACCTGAAAAATCCTCTAGGAAGACATCCCTGAAACGATCCACCACTGAAGGAAATTCTAACTGATAAGTCCCCTGGTCATCCAGATAAAGACTGGAAATCTGAGCGTTATCTCCCCATAGCCCATGATGCTCTGGACTAGCTCTACTTGCCTGGACATCCCACTCACCTCTATGAAGAAAAGATCTGCCCTCTAGTGATACAAAACTCACCCTGCGGCGATAGAAATCTACGAATTCCTGGAAGGAAACTAACCAGTACATACCGAGAATGACATCATATCATGTCATCTCTAGGACATAGATGTCCCATAAGAAGTGTCACCATACAACCTCAAGAGGTCACTCTCTGCACTGACGTACACTAGACATCCTCATTCCCAACAGTGTATCAAGAGTCAACATGTGAGCAGATGAAAAGATACAGAGATCAAGGATCTCCAAAACAGTAACAGAGATAAAACTATGCGAGCCACCATAGTCGAAAAGAGATGAAGATAAAACTGAGGCTACTAAGATCGTACCTCGAACTGTAGAAGGGCCGGGATCCTACCCTTGATAGGTCTGCTCCACAGTGAAAGTCAAGCCTGTACTGCGGCCCTACACCCATGGATGTCCACTATGAGCTGATCCACTCTGCTATCGCTGATAGCCTGATGACTGACCACCACGACCGTGACCTCCACCTCGGCCCGAACAGCCGGAAGAACTCCAGTTCCCAGACTGGTGAGAAACTGGCGATACATATCCTGTACACGGGGTCATAGAAGAACCCCTACCACTAGCTGTAGGTGAGATGATCTGACAAAAAGCGCTGAAGATGGCCCATCATTCCACAATATCGGCACTACATTAGTTCTCTCTGACAATGAGGCCTAGTATTCCCACTACTAATACACTGGTAGCATACTACATGGCTACCCGAAGATACATTCCGCCTACACAGATATCCTTGAGCAGACTCCTTGCGATGTTTCCTACTATCAGTAGGAGGAACACTGACTCTGGATGTCGAACCGCCCGGGATCACTACTCTAGAATCTCTCAGATTGCGCTCAAAGATCATCCCCTGGTTGACGATAGATGATATCAAAGTCAACCTGAAGATATTCACCTGGGAATAGATCACCTGCCTAAGACCATCCTCAAACTTCCTAGCAAGGAAAAACTCATCACCTGCTGAAATCGGCATGAAGCGCTGCAGCTCGGTAAAATGAGACGAGTATTCCATAACAGAAAGATTACCCTATTTCAGACTCATCAACTCTCGGGCTCGGTCAGCCCTCAAGGTCTCCAGATAAAAGTAATCATAGAAGATGCACCGAAACTCATCCCAAGTCATACTCTACTGGCACCCAGATTGTGAGATCACCTCCCACCACCTCTTGGAGATGTCTCAGAGCATATAAGTAGCAAGATTTACCCTTTTCATCGGAGGTATCTCCAAGTGCTCGAATATCGTTAGCATGGCCTCTATCCACGACTCTGCATCCTGGGGTCCTCCATCACCTAAGAAAGTATGAGGATACTGCTTCTGGAAAACCTGCGTCAACTCAACCATCAACGGGGCAGGAGGTGACACTCCCTGAAAGGTACACATCATCCTCAGGAAGTCCTCCCTGAACTGTGCATAGGCGCCTGTAACTGGTATAACTGCTGGTGCCAAGGCTGGCACAGCAAGAGGATTTGTAGGAGGATCTGTTGGAGATCCCTGATCGGCCATATCCGGTGTCTGATCACCATCTGGCAGCTGATGTACAACCGGGGGACATCTCAGAGGCATATCACTAAAAGATCAAAAGCACACCTTAGATCAGGATTATAAAGGACAGAGAACACAAGAGCACAAAACATAAACAATGGAAAAGAACAAACATGTTCTACAAAAAACGACTACATGACATGTGAAAAAATACATGGCGTGTCTTCTTAATCCAGACACATGGGCGTGTACCTCTACGACCTCTGGTCATGTAACACCCCCAACTACACGACGTGTTGTCCCCACACACAACGTGTAGTTGAACTCCACTCCCATGCCCGAGTCTCTTTACACGACTAACCCACACAGTCCTCTTAACCCTAGACTACCCGGTGTGTTCACTAAGGACACGACATGTACTATACAAGGTTTCTGCAACCCGTGTTGTTAGTTTCACGGTCGGCAACACGGTTGACCCTTACACTGAGTGTTCTGAACAAACACAGAGTGTATAGAAGAGATAACATTGTCCCATGTTGTTTGTGACAAGGATGGGTACCTAGATCAAGGGTACACTGTGTGTTTATACCAAACACGACATGTACTACATGAGATTCCCCGACCCGTGTTGTCAGTGACACGACCGGGTACACTGCTCACTACTACATGGCATGTAACTATCGTACATGGAGTGTTCCTGAAAATTTTTTCACCACCTCGTGTTTCTGGTCACACAGTCAGTGACACGATTTAACACTACAGAGCGTGTAGTCAAGTACACGCTGTATATTCTGGGTTTTTCCGGGAAGTAGCTCAGAAACTGCACCGAAGCCCACAAAACACTGAAAAAAAACACAGAGGTGCCAATTTTCGATCATTGGGGGACCATACTCCCCGCGAATCAAAGCTTGGCATCTTCTACATATCAAATGCAAGGGAAACAAGTCCATGATCCACCAAACTACTATTCATGAGAGCCCATAACACCTCAAGAATGAAAATTTGGCGTTCATTTAAGTAAAGGTACAATACAAACAATTTCTCTTTCAAACTGCAAGGATTCTATCAAGGCATCTATCACAACAACATGCATAATATATACAACGTCTATCACAACAACATGAAATTGCTAATACATCATATATCGCATGGAAAGAATGCATGACATGTGATTTCTAACAAGTGCCTATATGATGCATGAGCTGGAATACTCTCATATCATCAGGTTGCAACAGAAATAGAACCGAAATAGCACAACAATAACAACACAAGGTATGTGAATCACTATAGGTGAAATCATATCAACCGTAAAATATCAAAACCAGGAAAAATGCAATAAACGAGGTAGATTGGCTTTTACCTGTACACGAGTTAGCTACTCTCAGGAACAACTTATTACCAAATACTGAATCCGTCCAATCCCTGGCCAAAGGCTCCAAAATGTAAATCAAGAGAAAAGAATTCCTCTAATACCACTTTGTAACGTCCTGGTTCTGGAAGCCACCCAGAGGTTCCCCGTACTCGGTTGGTCACATGGCCCCAGGCAAATTTCCCCAAATGCCAGAGGCTGCCGACTAGCTGTGAGGGCCTTGGGTGTGATAGTGGGGAAACTATGCCCTCATTGGCAGAGTACACAGCGGAATTAAACAAAGCAGAAAAATATCGGAAGCAGTAGATATCCAAGAACAATAAACAACGGAAGACTAAAACAATAAACAACTGGAGCACACATGTATATATATATATATGAAATGATGCACAATACATATGTCTAGGAAAGTAGCCAAACAAGTCACAATGCTGAACACAATACTAAACCAAAGTACAATGAAAATTAAACAGATAAGAAAGTGCTCAGTATCGCAAGCCTCGGCTTGGTCCCATACTCTCATGCTCCAAAGCAATCAAGTATCAGAAGTCGAAGGGTGCTTGCCCTTGTCTATACCTGCAACAACATAGTCTTCTTGGGCCCAAAAGCATGGCCCAAATAGGGTGTGAGACTAAAATCTCAGTAAACAACCACCCGAAGATCTGTGCCTAACAGTCAGTGAGTATATGGAAGATAATAGTATAGTAAGCAGTAAACAATAACAGTAAACAACATGCAGTAAATAGTAAATAGTAGCAGGATGATATACAATAGTAATCAATCAACAGAACAACAAGCAGTAGTAAAGAAATCCGTTAAAAACAATAGTAACCCCTATGGGAAGTACTCGCAGCCAACCCATCTGGTCATATCCAAGAAGTACCAACAACCCTCTGGGCAGTACACTCAGCCTAACCCCTCTGGTTTGGTGATATGAAATTACAAGACTCTCTGGGGAAGCTCGCTTGGTCAATTACCCTTACAGTCTAGGGTAGTTAGGGAATCTCTGAGGAAGATCATGTAGACTAAACCTCTTATATCCCCAAGGTCTAGAAACTCTCTGAGGAAGCTCGCTCGGTCAATTACTTCTATAGTCTCAGGTCTATCACAGACTCTCTAAGGAAGCTCGCTCAGTCAATTCCTTCTCTAGCCTGTAAATGTTTTAAAGAAATTCAAACAAAGTAAAGACTCTCTGTGGAAGCTCACTCGGTCTACCCTCATATAGTCTATAATATCCATGACTCTCTGGGAAGCTCACTCGGTCTACCCCCTATAGTCCACAATGTCTATGACTCTCTGAGGAAGCTCACTCGGTCTATCCCCGTATAGCCTATAATATCCAAGACTCTCTGGGAAGCTCACTCGGGCTATCCCTTACAGTCTATAGCACCAGGTTCTCACGGTCCCGTTCTAGTCAGTGCATAATAATGTTATAAGGCCAAAGTACACATATAGAGCTACTTGGATAACCAGTCTAAAACAAAACAAATAGGTCAAGAATATCATTACATCCTACAGTCACAAGGTATGGAAAATAGGTATAACGGCCAAAGGCTAACAAGACCCAAATGTCGTAACAAGAACAAGGCATGGTAAAACATCCAAGCATAGAAAATATCCACAAACATGATCAAATTACCTCTACAGAAGTGTAAAAGAAAGGCAGGAACACAATGGGGTCAAAAAAGTAAACACGCAATACCTCCGTTTGCGAGTATTGGTGGAATTTCATAGAAAACTCAAAGAATTCGAAAGTTAAGGCACAAACCACCTACCTTGATGCTAGGAGATCAAAATAATAGAACCACGAGGCTTGATTCTCCTTTGAATGGATTAGATCTATGAAAACACATAAAACATTCAACCCACGATATCTTGAGAAAGAGGGAAAATCATGGAATGAGACTTAAGAAGAATGAAGAGCTCACCGTTGTGGTTCCAATGCAATCGACGGTGGTTGATTCAGTAAACAAATAGAGGATTGGGGGATCAGAGAGTGTTTAGGGCCGTACGAGTGCTCTCAGTCTATGAACCTGGAGAAGAAGACATTTTTGTCGATTAGGCGTGACCCTAGACCATTTAATGAAAAAAAAGAAACTACACGACGTGTACTTCTGGGGTACACAACATGTACTTGGCCTTTCCATACTCCGTTTTAAGCGGCCTCCACATCACCCCTACACACCGTGTGAGTGGCCCGGACATGGCCAGCACATGGCCTGGGACTGCATCAAAGTACATGGCGTGTACTCATAAAGTACACGATGTGCACTTTGAAAATTTACAAATTTTCCTATTTTTCTAAAAAACAACCAGAAAAGGAAAAACATACATGAAACTCAGATTTAGGTTCTTACACATATTATGTATTTCTTAGACATAATATAAGATAAAATTCAATTTTTCAAATAAAAGAAGTATTTTTTAAAAAAATAAAATTTTACTACCTTTTAATGGAGAACCCATTTTAAATCCAATTTTTGACACTTTTATATATTCCATTTAACAAAATAATCTTTTTATTTATAGGAAGAACATAAAAATTTATTTTGAATAATTTTTTTTGTGCTTTTTCGAAAACTTTCATATTTTGATGAATAGTGAGAAGTACTAAATTTTAATTGAAAACAATTTTTTTAATCAAAATAATCTATAGTGTTTAATTATACATTTGAATGTTTTTGAAGTATAATTAGATTATTTTTTATCATTTAATAAAATTTTGGTGATTAGAAGTAATTTTAAAATTAAATTAGACATAAACACATATCAATCTTTTGATAGTTTTTACTTCTCAACAACCCGATTTCTGGTTTTGATAGCAGGAATTATTTTTAAATTAATTAATAAAACTTCTATGTTTTGAATTTGGAAAAATATAAATCATATTTGAATTTGGAATATCAACATTATATTTGGATAAGTTTTTGGTATATTTCTGAAAGCTTTCAATTTTTGATGAGTAGTGAAAAACACTATGTTTTTGTTTAGAAATGAATTTTTATTTAAATAATTATTTTTTAGTTTAAATTTATTTTAAATTAAAAATTGATAAATAATACCTATATTAGTCTAATTTAATTCATTGAAGTCATTTTATAATAAGATTAGACATATTAAATTTTATTGAACTTTTTACCGTCTTTTACCCACCTTTTAGGAAAATTTGCACATTTTCAAATTTACATAAAACATCATAGTATTTTATTTAATTTTTCTAGAAATTAAATAATTAAATTTGTTTATGAGACAATGATGATGCAGTAATTACTTTATTAATAAAAGATTAAAATAATTGATATTTTAAATATTAAAAGAAATGTAAATTGAAAATTTTGATTCCATACACAAATTTTATAGGTTAATAAGACATTTTAGGGTTGATTTAATGTATTTTTTCGATGAAATCAGATTGTTATTACTTTCACAAAAACCAAATACTAAATAGTGTCAAAATTGACATAAATGAGTTTTTAAAACAAATACTATTTTATTAAATTTTATAATAGTCCTAATACTTTAAGGTCACCCAAAGGACTTATATAATGATAGATATGTAATTAATGAACCACTTGAGGTTATCATATCATTTTATAGTAGTTTTATTAACCATGTATTATAATAATACAAGAAGACATGGTAAAAGTTAAACTATTTAACTAAGAGTTATATCTAAATGATATGGTTTATATGGTGACCTAAAATTATTTAAAACCTATTTATTGAGAGGTTTTAGACCCATCCCAACCTTAGCCTTGAAATAAATCCATTTAGAGCAATTATAAACCAAAATGGATTTTATAAAAAATTAATATTTCAAGCTTTTCCTAAAGTGCCCCTCACCTCTCTTATAAAAGGGTACATCCCCTTCCCTTAAATTCACACCTGCAAAGACTTTTGGCTCTGACAAACCCATCTCAAATATCCTCCAAAATACCATCAATTAAACCTAGAGGCCTCAATTTGATCATAAATGCAACCTAAGGAGCCCTTTTGTTCAAAAAAAAAAGGAAGAACATGAAGAATAGGTAATTACTTCATCACATCTTTCAAAGTTCTTTTCTTATTCCACTTACTCTTTCACTATTGTTTCCATACTAAAATAATAACTCAAGTAAATTATACATAATGAGATGTAATTATAAATATGGTACAACCATATTTATTATTTTATCCATCTTATGAATGAAAAAGTCACCATACGTGAAAATGTATGACTTACTGTCTCCACGTCGTGGTGTAGTTTGTTATTCCACACTTCATTATTTATATGGGTATAAAAATAGAAATAATTAATGTAAATAATAAATATAACATGTTAATTATTCTGTATTTATAATATACCATCCAATTACATATTATTTCACCACTAATAGAATTATATTGTCGCTCGTGCGTACTTACGGATTACTGTCTCCATGACATGATGAGATTTCGTTTCCCATCGTAATCATTCAAGAATAATTATCATTTTAAGATTAAAAATAATTTTTAAGAAATTAATATAATTATGAATATGAATAAAAAACATCCAATCCAAAACAAACATGAGTTACATAACAAAACAAATAAATGAAAACGAATCAGTTAACACCCAAAACAATGATACTACTGAGATATTATTAACAAAGTAATATTAGAGGATCCTATATGATATAATATTTATGTATGTGGTTCTTTTATAATTTAATAAAAATAATTTAACCATAATACAAGTGGTTAACATACCCTCTACTAAGGAAAAGTACAAGGTAAGTGGTTTTCATCTCACTTCTTATTCCCGTGAGATTCATTCTATATTGCCACTATTTCCTTTTGTGTGGTGTATGTACTTCCCATGATTGCATTCTTTGTTTAATATACTTTAATTTATGGGTATTTACATCTTCATTGTGTGATCATTCTTTAATGGGGTGTATGTTTTGTAAGATACAAAATTGTTAAGTGAATTTCTAATTTTGATTTCCACTCATTGGGTTTTATGGAAAATTCATTGATTATTTTACTCCAAGATTATGTGTGAAATCAATATTTATTTATTTATGTAGTAATTTACACTCCAATTTACATGGATATAATTTTTATACACATAATAAATCCATTCATAAATGCTTAAGTCATCGATATGAACTTGATAAGTGGAATCTTAACTCAATTTCCATTCATTGAGTTAAACATCCAAGTCATTGGTGTTGTTTTTACAATAATATTGTGAATGTACTTTGATTAATTTACACTAAATATCCAATCATATTGAGTGTATTTATATTTTCCACGCATAATTATGTCATTGATTTATCCTTAACGTAAGTATATAGTATTTATAATGGATTTCATTGAAATTTACATTCTATTGAGACTTCTTTGTTGTTATATGCCAATTCAATTTTATATGGTGTACATACCGTACTTTGACATAGTATATCACGAATACCTTTATTCTCATGATATTATAATCTTTTTATTACCACAATTATTTATAATTAATAATATCTCATTTGGTTAGGAACTCTAACTAAAATACCACTTTAAATGTTTTAATGATTTATTCTTCTAAATCATTCTCATTAATGTCCAGGTTTTAAAAATGGTTTTAAAGATTTATTTATATGGACATGAATGTTTTGAAATTAAAATTCCTTTCAAGAGATTAAAAGTGGTATGAAACACTTTGATTAAAAAATCTCTTTTAAATGACTTCTTTGACAAATACTAAGACTTTTAAGTGTTTTCAAGAAAAAGGGGATTTTTTCTCTCAAATAGTTTTAGTGATTACTTTTACCTCTTTCAATATCCTTCATAATTCTTGAATGAGGTTGATTTATTATAATAAAATATTCCATATTGTATTTAATGAGTTATGTTTGACTGTGGATGTTCTATTTTTATACCATTGATGGTTTGTGGTTAAAATATTGATATTTGGTATGTTAGTTTTAATACAAATTTTTAGATTATGTTTCAACTTTTTCATATGAGGAATGCGTTGAACATAGTAAGTAATGGGTGGAGCCCGATATAGCTGTTCGATGCATCGTTAGGTATCATGATATAAAATAGTGTCTTGGCACAAAGCCTTGACAAAATATTTATTTGTAGTCTTGGCACGAGGCCTTGACTATGTGGTTATGATGTCCAGCATTATGCATTCCATCATTATGGAATTTTCTATTTATATTAAATGTGATTATTCAACTAGTAGAATATCCATGTGAATAAGTAAATGGAATTATTTGATTTAACTTTTCCATATTATTCTGAAGTTTATATTTAAAGGGCTTGTGTTTCAATTTTATACCTTTCCATAAAAGTTGACGACTATTTATGATAGCTTCCGCTATATTGTTTATCCTTACTAAGCATCTGAGTTCACCCCATTTCATATGTTTTATTTTCTTAGTATGCCAAGAAGTGTATTATGTTTTATATACAGGTTTAAGATAGTATAATAATAGAATTCTCAAAGGATTATCTATGTTTTATTTTAATATAGAAATTGTAATGTGATGTTCATGTTTGTAATCTAATTTCCAAGACTAATAAACCAGTCGACCCTTTGGGACTTGAATCCTTATAATCATGCCAATGTTATGTAATAATTCACCGACTCTGGTTAACTAGGGTTGGGGCATGGCATTTGGTATCCGAGGAAGTTTAGTACAAACCTTGGAAACTAGATTTAGAAAAACTCTGATTAGAGAACATTACCTTAAGATAGAATTTGAGGATCAATATAGATGAACATCCTAGAATTTTGGTAATATAGAAATTTTGTGAATTTTCTAAGATATACATCTCTATCTGGATACAAGAAGGTCAAGGAGGCTCTGGCACATATGTATCAAGGACTGAAACCCAAAAATACAACTTTAAGCTAAACTCAAATGGGAACTAGTGCACGACAATAGGCCTTGCAGGACTCTTGGTAACGACACTCCCGGTAGATATTCTTAGGATAATTCACATTTGGTTTATAGACTTATTTGAAGGATTTTAATATAATATGATAATAAATAACTTTTATTAATCCTAAGGGTTTTTTATATTGAAAATAAGGTGCCATGATATCTCTAAATGATTTTATGACTATTATTACTCACACTATGATTTCTAGTTTTATTCAATGGATGGATTACAAAGAAGTCATAGTAACATTGAACATGATGTAAAAGGTGAAAAAATGGTGTAAATGAGCAACTAAATGGAATGTTGATAGGCATAAAATATTTCATGTTCATGTTAAAGAAGGTTTCAAAAAATATGATCAACAACATATATATTAACCAACTCCCAAACTCAACATAGAATAGAATGCCAGAGAATGATAAGAGCTCCAACAGTGGAGACCATAGAGAAAAGAAAGATCAATTTCCATCATGCATGAAATGTGGAAGGAGACACCTAGGAAAGTGTCTCAATGGAACAAAGAAATTCTTTATTTGTGGAAAAAAAGGATATAAAGTAAATAATTTTAGAGGAAAAATGAAGAGTACTATGGAAGAAAATAAAAATGATCCTAAGAATCCATTTACAGTCATTTAACATAAATTTAAGGGACCCGGACATTAACTGAGTCAATGCATTATTCTATAGGGTAACCACTAGGTCAAGGAAGAACCTAGGTGGAAATAAATGGATGGATAAAGGTTTAAAAGTATTAATTCTCTTTGTGGATGGGATTAATTTTGAATACTTTTCTGTTGTATGTGTAACCCTGTAGTTTGTTATGTGAAAATTCTATTCGAGGAATAATTATATTTTCTTTTTTGGATATAGTTATAAAGAACCATTTGGGTTTATATGATCCTTGATTTTGAGGCAATTACAGGTTATTACTTTTTGGGATGAAAATGTGAGGTATAAGATAAAATTTGGGGTTAAAATAAGTTATGGTTATTTTTGAGGAATTTTTCTAATTTTTTTAATGTTATAAAATTATATATTTTTTGAAAAAGGACAACACACAAACCTTGTGACAACCCATTACGTCACACAAAGATGCATGAATTGAACCCACAACCAAAGTGAGACTAGGATTTATCACCCACCACTGGACTATGTTAAGTCCCTGGTTTGTGTGACTAATTATTTTTAGTTAAATTATTTTATTTATAAATAATAAGTTGATTTGGGATCTTATGTTTTAGCAAATGGATATCCTCAGTATAGGAAAATTATTTTGGGATTAAGTGATAAATCTTATTTTGGTAGATGTTTTCTCTATTGGGAACACAATATGGAAAAGGAAAATTGATTACTATGGGATTTCATTTGGGTATTGATGGTGGATTTTTATTTTGATAGAATCTATGTTTTTATTGTGGACTTATATAGATTACGGTTATTAATGTAAATAATTAACTTATCATAGAGAATATGTTACTTTGTTAATTATACTTCAATATGATACTTTAAGAGTAGTTGATGTTATTTGGAGATAAATGTTAATATTTTCTATGAAAGACTATGTGATTAAATTCTTTTGAGCTTTGGGTTTCAATCTTAGTTTGGATTATATTGAAGGATTTTAAGGTCAATTGTTTATTAAATGATCTTTATTAAACTTTGGGTATTTTTTATTTAATTTTGGGAATTAAGATTATTATTTCTTTCTATAAAGGATTATCCATTTTGGGGATCATGTGATCTTGTAATAACAATTTTTATTTTGGTTAATCTCTAAATTCAAGGGAAATATGTAGTTCATCTTTTGTGGATTATGTCATTCTCTAGTAGTTGATTCTAGCACTTCGAGTGTGACCAAGTCATCTTCAATACTCATCGTTTAGAGAAAAGATGAGTTAGTGGTAGAAATTTATTAAAGGTTGAAACTATACTTTAAAAGTAATTATATCTCTTTATGTTCTTAGTCAATCTCATAAATAAATTCCTCAACTTTATGAAATGGAACATAAAACCAAAATGATGTCTGTTTACTTTTCCTACTAGGAAACCAAGAACTGATTAACCCATCAAAATTTTGTTCAATATACATTAATTTATGGTTATTTACATCTTCATTATGATACTTCATTCATGGGGTGTATGTTTGATATGTTTCCAAATCGGTAAGGGAATTTGTAATTTTGATTTCCACTCATTGGGTTTTATGAAAACTTCATTGATTACTTTACTCTAAGATCATGTGTAAAATAACTATTTATTTATTTATGTAGTAATTTCTACTCCCCTTTGTGTGGATATACGTTTGATACACATAATAAATCAATTGATAAATTCTAAAGTCATCAATATGAACTTGATAAGAGCATTCTTAACTCAATTTCCATTCATTGAGTGAAACATCCAAGTCATTGATGTTGTTTTTACAAGAATATGTGTTAATGTCCTCAAATTGATTTACACTGAATATGAAATCATACTGAGTGTATTTATATTTTTCACACATAATTATGTCATTGATTTATCCTTAAACTAAGGATATAGTCTGTATAATGGATTTTATCTCAATTTACATTCCATTGATACTTCTTTGTTATTATGAGAAAATTAACTTTTATATGGTGTACATAATGTAATTTAACATAGTATGACATTAATACCTTTATTCTCATGATATTATAAAGTTTTTATTACCTCAATTATCTTTATTCAAGTGTCTCTCATTTTTTAGGAACTCTAACTAAAATATCACTTTAAATGTTTTAAAGATTTATTCTTCTAAATAATTCTCATTAATGTCCATGTTTCAAAAATTGTTTAAAGGATTTATTTATATGGACATAAATTTTTTTAAATTAAAATTCCTTTCAGAAGTATAAAAATTGGTATGGGACACTTTGATTGAAAAATCACTTTTAAACGACTTCTTTGATAAACAGTGAGACTTTTAAATGTTTTCAAGAAAAAAAGAGATATTTCTCTCAAATAGTTTTACTGATTATTTTAATCTATGTAAATATCCTTTATTACTCTTTATTGAGGTTGATTTATTATAATTAAATCTTCCATATTGTATTGAATGAGTTATGTTTTATTGTGGATGTTCTATTTTAATAACATTCGTGGTTTGTGGTTAAAATATTGACATTTCATATGAAAGTTTTAATACGAATGTTTAGATTATGTTTTAACCTTTTCATATGAAGAATGCATTGAACATAGTAAGTGATGGTTGGAGCCTGCTATAGCTCCATGATGCATCAGTAGGTATCTTTAGACAAACTAGTGTCTAGGCACAAGGCCTTGAAAAAAATCTTTATTTGTACTCTTAGCATGATGCCTTGACTATGTGGTTATGATGTCCGATATTATATATTCCATCATTATGGAATTAACTATTTATATTACATGTAATTATTTGAAAAGTAGAACGTCCATGTGAATAAGTAAATGGAATTATTTGATTTAACTCATCCATATTTTGTTTGATTTTATGTTTAAAGGGTTTTTGTTTCAATTTTATACCTTGCCATAAATTGTTTTGATTATTTTTTATAGTTTCCTCTATATTGATATCGTTACTGAGCATATGAGCTCACCCTCTTTCTTATGTTTTATTTTCATAGGATGCCAAGAAGTGTATTATGCTTTATATACGGGTTCAAGCTAAGAGAATAATGGAATTATCAAAGGATTGTCTCTTGTATTTTAAGTTAGAAATTGTAATGTGAAGTTCATGTATGTAATCTATTTTCCAAGCCTGTTAAACTGATTGGCCCTTCGGGAAATGATTCCTTATAATCATGCCAATGTTATTTAATAATGCACCGAATCTTGGTATCTAGGGTTGGGCTGTTATAAAATGGTTTTAAAAAACACAACCTAATACACACCCCAAATAGAACAACACCACCACATGAGTTTTTAGAGGAAGAAATTAATGGAAGAAATGGGGGAAAATGAGAACTTGTAAGACCCTGAGCTTCTACGATACGCTTCTCTTTCAATAATGCAATAGCTTGCGTTGTACACAAGTTTGAGATTCTAACACACCACGACCAATAAAAATAACCATTATGAATAGTAATATCCACTTTTTGAAATTATATATATATTATATTTCAAAATGGACTTCATTTTTGGATTCAGAATATCAAAATTATCCTAAGTTGATTTTTTGGTATTTTTCTGAGAACTTCCATTTTTTTATGAATAGTGAAAAATACTTAAAAACAACTTTTTTAATCAAAATAATTTATAGTGATAAATTATACTACTGAGTGGTTTTAAATTATAATTATAATATATTTTTACCATTTTATCCAATCGTGTTTATTATAATTAATTTCACTTTGAAATTGGACATAAACAATTGTCAATCATTTGATATATATTGTTTCTTAAAAACATGATATTTGTTGTGACAATGAGAATTAATTATAAAGTTAATTAATGAAACTTATATGTTTGGAATTTTGTAAAATAGAAATCATTTTTGAATTTGGAATATCAATTATAGCTTAGGGTGAAATTTTGGCATGTTCTGAAAAACTTAAAATTTTGATGAATAGTGAAACCACTAAGTGGTAGTTAAAAAACTAATTTTTTCATTTAAATGAAACATTACCACTTCTGTGATTTGATTTTCAAAAATCTGACATACATGGTTTTCATTAGGAAGTAAAATGTGCTTCAATGGGATTAAAATAATTTTTTGGTGAATAGTAACTTTTAAGTTTAATTAATCATGATTAAAGGTAATTAGTGAAATTTAAGGTAAAAATGATATTATAAAAATATGAAAATACCATTACACTTGTCCTACCCTTATTTGATGAGTCATGGACGACCAAGACAATCCATGGGTCAACTTGGGGACCCCATGGAGCCACTTGGGTAAGAAAATGACAATAATAACTTTTTATTTAAAGTAAAAATAAAATTTTCACAAACATGTATTGTTTCACTAAAAAAATTATTACATGGGGTTATATAAGTTAACTTTTAGACTATAAATTTTCATTGGAAATAAAAAAATATTTCCTAAATCATGATATTTTTTTTATAATTTTTAGACATTAAATAAATTAATTTTTTTATGACACCATGATGATACAACAATTACCTCATTAATTAACGATTTAAATAAAATGAAAAGATAATGTAAAATCTAAGACTTACACATTTCAAAAACCTATTTTATGTGTATATTTATAACCCTTATCACCTTATCCTCGAAAGATATAAATGTGGGACCTCTAAAATCTGAAAAGTATCTCATAATAATGTAACATTTCATTACTTTCCAAGAGTGCCCCTCCTCTCCTCTTATAAAAGGACCCCACCTCTACCACCTTATTCACACCTTCAAGACATTTAACTTGGTCAAGATCAACCCAAATACTCTCTCAACTTCCCTATATTACTCCTAGAAGCCTCACTCTGGGCAGAAGTCTTCCCAAAGAAGCCTTTGCCTCAAATCAAAAAGAGTTACCCGATTTAAAGGTAATGTCTTCTCTTATGTTATTTTGTTTTATTTTTATTCTCCAACCCCTTAAACTATTTTTATTCCTTTATTTTGTAACAAAAAAATTATATTAAATATACTAGGATGTTTTTATGAGAAGGGTTTTATTTACGCTTTCACACACCTTCGTATAATGGTTAAAGAACATACTGTTTCTGTGGGTGGCGAAATACTGCTTCACGAAACGATGATTGTTCAATATTCTTTTAACACCTCTAATGGTGTCCATTTTGATGAAACTATTTTCATATATGATATATATATATTATGTTTATGTTTTCCTTATGCTTATTTATTTCTCATTTATGGCATACTTTATGATTTCCATTATGGTTAAACACGATAATTCATTTTAGGAAGTGCGGACTACCGCCCCCTCAAAGTGATTTGAATCGTTGATGCCATATGTGGGACGTATAAAGGATGGAGTAACTGATATTATATATTATATTATACTGGAATTATAATACACCTTTATATAATTATGTTTTCATTCCATTAAATACAAAATATAAATGAAAGTAGCGTTCATGCGTACATACATATTACCGTCTCCATGAACGGTGCATTTCATTTCTTATCTCTAAATTTTACGTAATATTATAAATTCATGTATATAATGGATATATATGATATCTAAATCATGATTATAATTCTAGATATAATGGATATTTCACCACATGAACAACTTGTAATTATAAGAAGTTTATTTTTGACTCAAGTACCAAAGATCAACAAAACGACCGTTACTAACTTAAATAATTACATAATGTTCATAACATGGTAATAAGTGATATAAAAGGAATAATAAACTTGAAAAAGGTTCTTAAGAAATTATAAATTAACTCTAGATTATTATTCAAGAGGTTAAAGAATGGTCGAGTCAAGTTGGACACGAGGTAAGGGAACTTCTTAACCCAATTTCCATTCTTTGGGTTAATCTCCTACTTTCAAATTATGTCATGATATTATTTTGTCCTATCTTGTATTTTTACTGTATTTATGTGTAATTATAGTGAATACACATAATAGATCTATTTTATTTAAAAAATTATCTTTGCAAAGGACTTTATCTCAATCTCCTTTCATTGAGGCATATTTTGTTTTATAAACAACTTTCTTTTATATAGTGTATAAACCCCTTCGAATTTTACGTTTATTCAAAAGGAATCTTTTTATACAAAGCATTTTACTAAATGACAAAAAGGAATGTTTTTCTTGTTGTACGTATGCGGTGACAACAACTTCTCCGCCGCCATGATCATTATTTGAGTTTCAGCTTCCTCTACAAGCTATAACTTTTTTTTAAATGAAAAATTAATACCAAGTTTTACTTTTCTTTTATTTTGGTATTGAAAATGGTTTTGAAAGTGTTTTTTTATTATATCAATGTGTTGTATTAATATCTTGTGATTAAAATGTGGAAATGTTATGTTTCCTTTATGCATGTTTTATGTGATATGATTATGTTATGGTTTATGATATGTTTAAACCTGTTCATATGAGGAATGCATTGGACTTAATAAGTGATGGGTGGAGACCGCTATAGCTCCTCGATGCATCGGTAGGTCTCACGAGACAAACTAGTGTCTTGGCACGAGGCCTTGACAAAATTTTATTTGTAGTCTTGGCACGAGGCCTTGGCTACGTGGTTATGATAGTCTGAAATTGTGCATTCTATCATTGTGAAAGTGGTTATTGATATTTCATGTGATTATTCGACTAGTAGAATATCCATTTGAATAAGTAAATGGAATTATCTCATTTTACTTTTTCCATATTATGTTGAATTTCAAGTTTAAAAGGCTTTTGTTTTAGTTATATATTGCCTTAAATGTTTATGTTTATTTATGAAAGCTTCCGCTATATTGTTATCCTTACTGAGCATCTGAGCTCACCACTTTCAATGTTTTAATTTTTCCAGGATGTGATGATGTATATTATGAATGACCTACAGGGATAGTATGAGGGGATATGAAGACAAGATGTTTTTGTAGTTTTGATTTACTTTATGATGTAATTTAAGACTTATGAATGTATCTAGTGTTTCCAAGGCTACCAAACTAATCGGTCTTTCGAGAGTTGATCTTTTGTGATCATGATAATGTTACAAAGTAATGCACCGACTCTGGGTAACTGGGGTCGGGGCATTACAGTTGGTATCAGAGGCATTTTAGTGCTAACCTTGGAAGCTAGATTTAGATAAACTCTGATTAGAGCACATATCCCAAAGATAGACTTTGAGGATTAGTATAGAAGAACTTCCTAGAATTTTGGTATTATAGAGATTTTGTGAGTTTTCAGAGCAATACATCCCTGTCTAGATATAAGCAGGTGGAGGCAGCTCTAACAAAGATGTACCAAGGGGTAAAACCCAAAAACACCGCTTAGAGCTAGACTCGAACGGGAACTGGTGCACGACAACGTGCCTTGCTGCACTCTTGGTTACGAAACTCTCGGGGGATATGCTTAGGATAATTATCATTTTCTTTACAAACCATTATGAAGGGTTTATGAGTATATACTTCTTCAAAGAAAACATTTATTTTATGATTATGGATTATATCCATAAATCGTTCAATTTATGTTAAGTGTTTTACAAGTATGGAATTATGTATTTTGATTCATAAACTAACCTAGTTTATGCCACTGTTTAGAAATGGAGCCTAGTGGGAGGAATGGAAACCGTATCAATGCATGAACTCCATGTAGGGATTGTCGTCCTACTCAAGATAATTATTTTGGAGCTGGAGATACAACTGGTGATGACCAACTTATCACCATACTGGGACAACTCACTTAGGTTATGAATAATAACCTTACTCATATGAAGCACCCTGATCTGCAACGTGGAGGATCAATGATAGACCGCTTCATGAGGCAACAACCACCAACATTTAATGGGGGTACAAACCCATTAGTAGCTGAGTAATGGATAAAATCCTTAGAGAAAATATTCCACGCCTTGGGGAGTAGGGAAAGGGAGAAGGTTGTCATGGCAGTTTATCGGCTCACTGGAGATGCCGATCAATGGTGGTCACTGATTCAAAACACCAAATAAGATGAAGAAGTATCTAATATGTAATGGAGGGAGTTCATAGAGATTTTCATAGAAAAATACTTCCCTCATGACCATAGAGAAGATATGGAAAGGTAATTTCTGAGTCTGTGGAAAAAGTAGGATGAGAATGTCGCAAAGTATGAGGCTAACTTTACAAGGTTAGTGAGGCATGCTCCAGATTATATACGTAACCCAAGAAGTAAGATCGATCATTTCTTTGATCGTCTAAAACCATTTCTCCATCGAGAACTAGTATCACAATCTTTCTCAACGTACAAAGATATAGTCGCGTGTTCTATCAATACAGAAAAGGAATTATCTAAATCTTATGACAATAAAGTAAAGCAAGAGAAGAAGAGAACGATGGAACAAGAGACAGATAAAGGGAAAAAGGAAAAGAAGGATTTTCCATTATGTGATAATTGTGGGAAGAATCACCGCGGTATTTTCCTAAAAGGAATGGGAGTTTGTTATAAATGTGGAGAAAAAGGTCACCAGGCTTGTGATTGCAAGGGAAAGAAAGAGGCTATCAATGTTGAATGCTACAATTGTAGGGAAATGGGGCATTATGTAAATGAATGTCCTAAGCATTAGGGAAACTTACCTCAGAAAAGGCCAAGGGATCAAGGACAATCTTATGTTGTTACTACAGTTGAAGTGGAATAATTAATGTATTGGTGATTTTGGACTCAAGGATTATATTCAGGTTATAAGGATAATGTGATATATATATATATATAAGGATTGTACTGCAGTACATGTTGTTTTCATTAAGGATTTAATATGATGAAGGTAATCGTATTTTTAGTATGTGACAATAAGAGAAACTTTACTTTGTTTGTCAAATCTGATGTTACAATTGATTTTGGAATTTAGAGACCTTTTAGAGAAAGTCTGGATAGAGGTATTTTGGATAACTATAAAGGTTGGAATGAATTAAGTTGAACTTTGGATAGTATTGTTTAAGGTTAAAACATTTCTGAAGATTATTTTTGGAATATTATAATTCTATAGTTTTAGGAAAAGGACAACCTGTAGGTTGGGGGATAACCCATCGCGTTGGAAAAAGCTGTTGGAATCGAACCCACAACCATAGTGTGACAAGCCTTTATTACCTACCACTAGCCTACATGAAGTCCTTGGTTGTTACAAAAAAAGTTTTCCTAATCTAAATGGTATGTGGTAATATTTATAACCTTATACAATTAGGATAAATAGAATATTTTTGAGTTCTGTTACCATTTGGAGTGAAAGATGGGTTTGTGGTAAAAATTTATTAATGAATGAATGTCTACATGACAAGTAAGTATATTTCCTTACATTCTTAGTAAATCTCTTAAATAAATTCCTCAACATTATGAAAGGTAACTTAAAACAAAAACGTTGTCGGTTAACTTTTCCAACTGGAGATTCAATGACCGTTTAACCAATCACAAGTTTGTGATTTTCTTATGGTTAAATTTCTCCTAATCCTGTTTTCTACAACTCTCCATCAGACCTTGATGGTTTTTTTCCTCCATATCCATATTTTCATATAATCTTAGTATGGGCTATCTCGGGTGACATTTGTACTTCTATTTCTTTCTTTTAATGATATATTTTTATTAACCCTATTTCCGATGTGGGTTTTCCACAAAGGTATTTTCTATTTTAAACCTTTTATTTTCAATGAAAAATTTCAAATTTTGAGGATGCAATTTATTGAAGGAGGGGAGAATGTAACACCCCGAGCTTCCATGATATGCTTCTCCTTCAATAATGTAATAGCTTGCATTGTACACAAGTTCGAGATTCTAACACACCGTGACCAATAAAAATAGCTATTATGAATAGTAATACCCACTTTTTGAAATTATATATATATATTATATTTCAAAATGGACTTAATTTTTGGATTCATAATATCGAAATTATCCTAAGCTGATTTTTTGGTATTTTTCTGAGAACTTCAATTTTTTATGAATAGTGAAAAATACTTAAAAAAACTTTTTTAATAAAAATAATTTATAGTGATAAATTATACTATTGAGTGGTTTTAAAGTATAATTATAATATATTTTTACCATTTTATCCAATGGTGTGTGTTAGAATTAATTTTACTTTGAAATTGGACATAAACAATTGTCAATCTTTTTATATATATTGTTTTTTTAAAAACACGCTATTTGTTTTGACAGCGGGAATTAATTATAAAGTTAATTAATGAAACTTATATGTTTCGAATTTTTTAAAATATACATCATTTTTGAATTCGGAATATTAATTATAGCTTAGGGTAAAATTTTGGCATTGTTCTGAAAAACATCAATTTTTAATGAATAGTGAAACCACTATGTGGTAGTTAAAAAACTAATTTTTCATTTAAATGAAACATTACCACTTCTGTGATTTGATTTTCAAAAATCCGACAAGCATGGTTGTCATTAGGAAGTAAAATGGGGTTCAATGGGATTAAAATAATTTTTTGGTGAATAGTAACTTTTAAGTTTAATTAATCGCGATTGAAGGTAATTAGTGAAATTTAAGGTAAAAATGATATTATAAAAATATGAAAATTCATTTACACTTGTCCTACCCTTATTGGATGCGTCATGGCCGACCAAGAAAATCCATGGGTAAACTTGGGGACCCCATGGAGCCACTTGGTTAAGAAAATGACAACAATAACGTTTTATTTAAAGTAAAAATAAAATTGTCACAAACATGTTTTGTTTGACTAAAAAAATTATTACATGGGGTTATATAAGTTAAATTTTCGACTATAAATATTCATTAGAAATATAAAAGGATTTCCTACATCATGATATTTGTTTTATAATTTTTAGACATTAAATAAATTAAATTTTTTATGACACCATGATGATGCATCGATTACCTCATTAATTAACGATTTAAATAAAATGAAAAGATAATGTAAAATATAAGACTTCAACTTGTAAAAAACCTATTGGATGGGTAGATTTTGAACCCTTATCACCTTATCCTCTAAATATATAATTTTTGGGACCTCTAAAATCCAAAAAGTATCTCATAATAATGTAACATTTCATTACTTTCCAAGAGTGCCCCTCCTCTCCTCTTATAAAAGGCCCCCACCTCTACCACCTTATTCACACCATAAGCCATTTGGCTCGGCCAAACTCTGCCCAAATACTCTATCAATGTTCCTCTATTACTCCTAGAAGCCTCACTTTGGGCAGAAGTCTTCCCAAGGAAGCCTTTGGCTCAAATCAAAAAGGGTTACCCGATTTTAAGGTAATGTCTTCTGTTATGTTATTTTGTTTTATTTTGCTTCTCCAACCCCTTAAACTATTTTTATTCCTTTTTTTGTAACAAAAATAGTATCTTCCATATAATAGGATGTTTTTATGAGAAGGATTTTATTTAAACTTACACACACCTTTGTCTAACGGTTAAAGAACATACTGTTTCTGTGGGTGGCGAAATACTGCCTCACGAAACGATGATTGTTCAATATTCTTTTAACACCTCTAATGGTGGCCATTTTGATGAAACTATTTTCATATATGATATATATATATTATGTTTATGTTTTCCTTATGCTTCTGTATTTCTCATTTATGGAATACTTTATGATATCCATTATGGGTAAACACGATAATTTCATTTTAGGAAGTGCGCACTACCGCCCCCTCAAAGTGATTTGAATCGTTAATACCATATGTGGGACATATAAAGGATGGAGTAATTGATATTATATATTATATTATACTGGAATTATAATAAAACTTTATATAATTTTTATTTCATTCCATTAAATACAAAATAGAAATGAAAGTAGCATTCATGCGTACGTACGACTTACCGTCTCCCTGAACGTTGCATTCCATTTCTTTCCCCTAAATGTTACGTAATATTATAAATCAATGTATATACTGGATATATATGATATATTATATCTATATCATGAATATAATTCTGGATATAATGGATATTTCACTACATGAACAACTTGTAATTATAAGAAGTTTATTTTTGACTCAAGTACCAAAGATTGAAAGAATGACCGTTATTAACTTAAATAATTACATAATGTTCATAACATGGTAATAAGTGATATAAAAGTAATATTAAACTTGAAAAAGGTTCTTAATAAATTATAAATTAACTCTAGTTTATTATTTAGGAGGTTAAAGAACGGTCAAGTCAAGTCGGACCCGAGGTTAGGGAACTTCTTAACCCAATTTTCGTTCTTTGGGTTAATCTCCTACTTTCAAATTATGTCATGGTATTATTATGTAATATCATGTATTTGTACTGTATTTATGTGTACTTATAGTGAATACAAATAATAGATATATTTTATTTAAAAAAATGATATTTTTAAAGGACTTTGTCTCAATCTCCTTTCATTGAGGCATATTTTGTTTTATACACAACTTTCTTTTATACGGTGTATAAACCCCTTTGACTTTTATTTTTATTCAAAAGGAATATTTTTATACGAATAATTTTACTAAACGACAAAAAGGAATTTTTTTCTTGTTGTACGTATGTGGAGACAACAACTTCTTCGCCGCCGTGATCATTATTTGAGTTTCGGCTTCCTCTACAATCTATAACTTTTTTTTTAAAAAGAAAAATTAATACCATGTTTTACTTTTCTTTTATATTTGTATTGAAAATGGTTTTGAAAGTGTTTTTTTTATTATATCAATGTATTGTATTGATATATTGTGATTGAAATGTGGAAATTTTATGTTTCCTTTATGCATGTTTTATGTGATACGATTATGTTATGGTTTATGATATGTTTAAACCTGTTCATATGATGAATGCATTGGACTTAATAAGTGACGGGTGGAGCCCGCTATAGCTCCTCAATGTATCGGCAGGTCTCATGAGACAAACTAGTGTCTTTCCATGAGGCCTTGACAAAATATTATTTGTAGTCTTGGCACGAGGCCTTGGCTACGTGGTTATGATAGTCTGGCATTATGCATTCCATCATTGTGAAAGTGGTTATTGATATTGCATGTGATTATTCGACCAGTAGAATATCCATGTGAATAAGTAAATTGAATTATCTCATTTTACTTTTTCCATATTATGTTGAAGTTCAAGTTTAAAAGGATTTTGTTTTAGTTATACATTGCCTTAAATGTTTATGTTTATTTATGAAAGCCTCCGCTATATTTTTATCCTTACTGAGCATCTAAGCTCACCCCTTTCAATGTTTTAATTTTTCCAGGATGTGAGGAAGTATATTATGGATGACCTGTAGGGATAGTATGAGGGGATATGAAGACAATATTTTTTTGTAGTTTTTATTTACTTTATGATGTAATGTAAGGCTTATGAATGTATCTAGTGTTTCCAAGGCCACTAAACTAATCGGTCTTTCGAGACTTGATCTTTTGTGATCATGCTAATGTTACGAAGTAATGCACCGACTCTGGGTAACTGGGGTCGAGGTGTTACAGAAATCACCTATGATCACCCAATCTCAACCACCAGAACCTAGGATCTAAATAGGAGGAACCATGGCTGAGAAATAACCCAAGGGAACCTAGGTGTCTTCCAAAATCCAAGGAAAGGGTGGACAAATGAGAGAAATTTTAGCCAAATAATGGATAAAAAACTAACAACTCACCCAATTTATGTCCTAAACTACAATTCACATTGTAAAATACATGGGTCTAAAAATAATACACTATAAAACAAAACATTAGGTTTTTAAACACCATTTCCTCTAGAAAACATATATCCTCATGCTAGAATTAACTTACTATGTAATATCCCTTCTTACAATGTAAACCCATTTTCTGACCATGACTCTATCGCTTAAAATCCTTAAACCATTCAGCCATACAAGACATTAACTTCCATATTGTAACATAATACCCTTATTTAGGATGTAAAAAAAATCCTAACATAGTTCTATTGCACCTCCAACCTTCATCGATCCTCCTTTAAACACCCAAACTATCAATGTAATAGGTTGAGGAGGAACGAATAATTGCATATAATTTTACATTAATTTAAACCTCTAAACCATAGCGATGTCATTTTAGAATATAATATTGTTTCATATGATCATATGATGCTAAAGGTGTATCTAGGGGACCTTACATATAATGTTTTTACTAGACCTTATGTGTCCACCTAGGTAGATCCAAAGTTGTTTTCCAATAAGTTGAAGAGGATATTGAATATTTTTATTAAAAATATCAATTTAAAAAAGTGAAATTCAAGAAAAAATACCTTTTCAATGATTTATGACTGATTTAACTAGATTAAGGGAGTAATGTTTTTTTATAAGATTAGTATCAAGTTCCTCTATCACCAATTTCTAGTTCATATGGAGGATATCCTAAAAATTGTATTTAAATGATTTTATAAACATTATTATTTTTACAGGATTTTATTTGGATTGATGAATATCTTTAAGGCTTCCATGGGGGATTTATAACCTTATCTTACAACCCTTCTTGGACTATTTCATGGAAGTCTTGATAAAAAACATTATCATTTATTCAATATTGAATGGAAAGTATAATAACCTTATTATTATTTTCTTTCATTTTATTTGAGAGAACCAGATTTGTGGTTAAATCAAAAATTTCTAGATTTGTGAGATCTATTCATTATATCATTTCATATCAATTTTAGTTTAACACCCAAAGATTTTTTTGTTATGTCTCTTTTTAAATTTAATCTCTTCAATAGCTTATGTTACACATAACACCCACCTTAAGAGAATAATGAAATATTATTAAACCATATCCATTAAATTAGATGATTAAAAATTGTTAACCACACTATTAAATTTATATATTATATATTAAATCAAATATTTTTACATTCAACCAATATACTATTTTGGCATAAGATAAATCCAATTTTTATGCATAAAACCTAGATTTTTTCTAAAAAATATTTTTTTTTCACCTTTTGACGGGGAACATGTTTTAAATTTTTTTCAAACTTTTATAAATTTTATTTGAGAAAATAGACTTCATATTTGAAATACTAATGTAAAAATTTACTTTTTCATAATTGTTTTACTTTTCAGATAAGTTTCATGTTTTTATGAATAATGAAAAATACTGGATTTTAATTGAAAGAATCTTTTTCTTCTAAATAAATTATTTCATTAAATTTAAATTTTGGTTAGTATTAAAGTATAATTAGAGAAAAATTTTATAAGTTAATAAAATTTAGTTCATTTTATTCAATTTAACATTGACTTTGGATATAAAAACATTTTCATCTTTTGAATGTTTTCATATTAAAAGCTCATTTTCTCATTCCATCAAAGCCATTAATTTTAAATTAATTTTATCCAATTATGTATTTTGAATTTTAAAAAATATATTAAATATTTTTAAATAGAATTTATATTTTTTTAAATATCCCCCCTTTATTTTTGGAAAATATTAATAGTATCTTTGGTAATTTTTATAACCATGATTAAGGGTAAATTAGGTAATTAAGGGTAAAAATAATATTATAAATATTAGACAAGTTCCCTAAAACTTTTCCTAATTTTATTTAATGTGTTATTATCAATAAAAATTATCCTTAGGGATATTAAATGATCTCTTTGAACCACTTTTATAACTTTAATACATTTATAGTATTATTTTTAATGAAAATTCAAAGATGTCAAATTTTTATTTTTAACAAGATATATATTTTAATATTGGGTTTACTAGGGTATATTGTTGGATACAAATATGTATGAAGATAACACAATTATATAAGGGGTGAATTGTGAGTTTAAAAAAATTTATTTTTATGTTTAAAGAAAACATTGTTTAACAAAATTAAACAAATCGGATTCATTAAACCCTCTTATGTAAGGTTAATTAAAAAATAACTTGGGTCCGATAATAATGATTATCATAGTGAAATTGAAACATAGTTTTACTTATGTGAGATTCTACCTTAAAGTGTATAGAGTCTTAAAATAGAGCTTAATCAAACAGGGAATGTATAATAACTAACACTTTCAATTTATATAAAATAGCTGCAGAATTAAAGAATATATAATAAAACAAGTACTATAAATGGAATGAAATATTTTAACCCAAAGAGAAGTGTATCCAATGAATTTGGATAAAATTACCTGTATTTATACTTTAAAGAAATTCTATCTTACCCACACTATGAGAAGCCCTCGATCCACAAAAATTGGATACAGCTTCTGTTTTGCTATCCCCGCAAGCCCTTAATTAAGCAGATAATCAGAACCCATGTCTTCCTTTAGCTTGGATACCCTCAATTGAAGAATAGAATGCATGAAAAAAATACTAAAGAGAGAACCTGATAAATATTATTTAATATTTAAACTATCTAATGATGTAAACAAACACATGGAATAAGTAGTTCAAACTCTAGTATCAAGAGGGAAATTTTACAACATATAGACACACACACGATTTGTTGAGCAATAATTTTTTAAATGATTAATTGAATGTGTATTTATAGGCTTGGAATGAAATGGTGTAATTGGTCTCTAACATTTATATTTTTCTAGAAATTTTAGAGGGACCTGTACAGCTAGAACTTACAATGTTTATAAAATAATAGATTAAATGACATTTTTTAGCATAATAAAAAACCATGAGAAACATTATTATGAAACCATACATGAATATTTGTTATAATCTGATTATATGTATACGAAAAACAATGAAATATAGTAACTAACTAGTTTTGAGAAAGATAAGAAATCAAATTCTAAAAAAAGAAATAAAATTCGATAAAGTGAGATTCAGATTCGATAATGTCTAAGAATCAGATTTAAGATATTCTTTGTAACAGATTCAAAATTATTTGCAAATAAGAATTGGGAAACTATGTTAATCATAGTTGAAAATTTTAGAAAATTAGAATTTATAAACTATGAAAATCAGATTAATAAACTTGAGTGAATCAGAATTGAGAAAATGTGTGAATCATATTCCACATTCTGAGAAAATTAGAATTGAGAAACTATGATAATCAGATTCAAAATTTTGAGCATATTAGATTTTACAAACTATGTATTCAATTATTAGTATGGATCTTATATTCATTTATTCCAGTTTTTATTAGTTCTTAATAAATAGTTTGTTAGACCTAGATAAAAATATCATATAAGAGACTAAAGAACATGATTCTAATTATAATCGGATGATCATATGTTTAGAAAAAAAATATTATAGAAGGTAATAAAAAATAATATTAAATGAAATGGGTTTGTGATTTTAAAAACATAATGGAATGAGAAAATTCATAAGGAAACTTTTGATTCAATAATCTACCCCTTTTTGGAAATAAAAAACATTTTATGAAAATATTACTACCATTGAAAAATTTTATATTTGAGCTTAACAGAAATACCTATCTCCCAATAAGTTTATAAATCTTAGAAAGATGAATAGGACTAATTCCCCCTTAGTATATGAACTCCCCTTAATGATCATATTCATTTATTTAAGAATTTTTCCTCCTTTATTAAGAAAATATATCCCCCTTACTTAATGATATCTTTTTTAATATTCTTAACCATTCATACCTTTTGTGATTTTCATAAAAAATGAATGGAGAAAATATAATATTCTTGAAAAAGGTTCGGGAACGATCTACACCAAACATGAGAAAATGTAATACATTATAATGAAAAAAAGTTCAATAAAAGTTTCAGAGATACCAAAAAATTAATCCTTCTTCGGCATTAAGGATTTGACAATAGCCTTCAAATTATTTAATTATTTGTGATATTATTCAAAAATTACTAAGAGGACTTCCTAATGTTAATTATTATTTTCAAGGAATTGAATCTTTTCTTCCTGAATTTGAATCTTTTCATCCTAAGATTTTAATTTTATGACCATCTCATATGTGTAAGAATTCATCGTTGGATCACAGATTCAATTAAATTCAATATTCTATTGAAATCATTGACTTCTTACATCTGAATGACTACTTCCTTCTTCATCTTTTCTAAAAAACTATTTGATATTTCTTTGAGTGAGTCGTCAAATTATTTTAAATAATTCTTGATTAAATCAAAAATATCCTTAAAATCATTAAGAGAATGATTTATATTCTTTTACCACTTTCTCATCTTCTTAATTGATTCCCTATGATAATTATAATTTTCTATGAAGGTTTTGAAATCTGTTTCAAGCTTGATCATCTTCTCCATCTAAAGGGTTATCGAGTCGGATTTCTAATTTGAAGATTCTTGAATTATCTGACATCTTGACTAAATATTTTGAAATTATGGAATAGAATTTAGAAACTTTTTCAAATATTGAAGAACGAAATCTTATCTTATAGAATATGATGAGTTTTATTATTCTTATTGATTTTTCTTAGTTGTTCAATCATCTATTTGATTCTCTTTTTCTTTCCTAGACTCTGATTTATCTATCATCTAATCTATTTTCCTTCCAAAAAAATTGAAATTTTTTGTCTTCATCATCAATACCACCACCACCATCATTATTAGCATCATCATCATCACCATCATTATCACCATTATAAGGTAGTTTCTGAACTTCACTATCAACGAAATTTTCCTTCTAAGATGAAGTTCACATCTGAATATGACTGTTATTTTTATGAATAGACTTTTCCTTTGAAGAAACTTGGAAGAGTAATCCTGATAAGTTCTTATAGAATGTTTTTTGTATTGACTATATTTATATATGTTTTAAATTTCTTGAATCTTATCCTCACTTTCTTTCTCTCCAATGGCTTCATATTCAACTTGAGATTGATCTTAAATACTTGGAATTGAACCTGAAACTACTTATTTTCCCTTATCTGTTGTTGTTTCCTCTACCACCCTGGAATATAATTACTGGGGGGGGGGGTTTGATTCTTGAAGTAAGGATTATAGAATAGGAATTTATTCTGATTATTTTTTTTATCTTTCAACAAATGTGGACATAACTCTTCTTTCAATAAATTTTTTTTATCTTCTTCTCTTTAACTTCTTTTTCTAGTTCTTTATCACCTTAAAATTCTAAAGATATTTCTTTTACTATATTTAACCTAAATATAGGATCTTCTTATTTATTTTTCTCTTTATATTGTCTCCACTTTGAAATAACTTCATTTAGATGAAGTTTCTTCCTATTTGAGATTTGAGGTTCAGAACCTTGAGAATTTATATTCTTATACTCAACTACCCCTTTCTTAGAACTTTATCCAACTTTACCTTCCTTTGTAGATAAATCAAAAAACTCCTTATTCTTATCATAAAAAATATTTATTTCTTATAACTTTGTCATCACATAAAATAATAATAATTAACTTCTTTGAATTTGATATACAAGGAACATTAAAGAGTTCAAAACATTAACTAACAACTTAGAAAAGGTTGCTGAATATATTAGGTCCCGAGAATTATCAATCTATCATTTATCTTACTGATTTTCAAAAGGATGTATCTCATTAAGTTTATCTCCATTAAATTTATAAGAAAATATAGCATTAATATTTCGGTTACCTTAAGGGTATATTTATCTTCATTTCTCTAAATGAGTAACCCTTGCATCTATAATTCTATAATTTGATTGATGTTGGTGAGAAGAGCAATTTTGGGCTTCTTTATTGACTAACGACATAAGGGGTATATTGATTTTTATTTATTAAAATAACCTTCTGATTTCAGTTGATTTTGATAGGGGAATAAAGTTTATCCTTCAAAGGTTATTTCAAGGATATAAGTTACACTCTTTAAGTACAGTGAGTTTGATTTTTCATAACATTTAAACTATACCTTATCTTTTATTCCTTCAACAAAAAACTAAACTAATTCATAAAAATAAATAAGTAGTTCCTGATTTAATGGATCTTGATCTCCCTTATTTTTCATAATACAAATAGATTTCCATCCTTGTAACTTTATGATATCACTTATTGAAGAATCATATTTGAGAGATAAATCTTGAGCAACTAACCTTTCCCCAAAAAATAAACCAATCTTTGAATTTATTTGATGAAGACATTAAACATTAAGAATACACTTACTGAGACATTCAGATGTAAGGAAATAGAATGAAATTAGACTGAGGGTTATGAAGGCTTGAAGAATCTCAGATATAAAATAGTGCCAATTGATGTGGTAAATTGGGGGGGGGGGGGTCCCATTCTATATATTGGTGGTGATGTAACGGTTCAACTTCAAAGATTAATCTAACAGTTGAAAATGGAACGATCTGATCTAATTTTTTATATTATATGGTATAAGATTTTATATGTTTTTAAATTATTAGGTTTTAAGAAAAAAATATAGATATAATAAAAACAAAAATATTTTAATAAAACAAAATAGTCTTATGAAAATAAAATAGTTTTATGAAAACAAAACAGTTTTAAGAAAACAAATTTTTTTTAAGAAAATATAATTCTGAAAAAAAACAACATTCAGAACTGAATTTAATAAAAAATAGAAAATAAGTTATAACATTTGGAGTTCTTATAAGATTTATTAGTATTTTAAATAACTTCTTCTTAGTAATTTTAAATCAAAAAAGAATATTATAAAAAGAAATAAAAAAATATGAAAATTCTATTAAGAAACAAATTATAGGTTCTGAGAAATTTGATAGGATCTGATTTTTTTTTGAAATGATCTGAAAAAATTTAATAAAAATTTCAAATGTACTCCACCTATGAAAATGTGAAACTTAATGTAAGGAGATAATTTAAACAGAAAGTTTAAATGAATTATTTCCTAAGATTTATTATTCCTAAATTTTGTTTAATGTATTTAAATATATCAGATGGTAATGGTTTTTAAAAAATATCAGCAAGTTGTGTTTTCATTCTAATAATTGTAAAATAACATCTTCTTTATGCGTGTGATCCCTACCTAATATCTATGTGATTTTCACGTGAGTTATGTGTATGGTTTTTTCTTAGGGCTAAGACACTAGCGTTATCACATTGTATTTGAGTTTTCACTAAACCCGATTCTTGTTATCTTTTGAAGAATGCAGTCTATTGTTTTAAAAACACCATTTTGTTGAGGGGTTCTTCAAGATGAGAAGTTAAAAGTAATTTATTTCTTACTATATTTTTTTTTCAAAAGCACAATTTTTAAATTATCCACCCTGATCGCTATAAATATTTATTAAAGGTAGGTTTTTTCTCATTTTTAATATTAGTTGTAACATTTTTATAAATAAATTCATATTTCTTTGTGAGAAAATAGACTCATGTAAATATAGTATAATCATCAACTAAAACAAGTACAAAGTATTTTTCTATAATACTTCTAGTTTGTATGAGACCAAATAAGTACATGTGCACTTGCTGTAATACATCGGATGTTAAGACTAAACTAATATATTTAAAGCTTGACTTATGATTCTTTCCATATCTAAAAGAATCAAAAAATTTGTAGAATCAAAACTAAGATCTTTTAGATCACTAAAAAGTCATTTCATAGTCAATTTTTATATGTTCTTAAGGTTAAATTGTCCTAACCTTCTTTTCCATAACCAATATTGATATTCTATTTCACTCAGGAAAGGTAAGTCTTGGATCCTAAGGTCTTTTAAGATAAGTGTGTAAATATTCTCATCCTCATGGGACGAAATAATAAATTTATCCTTGTAATTATTTAATATAAATTTGTCATTAATAAAATTCACAAGTTAAACTTCATCACATAACTTATTTTTATAAGGTTGTTCTTAGACCCTTAACAAATAAAATATTTGAAATCATGGATTTTTCAAGAAGAACAATGCTACCTATAACAATGAGCTTTCTTTGAGAATTATCTCCAAAGGTAACCCTTCCAACTTTCATTTCAATAATATTTTCAAAGAAGTATTTTTTACCAGTCATATACTGGGAACATCCATTATCCATGTAACATATATCGTAGTTGTTACTATATTTTTTTCCTGAAAACAAAACAATTAGATTTTTTGGAATCCAAACTTTCTTAGATCTAGAAATGTTACGAATTAAAATATTAGGAATCCACATTTTTTAGAAATAACATGATTTATGAAATCATAAGTATTTGATTTTGTTTAAAGAACAAATTTTTACAACGTCCACCACTTTGACACAATGTGCAGTATAGGTAACTTTTGGAAAAAAAATTAGTTATTTCTAAAAATAGGCTTTGAATTAGTGTAACCCATTCCAGAACTATTATTTAGAGGATGAATTAGTGAATAAATATTATCAAAATATTAATTACCATATGTAGTGTTTGATAATATTTTCTTAACAGAAATGATTTCATATTTTAGTCTAATGACAAAAAAGTTAGCCTAATAAGTATTTGTTTTAGAATTGGGTTGTGTCTCTAAATATTTTTCTCAAAAACAACTTTTCAAGAACCATAGAAATTTTATCCATTCCAAAATTAAATTCCTCAATGTTTTTATAAATATAAATGATTTCGAAATATTTTTCATCAAGATCTTTAGAAATATATAAAACTTATTTTTTTAAAGCTTGATTCTATCATTTAACTTTTTATGTTTTTTATAATTTTGAAATTATTATTTTTAGGTAACTTAGAAAATCTAAAAAATTTAATAAATAAAGGTAAGTAATTATCTTATATTGGGGAAAATTATTCATGAGAATAATTATAATTTTCTTCACTGAGATAATTATAATTTAAAGAAATGTTGGTTAAGGATTCTGTGGTTTTCACCTTTTCCAGGATAAATTGATTCTCAGAAGTTATTCTGTATAGAAGTTTAATATTCCTATATCTAGAATTTTCATTATCCGAGGATTCATTAGATGAATCTCCACATTATACACTCCATGAGCCATCTTACTTTATAACTTTATTTGATTTAGTCTTATAGTAATTTTTTGATTCCTCGCAGAATATATGTCTTTTCTGTATTTTCGTTTAAGCTTTGGACAATCAGGTTTGATGTGTCCTACTTTCATGAATTAATAGCATGAAAATTTAAAATATTTCATTTAATTTTTATCCTTTTTATTATATCTATATTTAAAATCAATCTTTCTAAAAATATTATTCATCCATCGAGAAATATTGGATAACTTATTCTTGGAATTCTTAGATTCACTTGAGTCTGAATGAACCAAAACTTTATTATTTATTGAATTAAATATTTTCTCAAGTTTCTTGGATTTCATTTGAATTGAAGTTGTAGTAAAAGAAATAATTCCTTTATTTTTATTTCATTTTTCAGTATCTCACTTCAATATATTATCATATTGTAGAATAGTATGAAATAAATCATCAAGAGTAGCATTTGTAACTTTTCTTAATTCATCAAATGTTATTCCTTTTGACTCACATTCATTAAGTATGATATATATAATATTTTCCACAAGAAAGTCATATTAAATTCCTTTTTATCCCATATATTTTAATCTATTTTCAATATTCAAAAACCCTTGTTGAACATTATTTACAAGTTATCCATATGGAAAAATAAAAGAATGATAGTCTACTATAAGCATGGATTTACTTATATCAATGAATTTAGATGTACCAAAATGAGTAATCTCAAGTTTCTTTTAAATTATGTTCGTTGCTTAAAAATATGATATATTGTTGTATATATTTCTAGTCATTAAAAAAATTAAGTATTGCATACCTTATAGTTTTGTTGACATTACTGTATCTCTTGATTTGTAAATAGTCTAACTTCTTTATCACAGATTTTTTAGTCTCTAGTAATCATTACAAAATTATCAAAACCAATATTAATAATAAACATATTCATTCTGTATCTCCATTATTCATAGTAATTACCATAAAAAATATGTGGTCATGTAGGATTAAAATTTTCTGTTGATCTGACATTAAAACCTGACATCTTTAGTATAACACACAAATTATTTTCCACGATACACGTTAGTGTTAAAAAAATTTATGAACAAAAAATTTATAAATTAAATATAAATAACATGAAAAATTAATGTAAGAAGATGTATGAGTAGTGGAAACCTACTCTAATACAAACTTTTGGATCGAAATATGTATGATAATAACACAATTACAAGAGGGGGGGGGGTGAATTGTATGTTTAAAAACTTTTGTTTTTAAGCTTATAGAAAACATTTTGTAATAAAGTTAAAAACATTGGATTCACTAAACCCTCTTCTGTAAGGTTAATAAAAAAATAACTTGGGTCTGATAAAGTTGATTATTATATTGAAATTGATACACAATTTCACTTATATCATATTTTACCTTAAAGTGTATAGAATCTTAAATCAAATTTTATACAAATTGGTAATTTACAATAAGTAACACTTTTTATTTATAAGAAATTGTAGAAAAATCAAATAACATGTAATAAAACAAGTAGTAAAAATGGAATGAAATATTTTAACCCAACGATAAGGGTATCTAATGAATTTGGACAAAAGTTCCTTGATTTATACTTTTAAGAAAGATTGTCTCACCCACACCAGGATAAGCTCTCGATACACTAGATATTGGATGGAACTTATGTCTTTATATCCCCAAAATCCCTTGATTAAGCAATTAATCAGAACTTATGTGTTCTTTTATCTTGGAGTCCCTAGATTAAAGAATTGGATAAATTAAAAAAATATTAAAGGGACAACCTGAAAATTTTTCTTTAATATTTACACTGTCTACTAAAGTAATAGGAAAAAATTAGTTCACACTGTAGTGTCACGAGAAAATTTTTACCGCATGTAGACACAATCACATTTGTCAAGCTTTCATTTTTCAAATAAAGAAGTGAGTGAGTACTTATAGGCTTGGAATGAAATTTTCAACTTGGTCTAAAAAGTTCATATTTTTTTCTAAACTTTCATAGGGACATGTATAGCTAGCCCTTACAATAGATATAAAATAACAGATTAGACGACATCCTTTTAGCACAAGAAATAAAATCATGAGAAATATTATTTTGTAACCTAAAATGAATATATATTATAATCCAATTATATATATAAGAAAAATAAAAAAATATAGTAACTAAATAGCTTTGAGAAAGATAAGAAAGTATATTCTTAAAAGAAACAAAACTAGATTTTATAAAGTGAGAATCTTATTTGATAAAGTGTGAGAATTGTATTTGGTCAATTCTATGAATCAAATTTGAAATTTTATACAAATATAAATTAGGAAAATATGTTAATTGGATTAAAAAATATGTTTTAATCAAAAATGAGAAATTGTAAGAATTAGATTTAAAAATATAAGCAAATCGAAATTGAGAAACTATGTGAATCAGATTCAATATTTTGACTGAATCAGAATTGAGAAACTGTGATAATCAGATTCAAAATTATGAGAGATTTGGATTTGAGAAACTATATATCCAATTATATATGTGGATTCTATATTCATTTATTGTAGTTTCTATTCTAATTTAAGAAATAGTTTGATAGACTTAGCTAGAAAATATCATAGAATATATTGGAGAACATGATTCTGATTATAATAAGAGCTGCATATGTTTAGTCAAAAATTATTATAGAAGGTAAAAAAGAAATAAAATTAAATAAAATGTGTTTGTGATTTCAAAAACATAAAGGAATGAGAAAAGTTATAAGGAAACATTTCTCTTAATAGATATATTCAACTATAAATTTTATTCAAAAAGATAAAATTTTTATCTCAATCAAAGTAATTTTTTTAATTTTTAGGACATAAATAATTAACTTACAAGATTCCAAAATGATGATGTATTAACTTTTTAATTAATGGAAATAACAAAAAAGTGATATTAATAAATTTAAAATAAATATAATTTTATATCACAAATGTCATCCATGGATATTATAGATTACTTTGACATGTTAATGATGGAAGAAAAGTTTTTTTTATATATCACGTTGCTATGATTTTTTTGATAAATTCAAATAAGTAATAGCGTCAAAATTGGCTTTAATTATATTTTAAAATAAATAATATTTTATTAAATGGTTTAAAATTCATATATAATGACCAAAAATTAAACATATTTTATTCTAGTGTTTTTGGACTAGAATTTACATTTGATGATCTCTTTATTTTATATTTTTATAGAATTAGGGAAAAAAAATCTTTTATAGTAAACCCATACATTATAAGTGGAAACTTATACTCAGTATAAAATTATTCATTAAAGGAAACCATTTTAAAATAAAACATGATTTATTTTCATGACACATATTCATTAATTTCATCGAGGCATATTCCTTGTCTTTAATAATCTTGAGAGCTACTAAAATCCTTTTAACTCTTGGGATGAGAACAAAAGATCAGTAAAGGATAAAATGAAAGTAAATAGTTAGTCCAGTGAAAACATGAAAACCCATTAAAAACATTTTATTTAAAACATATTACCAAGAATATAAAATATTATTGGTTCCTTGGATAAACATTACCATGTCACTCTTAAAATCTCCCTTATAAATGGAATAACTATACGGTCGACTTCCACCTCCAGAATACCCAATGTATTAGAGAAATATAATTTAGATCACTCTTCGTATAAGCTATATTGGGCTCACCTGTGAGCTATAATGGGGATCAACCATTTTTATATTCAATATCGTGATCATCCATTAAATTTCTAAGTACCGACATATATAATCATTAAATTTTCAACATGTCACTCATAAAATTTCATTTACACTTATAAGATAACCAATCCATTAAAAAATAGATTTAAAGGATTTATAAATGAGATTTTTTAATCAAAGTGTCACATACCACTTTAAAAATATTAAAATAATATTCAATAATTATCATTTTAAAGCATTAATGTCTAGATAAATAAATCTATAAAATCATTCTAAAGACATGGACATGAATGAGAATTATTTATAAGTATAAATATTTAAAACACATAAGACAATGTTTTAGTTAAAGAGTCCCTTACAAATTTGAACATTTAAATTAAAAGACACATGAAATTATAAAATTTTACAAAATATTAAAAAAAGTATGGATACAAAAATTCAAATGGGCTATATATACACTTTATAAAAGAATAAAGTTGCATATCATCAAGAAATGTCTCAATAAAAGAAGATTGAGATAAAATCCCATACCTTAAGTCTGAATGAACACGTACAAAATTTATCTTCATGAATAAATAACTTATGTTAATTATTTACTTTCTTGAGAACCTTAAGGAAGTTAATTATTCCTTTTATGTGACTATTATCATGTCATTACAATTACTTAATTATTGATGTTCACATCGAGCGTTGTGTCGATATTTGGTACTCGAGTCAAAAAACATTGTAGGATGTAAATATTTCAAGTGGTCATAAGTCCATAATATCCATAATAATATTATTTAAATAATAATAAATTTTATATTTCAATTATACCTTTAAATCCATTCATTAAATATGTATAAGAAAAATGAATAAAATTACAATCATGGTAATGGTAAGTCATACGTACGCATGAGTAATATCTTCATTTTTCATTGATCATTATGGAAAGAAGGTGAATATTGTTTTATATTTCCATAATGATAACAATATCATTAATATAATATTATTCATTTAAATATTCTTATAAATATCATACAAGTGATGTAGTGAATAAAAATGAATCACATCACCGCGTGAAGATGATAATTCACATGTAAGCACAAACAGCATTATCATTTTTGTGAATAGAAAGTAATAATTTAATTGATATATTATAATTATTAATATGTAATTAATATTAAAAATTAACATTAATTACATCACTATATCTAGTCATTAAATACAGTGATGAAAAATAAACTATATCAGTTTGTGAGGCGATAGTCCACTGTACACTTGAATGAAATATTGAATTATTATTTGATGAAAATGGAGATTGATTCTGGTGATTATATAAACATAATAAAATATCAGTATATTGAGGATATTGGATTTATTTTTTAATCATGTTTGGAGAAGTTTTTAGGAAGTGTAATAACAAATACAACATAAATACTTAAAGGAAACAATACCTCTTCTTCGGTTGATCACCTTTGAAGAACACCTTAACACCACTAAAGATAGAGTTATGGATATAATAAGGATTCAATAATGTGGTGAGGGATTCTATTAAGGGGTCAGAGGAGATAGTTTCCTAACAAAAAGGCATTTTATGTGTGAGTAATAGAGAGGAATGAGTACCTTTCTATAATAGAGGGGAGTGGCACCCTTGGAATTATTAAAAGTATTAAATTAATATAAAATAAATTTAGATTAAAAATGGATCCATACTAATTTATTTAAAATATAGTATGATCAAGGGTTGAAATATAATCACCCAATAATAATTTGAGAAGTTTTAGTATTTTCTTAATCCTTATGTGTTTTTTAACCCCTTTTAACTCTTACCATTTTATCAAGTAATTTACACTTAGAGGGTTAAAATAATTAAAAAATCATGACAAACATCAAATTAATGACCAATTAATGACATTTTTATTTTTATATAAACTTTTTGGTAGAATATTATATTTTTATAAATTTTATATCATTTGATTAATTATTTTATATTTTAAAATATGAATTAGGTCAATTTTTACACTATTATTTACATGACTTTTAAAAAATATAATAATAACTTAGTTACTTAAATAAAACTATATTAAATCAATAATAACATATAATATTAACCAATAAAAATATTTTATGGAATCAAAATTTTAAAATTATATTTATTTTAATATTATTAATATCATTTATTTGATTCATTCTTTAATAAATCAATTACTAAATCATCTTTGTGTCACAATTTAATTTAGTTATTTAATTATAAAAAACTATATTGAAAATATGATATTTTAGGAAATAGTTTTATCTTTATTATTACAATTCATAGTCTAATATATTAGTTACATGACCCCATATTAAAATTTTTTTTAATAAGAAGAGATATATTTATGATATATTTGCCTTACATTAAATTAAATGTTATAAATGTCATAATCACACCCCAGTGGCTTCAAAAGGTCAAATTTCCTACCCAAGTATGTTAATGGTTGATAATAAATCATATAATAAGATTATGACAACTGATAGGGTAATTTTATAATTTTATAATATTAATTTTACCTTTAATTACCTTAATTACCTTTAACCGTGGTAAATAAAATACTAAGGTGACTATTCATTAAAAATTATTTTGATCCCATTGGACCACATTTTTCACAATTATTACAACCATATATTTAATTTTTCTAAAATTCAATTCAAATTTGTGGTTAAATTATTTTTAACACTAATCTGGTTGATGGTTCGAGAAAATAGGTTTTTTAAGTAAAATGTTGAAAAGTTCAAATACTTTTTCTATTTAATTTTAATTTTAAAAATCTTCAAATGAACAAAGTTGTGTTGAATGATAAAAATTTATTCTAATTATATCTTGAAACAATGTAAAAGAATAATCTAACAACATAAATAAAATAGACTAAAAGATAGTTTTGAATTAAAAGGCAGTATTTTTCACTATTCATTAAAATAAGAATTTTATCAAGAAAATACAAAAAATTCAACCAAGGAAAATTTTTATGTCTCAATTCCAAATAATAATTTTATTTTTTCAAATATAATATATAAAATTTAAGAAAAATAAATTTAAAATGGATTTTTCAGAAAAAGGTAATAAAACAGCCATTTTTGATAAAATAAATATTTTATTCTTAAAATCATAATTTCTATTATATTAGGACTAGAAAATACATGAGATTAATATTAAAAATTAAATTAATTATATTTAACATATATTTCATTAATATAATAAAACTAGTGTGATTATATTATTTTATAAACAAAATTACTCGCAATTAAATAGTCTTTCATAAAACACATCCTTTATATTCAATTGGTTTTTATTTTAATATCTAGTTAATTTTCTAAAAATATAATCATTATATAAACATGTGCATACCCTATTTTCATAGTTAAATTAATACTACTCATTCCTTCCATTCTAATGGATTTTTTTATAATGAAAACATTTAAATAATAATATTTAATTGTTCATCTGAACTTGATGTGGTGTATCATGTATGCTATTGAACATAGTATTTATTTTTTTAAACATGGGATGTTACATTATCCCCCAACCTTTTGGAAATTATATTCTTAGAATTTTAAATATGGGTTTAGTAAATATGGTATGACTTTTCAAAATTCCTTTATTGCAATCCCATATCAAAAAATGAGTAATATATCTTCAACTTTAAAAGAAAGAAAGGAAAGTACAAAGGTCGCCTAAGATAACACATACTAAAATTCCATGCTGAAAAAAATGGATATGGAAGAAAAAAACCATCATGTTCTAATGCATAGTGAGAGAATTTTTTTTAGGAAAAAGTTAAAAATCACATGTAGAGTTTCATCCTTTAATCAATTTCCACCACAAACTCATCTTTTTTACCAAACAATTAGTATTCAAGATGAATAAACTTCTATAGGATCACATAATCCAAAAAATATTAATTATACATTTCTTCTATCTTGAACCATTAGTCAAAACTAATATAGTTAGTATAAGATAAAAAATAAACCATTGGATGAGAAAAACTAATTTTAATATCCATTATTCAATTATAATACCAAAAGTTCGACATAGATCATTCAAAAAAAAATCTATCCTTAAAATTCCTCAAAATAATTATAACAATGATTAAATCCCAAAAATTATATATATTTAATCAAATAATCTTCCAAGATAAGTTCTAAAATTTAACTCCAAATAATATCAACAACTCTTAATGTCTCATAACAAAAAGAAATTAACCTAATCACATATTCTCCTTGATAGGTTAGTCATTTTAATAAATAACCTAATTCCCCAAAAGATCAAAAAAATCATAGATTCTTCCAAAATATAATTCAAAAACTATTCCTAAATTAAAATAACAAAGTATTATATTTACCTTAATCAAATAAAGTTCCTAAAATAGTGAAAATCTTCCAAAATTAGATTTACCACTTAATCACTAAATCATTTTCCAGTACAAAGGATATCCATTTGATAAAACTTAAGTTACCTAAATAAACTTATTCTTATTTCCTCAACTTGTTTAACTATAAAAAAAATCATACTAACTGGGGTCTTCACATAGGCCAGTGGTATGTGATAAAGCCTTATCGCACTTTAGTTGTGGGTTCGATTCTCAGGGCCTTGTCCAACACGATGTGTTGTTAAATGGTATGTGGGTTTTCCTATTAAAAAAACTATATAATTCTTATAATATTCTCAAATATTACAGACGTAAAAAATAACCATACATGTTTTAACCTCTATGGTTGGCTCATACCTTTCATTTTCCATCATAGAAAGTAATAACCCATAATATTCCCAATGTGAATGTCTTTAAAAATAACGTTAGTCACCTTAAAATTTCACAACAGAAATCCTAAAAAGGGATCATAAAACATTAAAGTTATAATCAAACTGAAAATTATAAATCCATATTGATATCTCTAACTCTTAAAAAATCATCATAATATCCAAAGTTTTCTGAACCATCCTTTAATACCAACTATAAGACCTAGACTTAAAGATATATTATTTTAGCGTTTTTAAAATAGAATTTACATTATAGGTTCTTTTTAGTTTAGAGATTTGGGGAATTTGGACAAAGAAACTCTTACATAGTAAACCCATACATTACAAGTATACACTTATACTTGGATCCATTTTTTTACAAAAGGAAACCCTTTTAAAATAAAACATGATTTCTTTTCATGACACATATTCAACACTTTCATCAATGAATATTTTTTTCCCTTACCAATCATAAAACATATGAAAATTATTTTCAAACTGGGTATGAGAAAAAAATATTAGTAAGTGAAATAAAGAAAGTAAATCATTAGTCTAGTGAAAATATGAAAACCCATTAAATTTTTTTTCTTAATAATATATTATCAAGCATAGAAAATCATGTAGTTTACTTGTGACAACATTACCATATCACTATTACAATCAACGTTACAAATGATATAACCATATAGTCAACTTCCACATCTGGAATAACCAATTCATTGGAGAACTATAATGGGGTTTAACCTTCGTATAAGCTATGTCAGGCTCACCCATGAACTATAATGGGGATAAACCCTTCATATAATCTATATCAGTCTGAACCATTAACTGTCTAAGAAACAACACATATAAACTTGTAATTTTTAATATTTCAATCATAAAATTTTATATTCATTCATAAGATTACCAATCCATTTAAAACCCCAATTTAAAACAATTAAAAAATATATTTTTGAATCAACGTTCCTCATACCACTTTGAAATTTTTTGAATGATATTAATGAATTAATATTTTAAAACATTTATGTTTATATAAATAAATACATACAATAATTATGAAAACAAGGACTTGAATGAAAAATATTTAAAATAATAAATCCTTAAAACACTTAAAACAATGTTTTAGTTAGAGTCCCATACCACTTTGAAAATTTAAATTATAAACCACATGAAAGTAAATCAATTTAAAAAACATTAACAAAAATATGGGTATGGAAAGTCAAAGGGTCTGTATATAAACTTTATAAAATAATAAAGGTGCAAATCATCAATAACTGTATCAATGAAAGGATATTGAGAAAAAATCCATTACCTTAGTCTAACTCATCACGTACAATCTTTATCATCATGAATAATAAAAATAGGTTAATTATTTAATTTCTTAAGAAAATTTATAATGTTTATTATTCTTTTTATATTACTATTATCATTTCTCTATAATTAATTATTAATTATGTTTACATAGGGACTTTATTTGATATTAGGTACTCGGGTCAAAAATAAACATGGTAGGATGTCAATAGTCCATGAGGTCATAAATCCATCATATATAAGAATAATATTATGGACATAATAATAATTTTTTAATTAAATTATACCTTTAAATATGTTCATTAAATATGGATATGAAAAATTAACAATGTTACAATCATGGAGACGGTATCTCATATGTACGCATGAGTAACACCGTCATTTTTCATTGATCATTATAGAAACAAGGTAATTACTATTTATATTTCCATAATTATATTAAAATAATTTATATCATATTAATAATTTAATTATACATATATAAACATATCATTAATGTGATGTAGTGAATAAAAATAAATCACATCGCTTCATGGAGGTGATAGTTTGCACATACGCACGAATGACGTTATCATTTTTATGTGCAAGGAAAGTAAGAATATAATTGATATATTAATATCTTATAATTATTAATATGACATAAATATCAAATATGAACATTAGTTCAATTATTATAACTATTATTTAAGTACGATGATGAAAACACACTATATAGGTTCGTGTGCCAGTAGTTCATCATACACACGAACTAAAAGTTCATTACCTATTTGACGAAATAGGAGATAGATTGAGGTGATGATATTAACATAATTAAATCTAAGAATATTTATGATACTGTAGTTATTGTTTAATCATGGCTGGATTATATTTTAAGGAAGTTTAATAAGAAATAAAATAGAAATACTTAAAGAAAATGATGCATCTTCTTCAGTTGATCAGCCTTGAAGAACCCCTTAACACCACTGAGGAGCTGGTTGTTCCTAAAATAAGGATTCAATAATGTGGGTAGGGATTTGAATCAGGGTTTGGGGAAGATATTTTCTGATACATGAGGTTTTGGAAGTGTGGATAATATAGAGGAATGAGTTCATTTTTATAGAAGATAAGAGGGAAACCATTAGAATTATTAAAAGTATTAAATTAATAAAAATTCAATTTCGATTCCAAATGGGTCCACAATAGTTTATTTATAAGATATGATGATTGTTGGTATAAATATAATCATAAAATATGAACTAAACATGTTTTACAAAAAAATACTTATCTTTTTGTTTTAACCCCTTTTAACTCTTACCATTTTATCAAGTAATTTACACTCAGTGGGTAAAAATAATTACCAAATCATGCCAAACACCCAGTTAATGAGTTATTAATGACATTTTTAGAGTTATCTAAACTTGTTTTCAAAATATTGGATTTTTATAAATTCTATATCATTTAATTAAAAAAAATTTATTTTAAAATGTGAGTTATGTCAATTTTGACACTATTCATTACATGAATTTTCTAAAATATCAGAATAACTTGATTCCTTCCAAAAATACTCCATTAAATCAAGACTAACATATCATATTATTGCATAAAATTCATGGATGACATAAAATATTTAAATCCATAGTTATTTTAATATTATTAATATCATTTATCAGATTATTTCTTTAACAAATCAATTACTATATCATCTTTGTGTCATAATTAAATTTAATTATTTAATTCATAAAAATTATAAATAAATTAACATATTTAGTTTATATTTTTATATTTATATGAACAATTCATAGATGAATATATCACTCTCATAACACAATATTAAAATTGTTTTCGTGAGAAGCGAAGTATTTATGACATATTTTACTTTACTTTAAATTAAATGTTATAAATGTAAAAATCACCACAAAGTGGCTTCCGAGTGTCAAAATTTTAGACCAAGGTTGGTCAAAGTCGATAATAACTCATTAAAATAGATTATAAAAAGTTTTAGGGTATTTTTATAATTTTATAATATTTATTTTACCATTAATTTCCCTATTTACTTTTAACCATGATAAATAAAATACTAAATTTACTTTTCACAAAATATTAATTTGATCCTACTGGAAATTTTTTTTTATAATAAGTAAAAGAATTTATTTTTGTTTTGGAAAATTCAATTCATAGAAGTGGTTAAATTAGTTTTAACACCAATCACGTTGACAGATCGAGAAAACTTGTTTTTTGAGTAAAACATTCCACAGTTCAGATAATTTCTCTATTTAATTTTATCTTTAAAATGAATCCAATGCAATATATTTTATTAACTGATAAAAAGTTAATCTAATTATACCTTTAGACTACTTTATACGGTAATATAAACATATAAATAAATTATACACAAGGGTAGTTTTGAATTAAAATGCAGCATTTTTCACTATTCATTAAAATATGAATTTTATTAAGAAAATACCAAAAATTAGAACATGGTAAATTTGGTTGTCTCTATTACAAATAATATGTCTATTTTTTCAAATATAACATATAAAATTTAAGAAAAATAAATTTTAAATTGGTTCACCATCAAAAGGAAGTAAAACAACCTTTTTTGAAAAATACTTATTTTATTCTTAAAATTGGATATGTTCTGATATTAAAACTATAAGATAAATAATAAGAAATTTAATATATTAATTAAATAATATATATATATAAATATTTAATTAATATACTCAAACAAGAGTGATTTTATTTTTTTATAAACACGATTATTCACACTTAAATAGTTTTTCATAAAACACATCTTTTGTATTTAATTGTTTTTTTTTTTAATTTGTAATTAATTTTCTAACCATTGAATCATTATATAAAAATGTGTAAACTGTATTTCCATAATTCAATTAATAATATCAATTCCTACCATTATAAAAAATATGTTAAAACACAAATATTTGAATACTGATATTTAATTGTTCATTTAAACTTGATGTGGTGTATCATGTATGTTATCGAACATAGTATTTATTTTTTAAAAATTAATATATTACATTATAAAAATATAAATATAGTCCAAATGATTTGTATCACGTTTAAAATTTTATTTATTTTCCATTTATGGTTCATTTTTAATTTTAAATAACAATATTAAACCTTAAGTGATAAAAACACATGTTGTCATGGTAAGAGTCAAATGGATTAAATAAGGGTCAATACCAAAAGGCAAGGGTGTGAATGTGAGGTAAACTGGTCTAATTTTTTGTGGTTATGATGATTTTAACCCATATTTATCTTATTTTCTAAATAACTCACTTTAGATCCATTTTTAATTGAAAATTAATTCATTTTAATTTAATAGTTTGAGAGTTTCCAAAAGTTCCCCTCATCTAAATTACAAAAAGTCACCTCATCCCTCACTTATTCACACCATTTTGATCCTTATAGATCGATAAAAATATGAACATTTATCCTAAAACCATTATTATCCATGTTATGGAGGTCCTAGTATTCCAATAAGTCAAACCCTAGATCTCTTATGAAGAGATATAATGTAATTATATCAAAAAAGAGGATGCTAAATCATGTTCATCTAAAAGAAGCACAAGGAAAGGGACTTCATCACATTTTCCTTTAATTGAGGCATATTCTGATTTTATACACCAACCTTCTTTTATAAGGTTTATATATAACACCCTTTACTTATCATGTAATTAATTTTGTTATAATCCAGTTATTTAAGGTTTTTTATATGTTATTCTTCCATGGGGCTTATGATTTAAATGTTAAAAGTGGTTGAGACACCTGGAATATTTAATGATTTAATTATTAAATATTTGTATCCATTAAAATATTATTAATATTATTTCAAATATTAATATATATTGATATAAAAAGATTATAAAAGACATTTTATGTCTATTTTTAATGTTATTCAAAGGTTTTCAAAATGAATCTTCGTGTATTTTTACAAAACAAGGTACTTTATGACTTTTCTTACAAAAGTTTAAAAGGTATGGTTTTTAACATATACAAATTGAATGGTATTTCCCCAAATCACGAAACCTTAATGATTTAAAGTTTCCTTTACATGTTTAAAAAGTTATTTTCAATGAAAATGATTTATTTTTTACATGTGTATGTTTTAGTTTTTGAAAATCATTTTAATGTAAAAAAAGTAGTTTCCTCAAGAAATATTCCAATAACCTATAAAATATTTTAATCAATGTTAAAAATTATTTGATGAATACTATGTTAAGGATATACTCTAATTATAGCATTAATCATATTTCTTTGGAAGTTATATGATCAGTTTGACTAGGGAAGTATTGGTATTCCATAAGAATAGTTATTCCAATACAAACAATTATTAATTTTTTCAGTTGTTTTATTTATTAATGTGAGTAATTCATTGGACTTAGTAAGTGATGGGTATGGCCTTCTATAACCCCTCGATGCATCAGTAGGTTTCATGAAACAAAATAAATATGGTTTTGGATAAGGTATTTCCAATTTATTTGATTCTTGGCATGGACTCTTGACAGTATTAGATTCTTAGTAAAAATCCTTGATGGTCAGTATTAGATATCCAACATTATAATTCCATCATTAGGAATTTATTTTTAGATATTCTATGTGATTATTCAACTAGTGGAATATCTATGATTAATATTATTAGCTCAAGTGATTATTTAAATGGAATTTGTTTCAATTATTTACCTTTCCATATTGCTTATGTCATTTTTAGTAATAGCTTCCACTTTACGATTACCCATACTGAGCATCTAAGCTCACCCCTTTCTTATATTTTTTTTCCCAAGGATTCTAATAATTATATTATAACCGATATGTAGGGTTACATAGGGGGATTAATGATAGACTCAATGAAATTATTTGTGTATTTTATTTTTTAAAATGTAATTTGGATTTCTAGCATGTATATAGATTACCAATAATCCTAAAATATTCAGTCATTTGGGATGAGACTACTTGTATAATATGCCAATTTAATTATGTAACCACCGACTCTAAGATACTGAGGTTGTGTTCATTGCATACGGTATCAGGGGAAGTTGAGTAGAAACCTTGGGAACTAAATTTAGGAAAACATAGATTTGGGAACACAACCAATTGGTTTTTTATGCATGAAAAATTTATTTATGGAATACTGCCTTTTAATTTTGTGTAAATATGTTTAAAGGTAAGTCTAATCATCAGGGATAATATATTTTTTGAATTTATGGTAATTATGGGTATTCATTTTATTTGGAATATAAAATGAAACTTATGAGATTAACATTGTGGTTAAAACATTTATTTAATGGGGAATATATTTTGGTTATTTTTTGGATGATTATCACATTTTATTTTTGATAATATTAACATTGTTTTATAAAAATGATATCGCATACCCATCACATCTGACAAGGCTGTGAGGTTTGAACCCACAACCGAAGGGAGACAAGGTTGCAACGCCTACCACTATCCAATGCCAACTCATGGTTAGCATGAAATTTTTAAACTATCAAAAGGATAAATGTTATTTTGATATTAAGAACATTTGTTTTATCAAATAGATAACATTGGGACTAGAGAATGATTTGGTAATTAATGATTTTTTGGAAGATTTTTACTATTTTGGGAATACTATATGATTAAGGTAAACATAATATAATGAGGAATACTGTTTGAATTTTCTTTTGGATTTAAATATGATTTTATTGTGGACTTATGATGATTCAGGTTATATATTAAAATTGTTTATATATCTTGGAGATTATGTTATTTATGCAATTAAATTTTTGGTATTAAGAGTGATTGATGTTATTTGGAAGACTATGTGATCATATCCTTCTTATTTTTTTGGTTTAAATCTTAGTCTAGAATAGTTTTGAATAATTTTAAGGATAATTATTTTTTGAATTGTTTATTTTGATCTTTGGGTATTACAGTTTAATTTTAGGAAACTGAAGTACCTTTTCATCATATAAAGGTTTATTATTTTTGTGTAATTATATTATCATATACAAACCATTTTGGTTTTGGTTAATTCCTAAATATAGGAGGAATATATTTTCATAATATTTTTGTTTTTTTGATGCATAGATGTTGATTCTAATTTTCTAATCATGAACATTTTATCTTTAATAGTAATCATTAAGAAACAAATACGAGTTTGTGGTAGAAATTGATTTAAGGATGAAATTTTACTTTTTAAGAAAGTATATTTTCTTATTGTAAAATAATTCCTCAACAATATAAAAAGGTTATTAAAATAAAAACATTTTTACTTTAATTTTATTACTAAGAAATCAATGACCTTTTAACTCATCATAGTTTTACGATTGGGTGTTGGTTAACTTTATAATGACTATGTTGTCTATCACGCTCCGTCGGAACATGAAAATTATTTTACTCTTCCATATCAATTTTTTAGTACCTAGAACCCTATTATTTGTTATCTAAGATGACCTCCACACTTCCCTTTCTTTATTTTAAAGTGGAAGTTTTATTAACCCTATTTTTAATGTGGGTTTCCCACAAATTTTTTTTGAACTTTCAACCTTTTATTTCTGAAGTGATATATAAAATTGTGATGATAAAATTTATTAAAGGAGGGCATAATTTAACACCCCAATAATTTATGATATGTCTCTTTTTAAATTTAATCTCTTCGATAGCATACGTTCCACACAACAAAAAACTTAAATAAATAGTGAAATATTTTTATAACATAACTGTTAAATTGTGGGAATAAATAGTATAAACCAAATTATTAAAATTATATATTTTATATTCAATTTTTTTTCAAATTAATAAAATATATTTTATAGTCATATAATACAAATAAATCCAATTTTTATCCATAAAAATATTTTTTTTTCTAAAGGTAGTTTTGTCACCTTTTGATGGTGCACTTGTTTTAAATATAATTTCTGAAAATATTATAAATTATATTTGAAAAAATAAACATATTATATGAAATAATAATCTCACAAATTATTTTTATTGATTTTTTATATTCTTCTGATAAGTTTCACGTATTGATGAATAGTTAAAAATAATAGATTTTAATTAGAAACCGTTTTTTCATCTAAATAATTTAGTGTTAAATTATATTTTTTATTGGTTTTAAGGTGTATTTAGATCAATTTTATATGATTTATTATAGTTTATTTATTTGGAATCAATTTGACATTAACTTTTAATATAAAAAAATTTCAATCTTTTGAATGTTTTCACTTTAAAAACTTGTTTTCTTATTATATCAAAAGGATTAATTTTAAATTAATTTTAGCCAATTCTGTTTTTTGAATTTTGAGAAATAGATTTTATATTTTTATTAATAAGTTCCAAATTTATTAAAAATCCCCCTTTCATTTTAGGAAAATATGAATAGTAACTATGATAAATTTTATTACCACAGTTAAGGAAAAAGTATATAATTAAGGGTAAAAATTATATTATATATATTATAAAATTATCCAAACACTTTTCATAATTTTATTGGATGAGTGATTTTCGAAACAAATAATCCTTGGAATGATTTTATGAGATCTTGGAGAAATTTGGATGAAATTAAGGCATTTATATTATTTTATTTTAAAAAAATCCAAGATGTCAAACATTTGTTTTTAACTAGAAAAATATTTTAATATGGGGTTAACTAGAAGATATATTTGAATATAAATAGTATTTTTAAAGATAAAATGTTTATATTAATCATGGTAATTTTTTTAAAATTTTTATTAAATTAACTATTTACCTTAAACACTAAAATAATGATGGTGCAACACCTATTTAATTAATAGAAATATCAAATAATTGATATTAAAAAAATTTAAATAAATATAATTTGATATAATTAATGTCATAAAAATAATTATAGATAACATTGGAATTTTAGTGATTTTTAAAAACATTTGGTTTGAATATATCTTGTTGGTATGATATCTTTAAAAAGTAAACTAATGAATAGTGTCATAATTGTTATTAATGATATTTTAAAATAAATATTATTTTATTAAATGATATAGAATTAAAAAAAATATAAAATTATTCCATGTGATTGGGAAATGGTTCAAAGTGTTATCAATGACCCATTTATGGTTCTTCTGATTTTTTATTCTTACTATATTAACCCTTAAGTAGTAAAAACACATGTTGTTATGGTAAGAATTAAAGGGATTAAATATGGGTTAAATCCAATAAATAAGCATAAAAATGTGATATAAACATGTCTAGAAATCATTGGTTTAGAGAATTTCAAAGAATATTCATCTTATATTTTAAATAACTCACTTTGGAGCCATTTAAAATTGAGAATTAATTTATATTAATTTAATACTTTGAATGTTTCCAAAAAAGTTCCCCTCACCTCAATTATAAAAGGGAACAACCTCATTCACTTCTTAACACCACTTTGAGCCTTCTAGCTCAAACAAAATGTACCCCTTTCTCTTACCAACATCCTTATCCATCTTTTGGATGTCCTGGTCTTCCAAAATGACTAACCCTAGATCCCTTAAGAATATAACTAATGGAAGTCCATTGAATAAGAAGATGTTAAAGGATGTTCGACTAATAGAAGAGTAAGGTAAGGGACTTCATTTAAATCTCAATTCGTTGAGGCATAGTTTTATTTTATACACCCACCTTCTTTTATGAGGTGTATATACAACACATTTGACTTATCATGTCATTAATTTATATATTATCATGTAATTTAATGTTTTGTTAAATGTTATTACTCTATGGGGCTTATGAATTAAACATTAACAGTGTTATGGGACACCTTGAATGTTTAAAGATTTAATTATTAAATCTTTTTCTCCATGAAAATATTATTGATAGTATGTTACATATTTATATATATGGATATAAAAGGATTATAGTGGATATGTTATGTATATTTTTAATTAAATTCAAAGGTTTTCAGAAGGAATATTCATGTAATTATACAAAACAAGGTACTTTGTGACGTTTCTAACAAAATTGAAAAAGTAATGTTTTTTAATCTTACACAACATGAATATAATTTTCCACCATAATGATTCTTGAATTATTTAAGGTTTACTTTATAATTTTAAAAATTTATTTTCAAAGAAAATTATTTATTTATTACATGCACAAGTTTTAGATTTTAAAAATTATTTCAAAGTAAACAAAGTTTTTTCCTCTTGAAATATTAAAATAACCTATAAAGTATTTTCATGAATATAAAAATTATTTATTGAATATTATGTTAAGGATGAAATATAATGATACCATTCATTATATTTATTTGGATTTTTTGTGATCATTCTGATAGGAGAAGTACTGATATCCTTTATGAGTAGTTATTCTAATACAGATAGTTATTAATTTGTTTAGTTATATTATTTATTCATGTGAGGAATTCATTGGACTTTGTAAGTGATGTTTATGGCCCAATATATCCCCTTGATGAATCAGTAGGATTTATAGAATAAAATAGTTATGGTTTTAAATGAGGACTTACACATTTATTAGATTCTTGGTATTTTACCTTGATAGTATCAAATTCTTGGCATAAAGCATCAATGTTATGTTTTAAATATCCATAATTATACATTCTAACTTTATGAATTATGATAATAATAATTCATATGATTATTAAACTAGTTTAATATCCATGGTTAAATTTCATAGCTAATGGGATTATTTAAATATCATGTTCTTTAATTATTTACCATTCCATATTGTTTATTCTATATTTAATCATAGCTTTTATTATATGCTTACCCTTATTGAGAGTTTTAGCTCGCACATTTCTTATGTTATATTTTTCAACAAGATTCCAAGAATTATAATATTATTGATATTTAAGGTTTAACATAGAGGTAATAATGGTAGAATCAATCAAATTCTTTGCGTATTTTATGTTTTAAAATGTAATGTAGATTTCAAGTACATATCAAATTTACCAAGAATACTGGACTATTTCATCCTTAGGGATGTGATTACTTGTATAATATTCCAATTTAATAAAGTAAACACCTAGTATGGGAAACTATTCTTGGGGGCTTATAGTTAGTTTTATCTATTTACCCCATAATGATCGTGGTGGTGCTTTATTGAGAGCCATCTAGGAGTGTACTCAAGTTGTATAGACTCCTAGACAAGGAAGGATTTATTCAAAGATTATTTCTTAACATCTCAAAGATTTATGTTTCCATGAATACTCATACCTAAAAGGGTCAAATTTCGATGTTTTATAATCAGCATAGAAGTCATTTTAAAGATTTTAAGGATTTGAAGAGAAGGTTAAAAAATACTTTATTTTCGAAGGTTATCATATGAAAGTGTCAATTATATGGTGTTATGTGATTAATATTAAATGTGTCTTGGATTGTTTCAAATAAATAGTTAATAATGGATTACTCATGGGTCGAATAAGTTGATACCCCGTGAGAATAACTACACAACCAATGATTTGGAGCTACAATAAATGGTGTTTTCCTTAAATACCTAGATCATTGCCTTTTTTGAGTAATTTATAGTGTACAAGGACTATAACAATATTATGTACATAATTACCCATAAAAATCATAACCTAATATATATACAATGGTTTGAGTTCCTAACTATGAATTCAAGATTATACATACTCATCGGAAGAGAAACATTATGGTTGATTCCATTAAAGGACATCCCATGCTCAATTATTTGTGGAGGAATATTAGCATCTATCCTTAATGTAATTATATTTGGTGGAATTCGGAGTAATTATACATATTTCATCAATATTTATGTTCCCTTTAATTATTCATTGAGTTAGTAAGGCTCTATTTCTATATATTTTTTTGTGAATTTTTTATGACATGATATCCTCAGGAAACACACCTCTAGGATTCTGAAAAGGTGGGGAGTGCATCATCTTCTTCCTAGGGTGTTCAATGGTTTTATTCATTCTATATGTGGTGGTTTTGGTGGATTTAAAAACTTACCTATTAGTGGTATATCCAAGTGTGATTATTGTTTATTAGGATTATAGGATTCAATTTTGGTGGTCAGGTATGAAATAGAGTACAATTGAGTTCATATCATGGTGTATCACCTCTCACGGGGTGAACGCCAAGCACCAGGATCCAATAAGTCTAGAACAACCCCTTTTGGGGTATAAATTAATTTGTAATAGAATATCTACATAGATAATAACAAAAATATCACATTATGAGAAGTTATAAAATACAATTTAGGTGATCTTTGACCGACATACAATGTCATCCCACTTCCTTTTAATTAGAGAGAAAGGTTCTATGGAGAGTCTAGGGTGACTATATGCTGATGAGATTTTTTAATTACATTAGATACCCAAAATTATAATTTATAAATTATATTTTTGATTCAAATATTGACTTTAGAGGAGTATGAAAGAGGATTTTTGGGCACTATTTTGGTAGAATATGAAATTCCACCATTAGATAGATGAACAGATTGAGAGGACCATTTAGGTTCTTAAGGATATGTTTAGGGCTTATGTGATCAAATTTTCTTGATGATAAAATTATCACCTATCTCTAACAGAGTTTTGGTATAATTATGGATATCAACACACTATTGTAATGGTAACTTTTGAGGATCTATATAGGTGATTATGTACATCATACATTTAATGGACAAAGATCATCAAATATTTACTCATGTAAGTATAGTTGGTTAGTTGACAATGGATAATGTGAAAGTTATCATGGAGTGATCATGGATTTCTCAGTTCCATTATAAGTATTACATGGATTAGTGATGGAGGAATTCTGAGTTAAATGAGGGAGGTTAATTTTTCTTAAAGGTCTCACCATGGTGTAGTTTGTAGAGATTTAATTGAAGGATTAAGCTATCTCTGTGGTTCATTGGAACTTTCTGGATCCTATATTGGGTAGATGATGTTTCTTATCTTGTAATTAGACTAGGTTCATAACATACTCCACATGTCATGACCAAGGTGATGTGTTCATAATCCATCATACTTTATTGGCTAGTATGAGATATATATTGAGGATGGTTCCACCTTTGTAGAGTACCTAGTGCCGATAAAGGAACATTAGAAGAGGATCCTATTTGGTTGGGATATACCATTGGGGCGTGTTCTTTGGTTGTATATGATATCTCAAGAAAGATTTTGGGTATGAAAAAAATACTATGTTAACTCATTACCCTCATCAATTTGAGTAGGTTTTTTTGAAATGAAAATCCTTGAATACGAGTGGATTTAGTGACTCAAAAATTTTCATTTGAACATTTATAATATTTCAAAGAATATTTTATACGGTATTCACTTTTTTATTTTCATTTAATTTCAGTTGTGGAGTTCTGGATATAATATATTAAAAAATATATTATTTTTTATTCCACACATTCATGACATAAATATTCATTGATGTCTCCTTAGCGGGGCCTTGATGGGAAAATATTCACAATAGTTTGACTCATTATGGCGGTTTACCCTAAGTATTGTATAATTTTTAGATCATTTTTAAAGCCCATTATCGATCACACTATGGGTGTTTTATATAATAATAAAACCCTAGAATTGTCTATGTATTCTTTTTTAACTCTCTAATTAGTATCTGACCTTGGATAACCCTGATTTATAAATAATTTTGGATATAGATTAGATATTATTTAAGATAATTATAGGTTCTTCATGAACTTTTTTTGAGGGACCATTAAAAATTATCAATATGAAATTTATTTCAAAAAATATCAATCAAATCCTTATGGTATGACTCATTATTTGACTCTTTCTCCATTCCTCATGAGTTATATACTTAATCCTCTTGTTCTTTAATTTTTACCCATAATTTTGAATTTGTATGAATTTATTTTACAATAGTATTTCCAAGTAACTTCCCTTTCACTAATTTTTTCATCATTGAGTAGAATTGTGCACAATGAATAGGGTTTAGACAATTTTTCTCACCACTTATTCATTATTAAACCTTATTTCTTTTCATGATCACTATCAGGATTCTCCATTGCTAAAAAATCAATGATGGTAGCCAAGAATGTCTAATGATAGACAAACATGATAGTGGGATTTCATTTTTTACATGAAATTGATGTGAGGGTAAACCTATGGTGAAGGTGGAGTATCACGAGGTTTATATTGGGTGAAAATAGTCATTGGACCTGTGACTACATGGGTTTTAGTGACTAGTAGTGAAGTAGTTCCATATGAAAAGGATTTTGGATGTGTTTATAAAAATGAATGTTTGAAAAGGCCTCAAATTATTCAATCAATGGACCTATATGGTTATATAATGGTCTTAAAGGTTAGTGGAAGTGATTTTGGTTCAAAAATAAGTTAGAACAATATATTTGACATGTTTTCTATCTGGATAGGGAATCTAGTTTTCAAATTATAGACCACCAAGCATGTGATACTGAAAACGTATATCAAGTATCTCACTCCAGTGGTGGAAGGGTTTCATATGAACATTACATATCATGTGACATGTGGCTTAGGTATATGTACTATATATTTATATGTTACATTATCCAGGATGAATGAATTAACATAAAACTACTACCCCTTTATCCAAACATGTTGTATGGAATGGGGAAGACATATTGTAGTAGTAAACCACATGACTCTAGTTGTTGGTATTACACACCCAAGTGATCCACAGGTTATGCATAATATGGATCTTTCTTAGAAACACTATGTATATTGGACTTCAAATAACTCAGGTTGTCGGTAATACATTTTAAGTAGCTCGCACATCTCATACATCATATACCCTTTCTATATATTGCATGCGGGTTACCTCTAGATCAATAGATGATAATAGTTTATGCCAAACTACTTCCTAGGGACTAATGTTGTGCCCCTTTAGTAAATTTCATGTAAAATGTGTCTTTTTTTATTTACGCACTTTATTGATTGTGTGTCTATTTTAGGTGAGTTAATGTCATTTCTTATTCAATTTTTCACAAAAACATTAATGGTGTGATCTTGTGGTTCATCATAGAACATTTAAATAATATTATGGGTAGGTTTTATCCATTAGTTTTAAATAACCAATGAAGTGGTTTAAGAGAGATGATAGGATTGGACATAGGTTTTGAAACTACCATAAAAGAATGTTGATTATTGGGTTTAGGTCCCCTGTATATTTACAATAGTTTGGTACTCCCATAGAAACATGAAAATGACAGAGCATGAGTCCTCCACATTCTTCCCAATAGTTTTTTCACTCCCATGCATACTTGAGGCATGGGTCATTCATCTTTGTTCATGAGGTTGGTAATCCCATAGATTTTATATGGAATGGTTCTCTAAAATAGATGATAGATTTTTAACTCCCACACTAATGGGGTGTAAGTTCTTTATCTATAATTTTAGGTACTACTTTATTTAGTGTACCATTCTTGATGGGGAATAGGTCATCTTTCAATGTCGATACTCTATTGACTAACATAAAATCTCATGTGGGATGGAGGTCCCTAACTATGGATCATGATAAGGGACATGGGTTTTGTGATGATTTGTATTTTGGTTTCCTTAGGTTTCTCAAAGAATATCCTCTTTCATTTGTTGGGTTATAAAGAGTGGAACATTCCCATGTCACTGATTCTCTATGCATAAATAATATATGATTTATCTTAAACTTTTTTTATGAGTTGGATTTTTTTTCTTTTTTTATACTTTGTGTTATTGGTGGAATCCATCAATGTTTTTTTACAATCACACTTGAATGGGTGTTTTTCCAACACGTGTCAGGTCTTACTCAAACATCATGTGATTCAATGAAAATTACAATATGAATAATTTTGGTAGAGAATGAGCGTCACAATGATTAGATATGATGGATACAGAGAAGTGTTCTTGTCAATAACACTTTGTCGAGGAGTCTCTTTTATTTTAGGCTATTCTGTGTTGCTTTATATTTAGGTTAATGGGGTCTTGAAATCTCCCTTGTTTTCTATATTACTAAGACATACTTTATCTGTGTTTACTGTGCATTTCATGATTATATTAATTCCAATTCATTTATATATATCAAATTATTATTATTATATCCTTTTAGTGACTTGTTATAAATAAATGTATTCTAGGTTAATGCCTATCATACTATGTGATATGTCAACTCAGTTCTATTCACCACTCAATATCCTATTGGATGAAATATTTATATAGGAAAATCATCTTAGAGTTGGTCTAGTATGGAATCTAGTGGGATTAGTTGTTTTATGAGGGATAATATTGAATAATTACCTCAATCAATGAACTGAGGGTCACCAAATCACCCAGGAACAAAAGAGTAATCCAGAGAGGAAGGGAATAGGTGTTTCCAAGATGTGATAATGTTTTGACTTCACTTTTTTTTTCAATAAGTATGATATAAGGATTTCAATATGTGTTTTAGAAATTGGGAGATGATTTTGAGCTAATTCCATACTATATAGTGGATAAATATTGAGATTAATTTTAGTTTATGTAATGCTACATGGCCTTTGGAATAATTGAGAATGGAATCAGTTGATTTTGTGTTAAAATGGAGACCTTTTTAAAGGCAATGACGAAATTTAATTGGATATATAAAGGTAAATATATAGCTATATAAAGGTAACATGTAGATCTACGAATTATATTACGGTAAGCCAGTACCTGTGTAAAGGTATCACTAAATATCAAGTGTTTTTTAAAGGTATGTGTAGACCAACATTATCATAATTAATGACCCACATGAAGGTAAAGACATATGTATTGGTAAATAGTGTAAATTTATAAAGGAATGATTAGATATCTAGAATTTTTACATTCTAAAGAATTAAAGATAAAATATAGATAATGATTTAGTACTAATCATCAATGAATTAATATCACAATAAATAAGAATTATTATAATTAAATATGATATAAAATTAGTATGATTCGTTGAATTAATATTGATATATATATGTAAATGTAAGTTTGGTATGAGAAATATGTAAAAGAAATATAGGATTCACTATAACTGTTGTGAAACAAATATGCCACTGTACCATAGAGTATTACTAGTGATTGTTTTGGTGAGCATGGGGATTCTCAAGTTCTGTAGTGAGAAACTATGACTCTTAAACACCTCCTTGAAATTTCAATTGGTGTTTTGGAACCTATGGTTTATTTATTTAAAAAAGGAAAAATGACAATCAAAAGATAATGGACCACATCATAGTTCATTTCCTTTGGTCATTTTGAGAAGCCCCCGGTTTTAAAAGAACAACATGGGGAGTTTTATGCCATAGGTTATGATATAGTATTGCATTCATCTCATTCACATGTGGATATATTAAAAATAAATAAAATATATAGGATTTTTTAGATTTTGAGATTGTTGATATTCAAATATCATGAAATAATTAAGAGCTCATGTCTTAAAGAGGGTTAAATATAAGCCTTGAATTGATTTTAAAAAGGATGAATGACTTCAAATAACAAAACATGTCACTGAATAGAATCAAATAGCTTCTATATGAATTATGTAACTAATTTTTATGCAAATAAAGAATAATTTATGATACCATTATACTACTAATAATTCTAGTGAATATTTTTTGTGCATCTATGTAGTAGAACACAATAGAATTATATAGATCCTATGAATCAATTAATAGATGGAGGAAAAGACGAGATATATATCTATATCATCAGAGGGGAGAGTGATATGATGACCTATGCTAAAAATTGTGTGCTGAAATGAGTAAGGATAATGGATCTAGGAGAACATAACTAGAATTATTTAATAGAAAAAACCCAAAATTCTACTACAAGGAGAGATAGAAGATGAAAATTTAATTGAAAGAGGTTACGGAATACCTAATTGATCAAGTGTTGTGTGAGGTGGTGGATACCAAACGGGAAAGAAGAGCTATGAAAGAAAATTAAAGGAACCAGTGGGATGCTTTTAAATCTATGAGGTAGCACAAATATCCTTTAGCGAGAGTCGGATCCCCTGATTAGATGTCATAGAAGCATGGTGTGAGACTGTTCAATTATAAACTCTTACATTAATAGTGAAATAATATATGGACAAGGTTCATAAATGCTAGTGACAAAGATTATGAACACATTGAGACCAAACCATTTAAATCCTAAGGACTTATTCCTTTTTAATTAATATATTATTTAGGTGAGGTAGTGAAACACAGTGAGAGTGGATGAAAGCATTAACTAAAATTATAGGAATAAATTAGATAATCAATTATTAAAAATAAAAAGTGAACACAGATTCAACCCATCCCACTCTTTATGATCACACATGGTCTATGATCTATTTGTTACATTAGATAAAGGATCTCTAGGAAATATCTATCTAAGAAAGAAGTATGTAGAATCACAATTCTATAAACAACTGAGGAGTTCCAATATTTTATTGAAATAATTTCCATGTTTAGAAAAGTACGATTCATCCATATTGACTATCATAGGAAATTTAGGTTAGTTATGTTATTATAGTATTATTTACTCAACTTAAAATACATGCTCACATGACCGACATAGATAAGATAAATTTTGATGTGTATGTGAAAGTAAGGAATTTCATCCTTTGATACATATCTTAAAAATTCTACACCAAGGTGATGGTATTTTAAACTACCATTTAGATGTGTTAAAAACTTAATAATATGTATGAATATAATGTGGAGATCAAGGAATCTAAGATTCAAATTTGGAGGAATGAGTATGAATATTTTCATATGGAAGATGAGGAAAATATTACTGATTAAATTACTTGGGTTAATGAGGTAGTGAATAATATTCAGGTATTTTCATACATGTTGGAAGATTAAAATGTTGGAAAACAATATTATGATAAATTACTCTATATGATAAAAATCAAATATATAAACCCTTGAAGAAATTGGATAATTTTAGCTTGATGAATCACACAATTCTATAATCAATTATGAGAATATAAATTCCTCCAAAATTATGAAGAATTAAGTTTTTATGAAATAAGAACAATATCAATTTTTATAAAAATATAATTGACATGTCATTAAAGAAGACTCCCCATATTACTAAAAGTGGAATTTTTTTTCCAAGATAGTGACAGTCGTGGTAGAAAGTTTAGGGAAACATAATATTGTTCTAATTATGAAATCGTAATAAGATAAGAGAAATATTAGAATGATATGTGTGGGGGATCCAATAATAATTGTCATAATGCAAATGAGTGTATGATTTTATTACGAGGAAAAATTGAAAAGATAAATAAGAATAATATTTCATTTTATAATGCATGTTCCTTTATTTCTTATGTCTTACACAATAATCCTATTAAGAAAGTTGATACCACTATGTTTTTTATAAAGAAAAATGATAAGAAAATTGAAGAAAGAAGCTTGAATAGTATCCAAAATGATGAATTTGGGTCAAATGGAATATCATGGTTGAGAGAAATCTCTAAACCTTATTTCTATCACTAAATATAAAGCTAAAAACTATTAATTAACTTTATTGTCTATATATATTAACTTTCAATGAAGTTAAGGAATTAAAAATTAAGGGGTACTTTGTGAGGTCATCATTTTTGGATAGTAAGAAATAATTGGTCATCATGGAATATGTTCATTACCATGATGAAGGAATGAGTGAATTCATCCCTCAAGGGGGAATAGAGAAGTGTCTAGTGGTGTGTCTTTCTTTCTACAATTTTTTTATTATAATTAATGTGTTTATCAATGGGGGTGTTTATTGATGAGAAACATAAGAGAAAGGGGGATTTTAATTACATGAAATTGAATTTATGGACAACCATGATGTCTTGGTGAAGTCAATCTTGATTTTTACACTATGTTAGGACAAATATACTTATAATAGATTAAGTGATAGAGTTTGGTTAAGTTTTTTTCACTTTCATTTATATATCTCACACAAAAAAAGATAAATAATAATGTAATTCATATCTAGAAGGGAGTAGATGTGATAATGAAAAACCTTTTTTTTTCCAGAAGGATAATAAAGAGTCAATGAGTTAGGTTTACCCCTATATAAACATTTTTATTTTATTTTCAATAAGGGTGAGAAATAATTTTTCACACACATTGAATGTAATGGTATGATGTGGTATTAAAAATAAAAATAAGGAGAGGGATTGAAATGCCCATGTCCTGAGTTCTATTTTTAGTATGGATATTAGAATGATTCCAATATGTGTTGGTGAAATGGTGAGATGATGTTGATCTACAACCAAACTACATGGCACTAGGATTTAATAATAATGGACTTAGTTTATTATGAGTTATACAAAATACCTTCATAAAGGTAATAGGGAAAATTATGAAGCAACATAAAGGTGACCTATGATATTCACTAGTTACACAAAGGTATTGGGAGAATTTTTGGAGTTACATAAAGGTTAAATCATGTTGCGTGAAGATAAATATCTAGAAATTTAATGGTAAAATCCATATCTAGGAGTTTTGTAAGGGTAATCAAATACCTATATAGAGGTATCAATTAAGATCAAGAGTTTTGTAAAGGAATGTTCAAACTAGTATAAGGGTCATTGAGGACCTCCATAAAGGTAACAATATATATAAAGTTAAACTATGAACATGTGTAAGGATATACTTTTATTTCTAGAATTTGTTCTTTATGAATAATTTGAGATAAAATATAGGTGATAATTTTGTACCGATATTCAATGAATTAATATAAAAATAAAAAAATGTTGTGATTCAAGATAATTTTAATTGGGGAGACTTCACAACGTGAATATTATGTTTTTTCAATATAAATATACTTCTATGATGAGCACTACACTAAATAAATAGAGGTTTCATCATAGGTGTTGTGAAATGAATACACCATCATGTCAGTGTGTCTTAATAGTGGGTGTTTTGGTGAGTGTGTTGAGCATGAAGATCACATTTGAGAAACAAAGACTATTTTATACTATAGTGACATTCAAGTGTGAATGTTAGTGTCTCTGGTATCTAAAATGAATGGAGGATGAATAAAAACTACAAAAATAAACCACATTTTAGTATATCTATAGTGGACATTTAGATAATTCCTCATTACTGAGAGCATAACATGATGAGTTCCACACTGAAGCATATGTCATTGTGTAATATGTAACTCATGTGGATTTGGAGATATTAAAAAAATGTCATGGGGGTTTGGGAGAGTTTGAGACCATGGATATTAAATTATCACATAAGAATAAATATCTAAAGTCATAATGATATTGAAGTAGAATCCTAAACTTGATTTAAAAAAGGTTGAATAAGTTCAAAGAGGAGAATATTTCACTACCAACAATCATGGAGTCTCCATATGAATTATAGAAGTAATATTAAGGATCTTATTTTTGGAATAAATATATTTAGAGGATAATAAGGAAGAATTTATGAGAACCTAAAACTTCTGAAAATATTAGAGTTTACTTGTTGTGTATAGAAGGATAAAAAATAAATATAATTTAGTAGATCATTTGGATAAATGAATATAAGTAGTGGAATACCCATACAACAACTATATCATGGAAGGAGAGAGTTACAAGTTGAATAACATTGTGACTGTTGGGATATATTGATCATGGATGAATCATATATGAGAAATGAACATGGATACTTGATGAGAAAAAGGACAACATTACTATAATGAGTGATCGAATTTTATGACCTATTAAAAGGAATTTGATAAGACAATAAATATCAAGTACTATACAGGGCAGTTGATAAAATTTGGGATCTCTAAATTGTGTTAGATAGTATCAAGAACCAGTGGGAGGCTAGTAACTATCTGATGTAGTATAAATATCCTTCAGTGTGATTATAAAGACCATGATGGGATGTCATAGAATCATCATGTGGGAGTATGAATATGTATATTTTTAAGTTAATAATGTAAGAATCTATAACTTGGAAAAGCAATCAGTTGTAGAAATGAGTAGTCTCACAGTGAGACCAAACCTTATAAATCTTGTTGAATTATTCATTTTTACTTTTTTCATTATTTGGGTGAGGTAGTGACACACATGAAGAGTGGAAAATATCCTTAACCCAAATTAGAGGATATATTTAGAAGACAAACTCATGAAAAAGAAAACGGAATATCTCATTCTCTACAAAGCATTTTCTGCTACTGGACGTTCTCCTTGGAATGTTTCTTACCTCATTAGGAAGTGCAGACAACTCCTGGGTAATCAAGTTGAGATCACTCACACATGGAAGAAGGGGAACCAATTTTCAGATTTCATTCCATCTCTGGCATCACCAAATCAGAGTATGTATTCCATCCTTAGCATTGGTTCTTTTCCTCAAGAAGGGGTGAGGTTAGTTATTAATGATACTTTGGGACTACATTATTTTAGACCCCCATGATTTCTTTTGTTCCTCATTTTCTTGGTTTTATGTATTTATGTCTTTCTCTTTTAATCAATAAAAATTTTAGTTTTTAGTCTGTCATATTTGTTGAAAAATTCCATAACATGATCATAATATTCCATAAAACAAGAAACTGCATGGGATAACCTGGGAAGATATGCAAGAAAAGGGTGAGCTATAAATCCTAGTAATGGAATTAACATGGAATAACATTAAGATAATAATACATGTTAGACAATAGTAATATCAAAGTGTCATAAAATATATAATATTCATACACATGAACAATGTGACAATATATAGCATGATAATCATAAAGGCAATAAGGGAAATGTGGAAACAACTTAAAACACTACTTTATAAACATAGGTCAAGGATAACATCTAAGACATCATGATGGAAAAATTACCATAAAGTAATTAGGTTCACTCCATTTCCCAACATGATGTCTCATGAGAGTAAACATTACCCAATGCATTGGTGCACTATATAATTCTTGGTGCACCTATCACATTCACTTCATTATCATGGTTAAGTGTTCCACATAGATAATAAAAAATGGAATAATTTATTAATATATTTTATTCCATGATAATTGAGTGTATAATACATACATTTATGTCCCAAGTAACATACATATAAGTGAATAAAGTTTAACACCCATGATATGAAATGGGTATCACATTCACTACAAAATTGTTTTCTCATGGAAAATCGTGGTGAATTTTCACCATCATAATGGCCTCACTTAAAGACTCATAAAATTGGTTAATGAGAGTGAACATGGTCTCTCATAATTTTTAAATTAAATAGAAAATGATAGGAATTTTTTAAAACATATCCCAGTGATAGGAATTGGTAATATAAGGCATAAGATAATGAATAACCTTAAATAAAGAGGAGAAAGAGAGGATCCCATACCTTTAGAGTGTGAATTCAATTGCTTGAGAGGAGCTTCTTGAGAGATTGGGGGAACCTATAGATAACTCTATAAAGGGGATGATAGAGTAAGGACGTTCACCAATGATTCTGAGTGATGTTAAATGAGATCTTGTGTGGGTTTATATAGGAAACTAGTGGGTATTTCTTTATCATTTCTCAAATTTAGGTTTTGGAATCTTTAAAATAAGATAACCAAAAACAAAAATATTACCATGGTTTTTATTAAAGGGATTTATATTTATTTATTTTACAAGTTCATGGGTTAGAAATAATAAAACAATACCCTTATTAATGAGGAAGTGAGTCACAATCCTAAAGAAAGGATTTTAAAACCCTAAAATATATTAATGATTTTGGAGGATTCATAAAGGCTATGTAAAATTAAAAAAATAAATATAAAATCATAGTATTTTAATGTTAAAACATGTATTTTCCCATGTATAATAATCTTAGTAGTTATTACATCAATTTTGGGTCATTATTATGTCATTATTTAAACTTTCTATTTACAAGGTATTTAATTTTTACCTGAAAATTCGATTGTCTCCTAAAATTATAAAAAATTCACCATTGGTTAATTTCAATGTACTGATTCTGAAAATAAAATTTATTTTAACCAAATAATTTTTTAATTATTTGAATTTTCACTTTTAAAATAAAATCAAAATTTATTGAGAAATGTGGGGTTTTTGAAAATAACAACATTCAAACCATTATAAAAATTACATTTGACTTCATAAAAATTATATGATCATTTATATTCTATAAAAATTATTTAATAATAATATTTTATTAAAATATAGTTTATTTAAAAATTCCATTAATTCATTAAAATAAATTCCTTAATTGAATTTTAATATTACCCAAAAATACACTTTTTGTCTTATTAAATCAAAATAAATATCATTTATATAGTAACAATAATAAGAAATAAGTATAACCATTATCCTATTGAAAATAAAGTATATACTCATATGTATAGGGTATTTGTGCATATACCCTTAATACACCAGTAACTACCCATAGTGTATAGTGTGTGACAATGAGACTTTCATGGGGTGGTTTGTCGTACATGGTTTGGGTTGTCATCTAGATGAGCTTGACCTTCTCCTGTAAGTGGTTTCACTCAAGATTAATTTTTTAGATATTAGCTTGGGCTTGGTCAAGAGAAAATCTCAGTGATATTATCTCCATTATAAGCTCTAATAAATGTTCATCATAGGGTATGATTCTACAGGTCGATTCCATCACTTCCTTTCTTTGTGTTATTTAATTTTTTAAAACCCTATATTTATACTAATAATATGATCACTATTCAATGAATATATTATCAACAGTAGTAATAATAAACAGTATTTTAATTCTAATTTGATATAATAAAACCAATGAAGTACATTTATATTTTATAACCATATTACATAATAATACATTTAAATTAAGTCGTAAGGGTGATATTATTTAAAACAGTTTGGGTTGTTACAATCTTATACCTTTCAGAAAAATTTCCACTGATTTTTTTCCCACACTAAAATATAAGTAGATAACTTTATTTCATCACCTAATCTGGTTCCCATGTTTCTTCTTCAAAATTTTGGTTTCTTCATAGCACATTGACTAGATGTATTGTCTTATTTTTTCGAACTTTGTCTCTATGATCTAAGATCATCACCAGCTACTTCTAATAGGAAAGGTAAGTATATAATGGTACAACTTATGGATTTAGTACATGTGAGGAGTCTTGTATGTACTTCATTGAGAGGGATATTTGGAATGCATAATTTACTTGAGATAGGTTATATGGGAGTTCTAGTCGATAATCCACTACTCCAATGCGATCAAGGATCTCAAAGGGACCGATGCATCCTAGATTAAGCTTTACCTTCTTCACAAATATCATGACTTTCTTCCATTGAGGTATGAATAAGAATACCATGTATCCAACATTAGACTATAGGCCTCTTTGATTATTTTCAGCATACCTATTCTATTTACTCTTAGTACCCTTAATATGATTTTGAATGCTCTTAACCTTTTGCACCATTTCCTATACCATTTCAGGACCTAACAGATTGGGTTCCCCAACATCATCTAAACATGGTGGTGTTTTTTTTACCTCTTTCTATAAAGGTTTTCATAGGGATCCATTTACATGCTTGAGTGAAAACTATTATTTTATGAGAACTCAACCAAAGAAAGATGTTGATCCCATACTTCAATTAAGTCAATTGATTATGCTATCAGTATGTCCTCAAATGTATGGATAGTCTACTTAGATTGGAAATCTGTTTCATGGTGAAAATACGGGATGAAGTTCATCTCCATATTTAGATAATGTGGGATAATATTCCAGAAAATAGAAGTAAATATTGGATCTCGATCAGATACAATCGATATTGGTGTTCTATGAAGCCCCACCACTTCTATAATGTATATCCATACAATTTGATCATGTGATAAGTACTCTTGAATTGAAATAAAGTGACAACTATTCATAAAACAATCAACCAAATGTAACACCCTGACCCTAGTTACCCTGAATCAGTACATTATTACATAACATTGGAATGATCACAATAGATCAAGTGTCGAAAGACCAATTAGTTTAGTAGCCTTGGAAGTACTAGATACAACCATTAGTTTTACATTACATTATAAAAAAACATCATTGTGTGTCCTTTGAACACACTCATATCCTATAGCCTATCCCTACAGGTAAATCCTAATATACTTCTTCACATCCTGGAAAAAACAAAACATAAGAAAGGGGTGCGCTCAGATGACCAGTTAGGATAATAATATAGCAGAAACATTCATAAATAAGCATAAACATTGAAGGCAATGTATAAGACAAAAACACAAGCCTTTAAAAATTAACCTTTAGAATAAAATGGAAAATATAAATCAAATAATTCCATTTAATTATTCACATGAATATTCTACTATTAGAAGAATCACAGGTAATATTAATAGCTAATTTCATAAGGATCTAATGCCTAATTTCGGACATCATAACCAATAGTCATGGCCTCATGCCAAGACTACAAATAAGATTTTGTCAAGGCCTTATGCCAAGACACTAGTTTGTCTCATGATACCTACCGATACATCAAGGAGCTATAGAGGGATCCACCTGTCACTTAATATCTCCAATTCATTCCCCATATGAAAAGGTTGAATCATAATCTAAACATTTGTATTAAAACTAGAATACGAAATGTCAATATTTTAACCAAAAACCATGAATGGTATAAAAATATCATATACACAATCAAACATAACTCATTAAATACAATATTTCATATTTTGTTATAATAAATTAACCTCAATAAAAAATAATGAAAGATATTGACATAGATGAAAATAATCAGTAAAACTATTTAGAGAAATACCCCCTTTTTCTTGGAAACAGTTAAAAGTTTCACTATTTAGCAAGAAGTTGATAAAAATTAGATTTTTGAATCAATGTGTCTCATACCACTTTGAAACATTTAAATGGAATTTGAATTTTAAGACATTAATGTCCATATAAATACATCCTTAACACCATTTCTAAAACATGGACATTAATGAGAAATATTTAGAAAAATAAAACATTAAAACATTTAAAATGATATTTTAGTTAGTGTTCCTAACCAAATAAGAGACACTTGAATAAAAATAATTGAGGTAACAAAAACGTTATAATATAATGAGAATAAAAGGATTCATGATATACTATGTCGAAGTACAGTATGTACACCATATAAAAGTGAATTGGAATACAACAACAAAGAAGTCTCAATGAAATGTAAATTGAGATGAAATCCCTTATAAAGACCATACCCCTAGGTTATGGATAAATAAATGACATAATTATGTGTGAAAAATATAAATATACTAAATATTACTGGATATTTATTATAAATCAATTAGAGGAAATTCACACATATTCTTGTAAAAACCACACCAATTACTTGGATGTCTAACTAAATGAACGGAAATTGAATTACGATTACTCTTATCAAGTTCATATCGATGACATGAGAATTTATCAATTTAGTTATTATGTGTATCAAAAGTATATCCACGCAAAGGGGAGTTTAAATTAATACATAAATAAATATATAGTGAATTCACACATAATCATGGAGTAAAATAATCAATGAAGTTTTCATAAAACCCAATGAGTGGAAATCGAATTTAGAAATTACCTTGTCGATTTGGTAACTTACAAAATATACACCCCATGAATGAAGGATCATAAAATGAATATATAAATACCCATAAATTAAATTATATTACATAAATAAGACAATCATGGGAAGTACATACACCACACAAAAGGAAATAGTTGCAATATAGCATGAATCTCATGGGAATAAAAAGTGAGATGAAAACCCCTTTTATTATACTTTTCCTTAGTAGAGGGTAGGTTAAACTCATGTATAATGGTGAAATAATTGATATTAAATTATAAAAGAACCACAAACATAAATAATATATCATATATGATCTTCTAATATTGATTTGTTAATGACATTTCAGTAGTATCATTGTTTTAGGTGTTAACTGTTTCGTTTTCCTTTATATGTTTTGTTATGTAAGTCATGTTTTTATAGATATGATGTATTTAATTCATATCCATAATGATTTTATGTTCTTAAACATTATTTATATTCATCAAATTAAAATTATTCTGGAATGGTTATAATGGGGAACAAAATCTCATCGCGTCATGGAGACAGTAAGTTGTACGTACGCACGAGCAACAATATCATTCTATTAATGTAGAAATTATATGTAATTGGAAGGTATATTATATAGAAATAATAATTAAAATTTTATATTTATTATTTACATAAGTTATACTCATTATTATACCCATCCAAATAATGATGTGTTGAATAACAAACTACACCACGACGTAGAGACGGTAAGCCGTACGTACGCACGTATGGTGAATTTGTCATTCATAGGATGGATAGAATAATGAATATGGTTGTACCATATTTATAATAACATCAATGTTCGTAGAAGTTACTGGAGTTATTTTTTTGGTATGGAAACAACAATTAAAGAGGAAGTGGAAGATGAAAAGAACTTTGAAATATGTGATGAAATTATTACCTCTTCTTTGGGTGCTTCTTTTTGATTTGATCAAAAGGGATCCATAGGTATGATTTATAATCAAGTTAAGGCCTATAAGTTTAGGTTAAGGTTATTGGGAAGATATTTGAGTAGGGTTTGTCTGGGAAAATTGTTTTGGATGTGTGATTTTGAGAGAAGGGGAAGTATCCTTTTATAAGAGAGCTAAAGACCACTTTAGGAAAAGCTTGAAATATTAATTTATTATACACTCATATTCAGTTTATAATTACTCAAAAAGGATTTATTTTGAGGATAAGGTGGGGATGGGTCGAAAAAATCTCAACCAATAGGTTTTAGATAGGTTTAGGTCACCATATTAACCTTATCTTTTATATTTAACTCATAGTTAAATAGTTTAACTTTTACTATATATTCTTGTATTATTATAATAAATGGTTAATAAACTTACTATAAATAAACAAAAGAACCCCAAGTGGTTCATTATTGACATATCTAATCTTATCTAAGTCCTTTGGATAAACCATAGATTTTTAGGAATATTATATCAATTAATAATAAAGTATTTGTTTTAAAAACTCATTTATGTCTATTTTGACACTATTTAGTATTAGGTTTTTGTGAAAGTCAAAAAACTTGATTATTTCAAAAAAATATATTAAATAAATCCTAAAATTTCATATTAACCTAGAAAATTATTGGAATACATCAAAAGTATCAATCTAAATTTATTTGGGTATTTATAATATCAATTATTTTATTCTTTCATTAATAAGGAAATTACTGCATCATCATAGAGTCATTAATAAATTCAATTATTTTATGTCTAAAAATATAAAATAAAATACCATTATGTAGGAAATATTTTTATACTTCTAATTAATATTTATAGTCTAATTTATCTTATCTATAACCCTATATTAAAAAAATTTTAGTTAGAAAAATTTAAATTTACCACTTTTAACTCTTCTTTAAATAAAATAAAAATAAATGTCCTAACCTAATCCAAGTAGATCAAAGAGGTTAATATTTTATTCCTAAGGTTAATTTTGGTCTAAAAACACTTATACAATATAATTAGGACTTGTTTTAGGGTAATCATAATATCATTTTTACCTTTAATTACCCTATTTACTTTTAACCGTGTTAAATAAAATTCAAAAGGTACTATTCACCAAATATTATTTTCATCCTATTGAACAAAATTTTACTTAATGATTTCAACTTTGTTTATCAGAATTTTTAAATTCAACTCACAGAAGCGGTAAAATTATGTTTTATGAAAATTTGCAAATGTGCCTAGAAGGTGGAAAAAAGGCGTTAAAATGTTCTATAAAATTGTATACATCTAATTTTATTATAAAAAGAACTCAAATAATTACATTATAATAATTTAGGTATTATTTATCTATATTTAATTTCAAATAAATTTAAATTAAAAATATTTATTTAAATAAAAATTCGGGTTTAAATAAAAAAGTAGTGTTTTTCACTATTCATTAAAAATTGAATGTTTTTAGAAAAATACCAAAAAATCACCTAAAGATAATTTTGATATTAGAAGTTCAAAAATTATTCCTATTTTACCAAATTAAAAATATATACGTTTTATTAATTAATTTAAACATATTCCCGTTGTCAAAACCAGAAAGCCGATTTTTTTAGAAGTAAAATCTATCAAAAAATTGATGTGTTTATGTCCAATTTAAATGTAAAATTTCTTCCAAAGGAAAAAATTAGGTTAAATTATAAAAATAAAATCTAATTATACTTCAAAAACATTCAAATTTCTAATTTAACAGTATAAATTATATTTATTAAAAAATTTGCTTTCAATTAAAATTTAGTATTTTTCACTATTCATCAAAATATGAAAGTTATCAGAAAAGCTCTGAAATTTTATACAAACTAGATTTTTAGGTCTTGATTCTAAGAAATAAGTTTATTGTGTCAAATTTAATATATAAAAGTGTCAAATATTTAATTTAAAAAAGGTTTTCCATTAAAAGGCGGTACAATTGCATTTTTTTGAAAAATACTTCTTTTATTTGAAAAAATAAATTTCTTCTTATATTATGTATAAGAAACACAAAATATGGATGTTAAAATTATATGGAGTATATAAAACTCAAAATTAAGTTAATACTATTCATAACCATTTTTTGAACAGCTTGTTTGGTAAGTTATGGTGCGCTTAAACTTGGTGTTGTGTATAGCACAAGCTATTGAATTACATTAAAGAAAATAACTTACTATGAAGTTTTGGGGTGTTACACCAAATACAATATAGAATTATTTCCTCTTGATGTCTTTGAAGGACCATTGAAAAATTCCATAGTGATGTTTTCCAATTTCAATGTAGTTATTGGTAATGGTTTCATCAACCCCTTGGATTTTTGTCATTCTTCCTTTACTTGATGAAAAACAAAACAAATTGATATATATTATGAGATCTCCTTCTTCATATTTTCCAAAAAATAGTGTTCTCATAGATCTTGATACATCTTTGTGATTCTAGGATGGATGGAGAATGTAAAACTATATGCATCATAAAAAAGAACCTTATTTAACTCAGGATTTTGTGGTACACATAGTCATGAACCAAATCATACAAAACCTTCTTCATTAACATTGAACTCTGAGGACATAACTTATCTTATAGCTTCCAATTTATTCTATATTCCCAAATCTTGTATTTTATCATCCTTTATCCTCTCCATAAGGGATGGTTGAGCAACCATTTGTGAAAGTATTGATGATGTTACTTCCTTTATGATACCCCTGTCCATCCATTTAAAATATAAGAAGATTATGTAACTCTAAATTATCATCAAAATCATCAGATCTTTTCTACATAAATATTCTAACACTTTTTTCAGTTTCCCATGATGGAAGTGAATTAACCAGTCATAGTCCATGGTCATCTCTAACCATATTTGTTGGCACATATTTAGATATTTTTATGTGAATATATACTTGATGATTTTGTAATATGCATATTTTTCACAAAACTCTACAAAGAGATAATGTAACCATAATTTCAAATATATGATCACTACATCTAATTTTATATCATGTGTTGGGTAGTTCTGTTCATGAGATTTCAACTACCTTGAAGCATATGAACTCAATTTTTCATTCTGCATTAACACATAGTCCAATACCTTCTTCGAAGCATCACTGAATATAAATAAAAGTTATCAACTTCTGGGTAGTGTTATTATAGGTGTAGTGATAAGACTCCTTTTCAACTCCTTGGAGATATATTCACATATCATTCCATGAAAACTTGACTCTATTCCGAGTGAACTTGGTTAGAGGGTGTGACAATCACAAGAAATTTTTCACAAATCGATGATATTACCTCGCAAATATTAGGTAACTATGGATTTATATCACATATGTTGGCCTCAACCATTATTCATTTTCTTCTATCTCTAATGTCCCCACTAATATCTCATTGCGTGTGATGATATGCCCCATTAATGATACTTCCTTCTCCCAGAACTCACATTTTTTGTAGTTGGCATAAATCGTCTCCTTTTGTAAGGTCTTTAACAAAATTATTATATACTCCTTATGATCCTCTTTTATTTTTGAGTCTATTAGAATATCATCTATAAAGACTACAACAAACTTTTCATGATAATCTGTAAAGTCTATATTCATCAACTTGATGATGATTTTGGAGCATTAGTTTTTCCTAATGTAATTATTATGAACTCAAAGTGCTCATACCTTATACAAAAAGAGGTATTGGAGATATCCTCCTTCTTCACCCTTAATTTATAATATTCTAACCAAATATCCTTGTTGTAGATGTATTGTGCTCCACATAGCTGATCAAGTGAGTCATCAATAGGTGGAAGAAGATATTTTTATTTATCTTGATCTTGTTGAGCTCACAATAATTGATACAAAGGTGCATGTACCCATCCTTATTCATGATGAAGAGGACTGGTGCACCCCATGGTGAGCCACATGGGCGTATGAACCCTTTATCTAAATTCTTTGGTATTTTTTTCATTAGCTACAAAAGTTCCACAACATATATTCTATATAGATTCTTGGATAATGGTAATGCCTCATGTAAAAATCGATCGAAAATTCAACCTCTCAATGGGGATGAATACTAGATAATTCTTCAAGAAACACATATATGTATTCCCCTAAATTGGGCATGTCATAAAGGGTGATTCTTTCGTTAGACTTAATATTTTGAGCAAGATATGCTTGGTCGTGGGGAAATCATATACATTCTTGAGATGTTGGTGCTAAAGAATATTAATCCACCTCTTTTCACCTATGTAGAATTAAAGGAATAATTTTGATATAGAGAGTTATTTCTTACTCAGGGAAATATATATTGTCTCTATATAGGAAATTCCATTACATACCATGAATTTCATAAAATTCCACCAAAGGAAGTATCAAAAGATTCACTAGGAATTTAATCCCAAAATCTTGACTAAGGAGTTATATACTTGGGATTTAATAATTACCTCATTTTCTATTTTTAATGAAAGCTATAGTTCCATGGTTTTTAGTGGTGTTTAAATATTTAAACTACACTTTTTTGATATGTAGGAATGCATAGGAATAGAATCAAAAAGTAAGTTTTCTATTATTCAATGAATAACTAGAAAACTTTTCATCACTTAATTTTTTGTATCAACCTTAGTGGCTGTGATGGAAAAAGATCACCCTTGCTGCTGTAGAGGTTATTCGTTGTCTCTGAAAACCCTTGTATTAAAGAATTGGTTTGAAAAATGTCATGGTTCCTTACAGTTGAAGAAATGGACAATGTGTGGAGACTTGATTGGATCATTCCCGTCCTCCAATGCATTAGTGGGTTTCTTATATTGGAAATTGTTAGCTATGTGTCCTTACTTCCCTCACCTAAATCATTTCGTCACCACCAAGGAAATTTTCAAGAGGCTTCTTTCCACACCTTTGACAAGTGGAATGTTGAAATTTATTGGAATCAGTATATTTTTTCATCAGACCACCAAAATTAAACTCCACTTTCTACTTCTTTTCCCTATGATACCCTTGAGATTCTCAAATCTCCAACTCATATTTTAGGGAACTATTGAGAAAGTGTTTTTTTCAATGATACATAATATTTTTATTAAAAAGGGGGAGATTGTTGAGAACAATACTCTATCTCTATGATGATTTTGATGCTCACAAATACCCTTAATTGTTTTCTAATGATTTTATTTTTTAAGATTATTTCAAGAATTTATTTTTTATTTTTTATTTATGGAAGAAATATTTAAATTCTTGAACAGTGAGATTTAATTGATAAATATTCACATTAGCATGTTCTGGAAAGACTGTTCATGCTCTACATATTCGGGAATTGCTTAAGCGTGTTCTGGAAACACTGTTCATACCATATGTGGAGAAACGTTGCGTAAGTATGAAATGTGATGTATACATTATGATATATCAGAAAAGTATGTTTAATAGACCATATATTATCAGAAAAGTATGGAAGAGGAACCCTACGTTAGAAAGGAACCCTACGTTTGGGTTATTGAAAAAGTATGGGAGACGAACCATACGTAAGTTTTAAATGTTACGTTTGTTTCTCAAAATTATGGTTTATCAGCCTTACTTTTGTAAACAATATTATGTTTCATCAAAAGTATTGATCATTTATCATAAGTTTGATTATTGAAAAGAAAATTATGGTTCATCAACCCTACGTTTGTAATCAACCTTAAGTTTGAAGGATGCAACATCAACCCTACGTTTGTAATCAACCTTACGTTTGAAAGATGCATGTTATACAGTTTGACCTTACGTTTGGAGTTGGATAATTAAAGACGATATTATTATGCAATGGTCTGCAAGAGGATTATTAGTCTAATTTCAAGACATATTTAAAGATGATTTTAAAGCGCGTCTTTGACCGAATCAAAGCCGTTTTATCAATGATTTAAAGGATCAATTTAAAAAATTATTTTAATGAAAAATATTCACGGAAGTTACCATTGATCTCTTATTTTTAATTTTTGATTATTGCGATTCAAAATGAAAATTTTGTGGATATAAATTTGCAAGATAAGTGATCGTCGTTATTATATAGATGTGATACTTACACATTGAATATATATGAGTTTTTTTGAACATAAACATAAAACATTAATAAAAAGAAGGAAAACTGAGACTATCAAAAACATAGATCTTCTGATTCAAAAGAGTGACAAAGATCTGTTTATTGAAGAAGAAGAATCACGATAGAAGATTCACTCATTCTACATTGAAGATATACTGTGAATCTGCTAATGTTGAAGTTGTGAATTATATTTTTTCTATCTATTGCAACATGATCGACTCAAAACGACTCTTATTTGAAGATCATTATTTCTGAAGGTTATGATCCATCTACTTTCAATTGCATTCTATTGAAATTGTGAAGAACAAATAGAAAGTATTTTCAAAGTACAAATACATTTCTTTTATATTCTTGAGTGATCGGCTTCTAGTACTAAGATGTATAGGTTCTGTGAGTGAACCAGAAGGTTTTTTCCTTAGATTGTAAAGGTGTGAACTACCGGTACTCGGTTGTGGAATGGTCTGTTGATAAGAGGACCTGATAGTAAAAATCACCAAGCTCGTGGAGTAGAGCTATGGTGGATTGGACTAGGGGCTTTCTGTTCCCCTAACCACTATACATCATGTGTCTCTGCTATTTAAATTTTCTCTGCATTAATTCATCTGATTAATGTTAAAGGGAAGAACATGATCTTGAAAATATTTTTTAAAAGACACAATTCACCCCCTCTCTTGTGTATATTTGGTATAATCTGATCCAAAAATTTGTATCAGAGGTTGAGCTTTCAGAAAAATCCTTATCAAGCTGAAAGCGATTATATACAGAGCAAATTGAATGAGATAAGATAGGGAATGTCTATGGTCAGAGTACCGTACTTCAATGAATAAAATTATCGATGTTGTAAATCAAGAATGATAATATATTTGAAAAACCTTGGATACAAAGTATATTCAAAGATTCTGACTCCTTATGAAATACCTGACAAACCCGAGACATGGAGTGAAACTAATGAAGCAGAATATGATATGAACTCGAAGGCAATGAGTGTTATTATATTTGTTCTAGGACCTAATTAATTCAACAGAGTATCACAATGCCCAAAAACATATGAGATGTGGAAAACTATTGATGTTGCTTATGAAGGAACTGACAATATCAGGCAAATGAGATATGCTACTACTAATCTTAAATTCGACGCATTCAGAATGTTTAAAGATGAAAGTATTAATCAAATGAATGGAAGGTTGACATAGATTGTTAATAATATAACAGCTTTGGGAGACCCAATCCAACAAGACGATCAAACTTTAAAAGTATTTATAGTAATGCCTATTAAATGGAATGGAATCTCTACTTCAATCAGACAGTCAACACCTTTCAAATACTTAACCATGAGAGAGTTGATTGGAACACTTATGATATATGAAGCCAAGATGCAAGATGAAGCAAATGAGCACAAGGTTTTGATCAAGAGAGAATACACTGCCTTAAAAGTGTCATCTCAAGGGAAAAGCTAAAATCTAAAGAAGAAATAAGTAAAGGTGAAATCAAAACATTTGGATTCATCAAATTCTGATATAGAATTAGATCAGCTACCCAGAAAGTTTAGTAAATTCTACAGAAAGAATAATGGATTCAGAAAAACATTCAAAAAGAATGAAAAGGAAGTCAGATGTTATGAGTGCAAGAAGATGGGTCATATTAGACCTGAATATCCACAGTTAAAAGAAGACAAGAAGAAGAAGTTCTTCAAAAGGATTGAATATGAGCAAAAAGACAAGAATGTAATGAAATCTACATGGAGTATGTCTGAAGACTCCAATAGCTCTTCAGAATGAGACTCAGAGAAGGAACAAGTAAATTTGAAATCCAACATGTGATTTATGGAAGAAACAGATAAGGTACAAACATATTACTCATCTGACTCTGAATTTAGTTCCGAAACAAGCTATTCTAATGAAAAACTTGTAGCCTACTGCAACATGCTTGAAAAAAATATGACTCTCTTTTTAAGAAACATAAGTCATTAAAGAACATTCACAAGGCTGTTTCAGATGAAATAGATACAATACTAAAGAAATTTAAGGAGTTAACTGATAAGTATAATTCAATTAACATTGACTATACAGACCATGAAGGTAAAATAAAAACACTGCAAATAGAAGTAGAAACATATAAAAGTGAAGCCCTTATTTTTACCAAAGGAGAAAACTACTTGAATGAAATTCTTGAACAAAACTATTATAAATAATGAATGATTTGTAATTGGTAGTAAAGGTGAAAAACCTAAGCTGTACAAGAATTATTTTGTTCTGAGTTCAAAAAGATCAAATTGTAATTACTGTGGAACAAGCGGACATATTTCTAAAAACTGTTTCTTAAGACAATCTCAAATAAGTGGTATTAAGAAAGATTTTGTGTCAAATAATTTATTTTATTCTTTTTATTTAAGAAAAACAAAGCAAGTCTGGATTCCCATATCTTTGTTGGCTAACACAACTAGACCCAATAGAATATGGGTACTAAAGAAACTTGTTTAAATGACTTTGTAGGAAGCAGGTCACAAAATCAAAAATACCATACGGTATATGGATAGTGGCTTCTCAAGTCATTTGAGTGGAATCTCATCTAATTTCTCTACACTCACTCAAAAAGATGGTGGAATTGTCACTTTTGGTGACAATGCCAAAGGGAATATCATTGGAATTGGAATTGTTGAAGATCTAAAAGTTGTCTCAATCAACAAAGTACTTTATGTACAAGAATTAAAACACAACCTGATAAGTATCTCTCAAATATGTGATGATGGGTATGTTGTTGATTTTTCTAACAATTTTTGTTCTGTTTTCAAAAAATAAACTGCATAAATTTATATCCCCTAGAACTGACAATGTGTATACCCTGGATTTAAATTCCTGGTGTAAACAACAAGTAAACTACTTAACTGCTAAGATAAATGAATCCTGGGTCTGGCATAGAAGACTTGGACATTGCAATATATATTCTTTACATAAATTATCCAAGAAAAAACTAGTTTCTAATTTTCCTAGTCTCAAGTTTGAAAGTGATAGATTTTGTGATGCATGTCAACTTGGATAGAAACAAAAATCATCCTTCAAATATGTTAACAAAATTGCTACATCTAAACCTCTAGAACATATCCATATGGATTTTTTTGGACCTTCAAGAGTAGAAAGCATGGATGATAAATTATATATATATGTTTTGGTTCATGAATATTCTATATTTACATGGATTTCCTTCTTAAAATTTAAAAATGAAGATTTTACATTATTTTAAATTTTTTGTAATGATGTTCAAAATAAAAAAGGCTTTAAAATAATTTCATTAAGAAGTGATCATGGTGGAGAATTTGAGAATTTGGAATTCAATTCATTTTGCTCAAATATGGGTATTAAACACACCTTCTCTGAACCAAGAATTCCTGAACAAAATAGAATTGTTGAAATAAGAAATAGTAATATTCAAGAAATGGATAGGACTATGCTAAATGAATACAGTCTTCCTACCTATTTTTGGGAAGAAGCTATAAGCACAACCTGCTATATAATGGATAGAGTTTTAATTAGACCAAATTTAAAAAAGACACTCTATAAACTCTGGAATAACAGAAAACCTAAAGTAAATTACTTTAATGTTTTTGTAAGCATGGTTAACACCTTAAACACCAAAGACAATCCTGGTAAATTTGATCCAAAATCCGATGAAGGAATTTTCTTAAGATATTCTTCTACTTCCAAAGATTATAGAATTTTTAATAAAAAATCAAGGATTGTTTAAGAATCAGTTCATATAAAATTTGATGAATATGATCCCTTTGAGAAAAGGACAAATAAAATGGATGATCTTGATTCTTATGAAAACATGAGACTTATGAACCTGAAAGATGATTTTGAAAAACATATAAATGAAATTCAGTCCAGTCCAGAAGAAGTTGACACTAAAGAACCTATAAGTGTACTCCCTAGACAGTCATGGACCCTAAAAAATCTCCCTTTAGACACTGTAATAGGATACTTAAAAAAAAATAAAAACTAGAAGGAACATAGGAAATCTTTCTGACTTTTTTTCCTTTCTATCCAAATTATAATCAAAGTCTATAGAAGAAGATTTAGATAATAAAAGTTGGATGATAACAATGCAAGAAGAACTAAACCAGTTCAAAAGAAGTGAAGTCTGGAAATTAGTTGAAAGACCACAGAATTATACAGTTATTGTAATCAAATGGGTTTTTATAAATAAAAAGGATGATCAAAGAATAATAACTAGAAATAAATTGAAACTAGTAGCTAAAGGATATAATCAAGAAGAAGGTATAGATTATGATGAGACCTTTTCACCTATAGCTAGATTATAAGCCATTAGAATCCTCATAGCATATGCATCTCATATGAATTTTAAATTATTTCAGATGGATGTTACGTCTGCCTTTTTAAATGGTTATTTGATAGAGGAAGTTTATGTTGAGCAACCTCCTGGTTTTGAAAATTTCTAAAAACCATATTCTGTTTTTAAACTTATTAAAGCTCTTTATGGTCTTAATCCAACACTTAGAGCTTGGTATAAAATATTAAGATCTTTTCTTTTGAAAAATTATTTTATTGTTGGAATGGAAGATCTAACACTATTTAAGAAAAATGTAAATTTTAATATTTTATTGGTTCAAATTTAGGTTGATGATGTAATTTTTGGATCAACTACTAAATCTCTTTTTCATGAGTTTTCAAATCTAATGAAAATATAATTTGAAATGAGTATGATAGGAGAATTAAATTTCTTTTTTGGACTTCTAATTTATCAAAAAGATTTGGGAAATGTTTTAAATAAAAGAAAATACATTACTGATTTACTAAAGAAATTTGGATTTGAAAACATCAAGAAATATACGACTCCTATGTGTACTAATATAAAACTTGATTTGGATGAAACAGGAAAATCAGTTCACAACAAGTTATATAGAGGTATGATTGGTAGTTTATTAGATCTTACTTCTAGAAAGCCAGATATAATATATTCAGTATGTCTTTGTGCAAGATTTCAATAAAATCCTAAAGAATCCCATTTAACTGCTGTTAAAATAGTTTTTAGATATATAAAAGGAACTATTTTTCAATCTCTTCTTTATCCAAAAATGTCTTATTTTAATTTAATTTCATATTTAGATTCAGACTTTGGGAGTTGTATATTATATAGAAAAATCACTTTAGGTACTTGTCACTTTTTAGGAAAATATTTAGTTTCATGGTCAAGTAATAAACAACACTCAGTTGCCCAGTCAAAAACCAAGGCAGTATACGTATCTGCTGGCAGTTGGTATACACATGTTTTGTGGATGAAAAACACTCTTATGGATTTTGGACTAAATTTTAATAGTAAACCTATTTTATGTGATAATACTAGTTCTATAAATATTTCAAAAAATCCTATTAATCACCCTAGGACTAAGCATATTGATATCAGACATCATTTTCTAAGAGATCATGTTCTTAAAAAGGATATATCTTTGGAATTTGTATGTTCTGAAATTAAATTAGCAGATATTTTTACTAAACCACTTTCCACTACAAGGTTTGATTTTATTAAGGGGGATCTAGGTTTATTAAATTTTAAATAAAGTTTTTTTATTATGTTGTTTCTTTATTTTAATACTATTTAAAATAAATTAGTTATTTTTTTCATACAGAATAAGTTTTTTTCTGTGATAAATTTTATTCTTTTTTAAAATCTATGTAATAATTATTGATGACACAGGAATCCAGGATATCAGAAACCTTTTGAATTCAGAATCATTTCATATTCTACCGAAAACTCCTTCGAACCCATGCTGCTTTACCGCTCTATCTATTCGAAACTGAACCTTTGAAACCCTAATCCTATTTCGAACCTTCAAAGATTTTTTTGAAAGAAATGGCCAAGAATAAGAGAACTAATGAAGTTGAGACCAGCAAAACAAAGAAACAGTGCTTTGAAGGAAGAAAAATTTTCAAGGAAAGGTCATAGACCTATAATGGCTATTTCAGACGAACCTTCTGCTGAAACAAGCTCTCACTTTTCAAAATCTTGGGTAGGCCTTCAATGGTGAGAAGTCTGAGTTTTTGTATGAGATAGAACTACGATATTTCTTTAAGTCTATACAATTTATTCTAGGAAAATACGAGGATACTATTGTAGTGAAGATTGAAGATAAAGATGTTTCGATATCCTCTATAGAGATTGGTCATATTCTGAACTGCCCTCATGATGGATTTTTTTCATTTTGATTTGAAAAATATTGGAGATTCAGTGAATTAGTCAAAAGATATCATGTTTTTTCTTTTTGGTTCTACTCATATAAAGAAGATGTTGATAAAGGACATAGAGCCAGATTAGAAAATCCTAGTTAAATTTGTGCAAACAGGGATTGCACCGAGGATGTCTGAGATAGAGAAAATCTTGTATCTATACATGTATATAATTTTTCTATTAATTAGTGATATAAGGATTAATTTTCCTAGGTACATGGTAAGGTATCTTCATTATTTTTTTCAATCAGAAGCCCGCATGAATTTTTATCTATTTGGTAGATTTATTTCGAAAATTCTGTTAAAAAGGATATGGTGAGGCTAGTGGAAGCCAGAGATAGATGTCATCATAGTAACACTTTTGGTGCTGAGACCATGAGAATGATTGGTTACTTTTAGAGCACATTGAAAGGAAAAAAATTTCCAGTAGTGGCTGAGGAAGAAGAAGAGAGTGCTCAAGATCAGTCTGCAAAGTCTAAGGAGGGACAAGCTGAATTGATAGTGAGCTCTGCTGTAAGAAGAATAAGATTTGAAGCTGAAGAAAATCAAGAAGAAGGAAGTCAGGAGGGAATTCAGATTCAAAGAAAAAGAACTGCTAATGAAGAACCTGTTTCACTTGTTTTGACAACAAGAGATTTACTCTCTTATAGTTTTGACAGAGAAGAAGCTGTTGAGAAGCCACAAGAAGAGGATACTGCTCAACTTATAGTAACTCCTCAAGTATAAAATGAAATTGAACTACAAATTTTAACTGAATCTGACGTTACTATTGAAAAGGAAAAGGAGGTAGAGCCTGGTGATGAAGTAGCCAGTCCTCAGGAAAATCAAGAAGATGTTATTTTAGAAAATCCAATGGAAGAACTGATTACTGATGTTCATGATGAGAATGTTTTTTATGTTAAACCAAAGTTAATTCATGAGGATTTTTCTATTAAAGAGTCTAGAAAAGACTCTGAGGAAAAGTCTTTAGAACAGCCATCTCAGGAGGAAGAAAATGAAAAATCTGATGCAAACTCTTTTCCATTAGTACCATTGCATCACATTGAAGCTGAAAATGAGAATCAAGCATAGGGTGCCTCTGATTTAGTGAATAAGGAAGTATAAGTGTTGTACATAAAGTTTCTTAATCTAGAATAAGAAAATGTTTCTCTAAGGAGATCCTTAGAGAAATAACAGTTGAAATTTCAAAGACTTAAAAAAAGTACAGTTTCCCGACAGGATGTTGAAAATTTTAAGCAACAGATGTAGAAAAAGGTACACAAGCTAAAATCAGAAATGGTGATGAAGACAGATCTGTCAAAATTCAAAACCTATATGGACACACAATTTGCATCTATCAGAACTGGTGAAGCTAGTGGATCCAGTGCTTCACCTGATTTAATCAGAATATTTCAGGCCATCACAGTAGTAATGAGAAATATGAATGACAGATTGCATTATTTGTAATGTAATAGTGCTCCACTATCAGTTTTGTTAGATAATATGAAGTTTTTGGTTGACCAGTTGACATCAAGTGAACCAACTATTAGAACTGTGCAGACTCAGTTCATAGAGAAGTTAACTGTGTTTATGGAGAATTAAGAGAGACTTCATGAGTTTTTCAGAGTAAACATTATAGAAGTTATTCATATGACTCAGGAGAATAGAGAACTTATTATCAGACTGGGAGATGGAATGGTGAAAAGGCTAAGGGACCAGTTGATAGAAATCAAGAAAGTAGTTCAGAGGAGATAGAACCTATCTTACACTCTTACCATACCTTGATTCCTGTGATCATCATGATTGTATATATTCCATGTTTTCAAAGAATTTTTTATTCACTTTATCTTTTTTTGTTTTATTTACTGTCTTTGTTTAGATGTTCCTGTAATCCATGTTCAATTATTGGAAAATGGTTAATAATATAATTTACTTACGTTTGGTGATCCATTAAATGTGTTCTATTCCATATTTTATAATTCTTTTTGATATCAAAAAAAGGGGGAGAAATTTGGATAAACACAACATTTTATTTTAACATTTTCAAATATTAAGCATTATCATAATCCTTTAAAGGGGGAGAAATTGAGTTAATTATAATATTGAATTTATCTTTGAAAAATTCAAAACTATATGTAATTAATATTGTAAGTTAATTTCATTGGTTATTTTATGGGTTTTTTTATCATCAAAAAGGGGGAGATTGTTGAGCAAGTGTTATTTTTCAATGATACATAATATTTTTATTAAAAAGGGGGAGATTTTTTAGAACAATACTATATCTCTATGATGATTTTGATGCTCACAAATTCCTTTAATTATTTTCTAATGATTTTTTTTTAAGTATATTTCAGGAATTTATTATTAATTTTTTTATTTCTGGAATAAATAGTGAAGTTCTTCAACAATGAGATTTAATTGATAAAGTATTCACATTAGCATGTTCTGGAAACACTGTTCATGCTCTACATATTCGGGAATTGCTTAAGCGTGTTCTGGAAACACTGTTCATACGCTACGTGGAGAAACATTGCATAAGGATGAAATGAGATGTATACTTTATGAGATATCTGAAAAGTATGGTTAATCAACCATACGTTATCGGAAAAGTATGGAAAAGGAACCCTACGTTAGGAAGGAACCCTACGTTTGGGTTATTGAAAACCTAAGGAAGAAGAATCGTACATATGTTTTAAATGTTACGTTTGTTTCTCAAAATTATGGTTCATCAACCTTACTTTTGTAAATAATATTATGTTTCATCAAAAGTATAGATCATTTATCATACATTTCATTATTGAAATGAAAAGTATGGTTCATTAACCCTACGTTTGTAATCAACCTTATGTTTGAAGGATGAAATATCAACCCTATATTTGTAATCAACCTTACGTTTTAAAGATGCATGCTATACAGTTCATCCTTACATTTGGAATTGGAGATTTAATGACGATATTATTATGCAATGGTCTGTAAGAGGATTATTAGGCTAATTTCAAGCCATATTTAAAGTTGATTTTAAAGAACATATTAGATTTATTCAAAGCTGTTTTATAAATGATTTAAAGCATCAATATAAAAGGATATTTTTATGAAAAATCTTCAGGGATGTTACAACTGCTCTGTTATTTTGAATTTTTGATTATCGCGAGTCAGAAAGAGACTTTTGTGGATCTAAATTTGGAGGATAAGTTCTCGTCATTATTATAAAGGTGTGATATTTACACAGAGAATATATATGAGTTTTTCCGAACAGCTACATCCAACATTCATAAAAAGAAGGAAAACATAGACTATCAAAAACACAGATCATCTAATTCAAAAGAGTGACAAATCTCTGTTTATTGAAGAAGAAGAATCATGATAGAAGATTCAATCATTCTAAAGTGAAGATCTACTATGAATTTGATACTGCTGAAGTTTTGAATTATATTTTTTATATCTACTACAACAAGATCGACTCATAACAACTCTTATTTGAAGATCATTATTTCTGAAGGCTACGATCCATCTACTGTCAATTGCATTCTGTTGCAATTGTGAAGAAAAACTGGAAGGTATTTTCAAAGTAAAATTACATTTCTTTTCTATTCTTGAGTGATTGAATTCTCGCACTAAGCTGTATAGGTTCAGTGAGTGAACCAGATTGTTTTTTTTACTTAGATTGAAAAGGTGTCAACTGCCTGTACTCCGTTGTGGAATGGTCTATTGACAAGAGGAACAGATAGTGAAAATCACCAAGCTCATGGAGTAGAGGATTGGTGGAGTAGAATAGGGGCCTTCTGTTCCCAGAACCACTATAAATCGTGTGTCTCTGCTATTTAAATTTCCATTGTATTAATTAATTTGATTAAAGTTAAAGGGCAGAACACAATCTTGCAATAAATCTGTAAAAGATACAATTCACCCCCTCTTGTGTATATTTGTTATAACCCAATCCAATAGGAACATCATACAATTTCATCATAGCTATCAAATTCTTAGATAAAAAATTATTTTCGTAGATTATTTTTTATACCACAAAATTAGTAGTGAACCTTTCATTCAAGGGTAATGACAAAGCTAGAGGTGTATCGTTAATGTCTTCTGAAGTTTTCATCAAACTCCCAAATAGATTCATTATATTTTTTATTAAGGATCAATGAAATACCATTCTATTTTATGTCAGATAATGAAAGGAAAATATTTATCAAAAAACATTTTCCAAAATTCCTTCAACCCCATCTCTTCGCTCGGTTCCACAGGCTTCATATTCTTGATTAAAGTACACCACTAATCACATTATCCCTCCATAAAATAAAAATCCAGTAGAACCTTATCTTGTTTTGAACATTAAAGGATAGAGAATATATTCTCAATGGAGTTGATCCATTTTTCTATGATTAAGGGATCATGTGATCCATTGAATTTCAGATGTATTTTTCAAATAAACATCTAAATTGTAGCATGTTATTTCTAATATGGATTTAGAACTCCTCAGGATCTAGTTTTCTATTCCGAACTATATTTAACTACAAGATTATCCTCACAAATTTTTTGATTCCTACTCCCATCAGGTTGGGGATCTCATTGGGGATGTCATCACATTTCTTGTCAAATTAATTTTTTACCTGATTTCCCCTATTTATTATCATTGTCTATAATAAATGAAAAATTAGGGATGATTAATTTCAAACTATTAAACACATAAAAAGAATCCAATGACATTAAATAGATAAATTATAAATAAAATGTATTTCTTTATGAATTTCGAGGAATCAATCTATGATATCCATGATCTATTTCCTAATATATATTCTTATGGGTATTTTTATTCCCTTGATAATGGTTTGTAAAGAGATTATGGATTTACCAAAGCATATCCCCTGGGGGTGTAAAAGCAGGTGTGAATCAAGGCCTATTTTTTGTGAACAATTTTATAGCCGAGTCTAGCTCAATGTGATGTATTCAGGTTTTACCCCTATATACATTTGTGACATAGCCACATCCACTTATAGTATTTAGACATGGATGTATTTTTTTACAAACCACTTACTCTATACTTACAAAAATTTAGGAATGTTTTCTTATACAGAGTCTTATCTCTAATGTTTTTAGAGTTTTTTAATCGTAATCCAAAAACTAGCTAAACTTTTACTTTTATTGCAACCATAAAAATTTTACTCTTTACATCACATTAATACATTATTTATTACATGGGATTGCACTTAATAAAACCTAGAGGGTCGAGAATTATAGTTCATTTTGGAATAAGGTAAATTAAATAACAAATTAAAATGGGGAATACACCATATTTATTGAAAACTTCCATAACATAATCACAATATTCCATTGAACTTAAAACTACATGGGATAACCTGGGGATGTACATAAAAAATGAGTGAGCTACAAAGACTAGTAAAAGAATAAAAATTTCATAACATGTCGATAATAATAAATATTAGGAAAGAGGAATATCATAGGGGTATAAAAAAAGTAATAATCATAAACATTGACAATGTAACAGATATATAATGATAATCATAATGGCGACATGGGAAATGTGGCAACAACTTAAAATAGTACATCATAAACATATATCAAGGATAAATTCTAATAAATCATGATGAATATGTCCCATATATGAATCATATTTACTACATATCACAAAATCATGTCTCATGAGACCAAACAATACCCAATGCATTGGAGCACTATATAATTCTGGGCACACATATCACATTCATTTCATTCTCATGCTTAGGTGTTCCACATAGATAATAAAACATGAAGTCATTTATCACTATATTTTATTCTATGATCATGGATTATGGAATAAGTACATGTAATTCCCCAATTAATGAATTATAAGTTCATAAAGGTGAGAACCATTTATTGGAGATTGGTATGGCATTCACTACGTAATAGTTTTTGCATTGAAAATGATTGTCAAATTTTATCATCATAACAACATCACTTAAATATTCATAAAATGGTTTTATGAGAGTTAAAGTGGTCTTTCATAATTTATAAATAAAATGGAAAGTAATAGGTACATGGATAAAATATCTCACCAATAGGAATATTAAATGGAAGGCATAAGATAATGATGAAAATTGAATAAAGAGGAGAATGATATGATCCCTTACATTGATAGCGTGACATCCAATGATCTGGTGGATATTATTGAGATCTTTTGGGCACCTTGAGAGTACACTATAGAGAAATTGGAACAGTAATTATGTGATAAAATTATTTTTAGTGAAGAGAAATGGGATCTTGGGTGAGTTTATATATGAAATGAGTGGGGATTTCTTTATCATTTCTCAAACATAAGTTTTGGACTCTAAAAAAATAACCAAATAAAAAACATTCCCATTGTTGTTCCCATTACTTCTACAAAAGGGGAGTGGTTTTAATTATTTTATAAGGAAAAGATCCTAACTTAATAAAATAACACTCGTGCAGATGTGGAAGTGAGTCATTATCTTAAATAAATGATTTAAAAACATTAAAATATATTAATGGGTTTGAAGGATTCATAAAGGATTTATAAAATTAATAAATAAATAAAAAATAACATTATTTTAAAATTAAAACATATATTTGGTCATGGATACGCTTTATAGTATTTTTTACATCACTTTTTTGAAATTATTATGCCATAACATATACCGTTTTTTATATGATATTTAATTTCTACCTGAAAAGTCAGTTATCCCATATATTTATAAAAATTCACTGTTAGATAATTTTTATGTTTTGATTCAAAAAATAATATTTATTTTAACCAAATAATTTTATAAATATGTGAATTTTACTTTTTAAATAAAATCATTATTTATTGTGAAATGATGGGTTTTATGACCATAACATATTCGAAACCCTTACAAAAATTACATTTGACTTTATAAAAATTATATGATCATTCATATTTAAAAAAATATATTTAATAATTTTATTCTAATAAAATATTATTTATTTCAAAAATCCATTAATTTATTAAAATAAATTCATTAATTTAATTTGTATATTACCCAAAAATAGACATTGTGTTTTATAGAAAGAAAATAAAAAATCATTTATAATGTAAAAAATAATAAGAAGTAAATATAACCATTATTATATTGAAAATCAATTAACTAGTCATATTTCTAGGGTACTCATACATATCCCTTCAATACACCAAGAAATTCCCTATGGGTAAGGTTCATGACGGTGAGACTTTCATGGGGTGGTGTGGTGTATATTGTTTGGGTCGTGATCTCAATAGGCATGAACTTCTCCCTTAAATGGTTTTGTTCATGCTTAAGTTGTTGAATCTCAACTTGGGATTGGTCAAATTAAAATACCAATGATGCTATCTCCCTTGGAATCTTTGATAAAATGGCTTCATTGGGTATGATTGTACATGTTGAGACCATCACTTTATCTGTGTCAATTGGATTTATTGAAACCCTATATTTATACTAATCATTTTTTCATTGGTCCATAACTATATTATCAATAGTAATGATTCTTACTAGTATTTAAAATCTGATAACATATAATAAAACCAAAGAAGTGAATTTTTTTTGTAAAACCATATTACATGCTTAAACATTTAATTTAAATCATAAATGGAATTTTATTTATAGCAGTTCATGTCATTAAAGATTCACCATTTCCCATATTAATGATTACACAAGATTTGGGCTCTATAGTCTAGCTAAAAGAGCCTCTTCCTGAGTGGAAATCCATTAAAATCAAATGGAGTGACCATCAAAATAGGGTCTTGTCCTTTATTAGAAAAACTGGGAAGAGCCCTATAGTATACGAGGTGTACAAAAACAAATTACCCATTTCCCTATCGGGTGCCTAGTGTATATCCATAACTCGCTTAATGGGTAAACTAGTGTAGAAGACCCACTCATATATCCACCAGAAACTAGGTGGAATTGGTCTGGGTACCCAGTGGAAGATTTCATATACCATTCTTTCCATTTTCATTACCAATCACCCAAAAACTTCTTTTCGGTATTCAATATAACATATATAGATTTTATGATTTTTTTTCAAATTAATTTAAATTTTTAGATTCATTGAATTATATGAAACACTGAGTTTATTTTTCATTAGATACAATAATAATTTTCTTTGATAGTGTGCACGATACGCGACACCAAGCATCTGCGAACCATGAAATAATATTTTTTAGGAAAATATAACCATTATAACCTAGTTATTAAATAGGTGGTTATGAATAGTTTTTACTAAGTTATTAAATATACATATAAATTTCCTACTAAATGTAACTTTTTTATAAATACTTAATAAATAATCAATCCTTTTTTATAGAGTAATTGTATTCATCAAAAATATGTTTTCTTCAAAAATGTTATTTATTTATTTTTTGGAGAAACTTTTATCCAGTATTTTTAAAATTTATTTAATAAAAGGAATATTTTTTCGAATCATCATATCAAAATGAGCTAATGGTGATATTTTTTGATTTTTCTAAAAATATTGAATTTTCAGTAAATTGTGGAAAATACTGATTTTTGAAAAACTATTATTTATTTTAAATAAATTATGTAATTAAATTCAAAATTATGTTATAAAGTAACATATGTATTCTTTAGTAATATTTAATCAGCTTAATTATATTAGAATTATCTTTATATTGGATTTTATTGTATGTTTATTTTTTGGTTTAGAAAGGGGTTTTTTCGGAAAACTATTTTCAAGTGCATAGTGTTTGTCCATTTTAATTATTTAAAATAATACACATAGTGGAATTTTTTAAATGAAAAATTTAAATTATATATAAATACATTTTAATTTATTTTCATATTATTATTATTATTTTACATGGAGTTAATATAAATCATTTTGTGCTTAAAAAATACACATCTCGAAAACAAAATTCTCATATTATTCGTTTTTTGATTTTAAATTATTATTTTCCAGTTTTATAAATTTTATTTTAAAATTTTAACTTTATTTTTTAAATTAACATGTGATAATTATATCTTTAATTTTTTTGAATTTTCTAAAAGACTATTTTTTTGTTGAATAGTGAAAATTATAGATTTTTAATTCAAAACTATATTTTTTTTAATTTATTTATAAAGATAAATTATATTTTGTATTTTTTTAAAATTAAATTTTGCTAAATTATAAATAAATTTAATAAATTTATGTAAATTGAATCAATTTAATTTTGAATATTGATATAAAAACTTTGAAAACCCTTGAACATTTTCTCTTTAAAACCATGATTTCTCATCTCATCTACCTGATTAATATTAAATTAAAGTTTTACAATTAAATGAATGTAATTATTAAAAAAGTATTAAATATTTAGAATCATAAAAATTTATCTTAACTTATAAGATCAAATTATTTTTTTCACAAAAATTAATAGAAAAAATAGTAAAAATTTATTTGTCACGGTTAATGTAAAATTGGGCTTATCATGGGGTTAAACTAAAATGATAAGTGTTAAAAATAACACAGAACGTTTAACACCCATTTTATAGAAACATTTAGACCTTATACCTTTTATAATCGATAATGGACCATAATTTTATCCCTTTTACTTGAAAAAAATGTGGGTGGAATTATTTCCTTCAAAAAAAGTACAAGTGGTCCACTCACCTCACTTATAAAATGCCAGACCTTATCCTCTCCTATTCACATCCAAAAAAACTTTTTTAGAAAATAACTACCCAAATAGCATAAAAAATTCAATACTCACATTCTATAATCCTTATACATACATAAATCCTACTTAAAAAGGCTTTTGGTGAAATCCTAAGGAGGATACTCGAAGAAGATGTAATGTTCATCAACGAGAATTTTTGTTTTATTTCATCCTCCACAACATTAAATTTTTATAAAACTATGATGATAAAATATCACTATTGTATTACATATTATAATATTTTTATGTTATTTTCATGACCCAAAACCATATCTGCTTCCATCAAATGGGTTTTTAAATCATCATTCGTGTGTACGGCGGACTGCTACCTCACGAACCGATATCATTCATATTTTCTATTACCACCTATCAAAATTGGGTATTATGATGGAAATATAGTTTATATATGATATTTATAAAATAATTATACCTCTAGAGTCATTATAAAGAGTGTAAATTTTTTAATTTCCAATCCATAGTGGATACAATAACATCGCTCGTGTGTACGACGGACTACCGCCTCACAAAGCGTCATGATTTATTTTCACTAACTATTTACAAGGAATATAATAAGTATAATTTTATGTTATATAAATGAAATAATTTTTATATTAATGAAATTATTTTCATTATTAAAGTATTATATATCATTTTATTTCTTATGTTTTCACTCACTAAATGATGATAATGTCATTCATGTATGTGTGGACTAATACTTTCTCGTAGCGACGTGAATCTCTTTTTTAATAACCACACCACATTGATGAGAGTTATAAATATATTTAAATAAATAATATGGTATTTATGGTATTATTATAATTATTTTATGATATTATATTACTTACATCCTTTCCATAATGATTGTTGAAAAATAGAAACATTACTAATGCATATGTATGACCTATCGTCTCTATGATCATAATGTATTTCATTTATCCAAACCATATTTCAAGATTGGTATTAAAAGTCTAATTTATTTATAAATATTATTATTATTTCATGATTATTATTATGAATATTATGGAACCATGATCAAATTAATAAGTCCAAAAATAACAAATCGAATCATATACGAAATACAAAGGAGTTATTACTTAAAATGTGACATTAACAAACAATTCTAAATAAATGGTTAATAAAATGATATAATTAAATAATATAAGGTATGATATATGTATTTTTTTTGTTTTATATATGTATAATAATCTTATATTTATTATATATTGGGTTTAAATTAGTATTAATGAAGTCGAGACTTGCGGTAAGAGATTTTTAGTCTCTCTTTTACTTCTAAGAGACATGTGAAAATTAACCACTCATTTCTTTTGGATGATATATATACTACCCCATGGACATATATATCAATAATATCCTTAGTTAAATGATATTTAATGTTTTATTTTATGTTATTCTTTATTAAGGATTATGATTCAAAATATTAATAAAGTGGTAAAGGATTTCCTTCTCACTTTTTTACTTCTATGAGACACATACCATATTCACCACCTATTAATTTTATGTGGTGTTCATACTACCAATTAATATTAATTATGATTATTATCCCTAAAAATATTTTTATTTTCATATCCATTTTATTACCTCCCTTTCTTAGGGCTTATGGTTCAAAAGTTACTAAAGTGGTAAGTGATATTTGTCTCAATTTTCTTTCCTTGAGACATATGGTTATATTTTGCACCTATAATGTTTTAAGAGGGGTATATACATCCCATGTGACCTATAAAATCATGAATTTATTTATAATAGAGATATTTTAAGTTTATTTTAATGATATTAATTCATGGTTATTACCTTTAAATGTTACTAAAGTGGTAAAGATTTTATATTACAATCACATCATTTAATGGGATAGTTTATGATTATATTTCTAATGACAAAACATTGTGATACATAACTCAATAAAATCATGAATTTTATTCTATTATAGTTATATAATGATAATATTTTTCCATTCATTTTAATATCTCCACATACCCATGAGTTCAAAATATTTTTTATAATAAAATTTTCTTTTTTTTTTCACTTTTTATTCGAAAACACCTTTTCTTCCAAAAAAATTGTTTTCTAAAATTGTTATCAAATTTTCTGTAAATTTTTTTAAATGGATATTAAAGAAATTTTAACCCATGTTTTAATTTTTAGATATTTTTTTGAATGTAATCTTAAAAGAATTTTATAAAAATACGGATTTGGATTTTATAGAAAACGTATAAAGAATCTTTATTTCAGCATGTATGGAATAAATGGAATTTACCACCATTATGAACATTATTTTCATTAAATATTCCTTTATAATTATTCAATTTTATTTTTCAAACAAAAGTATATTTACCATTTTTTTTGTTTTAATTTTTTTCAAGGTTAGAATGTTATTTTCCTAAAGAAATGTTTTAAATTATTTTAAATAATCCCTTTTAATATTTCAATGTTATTTTAAAGAAAATTATCTTGGAAATGTTTCATGTTTAATAAAATAAATGAAGAAAAATTATTTCACTAATTAAATGTTTCAATTTTTTTAAATCATCATTTATAAGCGTTAAATGTTAATTTTCAATGAAAAGATATCCAAAAAATTTAGGGTTAAAATTTTATTTTTAATAAAAAATATCTTCATCAAGAAACACTCCATGTTATTTATCTCTAAAGTTCAATATCCATCTGATATAACTTCCTTGCATGTAAATTATGATTTACTAGGGATGTGAATCAAGGATACCATTGTTATTGTTTCTTTGAATTGGTTATAATGACATTATTTTTATCAAAACTATTTCTGTTCCACATATTATACCATGATAAAATTATTATGAAACCTACTTATTTTTCCATGTGTTATGCTATGATGAAATGATGAAATTATTAGGAAACATTTATCTTTTCTATAGGCTATGAAATAATGAAATTTTTATTAAACCCATATCATTTCATGGGTTATAATATGATTAATTTTTTATCATATTATAGAACACAAAAATTTTATTTAAATTATATGATGGTTGGGACCTATATCTCACTCATTTGCATTGGATAAATATTTATATCTCATGAGGTATACCAGACTTGAATGAAGAGTGAACCAAGATCAGTGTCTAATTTTAAACATTTGACCATGAAGTATGAATATCCAATATAGAAAAAGGTCTTTTATAGGTTCAATATAAACCTATAATTTCAAAAACTAATTCATCTATAACACAATAGTTTTAATGGGAATACATATAAACCAATATTTTTTCAGAGGAGTATTCCTATGAATAATTTTCCTTTTTTCAAGGGGATATTGAACCCCATTTTTATATAAGGATCATAAAAAACCTAGTGATTTTCATTAAGATAAATTATAACTTGTTTCATAATTCCTTTTGATCAAGTAGATGAATCCAATTGGTACCTTTTAGGGATGGTATTACTAATGATATATATAGTGCAATATAAAAAACATCTCACACAAATGATGCTTGTGTGATCTATTTATGATTTATAAATAAATTTAATGTTGATGATCTAAGAATTATTTTCAAACTATGTATCACGTTTTAATAAGAATAGATAATTGTATTCATCCTATGTAGTGATTTTAATCATCCTTTAGATAGATAAAAATAAAAATGGTTATTTCCTACTTCGATTCAAAATCCTAAAATATATTGAACCATAATAATCACCATGATTTACATCATCAACAATCCTTATTAAATTTGATAAATATTTTTTGAGCCTATAAAACAATACAAACTATGAATATTAAATTTTTGAATAAAAAATTTAATCCAATAATAAATACTCCCACTGATAATGTTTAAATCACATGGATATTTCCCATAATCTATTCACAATTAATATCCTTAAAAATATAAACTATATTCTAATTCAAATATACTTCCATAAATAAATATAAAATAAAAATAAAAATAATTTTAAAATCCAATCCCATGAAAACCCTAATCCCAAAACATATGGACCATTTTCTATGTAAATGTAATTTTCCTATAAGCTTCATTTTACATAAAGAAGATTCTTTGCACCTATAGCCAAACATCGAAAGAATGATTTATAACATCATAAGGATCATATTATGATATATAAGGATTAGTCCTTTACTTTTTAAAGATGATTTACATTATCAAAAATCCTCTTTAAAATGTTCCATAAAAAATCATCATAATAATGTTTTGAAAAACCATAAGGATAGTTTCCTAAATCTTTGAGGATGGTTATTTTCAAAGAACAATGTTTATAAAAATGGTAAAGATGATTTCATTTATAAAAAATATACACACATAATACTAAAGAGAAATTAATAATACAAATAAACTAATAATATTGATCAAATAAATAAATATTACAACAAAATAATAAATAGACAACCAATAAAGAATAAATTTAATATCATTATTTACTTTTAAAAGAGTTACATGATTAAAACAAATAACAAGGGATATAATTATAAAAATAGATATAAATAATTTAAGGGATGAATTATAATTATAAAAATAAAAATAAATGAAGTGGAAATAATCCACTCCAAAATATCCAAATTTTTAACAATTACAAAACTAAAAATAATTTCAAAATTATCAACCTTTTTTAATTGTTCAGAAATAAGATAATAATTCTCTACTTATTTTAAATCAAAATAAAACCCTTCTTAATTAATTAAAATAATTTATTTATAAAATATAAACATTTCTCACTAGTAAAGAGAATCATTTCTCCCCAATAGATCATAAAAATATATTTAGAAAAAATATAAATACTCCAATAAATAAAATTAGTATAAAATTGGATAAACATCTTCATAGTTAGATAAAAAAATATATTTTACTCCTCATGTTTTAATAATCACACATCATTTTTTTAGATTATTGGAATTCTCGTGTTTTAATGCTTAAAAGTCAAGTTTTACACTGTTACAAATCATGTTTTCAAACTCTCACAATATCTTGTTGAAAATATCAAAAATAATGTTTTAATATTTTAAACTATGTTTAATCTTATTGTATTATGTTTTAGGATGATCATGTTTAATCTTAATCCATTCGATGAAGATTTGTTCTTAAGAAAAATTTCAGATATTTGACTTTGTCTATAAAACTATAATCTTGCCACCGATTCCATATTTTCACAATGTTTGTGATACTGTAAGCTTGGAATCGGTTCCAGATTTTCACAATGTCTGTAAAACAATAAGCTTGGTACTGTTCCAAAATTCAAAAATTCTGTGACGCCATAACCTTGCTACTAATTCCATAATTCACAAAGGATCGGACACCGTAACCGTGTTACTAGTTTCAGAATTCACAAAGGACCAGACACTATAACATTTCTACTGGTTCTAGATCTCAACGTGACTATGGTACTGTGACTGTCTCACCATAACTATCTCATTGTAACTATGGAACCATGATTGTCTCACTATGAATGTGGAACTGTTATTGTCTCACTAAAATTGTGACACCATTCCATACTTAACCATTTTTCTTTCTTTTATAATTAAATTCAAAAGTTGTTTCTAGAAGTCATATTTGATTCATTTCATGAAACTGATAAACTTAATGATTTATTGAAATCTTATCATTAGATAGTATGAGGTACGAGGTGTGGAGATTGTTCACCTTGTTGGATCCAATAGAAGCACCCAAAATTAAATAATGTGTGGCACTCAAGCAGAATAGAGGACTAGTTGAATGCATGAAAAAGAGATGAAGAAACAACCCAATCTTGATATGCATGGAATTTTTTTTGAGGAATAATTAACACATTAAAATAATATACGCTCAATGACCATATTAGTTTAGTGTATTTGGGAACTTGGAACACAATCTTCAAACTTGGTGAATGATCTTCAATATATCCTATAAAGATCTCCCCCTTTTCTTTTCCTACCTAAAACCTTTCTTTATATCCTGGGGAAAAGAAAACATAAAAAGGGTGAACTCCTATACTCATAAAGGGTAAACATTGGGAACATAAAACGAACCATAAACATAAGAACATAAAAAAATGAACACAAAGTTTATATATAAATATCTTAAGTCATGAAATAAATCTTTACTGTACCTAAGGCATATATCATAAAGGAACCTTAACCATGATAAAATAAGATTGGCATAAAATATGGAATTATGGGAAACAAATAAGAACTTAATATTATTTCAATAGTATCCAAGGAATTGATTCATAGACCATTATAGTTGAAAAAATTCCATTACTGAACTAGGTTTACTTGTCGTTCCAGCCATGCATTACTGAACCAGATTTACTTTCTGTTCCAGCCCTATATTATTGAACCATATTTACATGCTGTTCCAGTCATGTATTACTGAAATAGATTTACTTTCCATTACATTCATGTATATATAATGAGATATAAATATTTACCCAATGCATTTGAGGAAGATATAGTTTCCACCCATCTCATAATAAAATCATTCTTATATTTTCCACAAAACATAAATAATTCATCATAGCATAACCCATGAAATAAAATGGGTCTCTTAAACATCATTCCATAAAAATAAATATAATATAAATGAATTTCATAAAAATATTTCCATTATAAACATAATAAAATCAATGTAATAATATTGATAGAAACATAACCCTAAATCATCTTATATGGAAATTAATTTTAATAAAATACTTAAACTTAATTCTTGAGAAAGATATCCTTTGTTTTTAAAAAGAATTTTCTTTTATCAAAATGTTGTGCAATTTCAAAAGAAAATTATTTAGTTGAATGTAAACATGAAATATTTTCAATTAATCTTCATGGAAACAAGTAATTATAAATATGTAAAAATCTATTCATGCTATATAAGTTGAAAAACAATCTTCTGGTACTATTTCTCGAAAAGAAAAATAGTACCTCATATGGAAAATGAAAGAAATATTTCTTTCATTCCAATTAATAAAACTTCACCAAAAGGTAAAATTGAATATAAAAAATATTAATATAATATAAATAATATTATATAACTAGGAAAAATGGATGTGGATGATAAATATACCCTAGTAAATACTTACAAATAAACAATCTCTGATAATAATGAGATTAAAAAATTATCTTTTACCTTATATCTGATATGATTTGTATGTATCCAAAACTCTTATATAATGATTTAAATAATGTTAAAGGTTTATTCCTAAATTGTATTCATTTTTATTATAACATTTGTGATCATATTTTCTTCTGTTAGTTAGTAAGATTTCATTGTTACTCATTATTTGGGTCTTAGCTGCTTTATGTTCTTAAGCATGTTTTGTCAGATATGTTCTTATTAATCTTTTTAGATTATAGTTATATCATTTTAAAAATGGTATTAGTATAATATATATCATATTTATTTATTCAATTCATTTATATGATCATGCTTTAATTAAGATTATGCAGAATGAATCACATCGCACCATGGAGATGTTAATCCGTACGTACACAGATATTGAAGTGGATGATGTATAGTATCTCAGAATAAATATAATTTTATATTAATCACATATATATTAATTAATTCCATCATTATACTCATCTATGTATGGTGGTGGTGAAAAACAGATTACACCACGACATGGTGATGATATGTCGTACGTAAGCACACATAGTGATTTGATTTTTCAAAAGATTGGAAGAAGGTGGAATATGGTTTTTTAATAATAATAATAATAATAACCTATCAATATATAATTTTTTTGGAGTTATTAAATTATAATGAAATAACTCATGAGGTGGAATTAGAATACGAAATAAGTTTTAAAGAATAGGTAAATGATATTACCTCTTCATTAACGCGCCTTCTCTAAATCTCCTCTTAGAGCACTAGAGTAGGTCTTTGAAGAAGATGAGGACCTATATAATGTTTCTAGGGAATATGATAATGGAAGTGGATAGGTTATGGTCGAGCTTGAAGGGCCAAAATGAAATTAATATTTAAGGGAGGAAGTTCTTTTTTATAATTGTGGTGAGGGGAACTTTTTGGAAACCTCAAAAATATTAATTTATAATAAAATCAAACCCCACTTAAAAACATAAAAAATGTACCAATTTTGAATATGGGATGACATAAGGTTACAATCTCATCAAAAAGAAATTCAAAATTTTTTTATTTTATTTTAAGACTTATCATTTTAATTTATTCTTATTTATTATATTTAATTTTATTTATGTTAATAATATTCTAAATATTAAATGGTAATAAATATTTACTTATGTGTTCTAAATTGTCCATAATTGGATATTTTATGAAATTTTATGACATATAATTCTCACTTTGTAATATTTTAAATAATTTTGTGATTTTTAAATATTTTTGTGATTTTTAAATAATTTAATAATATGTTAGTTTTATAAAATATATATAGTGCCAATTTTGACACTATTCATTTATTATACTTTAAATAAAATCCACACAAAAGATAAATTTGAAAAAAAAATATTTAATACACTCTAAACATGTCATAATAACCTTTAAAATTCTTATATCACATTAATTAGTTCATATGATATGTATTTTAATATTTATAAAACCATTTATTCGATATTTCTATCAATAAAATAATTTATACATCACTATTGTGTCATCATTAACAGTAATTATATAATCTTTAAAAATTATAAATAAATTCACATGATTTTTATAATTTAATTATATTTTTTGATAATATTTATTTTATTAGTTTTATCAGGTTTATAACTATATTAAAATTAATATACATATAAGATATATGAGAGTGACATGTTGTCACCTTCTTTTGTTTTCATTATAATTACATGAATTTCATGGATAAAAGTACATTAAATGAATAAATTAATACCCCAAAGTTATATTTATCAACTATAATTTATCCAATAGGTTTTTTTGGAATTTTTTGGGTAATTTTATTATCTTAATCATATTTTTAGTTACCCTAATTTACCCGATTTACCTTCAACTTTGGTAAATAAAAATTACTGTGGGTACTATTCGAAATATCCAAAAATAAAAGTAATATATTAATATAATTTTGACCCACTGATTTCAAATATGGGATAAATTTTTTATAATTCCAAATACAAAATTGGCATAAATTAATTTAAAATTAATTCTCATCGTCAAAAACCAAAAAGTGGGTTTTTAAGAAGTAAAAAATTATCAAAAGATTATCATGTATTTATGTCCATTATAAATTTGAAATTATATCCAATGGCCAACATTGGATTAAATGATAAATACATAATACAATTACACTTTAAAAGAAATTAATAAGATAATTTAACTATATAAATAAATTAGATAAAAAGAGAGTTTTGAATTTAAATGCAGTATTTTTTACTATTCATTAAAATGTGAATTTCATCAGAAAAATACCAAAATTTAAAACATGTTAAATTTTGATTTTATTATTCAAAAAATAAGTTTATCATGTAAAATATAACTTATAAAAGTGTCAAAAACTACATTTATAAAGGGGTTTCCATCAAAAGGTGGAAAAATTGATTTTTTTTGAAAATTTCTTCTTTTTTCTGAAAAACTGAATGTGTTCTTTGATCATATCTAGTAAATAAATAAGATGAATTTTAATGTTATAAAATATTCAAAAAATTTAATTCTATTTATAAAGACTAGTTTATATCACATTAAATAATAATATTTTAATAATATATCGTTGTTCAGTGACACTCGATATTGTATAAAACACAAGCTATTAAGGAAGGTCAATATTGCATGTAACACATTTCAAGTTAGTGTTGTGTGTAGTAAAATATTCCTTTGGTGTTGTATATAAAATAATACAAACTTAGTTATATGTTGAAAAAAATCAATACTCAGTGTTTCATGTATCGTATGCCGACTCGATGTTGTGTTTAACACACGACAAGTCGGTTTAGTGTGAAAGGAGTGTTTGAATTAGTGAATTGCAAGATATAAATGAAAATTTTAATTTATTCAAAAAAAATGTTCCATGATAACTTGGGGTGATACATTCTACACCCCTAAAAAATGAATTATCCCCTCGAAATTCATTAGGGTTGTAAAAGGTTTACTACTTGAAAGTTTATTTTATAGAAACCCACATCATAAAAAGGAATACCAAAACATTAATTTAAAAAGGAATGTTAGAAACATAATATTTACCCAGAGTAACTCATCGTTGGGTTTCTAATAAGGGAACATAGGTGGGAATTGAAAACAAGGATATAAAAGAGAAATCTAACCATTATGTTCTACTGGATAGTGATAGAGAACAATGTTTTGAGAAAGTTGACAACCAGAAATCCATAAATCTGTGCTCATTTATGGGACCATCTGATTCATTGGATAAAAATTTAATAAGATAATATTTTTGGTTTTCAAGATCTTTTACCTAAATTTTAATAATTTTTCATGAGAATAAATACTTACTTGACTTCAGTACAATCTCCCCATTGGTCGTTCCTTGAACAATTTTTAATTCATATCTTATTTAAAGAAATGAAGTTGAATTTTTCATTCTTGAAATGTTATAAGATCATGCGATAGAATGACAGGTCATTCCATCTATCTCAATAAAAGTTTAAAACAAGTGGTCAAATATGCATAAGTCCACCTATAGTGAGATAATACATTAATCTAACAAACATTAACCAGAATATAACATATACTATCCATAAATGGATAATGTTACAATCCTTCCAAAAATAAAAAATATAAATCTCTAGAAAGATGTGGAGTAAATAAACTTAACATTTATCTCCTATATCTCATAAGGTATTCTTTGGGTGTCACGTTAAAAATATGTGAGTACCTTAATCATGTATTCTCTTGAGTCACAATACATCCTGAATTTACAGATATCCTTATTGAAAACATGCATTTTTCCTTATTCCAAAGCTTACTCGATATATTCATTAAGTCTAAAAAAGTTTTATACTCCATCCATGATTGCATAAACATATTCTGAACAACTCTATAATTAGTTCCCAAGAAACTAGAATCATCCAATTTACTTATTCAAATTCAACATATCTTTATCCAATCGTGATTATTTTATCATAAGGGACATATTAAGGGTTATCATTACCTTAATCATGTGTTCTCTAAGAATATCATTTTTTAGCTCCATGGAACTATTCAACATATCCTTTCCAATCTTTACACTAAATACACTTATATATTTCATTATTAATATGACATAATCTTTGAATTCCAAAACATATATACCTCAATCATCCAACTTTATTCTTAATCCATCACTAAAGATACATGATCTTCATATTTCCCAAAATATAAATCATTTATTATGGTTTCCCAACCCCAATATTATTATGTTTAATGTAAAAAAACTATAAGAACATCACATAGCTTTTATACGTTGTTTATAATCTCTTTATCCTTAGTAGTAATACCAATAATTGAACCATCATCATGATTCTCTTCATGATATTTCCAAATAGTAAAGAAATCATTATAATTCCTATAATTTTCACATCTAAAACATTAAATGGTTAACTATGTTCTATATAGTTATGTATATTGACTAATACCATAAAGAAATGTGTGAGAAATACATATCATAGATTAGAAACAAATAAGAAATGTAAATTACTTATAATATTCCAATCTATGATATCTTCAGTTTAACCCTAGGTTAGTCATGATTATCAAAAAAACCCAAGGATTGAAAACTATACTTAGAATCATCCTTAGGACATACCTAGAAATAGCATTATAAATATCTGTAGTGACCTCACTAAATTTTTCTCATCCAAGTTTCCGAAGATTAATTAAACCTTCACTCTGATACCAACAGATATGACCCAATCTTGATGTTCATGGACTATACATTATTTTGCGGAATACTTAATACATTACACAAATATATAGCCAATGCTCATAAAGGTTTAGTTTCTTTGAAAAAATGGATGATAAACTTCTAACCTGGTGAAAGATCTTCAACATCTCTCATAAAGATCTTCCCATTTTTCCCTACCTAAAACCTTTCTTTATATCCTAGGAAAAAGAAAACATAAAAAGGGTGAGCTTAAATGATCAGTAATGGTAAGCATTGAGAACATAAAAAAAAATAAAACATAATAATATAAAAACATAAAAATAATGTTTAAATATAAAAAACTTGAATCATTAAATAAACCATAACAGTGCGTAACGAATAGATCATAAAGGAACATTAACGATGACAAAATAAGATTGGAATAAAATATGGAATTTTGGAAACCAAATAAGCACATAATATGATTTTTATAGTGAAGAAGTCATTTCTTCCAAGACAATCATAGTAGATAAAGTCTATTACTGAACTGGGTTTACTTGTCATTCCAACAATGCATTACTGAACCAGATCTACTTGTCGTTCCAGCCCTGTATTACTGAACTGGATTTACTAATTGTTCCAGTTAGGTATTAGTAAACCAGATTTACTTTCCATTACAATCGTGTTTATATCATGAGATATAAATCTTTACCAAGTGAATTAGATGGAGATATAGGTCTCACCCATCTCATAATGAAATCATTCTTACATGTGCCACAAAAGCATAAATCATTTATCATAGCATAACCCATGAAATAAAATGTGTTTCTTAAACATTATTAAATTATAACCCATATAAACTAAATAAATTTCATAATAATTATTCCATAATAAACACAATCAAATCAATGTAATAATATGTATATAAACATAACCCTGCGTTATCTTAGATGGAATGAAATTTTGATAAAACACTTAAACTTAATTCTTGAGGAAAATACCCTCTCTTCTTCAAAAGCATTTTCTTTTCTCAAAATTCCATGAAATTTTAAAATAAAAGTTTTTAGTTCAAAATAAACATGAAATCATGTAGAGCAATCTTCATGGAAACAAGTAATTATGAATATGTAAAAATATTTTCATTCCGTATAAGTTAAAAAACCATTCTTCTCGTACGGTTGCTGGAAAAGTCAAAAAGTACCTCGTATGGAAAATGAAAGAAAGATTACTTCCATACCATTTAATAAAAATTCACCAATGGTAAAAATTGAATTTAAATAATAGTATAAGAATGTAAAAAATTTTATATATAAGAAATAAGGATGTTGATGATAAATATACCCCAATAAATTCTTACGAATAAACAATCCTTGATAATAATGAGATTGAAAAATTATCCCTTACCTTGGGTCTGATATGCTATGTATGTATCTAAAAAAATTTATAATTATTTAAATAATGTTAACTATTTATTCCAAAATTATAATCATTTTTATGATAACATTTATGATTATATTTTCATCTATTTGTTTGTAACATTTCATTGTTACTTCTTATTAAGGTAGTAACTGCTTTATGTTCTTATGCATGTTCTGTCAGATAAGTTCTTATTACTATTTTTAGGTTATAGTTATATCATTTAAATTATGGTATTATTATAATATATATCATATTTAATCATTCAATTCATTTATATAATCATGCTTTAATAAATATTATGTAGAATGAATCATATCGCACTGTGGAGATGGTAAGCCGTATGTATGCACGAGCGACAATATCAATCCCATAATGATTGAATGGTATTGAAGTGGATTTTGTATAGTATCTCATAATCAATATAATTTTATATCAATAATATATATATTTTTTAATTCCATCATTATACCCATCCATGTAAGGTTGTGGTTAAAAATGAATTACACCACAGTATGGAGACGGTAAGGCGTTCGTAGGCACGTGTGGTGATTTAATTTTTCATTGAATGGGTAAAAGGTGGAATATGGTGATTCCATAATAATAATAACCTTTAAATATATAATTAATACTGTAGTTATGACTTTATAATTAAATAACTAATGAGGTGGAAGTATAAGAATACAAATGTTTGAAAGAATTGGTAAATGGCATTACGTCTTCTTTGACATGCCTCCTCAAAATCTCCTCTAAGAGAACTAGAGGTGGTATATGATGAAGCTAAGAAACTCTATAATATTAATAGGGAGGTTTAGAATGGAAATGGGTAGGGTATGTTCGAGCTTGAATACTCAAAATTAAGTGAAGATTTGAGGGAGGAAGTTCCATTTTATAATTGAGGTGAGGGGCACTTTTGGAAACCTAAAAAATATTAATTTATAATAAAATCAAACCCCACATAAAAACCTAAAGAATTTACCAATTTAAAATATGAGGCAAGAGAGGGTTGTAATGTAATCGAAAACAAAATTTATACAATTTTTTATTTAATTTTAAACCTTATTATTTTGATTTATTCTTATTTAATCTATTTTGTTTTATTTGTGTTAATAATATTCTAAATATTAAATGGTTATAAATATTTACGTATGTGTTATCAATTTTCCATAATTGGATACTTTATGAAATTTCTGACCATATATTTTTCACTTTTTATTTTTCTAAATATTTTTTTGATTTTTAAATAATCTAATAATATGTTTTTTATAATATATCAATAGTGTCAATTTTTGACACTATTCATTTATTTGACATTAAATAAAATCCATACAGAAGTTAAATTATAACCAAAATATTTAATAAACTCCTAACATGTCATATACAGCTAAAATATTTGTGGATAACATTAATTAGTTCATATGATATTTATTTTAATATTTTTTAAACCATTTATTTGTTATTTCTATCAATAAAATAATTTCTATATCACTATTGTGTCATCGTTAATGGTAGTTATTTAATCTCTAAAAATTATAAATAAATTTACATGATGTTAATAATTTCATTATATTTCAAGAGACTATTTATGTTCTATGTTTTATCAAGTATATCACTATATTAGAATTATCATACTTATAAGATATATGAGAGTGACATGTTATCACCTAATTTTTTTAATTATAATAACATCACATCCACAGAAAAAATTACATTAAATGAATCAATTACAAACCCTAGGTGATATTTGTTGACTTTAATTCAACTAATCAATTTTTTTCAGGTGTTAGAGTAATTTTATTTTCTTTATCATATTGTTAGTTTCCCTAATTTACCCGATTTATCTTTAATAGAGGAAAATAAAATTTATCATAGTTACTATACTTAATATCAAAAAATAAACTAAAATATTAACATAAATTGGACCCACTGATTAAAATTATGGAATCCATTTTTCTTAATTCAAAACAAATAACTAGTAGAAATTAATTTAAAATTAATTCCCATTGTAAAAAATGAAAAAGCAGGTTTTTAAGAAGTAAAAACGTATCGAAAGATTGTCATGTATTTATGTCCAATTCAAATTTTAAATTACATCCAATGGCCATAATTTTATTAAATAATAAATAAATAATCTAATTAATCTTTAAAAACCAATAAAAATAAAATTTAACAATATAAATAAATTAGGTGAAATGACATTTTTGAATTAAAATACAGTATTCATCACTATTCGTTAAAATATGAATTTCATCAGAAAAATAACACAATTTCAACGAAGGTAAATTTTGATGTCTCACTTCCAAAAAAAAGTTTATTATGTTAAATATAACATATAAAATTTTCAAAAAAAAGATATAAGATGTGTTCTCAATCAAAAGGTGGTAAATTTGTATATTTTTTGAAAAATACTTTTTTATTTGAAAATTTGAATTTGTTCTTAGATCATGTCTAGAAAATAAATATTATGAATGTTAATGTTATATAAAATTTAAAATGTGGTTAATATTATTCATAACATCTAGTTTATATCCTATTAAATAATAATATTTTAATAATATATCGTTGTTTAGTGAATCTTAGTATTGCGTACAACACAAGCTACTGAGGAAGGTCACTCTTGCCTGTAATGCAACCCAAGTAAGTGTTGCGTGTAGTGAAAATTATTTTGGTGTGGCATATAACATAATAAAAACTTAGTTATACATTGAACAAAATCTATACTCAGTGTGGCATGTATCGTAAACCAAGTCCGTGTTGTGTGTAACATATGAAAAATCGATTTAGTGTGAAAGGAATGTTTGACTTAGTGAATTGCAAGATGTAAATGAAAATTTTAATTTATTCAAAAAAATGTTCCATAAAAACTCAGGGTGTTATGGAAGAAAACAGATACATGCAAGAATACACTAGAAAAAAAACTTTAAATTCCTATTGGATGTAAAAAAAGATCCTATTGTAAACCATCTTGGAAACATCCCTACAAAAACTCAATGAAGAGGAAGAAAATATCACTACACTGAAAACCATAACACACTAAGCACGAAAATATTTTTTCATAATAGGACTAAAACATTTCATTTGTTGCATCCAAAGAGTCTGGACCTAAATTCCACGACCCATAGAGCCTTCTAAACTCTATCTCTTTACATTTTTCTCTATTGCGTGCTATTTTACTTCTCTTTGGAGAAGTGAGTATCTGTATTAAAAAAATGTAATGTCTACTGCACTATAATGGAGGATAAAAGATACCCTCACTAAAATATCTTTTTACACCTTGATTCACGTACATTTTACTGTGGAGGAGGTTATGTGTGACCTGGCTGTTATTGTTTCCATGCAGAATAGTGGTTGAGGTATTGTGACCTAGATAGTATTGTGTGATGTTTTTAACCCCAAATATAGGGTGTGGATCAAATATTTTTTTATATATACTTCTTGGTAGAAGGTGATCACCAAGTGTAGGGGATAAGGTATCGACTTGAGACTGAACCACTTGTTTTATCCATTTTTTCATTCAATTTAGTCTTCCTCTATTTTAACTCATATTTCAAAAAAGTAAATTTTACTTTGATATCTAGTCTTGGATAGTAGTTATAAATTTTATTCCTTATTAGAGTAGTTTAAAAACATATATCAATATATCATACTATTATAACTGAGAATTTTTCAATCATTAGAAAAACTATTTGAACAGTTAAGCTGTTATAATTTTACTACCTTGTTTAACGGGATAGTTTTATTTTATTTGGGGGAATATTCTAAATAAATTTATAATAGAAATTTTTATAGTAACTCAATTCACTCCCCTCTTGAGTGTCTTACTCTAACCAACATATGGTATCAAAGGTTTTTTTTTCAAGTTTTTGTTTTCAAATTTTTAAATTTGTTTTAAAATCGTTTTCAATTGTGAATTTAGTTTTGTTTTAAAGATCTTCAAATCTCTATTAGTTATAAATTTATATTTCTTTAAAACCATCTTTATTTATCATGGATAATATATTGTAGGGATATTCTACCAATATTTCTCTATTCTTTAATGGAAAAAATTATGCACAATAGAAAATTAAAATTAAAATGCACCTAGAAAATATGGTTTTTGAGATTTTGTCTTCAATTATAGATGAATATAAGATTCCTGTTAATGCTAAGAAAACATGGGATAATCTAATGAAGGATGATTTTAATAATAACTTAAATTTCATGAATTTCCTATACTTTTCTTAGGAGATGAAGAGTTTAATATAATTTATACATGTAAAATAGCCCCTGAAATTTGGGACACTTTATCTGTTTCACATGAAGTGACCTATAGTGATAAAGAAATGAGACTTAACACATATAATATTAAATATTATAACGTTAAAATGAATCCTGATGAGAATATTTTTGAGATGTATCTCTGGTTTAAGAAATTGTGAATACTATGATCTCTCTAGAAAGGGATGTTACAACCAAGGAGCAAATCACGAGAATAATAAGATGCTTACCAGATAGATGGATAGGGACCTCTGTATTAATAAGGGAATCATGTGACCTAAATACCCTACCAATAAAGAAATTTATTGGAAAAAATGATGTATTTGGAAGAAATAAAAGACATCATGGAAGAGGAAGTTGAAACGATGATAAATTCACTTTCTTTCAAAACAACATCTTCCAAAACTTTGGAAAAGTATAAGATACAAACTCATTCTAATATTACATGTAATGCATATTCACTATCTGATAGTGATGAGGAAATGACTCAATTAGACTCAATTTTTATGAATTTTTATAAAATGAATAAATTCTCTAAGAAGACAAACAAAAACATAAATATGATAATAAGGGAAACTGAAAAAAGGACTGAAAGAACGGTGATAATTCTAGTGAAATAGTCTGTTATGAATGTAAGATAAGAGGACATGTAAAGGCTGACTATCCGAATATAAAATATAAGAATAGATATTTGGACAAAGATAGAAAGTATAGAAAGTCAATGAAGAAAACATGGAGTGCTTCTTGGGATATCTCAAGTGACTCAGAGTCTTCACATGATGAAAAGGATAACAAAGAAAATATGTGTTTTATGAGAAACACATTTGAGGTAACCCTTGAGTCTCTGTTACAAAATTTCTATTATTCTAGAGATTAAAGTTATTCTAAAAATATGACCAATGATGAAATGTTTTAGTATTATAGAATTCTTGAGGACACCTATAATGAATTAAAAGATATATATATTTATTTGAAGAAACAACATGTTCATAAATAATTGGTTGAGTATGAGTTTATAATACAAAAAGGAGAAGAATGATCAATTACTTAAAAAGAAAATGAACTTAAATTCTCTAATGAGAAATTAGAAAAGGATATAGAAAATTTAAAAATGGAAAGAATAATATAACACAAATTCTTGGTAAACAAGTATCCCCAAGATACACTTCGGGTACAGCATACCAACCTAGAAAAAGAAACATTTCTATAAAATCTAGAAAAACTATTTTTGTGCCTAAAACTGATAAATATTCTACAAATTCCAATATTGGGAACCATTTTACTACTTCTAGTTTCTCACGATCGGATAGATTATATTTTTTAAATGCTTTACAATTTTCTTATAGCTAACCCATGAAGCAAGTATGGGTTCCCAAATCATTTATTACTAATGTTTTTCGACCCAAGAAAATCTATGTACCAAATTATTCTTTTTTTTATCCTTATATACGAAATGTGTTAAAGATATCCTATAAAATTATATGGTACTTGGAGATTGGATGTTCAAGACACTTTAAAGGAGATTCACTACTACAAATATGGATATTAAAAATGCTAGAAACCTCAATTAATAGTGCTCTAATAGTTCTATTAATCACGAAAAAGAAAAAGGGGTTCCCCTTTAACTGCACTAAAAAAGCGCTGATAAAGGGGTCCCTTTATCTGCACTAAAAAACGTTGATAAATTTTCCCCCTTTATCAGTGCTGAAAATAGTGTAGGTAAAAGCCAAGTTACCTGTGATGTTTTATTTATTTAATAGCACACCCAACACCTACACACATCTTCACAAAACATCACCTACACATAGAAAAGCACATAAGAACAAAACAACACACAAAAGAGTTTTGAAAATATTTCTCTTTCATTTAACTAAAATCATGAATACATTAAAATTATACATTTTAAACAATGTTTTATATGGTTACAATTACAATTATCCAACAAAAAGTTAAAAATATTAATGTTTCATCCTTTTTTCATCCGTGATCCCCTCTCAAAAATTTCCGTTCATGGTATTAGTTGCCGAACACAGCATCCATGAAAAAAAATTGACCTATATAAGAAGACAAATATTATATTAGTAATATGATAATTAAATAAATTAAACATTAATATGAAAGAATACATTGATAAAATTCCAATTTTTATAAAAAAGACACATTTGGAGTTATACCTGTCACACTGTGCATCTTATTGAGGTGGGGTTGATTCCTACCAGTAAAAAATGAGTCCTAGATCATTGTTTTAAAATTTGAAAACAATCTGAATGGGTTTTCTTGGTTTTGAATATGTCACTTGTTATTTTGAGTATGTTAGGGATGGGTATAGAGCTTATGTTTGTGTGATTTCATCCCCATGCATAGGGGATAGACTAAGTATCTAATAGCATTAAATTGAGGTTTTAATTTTCTCTTTTACATTTGATTTTATTTCCACCTCAGGTGGCACACTTGGGTGTGATATTTAGCTATTATGTGGATTTTGACTCTTGGCCTAGTATGGTAAGAGAGGTATGATTTTGCATCATGATAGGAACATAGGATCATATGATTTATGATTTCTTTTGATTTTCATTGGGAAACTAGATTGAGTTAAGAGGGGTTGGACTGTTTAATGTGTCAGAAAAAAAAGATAAATAGTGTTTTCTTACTTAGCCTCTTTTGGTGGCATTCTACTTAGCCAACCAAAACATGTGGTTCCAATTAGATCTATATGTGACTTTATATGCACATGATATATGGTCCTGACACTAATACGGGTAGACATAGATTATCATTGGGGGTGATTTTTTTAAAGTGTCGAAAAAGTAGATAAATATTGTTTTTGTTGTATAGCTTCTTCAGTGTAATTATACTTAGATAAACTGAATTGATATATGAGATTTTATTCCTGGCCTTATCATGGGTTGGCAAGGGTCCAAGAGGACGGATTGTATGTGATTCCTCACTCTAATGTGGGTAGGTAGGGGGCCATAATACTAGATGATACTTGATACCTAACCTTGATATGGGTAGGTAAGTGTCCTTGAGACCAGATGTTGTGTGACATGGTGTGTTAAGGGAGTATAAGTGTGATGAGATGTTTCACCTATTACAAACTTTTATATTGGAGATATTTTTATATATACAATGATATAGTTTTTTTCCAATCATGATTGGTATTCAGTGGGATTCCACCTAGAGGGGATTCAGTGGAGTGTTAGGAGGGTGGTTATACTGTGCTGGTTAAGTGGTCATGGGATGAGTCCCCAAAGGGTTGGGATGATCATGATATCCAGGTACATGATTCAGTACAGGGGAGAAATATATATATGGAAAAAATTTGTCCATGTATTTATGAGAAGCTCAGGGTGAGCCTAGTTGGTTTCATATAGGGCATCGATAGAGGATTTTAGGGAGATGAGCTATCTTTGGCGTACTTGACTCGAGAGTTCCAGTCTCATCACCCATCACTATTTTTAGAGTGATGGTGGACCGAAAACAAAAGAGAAGTTGATAGAGTTGGTACAAACTATCTTTTACCAGCTCGAGATACCCCAGGTTGGAGGGTGAGGCTGGGGACATACATGCTTTGAGGAAAGACATAAATCTTGGGGGATGTATAGGTATAGGCAGGAAGGAACAAGGGACTGTACCAAAAATATTTTGAGGCCAGATTCTTTGAGAACTTCATCCAGAGACACTGAGGGTAGGTAGAGCTTGTGTGTTCCTGAACCTCTAGCAGAGGGATACTTCTATCATGGACTATGCAACGAATTTCACTAACTTGTCATGATTTTCACCTGATATGGTAGGATATGACATCACTAGGGTGAAGTGTTTTGAGGATGGTTTGTGACACGCAATTAGGGTGCATGTCAACATCTTCAGACTAAAATCAGTCTTAGAGGAAGACAATTAGTCACTGATAGCTGAGGGAATCTTAAAAGACTGGTCTTATTCAATCCGGGTGAAAGTTTTAGGTGAGCCGAGCAATAATTCTTCAGGCAGCATGAAGAGAGGCTATGAGGAGTCCCGAGAGGGAATTTAGGCCAGAGACTCACGAAGACATTCGAGGAGTGGGTCTATAGTACTATTCTTTTATTGTAGGAATCCAAGGCATGTTCAAACCCATTGTGATAAGGTTCTAAAGGAGTGTCATGCATGAGACCATATGGGCCATTTTTAGAGGTTCTATATGAATCCTTATCATACTGGTGGCAGCTAGGGAATAAGGTATACTCAAGGATCTGAGGTCAGAATGAGATAATGTACCAGGGTTTGGTAGTTGAGATTTAGCTACATGTGGAGGTATTGTAAAATATAGCGGGACCTAGCAGTGGGATCAGTGGCTAGTGGCTGGTGGAGCTCTGTATGGAGGCCAAAACTAAGGTATCTGGGCATCAGGCTAGAAGTAGACTATCAATTTTTTAGAGTCAGAGTTGGATAGTGATCTAATGATAGTTTGTGGTATGTTGTGGGTGGGACCACACTTTTCTTTTATTTTGGATTTGGCCTGTTTTTGTTCATGAGGTGCAAGAGTATTTTTTTGGACTAACTAGGCACTAGTTACTAGGATTCCATCAAGTATGATGTGATATGTGTATATATATGAGTCATGATGGAATCAAGATTTATGAGGGAATCTAAGTGATGTTGATTTGTATGTGAGGTGTGTATGCATTTGGGCATTAATGTAAAGCGTGTTCTATATGAGGTGCATAGGCACCTAGATTTTGATGGAAATGCATATGTATATGGCTCTGAAAGTGCCTTGGGATTTTAGGTGTAGCAGGGCCTATGAACTCCACTTCAGAAAAGCATGAACATAGGCACACAGTTTGGAAAAACCATGCGGTCTCTGAGAAGAAATCATACATGCCACTATAGAAACTTGAAACGGTTTGGAAAACTATATAGGTGGGGTTGAATGAACATGTGAAACCAATTCAGTTATTTATAGAGGTGATTCACATAGTTTTCTCATAGTTTGGGAAATCGTGCACCTAACCATGTGTAGTGTGGTGCTTAGATAGTGGGCATCGTATAGTTGGAACACGATCATCCAAAATGTGCAACCAAACCACTGGCCTGTTAAAAAGTGGGAAACTAATTTCCCCCCCTCATTCACTATTTCCTTCTACCCCCCCCTTTACTCCCATTTACAATGCACAATAGAGGGAGATCCTCTATCTTCATTCTTTATAGGCTTTGAAGGAACTCAATCATCCAGACTTTGATCATTGATCTGTTAATAGATACAGATTCATCCCAATAGTACCTTCAATTTTCTATATTTTCTTTTCTATTTATCTCTCCGTATGGTGCGCTAAATCAATGCAAGAACATTTTCCCTATTTTTAGGGAATTCATCTAAAACACCATTTTCTTCTGATTCAGATCGCTTTTGAGGACGATATGAAATGAGTGAGTGAAAACTAGTACAAGGTAGGTGGTTTCTAGCTTTCTCATTGATCTTGTGACTATTTTGGGAGTGTGTTCATATACATTGTTCAGGATGATTGAGATAGAACCTAATTAATTAAATACATGCTTATTAAATTGTTCAAATGATTATATGAGATGCATATTGGAATGATCTTTCTCCACTACGATTGGTTAAGTCAGGTAAGAGGTTTGAAATGACTTAGAATGTTTAGGCCGAGTTTAATTTTGAATTAAATTGAATTTTTATATTGGTTACTTGATTCTATGGGAAAGTGATAGGCTTGTCCTTAGGATTGAGGTGGGTGTTGACCGTCTGGATTGAGGCGATATGGTTTGTTAGGTGGGGCTTAGATCAGATACTTAGAGTGATGATAATCACCAGGTTGAGGTGACTTGGTCATCAAGATTTATGGTGATGAAGTCATCAGGAAAATTTCATGGCTCTTGAGACTTGAGATGGTATAGACCATCATGATTTTAGGGACATGGTCATAGGGGAACGAGGTTTTGGTTGATGTGGATTGAATTTTTTGGCGATTTCTTCTCATAATTTATTGTTTGATGCATTTTTGGTCTTGTTCACATAGATAGGACTTTGTCGAGGTGGTATTGACCAATCATTGTGGGTGGAGTCCCCTGTAGACTATATAGTTAAGTGATGGTGTTGACCATCAGTATGTCACTTGTGATTTTTCTTAAATTAATGTTAATTTTAAATAAAAAGATTCACATTGAGTCATACCATTCACATTGTGCATTTAATTTAAGTGTGGTTAATTCATACAGGTCAAAAATGACTTTTGGATCATTTACCTAAAGTATCAAAACCATCAGAATCCGCTTTCTCAGTTTTCAGTATGTCACTTGTTCTTTTTACTAAAAATAATGTCAATTTTAGATAAAAATAGACACTTTGAGTCATATCTGTCACATCGTCTGTCATATTGAGGTTTTTTTGATTCATACACACTTCAAATGACTTATGGATTATCTCCCTAAAGTATCAAAACATATAAATGTGTTTCCTTAATTTTGAATAGGTCAGTTAATATGATACTAACTATTATGAACTAAACATTTCATATATTTATATCCCATATGAGTGTATTAATATTACTAACATAAAATAAATAAATGTAACATAAATATGAAACATTGCATTAATTATATGGACAATGATTTAACTGGGAAAACATCAAGATTACCTCTATTATTTAGCAGACAGAGTATCATTCCTCTTCTAGAAAAGGCATGTCAAATGGAAAAAAATATTCTAAAATAAACAAACCCTGTAAGGAATAATTAAAATCAAATCAGTGTTTCATTATATATATATTTTTTTAAAATAGAGAGATAATATCATAACATTAACTTTACATCTTTCCAAATGATTTATTTGGTCCAAATATAAGCTAATAACAAAATTAATTATTCTTTGTGCACTTTACAACTACTGGTTAACTACCACTTAACATAGAAAATAATCTGAACTTCCAATCCAGTGTCCCCATGAGGCTCTCATCTGAAACCATCTCTATGATATCATCATTCAGCATTCATTTTTCCTTCTCTTCTAGCACCCATTCACCTAGTAAATGGGTTCATGAGGAGAAGAAAAAGTGAACACTAAATGATGTTATGATAGAGATGGTGCGGGATGAGAGCGTCACGAGGACACTGAATCAGAAGTTTAGATGAGATGATATCTAAAGTGGTATTTAACCAGCAGTAGTGAAGAGTCCTTAGATTTTTTTATTAAATTTTCCAGAGATGCACAACCAATATCCTTCCAACACACTAAATCAGTAGAAACAACAACATAAATTACCAAGATACATAATATAAATGATCTATTCCATAATAATTTAGGTCTAGTGCTTTTGGAAACATGGAAACATAACGAACTTGTTCATAAGAGTCTCTAATTAAGTTATTATTTACTAGAAAGACAAATCATTTTTAAAACCATTATTCATAGCCTAATGATACGAAACATAAGAAAGGGCGATCATACATACTCAATAAGTGTAAACATGGGAGATATAATTGATCATATAATGATAACTTAAGTTGTTGGAATTCACCTCCATCCTCTTTGTGTATAACATTCCATCAGGTATGTTTCCCATTCATTTCTAAACACATTTATTCCATCTTTTGAATATGAGTTTTCGTGACAGTCATGGTAGTATTGAAAAAATATAAATACACAAGGATTAATAAATATTTTAAATGAGCTAGTAATTATTTTTTAAAATACCTCTTCAGGGATGATAGTCTGTTGACGAAATACAATCGATTTCATAAATTTACGAACATAATAACCACAGTCCTTTCTGTTTTTTTTGTTTTGAACACTAAATAAACATAGAGAAAAATAAGTAATTTGTTTTTATATGTGTTTGGATAGTGCAATATTATTATATGTACCATGATACCTGTCCACTTGTAGATATCACCGACGTTCTTTTCCACAGGCTCTGGATTCATTCCATGAAGTAGATGATATTGATACACCGCCCTATCATAATAGAATCCCCATTAAAAGATAATATAAATTAAATAACTATATGTTTAGTTTTAAAATTTTTGGTCAAGTCTATTAAAAATTAAAAAATTCCATCATGCATGGTCGATTTGTTGGATATACATGCATTAAATACAAAAAATAAATTTTTGGAGTATCTAAATTGACTGTAATGAGCATCCAATGGTGCTTAAAAACACAAAAGGAATAAGTAATGAATGAAATAAAAATATAGTTTATATGATTAAATTCTATAGTTTTACCCCTGCATCATTGGTATTAAAAATAGTCTTTCAACAGTAATTTTTTATTCAAATGATTTTAGTAGGGATAAAATTATTTCACCCACTTTATCATCATTTATTTCTTCTTTTGAAGAGGTGATGTGAGGAATAACGAGTCCAAATTTTTTCTCATGGGGAAATACCTTAATTTTTTTTTCATATATACATCTATGGAAAATAGGGAATGTATTTAGTCATAATTATCATAGTATATCAGCTTTTGTAAAATAAAATCATAAAAATATATCTCATGTATACATTTACAACTGAGGTGCCTAACCATTGATACTTGAGGATTTCATTAACATTGTCAGCACTAATTTAATATGATTCTTCTCCTCCATACACAATTTTTTTCAAAATCAATTGTGTGAGTATTTCTATCTATCATCTTTGTATCCACATGAGGCTGCAATGATATTAAAAGTGGATATAGAATGGGTGGGGTGAATGTGCTCTCAATAGATCATTTGGATCAGTTGGTTGATCCTTGAGATATTTTTAAGCTGATATTTCATTTTACTCCCTTCCCATTCTCATTATGTAATAATATTCCTCAGTTAAGAAAATTTTTCATTAAAAGTGAAAGGTTCACATAGAAAAATAAATTTCAAATGAATACCACCTTTTTGACAAGTTTTTTACAATTATTGAAATCCATGCGATGAATGTTCCAACATCTTGTTCGACCGTATGAATGTGGTCATTATAATTTATAATAGGTAGCTTGGCACTCATCTCATTATCTATGTTAATTGACACTCTAACATGATCTGTTGGAAGTGGTCTGTTGTGTAGCATATTGTTCTACATATTGAACACCATAGCCCTCGCTATAAGGCGATATGTAGAAGTTGATAGATATAAATCACATTAATTTTAACCCCATAGAATATCAGTACTAGAATGTTATCAGTGTCTATGTTATTCAAATTTCATATAAAAAACTATTAAAATATTGATTACCTCTACTAAGTCAGGTTTTTTGGGGGAATGGATCGCTTCAAAACCGATGGGGGTGGGATGGGATCTTCACGCACGTGTTGTTCTTGAGTTGTTTTTTTCTCATTGATTCTACCCATAAAACTTGTTATCAACTCTCTCTGGTATTGTAATTTTTCTTGAAACATAGATAATGTTCCTCTTATTATTTTTTATTTTCTCTGTTTGATCCTCCACTTGTTTTTCTTTCTGAAAATAGGTTAGGGGTGTCACCCCAAAACCCGCACCTCTGACACAGTCATACTGTTCTGACTACATCAAGGCTACAGAAAGTATGTCTGTATATAGTTACAGTTTTTTTGATTCCTGTGACAATGTCAGATAGAAAATATAGTAAAATAAGTAATCATTGTTAGGTAATAGAGTTTTAAATAAAATCAAATTTATATTTTGTCATACATAAATATGTTCCCACACATTTTGTGTGTTTTCATCTATCTGTATCCCCTATTAATTTACACGAGCCTCCTTCCATAGCACATGGAGTGGGATGGAAGTGGCTTTGGATTTAGATTCTTAAATCTACATATAAATAGAGGAACATGGTTATGGTGTTGTTTTATGTCACGTAAAAGTATTTTGGTAGATTTAAAATATGTACAAGTTTTTTCTCAAGTGAACCATACCCCATCCTTGCTTTACGGTAGGGGTACTCTAGCTTTTTTCTTCCAATCCCTTATTTTCAGCAGTCAATTTATATTTCATAAATAAAAAAATTTCGATCAAAGTGACGAATATAAGAAACATCAAACAACGTATTTCCAGACACAATGTACCTGAAAGGTCTGCTCTGCATGACAGCTGCTAAATGCATCCCATGCTCCTTGGGATATAATGTGTGCATAAAAAGAAGGTGGGTGTGGTTTGATTTTTCCTTCAACAACATTAAGATGATATTTCATTAAAGTTTTGTGGAAGCCTCTATGAATCCTTCCTGTAACTCTTAATACATATTCTTTGTACAAGTAATCTACTATAAATGAACTATACAAGGGATGATGAAGAGTAAGTCAATGTTTTAGTGTTTTATTTTATTTTGATAAATGAAAGAAATTATATCACAATTTTACGATAATATATTCCCATATTAGTGTCTTAAGCCCAATGATAACATGGTTCCACGACTATACATTAATCGTCATGCATTGATGAGTGACGATTCCAATGTAGCTACTAAACATGGCTTTGTTGGGGTTAACATGCTCACCTCGATTATTCCACCCCACCTCAAATTTGATTCCATTTTCTTTTTCCTTATGTATTTTGGCTAACATTGTCAAACTAAAACACTATTGTTTCTTTTGGATAGACAGGGTTTCATTGCCTACCATTTCCTCAGTTTCAGCATCATCATTATGTTCCTCTGGAGTGCTAGCATTGGCACTGGTACCGGTAGAAAAAATTTGAGATACCTGTTGTACCTCAGCATTGTGAATAGCAAAAACAGGTTGAGAAATCTGTTGTTTCTCTACAACAGGACCAATAGTGGCAGGTTAAGAGACCTACTGTGCCTCCGGATTGGGCGCATTAGTAGGTTCATAAGTCATTATCTGTATAAGTGGTTCAACATGTTATTTATGTTACATAAAAGCAGCAGAAACCAGATAATAACATAAGGCAGCACAATGTATATTACAATAAAAAATAACATGATTATTGAACTCTCTTTTTTAAAGGATAAAGAGATTTGATCCCATTGCTGACTATGTAAATCCCTTCATTGTGGTATCCTATGACATACAAAATGCAGTATACATTGGGACCAATACAAAATGATTGTGAAGTCCCTATGAAAGGGTCATCTTTTGTTGAACTTTTATCTGACCCTTCAGTTATTTTGGTCAATAACGGAACAATTGACCTGTTTCAGTTTGTGGGATCTAGAACATAAAATACTTTTACTACCTGTGATGGAATTATAAATGGTTCTTCTTTCTCCACTTTATTACTGAAATAAACTTTCACAAATCCCAATTCATATATTTTAACAACACTCCTATTATCAAACCACTTGCATTGTTAAATTTTCACTTGGAATTTCGTATAATCCAACTCCCATATTTCTTTGACAATGAAAAAGTATGAAATATTAGCATAAATTGGATTTTTTTCCTTAGAACTGGTAACATACATCTCTATAACTACAATTGTAACCCCACTATTTTGCAAGGTAATGTCTTCATCATGCTCATTAGTATAGAATGTATAACCATTAACTACATAAGAATTTCCATCGTAGTCATTCTGAAATTGAGTTCAGATTTTCATCTAACTTTTTCAAAATATAACCCTACAAAAATCTTATAAACTATTTATTATGTGTATATGATATCCAATTTTCATCCCTATATGGATTCAAATTCCTAATAATTTCATTGTGGGTTTGAACATATGGGTCAACATCAAAACTGTTATGAAAAATGTAAAGCTGAGATTACTTCTAATCTGTAATATTGATTGTGAAAGCCTCTCTTCCAGAAATTACTTCAACCTCAAGTCACGTAGTGTGATGAGATTTCAGAAGGCCAGTGTTTTCCACACAAGATAGGTATTCAGTACATAATTTAATGACTTCCTTAACAATATATCACTCCACAATACAACCCTCTAGACGACTTTGATTTTTAATATACCATTTAAAAATATTCATATACTGTTCAACGGAGTACATCTATCTATAATGTACAGTACCACATAGTTGAATCTCTCTCTTAAAATGAATAATCAAAAGAACCATCATATCAAAGAATGTTGGGGGAAGAACATTTCCAATTCCCACAATATGATGGAAATTTCTCTTTCCATAGTTGGCAATTTTTATGAGTCTATAACTTTACTGCATATATCTTTATAGAAGAAACATAGCTTCATTAATTTATATCAGACATTTTTTAGAAAATGCAACGTAAATCTGTAGGAATTAGATCTTTCATCAAAACATGGAAGTCATATGATTTTAGACCCTTTATCTTTAAATTTCTCATTGACATGATGTTCTTGATATTTGATGAATACCCCTATGGAACCTTTACACCATTAAAGAAATTTAAAAACTAATATCTCTCCCTTTTGGAAAGAGTGTAAGCAGTAGGAGGAAGAAATATTCATTTTTCACCCTTCACTGGTGCCAACTCTACTCATATTCCCATCTTAACCATGTCCAACCTAGCCTTAATTCCATCCTTTTTTTCAAGTTCATTTAGAAACGTGTCAATGAAACTATCACATACATTTTTTAAACATACATAACATCAAGAAAATGTCTAATATACAAGAAAATTCAAGTATGGTCATTTAAAAAAAACTGATCTCTTTTTCCCATAGGTTTTTGTAAGGTTTTTCAAAAATGGTTTACCAAAAGTATTGCCCACATCATTTAATTTCTTAATCAATTGATCACCTATTTGTGGAGACGATCTTGTACGTTCTTATGAACTTCCTTCGAATGATGTCATACAGGATAGGTTCTTATGTCGTCGGGGTAGAAATCTGTGATGTCCTTAACACACGGTTTTCAATGAATGTTTCAACCTAATTGACTGTGTACCTTGTTCACAAATGGAACAACCTTGAGTTCCCTTAATTCTATATTTGGAAAAAAAATTACAAGAAGGAAAGTCATTTATCTTCCTGTATAACATGGATCTCAAAGTGAAATATTCATTTTTGTAAGCATCATACGACATAACACCTGAATCCCACAATAAATTAAAATCCCCAATAAATGAATCCAAATAAACATAAATATCATTACCCAGTTGTTTTGGTCATGATATAAGCATAAATAACTTGTTGTATTTTTTTCATGCATAAACACAGTGGTAAGTTATAATTTACCAACATAACAGACCATTTACTGTGAATGCTACTTGGAAAACCAAAAGAATTCACTCAATCTGTAGGTAATGTAAGACGAAGGCTTATTGGCACATTTAAAAATTTAGGATACTCATGATCATTTCTCTTCCACTATGGAGAGTCTTCCAGGTGACGTAGTTTTCCATCCTTAATTCTAGTATCTGCATGCCACGTCAATTTTCATGTAGTGTCCTCACTTCCATATAGGCGCCTAAACCATGGAATGATTGGAATGTACCATACAACTTTCATAGGACTAGATTAATATTTCTTGTATCAAGAAGCACAAAACATTGGGAATTCATTAAATTATTTGTGGTCATTGATAAATAGTAAAACGTTATTCGAGCAGGCGTGTATTCATTCAGAGGTCATACCCATCGATCGTAGCATTCATTTAGGGTCATATGTTTGGCTTAAGAGCTCATTATCTTCTGGGAGCATGTCATTCAAGAGAGAAAGTAGTTCCGTAAAACTGGAGTCACTCCACCCATTTTCTATATTCAAATTATATAGCTTTAGCATGGATGGAAATGCTATATATTTAGTGAAACCAGTATACAATGGTGTCTTTTCACAACTCTTTAACTTATCAAACAATTTTGGGAAATCACAAAGTTCATCTTCATCTGTCCTTTTCATTTCCTCAATACGATCTTTGTCATCATTCACATCTGTAATCACATCCTCCATACGGTCATCTTCATTGTTCAGGCTTTTAATCATATCAGTTGATCCATAAAATGCAGGTTTATCCTAACAACTACCACTATTCTTTTTTTTTCATGTTTATTTCTATATGTATAACATCTATCTATTCCATAAAAGATAAAGTGTTCTTCAAACTCCTTAGGACTAATTTTTCTTGAATAAAAATAGCGTAAACACATACAAAGGATTTAAGAAGGGTCATATGCATTATTTTTTCAAACATGATAAACTCTTTCATGCCATCTTCATACTCTTTTATCAAACAACTAGAATTCATCCATTCTTTATTAATATTTATCCTATTTGATTAAGTAATATTTATATTTAACAAAATAATTAAACAAAATATGTTCAACTAGGGTCATAGTCCAACTGTAATCAATGGAACTAACTATGGTAAACAATACCCATACCTCTCCATGTATTACTTAGAACCAAAGTAGATCACACCCATCTTACCAACCACCTGATCAATGGAACTAGCTATGAGAATCCCTTACACTAGAATGTTTTAGTTTCCCACATGTGATCTATATGCATTAGTGTAAACTGGTTTTTAGTGTTTCTCTATAAAAATAATGTCTCCAGTCACGAACTATGGTACACAAATAACAGATGGTATAATTTTAAAGGGATTTCTTGTAGGTGGAAGGATTCATTACATGTGTTGTTATGTTTATTTGACTAGGGTTTCCATAAAGTCTCCCATAGATTCTTTTAGTGAAGTGGTTTTCTAAGATTTAGAGGAATTTCACTAGAAACAAAGTGGTGGTGCCATTGAAATGGGTAAGGTTTGGATTGATATTCAATGGTGGAGGAAGACCAATTTGGAAAAAAATGGAATAACAATCATACCAACAATCACAACACCATACAAACACACAATCGTGTTCACAATAACAACATCATACAAACCAAACAAACACAATTTTAGATTCTACAAAGCACCCCTTATTAAATTCTTCTTGTTAATTCAGGGGTTATCACATAAGTTTTATCATCCTACGGAATTCATTAATTATCCAAGTATACGTAAATTACCAATTTTTATATTCAAATGTTTAATAGGAACCAACCAACATGCAATTAATTTAGTGTGCAAATAAGGACCCCCCAACAGACACAATTTTCAATGGGGCGTTTACCCATACATTTCACAACATAACCATCAATATCAAATAGTAATGACATGCGGATAAGAGGAAAATAATGAGTAAGAGGAGAAAACTCACCGTGGAGGTGTTTTTCAGCATGCGACAGATGAGAGGCACGTGATAAAAGAGATTTCCAACTGAAATGAAAACATAAAATTAGAACTCATATGTTATACCTATCCAAAATAGGTCCAATGTGATTTTGGAATGGGACATGTCTAGTTAAATAGTTTTATTGGTCAATAGTGGGATTTCATTTTCCATCTATGATATTTTCTTTTTATTTATTTATTTTTTCCATATCTAATATTTTCCTAGATATTCAACTTATGAATGATACATGTCTGGTTTTCAAGAGAAAGATCATTTTTAATTTAGTCTAATTTAGGGGTAAAGTATTCCATATTAATTGTTTATTTTTTCCGGGGGATTGTTTATATCCTATAGGGATCATGAATTCCTCTTAGGTTAGTGGAAAGTCATGTCAGTTGTTGTTTGTGATACCATCATGGGCTATATCATTGCATTTACAATTGAAACTTACCCATTTCCATTTTAATATACGATTTGAGGGGGGCCAGACACTAATATAATCCCAACTCCATAGGAGTTTCTATGGGGGTGGGTCCTGATAGTATCACATTTGATAAATATTTTATAGATTTGACATAAGAGTAGTCACTGCTAAGGATTTCCTCATTTTTATGGTAGTAATGTTTTTTTAACCTAGTGTGTGAAGAAAACATACGAAACTAATAGGTGATTATAACTTATGTGATGACTTCATAACCTATGGACATATATATAGGAAATATCTTAAAAACCTCATTGAATATTAATAGGTTTGGTTCCATTCATTATATAGTTACATGTGATGTGGAATGTGTAAATTATAATCTTGGGGGGGGGGCTGAATGATGTGGATATGTTGATGGAAGTGATGATGTTGAAGTGTGTTTAAATATTCATGTATATTTTTCATTAGAATGAGGTTGGTTTAAGTAATTATATTTAGGCTGGTTGTGTTATTCTATCACAAGGTTCAATAAGAAGAGGTGCATCAATCATCCAAACATCAAATGGAATTACTAAAAAATAACCTAAATATAAGGGAGAACAAGATACACATCAAAACACAACACATAGGAAATCTGGGAAAACATGTATCACAACACAACACATAGGGACATGCCACAATGGGTCCCAAATGAGAAATAAATACGACACAAAGGAGATGTCCACACCACAATGTTTCCTAGTAAAAACACATCTAGAATCCACATGCACAGTCAACAATGAGATCATATAATATAGGGGAAAGGGACTATGATGCATTGGTTATAACTACACAATAACCTATAAGCCCTCAAACCCTCCATAGTGAAATGATACCAAAATTGGGAGAAATGTGAAAAATACACATTATAAGGTGTCACACCACAACCAAAACTCCATGAAACAACTATTACAAAACGACTACAACCATAAAAATTGTCTTCCACACCATATTTTCCACACCGTGCCACAAGCACAACCTCCACTATGTTGAATATTCACCATGTCATGGAATCTGGTTCTATTTTAAATATCAATTCAACTTCACTCTTTCACCTTCTAAACCAACCCTAGTTTATTCTTTAAAATACAAGGGTGTCACATGGATATGCGCTAGATAGACCTCACTTCTGAAAGAGAGTGTAACTCTTTAATATCTATCTTTCACCATACCAAGTCATGAATAAAAAACCCTTTCCTTTTACAAACCTAGATGCATAACCTATACATATGCTTTTTTCTAATGATAAGGCACAACTTGTCATCTAATTTTTGGTTAGGTTAGAAAAACCAAGCCACCTACCTTTTAATAGAGGTATAACTGGTGTGTGAGTTGAGTGATTAATACTCAATAAATTTTTCTCTATATAGACAATACAACCCAATGAAATATAAAATTGTTAAACCAATGAAATATTGTATATGATGCTACTAGTATAGAAATATTGAACTCTGACCCTTTAAATATGTAGCTTTGGGAAATCTAGCACAATATGTAATGCCTCAAAATTTCTGGGTAATTTTTTTTATATGGAATTATTTCAAGACTGAGAAATCTTACAACACATTATTTCGATGCCTGGAGTGCTTGGAATGATCCATAGAAAAAATGTTAGGCTTCAAATAGAATTTGTGAGAAGGTTTCCTAAAAAAAAGTGGAATAAATCTTAAACGGGTGCCCGGATCAGAAATATGAGGGCACCGTTGCGTTCAGGATGGCAGGTTTACCCTAGGAACGACTTACCATTAGTCGGAGCATGCCCCTAGGGAGAAAACCCAAAAATGCTATAACTGTAAATAAAATATGTAAATAAAATTATTTTATTTTTCAAATTCTTATAAATCACAAATAGTGACTCAGATTAAAAATACAAGACCACTTCTAAACTAGTAAGTGTATTATCTCCTTAGATAGATACTAACATTTTCTGGCATGGGCCTCCAGTAGAAGTTAGTTTTTGGCTGTAAATAAAATAATTAAGTAAAAATTATTTTATTGTAAAATCCTTAACATCTAAATGGAAACTCGGATTGAAAATCTGAGATTACCATTGAGCTCGTGAGGTTTCTTCCCCTTAGATGGAGCCTAACCTTGATAGGAGCGGGTCGAGGGTGACTGTTAATAATATTTGAACTTTTTTTAAGTTACGTTCAATAAATGTGTGTTGTGGCGAATTATATCTTTTGAATCGGTGCTCAGATTAAAAATCTGAGGTCACCATTGAATCCACAATTTCGGGATTCACATAAGGGAAGCTGAACTTTGACCGAAAATATTCAGACGAAAAAGTATTTTTTTGGACAATACAAAAAAAACCTTTGGTTATTTTATTTTATTTTTATTTGTGCAACCGTTGGAAAAATGGTATTGGGACTGCAGTGCAATGTCAAAACCATTTAATGGATTGACTCATAATTTTGGTAACCACGCTGTTTGGAGATTTAAATGAACATGTAACCACACCACTGAGATAATTAAATAGGTTCATTAAATATACTTATTAATGAACCTTATTAATTTTGTGGTGGGTTGATCCTCTACTCCTCTCTATTTAAACAAAGATAGGGAATGTGTTTCCAGCAGGCAAGAGGGGAACCTAGGATGAAGTGCAGTAAAGACTTCCACCAACTTGGAATAAAGCTTCGAGTGACAGACATAGGAGGAATTGATAGGCGATGAAAAGCACTGACAAACACCTTCAGACGTGGACACTTCTTCCTCATCCGTAGTGCCTCCCAACGATTATAAGGTAGGGGTTATATGTTTGATTCGTCCCCTTTTTACCCCGTTTTTTAATATTATGAAGAACGTCGGTCAACTGTGTAATGGGTGGACTAGCATATCACTCTTTATCATGGGAGGATAATGCAGGGTTTCATTATGTGAGTTTTTATAGTCTAATAATTCTTCTTATGTTATAATGATAACGCGGAGGGCACAGGCCGAACGAACAAGGCCATGACCCTCCGTTGAACCCGTTATGGTTCTGTTCAATGTGAGGGACTAGAAGAAGCGGTGACGTGACGATGGTGAGCCATGGTGGAAGGTCGCGACATCGAGCCACAACAGAGGGCAGACCCGCGCTTGCGGGTCCGTAGCGGGCCGATCCACGAGGACCAGCCAGGATGTGCGGCACTGCTGTTGAGCCAGGAGGCGCGCTGTGATGTCGTGGCATGGAGGAAAGCCATGGGAGAGAGAAGACCTGCACCTATGGATCTATATTGGTCCAAGAGATGCAGCGCCACCTGGAGTCGCGACTTTGAAGACCCGAACGAATTCGGCCATTCAGGAGGAGATTGGTCCCCCGTGCTCGGCCAGCGGGCTGAGCGATTCCACAGCCTGATGGGACACGCCTAGCTGGGTGGGCTAGGCCTAACCTATAGCCCCGTGTTCCTAACAAGTCCCAACCGAACTAGGCTAGGCCCAGCCCCTTTGGGCTGGGTCGGGTTGGTCTGACTGTGTCGAACCAGACCCGGACCCACTTACTGCCATGTTCTCTTAAATGAGCGTAACTCCTAAACTGGATGTCCGTTTGATGAACCATCTGTGGTTCTAGAACCCTTATAAGGAGGAGGAAGTAATTTTTAGATACACCACATGATTTACAAGGAAATTTGGAGTTTTTCTGGGTTGGATCATACACGAATCCAACCTGACCATCGGCAATAAAATGCCTATAACTTTTAGAATGGGTGTCCGGTTGACACGCCGTCTATTGCATTGGAACCCTTATGACATAATGGATCGTCCTGTTACTTTTTTTGGAACTTCGTGGTAGTTAAGGTCTAACCAATAACCGGAGGAGCATAACCAGGGTGTTTCTTGTAGTGAGAGTTAGGTTGGATACTCCCTTGATGACTCAAGGTGTTGTTATTTCTTACTCCTCTGCTTCGGTAGAGATGGGACTCCCCACGTCATGTGTGATTGTTCATTTTCCTCTGATATGGTTTCTCTATCTTTGGAGTCGGTACTCCACTATTGGACTAGGGAGTGGGTCCTCCATACTTAGCTCACATAGAGTCTGGTACTCCCCTACTAGGTAGGGTGCGTGTCCTCTATTTTAGGAGTAGGTACTCCCCTATCAACCCAGGGTGAAAGTCCTCCTTATGTAGTGCTAAATTAGATTCGGTACTCCCCTGCTATGCCAGGGTGCAGGTCCTCTAGCCTTGGGTTGGTTCTCCCCTGACGTACTAGGGCGCGGGTCCCCCACAATGAACAAACTACCAAAGTTTTGCTCCCCTACCAGGTAGGGTGCGAGTCCTCACATATGGAGTAGTAATCCTCCATCTCAGAGCAAGGATGGGGAGTGGGTCCTTCCGGGGTGTTGGAACTACCTCGACTGTAGGAAAAAGTTATGAGGGGTGGGCCTCTCAACTTGATGTAATCAATACCTAGGGTAAAAGTTAGTAATCCGTCAACGGACTGAGGTGCGGGACACTTCTTATTGGGGTGAATGAGATATCATGGGTTAGAGTGGAGTAGTGCTCCTCCAACCGAATTTTGTGTCCAGGAGTGGGCCACTTCACTTGGTTTATTTTTTCTTGCCTCAGGCACAAGACAGTGATGGTGTCCCCTCCATTGTTGGGCACTAGAGTAAATTCTAGTAGAAAGTTCCTAGTGGAGCACGTCCTTTTAGACATTCCATTGGGATTGTTGAGTTGTACCTGATATATTACATCTCTCAGAAGGGTGCCATAAAGGATGACCACTTCATCAAGTGTGTACTCCTGATCCTTGAGTTTATCTTTGAACCTTCTTTGGAAATCTTGAAAATGGATTGAGGTCAGCGCCTTATGTTTCTTTGTGGCTTAGACGAGTATATATGGATGACCTAGGTATATGAAAGGGCATATAACATAGTATAGCTAACTATGAATTATATTTGTGGTTTACTTCATGGTTGTTTTGTGGTATTTTTAATTTGTGGATTTCTGGGAGACCATCAAGGGTCTCAGGCCCCCCTACTGAGTACTTAGTCACTCATCCCTACATAGGCATCACCCACACATGTTTTGTTTGGTGCGGATGTTCGACATTTAAATTGGGGAACTTAGGGAGATGGGACCGATGGATGTTATGACAGTGGAAATTGTGGTCTAAGATAGGGAGGGGTCCAGTAGGACCAAGAAGACAAGGCATACTACTTCCGTTTCAAGTAGCTTCACTACTCTAGCGATCAGGTGGGATCTTCCACAGACGGTCGTCAGTGCTCTCTTTGTACTAGGTTGTTTTCAGTTCTTTTGTTGGGCTTGTATACTGGCCCAGTTACACCACATAGTGATTTACTTGCTATTGTACTATGTTTTCCAATTACTTAGTGTTCACCTTTTAGGTTTGTGGTTTTTGTTTATGAGTTCATGTGTGTACATGTATCCAGGAAAATGACTCCCACTTGTAGGTTAAAGATTTCGACGCTAGTCGCCAAACCCTATCCTTTGGGAGGTGGACTTGGGGTATGTCATGGAATAGGCCCCAGGGGATGGGTTGTGATAATGTGCTTTCAGAGGTGGTTTGTTCTATCTTAATGACCAAGGTTCTGTTGTATTTTTTTTGAGGAATAATGTTAAGTGTTTTGAGTTTAGCTTTCAGGCCAGAGACTCTAGTGTGGGTGTGGAGGCCAACGTATCCATACACCAGGACTCTAGACACCTGTTACCCAAATAGGTACATGGAAACACTGGTTGCAAGGAAAATAAGGGAATATGCATCTTGTATTGATGGTTGTGATTTCCATATTCCTTCTCAATTCAGCTCTTCAGATATAATCTTCTAATAGTGGTACATCTTGATCTATCTCATGATGACTCTACGTGGACGACTGGCTAGGATTCCAATATGAGTTCGTGAGGACAGCCTACCTAGATATGAGGCTTCTGTTCAAGGACTAGTGATTGAGATGGCCCCACCGAGTGGTGCACCAGGGCTACCACCACCTGATGGTCAACATCTACTGTCAGCAGCTCCAGTAGGGGAAGTTTGTAGGCTCAGTGCCCTACATGAGTACCATAGGCATAGACCTCCCATGTTCTGTGGAGAGACATATCCTCGGGTAGATGAGTATTGTCTTGAGGCTATTAATAATGTTTTATTCCTAGTGAGGAAACTACCTGACTGGATATATGTTCTAGCTGCAAGCCTTCTTTAGGGATCAATAGGATGATGGTGGAGCATGAAGATTCAAACTGAAGATGAGGAGACCCTCACATGGACAAACTTTGAGTGCCCCTTTAGAGAGGAGTTATTTCTGGAAATTTTCTACTTTGTATGCATACTAGAGTTGATGCACATGCGGCAAGGCAGCATGATGGTAACAGAGTACTCAACAAAATTCACCGATCTTTCTCGCTTCTCCGTAGATTTGGTATAGGACCCTTACTTCAGGGCCTGGAACTTCAAGAAGGGGATGCGTTAGGAAATCAGGGAACCATTGATACCTCTCAGCATTCGGATGCATTTTGGGGTATAGGAATGAGCCCTGGTGGTTGAGATCTTCTGGGTGGAGGAGCAAGTGGATCGAACCTATGACAGAGGTCACCATGTAGAGGTGTCTAATGGAGCTAGCAGGTGAATGGTGGAAGGATCATGGAATAGGAGTAATACCCATTCTTGGACCTAGAAACAGGGGTCTGTGACACAGCAGCAGCAACAAAGAGAAAATCAACCACTAAAGAGGTTGTGTTATCCTTGTAATGGATGGGGGAATCTCTCTAGAGATTTCCCAACCCACAATACTGCTGAGAGGGAGCCGACAGATGAACCTCCTTGGCAGAGACAGTGCTCGGGGCATGGAGTTCCACAAGTTGGCAGGCGGGGTAGAGGATTTGGAAGGGAAATAGGGGGTGGTCACCACTAGGCTCATGGAGCTCAATGATGTGGGCAAGGACTACTATATGGAGTCATGGATCATGACTAAGAAACTCCAGGAGAAGTTTGAGGTACAACCTATGTTTTTTCTTTTGATGAATTTCTAAATAGACACAAGTTCTAGACATTATTTTTCCATTAGTATTGTTCAAGACATTGAGGTTTCGGTTTGACCGTAGACTTGACACTCATGCTTAGATACTCCTGATAGAGGAAACCCATTGATAGTGTGACCAAGATCTTGGAGGCAAGAGTTGTAGTTGAGATCTCTTAGTTGTGGAATCGACACATTAAGACATCAATATGGTTATAGACTTCTATCATTCATGTCCGGAAAGATGATATTAAGAAATCGATGTAGTATATCTGCATGGTGGATAAATGGATTTCCTTTGCAAAAACAAAAACAGGGGGGGTGGGGGGAGCCCAGGCGGTACAGTCTGGACTCTCTTAAAGAGTACCACTTGAGTCGTGGTGGTGGAGTAAGACCACAAGATGTTTTCACAGTGCAGAATTGTTCCTATCCACCCATAATCAGTGGATATGGCACAAGTGGGAATGGCCATGTCTTGTTTCGGATTTTGGTGAGCCTACTTGAGGTTCTAGGAAGTGGGATGTTAGACCCCATGATTACAGATGTATCGTGATGCTTAGTGTTTTCCCCACTTGCTGCAACTAAAGAAACATGTTCCTATTGTGGCACGATGTTGACCTAGAAAGAGCTGGACATCAGAGTGGTTGATCTCGGTATTCCCTCGTGGCGCATGCTTTGAAGCAGCGCATGATCATTTTTTGGACCCAGTTTCTTCCTATGAGTTTGGGACTTGGTTTTTGAGGATGAAAAGTCAAAAGGTGGAGAGAATGTAACGTCTCAGAATTTCTGGGGAATTTTTTTATTTATTTTTAATTATTTAGAGATCGCGAAACTTGATGGCATGTGATTCCGATGCCCAGAGTTCCCATAATGATCCTTCGAAATATTGTTAAGATTTAAATTACGCACATGAACAGTTTTCCTAAAAAAAGTGGAATTATTCTTAAATGGGAGTCTAGATCAAAAATCTAAGACCACTGTTGCATTTAGGATGTCCGGTTTACCCTAGGCGTGACTTAACTTTTGTCAGTGAATGCCTCGAGTGCTAAAACCCAAAAATGGAATAACTGTAAATAAAATTATTAAATAAAATTATTTTATTTTTAAAATTATTATAACTCACAAACGGTGACTCGGATTAAAAATATGAGACCGCCGTTGAACTCTTGAGTGTATGCTTCCTTTAGGTAGATAATAAAATTGGCTAGTGCAAGCTGCCAGTGGATGTTAGTTTTTGGACATAAATAAAATAATTATGTAACAATTATTTGATTGTAAAATCCTTAACATTTAAATGAAACGTCGAATTATAAATATGAGAGAACCGTTGAGCTTGTGAGGTCATATTACTCTTAGGAAGAGCCTAACCTCGACCGACATGGGTCGAGGGTGATTGTTAATAATTTTTGAACTTTTTTTAAGGTATGTTCAATAAACGTGTAGGTGGAAAATTCAACCTTTTTAACTAGATCTCAGATTAAAAATCCAAGGGAACCATTGAATCTGCAGCACCAAGATTCACTTATGGAGAACTTAACTTCGACCAAAAAGGGTCAGAAAAAAATGTTATTTTATTGTAATTAAAAAAAAACTTTTGGTTATTTTATTTCATTTTTCTTCATGCAACCGCTGGAAAAACGGTGTTGGGATCATAGTGCAACATCAAAACCATTTAATGGCTTGACTCATTATTTTTTTAACCACATTGTTGGGAAATTTAAATGAACGTGTAACCACACCAATGAGATAATTAAAGAGGTTCATTAATTATACTCATTAATGAACCTCATTAATTTTGCAGTGCATTGATCCTATCCTCCTCTCTATTTAAAAAAAGCTTGAGCATGGGTTTTCGGCACGCAATAAGGGAACCTCTTACAAAGTGCAGTGATGACTTACACCAAACTATAACGAATCTTCAAGCGACGGACATTGGAGGAATAAACAGGAGAAGATAAGCGCCTATGAACACCTTCGGACATGGAAACTTCCTCCTTCTCTACAGTTCCTTCCTACGATTACAAGGTAGGGGTTATATATTTTCTTCCTCCCCTTTTTACCCCATTTTGAAATATTATTAACAACATGGGACAACCGTCAATAGGTTGACCCGTGTTTCACTCTTTAACATGGGTGGATAATGCCGAGTTTCATTTTGAGAGTTTTTATAATCTAAAAATATTTCCCATGTTATAGTTCTAACGCAGAGGACACGGGCTGAACGAACAAGGCTCAGAACCTCCACTGAACCAGTTATGGTTGTGTTCTATGTGGGAAACTGGAAGAAGAAGCAACGTGACGATGGTGTGCCGAGTGGAAGGTTGCGGAATCAAACCACATTGGTGGGAAGACCCACAACCATGGGTCCGTAGTGGGCTGGTCCAAGCGGACCGGTCCAGAGGGGCAACGCACTGTGATGGTGCGCTGTGACGGTGCGCTGCAACGGCGCGCTGCGACGGCATTCCGCGGAGGAAAGTCACGACATCGAGCCGCGATGGAGAATAGAATCACACCAGTGGGTCCGAAACGTGCCAACAGATGGGGCACCACCTGACACCGCAACTTTGAAGACTCAAATGACTTCGGAGGATTGGGAGGGGAGCAGTCCCCCGCGCTCAGCCAACGGGCCAAGCGATTTCACTTCCCGACAGGCCACACCCTGCAGGGTGGGCCAAGCCGAACCCACAACCCAGTGGGCCGAGCCCACGACCCAGTGTGTCGGAACATGACCAGTTGAACCGAGCTGAGCTCATCCCCTTTGGGTTGGGTCAGATTGGTTTGGATTTGTCAGACCAGACCCGGACCAACTTACGTCCCATTTCCCTTAAACAAGCGTATCTTTTAAACCAGACATACTTTGATGAACCATTTGTAGCATTGGAACCTTTAGGACGAGACACTCATTTTGAGATACACCATGTGACTTTTGGAGAATGATAAATTTTTTCCAGGATGGATAGTACCCAAATCCAATTGGGACTTTGTCACTAAAATTCCTGTAGCTTTCAGACTGGGTGTCCAATTGATGAGTCGTCTATTGTGTTGGAACCCTTATGACATGATAGATAATTATGTTACTTATTTTTGGAACTTCATGGCGGTTGAGGTATGACTGATAACTTTAGGAGTAGAACCAAGGTGTTTCTTATAGTGAGAGTTATGATGGATACTCCCTTGATGACTCAAGGCGCATGTATTCATTACTCCTCTGCTCCAGTAGATATGGGACTCCCCACATCATGAGTGTTCATTTTTTTCCTCTAAGTTGGTTTTACTATAATTGGAGTCGGTACTCCCCTATTGGACTAGGGCGCAGATCCTCGATAATTAACTCACATAGAGTCAATTACTCCCCTACCGGGTAGGGTGCGAGTCCTCTATGTTAGGATTAGGTACTCCTCTATCAACTCATGGTACAGGTCCTCCTTATGCAGTGCTATAGAAGAGTCGGTAATCCCCTACCATTCCAGGGTGTGGGTCCTCAAGCCTGGGGTCGGTAGTCACCTGACGTTATAGGGCGTGGGTCCCCCAAAGTGAACAAACTACAAGAGTTGTACTCCCCTACCGGGTAGGGTGCGGGTCCTCACATACGGAGTTATACTCCCCCACCTCTGAGTATTGACAGGGAGCGGGTCCTTTAGGTGATTTGGTGGTCCCTCGACTATAGAACACAGTTATGAGGGGTGGGCCTGTCCACATGATGTAATCGATACCCAGGGTATAATTTAGAACTCACTTGATGAACTGAGGTGCATGACACTTCTTAATGGGGAGACTGAGATATCATCAGTTAGACTGGAATAGTGCACCCCTAACTGAATGAAGTGTCGAGGAGTGGTCCGCTTCACTTGGCTTCCCTTGGTCTTTCCTCGGGTGTAATACTATGACTGCGAGACCACTAGTTCCAGGAACTAGAGGTAGTTCTAGAAAAAATTTCTCTATGGAGCACGTTGTTTTATAAATTCCATTAGGAATGGTTGCGTTGTACCTGATGGAGTATATCTCTCTTATGTGTGCCATCAGGGATGTCCAGTTCATGAATCGTGTACTTATATTCCTTGAGTTACACTTTGAGCCTTCTTTGGAAATCCTGGAAATGGATTGAGTTCGGTGCCTTGTGTTTCATTTTGACTGAGATGAGTATATTTGGATGACCTAGGTATATGAAATGGAATATACATGAGTATAGATGACTATGAATAATATTTGTGGTTTAATTTGTGTTTTTGTGTGTGGTATTTTTCCTTGTGTATTTCTGAGAGACTATCGAGGGTCTCAAGGTCCCCTACTGAGTACTGAGTTACTCAACCCTGTACAGGCTTCGCCCATACGTGTTGTGTCTGGTGCAGGCATTTTACGTTTCAATAGGGGAACTCAGGGATATGAGGATGAAAGGCGTTTCGAGGGTGGACTTGGTGTCCTAGGACCGGGATGGGTCCAGTAGGACTAGACAGATAGGACATACTACTTCAACTTCTAGTAGCTTCACTACTCCAGCGATCAGGTGGGATCTTCCACAGACAGTCATCAGTTCTCCCTTTGTACCTTGTTGTTTTTAGTTCTTTTGTTGGGCTTTTATACTAGCCGGGATACACCATTTAGTGCTTTACTTGTTGTTGTACTCTGGTTTCTGATTAATTAGTGTTCAACTTTCAGCTTTGTGGTTTTTTTGTGAGTGCATGTGTGTACAAGTATCCAAGAAAATGTCTCCAACACGTCAGTTGACACCTTCAGTGCCAGTCACCAACCCCTAGTTTTTGGTAGGCGGGATTGGGGTATGTCACGGGTCGGGCCCTGGGGGACGGGTTCATGACACAATAGTATAAACAAATGCAGCTTTCAAACTTTAAAACACTTCAGTAATCATGGTACTAGTTTTCATTGACCTCCATTTATAGATGAAATTACAACAACCTATAACCATTAAATAATTTAAATATAAATAATATTACTTCCATAATTCCTGAAATGGTCTCAAATTTTATTTTATTAGTCATTTATCATGAATGATAATTCCTCACATCAACTAATCTACATAATAATAAGTATTAAAACCCTCTATCAATATTGTGATTAAACACTTTGAATAATCCCTATAATCACATGAAATAAAACCTTTGAAAAACAAATTAATTCAGAGTCTAATTATATTCTTTTAATATATACATATCCATTTAAGATTCATAATAATCTCTCTAATATTTTAACTGAGAATCGTTATTTAAATATTCATGAAGATTCCTCTAGATTCATTATGAAGAATATTAATTAAATTATAAAAATTATCTATCATTGATTATGATTATGATCCTAATATAAAATCTTATTGATATTGCATCTTATACAAAACTAACATCACCTAAGTTATGATAATACATAAAATCAAATCCACTGAATACAGAAAATTCATCTCTTAATGCACTGTAACATGTAAGATTCATATATTTATTATATTCTAAACATGTAATGGTAATCTTCTCTTCATATATAAGAGTCTATAATATTCCAAATATCTAAATATATGTAATGAAGAATAGTAAAAATTCATTATATAAGAGACTCACTGGGGGGAATCTGTGCACTTTAGAGGTGGCTACTAGGACGGTCATCAGTTGAGGAGGGAACACTTGAGCAGGTCATGGGGAAAAGGGGACGCACAAGGAAGAGAAGGATAAGGAGGAGGAGGAGGAGGAGGAGGAGTAGGAGGAGGTGACAGAGGAGGATGAGTTTGTGGCCAGAGGATGAGGAGGTGGCAGTAGTAGTGGAAGAGGAGGAGAAGGGTCATGATGAAGGAGGGGTTACAGTAGATGAGGAGAAGGAAGCAGCATTGGAGGAGGAGGAGGAGGGGTTGTAATGGAATAGTGGTCGTGGAGAAGGAGGGATCGACGATGCAAGGATCTAATTCCATGAAGGATTGAAAGGGTACTAGGTAGGAGAATCCTATTAGGGTTCTTTCATAAAAACCACTAGAACCTTTATCACCGCTAGTTAAAAGTGCTCATAAAGGTATGTTTTATAAGCGCTAAAATAAAAAACACTAATAAAACAGACCTTTATCAGCACTTTATTAGCATTGATAAAGACATTCCTTTATCAGCACTAAAATTATAGCATTGATAAAGACTTAATTTATCAGCATTAAAATTATAGTTATAATAAAGACATATTTTATTAGCACTTTTCTAGCGTCGATAAAGTCCATATTTATCAGTGCTAAAAAAGAACTGATAAAGGTATAATTTTAATAATTTATTTATACTATTATATATTTATTTAAAATGTTATATAAAATAAATATATATTTATTTATTAATAATTATAACTTTAAATATTATACATTTAAAAATATTGGTATATAATTGTTAATATATATATATATTAATAAAATTATAATTACCAATGTATTTGAAATGTATTTTTTTATATATTTAAAAATATAATAATTTATATTTATTATTTAAATATATTTAATGTAACTTTATAAGTACATTTTTAGAATATATATAGTTCATATGGGTAACATTATGAATTTATCAATATACCACATCAATGGACAATGATATGCAATGTATAAATGAACATTCATGCATATGATGCATGACATATACATATTATCAATATATTCATTAACTAAATTCATTGGAAAACACATATATATTCAATAATTTTAATTATAAATATATATTAAAAAGTATTATATGTTTATAAATAAAATAAATATATTAATAATATTAAATATAATAAATATAATAAATACAATGAATTAATCCAATAGATCTAATAAATCTAATAAATATAAATCTAATAAATCTCAAATAAATATAATAAATATATTTATTTTTTAATATAATGTGGAATGACACCGTTTAGGGTAGGATGAGAGTTTAGGACGCCTTATTTGATGGCACCACAGTAGGATAGGGTTTCACTCCTAGATCCATGATGGTTTCCTTCTTCCTCACCCACAAGCAGGTATCACGATCTTCAGATTGGTCTTGGGTAGAGATGCATGTGCCAGATGTACCGGTGATTGAGGAGGCTATTTCGCCCGGGCATGCTTCGACCGTGATGTGTGATTCTATACGTTCTAAGGTTGGGTTTCCTAGACCTAATGAAATGGTGACTGAGAAGAGTTATGTGAGTAAAACAATGAAGGTTTCTCGGCCTATTCAACATGTGGTTGCACCATGACGACTTTAGGGGTAGAGGAAGATAATTTTTCCAAGATTTCGTTATCCGAGAGGTATGATTCTCTGCATTCTATGGATGGGTTACCCAGATATGCTGACAGGGTGGTCGAGAAGAGTAGTTCAGGTATTACAGTGAAGGATTCATGGAATTTTCAGTTAGTGGTTGCACCACAAAATAATTTGGGGGATTATGCGGTTGTCACTCTTGATCATGATTTAGGGATCTGAATCCATGAAATTCAAGATTTTTTTGGAGAGGGAACCTAAGTTAATCATTCTTTTTCCCGCTTCAAAGGAGTGCCTGATTCTTCCATTCAAAGAAAGTGAAGCATTTTACATATCAAAGTTGATCCCGCCAAAGTTTTAGAATGGCTAAAAATGGGTGAGTTTTCAATCATTGCTCGATTATTTCTTCCTAAGGGCTCTCAGCCTCTGAAAATTAAGGATCTCAAGGATTAAATTTCATTGATTTGGGGTTTTTCATTATGTAAGTGCATCTCACTAGGATGGTGATACTTCCATATGCTCTTCCCCTTGGATAAATTGAATGCCCGAGCATGGGTTTTTGGTTCCATTTCTCTCAAACCTTGGATTATTCACCTGTGAGAATGGGAAAAGAAATTCAATCCATTTTAGGTTGGTCACAACACTACTAAAATTTTGGTTAGAGTCTATGGGTTGAATTAGATACTCTGGATCCAAAAAAATTGTATGATATTTCTATGTCCATCGGCATCCCGATCAAAATTGTCAAGGAAACAGAAGCAACACATTTTGGGAATTTTTCCTCGTTCTTGGTTGAGGTTGAACTAGGATTGAATCTTCTTGACAAGGTAATGCATGAAAATGATGATGATATCATTGATCTAAAGATCACTTATGAAAAAGTTCATAAATTATACAAGTAATTCAATGTTATTGGTCATGAATCATCTACCTGTAAGTTCTCTATAGTTTGTAGCTTCTGTGCTTTGTGTGGACATGATGTGAGAAGATGTCTCAAGAAGATCAAAATTGATCCTTCTCAAAAATATGATGTTCCATAATTGAAGTTTCATGAGGATAGAAAATACTTTTTTAAGTGCAATGATGGACTAGCCATTTCTACTGACACTGTCGACTAGAGGAATCAGGTGTAGGGTGTTGTTCCCAGGGAGGAATCCACACTAATAGTTGATGGGAAAGGTGATCATCACCTTGCTTCAGGGAATAAGATGATGTCTTGGGATACAATATTTTCCGAGGCAATGAATGATCATAATGCTGATACTTCTAGAAAATACAAATGTGATGTATCTCAACAACCTAAATCTTGTTCCATTATTTCTAAACAAGTGTCTGGAGAGGTATTGAAACTTTCAAAGGAAAGGGTGGATACTTTATGTGACCGAAATGGTATGAAAAATTTATAATCTGACTCTCTAGTCATTTCTAATACTTGTCATGATTCCTAAAAGTCTTTTGTGGATAATGAGGGATTCAACACATCTCATAAAAGAAGACAAATTCCTCAGTTGTCACTCTAGTTGTGGCAGACAAATCGATTGTATAGATCCCTACTTCTTTATCTGATAGGATTATTGATGGTGTTACCTTTGATCCAGCTGAAGCAATGGAGGTTGAGTGGATGATGATGCCAATGAAAAGAGAAACCTCCTCTGAAAAATGTAAGGAACGACAAGAAAATAGCCCTGATTCTGAAATCACTGATGATGAGACACATTAATAGAGGCTTCAATCTCTTCCTTCAAGTAAGGGGAGACCTAGAGGTCGAGGGCACAATCATGTAAGGGCCACCTGGAATGAAATACAAGAAGAATAAAAGTGGTTAAGAGCATGACTATTGAAAAATATTTACCAGTAGTTCTTCCTTTGTGTTTTCCATTTTATTCCTATTCTCTTTTTAGCTACTTTATTTAACTTGCTTTCAATTAATGGGGCCCATAATCCATATTTCGTTATTATTTAATGAAATTTATTATAATCTTATAATTATTTAATTATATATATATATATTTAATTATAATATTTGAAATAATTTTTTATATTAAATATATATATATATATATTTGAATTATTAAAAAAATATATTAATTATAAACATTTGTTTTTTATTTAATGTATACAAATAAAAATTATTTTTGAATATAAATATAATAATTTTATATAAATTAATAATAAAAACTTTTATCATCAAAAATAAAAGTGATGATAAATGTACCCTTTATCAGTGCTAAGAAAATCGTTGATAAAGGGTACACCTTTGTCAGTGCTTTTTTTTAGCGCTGATAAAGGAGAAATTTATTAGAACTTTTAGCTAGCACTAATAAAGGCCCCCCTTCATCAGCACTTTCTTCTTCGTTCTGATAAAATGTAGTGCCTCCCTTGACATGTTTTTTGGTAGATATTACTCATGTTCCAAGAATCTAGTAAAGATTTATGGTGTGCATGTCAACTTTAGTTATAATGAAAAAGGAAAAATCATTGGCCTAGGATAGAATGGTAAATGTAATTCAGTTTTAATGTGTACAATAAATTTTTTATGGATTGAAATATAATCTTCTTAGTATTTCACAATTATGTGATGATAGTTTTCATGTTAAATTTGATAATGATGCTTGATATGTTTTCAATTCAAAAAATGAGTTAGTATTTTATGCTTTTAGAAATTAAATTTTTTATGTTCTTAACATAGATTCTTTAGTTTCTCAAAATTATTCTTTTTTGAGTTACTTTAATAAAGAGACTTTTCTTTGGCATAGAATACTAAGACACTACAATATACACTACCTTATAAAGCATACTAGAAAAGTATTAGTCAAGGATCTACCCAAACATGTGTTTCCAAATGAAAAAGTTTGCAATCCTTGTCAAAAGGTAAAACATCCTAAAATATCATTAAAATGAAAGAAAAAAGTTTCAACTTCTCAACCTCTAAAGCTGGTTCTCGTGGATTTGTTTGGAACTTCTAAATATTCATGTCTTAATGTGAATCACTATGCCTATGTTCTTTTAGATTACTATTATAGATATACATGGAACTTTTTATTAGCTCACAAAAGTGAATATTTCTCTCACTTTATCAAGGTTTATAGAATATTAGAGAACCTATGTGGTCTTAGAATTAAATCCTTAAGAAGTGACGATGGAAATGATTTTGAAAACCAAGAGTTTGAATCTTTTTTTGTCACAAAATGGATATATTCACAACTTCTCTGCCCCTAAGACACATAAAACAAATAGTGTAGTAGAAAGAAGAAATAGAGCCCTATAAGAAATAGATAGAACAATGCTTAATGAATATGATCTACCTATATACTTTTGGGAAGAATCTATCAATAGAACATTCTATATAATCAATAAAGTCTTGATTAGACCGATTATTTAAATAACTCTTGATGATTTGTGGAATAATAAAAAACCCAAGGTTAACTACTTCGATGTTTTTTCTTGTAAAGTCTATATTCTTAACACCAATGACAATATAGACAATGTTTCCGCCAAGAGTGATGAAGGAACTTTCCTATGTTATTAAATTTCCATTAAATCTAATAGAGTCTTCAATAAGAGAACCAAATGTGTTGAATAATCTATATATGTCATGTTTTATGAGACAGATCCACATGATCCAAAGACCTCTCTAGAAAATCTTGAGAATGATATATCAAACTTGTACATCAATGCTAAATTGTTTGACCATCCTATGATAGAATTTGTTAAAACTTCCAGTTCTAAAAATTATTCAGATTTGAGTCATGATGAGCCCGAACCAACTGTAGAACCTAAAGTGACTATCCCTTATTTTTCTAGATCTTTTAGAACCCTTAAGAACCATTATTTAGGTGATTTTGTTGGAGATTTAGATAAATGAACACATGCTAGAGCTTCTCTAAGAAACCAGTTTGAACATCAGGTCTTTTTGTCACATCTTGAACCTAAGACCATCAATGAGGCAATCAATGATGAATTTTGGGAAATGCCTATTCAAGAAGAATTAAATAATTTTTAATGAAATAAAGTCTATAAACATGTAGATATACCCAAAAACATATTGACCAGATGCACTGAATGGGTGTTTGAAAATAAATTTGATGAATCTCGTACCATAGTAAGAAACAAAGCTATTTTAGTTGCACAAGGATATAGTCAAGAAGAAGGGATAGATTATGAATAAACTTTTTCACTGGTTTATAGACATGAATCCATCATAATACTATTATCTTATCCAACACATCTTAATTTGTAACATTATCAAATGGATTTCAAGAGTGAATTCCTGAATTGTTCTATAGTTGAGGTTGTTTTTGTTGAACAACCCCTGGTTTTAAAATCCCTCAATTTCCAAATTTATTTTTCAAATTAAAAGAATATTTATATGGTTTAAATCAAGATTCAAGAGATTGGTATGATAGATTATGTAGTTATCTTATTTCTAATGTATTTAAAAAAATTATAAATGATACTACACTTTTTATGAAAAAAATTTCAAAAGATGTTTTACTTGTTAAAATAAATGTTGATGATATAATTTTTTGATCTTTAAAAAATTATTTATGTATTTATTTTTGAAAGATGATGAAAAATGAATATGAAATGAGTTTTATGGGTAAATTAAAAGTATTTCCTAGATTTCAAAAATTTTAAAATATGGAAGGTATTATTTTGAATGAATTTAAATATACTGAAGATCTTATAAAACATTTTAGTTTAGCTAGTACTAAAAGTAGTGATACTCCAATGAGCACCACCTGTAAGTTGGATCTTGATGATAATGGTAAATCTATTTATCAATCCAATTATAAAAGAATGATTGTATGTTTACTCTACTTGACTCCTAGTAGGCCTGCTATTATGTTTAGTGTGTGTATGTGTGCTCATTTTCAAGAAAATTCTCAAGAGTCACATATTCTTGCGGTAAAAATGACGTTCAAATCCCTCAAACATACTACCAACTTAGGAATGTTCTATTATAGAGGGAAATCATTTTACTTAGTTAGCTATTCAGATTCTGATTTTGGTAGTTGTGTGTTAGATAAAAATGGAACCTCTTTAGCATTTCACTTTTTGGGAATTTCACTAGTTCCATAGTGTTGTAAAAAATCTAAACTCTATTGCATTATCTACTACTGAATCTCAATATATATCTACTGGTGGTTGTTGTCCCCATATTTTGTGGATGAAACACACTTTTCTAGACTATAGATATCAATTCAGATATGTTTCTATAAATTGTGATAACACAAGTTCTATTAACATATCAATTAATCTTGTTTCTCATTATAGAAAAAAGAATATTTATGTAAGACATCACTTTTTGAGAGACCATTAACAAAAAGGTGATATCACTTTATAATTCATTGGAACTAAACATCATCTTACTGAAATATTCACTAAGCCCTTATATTCTGAAAGGATAAATTGCATTATATATGAATTAGGAATGATCAACCTTGAGTGAATATATTACTATTTCAGTTTACTATCTTAGGATTACTATCTCAGTTTACAATCTCAGGATTACTATCCTAGTTTACTGTCTCAGGATTTCTATCTCAGCCTACTGTCTCACAGCTTGGTGTCTTATGTTCATTGTCTCACAAGTTATGGTCACACCATTTAGAGTCACAATGTAATATGGACTCTGTGAATGCATGTACTGGTTTCACTATATTATTCAGAATTTGTTTTAGATTTTTCTAGTGTCGCATGTTTTATTTTTTACCAAGTTTTTGTGTTTGTGATGTTTAAACTCCCTAAATGATAAATATTGATCACTTCACTTCTCTTGAGCTCACTTCTCTTGAAACTGAAACCATATGTCTCTCTCAACTTGATTTCTCTCCTTCTCATTCTTCTTCAGCCCACGCTGAATGCCTAGGATGAACTATCCATCCTCATTGGCTCTTGAGAAGTGAAAGTCTCTGAAGAAATAGAAGAAGGCTCATGTTGTAATGCCCAAGATTATGGTAAATCAAGGTCTTGTGGATAAGAACATTAGTTCCATAGAAAGAAATCTATGTGAAGTGTCTCTTGTCTAGTAAGCCTCTTGTTCTTTGATTTTTAAAAGTACAGGGTTGGTTGGATTGGTTTACGAAAGAGAAAAAACCCACCTACCCAAATATTGTTTATGATTTTTATTAGTATGTCCAGTTTAACTTCAATTCCAAGGAGTATTTTGTGGTTAAGAGTTGGGTAAATGGTCAAATATGCACTTTTTCCTCAAGGTTATGGGATTCATGCCTAAGAATACATCATAAAGGGATCTTTGAGGAATGCCAGAGAGGTACTCTTCCACCTAGAAATGTGTTTATCTGAGAAGTGGCTCTTGGATGTTTGACTATAAATAATAAGAAAAGAAGTAATATTTCTATTGATCTGGATGGGGAGTCAGGTTTTTGTTTTAATTCATTCAACATCACATTTTCCCAAGGAAATTGGATTTTTCCACTATTAAGTATCAGGGTGTGTTTTTTATTCATCTTTTGGAGAATAGACACAAAATAAACTTGTGTATGTATATTATACTTCACGTTTGTAATATGGTCAAAACTACATCAAATTCAACCTCCCTTTTTTATTCAAGGGTTATTTCTGCTATTCTTCTAGCCAAAGGTGTGGTTGGACATAATGAATAAGTGTTTGAGGAATATGATTTATGTATCTCTAAGGATACTTGAAGTAGAATAAAAATAATAAGGAATCCATGGAAGAGATCATGGGTTGAGGATAATTATAGGTTGTATGAGGATTTTAATACTATTGAAAATCCACCACGACCTAAATATGTATGTAATAATGGATTAAAATCTGATGATATTGTGGTCTATTTAGATCAAGAAATAGATGATGATGTTAGTGAAGGATTTGTGGGAGTATCTCCTGAGATATCACATCTCTATAAACTTGATGTTTATGCAAGTGTAAGTGATGAAGATGATACTAAAGGAAGTGTTTTTGTAGAGAAAGATCATGTTGCTATGGAATAAACTAAAGAATATGTTGAAATTGAATTAATCTTATCTGTAGTGGAAAGGATGGAATAGTATTTTTAGATGGATAGAGATCTGGGTAAGCCTGACAGAACTCAAATTATGGGAACGAGTTAAGAAATTGAGTCTCTCAGTACTAGAAGAGATGCACTACTTTATGGGGAGCATCACCCTAGCATATAAATATTTCAAGTTCCAAATCCTGTTGACCCAAGTTATATGCACTACTGGAAATATGATCTTTCCCAACACTTCTATACCAATAGTTTGTAAAAACCGTTGGTATAGCTACCATTTCCCAACGGTTCACCAAAACCGTTGGGAAAGCCATAGATTTCCCCACCTTTCCCAATGGTTTGGAAAACCGTTGGGAAAGGGTCACTCTTTCCCAACGGTTTTGGTGAACCGTTGGGAAAGGGGGTGTTTTGATCCTCTTTCCCAATGGTTCACCAAAACCGTTGGGAAAGAGTGACCCTTTCCCAATGGTTCACCAAAACCGTTGGGAAAGGGTGTGTTTTGAGCCTCTTTCCCAACGGTTCACCAAAACCGTTGGGAAAGGTCACTCAAAATTTCAACCTTCACCCTAAATAAACTCAACCCACCCTAACCTATCCCAACGGTTTTGAAAACCATTGGGAAAGGGCTATCCCAACGGTTTTGAAAACCGTTGGGATAGGTTCTTTAATTTTTTTCCAGATCTACTAAACGAGCACATTATATAAATCAAAATTTTAAATAATTATGATAATACATATATATATTTATGAAATTATGTTTACAAAAGTGATGTTAGCTTAGTGGTTAAGTCGTTCGATTATAAACGAGGGGTCCTGGGATCAAATCCCAGTGGATGTTTTATTTTTTGAATTTATATACCAACGGTTCCATTACCGTTGGTATAGATTTCATATTACCTATACCAACGGTTTCCAAAACCGTTGGAATAGGTCTATACCAACGGTTTTTGGAAAACCGTTGGTATAGACCTATCCCAACGGCTTACTTGGCTACGGTTCTCCAAACCGTTGGTAAAGGTTAGCTTTCCAGTAGTGGTGGATACCTAGTATAGTTTTCCTAGTTATTTTTATGTGGATGATACACAATAAGACTTGGTAAAAGAGATAGATCTCTCAACTGTGTCTTAGTTGAAACTAATATCTTCTAAAGAAGTAACCCTTACTAAGGAATTTGAACACGTTTCAATTTCTGTTTCTGAACCTGCTTAAGAATATACTGATTTTGTAAGTCATAGTGATCTGAATGTTTTTGTAGACAACTTGTGCTCTACATTTAGGAAGCTCCAACAGTCTCAACCTACACCTCTGACAAATCTTAGTAAAAGGGATCCTTCACTATTGTTAGAGAAGATTATATGGAAGATACAACCCAAGATGCTTCTTGAAATTCATAATGTTCTTGTTGAGAACAAAAAGTTGAGTGATGAGGTGAAATCTATAAAATATATGGTTCATGTAATGAAGAAAGACATGAAATCTATTCAATTTCCTGTTTCTCATATTAGTGAGGATGATGCTGATAAGATTCTATAGAAGGTTTTGTCGTTGATTCAAACAAATTTTATTAATGTGTATGAAAAGGTGGTTGAAAACAACACCAATATAGCCAATGAGATGCGTTGGCTTCTCTCTATACTCAATAAGATGTCCGATGAATATAGAGGTTGTTTAAAAACTATTCTAAATTATATTAAGACTCTCACATCATCTATTTACACTCCATATTCCTCATGATAGCAATCTCTGTCTGTGGACATTGACTTGATCAGATCTATTTTAAAATAAGATATCCATCTAGTATTGAGTGGTGTTGATAAGGAATATCTCTCTATTATCATTAGGAACATTGAACATTAGGTTGATTTGGTGAGGATTCATTGAAATATTATTACTGATAATCTGGAATAAATCTCTAAGAACGTGGACTAATAATTTAAGGTAATTTATTCTAAGAATGATTTGAATACTCATTTCAAGTATGTTTTAGATAATTTGAAGATACCTCCAGTCACTCAACCCTTCAAGGATGAAGTGGATAATATCAAGGAATTCACACCCCCTATGGAGAATTTTCTGGAAAGAAAGGATGAATTTGAGAAGGCTATGTTGTATGGTTGATATATCATCACAGAATTTATCAACCTCTTGAAACCTTATCTCCATGTTTAGAGTACTGTAATTGTGGCTCCTATAGCTACTCCTTTGAGGGTTGGTCTACCTTCTTCTATCTATCCTTCTTCCTCCTCATCTTTTCCACCAGTGACCATATTTGTTGCTCAGGTTTTGAGCCTGATTCGACCTGTCATTATTGACCAACCTTTTCCTTGGTCTTCCATCTGACCTACCCTTTCACCTTCTATAATTAAATGAGTTCCACTACCTTTCCTAGAAATTTCTTCTACCACCTTTACTTCTACACCTCTTTCTTCTCCAACTAATGTCTCTCACAAAAGAAAATCCAAGTCTGACGACTCTACCAAGAAGTGAATGCTGATTTTTATAGGGATATATTCTATTTTTCTTCCTGACGATAATGTTTTTTGTCCTTTTATTTAATGGAATGTAACCTGCTATTGTTTCTCCACGTGTTATTTTCTTTTTGTCTTTATTTTTCTATTTCTCTCTCTTCTCTTTTTGATAATCCCAAATGGAAGAGATAATATCAGAACTAGAATTTTTGAGGGAAAATATAAGAATCAGAATTTTAAGGGGGAGAAATAATAAGGGGGAGACATAAGGTAAATGAAATACACTTTATGTTATTTATTACATATATTATTTAATATCTTTATATGATAAGTAATCTATTTATTTATTTCTAAAATATTTGGCTTGTAAATTCCATGGTTTTTTATCATAAAAAGGGGTGATTGTTTGACTGTTGATGTTTTAATAGTCATAAATCTTGTTTGGAAATTATTGTAATCATCATGTTTTAATTCATACAAATCATGTTTTAAAATCTTACAACTCATGTTTTTAAACTCTCAAAATATCACACTCAAAATCTCACAAATCATGTTTGAATACTTTAAAATATGATTAATATTGTTCTATTATGTTTTAGTATGATTATGATTAACATTAATTCATTATGTGAATATTTCTTCTTAAGAATTCTTATATATATTTAACTAAGTTTCTGAAACCATAAGCTTGCTACTAGTTCTATATTTTCACAACGTCTGTGACACTGTAATCTTTCTAGTAGTTCTAGAATTCACAATGTATGTGACACCATAACCGTGATACTGGTTTGAGAATTTTCAATGGAACAGACACTGTAATCTTGCTAAGGGTTCCATAATTCAAAAAGGACCAGACATCGTAACTTTATTACTGGTTCCAGATCTCACCATGATTGTGGCATCATGACTGTCTCACTTTGACTTTATCATAGTGACTATGGCACTATGAATGTATCACTGTGATTGTCTCCTCGTAACTGTTACACTATTCCATACTTAAACATTTTTCTGTAATTTCTAATTAAATTTAATATTCATTTCTAACGGTCATATTTGAGTTATTTTATGACACAAAAATAATTAATTATCTTTTGCAGTCCTATAAGTAGAAGGTATTAGGTACAACGTGTAGATATTGTATTCCATGTCATCTCCAATACAAGAACCCAAAATCAAATAACGCATGAAACTCGAGTATAATCGATGATTAGTTGAATGCATGAAAAAGAAAAGAACCACCATACATGGAAGAATACATCGAAAGAAGAAATTTCAATTCATACTGGATATAAACAAATAATAACATGTTGTGAACCATCTTGAAAATATCCTTGTAGAAAATTAGAGAAGAAGAAGAACATCTCACTGCCCTGAAAACCAGAACACTCGACACACGACACTCTAATTTCAGAAGAGAACTGGAAAATTGCATTTTCTACATCCAAAGAGTCTACAGCTTTATTTCACAACACACAAAGCCTTATAAACTGAATCTCTTTACAGTTTACTATGTTGTGGGTTGCTTCATTACTATTTTGGGATTTGTGTATATCTATATTAGAACCACACACTTTCTCCTACACTGAAATAGAGGATACATGATATCCTAACTCAAAGATATTTTACACCTTTTTTAACCCACGTATAACTATAGAAGATTTCTTGTGTGACCTGGCTATTAGTTTTCGCATGTAGAACAGAGGAAGAGGTCTTGTGATCTGGATAGTCTTGCATGCTGTTGTTAACCCCGATCTAGGGTTTGGCTCAAAGATATATATATATATATATATATATATTTTGGTGGTAGGTGATCACCTAGTGGAGTTTATGAGGTATCAACTTGAGACTGAACAACTTGTTTTTTCTACTGTGTCTTTCAATTTATACTTCCTCTATTTTAACTCATATTTCATAAAACTAAATTTTACTTTGTTAGTTAGTCTTGGATAGTAAATGTAATTTTTCCTCCTTATTCTAGTAGTTTAAAAAGTTGTATCAATTTCTCACATTATTATAATCGATAATTAATCAATCATATGAGAAACTATATGAACTATTAAGCTATTATAATTTTACTACCTTTGTTAACTCGCTAGTTTTATTTTAATTAGGAAATCTTTTAAATAAAATTTTTAACATAAATTTTTATAGGAACTCAATTCACCACCCTCTTGAGTGTCCTACTCTGACCATCAAAATATAAATTTTCGTTTTGGTAATATATAAATAATAATTAAAAATAGAGTATATAAAAAAATGGAGAATGGTGTATTTAATAAATATATCCCCTATATTAAACACTTACACTCAATAAATACTACTCAACGTGATTTAATAAATAAAAATAGAATCATTTCATTATAATGATGTTTAAAAATAAAAATATCATTCTTAATATAACTTAATATATATTACGTTAAATAATATTTGAACTAAAGAAGATTTAGAAAAATATATCCCTTAATTTATGCATTCTAAAAATTGATATCAATTAATAAAATATTATATAAAATATTAAATCTTCAAAATTTAATAGGAAATATCCACCTTAAATAATGATTCTCTTTCTTAGATAAATAAATCTATAATTTCCCCCCTTTAAATCCATATTTTATACTTTTATATAAATTTTTTATAAATCTTCTTGTACAAACATTTTAAAAACTAAAATTTGTAATTAAACATGTTAAATGGCATTAAATTTAATAATATAATATTTTTAATGTTTTAAAAATAAAAACTAGTGGTCTCACATGCTAGAAAACATCAATATAAATTATAAAAAATGATCACTGGATGCAATGAATATAAGAAGATTTAAGTTTAGTCCAATATAAAAGATGATAAAACATTAAATTTATGTATACTTTCTATAAGAAAAATACTTACATAATAATCTAGATGAGCTTAGGTATAATTATATTTATGAAATATCATGTAAGATTCATTGATGAAGAATGATTAGTCGAGGTAACTTTAAATTTGGATTTAGAAATAAAATCCATTTTGACTAAAATATTAAGAAAACTTTAATGAGAAGTCACTTGTATAATGACAAAATAAAAATCATCTAAAAGAGTAAAATAATAAATATCTTTAGTTTTTCCTTTCACAAAATGATTTTCATAATTCTGTAGTAATCTCCTATTACAACTAATATAATTTATATTTTATTTTTCTAGAATTTCATTTTTAGTCTCACAAACTCATCAAAAATTTAACTTAAAATAATAAACATAGATGAAATTTCCTTTAAACTCATAATTTTATCCTTAATCTTTGCATTTTATATTTGTACAGATTCAAGATCGGCATAGATTTTATCTTTTTTACTAAAACCATATTTTTTCAAAAAAAAAATACTCTATTTATTATGTTTTATAGAGGATGATCAATAAAACATTAAATTTATTTTCCATTTCAAAATTATTTCTAGAAATAAAATCTTTTAACTTCTCATTCTCCTACTATGCTTATAAATTTCAAAATTAAGGAGAGAAATAAAAATTAATATAAAAAGGAATATTATTTTTTCCCTTTTCACTTTTATATTTTTTAATTGAGTCAAAATCTTCTATACAACTCCATCTTGTTGTTAAATCTTTCATTATTTTTATTTTTCAATATTAAAAATTCAAATTTATTATTTCATTTTTTATAATATTCAAAACATCTAATATTAATCAAATTACCATTCCTTTTAAAATTATTTTTGAACTTTTTATTCAATTGATTTTTTTACTTTTCAATTTCTTCATGATTCTATGTAAACACTTTTTTAATTGATTTAAATCATCAATTTTCTCAAAACTCGGAGAGCCTAAATAGTAACTAGAATAGTTAGAAGATGCAAGTTTAATAGACTCATAAAAAATTTCATTTTTTCTATCAAATTCATTATCAATATTCGTCAACTCAATCTTATATCCATGTAGTGGTCCAATAAGATCATCCACGGTATATATAGAAAATTCCTTACATTCGTCATAATAAATCTTCTGTGAATGATACTTTTTAGGAAAATCTCAAAGAACCATTAATTAAACACTTCATTATTCATGGATTCATCAAGAGTTCAGATATTGTTCATAATAATTGTAACCCTTTTATACATCTCACTTAATGTTTCATGGTCAAATATCTAAAATTATAGAAATTTATATTTATAAACACCTAGAATAGTTCTCTAAATTTTTTCAATTCCTTGATGAGTGACACTAAATGTCCTTTAAATTTTAGAATCCATTTTTCAAGAGGAAATGTTATTATAAATATTTACACTAAAATAACACTGATAATTTTTTATAAAATTTTATTGCAAAACATATTTAATAGAATCGTTACTAACTAAGGTATCATGATCAACAAATTGCAATTTGTATGGTTTATCCCTGAGGGTCCAATATTCAATACCTATATTTTTTAAAAGTACTTACATCTTTTTCTCATGGTGACTATAATCACTACATTTGAAATGAGGTGGTATCAAAGGATTCAAAAGTATAACTCCTAAAATTTCTTAAGGAATGTGAATATTTTATTTATTTATATTAGGTACTAGGATACATGTTAGTACAAAAAACTAGATTCAAAATAAAAACAACTTATCCTAAAAAGGTACATTCTTTAATAAGAACTATTAGTTCCCACCCAAAGTGATAACATTAATATATGGATGTATATAATATAACTCAAAGTTAATTAAAATATATTATAGAATTTAGTGGTTTAAGATATTTATTAATTTAACCTAAAATAAATAAATGTTGTGGATATGAGAAAAGTTAATTAAAAAATACAAAAGAGATAACACAATGATTTTATATTAGTCCACATTCAGATTATCCGAGATAAACTATTTGTATTCCAAACTTAGATTATGGATATCCAATATCCATAAAGGAATTTTATAGGTTTTTTCAAGTCATATAATATTAAAAAAAGGATTTTTTTTCTAAACTAAATTTTAATTGGATCACACCTAACACAATAATTTTACTAAGGAGTAACCCCAAACCCCACTACCATTTTTGTAGGAGTATTCATAACCAAATATTTTAAATAGTATTATCCCTAAACTAGTTTGTGAAAAATATAAATCACAACTTTTGTAATGCTACCCTTTTTTATATGGGATGAACTAGTTTGTACAATTGAATGGTGATATAACTCATGAATGTATATAGTATAGTAATACAAACATGAAACCAACTAGTTTTTTAAAATAGGTTTATGGTATAATAATATTTTTCTCTACTATTCAATGAAAATTAATGATGATTCCTAAGTGATCCAAAAATTTATCAAAAAAATTAAATACTAATGATTTAAGAATCAGTTTCATACTATTGATTATATCGGAATAAAATTATAGTTTTTCATTCATACTTTAAAAATACTTTCTTCAGCCTCAAGAGGGTATAAAATATCTTTGATTTTTTCCTTCTTCAATTCTAAATTATTCATAAATATTGAACCATAATAATCACCATGTTTCTGTCAATTTTTTTGTGTGTAATTTCATAAATATTTTTGTGTTTGTAAAATGAAAATTCCTATAAAAATAAAAATTTATAATGAAAACATTTATACTAATACTAAATAATTCCACTAATAAACTATAAATGAAATAAAAAATTCCCCTAATATATGTGTAGTTAATATCCCATAAAATATAAACCATATTCGAATTTAAATATACCATCATAAAAATTGTGAAATAAAACAAATATTAATTTGAAAATACAATCCACTTAAAAATTCTCCATCCAAAATTTAAGGATCATTATTCTACGTAAACATTGTTTTTTCTATATGGGTCATTTTGAAGAAGGATGATTCAATGTAATAATGCGCAAAATTTATTGGAATGATTTATAACTTCTTGAGGAAAATATTTCACAATATATGGATCAGTCTTTTACTTATTAATAATAATTTACATTGTAAAATATTCACATTATAAGGATTAATCTGAAGTTGTGTAAGGATGTTTTAAAAAAAACTATAAGGACAAATTTCTATCTCCTTAAGGATAGTCATTTATGAATAAAGATGTTTCTAAAAACCATAAAAATAATTTAATTTGTGAAATATTTATACACATAATACTAAATAGATATTACTAATAAAAATAAATAGAAAATATTTTAAACTAAATAAAATATAAAATAAAATAAATAAGGATCAGTGGATAAAAAATAAATTCAAAATCATTATGTTATTTTTTAGGAAGTATAACCTCCAAATAAATTGTGAAGGAAATAATCATCAAAAGATAGATAGATAATTTTAGTATGTTATTTTAATTATGAGAAAATAAATAAATACAATGGTCATGATCCACTCAATATTTGATTCATATTTTTATATTTATTTTCAAATCTCTATCATCATTTTTGATATTTAAGGGTGTATTTCACAAGGATGAAATTCATAATATTATTTTTTCAATAATAGTAAAAAAGAAATTCATTATTATAATAATGAGTATAATTTGAATATTACTATTCAATAATCATAATAATAACTTTTATTCACTTTATATATTATAAATATTTAGTATTCATGTTTTTTAACCCTCTATTATTATAATCAAGAAAATAGAGTAGCCTCATTCATGTAGTTGGTCGAACTGACCCAAACTTGAACATCCTACAAAAAAAGTTAAGATTATAAACCCATTAAAATTTAATTATTAAACCCTTGTTATGGAAGTATATTTATGTTTATTCAATATTATTAAATAGTTAAATCAGATTAAAGAAGAGGATAAGAATAGGGATAAAAGGAAAAAATTATGAAAAATATGATACTTAGAAGGAAGGGCTTTATCTTTCTATATGAAATTCTACGAATAAATGATTTGGGAATACTAATTATGATCAAAGACCAAAAAATAGAAGAGATATTTTTTAGAGATGGAAATTTGGTATATATATTAGAATATACTAAATAGTTCTTGTGTTTTGGAATGATTTTATGAGGGTTCCTTTTATATATATGTTTTAGTGACATATTTGAAAAGACTCAATCAATAATGGTTAAGGAATGTAAATTTGTTCTGGAAAATTGGACCTCAAATATAAGAAAAGGTGATTCATTATTCCATTAATTATTAATAGTCCATTTTATTTCTTATCACTTTATACACCATTTTAACAATAAATGATATTTCACCACATATATTATTTATCAACAGATTTCACTATTTAACATGGTAAAATATTTTTTTACCAAATAATTATTTTAATACTCTTACATAATATATTCGTATTAATTTAATAAAAAAATAAATTTTACTAAACCCAATATTTAAATACGACAAATTTAACTTTTAACTCAAAATACATAATACTTAAAACATATTTTTTGAACTAAAAACATTTTCTTATATAATGAATAATTATATTATTAATTATTATCATTATTTAATTAGTTTTTGTATACTAATTATTTATTTTTACATGTCAAATTTATTATTTATAGTATATTAGAAACATATATTGGAGGGTTAAAATCTAGTTATAATTACATTAATATATCAATTAGCATATGTGTACCCAAAGTTCTGATAGAGATTGATATGAACCTCTCCTCCTGAATGAGTGTCCCCGGATTTTAATGAACACCTTATTGAAGTCTGTTTTGAATTTTAGAATGTACCTAAATACTATGAACATTGAAGTGTGGTTGGCTATATCATTGATAAGTGTTGTATTATTCACAAATTATTCCAGACAACATCAAACAATGCCTCATGGAAAGAGGTCCCACAAAGAAAAATTGTTTCCACAAATCAGTGTGTGAAAAAGAGTGATAATGTGGCTTCAAAAGAAGTAGCATGTGATCACCTGGTTGGCACTAGCAAGACCTAGTCTGATCATTCTGTTAAAGAGGATGAAAATTTCTTCCATAAAAACAACCAAACAGGGGTATTACAAGCTGAAAAATATTAAGAGATTACTAAACATTAGGAACATTCAAAAGATATTTTTTACTCTTACGCTCAACACACAATATGAAGTATTTACCCTATATTTAATCAGTTCAAATATAGATGAGGTATTTGATGATGATACTACAGACATAGATGCCAACATACTCCCTTCTAATAAGGTGTTAAACTCCTCCTTGATCCAACACATGATCCCTCAGTCATCTACATCTACACCCCTAAATTCAAATGCCAATAATAAAAATTAATATTGTGATCAAGATTTCACTAAAGCTATCCCAAAGAAAACATTTCCCACTACTGTTTCTAGGAAAGCAGATCTAAGGATTACTGAAAACATAATATAATATAAATGAAGGTAAAATGGGTCCTCACTCCCAAGAAAAACTCATAATGATAATCTTATTTTGTAACTACCATGGATTGGACAACCCTATAACTTTAAGTTCCCTTGGGCTGCTCATGGGTAAATACAAACATGACATTATTGGGATATTTGAACCAAAAACCAAAGGCACTTAAAATGGATCTTATCTTAAAGTCAATGGATACTCACTTATTAGTTGTGTGTACGATTCTCATCGATAAAGATTATGTATTCTTATTTAAAATTGTGTTGTTAATCCTACTCTAATTTTTGTGGATGAGTAGTTCATTAATTGCATGTTTTCCAAATCTGGTCAAAATATTTTCTTCTCAACGGTCTATGGCTCCAATAGCTATAATATCACAAGAACTCCCAATACACACATTAAAAACAATCCATTTCCATTTATGAATCACGGGCGATCATGGGGGACTTCAATGACATCCTCCATACAGATGTAAATATGGGTATGCTTCTAGTTCCATTTCCATGAAGTATTTCAGATCTTGTGTTAAAGAGTCTAATTTGGATGAGATCAACTTTCTAGGGTCCAAGTACAGATGGTACCAAAAAATACCTGAACAACATGAGGGAAAGTATAATTGACCGTGATTTTGTCAATGAGAATATGCTTGAGAGCTGGAAAACCATCTCATGTGTCACTCTTGTGAGACACAATTCAGATCATCATCAAATTATGAAAAATTTCATTGATAGAGGTGACAGGAAACCTCTCCCCTTTAGGGTTAATAATGCTTAATCTACCCTTACAGAATGATCTCAACTTGTCAGAGACACTTGGGCCATTTGAGATCACAACTACAATCCGTTATCTTGTGTTCTCCAACTTAGAGCTCTCAAGATGAAAATGAATCAATGGAGTAAAAGCAAGTTAATCCTCCTTGATCTGGAAATTGATTCTCTTGAAAAGAAACTTCATGATATTTGGGAATCTATTACCACTAGAAACTTCTCTAGTGATGGGGAGCAGGAGACTAAAGTCTCCTCAGAGCTTATGAATCTCATTGTTCATAAAGATATCATCCAAAATTAACTTTTCAAAGTAATTTCTTTTACAAATAAAGACAAGAATACCAAATTATTTAATGATATTCATAGATCCAAAAATTATGTATACCCATATCTCTATTGAAGGATGGGGATATTATCCTTAATGACAAAAAAGTCTCTCAAATCATATTATCTCTTTCTACATGAACCTCTTCAATGGTCCTAGAAGAACTGAGGAATTAATAGATGGAATTATCAGAAAACCGGTCACCGAAGATGATAACATTATTCTCACCTCGTTTACCGTAGATATTGAAATTAAAGATGTCATTCTTAGGCTCAAAAAGGGATGTTCACTAAGGCCAGATGGTTTCACTGATCACTTCTTCTAATTTTATTGGGATTTATGCCATGTTGATTTTTGTAGATTGATTAAGAACCTTTTTACTGATGGATCTCACATTCAAGGCCTAAATGATTAGTTTATTACCTTAATACCTAAGGTGGATAATGCAAGTGATATTGGCCAATTCTGGCTGGTGGATCTGATCAACACTATTCACAAGATCAACACCAATTTTTTTCCAATAATTATTCCCCTATTTCTGAGAAAATCATCATTTGAAATTTTTTGGGTTATATCATGGGAAGAAGTATTCAAGACTATATTCTATCTACCGCTAAATACATCAATCTACTTTATAAGAATACAAGAAAAGAAAAAATTGCTCTTAAGCTGGATTTCAAGAAAGCCTTTGATACAATTGACTGTGGTTTTATTAGTCTCATTTTGTGTGAGTTTGGCTTTCACATGAGGTTTATACATTGGAATAATAATATGATTATCTCTGGCCACAACTCTTCTTATTAATGGATCACTGGAGGGTTACTTCTAATGCTCCAAAGGAATGAGACAAGGAGACCCTCGCTTTGTAATTATTTTTTCAATTGTTGAAGACTATCTCAGTAGACTTTGTCTTTATAAGAATAACAAAGGGGATATCAAAACTATTCGAGCATCCAAAGGTATCTCTGACCCCATATCACCTACATTTTTCTGATGAAATTATTCTTTTTTTACTCAGGGGGATATGAATAACATCCAAAATATAAATAGAATCCTTCTTCACTGTGAAAGCATTTCTGGACAGGAAGTCAATTAGATCACATCATTTATCTTAATTGAAAAAAATATCTCAGCCTCTAGAAAACACCACATAATTCATGATCTTGGAATAAGAGAGGGAACTCTCTCATTCACTTAACTTGGGGTACCCATGTTCCATGTAAGAACTCACTCCTCCTATTTTTTTGATGTTGTGAGTCAAATTAGAAGAACCCTCTCTACCTAGAAGGGAAAGTCTCTCTCAATGGCAGGAAGGATTTTCTTAGTAAAGAAATTAATTTCTCAAAACTTTTTTACTCTAATATGGTGTAATCCTAGACTGTCTCCACCATTAATACAATCAACTCTCTCATGAGAAATTTTGTGTGGAGTGGTAGTATCCTATAATGGAAAATTATTACAGATCCTTAGAAGAAATGTTGTTCGCCACATAGCACGAGAGGAATTGGTGTTAAAAACATTGAGCTCTTAAATAAATCTCTTAAGGACTAATTTATCTGGAGGCTTATTAATGAAAAACCACATTCTATTGAATTCCATAGAACCAGATTCCTTGGAAAGCTGATTGAATGGACGATGACTTACATGCAATCCTTGGTGTGGCCAGGCCTTAAAAATATTTTCCAGAAGATCAACATGCACTCTCACTGGCTGGTTAGTGCTCATTCCTCTCTTAATTATGGAAGGATAGTTGGATAATATCTCCGTTGATTGATTATGTTAGCACTCAAGACCTGGAAATAGATTAAAATTCCACCATCAATGAACATCTAGAGAAAACGAACATACTACCACCTTAGATTCATTCAAAGTATCTTCCTATGAATTTCTGAACACTGAAGATATTCTTATCTGGGAACTGAGTACAAATGGTATTCTAGACTCCAAGCATTTTTATAATCACCTCCTACAAGGCAATAGAAATGGAATTGTGAACTTTAATAAAAAGTGGTTTCAACCTTCTCACTTCACACTGCTTTGATTCCTCCACCTAAATAAGCTTCTAGTTGAAAGTAACCTTCCTTGAGTTGGAATCTCCCTATGCCCTTTGTGTCCCCTGTGACATCATCATCATAATGATATTATTAATTTATTTCTATCATTAAAGACTATTTCCACTATATAGAACTAGATATTTTATTATTTTGATCTCCCCCCTCTACAAGTTTCCAATATTACAGATGTTATGATACACATTTCATTGGTTAAGTTCTCAAAATAGGTCCATATCCTCTTCCTTGTATCATGTGCTGAAGCTATCGATATTATATGGAGGATATGAAATAAGAGCCAACATAAAAATTATTCCTTCAATTACAACACTGCTATCTCAGAGATTACATTAGTGACACAACTGGAAAACAATTTACATGATCAACACTGTGATAATTCAATAAAAGGACTTTTCAGTTATGAAAAATCTGCACTTACATGGTAATTATCCTGAACCTCTAGGTGCCATTGAAGTCTTCTAGTTACCTCTATTTGCAGGTTGGATTAAATGAAATTTGAATTGAATTTCGAGGGGATATCCAGGACCTTCTGGATATGGAATTTCATTCATAGATCACAATGGTGACTTCTTATATGGAGTTCATGGCTCATGCGGACTTTCCACTGCTATTGAAGTAGAAATGATGGGTTTCATCCTGGCAGTGGAATTTTACCACAAAATAAAATCTGATAATATTTGGTTTTAATGTCACTCATCCACCATTGTTCAAATAGTAAGAATGGGTTTGATTCATCTCACATGGAAACTCACATCAAAATGGAAAAATTTTCTTGACACTCTAACTTCAATGCATTACATTATAACACATGTCTATCGTGAAGCCAACCGACTTCATGATTTCCTTGAAAACATTGGAGCCTCTGAAGATACTAGCACTCATCATTCCAGTATAGCATGTGATATTATTTTTATTCATCAACAAGATAAATGTAAATTTCTTTCCTTTCTTCTCTTGTAACACTTTTTTCTCATTATATAAAGCCTCACTGCTTTCCCTTTAAAAAATATAAGTTATCTGACAAATAGAATTTATTAAAGGAAAATCTATTCTAAAATATTTGATGTTACATCATTTTAAAATATTTCGTCCACAATATTTCATCACTCATCTGAAAATATATGAGGATAATTTTTTCTCATTACTTCATAAAGTTCCTATATTACTCACTTAAACTAATGATGATTTTGAAGAACATTAACTAGGCAAGGGTTCACATATGATTGTACTTAATCTCTATGATCCAAACTCTCTAATGTTTATTCTTCATAAAAGAGATCATTCTCCATTTTTAAAACCTATGAGTTTAGTAATTGTGATATATCTTTTTTATGTTTCCTTAAATATGATACGTGGAACATGTTCTACACTTGTGAGATATTTTTTGAAACACTAGTCAATATAATATAGTCCCTATATGATAAATAATCTCAAAAGACCATATTTATCTATGGTTTAACTATCCCATATCACTAAATCTCATAGCCTTTTTCCATAGTGATGTATAAATGAAAAAAACATTGAACATAAAATTTAAAATATCATTGATGAATATTAACATATATCTATTTTTAACTTTGTTCTATTTTGATATATCATTATATGTTTTGTTTTTTCCCAATAATTTCTTGACAATGTTCTGATCTTAGTATATTTTACTCTCTAACTTTATCAAAACATATAAAATTTAAATATTTATAAATATAAAGTGCCTCAAATAGTTTAATATTAGGGATTGTATAGAAAAAATATATATGAGAACTAAAATTGTAAAATTTGTGATACCATCATCCTTTGAAATCTATAGAGAAATATCTCATCATATATTCCAATGCTTGAATTGTACATTCAAAATTAAACATCAGTTTGTGGATGATGATTGATTCTAAATTTTATTTTTTATTTAATTCTTATTGGATAATCCTCTAAAACATTATATTAAATCTTGTATCTTTATTAGATATAGTTGAATGTAAAACACCATATAGCCTCACATATTCCTTTATGTATATCTTATAAAGTTTATCTAGTGATAAATTCACTCAAATATTAATGATTTATGCTAAATTTATAATATTATACACTATGAAACAAATATAATTATTTCATTTAGGTGTTTTAGGAAGAACTATATTGAGATATTTGGGGATGTTCCCACATTTTCATATAGTTATGGGGAATATTTATATTATCAAATTAAAATGAAGATATTTTGAAACAACTTATTGGGAGAAAACAAATCATGATGTACATTCTTAAATCTCAATCTTCATGTTATCCCAATATAAATAATTCTTGTTATATTTATACATCTTTTTCCTTCAAAGTTGAATTGATAATGATGATCTATTCAAGAGATCCTTCAATTGATAAATGTCCAAAACTAGTTTTTTAGTATCTATAAATTAAAATATATTTTCAATTATATTGATCCATTATTCAACAATTTTTATATTGGATGATCAATTAAAGGATAGTGGTTATTTTGATATGAAATACTCAATAGAAAGTTATTCCTTCTTTGTGTTTTTTTAGAGTTAGATATGGTTTAAGTTAATTTTCATAACTTGAGGTATATGGGTAATCATTGAATGGATAATTGCTATAATATATTACATCCCTTTATTTTTTCATTATAATAAGTATTTAGTTGTCCAAAAAATTCATTGTTCACTTAGTTTCTCCTAGTTATAGACATTTATTAAAACCAACAAGTTTTGTATAAAAAACAATATCTAGTAAAACTAGAGTCAATAATCATATGAATACAAAAACCAATCCCAAAAATATATTATCCTATGAAACCTTTGGTTTAACCTAGGTTGATATATATTTTATCTATCTATTCTTCTTAACTTCATCAATAAATTTTACTAAACCTTTCTTTGATATTATTTTTGATAATCCATACAAAATATTATACATATTTTTAGATTACTTTATATTAAAACTCATAAATAAAACACACTCCAAAAACATAAATATTTAGTTCCATTAGTTATTAGTTATATAACTATCCTATTTTTCAAAATTGTTTATATATATTCCATAAAATTCAGTATAACTTTTTACAATCTAGGAACATAATACCAAATATTCATAAACATTTTCTAGGAAATGGGAAACATAATAAAACTATGAGAACAAATTCTTGGTTGAGGGAAAACATATTGTAAAGTGATTAAAATAACATGGGTGATCTTAAAAAAATAACTAGTATGAAAATATTTTCAAGGTTCATGAAAATAATATAAGGAAATTATAACAAATTGAATAGTGAATATCCTATGGTGATAAGTTCAGGAGTCAAAAAGATTTAATTTCCCGCATGAGTTGAATTAAAAAAAGAGTATATGTGAATTTATCTCTATTAATACATGGTCAATATAGCAGTGATCATTATATCAAGAGTTGGAGAACTCTCATGAACAACATTATATCCTAAGATGTAGTTTTTAAATAACTTCCACATTGAAATAATGTTTTGAATTGTTTCTTGAAACAAATAAATCATGAGTTTTGAAGGTTATTTCAAGATTTATTTATTGAAAACATACTCATGGATGACATGAATTTCAATTGGAATTGTTGTGAAATTAAAGGATTGAACATTTCTTTTGTTTTATAAAACCATTTCCTAAAGATTATTTGTCATTACATAATATATTGGAAAAAATAAGAATTTTTTCTAACTCATACACTTCACATCACAACCCTAGATTTTTAATAATTAAAAGTACTATGAGCAATTATGGGGGAAGTTTTATGCTGTAATGAGAATATTCAAAAACATGGTGTGGGGGTGTTCATGGGAGATGAATTCATCACATCATGATATGATACATCACACCTGTGGTTTAGAATATCATACCAAAAATTATGTTTCTATGAAATTTTGGCCCACGGTTATCTTAGTTTTTAAGCCCCTCAATCTATATGGACTAAGATCATGTCACAATTAATATTTTCCAAATATTAATTGAGTTAAATACCATGAAACAATTCAAATGTCCATGAAAAAATAGTTAAGTGATTCTTGTAGATCTATAATCCATACCGTTCATTTTTGACAACCACAATGCAATAAACATATCCATGATGTGATATATGTGAGGTCTATAAATATGAGGAGTATTTCACCAAGAAAAGAGTAGAAAAAATTTAGGATATTTGGTTACCCATTACAAGGATTTTTCTTGGGATATTTTGGTTAATAATGAGAATAAAAATAGGGGTCCACACATGATCGAAATTATAGATTCACTTAATGTTGAAAAGTGAAGATCTATTAAGTTTTTGTGGTTATATTTGTTTCTTAAACTTGGTTTTTAAGACCATATTTATTCTCCATTCATAATTCTTAAAAAACAATATGATATGAACGTACACAATGGGATCACAACCATTGTTCCCTAATGATTATATAATAAATGACAAGAGTGAGTAAACATCGTAAAAACCCTTATGTCAGATGTGTTCTTTATCACTCTATCTATCATCATTGATTTGTTTCAATTGATGAACCTTAAACATAACTAGTGAAAGAAAAATTAATTTTAGAGTTAATGTTTTGGTAGCCACTAATTTACCTCTATCTTAGTGGAGGTCTTCACTCACCTGGGCCTACCATGAAACCAACACACGAATCATATATTAATAATTTTTTATAACATATTAATGTGGAATATATATAATTACAGAATATCATAAGAATATTTAAATTATAATTATAATGAATCAGCCTTGGCAACCTAACCCAACTCACAACAATTCCCTAAGCACATTCACGGTCACAATGGACCAACGACACATACTATGATATCAGAATACATATGTTGGGAATGATTCCAGTCATTAATTCCAAATGAATATATTTCGGACTAAACCTATAAGTACAACATGAAATATACATACATTTGGCACCCATATATATAAATCAATAGTTTAAAAATAATAATGATAATAACCAAAAAAATAACATAGTACGATAATAAAAAAACCATAAAAAATAAATCACCATGTAAACTAAATAAAAGATAAACCCAATCTCAAGTACACATGACAATCCCATAATAATTTCTAGGTTGAAATGGTCAATATAAAAACCATCCAAAACAAACACTCGATAATCCCAAAATATAGTACATGAGATGATCCCATTGTGACGCATTTAATCCACTATTTCTATACTAAGAAAGGACAGTGAGCATCCTAGAGAACCACAATATGGTATGGAACCTTTACCTTTTCATGTTCTTTCATATCCAATACATAGTTTACCTTATAGGTATATGTTGGGTGTGACTAAAATTCTTATAGTATATCATCCTGAATCTATAAAATATCACTCTTAATGAAAACCATTAGTTTTGGTTTTAAAACATCATTGAAATACCTTTTGTTGGAATCATTTCATATACCCATTGTTTTTTATAAATAAAATCCCAATTATATAAATATTTGGAACAATATGACCATAATGAATAAATAAGGGATGATGGAATGATATTTATTATAATTTACAAATAAATTAGTGGGAAACAAACAATAACACATCTCAACTAAATATAACATATAGAATATGGGGCTCTAACATGTGGGTCTAAGGTAACTAGCACTCGATAAAGAAACACCAACCATCATATGTAAACCGAACAATTTTGGGTTCTCTGAAGGTCTCACCATGTTCTAATTCAATCATGTTATCTCATTAAGTCTAACTTGGCTATAATCTCTATCCAATATTGAATAAATACTGGGGCGAACCTATTTGGGTTACTAACAAACATCCAAGGTCTCCCATGTGTAACTAAAAACCATTTAAATAAAAAATCTATAGATAAATTCCTTTTTATACATGACTATTATATAATTTCTAAGAACATAACATAATAATATAACCTAGTATTGGAAGTGCTGGTCAGAGTTAGTAACTCCAGAGGGGGGGTAAATTGAATTCCCAATAAAAATTTCTCTAAAAAATAGTTGAAATAAAAATCCCCCAAGTTAATCAAAAACACCTAGTAAATCAAAATAGTACAACAATATATGTTTACTCTTTCATAAGAATTTATTAGGTGGGGTTAGAGATCAGTTAAAATAATATTTTAAATTACTTAACTTTTTAAAAAAATTACTTAATAAAACCCTTTATATAAAGACAGTTTAAGACTAACTATCAAAGTAGATGTTTTGTTTACCTATTTATATGGAAATCATAGTTTTATCTTTCAAATACAAAAATATTTTATATTAGAATAAAAAGATGGTTTCGGTATCAATATAGGACTTAGTCCCTTCTACTTTTCAATGACCCAATACCATGAAAAATTATTATAACAATAATCAGAACCACAATAAAGATTGAGTTTTATAGAAAACAACAAACATACGATCTGAGATCAAATACTCCTCCATAGTTATATGTGGGAATAAAAACAATAAACATTTCACACACAACCTCTTCCATAGTTTTGATTGGTATACAAATAGATAAAGTTCATTGAGTGTGTCTAGAACACTCTAGTTAAAGCATATGATATTATGTGTACAAATAAAATAGATTAGTACACCACACTGCTCAAATGAAAAGTATAAAATAGATAGTTAATGTGAGTAGAGATCAGGAAAGAAGATGTTACCCAATTTTTAATGCCTTAGTTTTTCATAGGTACTTGAATAATTATTTTAAAGGATATAAAATAGGTTCTTAAAAAGTGCTGAAAAATAGTGTATCACTCAGTTTTAAATGAACTTATATTCCCCCTTTGTTGATATTCAGAATATAGTCTACACAGGCCTCTTGATTCAGTGTATGAAAATTTTTTTCTTATGTTTATTTCTCCCTTTCACACTCACATGTATATCATGTCAACTATTACTTATCAAATATCCATTCACACACACCACGAAGTTCATCTAAATTTATACCTCTCAAGGTCCAATTATCCACTATAGAATAATAAAAAAGAAATCATGGATCCTTGTTCTCGGAACTAAATAATGAAACCTTTTAATTTGATTTTATTTCATCTATGGAGTGGTTTGGGAATAATTATTAATATATTTATGTGAGGTTGTCAGAATTTAATTCTTAAACTATATATTCGAGGAATTAAATTCAAAGAAGATTCAAAATAGAAATATTAATATTCCAATGGTAAATCATCTCTAATAGTAGCATAGTTAAAAATTATATTATACTAATGGTAGATTTTATCAATAGTAGATTATATAAAATAATGGTAGATCTGATCAATGGTATACCCTGTCTGATAGTAGAGTCTGGTGGTATTGTATGGTAGTAAATTATGGTCTAGCAGTAAAAAAACACTAAAGGTATATTCCCCAGAAGTAGAGGTAGTGCACTCGTAGATCTTGTTAAGCATTAGATAAAATCTCATGGTAGATCTATTCTGAACTTGTAGTGGTTTTTTAACTAATGGTGTATTTCCTCAACCGTAGATCCATAAATGGTAGAGTGTGAGAGTAGATTTAATCCATTGGAAGATTAAATTGATCTAATGGTATATCATCAAAACCAATTGTAGATCATCATAACTATTCATAGATCTATAAATTTCCAATTTTCAGAAAAAAATAATGTATTATCATAAAAAAATTAATCTTATTAGAAACATAACAAACACAATTTTTGACCACTAAAATAAAGAGGTTCCAATAATATCCCCATTTTTTTATTATCACAAATCAAGACATTTTATATCCATGCATAAAATTAAAACCAGAAGAAATTATATGAATTCAAAACTTAATATCATGCTTAAAAATTGAAATTCATAATGCGAGATAATGAGTTAAAAAAATATTTAATAGAATTAAAAACATAGAATAGAATTAAAAACATAAAATATAATTACAAAATTAAATTAAAAGCTAAATTGAAAACACAATTCAATTTATATTTACTCCCACTTTTTTAATTATAAAAATTACAAGACAATAAATACAAATTAATTTATAAAGAGGAAGAACATATAAGTTTTAATAGATAATAAATTCATTAGATTACATCTCAAAAAATAAATATAGTAGAAAATATAAACCCTATCAAAGACTAATCCCAGTCTAAATCATACTTATATTGATGAGTTACAGGATCAATAAGTTCAATACCTCTTCAAAAGATGGATGCACTGATGTGGAGGATAAGGGTGTAGGTGTAGAAGTAATAATATCACGCATCACAACCAACTTGAGATGTCGAACAACTTCACCTGGTGACATGGTAAATGGATAAAACCTTGGAGGAAAGGGTGAAGATGAAGGTGTATAGATAAAAGATTAAATAGGAATATATTTGGGTGCCACCAATTATATCCCAAAATACATACTAAAATGGATTCATCAAATTCAAAAAATCTGTTTTGGTGTTTCCTCCTCTATTCAGCATAGTGAGGAAGTCTTTCTCTTCCATAAACAGTTTGAGCTTATTGTCCAATACTTTAAGTTGTTCTACTTGTTCATTGAAGGCCTAGGTGATAGGATTCATCCTTAAGTTCTCAAAAATAAATTTAAAATGTGATTTTATCTCATGATTAGAATAATTTATAGGAAGGTATTATTTTATTTACTTAGTGATAGTATCTATATCATATTGTGCTTTCTTCAAACACTCCCTAACTGATTTATATATATGATAACCATGTTTTCTAATTTTTTTATGGTCCTATATTTGAGATGAAGGTAGATAACCCATGATGGAATAAAACTCCTCTATAACAATGGCTATAATCATCTCACTATCAGTAGAAGATATAAGAGGTATAGTAGTGGATGCAGAAGAAACAATAGGTGGTAGGGTCTCCATCCTCTCCAAAAGAGATTTCTGGTTACAGAAAAACTGGCACTCATATGCTCCATAATAGACTTTATTTCTTCCATCTCATTGTCCAATATTCTATTCTCAATATCAAATTCTTGAATCTTAAAAATCATATTAGTCTTAATATGGAATATGACTAGCTTGATGATTTTCCTTGCATATAATTTTCTACGTTGAGTTGATTTAGAAGAATGAGATCTAATAACTTCACTGAAATTGGAAATAAAAAAATCTCTAAAATCCTCAAAAATAGATCTAGTAAAAAAACATGAAGTAATAGAAGGAGAAACGGGTAGACATGAAGGAAATATCTTAAGACTAGGAAAGATAGCCTCTACATGATCTGATCCAGCAATTGGGCCATTTGAAGAAAAAGAATTAAACTAACCAACTTCATCAATTTTCTTCTATAGATATGACTTTAGATATTTTCCATCAGTAGGAATGGAAATTCTACCATGATTAGGTGGAATTACATGGTCATCATCACTATAATCCTCTCAATCTGAATCTCGATAAGAAATTACAACAACTTGGAACTAAAAGATATCTACTCCTTGGGTTGTGAATCTTCCTAGGTAGTAGTATCTAGATTATATATATGAATTGGCCTCTGAATAGAAGAACTTGTGGATTCCTTCCTCTTTACATATGAGAAAGTATTACCTACAGAAGAGGAAATATCATCATCAGGATGAATAGAAATAAACTTGTTCGCATCTATAGACCGTGATAAAATAGAAACAATAGGAGATGGATGTGACTGATCCCTCTCAACCCCACCATCTCCACCACCATCATCATTACCTTATGAGTCATGATTTCCATCACAATTCCCATACTCAAAACTATCATACATATCCACTACTTCCCTTGAGGTTTTATAAGAACTCTAAACATGTTATTATCCTAAGGCTTTGGCCTCCTATTCTTCTCCTTCACTCAATAGGATCTATCTAGCAGGGAGAAAAATTGAAGGACTAGCATCACCAAAGGAAACATATAAACTCTTGACCAAATATAGGTCACCCCCTTCCTCACCTAAGACAACTACATCTCCATCCACATCAAATACTTATTCTTCCACTTCTTCATCTGAAAAAACACAACTTTACGTATATCCAAGCTACGGAAAACTATATTCTTAGTACACGTAGGGTGTTCCATAAGATTAAAACCCTTACAAATATTTTCATTATCTTCCACCCATTTCTTTATCCATGGATTCTAGTTCACTTTCATTCTTTTACAGTTAAATTTTCTTAAACAAAAACACTACATTTTACCTCCTCTTCTTCATTATCATTAACCAATACTTTAGCACCCATCATAGTTGATATCAACTTAGGTTGGATCAAAGAATTTGATATGGATGAAGCCTTAATAATCTTCATCATATGTAACACACAATATTTATAAATATTTATTTTATAGAATCTTTTCTTAGGGAATAAAATAAATATGTCTTGGAACCTCATCCTACAAAATTCTCCTTTTCTTGGGATACAAAATGTGATGAATAAATTTGAAAAAATGTCTACTCTCACAATTAATATCTATAGAAATAGATATTATAACTATACCATTTCCAATTTGTTTTATTAGTGCATCATCTTATGAAAAAGCATAACTGTCACATGATATAGAACCTTTATAGTCATCAAAGGAACATCAAGGAGGTACATTTTTTCACAGAGACCATTGTCTTGAATAAAAACTGAAATATTTTTGAAAACCCATAATATTAATCATATCTATATTCTCACCAAATTTATAATTTTAATACTAGAAAAATTATTTAACCTTAGTGGATAAAAAGGTTGATCATTCATCGAGAACCATTCAAGCCATCTTTTTTCATAAACCACCTTGAGCACTAATGACTTTTTTTAAATAATCCATTCCACATCTATCATTTTCATTGAAACAACTACTTGAGTTTCAAGATAGGGGGTTTTTGGTTTGATTAAAACATATGTTGATTATCCAGGAGATATATTAATAGGTTTTGATCCTTTCAGATATGAAACTAATGGGCTCTTCACTATCACCATTTCACAAAATTGAATGTTAAAGGAAGAACATGAGGAAATATGAAATACATGAAATAAGGAAAGTTGAATGGTTTTAGAGGTATAAACGAGTGAGAGAGTGTTACAAAATCAAATTTAAGTTTAATTTTTTTTCATTTAGGGATTTTATATTTTCAAATAAAATAAAATATAAATAAATAAATAAAATAAAATTTTAAAATAGAAAATAGGACCAGTAGTAAATAAAAATAGATAATCGACTAGTAGATCACCCAATGATGGATATCCTAATGGTGGACCAACCAATAGTGGATCACCCAATGGTGGATCACCAATGATTGATCACCAACATTCAGTAATACAATGGTGGATCTTTTAACAGTAGATATTTCAATAGTTGGAATTTTAAGAATATAAATTAATTAATGTTTTCCTTTCATAGTTCATTTTTGAAATAGATTAATCTCTGAAAATTCAAATTATTTGTGAAAATGTTAAAAATATGATGTTCAGTTCCTATGAATTCAGGTTTATATCACCTTATTAAAATATGGTCTCTCAAAAAGTGATGTATTAAATCAATATTTTTTATTGTAGAATGAGAAATAAGTTTCTTAGAAATATTTATTGCACTTTTGTTGTCACAATTTATAAGGACAAGTCTAAATTGATATCCATAGTCTAGAAATTTGTGTTTCATCCACAAAATTTGTGCACAAAAAATTCTTGCAGCTATATACTGAGCCTAAACAGTAGATAATGCAATAAAAGTTTTGTTAATCAACATGAAACTATTTAATTTCCCAAAATGGTGATATGTTACAAAGGTTATTTTTATATCTAACATGAAACCACTAATTTTTTTATTTTAATAACTCACTAAATCAAGTTCTTGTCCTCTATGATTGAACAACCCTAAACTAGTTTTATACATGTGGAAATTGAAAATTATTTTAATAGCATGTAAATGAGACTCTTTAGGATTTTCTTGAAAATGACAATACATACACACACTAAACATAATATATGATTAGATATCAGTTATGAATATTGAGTTTCTAATCATACATTTTCAGTTGGTTCGCTCCACTAACTTACTAGTATTAATACAATCTGGAATACAAGTTTTATTCATGGTAGTATAAATACTTTTAGTGTTATCCAAAAAAAAATTAGAATGTATTTAGTGTACTTACTTTTATTTAAAATAATTCCATCACTATTTTGAAAATTTTGAAAATAACGAAAGAATTTAGGTTCTCCCATTAAAATCATTAGAAATTCACTTTGGATAATTTTTAAAAAATAAGCACCCAAATAACATTTGGAAGTATCAAAAATAATATCATTAACATAAATTTGAACCACCAAAAAATCTTTTGAGTGTATTTTTATAAATAGAGTAGGATCATCTATTCCTTTTGAAAAACCTTTAGAAATCCTAAAATAATTATCCTATTATACCAATCTATAGGGTCTTGTTTCAAACTATATAAATCTTTAGTTAACATAAACACATTATTTGAAAATTAGTATTTTTTATCTAGTGGATTGTTCAAGGAAAACATCCTCAACTATATAACCTTTTAATAAGACACTCTTGACATCCATTTGATATAGTTTGAAATCCAAATGTACTAAATAGGAAAGAAACTTTATGATGGCTTCATTCCTTTACACTGGGGAAAATATTTCCTGATAGTCAATACCCACTTCTTTACTATTTCCTTATACAACCAATATAGCTTTATTTTTTAATATTTTTCCTGATTCTTTTGTTTTTTTATCTAAACAACAAATTAGTGTGAATAGTTAAAGTGTCTTTAGGTCTATAAATTAGTTCTCAAAATTTAATCCTTTAAAATTAATTAAGTTCATATTTCATTGTCATCACTCATAATTGATCATTAATTTATTCATTTATTTTCTATGTTAAATTTGTGATATGAATTATTGATGTTCAAGAAGATTTATATGAGAAGATCTAGTTTGTGTGCCGCTACATAGATCTTTAAATATAGATTCTAGAGTATTGTATGTATGATTACTAAAAGTTATTAGAAAATAGGGGATTATTATCTCATTATCTTCTATAGGTTCTAGATCAGGTTTTGGTTATTTTTTAGAACTAGATGATTTTTATTATTGTTTGACAGAACTGCTAGAAGTTTCAGCACTGATATTATGATTTGATATATCATTTTCAATGTTTTATAAAGGACTATTAGCCTCATATAGATACGTTTCATCAAATTTGATATGTAAATATTATTCCACAATCTGTTTTCTTTTATCAAACACCATATATGATTTACAAGATGTTTAATATGCAAGGAAAATTCCTCCACCACTCTTGGATGATTTTTTTAAAATTATTCTTAGTATTATGTATAAATACATTACAACCAAAAACCATAAAGTAATTTATCTTTGGTTTTCTACCATTACATAATTCATATGGGGATTTCTTTAAGACATGTATTATTAAAGCTCTGTTAATTATGTAATAGAATGTATTCACAACTTCTGCCCAAAAATAGACAAGTAATTCATAATTATTTATAATGGTTTAGAAATTTACTTAAAGGGTTTTACTTCTCCTTTTCACGACAACATTTTATTTTGGGTTCATAGGAGTCAAAAAAATTTATTATTGGAATTTTGTGAGAAAAATGATTAAAAATATTGATTTTCAAACTCACTACCATGATCACTTCTTAATGTTTTAATTATATTTCCACTAATATTTTATAAATATTTAGCATACTGGGTAAAATAAGACCAAGGTTCACTTTTGTGAGTTACCAATAATACCCAATTATATTTTCATGACCTTTCCTAGAGGGGTCCATGTCGTGACTCCCCAAGCCCACCTCTAATGGGATAGGGGCTACTGACTAGCACCGAGTAGGCATATCAATAACATGGGAGGAATTGCCTATGTACCTGTATGCACACACACAAAGTTTAAAGCTAAAAAACTAAGTAAACCATGCATGCAAAAACTAATAAAAACACTCAGAGTAACAGTACAAAACTAAAAGTAAAGGGGCCATTATACAATACCAACAAAAAGAAAATATATAAAAAAGAGATTACACAAGTCACTGGAATCCCCTCTACAGAAAATCATACTTGAAGGGTAGGTGAAGGGTAGCTACCTAAAGTTGTAGGAGTACGCCTCGCATGTCTGGTCTCATTAGGTACCACCTAGTCCTGGAACACCTAGGTCTCTGTCAAAGTCTCAGTCATCTGTACAAGACATGACATGTTCTGGTGGATCCCATTTAGGGGTGAGTAACACAACACTCAATAAGGAACCCCAACTACAAAGGTAAGACCATAAATAAAAACCACCAAGGATAGTATGAACGAGGTACTATCATCTCACCTAGGTATAAATCTAAAGAATGTAATGTAAGACTACATGAAATAGTCATAGAACATCCAGTAGCACTAAGTCACTTGGACCTGCTAAATTGTCTAGACCCACTAAGTCGCCTTGACCCACTGAGTTACCGAGACCCACTGAGTCACGAAACCTGTTGAGTCACCTATACTCGTTGAGTCACCTAGACCCGGAGATCAACCTAGACCCCCTGATTTACCTAGGCCTGTTGAGACACCTAGACCCCTTGATTCCATAAGAACCATTGATTCTATTAAACTAACTAACTTTCCTATACATACAGAGTCACGTAGTGTTATAGTCATAGTCTTCTCCTCACACCCAGCCTTAGGATTCTTGCTTGTAGTGTGCTTGTTCCCGGAGATCCTACTCCTCAATAAAAAGGATTTATGTCTACCACCATGAAAACCCACATAGAAAATCTCAAATGTACCTCCTCATCATGAGGTTCCCAATGCTATAAATGGCTTTTCAATCAGAAATACAGTTTAGTAGATATGATCCTTTCAGTAAAAAGGGATCAGTTGGGTCTGGGCTCAGACCGACCCGATCCCTCATGTCAACATGCCTCATAGGGCTTGGTCTAGACCGGTTGGTACTATGCTGATAAATTGGGCTGGTTTATTCCTCCCAGGACACAGCGGGCACTGTATCTTCGAACCGCCTTGCTAGTCACTATAGGGTCCTACCGCCGTAGTCCAGCTGGACCATGGCTCATTGTCACGTCTATTGAATCTTATTGTCGGGTTTATTCTTGTGCCTTTTTTTCACCTACCTGTGGCCCTTTTTCACCGACTACGGTGGTTTCTGTGGGCCACCCCACCACCAGCCTTCAATCTGGTGTCCCTTGCTGTCATTGGGTCCCTCCTAGACACGACCTTCAATCACCGCTGTAACCTTCCTGGTTGTTTCCCTCTACCACCGCCGACTCCCATACTGAAAGTCAATCACCTGGCACTTCCCTCTCCCGCGGCCTCCTACCGTAGGTTGATCTACCACTGTGGTTCCACTTGGGCCATGATCTTCCATCACATTCAGTCATCGAGCTGATGGCTTGGATCTTCGCACCACGAAGAATGAGAGAACACCAAACACCCAAAATGGATGGATTAGGGCCTTGTTTGAGTCAACCCCGATACATCTGTGTTAGAATTTAAATTTAGGAGGGATTGAAGAATAACATCTATAAGCATGAATCACATGGAAACATGGATAACCCCAAAATAAAAACCATCCCACATACATGATCGATATGAGGGTCAACCTATTCGTTGGTTGATTCAAAATAATCGCTCAAATCAATGAATGGGGAAAGAAGTAATTCACTTATAATTAAACCACTAACTAGAAAACGGATTGTTTTCCATTCAAGAATGGAGTCTTTTTTTCCATCATTCGTCAATCCATGATATGTAAATCTCATCTATTGGTATATCCTTCAAAGAGGGAGGAAGGGAGGAAGGAAGGTGTTCATCATTGTAGGCCATTCATCATTCACCAATGGAAATTCTGCGTAGCCTCCAAGAAAAACTCCAAGATCGTGGAAATGATCCACAATTCATATTAGGATATTAATTGAGGAAACATATTTCAATGTTCCTATTAAGCTGATTCATCGCAGCCTAAAATTATTTCATTTGTGAGATGAAACACCATTTCAGTTATTCTTTAGTTTCATTTTAATTACTCTATTTCATTTATGAAATGAAATAGCCATATTGACGTTGCATCGCAAAATTTTTTTTAATAAAATAAACTTTCATAAGTTTATTTTATTTTTCTTTAAAATGCAAAAAAAATAACTTTTACCCTCAACCTGCACCGGTTGAGGTTATATAATTCCTTAGGTAAAGTCATCATTCTAGACACAATGGGGACCTCATATTTTTAATCTTAGAACCTGTTTGGGATTTACCAAAACTGTGCACACATACTATTTTAGATAACTAAAAAAGTTCAAAAATATATTACAGACTCACCAGGCCTCAAAATCATGTTTCATATGAGTTTCTAGTCTCGCAATAATCCCATATAATTAAAAACAATTACATGGAATTTCTAGGACATTACATTCTCCCAACCTAAGTGCTTTAAATCCTTGAAATCCAAAACAAGGGATAAACAAACAGATGGGGGTAATGAGCATGAATTTAAGCCTCTCGCTCCAATGTGCTATCCTGGAGATTCCCATGCTGCCACTAAATGTTCACTAAAGGATTCTGATTCCCACAAAGGAACCTCTCTTGTTGATCCTCTATCACAACTAGGAACTCCACAAACATCAGCCCATCATCAATGTCTAGTTCTCCAAAGTCGATTTCGTGTGATGGGTCAAGCCCGTGCCCCCTGAGCTTTAACATGTGAAAAACATTGTGCACCTGATGCAACTTTGGGTAAGATCTAGAAGTTATTTCACCCCGCCAAATCTACTCAGAATCTAGAAATGGCTTATGAATATCAAATACAAATTTCCGCCCCTAACAAATATATGGAATCCTTATCGAGGTGAGACCCAAAGGAACACATTGTCTACCTCCTTGAACTCAAATTGCCTCTATCTCCTATCAGTATAATATTTATTTCTATTATGTGGAGTCCTAATATAATCCTTGATGATCTGTATCTTCTTGGTGGTAGTCCTTACTAATTTTGACGCAAAAAGTGCTGAATCCCCTAGGTCTGTCCACCATAATAGTGTTTTTCATGGTCACCCATACATTTCCTAGAATAGTGCCATACCAATGGTAGAGTGTTATTTTTTGTTGTATAAAAACATCACCAGTGGTATTTGGTCCTCACAACTATGAACAAAGTCCATGAATCAAGCACAAATAATGTCCTCTAAAACCTAGATTGTTCTCTCTGTATGACCATCAATTTGTGGGTGAAATGTTGTGCTCAAACATAGTGGAGTCCTGAATGCCTCCTGGAGTCCCTTCCATAGCCGGTACTGGAATTGATCATCATGTTCTGAAACGACCATCTAAGCCACCACATTAAGCTAAACTATCTCCAGAACATAGTTGCATCCCAAGATTTCTACTAAACCCTACTTATGGATGGGTAGAAATTTGGCTGACATTGTGAGTCGGTCCACGATCACCCATATGGTATTTTGCCCTTGGGACGTGTGTGATAAGAATTTCATGATGTCCATAATAATACCATCCCACTTCTACTACGATACCTTAAGTGGTTGATCTAATCCTACTGGAACATCATTCTCAACTTTCACTTGTTGATAAGTGAGGCACTGAGAAATGAAATCATCCACAACCTTCTTTATCCTCAACCACCTTTACTGACGTCATAGATCCTAGTACATAATATCCACTCATGGATGCACCTCCAAGTATGTGTGAATCTCCCTCAGATCCTTCTATAAAAATTCTACTAGTACAATGGTTCACCCTCTAAAAAGGATGAAGTTCTCCCCACCTATCAAATTTCTAGGTCCAGTCATGTAGATAACTTAGAACGTCTTTCCTCACAGTCTACATCCTTATGTTGTGCCTTCATAACTCACTACAAGTGTGGGGAGTGACAATATTCAAATAAAGGTAATATGTTCCCTCACAATCTATGATGGATATGTACATTGTGACTAACTTCTCTAATGCCTCTCTTAGCAACTGTAACTTGGATCTCTTACTGAGCATGTCTGCCACAATGTTCCCCTTCCTATGAGTTCAGAATGTCTTGAATTAATAGTTTGGAGGAACTCTAGCCGCTACCACTCCCTCAAGTTTAAGTATTTCTAGGATAAGATAAACTTGAGACTTATGTGGTCAGGTTAGACCATAAACCACTCACCCATCAAGTGGTGTTTCTACATCTTTAAATAAAAGAGAACTCCTATAAGCTGAATATCATTGGTCGTATAGTTCTTATCATGATGCCTCAATTATTGTGAATCGTAAGAAATCAATACTTTCCCCTGCATCAGGACACAACCCAATCTGGTCCCTGATGAGTCCTGAAACACTACGTACCCAATGTCCTCCTATAGAATCCTCAAAATAGGGTCACTCGCCAGCTTTTGCCTCAGCTCTTCAAAACTCTATTGACACTTTTCCATCCACATGAAGTTATGTCCCTTTAATGTCAAGGCTGATAAAGGTTTTACTACACTTGAAAAGTAATGCACGAACCCTCAGTAGTATCCATCCAACCCCAAGAAACCTTTCACCTCAGTCACGCTCCTAGGTGGCTCCCAAGAAAGTACCTCCTCTATCTTCAATAGATCTACTAAAACTCCAGCCTTTGAAATGATATGTCCCAGAAAGAGTACCTCCCTAATACATAAATGAAACTTCAAGAGATTCCCATAAAGATGGTGCTCTCAGAGTGTGTCTAGGACCATCCTCAGGTGTGTTATGTGCTCCTCCTCTGACGTTGAGTACACAAGGATGTCATCAATGAAGCCCACAAAGAATAGGTCAAGGTAAGGTTAAAAGAACCTTTTCATGAATCCCATGAACACTTCTAGGGAATTTGTCATGCCAAATAGAATCACCAAGAACACATATTGTCCATACCAACATCAAAAGGATGTCTTTAGTACATCCTCATGTCGTACACGAAGCTGATGATAGGAAGACCTGAGTTCTACCTATGAGAACCACCTCGCTCCCATCAGTTGGTCAAAGATGTCATTGATTATCAGTAGTGGTTATTTTTTATTCACATTAAATTGATTCAAGCACTGATAGTCCACACATAGTCTCAATATCCAGTCTACCTTCTTAGAAAATAGAACTAGGGCCACCCAATGTGGAACACAGGGCCTTATGAATCCCTTCATCTACAGGTCCTTTAGTTTTACTGTAACACCCCGAGAGTTTATGAAAAATATTCTTTTAATTTCATTAATGTCTTGAGTTGTATGCCACACCAAGATTATCTTGCGCTATACGCAACACTGTATTAGCTTGCAGTATACGCAACACTTTTCTTGGCTCTTGTTACACACAATTTCAAGTTCGTTTGATAGAAGTTATTCTACGCAACATTGAGTGTATATATATATATATATATTCAATGTATAAATAAAATATGGTTGGATTCTATTATACGCAACAACAAAAGAGTTGTGCACTACACGCAACCCTGACTTGGCTTGCATTACACGCAATCACGACCTTCCTCGATAGCGTTTGTTGTACGCAATACCAGGTTTTACTAAACAATGATATATTATTATAATATTGTTTTGAACTAGCCGTTATGAATAGTGTTAACTAAAATTTTAATTTTATAACATTATTATTCATCTTACACATTTATAGAACATGGTATAGGAACAAAATAAATTTTTCGGGTAAAATACGTATTTTTCAAAAAATGTTGTTTTGCCGCCTTTTGATGGCGCACCCACTTTAAATATAGTTTTTTACATGTTTATAAGTTCAATTTTACAAAATAAAATTCTTCTTTTGAATCAGGATATAAAAATTTACATTAGATAATGTTTTGATATTTTTCCGATAACTTTCATATTTAAATGAATAGTAAAAACACGCTATATTTTAATTAAAAACAACTTTTTTCATCGTAATATATTATGTGGTTAAATTATAATATTGAATGGTTTTAAAGTATAAATAGAATATATTTTTACCATTTAATATAATGTATGTCATTAGAATTGATTTTACCTTGAATTCGTAGGTTAAATCAATTCAATCTTTTGCAATGTTTTAAAGAAAAACCCGTTTTCTTTCGACAACAGGATTAATTTTAATTTAATTTCTGCATATTTTGAGTATTGAATTTGGAAAAATGGATTCCATATTTGGAATCAGTGGTTCAAAATTATGTTAATAAGCTACTTTTTATTTTTGGTCATTGTGAATAGTAACTACAGTAAATTTTATTTACTATAGTTAAAGGTAAATCGGGTAATTAAGGGTAAATATAAGATTATAAAATTACCCTAATACTTGGAAAAATCCTATTGGATGGATAAAAGTAGACTCATATAACCTAAGGCTCAGATTAGATTCTTTTTATGGACTTTTGTCAATGAAAATAATTTAATTATTATTAAAACCAAAGAATGTGACAACATGTCACTTTCTTAAATCTTATAAGTATAATAATTTTAATTTAGTGTTAAACTTCATGAAACTTCGAACATGAATAGTCTCCAGAAATATAATACAATTATCTATATCATAGGAATTTATTTAGAATTTTTAGGGATTAAATAATTATCATTTATTATGACACAAAGATGATGCAGTAATTGTCTTATTAATGAAATATTGACATAATTGATGTTATAAATGCCCAAATAAATGTAATTTGAGACTTTTTATGACTTAAACCAATTTTATAGGTTAATATGACATGTTATTGTTGATATAAGTAACTTTTTTCGAACTTATCATTCTGTTATAAATTTCATAAAAATCATGTACCAAATAGTGTCAAAATTGACATAAATTAGTTTTTAAAACAAATATTATATTATTAATTGTTATTTAATTCATAAAAATCTAAGTTTAGGAAAAATTACTTATATAAGGATAGATATATTAATAATAAACAACTTGGGGTTCGTTTGGCTTGTTATGGTAAGTTTATTAACCATATAGTGTAAGAAAACAAAAAGACACGGTAAAAGTTAAATTATTTAACTTAGAGTTAAATCTAATTGACGAGGTTAAAATAAAGACCTAAACTTGTCTAAATCCTATTGTATGAGAGTCTTTCGACCCATACCCACTTTATCGTCGAAATAAGACCCTTTGGAACCATTATTAACCGAATTTGACCTTAATATAAAATAATATTTTGAGATTTTCCTAAGGTGCCCCTCGCCTCCCTTATAAAAGGGCACCTCCTCCCTCTCCTCCTCACACCAATTATAGCATTCAAGCTCGGCCAAACCCTGCCAAAATCTCTTCTCCACTTCCCTAGTATCATACTATAGGTCCTGGTCTTCTTCAAAGACCATCCTTAGTTCTTTAAGTGGAGGTTAAGTGAAGGCGCGTCAAAAAGAGGTAATATCCATTACCGATCTTTTTCAATTTCTTTCTTCTTCAACTTCTTCTTCTTTAGTTTTTTCATGATAAAGTAATAACATCAGTAATTATTATATACTTATATGTTATTATAAATATGAAAAAACTCTAATTAACCATCTATCCATCCTACGGAAAAAGGAAATCACCACGCGTGCGTACGTACGGAATACCGTCTCCACGTCGTGGTGTAATCTATTTTCCACCACCACCTTACTTGGATGGGTATAATGGTGTAAATAATGAATATATATAAATATTATAAAGTGATACCGATTCTGGAATAGTATACATACACTCCAATACAATTCCACGATCATAGGAATGATATCATCACTCGTGCGTACGTACGGAATACCGTCTCCACGATGTGATGAGACTTGTTCTACATGATCTTCATTTCATAATGATTATATAAATGAATTGAATGAATGAATATCTTATATATTACACTAATACCATTATGGAAATTAGGTATCTATAACCTAAAGAGAAGAATAAGAATTTATTCGACAAAACACGCATAAGAACAAAAAGTTATAAATACCCGAACAACAAGTAACAATGAAATATTACTACTAAGAAGCTAAAAATATGACCATATATGATATCATAAAAATAATTATGATTCTTTAATAAGTCAATAACATTATTTAAATTATTATACAGGAGGTTCGGACACGTACAAAGCATATCAGACCTAAGGTACGAGAAAATATCACAATCACAATTTTATCTGAGATTGTTTATACTTTAGTATTTACTGGGGTGTAATTTATCATCCACATCCATGTTTCCTCAATATGTAATATTATTTCCATTCACCTAAAATTGTTTAAGTCCTATTTTACCCTTCGGTGAGTTTTTAGTAAAATATATGAAAGGAATCTTTTGTCATTTTTCGTACGAGGTACTTTTTTGACTTTTCTGGAAAAAGTACGAAAAGAATGTTTTTTTAACTTATACGGAATGAATGGATTTTTAAAACATTATTTCCAAGAAGCTTCCTTTACAAGTTTTAAAATTTATTTTTATTCAACTTATTTTAGTTTAAAATTGTATGACATGTTAAGAAAGGAAAATGTTTTTGAAGTAGAAAGGATATTTTCCTCAAGAATGGAGTTCAAGTGTTTTATCAAAATTATTTTCCATCTAAGATAATATAGGGTTCTGTTTCTATCCCTATTATTACATTGATTTGATTATTTTGTGATGGAATTATTTTTATGAATTCCTTTATCTTATATGAATTGTTTTATGATGTCATGTTGTTTAAGAATCCCATTTTTATTACATGGGTTATGCTATGATGTATGGTTTATGATTTTGTGGAACACATAAGAATGGTATCATTATGAGATGGGTGGGACCTATATCTCCCTCCAATGCATTGGGTAAAGATTTTATATCTCATGAGATAGACATGGCTGGAATGGTAGGTTATACCGGTTCAGTGAAACTGGACTGAAATGAGGGTGACTCGGTTCAGAAATGGACTTTGTCCACTAAGATAGTCTTGGCAATGAGTATTGACTAATAATAAATGATTCTCTATGATTATGTGTGTATGACAAAATGTTTCATGTTTTAAGTTATGATTATTGGTATTGCATTTCACTACTATGATTTATCCCATGTTATGAAATTTTGATCTTTTTTTGCAGGTTAATATTTCCAAAAGATATGTTCTTATGATAATGATGTGATTGATATTTCTTTTGTTTACCCTTACTGAGCATTTGAGCTCACCCTTTTATGTTTTCTTTTCCCCAGGATATAAAGAAAGGTTTTAGGTATAAAAAAATATCTTTATGGGAGATGTTGAAGATCTTTCACCACGATTAGAAGATTATATTCCGAGTTTCCAAAGACACTAAAATATTACGGTCCTTGTGTGTGTGTTTTTGTTATGTACTAAGTATTCCGCAAAAGTAATGTAATGTCCTTGTACATCAGGCTTTGGGTCTCTACAGTTGGTATCAGAGGAAAGGTTTAGTCAACCTTTGGAAACTAGGATGCGAGAACTTTAGTGAGATCCCTAGAGATATTTCTAAGGTATGTCTAGGGATGTCCCTAAGGTTAATTATAAGTATAGGTTATAGTCCTAGAATTGCGCTAACTATCTTAGAATTAAACCTAAGATGTTAGATATTGAAGTTACTCCCCCTTTATTATGATTTTTGCCTCTCACACTATTCTTTTTGGGTTTTAGACCATGGCTGGAACCCGAAGGAATCGTGTTGATCAATGTAATGGAAAATGCAACGATTGTCCTCCTAAACAAACAAATGTTATGGGAGATGGAGTGAAAAATATTATTGCTATACTTACACAAGCTATGAATCATTCTGGACTTCCAAATGAGCAGAGAAGGGAACAATATTCTATTGAGTCCTTCATGAGGAAATGTCCACCTTCTTTCAGTGGGTCTTCCGATCCACTTGTTGCTGAACAATGGATCAGTACCACTGAAAAGATATTTTCAGTTCTTCAATGTTATGAACATGATAAATTCATCTTAGCAGTATATCGTTTGGAAGGTGAAGCTGATCAATGGTGGAATATTATCAAGAATACGAGGCCAAGAGATGAAATTGAGTCCATGGAATGGGACGAGTTCCAGAACTTGTTTTCCATTAAGTACTTCACTCGTATTCTTCGAAAAAAGATGGAAAAAGAGTTTCTTGAACTAAAGCAAAAGGATGATGAATCTATTGGTATATACGAAGCGAATTTTACAAGGCTTTCAAGGTATGCATCTGGATTTATCATCCAACCTGAAAGTAATGCTGATCGATTATTCAGTGGCTTAAAACCAAATCTTCGAAGGGCATTAGCTATAAGAGACATCAGTAGCTATGAAGAAATTGTGCGTTGTGCTATCAAGGTAGAAATGGAAGTTGGTGTTACATATCCATCTCATGGTTTTAACAAGAAACGAAAGATGGAGTTCAAGGAGAAATCTCAGAATAATGGTGAAAAGAAGATGAATGTTTCCTTATGCACAAAGTGTGGAAAGAAGCATGGTGGAGATTGTCTTAAAGGGACTAGAAAATGTTTTAAGTGTGGAAAAGAAGGTCATCGAGCAGCTGAGTGTCGAAGTAATGGAAAAAGGGTTTCTAATGACGTGAATAAAGAAAACACTACAGAGAACGCACCACCAACACTTCAATGCTTCAAGTGAAAGGAAATGGGGCATTATGCTAATAAATGCCCTAATCCAAGGGTTAGTGATGATCGACCTGAGCAACCGCTTAAGGCAAAGGACAAAGGGAAGTCACATGATGTAACGCCCCGACCCCAGCTACCCAGAGTCGGTGCATTACTTCGTAACATTGGCATGATCACAAGAAAGATCAAATCTCGAAAGACCGATTGGTTTAGTAGCCTTGGAAACACTAGATATATTCATAAGTTTTACATTACATCATAAAATGAAAAACTAATACAACAACATAATGTTTCCACAATCCACACTATTAACCCCTCATAAAATCCCTGAAGGTCATTCATAACTTACTTCTTCACATCCTGGGAAAAATAAAACATAGAAAAGGGGTGATCTCAAACGCCCAGTAAGGATAACAATATAGCGGAAACTTTCATAAATAAGAATAAACATTTAAGGCAATGTATAACTAAGACAAAAGCCTATCAAACATGAACTTTCAACATGGTATGGCATAAATAAAATGAAATAATGTCATTTACTTATTCACATTGATATTCTACTAATCGAATAATCACATGTAAAAATCAATAACCACTTTCATAATGTTGGAATGCATAATGCTAAACGTTAATTTCTTTGTCTAGGCCTCATCCCAAGACCTAGGGGTTACTTCTAACCGGAACCCAACCCGGAGTGCCTCTAATAACCGGACACCAACCCGGAGTGCCTCTAATAACCGGACACCAACCCGGAGGGCATACTTTTACCAGTCCCTAACCTGGAGGGCTTACTTTAACCAGTCCCCAACCTGGAGGGCTTACTTTTACCGGTCCCCAACCCGGAACATACTTGTTTAGCACATTCATCTGAAGAAAAGTTTGAAATATGACATAAACATTCGGATTAAAACTAGCATACGAAATGTCAATAGTTTCACCATAAACTATGAATGGTATAAAATAGCACATCCACAGTCAAACATATCACAAAACCTTCAATACAATATAGAAGTTTTGTATTATAATAAATCAACTTCAAATAAGCGTAAAATCCATTAAAGGATGTTGACATAGATGAAATCAAAATTCTATTTAAAGAAATATCTCCTTTTATTTTGAAATCATTTAAGATCCATATAAAATAAAACATTTTCTTTGAAAATATTCTTATAATCTTGTAAGGAAAGCTTTGAAGATTTTATAACGGCGTAAAATAACCGCACCCGCCGTATAAGTTAAAAAAAACATTCTTACCTCAATTTTGTCGAAAAGGTTAAAAAGGACCTTGTTTTGAAAATGACGGAAAGATTCCTTTATAAACCTCTTATAAAAAGTCAAACAAGGGTATAAATGACTTTAACCCATATTCTTGTAAATAGTAAAAATGTTTTGAAATACATTTTTAAGAAACATGGATGTTGATGGTAAAGATATCCCAGTAGATTATAACGTATAAACAACCTCGGATAATGAAGAGATTGTGAAATAACCCTTACCTTGTACTTTTCCTTGGTTGGGGTAGGTTAACCTCCTGTATAATGGTGAAATAGTTGTTATTAAATTATACAAGAATCATATATATTAATATGATATCATATATGATCTTTTAACATTGATTTGTTAATAATATCTTAGAATTATCGTCATTTCGGGAGTTAACTTACTCATTTTCTTTTATATGTTTTGTTACATAAGCCATGGTTGTTGTATCTTATTCATATCCAGAATGATATCCAGTCCTTAAACATCATTTTTAAATCATCAAATGATAATTATACTTGAATGGATACGATGGAGAATGAATCTCATCGCGTTCGTGGAGACGGTAGTCCGTACGTACGCACGAGCGACAATATCATTCTTTTGATATTAAAATAATATATAAATGGATGGTATATCATATATACAGAATAACTAACATGTTATATTTATTATTTACATGAGTTACACATCATTATTATACCCATCCAAATAATATTATATTGAATAACAATTACACCACGACGTGGAGACGGTAAGCCGTACGTACGCACGTATGGTGACATGTTATTCAAAGGGTGGATAGAATACTGAATATTATTGTACCATATTTATAATAACATCACAGTATATGTGAGATACTGGAGTTATTATTTTAGAATGGTAAGAACAAAGGAAGAAGAAGTGGAACAATAAATGAACTTGGAGAAGGGTGGTGAAATCATTACCTCTTCTTCGGGTTCTTCCTTTTGATTTGATCAAAAGGGCTCCTTAGGTTGGCTTTCTGATCAAACTAAGGCCTCTAGGTTGTATTGAGGGATGTTGGGAGAGTATTTGGGCAGAGTTTGGCCGAGCCAAAAGGCTTTTAAGGTGTGAAGAAATGAGAAGGAGGAGTGCCCTTTTATAAGAGGGGTGAGGGGCACCTTTGGAAAAGTTAGAAATATTAATTTATAATAAATTCATATTCGGTTTCTAAAGGATCCAAAGTTGATTATTCAAAGGTTAAGGTGGGGATAGGTCGAAACCCACTCAACCAATAGAATTTAGACAGGTTTGGGTACTTATATTAACCTTATATTTAAGTATTAACTCTAAGTTAATTAGTTTCACTTTTACAATGTCTCTTTGTATTTTTATATAATATGGTTAATAAACTTACTATATACATCCAAGAGACCCCCAAGTGGTCCATTAATGATGAACCTATCCTTATATAAGTCTCTTGGCCGAACCTTAGATTTTTAGGAATTTAATATCAATTAATAATATAATATTTGTTTTAAAAACTCTTTTATGTCTATTTTGACACTATTCAATAGTTGATTTTTGTGAAACTCATAAAAGATTGATTACTTCGAAAAAAAGTCAATTAAATCAATCCTAATATATCATATTATCCTAGAAAATTAGTTTAATTCATTAAAAGTTTCATATTATATTTTTTGGGTATTTATAATATCAATTATTTTAATTTTTCACTATTATAGTAATTACTGCATCATCTTTGTGTCATAAATAAAATAAATTATTTAATGTCTAAAAATTATAAATAAAATATCATTATGTAGGAAATATTTTTATCTTTCTAATGAATATTTATAATCTAAAATCAAACTTATATAACCCTATGTAACAATTGTTTTTCTAAAAGATATATGCAAGTGTCATTTTTGTATTCATTTTGACTTAATTAAAATAAAGTGTCATTATCACTTACAAGTGGATCCATGGGGTCCAAAAATTGACACAAAGATGCCCATGGTCGACCATGTATCAACCAATAGGGTTAAGACACGTTTTAGGGTAATTTAGTATTATTATAATATTATTTTTTAACCCTTATTTACAGGATTTACCCTTAACCATGGTAAATAAAATATTTACCGCAGTAATTATTCAAAATGTCTAAAAATAAAAGTTACCTATTTACACAATTTGAACATCCTGATTCCAAATATAGAATCCATTTTTCTAAATTCAAAACACAGAAGTGGCAGAAATTAATTTAAAATTAATTCCCGCTGTCAAAATAAAAAGCGTTTCTTTTTAAGAGATAATAACTATCAAAAGATTGACACTTGTTTATGTTCGGTTTAATTGTAAAATTATGTATAATGACCAACATTATATTAAATTGTAAAAATATATTCTAAATATACTTTAAAACCACTCAAATTCATAATTTATCACTATTAATTATTTTTATTAAAAAAGTTGTTTTTAATTAAAATTTAGTAATTTTCACTATTCATCAAAATATGAAAGTTATCCGAAAAGTACCAAAATTTCACCTTAGGCTAAATTCGATATTCCGAATCCAAAAATGAAGTCCATTTCAAAATATAAAATATATATAATTTCAAAATTTAGGTATTACTATTCATAACGGCTAGTTTGATCGGTTGTGGTGTGTGTTAAAACTCGACGTTGCGTACAACACACGCTACTGTTTTATTCAAAGGAAAGCGTACCGTGGAAGCTTGGGATGTTTCATTCTAAATTTTTTGATGTCTCCATTTAGTCAAAAAGATTAAAATATTGTATTTAAAAAGGTTTCACTATCAAAAGTTGATAAAAGTGCAATACTGAAAATGAATCTGTTCTTGCATTATGACTAAGAAACTCATAATATGGATTCTAAAATTATAAGGATTATATAAAGTTAAAAATGTAGTTAATGCTATTCATGACCTCTTTTAATGGCTTTTTTTTGGGTAAGTCATGGTGCAATTGAACTCGGTGTTGCGTGTAGTGCAAGTTATTGAATTATTTTGAAGAAATAACACACTATGAAATCTTGGGGTGTTACATTCTCCCCTCCTTCAATAAATTGCGTCCTCGCAATTTGAAATTGTTCTTCGAAAATAAAAGGTTGAAAATAGATAATATATTTGTGGGAAAACCCACATCGGAAATTGGGTTACTAAAATTTAGTCTTAATATGAGGAAAAGAGAAATGAAAGGGTCACCACCAAATTATGATCTTGATTAGGAGAACATTGGTGGAAATTAGAGACATATAATCAGAGGAAAAACTTAAATATTTATAGGTAGTGATTGAGGTCATCAATCACAAACAAGTGTATAATTGAGGTCCTTAAACTCATCAATCTATGACGATTTAAAGTACCATCGGTTCAACAAAATATAGGGTATTGGGATAACACATTTTTGACGTTTCAAAATATCTTAGTTGAAATCCCACATCGAAAAATGAATTAACGAGGCCTCTATTTAAAATAAAGAGTCGAAAGTATGAAGATTACCGAAAATAACACATACTAGGGTTCCATGTAAGAAAATATGGATATGGAAGAAAAATCAAACCATCAATTATCTGATGGAGAGTGGTAGAGAACATGGCTATGAAAAGGCCAACAATCCAAAAGCCATAATTTAGTGATGATTTAAGGTACCATCTAGGAAAACATTTTTGTTCTAAGTTACTTTTCTTAATATTGAGGAATGTATTTATGAGATTGGCTAAGATCATAAGGAGATATACTTACTTTATAATTAGAGTTTTATCCATTAATAAATTTCTACCACAAACTCATCTTTCACTCTAAAAGATAATAGAATGTAAAAAAATTCTATTTACACTATTCGTATAGGGTTCCAAAATAAACGAATTTATAATTCATCTACAAGATATTTTAATAAAAACTACATTATTTAATCTAGGACATCTCGTGGGCCAGTGGTAGGTGATACACCCTTGTCGCCCTTCGGTTGCGGGTTCAAGTCTCGCAGCCTTGCCGGACGCGACGGGTTGCCGCCCGACCTCCGGGTTGTCCTTTTATGGCAATCCAAAATAATCCAAACTAGAACTATCCAAAATACTTCTATCCAAACTCATAGTCCAACATTTATAAGTAAGGTAAACATAATGTAGAACCTTTTTACCCCGTAATAGCATATGAATACCTTCATCATGTATTCTTTTAATACACCGAAACATCCTGAATTACCATATTCCTTATTGATTACATTCATGCTCCCTTATTCCATATAGAAAGATGGATATACTTCATTAATCCAAAAATGTTTTAAACCCCAACAATGATGGAATATACAAATCATTAATCAGTTCCAGGGTAGTCAAGAATATCCAATATAATTTATCCAAAATAATCACATATTATTCCAAAATCACTACCTCAGTATCAGAACTATATTCTCTCAACCATATATTTTCCAAACATTTATCCTGCTATTGAGTCACTTTTCTTTGTTCCACACAATCTCAAGTCCTTAATGAAATAGTACTGCAGTACAATCCTTATATACTCCATAATTATTATAACAAGTACATTGTTGATACAACACTCAATTGACATAATCAACATAAGAACTCTAATCATTCCTCTTCATCTGTGGTAGTATCATAACATGATTATTATCCAATAACATCATTTGCGGCATAGTCTGATGACTGGGACATAGGTTCGCGTAGTGTCCAAACTCCTTGAAAATGAAGCATTGTACATTTAAAACCATTTTCTTACCCTTGCAGTCACGTACTTTGTGCCCTTTTCCTCCACACTTATAACAAACTCCCATTCCTTTCAGGCAAGTTCCAGGGTGTTTCTTTCCACAGTTACCACATATGGGAAAATTCTTCTTTTCCCTCTTCCCTTTATCCATCTTTCTCTCTTTTATCCTTTTCTTCTCTTGCTTCCCTTCAAATCCATAGGACTCAGTAAAATACATTATATTATTTCTTCATATGATGATAATACATGGGAGACTATTTCTCTTATAAATTCTATCTTAAGACAATGAAAGATATGATCCTTCCTTCTCTTTGGATCATGTGCATTTCTGGAGTTCTCATTCCTTCTACTGGGCACCATTTCTAAACAATGACATAAACTAGATCAGTTTATGAATAAAAATACATAATCCCATACTTATAAAACACCTAACATAAATTGAACTATTTATGGATATAATCCATAATCATAAGAATGTTTTCTTTGAGGAAGTATATACTCATAATACCTTCAAAATTATTTGTAAAGAAAATGAGAGTTATCCTAAGCATATCCCCCGGGAGTGTCGTAACCAAGAGTGCAGCAAGGCCCGTTGTCGTGCACCAGTTCCCGTTCGAGTCTAGCTCAAAGCGGTGTTTTCGGGTTTTACCCCTAGGTATATCTGTGCCAGAGCCGCCTCTACCTGCTCGTATCCAGACAGGGATGTATTGCTCGGAAAACTCACAAAATCTCTACAATACCAAAATTCTAGGAAGTTCTTCTATACTAATCCTCAAAGTTCATCTTAGGTCTACGTGCTCTAATCAGAGTTTATCTAAATCTAGCTTCCAAGGTTTGTACTAAACTTCCTCTGATACCAACTGTAAAGCCCCGACCCCAGCTACCCAGAGTCGGTGCATTACTTCGTAACATTGGCATGATCACAAGAAAGATCAAATCTCGAAAGACCGATTGGTTTAGTAGCCTTGGAAACACTAGATATATTCATAAGTTTTACATTACATCATAAAATGAAAAAGTAATACAACAACATAATGTTTCCACAATCCACACTATTAACTCCTCATAAAATCCCTGCAGGTCATTCATAACTTACTTCTTCACATCCTGGGAAAAATAAAACATAGAAAAGGGGTGAGCTCAAACGCCCAGTAAGGATAACAATATAGCGGAAACTTTCATAAATAAGAATAAACATTTAAGGCAATGTATAACTAAGACAAAAGCCTTTCAAACATGAACTTTCAACATGGTATGGCATAAATAAAATGAAATAATGCCATTTACTTATTCACATTGATATTCTACTAATCGTATAATCACATGTAAAAATCAATAACCACTTTCATAATGTTGGAATGCACAATGCTAAACGTTAATTTCTTTGTCTAGGCCTCATCCCAAGACCTAGGGGTTACTTCTAACCGGAACCCAACCCGAAGTGCCTCTAATAACCGGACACCAACCCGGAGTGCCTCTAATAACCGGACACCAACCCGGAGTGCCTCTAATAACCGGACACCAACCCGGAGGGCATACTTTTACCAGTCCCTAACCTGGAGGGCTTACTTTAACCAGTCCCCAACCTGGAGGGCTTACTTTTACCGGTCCCCAACCCGGAACATACTTGTTTAGCACATTCATCTGAAGAAAAGTTTGAAATATAACATAAACATTCGGATTAAAACTAGCATACGAAATGTCAATAGTTTCACCATAAACTATGAATGGTATAAAATAGCACATCCACAGTCAAACATATCACAAAACCTTCAATACAATATAGAAGTTTTGTATTATAATAAATCAACTTCAAATAAGCGTAAAATCCATTAAAGGATGTTGACATAGATGAAATCAAAATTCTTTTTAAAGAAATATCTCCTTTTATTTTGAAATCATTTAAGATCCATATAAAATAAAACATTTTCTTTGAAAATATTCTTATAAGCTTGTAAGGAAAGCTTTGAAGATTTTATAATGGCGTAAAATAACCGCACCCGCCGTATAAGTTAAAAAAAACATTCTTACCTCAATTTTGACGAAAAGGTTAAAAAGGACCTTGTTTTGAAAACGACGGAAAGATTCCTTTATAAACCTCTTATAAAAAGTCAAACAAGGGTATAAATGACTTTAACCCATATTCTTGTAAATAGTAAAAATGTTTTGAAATACATTTTTAAGAAACATGGATGTGGATGGTAAAGATATCCCAGTAGATTATTACGTATAAACAACCTCAGATAATGAAGAGATTGTGAAATAACCCTTACCTTGTACTTTTCCTTGGTTGGGGTGGGTTAACCTCCTGTATAATGGTAAAATAGTTGTTATTAAATTATACAAGAATCATATATATTAATATGATATCATATATGATCTTTTAACATTGATTTGTTAATAATATCTTAGAATTATCGTCGTTTCGGGAGTTAACTTACTCATTTTCTTTTATATGTTTTGTTACATAAGCCATGGTTGTTGTATCTTATTCATATCCAGAAGGATATCCAGTCCTTAAACATCATTTTTAAATCATCAAATGATAATTATACTTGAATGGATACGATGGAGACTGAATCTCATCGCGTTCGTGGAGACGGTAGTCCGTACGTACGCATGAGCGACAATATCATTCTTTTGATATTAAAATAATATATAAATGGATGGTATATCATATATACAGAATCATTAACATGTTATATTTATTATTTACATGAGTTACACATCATTATTATACCCATCCAAATAATATTATATTGAATAACAATTACACCACGACGTGGAGACGGTAAGCCGTACGTACGCACGTATGGTGACATGTTATTCAAAGGGTGGATAGAATACTGAATATTATTGTACCATATTTATAATAACATCACAGTATATGTGAGATACTGGAGTTATTATTTTAGAATGGTAAGAACAAAGGAAGAAGAAGTGGAAGAAGAAATGAACTTGGAGAAGGGTGGTGAAATCATTACCTCTTCTTCGGGTTCTTCCTTTTGATTTGATCAAAAGGGCTCCTTATGTTGGCTTTCTGATCCAACTAAGGCCTCTAGGTTGTAGTGAGGGATGTTGGTAGAGTATTTGGGCAGAGTTTGGCCGAGCCAAAAGGCTTTGAAGGTGTGAAGAAATGAGAAGGAGGAGTGCCCTTTTATAAGAGGGGTGAGGGGCACCTTTGGAAAAGTTAGAAATATTAATTTATAATAAATTCATATTCGGTTTCTAAAGGATCCAAAGTTGATTATTCAAAGGTTAAGGTGGGGATAGGTCGAAAACCACTCAACCAATAGAATTTAGACAGGTTTGGGTACTTATATTAACCTTATCTTTAAGTATTAACTCTAAGTTAATTAGTTTCACTTTTACAATGTCTCTTTGTATTTTTATATAATATGGTTAATAAACTTACTATATACATCCAAGCGACCCCCAAGTGGTCCATTAATGATGAACCTATCCTTATATAAGTCTCTTGGCCGAACCTTAGATTTTTAGGAATTTAATATCAATTAATAATATAATATTTGTTTTAAAAACTCTTTTATGTCAATTTTGACACTATTCAATAGTTTATTTTTGTGAAACTCATAACAGATTGATTACTTCGAAAAAAAGTCAATTAAATCAATCCTAATATATCATATTATCCTAGAAAATTAGTTTAATTCATTAAAAGTTTCATATTATATTTTTTGGGTATTTATAATATCAATTATTTTAATTTTTCACTATTATAGTAATTACTGCATCATCTTTGTGTCATAAATAAAATAAATTATTTAATGTCTAAAAATTATAAATAAAATATCATTATGTAGGAAATATTTTTATCTTTCTAATGAATATTTATAATCTAAAATCCAACTTATATAACCCTATGTAACAATTGTTTTTCTAAAAGATATATGCTTGTGTCATTTTTGTATTCATTTTGACTTAATTAAAATAAAGTGTCATTATCACTTACAAGTGGATCCATGGGGTCCCAAAATTGACACAAAGATGCCCATGGTCGACCATGTATCAACCAATAGGGTTAAGACACGTTTTAGGGTAATTTAGTATTATTATTATAATATTATTTTTTAACCCTTATTTACAGGATTTACCCTTAACCATGGTAAATAAAATATTTACCGCAGTAATTATTCAAAATATCTAAAAATAAAAGTGACCTATTTACACAATTTGAACATCCTGATTCCAAATATTGAATCCATTTTTCTAAATTCAAAACACAGAAGTGGCATAAATTAATTTAAAATTAATTCCCGCTGTCAAAATAAAAAGCGTGTTTTTAAGAGATAATAACTATCAAAAGATTGACACTTGTTTATGTTCGGTTTAATTGTAAAATTATGTCTAATGACCAACATTATATTAAATTGTAAAAATATATTCTAAATATACTTTAAAACCACTCAAATTCATAATTTATCACTATTAATTATTTTGATTAAAAAAGTTGTTTTTAATTAAAATTTAGTAATTTTCACTATTCATCAAAATATGAAAGTTATCCGAAAAGTACCAAAATTTCACCTTAGGATAAATTCGATATTCCGAATCCAAAAATGAAGTCCATTTCAAAATATAAAATATATATAATTTCAAAATTTAGGTATTACTATTCATAACGGCTAGTTTGATCGGTTGTGGTGTGTGTTAAAACTCGACGTTGCGTACAACACACGCTACTATTTTATTCAAAGGAAAGCGTACCGTGGAAGCTTGGGATGTTTCATTCTAAATTTTTTAATGTCTCCATTTAGTCAAAAAGCTTAAAATATTGTATTTAAAAAGGTTTCACTATCAAAAGTTGATAAAAGTGCAATACTGAAAATGAATCTGTTCTTGCATTATGACTAAGAAACTCATAATATGGATTCTAAAATTATAAGGATTATATAAAGTTAAAAATGTAGTTAATGCTATTGATGACCTCTTTTAATGGCTTTTTTTTGGTAAGTCATGGTGCAATTGAACTCGGTGTTGCGTGTAGTGCAAGTTATTGAATTATTTTGAAGAAATAACACACTATGAAATCTTGGGGTGTTACATTCTCCCCTCCTTCAATAAATTGCGTCCTCGCAATTTGAAATTGTTCTTCGAAAATAAAAGGTTAAAAATAGATAATATATTTGTGGGAAAACCCACATCGGAAATTGGGTTACTAAAATTTAGTCTTAATATGAGGAAAAGAGAAATGAAAGGGTCACCACCAAATTATGATCTTGATTAGGAGAACATTGGTGGAAATTAGAGACATATAATCGGAGGAAAAACGTAAATATTTATAGGTAGTGATTGAGGTCATCAATCACAAACAAGTGTATAATTGAGGTCCTTAAAATCATCAATCTATGATGATTTGAAGTACCATCGGTTCAACAAAATATAGGGTATTGGGATAACACATTTTTGACGTTTCAAAATATCTTAGTTGAAATCCCACATCGAAAAATGAATTAACGAGGCCTCTATTTAAAATAAAGAGTCGAAAGTATGAAGATTACCGAAAATAACACATACTAGGGTTCCATGTAAGAAAATATGGATATGGAAGAAAAATCTAACCATCAATTATCTGATGGAGAGTGGTAGAGAACATGGCTATGAAAAGGCCAACAATCCAAAAGCCATAATTTAGTGATGATTTAAGGTACCATCTAGGAAAACATTTTTGTTCTAAGTTACTTTTCTTAATATTGAGGAATTTATTTATGAGATTGGCTAAGATCATAAGGAGATATACTTACTTTATAATTAGAGTTTTATCCATTAATAAATTTCTACCACAAACTCATCTTTCACTCTAAAAGATAATAGAATGTAAAAAAATTCTATTTACACTATTCGTATAGGGTTCCAAAATAAACGAATTTATAATTCATCTACAAGATCTTTTAATAAAAACTACATTATTTAATCTAGGACATCTCGTGGGCCAGTGGTAGGTGATACACCCTTGTCGCCCTTCGGTTGCGGGTTCAAGTCTCGCAGCCTTGCCGGACGCGACGGGTTGCCGCCCGACCTCCGGGTTGTCCTTTTATGGCAATCCAAAATAATCCAAACTAGAACTATCCAAAATACTTCTATCCAAACTCACAGTCCAACATTTATAAGTAAGGTAAACATAATGTAGAACCTTTTTACCCCGTAATAGCATATGAATACCTTCATCATGTATTCTTTTAATACACCGAAACATCCTGAATTACCATATTCCTTATTGATTACATTCATGCTCCCTTATTCCATATAGAAAGCTGGATATACTTCATTAATCCAAAAATGTTTTAAACCCCAACAATGATGGAATATACAAATCATTAATCAGTTCCAGGGTAGTCAAGAATATCCAATATAATTTATCCAAAATAATCACATATTATTCCAAAATCACTACCTCAGTATCAGAACTATATTCTCTCAACCATATATTTTCCAAAAATTTATCCTGCTATTGAGTCACTTTTCTTTGTTCCACACAATCTCAAGTCCTTAATGAAATAGTACTGAAGTACAATCCTTATATACTCCATAATTATTATAACAAGTACATTGTTGATACAACACTCAATTGACATAATCAACATAAGAACTCTAATCATTCCTCTTCATCTGTGGTAGTATCATAACATGATTATTATCCAATAACATCATTTGCGGCATAGTCTGATGACTGGGACATAGGTTCGCGTAGTGTCCAAACTCCTTGCAAATGAAGCATTGTACATTTAAAACCATTTTCTTACCCTTGCAGTCACGTACTTTGTGCCCTTTTCCTCCACACTTATAACAAACTCCCATTCCTTTCAGGCAAGTTCCAGGGTGTTTCTTTCCACAGTTACCACATATGGGAAAATTCTTCTTTTCCCTATTCCCTTTATCCATCTTTCTCTCTTCTATCCTTTTCTTCTCTTGCTTCCCTTCAAATCCATAGGACTCAGTAAAATACATTATATTATTTCTTCATATGATGATAATACATGGGAGACTATTTCTATTATAAATTCTAGCTTAAGACCATGAAAGATATGATCCTTCCTTCTCTTTGGATCATGTGCATTTATGGAGTTCTCATTCCTTCTACTGGGCACCATTTCTAAACAATGGCATAAACTAGATCAGTTTATGAATAAAAATACATAATCCCATACTTATAAAACACCTAACATAAATTGAACTATTTATGGATATAATCCATAATCATAAGAATGTTTTCTTTGAGGAAGTATATACTCATAATCCCTTCAAAATGATTTGTAAAGAAAATGAGAGTTATCCTAAGCATATCCCCCGGGAGTGTCGTAACCAAGAGTGCAGCAAGGCCCGTTGTCGTGCACCAGTTCCCGTTCGAGTCTAGCTCAAAGCAGTGTTTTCAGGTTTTACCCCTAGGTACATCTGTGCCAGAGCCGCCTCTACCTGCTCGTATCCAGACAGGGATGTATTGCTCGGAAAACTCACAAAATCTCTACAATAACAAAATTCTAGGAAGTTCTTCTATACTAATCCTCAAAGTTCATCTTAGTTCTACGTGCTCTAATCAGAGTTTATCTAAATCTAGCTTCCAAGGTTTGTACTAAACTTCCTCTGATACCAACTGTAACGCCCCGACCCCAGCTACCCAGAGTCGGTGCATTACTTCGTAACATTGGCATGATCACAAGAAAGATCAAATCTCGAAATACCGATTGGTTTAGTAGCCTTGGAAACACTAGATATATTCATAAGTTTTACATTACATCATAAAATGAAAAACTAATACAAAAACATAATGTTTCCACAATCCACACTATTAACCCCTCATAAAATCCCTGCAGGTCATTCATAACTTACTTCTTCACATCCTGGGAAAAATAAAACATAGAAAAGGGGTGAGCTCAAACGCCCAGTAAGGATAACAATATAGCGGAAACTTTCATAAATAAGAATAAACATTTAAGGCAATGTATAACTAAGACAAAAGCCTTTCAAACATGAACTTTCAACATGGTATGGCATAAATAAAATGAAATAATGCCATTTACTTATTCACATTGATATTCTACTAATCGAATAATCACATGTAAAAATCAATAACCACTTTCATAATGTTGGAATGCATAATGCTAAACGTTAATTTCTTTGTCTAGGCCTCATCCCAAGATCTAGGGGTTACTTCTAACCGGAACCCAACCCGGAGTGCCTCTAATAACCGGACACCAACCCGGAGTGCCTCTAATAACCGGACACCAACCCGGAGTGCCTCTAATAACCGGACACCAACCCGGAGGGCATACTTTTACCAGTCCCTAACCTGGAGGGCTTACTTTAACCAGTCCCCAACCTGGAGGGCTTACTTTTACCGGTCCCCAACCCGGAACATACTTGTTTAGCACATTCATCTGAAGAAAAGTTTGAAATATAACATAAACATTCGGATTAAAACTAGCATATGAAATGTCAATAGTTTCACCATAAACTATGAATGGTATAAAATAGCACATCCACAGTCAAATATATCACAAAACCTTCAATACAATATAGAATTTTTGTATTATAATAAATCAACTTCAAATAAGCGTAAAATCCATTAAAGGATGTTGACATAGATGAAATCAAAATTCTTTTTAAAGAAATATCTCCTTTTATTTTGAAATCATTTAAGATCCATATAAAATAAAACATTTTCTTTGAAAATATTCTTATAATCTTGTAAGGAAAGCTTTGAAGATTTTATAACGGCGTAAAATAACCGCACCCGCCGTATAAGTTAAAAAAAACATTCTTACCTCAATTTTGTCGAAAAGGTTAAAAAGGACCTTGTTTTGAAAACGACGGAAAGATTCCTTTATAAACCTCTTATAAAAAGTCAAACAAGGGTATAAATGACTTTAACCCATATTCTTGTAAATAGTAAAAATGTTTTGAAATACATTTTTAAGAAACATGGATGTGGATGGTAAAGATATCCCAGTAGATTATTACGTATAAACAACCTCGGATAATGAAGAGATTGTGAAATAACCCTTACCTTGTACTTTTCCTTGGTTGGGGTAGGTTAACCTCCTGTATAATGGTGAAATAGTTGTTATTAAATTATACAAGAATCATATATATTAATATGATATCATATATGATCTTTTAACATTGATTTGTTAATAATATCTTAGAATTATCGTCGTTTCAGGAGTTAACTTACTCATTTTCTTTTATATGTTTTGTTACATAAGCCATGTTTGTTGTATCTTATTAATATCCAGAATGATATCCAGTCCTTAAACATCATTTTTAAATCATCAAATGATAATTATACTTGAATGGATACGATGGAGAATGAATCTCATCGCGTTCGTGGAGACGGTAGTCCATACGTACGCACGAGTGACAATATCATTCTTTTGATATTAAAATAATATATAAATGGATGGTATATCATATATACAGAATCATTAACATGTTATATTTATTATTTAAATGAGTTACACATCATTATTATACCCATCCAAATAATATTATATTGAATAACAATTACACCACGACGTGGAGACGGTAAGCCGTACGTACGCACGTATGGTGACATGTTATTCAAAGGGTGGATAGAATATTGAATATTATTGTACCATATTTATAATAACATCACATTATATGTGAGATACAGGAGTTATTATTTTAGAATGGTAAGAACAAAGGAAGAAGAAGTGGAAGAAGAAATGAACTTGGAGAAGGGTGGTGAAATCATTACCTCTTCTTCGGGTTCTTCCTTTTGATTTGATCAAAAGGGCTCCTTAGGTTGGCTTTCTGATCAAACTAAGGCATCTAGGTTGTAGTGAGGGATGTTGGGAGAGTATTTGGGCAGAGTTTGGCCGAGCCAAAAGGCTTTGAAGGTGTGAAGAAATGAGAAGGAGGAGTGCCCTTTTATAAGAGGGGTGAGGGGCACCTTTGGAAAAGTTAGAAATATTAATTTATAATAAATTCATATTCGGTTTCTAAAGGATCCAAAGTTTATTATTCAAAGGTTAAGGTGGGGATAGGTCGAAAACCACTCAACCAATAGAATTTAGACAGGTTTGGGTACTTATATTAACCTTATATTTAAGTATTAACTCTAAGTTAATTAGTTTCACTTTTACAATGTCTCTTTGTATTTTTATATAATATGGTTAATAAACTTACTATATACATCCAAGCGACCCCCAAGTGGTCCATTAATGATGAAACTATCCTTATATAAGTCTCTTGGCTGAACCTTAGATTTTTAGGAATTTAATATCAATTAATAATATAATATTTGTTTTAAAAACTCTTTTATGTCAATTTTGACACTATTCAATAGTTGATTTTTGTGAAACTCATAACAGATTGATTACTTCGAAAAAAAGTCAATTAAATCAATCCTAATATATCATAGTATCCTAGAAAATTAGTTTAATTCATTAAAAGTTTCATATTATATTTTTTGGGTATTTATAATATCAATTATTTTAATTTTTCACTATTATAGTAATTACTACATCATCTTTGTGTCATAAATAAAATAAATTATTTAATGTCTAAAAATTATAAATAAAATATCATTATGTAGGAAATATTTTTATCTTTCTAATGAATATTTATAATCTAAAATCCAACTTATATAACCCTATGTAACAATTGTTTTTCTAAAAGATATATGCTTGTGTCATTTTTGTATTCATTTTGACTTAATTAAAATAAAGTGTCATTATCACTTACAAGTGGATTCATGGGGTCCCAAAATTGACACAAAGATGCCCATGGTCGACCATGTATCAAACAATAGGGTTAAGACACGTTTTAGGGTAATTTAGTATTATTATAATATTATTTTTTAACCCTTATTTACAGGATTTACCCTTAACCATGGTAAATAAAATATTTACCGCAGTAATTATTCAAAATGTCTAAAAATAAAAGTTACCTATTTACACAATTTGAACATCCTGATTCCAAATATGGAATCTATTTTTCTAAATTCAAAACACAGAAGTGGCAGAAATTAATTTAAAATTAATTCCCGCTGTCAAAACAAAAAGCGTGTTTTTAAGAGATAATAACTATCAAAAGATTGACACTTGTTTATGTTCGGTTTAATTGTAAAATTATGTCTAATGACCAACATTATATTAAATTGTAAAAATATATTCTAAATATAATTTAAAACCACTCAAATTCATAATTTATCACTATTAATTATTTTTATTAAAAAAGTTGTTTTTAATTAAAATTTAGTAATTTTCACTATTCATCAAAATATGAAAGTTATCCGAAAAGTACCAAAATTTCACCTTAGGCTAAATTCGATATTCCGAATCCAAAAATGAAGTCCATTTCAAAATATAAAATATATATAATTTCAAAATTTAGGTATTACTATTCATAATGGCTAGTTTGATCGGTTGTGGTGTGTGTTAAAACTCGACGTTGCGTACAACACACGCTACTGTTTTATTCAAAGGAAAGCGTACCGTGGAAGCTTGGGATGTTTCATTCTAAATTTTTTGATGTCTCCATTTAGTCAAAAAGCTTAAAATATTGTATTTAAAAAGGTTTCACTATCAAAAGTTGATAAAAGTGCAATACTGAAAATGAATCTGTTCTTGCATTATGACTAAGAAACTCATAATATGGATTCTAAAATTATAAGGATTATGTAAAGTTAAAAATGTAGTTAATGCTATTCATGACCTCTTTTAATGGCTTTTTTTTTGTAAGTCATGGTGCAATTGAACTCAGTGTTGCGTGTAGTGCAAGTTATTGAATTATTTTGAAGAAATAACACACTATGAAATCTTTGGGTGTTACACATGAGATCACTATTGGCGATGTTGAATATGACAATGATGTGGTGGAATGATTAAGTGTTTATGTAATGGGATTCCAAAATAATGTTGTATCATGGAGTATTGGAATATTTATGTATTGGTCTAATGTGGTATTCAAAGTGATTGAGATATTTTTTAAAATAAGATGATATGTGCATAATGAAGGGAAAATGAGAGAATGAAATGTTTAACAGTATTCATGAGCTCATGACTGATATAAGGACTAAGTGATATCATGGTTTGAGTATATAGAATTTTGAGGATTTTGGTTTTTGGAAAGTGTAAGATTTTATCTGCATTCATGTTTTCACTAAGGTTCAATGGGTATCCATTCTTCAAGAGAATACATGATTAAGGTATTCACATGTTTTTAATTTGACCAACAAGATATATCTTATGATATATGGGGGATAAATGATCGCATTCACGTGATTGTTATGTGACATTTCAAGTAATCATTTTCTTTATACTATGAGCTTGGACCAATGTATTTTAGATAAGACTAAATATTGGAATGGATTATGTTGGACATATGTTAGTATTGTTTAAGAATAGAACTTTTTTTCAATATTATTGATGGGATGTTATAGTAATGTAGTTTTAGAAAAAGGACAACCTGCAGGACGGGTGACAGCCCATCGCGTCGGACAAGGCTGTGGGAATCGAACCCACAACCGAAGTGCGACTGGCCTTTATCGCCTACCACTGGCCTACAAGAAGTCCTTGGTTAGTAGAAACTAGTTTTATTTTATTACGCTGTATGATATATGAAGTATAAGTTCATTTTTGGAATCGTATACGATTAACCTCACCATAGATGGAAATTGTTCAAAGCACGAACAACAGTGAAATTGTACCAAAATCATGTAAGTATTTCTTTTAATTCATCAACTTTAGGGAAACGATCTTGAAAACCAAAAATGTTGTCCTAGTTACCTTATATCCGATTAATCAGATGGTACCTTAGAGCATCACAAATTAATAGCTTTGTGACTGTTGGATTTTTCATAGCCATGTTCTCTACCACTCTCCATCAGAACTTGATGGTTAGATTTTTCTTCCATATCCATATTTTCAACTATGTTCTCCTACATGGAAACCCCGTGATGAGTTAATATGGTTAACCGTTACATTTCATACTTTAGTTTTTAAAAGCCATGTTTTGGTATTCCTTTTTACGATGTGGGTTTCTATTAAAGAAACTTTCGAATAGTAAACCATTTATAACCCCGACGAATTTCGAGGGAGAAGTTCATTTTAAGGGGGGTAGAATGTAACACCCTGAGATTTTATGAAAAATATTATTTTAATTTCATTAATGTCTTGATTTGTATGCCACACCAAGATTATCTTGCGCTATACAAAACACTGTATTAGCTTGCAGTATACGCAACACTTTTCTTGGCTCTTGTTACACACAATTTCAAGTTCGTTTGATAGAAGTTATTCTACGCAACATTGAGTGTATATATATATATATATTCAATGTATAAATAAAATATGGTTGGATTCTGTTATATGAAACAACAAAGGAGTTGTGCATTACACGCAACCCTGACTTGGATTGCATTATACGCAATCATGACCTTCCTCGATAGCGTGTGTTGTACGCAATACCAGGTTTTACTAAACAACGATATATTATTATAATATTGTTATGAACTAGCCGTTATGAATAGTATTAACTAAATTTTGAATTTTATAACATTATTATTCATCTTAAACATTTCTAGAACATGGTATAAGAACAAAATAAATTTTTCGGGTAAAATAAGTATTTTTCAAAAAATGCTGTTTTGCCGACTTTTGATGGCACACCTACTTTAAATCTAGTTTTTGACATGTTTATAAATTAAATTTGACAAAATAATATTCTTCTTTTGAATCAGGATATAAAAATTTACATTAGATAAGGTTTTGATATTTTTCCGATAACTTTCATATTTTAATGAATAGTAAAAACACGCTATATTTTAATTAAAAACAACTTTTTTCATCGTAATATCTTATGTGGTTAAATTATAATATTTAATGGTTTTAAAGTATAAATAGAATATATTTTTACCATTTAATATAATTTATGTCATTAGAATTGATTTTACCTGGAATTCATAGGTTAAATCAATTCAATCTTTTGCAATGTTTTAAAGAAAAATCCGTTTTCTTTCGACAACGGGATTAATTTTAATTTAATTTATGCATCTTTTGTGTATTGAATTTCGAAAAATGGATTCCATATTTGGAATCAGTGGGTTCAAATTATGTTAATAAGCTACTTTTTATTTTTGGGCATTGTGAATAGTAACTACGGTAAATTTTATTTACTATAGTTAAAGGTAAATATGGTAATTAAGGGTAAATATAAGATTATAAAATTACCCTAATACTTGGAAAAATCCTATTGGATGGCTAAAAGTAGACCCATATAACCTGAGGGTCGGATTAGATTCATTTTATGGACTTTTTTCCATGGAAACAATTTAATTATAATTAAAACCAAAGAATGTGACAACATGTCACTTTCTTAAATCTTATAAGTATAATAATTTTAATTTAGTGATAAACTTCATGAAACATCGAACATGAATAGTATCCAGAAAGATAATACAATTATATACATTATAGAAATTTATTTAGTATTTTTAGGGATTAAATAATTATCATTTATTATGACACAAAGATGATGCAGTAATTGTCTTATTAATGAAATATTGACATAATTGATGTTATAAATGCCCAAATAAATGTAATTTGAGACTTTTTATGACTTACACGAATTTTCTAGTTTAATATGACATGTTATTGTTGATATAATCAACTTGTTTAGAACTTATCATTCTTTTATAAATTTCATAAAAATCATGTACCAAATATTGTCAAAATTGACATAAATTAGTTTTTTTAAAAAATATTATATTATTAATTGTTATTTAATTCCTAAAAATCTAAGGTTCGGCCAAATGACTTATATAAGTATAGATATATTATTAATAAACATCTTGGGGTTCGTTTGGCTTGTTATGGTAAGTTTATTAACCATATAGAGTAAGAAAACAAAAAGACACGGTAAAAGTTAAATTATTTAACTTAGAGTTAAATCTAATTGATAAGGTTAAAATAATAACGTAAACTTGTCTAAATCCTATTGGATGAGAGGCTTTCGACCCATCCCCACTTTATCTTCGAAATAAGACCTTTTGGAACCATTATAAACCGAATTTTACCTTAATATAAAATAATATTTTGAGATTTTCTTAAGGTGCCCCTCTCCTCCCTTATAAAAGGGCACCCCTCCCTCTCCTCCTCACACCAATTTGAGCATTCAAGCTCGGCCAAACCCTTACAAAATCTCATCTCCACTTCCATAGTATCATCCTAGAGGTCCTGGTCTTCTTCAAAGACCATCTTTAGTTCTTTAATTGGAGGTTAAGTGAAGGCGCGTCAAAAAGAGGTAATATCCATTACCGATCTTTTTCAATTTCTTTCTTCTTCAAATTCTTATTCTTTATTCATTTCATGATAAAGTAATAACATCAGTAATTATTATATACTTATATTTTATTATAAATATGAAACAACTCTAATTAACCTTCTATCCATCCTACGGAAAAAGGAAATCACCGTGTGTGCGTACGTACGGAATACCGTCTCCACGCCGTGGTGTAATCTATTTTCCACCACCACCTTACATGGATGGGTATAATGGTGTAAATAATGACTATATATGACTATTATAAAGTGATACTGATTCTTAAATAGTATACATACACTTCAATACAATTCCACGATCATAGGAACGATATCATCACTCGTGCGTACGGACGGAATACCGTCCCCACGATGTGATGCGACTCATTCTAAATGATCTTCACTTCATAATGATTATATAAATTAATTGAATGAATGAATATGATATATATTACACTAATAACATTCTGTAAATGAGGTATCTATAACCTAAAGAGAAGAATAATAATTTATTCGACAAAACACGCATAAGAACAAAAAGTTATAAACACTCGAATAACAAGTGGCAATGAAATATTTCTACTAAGAAGCTAAGAATATGACCATATATGATATCATAAAAATAAGTATGATTTTTTAATAAGTCAATAATATTATTTAAATTATTATACAGTAGGTTCGGACACGTACAAAGCATATCGGACCTAAGGTAAGGGAAAATATCACAATCTCATTTTTATCCGAGATTGTTTATACTTTAGTATTTACTGGGGTGTATTTTATCATCCACATCCATGTTTCCTCAATATGTAATATTATTTACATTCACCTACAATTGTTTAAGTCCTATTTTACCCTTTGGTGAGTTTTTAGTAAAAGATATGAAAGGAATCTTTTGTCGTTTTTCGTACGAGGTACTTTTTTGACTTTTCCGGAAAAAGTACGAAAAGAATGTTTTTTTGACTTATACGGCATGAATTCATTTTTAAAACATTATTTCCAAGAAGCTTACTTTACAAGTTTTCAAATTTATTTTTAATCAACTTCTTTTAGTTTAAAATTGTATGACATGTTAAGAAAGGAAAATGTTTTTGAAGTAGAAAGGATATTTTCCTCAAGAATGGAGTTCAAGTGTTTTATCAAAATTATTTTCCATCTATGATAATATAGGGTTCTTTTTCTATCCCTATTATTAAATTGATTTGATTATGTTGTGATGGAATTATTTTTATGAATTCCTTTATCTTATATGAATTGTTTTGTGATGTCATGTTGTTTAAGAATCCCATTTTTATTACATGGGTTATGCTATGATGTATGGTTTATGATTTTGTGGCACACATAAGAATGGTATCATTATGAGATGGGTGGGACCTATATCTCCCTCCAATGCATTGGGTAAAGATTTTATATCTCATGAGATAGACATGGCTGGAATGGTAGGTTATACCAGTTCAGTGAAACAGGACTGAAACGAGGGTGACTCGGTTCAGAAATGGACTTTGTCCACTAAGATAGTCTTGGCAATGAGTCTTGACTAATAAGAAATGATTCTCTATGATTATGTGTGTATGCCACAAAGTTTTATGTTTTATGTTATGATTATTGGGATTAAATTTCACTACTATGATTTATCCCATGTTATGAAATTATGATCTCTTTTTGCAGGTTAAGATTTCCAAAAGATATGTTCTTATGAATATGATGTGATTGATATTTCTTTTGTTTACCCTTATTGAGCATTTGAGCTCACCCTTTTATGTTTTCTTTTCCCCAGGATATAAAGAAAGGTTTTAGGTTAAAAAAAGATCTTTATGGGAGATGTTGAAGATCTTTCACCACGATTAGAATATTATATTCTGAGTTTCCAAAGACACTAAACTATTACGGTCCTTGTGTGTGTGTTTTTGTTATGTACTAAGTATTCCACAAAAGTAATGTAATTTTCATGTACGTTAAGCTTCGGGTCTTTACGTGTACCCTCAATTTATGAAGCTCTACAGAATCCATCTGATACAGTGGAACATATATTGGTGCTTTCCCAGGGTAAAACTCAATTAAAAATTCAACCTCAATGTGAGGTGGTAATCCCGAAACATCCTTAATAAATATGTACTCATACTCATCCTCCACTATAGGAAATTAATGACTCCGATTTTCCACCACGCTGAGGGTAAGGATAGCCAATTGGTGAATGATTTTTTGCATCCTCCTCAGATAAAGTTTTTCCTGGGCTACAAGCATTCCATTTTCACTAGTAAAAGAAAAAATAATTCCATCTCTTCAGACACACAAAACTCTGCATGTAAAATAGACAATCTGAGCATGGACTATGGATAACAAGTACATTCCCCGAATAAAATTGCAAGGCCTCGATTCCAATACTAGGAGATCCTAGCCGAAGCTCTCACCTCTAAGAGTAAGATCCCACTACTGTCGCCAGTGCATGATCATTAAATCCCCTCCTCTAGAAGTCTCTAATCATAACGATCGAGCCAATGGCTATACCAGAATCTACGACCTCCGAACAAGGTCTGTGGAAAGGAAAGAGTGACAAGAACCTATGTATATAAGAACCTCAACTAAGGTTTAGAAGACACAGATGGTACCTCTAATCTTCTATGAAGCATCAGTATCATAATCTTCTATCGTATGAAGACGAGGCAATCCCTATCCACCAGCTCCCAGATCCCATAGAGGACCACCTGGGGGTGTTGGGGGTAGTACTTCAAACCCCTTCCACCACATTCCACTCTACCTTCTCACCTACCACATCTTCCACCCTATGAACCACCCTTCTCAACCCTCTAATTCTGCCTCGGCAGTCCCTCGACCGTCTGTTGATCATCTATATAGTGAGTTGGGAAATTACGAGCCATGTTCCCCTGACCGTCATATGATTTTCACATCCTTCTATTCTGATGACTCCATCTTCCCTGGGAGCATCATAATGTTGAACCTATTTCCTAAGGTCATCCCTTAAAAGGATTGATCTGCTTGGGTCCCTACGCCTACTACCGAGTACCAATTGCTGATTACTCTGCCAACTCATGTCTACTAGTAGCTCATGCTGCTGGTGCATGCTATACATGGAAACTATCCACAAGAAGAGATATCTCCAACACCCCATCTTGAGTGGGGATGTTAAGAGACACTATAGACTCCCTGATCTCCTAGCGTAATCCCTTCAAAAAAGCCTAGGCCCTGAAGAATGGGTCTTGTACTATGTCTGTGGAGTAACGAGAAATATCGGTAACCCTTTTTTAGTACTATGATAGTGTCATGCTACCCTACTGTAGGTACAATATATCCTGTATATGCCCATAGCATGACATTTCTAATAATAAATCCCCCCTAAAGAGTCACTCAAAGTCTCTCCATGTGAGGGTCGACTCATCAAGTGCTTGGATCATCAAGCTCCACCATTTCCCCACCAAGGCCTGAAGAAGGATCGTGGCTAAGATTTCCACATGGTCAGAAGAATTCCTCACAAGACGAAAGACACAAGTTACTTCCTCCAGCTAATCCTTAGCTATCGGGGGGTGGGGGGGGGGGGGGGGTTAGTCACAACCATGAACCTGGGAGGTCTCTATCTCTAGAATTCATGTAAGGCGCTAATATTGCATGAATCTATTACCGGTAACATTTGTAGAAACTGATGATCAACGAGTGGTGGTAAAACTAGTGCACCACCCAGTGGGGATACCTCCAGTACTATTCCCTATAATGATGCCTCATATCTAGGTGTGCTGTCATCATAGACAACAAAAGAATCCTAGCAGAATGTCTACATTGTGGCATCCTATGACATATCACGATGAACCAGGGTCAGTAGATTATACCTAATGAGCTAGCTATTACTCAATAAGGACAATTGAACACACCAATTCCTATATGATGAATTCAATTAGTGTTTTAATTTACCGAGTTGAAAAGTATAATGAAGGGTCCTAGTGAACGGATATCTCGGTTGCTGCACCAACACTGGACTCCCTGAGCCTGAAATTCAAACTCGAAATACTCAACACAATTGCACAAAAATAAAGACACATACTCACAATCTTTAAGGTAGAACTTACCACCTTTGATACCACTCTATCATGACCCATACTAGATGGGTACGTGTCTTGGACCCCCAAGGATTCCTCCAATAATCTAGGGGATGGTTACTAGAACTGAGTAGGCATATCACTAACATGGGAGGCATTGCCTATGTACCTATACGCATGCACACAAAGATGAAAGGTAAAACACTATATAAACCATGCATGAAAATCACTAATACAAACACTAAGACTAACATAAAAAACTGAAAGTAAAGGGTCTAGTATAAAAGACCAACAAAATGAAAAGTTGTAAACAAGTGATCACAAATGTCACTGAAAACGTATCAGCAGAAAACCCTACCCGAAGGGTAGGTGAAGGGTTGCTGCTTGAATCCATAGGAGTTCTCCTCACCTTTTTGATCTCACTGGCCACCACCTAGTTCTAGAAAACACTGGTCTCTTTCAAAGAATCAATCATCTACACAAGACATGACACATGTGGGCAGAGCCCGTGCAGGGGTGAGTAACACAATACTCAGTAAGGACCCCAAACCACAAAGGTAAGACCAGAAAAAAAGACCACCAATGAAAGTATGTGGGAGATACTATCACCTCCCCCATGTATAAATCTAAAGAAAGTAATTAAATACTATCATACATAGTCATAGAAAATCTTGTATCACTGAGTCACATAGACCCGTTGAATCGTCTAGACCTGCTGAGTCACCTACACCCACTAAGTCACCTAGACACATTGAGTCACCCAGACCTGTTGAGTCACCTAGACCCACTGAGTCTCCTAGACCCACTGTGTCTCCTTGACCCTGTGAGTCTCCTAGACCTGCTCAGTCACCTAGACCCATTGAGTCTCCTAGACCCATTGAGTCGCCTACACCCTCTATGTAACCTATACCCTCTATGTCACCTATACCCACTGAGTCTCCTAGAACCATTGAGTCTCCTAGACCCACTGAGTATTCTAGACCCGCTGATTCTCCTAGAACCACTGTGTCTATAAGACTCACTGAGTCTCCTAGACCCCCTGAGTCACTTAGTCCAGTAGTCATATTCTTCTTGTCACAGCCAGCCACATGATTCTTGCTCGTAGCGTGATTATTCTAGGAGATCCTACTCCTCAAGGCAAAGGTCGTATTTTTACCACCATGAAAACCCACTTAGATAATATCAAAAAAGTACAGACTCATTTCTAGGGTCCCAACTCCAAAAACATAATGTCAATAAGACATATAGTTTAGAAGATATAAGCTTTGTTGTAAAAATGGGTATGTTGTGTCCGAGCCCATTCCGACCCGATCGGTCCGACATGACCCGATCTGGCCCACTAAAGAGAGATGGTTTGTTACACCTAGGATGGGGTGGGCACCACATCTCCGACCAACCTCGTGGGTCACCATGGGGCCCTTCCATCACAGCCTAGCTGGATCGTGGCTCTCCATCCATAGATCTGGCTCTCTATTGCGTCCACCAAAGCCCGAGTAGAGCCCCTATCCACTACCCTGTATAGTTGCCACATGCCACCCCTCGGTCAGCCTTTGAGATGATGACCCTTTCCACCACTGGATCTCATGTAGGTGGTTGATCTCCTAGTACCTCCATATTCTAAGGCCTCCTGTCAAAGGTTGATCGGCCGCAATAGTCTCGCATATATTGCGGCTTGCTGTCGTCACTGGCTATCAAACACCCAAAATGGATGGACTTGTGCTTTTTTCTTGTTGTCCCTAATCCATCATCGTTAGAATTTAAATTCGATGGGGATGGGAGAATAAAATTTCTAAGCACGGATCACAAAGAAACATGGATAACCCCAATTCCAAACCCCAAAATCAAAACCATCATGTATATGAGATTAATCCATGGGTCAACCTATTTGTTGGTTGATCCACGATTATATATCAAATCAATGAGTGGGGAAGGAAGGAATTCAATTATAATTAAACCCCTAACTTAGAAAAGAATCATTTTTCAACAAATAACATAGTAAGTCCACCATCATTCATTGATCCTTGACCTGAAACTCTCATTGATGGAAAGATCCATCTATGATGGAAGAAGGGAGGAATGAATGTGTTTATTTTCATGGGCAATTTGTCATTCACCAATAGTGATTCTACAGATCCCCCAATAAAAACTCCAAGATCATGGAAACAATCACCAGTTCTTGTTACACATTTAATTTATGAAATGTGTTTTATCATTCATGTTATATTGAGTCATCACACCATTATTATTTTTCATTTATGTGATGATACAATATTTCTGTTACACATTAGTTTCAGTGTATTTATGTTGTTTCATTTATGAAATGAAATATATGGCTTGATTTTGTAATAAAATGAAATAATTTTGAATAAAATAAACTTTAGTAAGATTAGTTTTCTATTTAAAATTTTGTTAAAAATAAATTTTACCCTCGACTCGAGCCAGTTGAGTTTAGGTCCTTCCTTAGGCATGGTCTTTATTCTAAACACAACAGTGCCCTCAGATTTTTAATCAGGGAATCTGTTTGGGAGTTTCCAAAATGGAACACACGTTCAATTATAGATAACTAAAAAAATTCAAACATTTATTTTAGGATCAGCAGGCCTCATAATCATGTTTCGTACGAGCATCTGGTCTCACAGTAATCCCATATTATTTTAAAAACATAACATGTAATTTAAAAATATTAAATGTATCTAAAAATTTTCCTCAAAAAAATAAACATAGTGCTTCCCATTTAAGCTAGAAACTATAGAAGGTCAAAAAAATCCATTATAAACCAACTCTAGGGGTTGTGAAGTTGAATCTTATTTAATTTATTTAAAAAAGATTTGTGTTGTTTCTATTTTTGATACGGGTTACATAGTTTATCATTTATGAATTATAGTTTAGGTAAATCCTTTCGTAACCGTTTCATAGTTAGACTTATAATTTAATTAATATTTTAATGGACTTTTCTCCTATTACAAATCCAAGATTATGTGTGAAAGTCACTTAAATAGAAAATATTTTGAGAAATAAATGGATCTAAATTAACAGTATATATATTATCATTTTCTATAGAAGTAAAAAATAAATCATTTTCAAAATAAAAACAATTAAAGGAATTATTTCCAAACAAAACATGAAAGGCCTTATCATATAACGATGAGATACTAAGAAGATTGTACATTAATCCATCTACAAATAGAATATTAGAAATTAAAACAGTGTTAGAGTCACTGATTTTTTCAACAACAATAATTTTTCCTTTGGAATTAGCCCCAAAAGTTACATTTCCACCTTCAACCTTGATCAGGTTCTTAAAATTTGAATAATATTTAGTTATGTGTCTAGAATATCCACATTACAAGTACCATAAGATCGTACTAGATCTTTTTATGTTGGTTTCCTATAAAAAAAATAAAAGAAAAATGAATTTGGTACCCAATTATTCTTGGGTTAAAATTTTTTTGTCATCAAGGACTTTGGAACCCATAATTTCTTAATAGGTTTCCTAAAAGACTATTTGTGACATTTATAAATGAAAAAATTTTTAGTTCTAGAAGAAAAAAAATTCCAGAAGAATTTGTAGAGCAGGAAATAGGAATAAAATTATTTTTTGTAATCTCTCTTTGTCCAGGTTGATACCATACCGCAATATTATGTTTAGGTGTTTTTTTATTTCCATGAATCTAATTAGGATTATTTATTCCTTTGTAGAATCTTTATAGGTTATACGGTAGTTTCTCATTAGATTATTTTAACTCATTATTCCCTTTTAGTAGTTAATCATTTTTATCATTCTCAATAGTAATATAAGTTTTAAAACTAGACATGAAGGCTTGATGAATTTCAAAAATCATATATTTATATTTATTTTCATTGAATTTATCCTCCAACATATTACAATATTCAAAAATTTCATCATTTATCATGATTTTATCATTGTTTTTATTTCTAAATTTGTTAGAAATATAAATAGGAGACACATAAAATGAATTAGATAACTCAAATGTTTTTTTCCATAAAAAATGTTTTCTATATCATGATTGTATTCTCTACATGAATTAGATTCAACTGAGTTGTCTTCTAATGCACTCCAAGTTTCATTAATTTCTTTCATATACCTCTTATACTTATCATCACATTTCTTCTTCAATTTTATATTTTTTCATCATTCAAAAGACATTTTCTCTTACATTAATACAAGATATCTCACTCATAGTAGTAACGTTTTTATAGACTTATCTTTAATTACCTCTATTTTCATACTTTCTTTTATAAATACGTTTTATATATGACATCTTTTATTTGTAAATAATTCTAAATATTCTATCCCAGTAGGCCATTTATTCATCACTATCCATAGGTGAAAATTCATCAGTTGAACTATTTGCTTTGATCATATCCTTTGGATTTGAATTAATGGGTTTGAAGGATAAAATATCCTTTTTGGTTCATCATCTTATTCTCTGTTTACATTGAATTATCATCTTATATCATGATATTTAAAATTAGATTCTTAATAGGAAACATGATCAAATCACATAACTATTATATCGACACTGAAGATTCTATCCATCTGGTAAGCACCTCAATAGGTGCATCACTGGATCTTGGTAAAGAATTGGGTTTCCTAATGAATTAATTGTATTCATGATCTCATGAAATATATGATAAATATTAGAAATAGTTTTATTATGTTTCATCTAAAATGTATCATACTTATTATTATAAGTATTTAAAAACATTTCCTTAGCATTGTATGTTTTTCATGAGAAACAGATAAAGTATCTCAAATTTCAAAAGCATTAGTATAAGAATAAATGAGACTAAATTATTCTTCTCCTAAATAAAAATATAAAGAATTAATGGATTTGAAATTATTTTTATAATCTTATTTAGTATGATTAATTCATTTATCTCTTTTAGTTTTGTTTTATTTATATTTTTCCTCAATGATAGTATAGATTTTAAAACACATGCTTTTAATATGCATCTCCATTTTAATCTTCCTCTAAGTATGTTTTGTGTAATTAAAATAAATATTCCTATTGGTAGAAGATCCATATTGTCTATTATAATCCATAAAGAATTAAATTTATAAAGATCATAAATTTATGATCTTTAAAAGAAAACGAAATCAAATTTGAATAAAATTTTAAAAACCTATGATACAAATATTTTTCAGAGTGAGTAACTAAAGAGGGGGGGGGGGATGAATTGAGTTCCCAATAAAAAAAATTCAAAATATTTTTAAAGCTCAATCCCACAAGTTAATTAAAAATTCCATGTTGTTCAAAATAGTATAATTATATATGTTTGATCTTACATAAAATTTCCTAGAGTTGTATTATGGATCAGTAAAAAAAATATTTGAAATTAAATTAATTTTGAAACTAAATTACCCAATCAAACCATTTATATAAACACAGGTTATGACTAACTATCTGCGTATAAGTTTATTATATATTTAAATAAAAATATAGTTTTATGGTTGAAATAAAAAATTAAAATTAAAAAATCACATTAAAGAATAAACCAATGGTTTTAGTCTCTAGATGAGACATAATCCCCTCCACATGGAAATCACATGCTTCAAAACATGTTATTATAAAAATAATCATATTCAAATCCTGGATCAGGTTTTACAATAAAATAAACCATATGATTTCTAGGATCAAAGAATTTCAATAGTTATAGGTGTGAGTGAAAACAATAAACAAGATTCACCCAACCTCTTCCACAATTTCCAAGGGTATAAAAATAGTGATTGTTGAGAGAATGTTTCTAGAACACTATAGTTGAAGCATAGGAGTCATTGTGTTAATATAAAACAGAGTACTACAACACACTGTTCAAAGTTAAATCATAAAAAAGAAATATAAAATGAATAGAGATGAGGAAAGATGATGTTGCTCGACCTGTATTTCTTCAGTTGTTTAGAGTTCCTTAAATATGTCTTGGAAAATAGGTTAAATAATTTCTTTAAAATGTACCTGAAAATATAGTTTCATTGATATTGGAATTAACTTATGTTTTTAGTCTATTAATGTATAGATAAAATTATACATATGTCTCTTGATTTAGTGGGTGAAATGTTCTTGTTCTTATAAATATTTCACTCTTTCCCAATCCCATGTATATCATCTTTACTATCAGTTATCACCTATTTGGTCACATGTATGATAGAGTTATTCAAAATATGTATCTCTCTGGGTATAATTATTTATTTAAGAATAATAATAAATATATCATTGATCATCATACTAAGCACTAAATTAATAAAACTATAACATTTTTTTTTCAATTCATCCATTGAGTAGTTTATGAATAATGACTAATCAATATACATTGGGATATCTGAATTTAATTAATAAACTTTCCAGTGGATTAATTAAATTTAAATGAGAGTTAGAAGAACAATGGTAGTAGGCTAACGATTGATCATCCCTTACGGTATCATGATGAAAAATAGATTAGACTAACGATAGATCTAATAAAATATATATTATATGAACTAATGGTAGATCTGATCATTTGTAGATCTAGTCTGGTAGTAAATTTTTGTGGTAGAGTCTGGCAGTAGAGTCTGGTCTGGCTGTAGTACAACTTTAGTGGTAGATGCTCTAGTGGTAGAGGAAGTGCACCTATAAATCTTCTTAAGTAGAAGATGAAACCTCATTGGTAGATTTGGTCTAAACTAATGGTGGATATATTGGAATGACTATGGTTGTAATCAATGAATGATCCAACAATGGTATATTTTTCTAGTAGATGTAATCCACCACTAGATCAAATTGAACTAATGGTAGATCATCACGACCAACAGTAGATCTTTATAACTAATGGCATAACCTTACTTATAAAATATTTTTTTTTGGAAAAATGGTGTACTATAATAAGACATTAATCTAATTATAAACATAACAAACATGATTTTTGACCATTAAAATATGGATGTGTTAAGAGGAAGGTTTAATATATTGGGAAAATCTAGTTGGTACACCATAATTATACATAAAATATTAAACCTTAATTAATTCCCTCAACATAATCCTATTACTATATTTTAAATTATTATTAGTACATGTAAGATCATGGGGATTATATCAAATAAATGGTGAGCTATAATTCGAGTAAGTGGAGGGATTATTGGAAAAGGACATGAGGCATGAATTAAAAGAGTACACGATTGGGAAAAATCATAATTGTCATATCATAAGAAAATGTTCATCATCATAGGTAGTATAAATTAATTTTAAAGATATATAGAATGTTTTATCTGCATAAAAATTAATAATCATCACATTGTTATAAAATCTCACACATAAGTTATGAAAAAAGGTATCTTTATGTTCATATATAACATATTTGTGCAAATAATCCTTTTTTTGGGGTGGGAATAAGGCCCCTTTATATAAGAAAATAATCACTTAATAAATTATCAAAAATCTAGAATCATGTCCATGAATAATAAAAATAATCATATAAGATATAAAATATTACCCATTTAATTATAAGGCTATATAATATTGGTCAACCTACCACATCATAAAACACTAATAATAAACACGGAAAAATAGAAAGGAATATTATAACAATCAGAATAATGCGGTGAACCCATGGAAATGAAATAAGTTTCATAAATACATTGTAATTAATGTTTCATTGAATAACATTTTGAGGTTACTAGAAAAAGGAAAAAATATCTTTGTATATAATATGTTATCATAAAAGATTATAGGTTATGGAAAAAAGAGGAAGCCACTCAAGATATGTCACACCATGACTTTTTTAATTAATTTTTTTTATTATTTCTTGGCTCTCGTTTCTCATGCCAAGGTCCGGCCTGAGTCCCATACCAAATTTTTTTCGGTTAATATATCCACTATGTTTTTGACCCATACGCAGTAACTGCGCAGTTAGCGGTAGCCGCATGACCGACCGAGGAGCCTGAAAATTTAAAACTATTCTTCTTCTTATTTTTATTTTCATTATTATTATACTTATTCTTATTATTTTTATTGTTAATTAATTTTAATAATATGATATTTATTATTGTTATTACTATTATTTTTTTTTGGTTTTATTATTATTATTACTATTATTATCTGAATCATTATTATTATTATTATTATTATTATGGTATTATTGTTATTGTTATTTTTATTAATATTAATATTAATAATATTGTTATTATTAATATAATAAAGTGAAGAAAAAAATAGTGAAAACCTAGCATCTACCAGCATACTCGAAGCCCCACTGTTTTCTCTCTATACAGCGGTGCCTCCCAGCACGAGTCGCTCTCCTCTACCATCGCTACCCCCCTTCCCCGTCACGATCTAGCTACCCCTGTTTCCTTGCACAACACCACGTTTGGCCTCACTTGGCCCTCCTGTAGTCACTCCGCACCCCGCGCCAGCACCTCCTGGCCTCGCCCTCCTACAGTCACTCCACACCCCGCGGCAGACCCGCACCCCCATAAGATCTTCCACCCCCTGCTCGCGCTCTGGCTTTCTGATCAGCTGTTCCAGCTTCCTCTCCTACTTCAGGTCACCCTCTGCTCCAACAACACTTTCAGGTCCCAGCCTCGCCCCCTGCACTCTGCATCACTCTCCTCCGGCTAACACCTTCGGGTCGGTGTCTCTTGCGTGATCCCTGCGTGAACTGGTTCCTGGTGCGATCTCCCCTCTCCGAGCCAGCAGCGTGGCCTTCCATCGTAGGCACCCTAGCGGCTCGATATTTACTCACCTATCCCTATTTCTCCTTTGCTTCAGCCAACCACATCCCAAAGCCCCACAGCCTTCCAGTCTCCTTTCTGCCTGCCGACCCTATGCCGCGCCTCTGTCCTGTAGATCCCGCACCCCCTTCCCAAGTCTTAGGAAACATCCTTGCTCCGACCTGCGACATATTCAACTGCTTCACTTCTAGCTAGACACCCCCTCATCCTTTCTCACCCCCCATCCAACTTAGTCACTCCGTCCACCGCCTCTCCGGTGAATGCAACACAATCTGCAGTAGCTAAGGTTCATGTTTTGTAGTTTGGTTTTGTGTCTTCGAAATATATAACCCTAATTATAGTTTGTTATTGACCTGCAAAGGTGCAGTTAAGGTGCGAATGAAGATTCACACTGGTTTTGGGTTGACATCTTTTTTCCACCTTGGTTCCAGGGTAAGGGTTTGCACCTGCCACAAGTTTCCACTTAGTTTATATTTCATAATTTGGGTCTTTTAAGGTTCCGTTAATTTTAATTGTAGTTCATTGAGAGTTTTTTTCATGTTTTTGGGTGTACATCGTCCTTGCACCATGAATTCCAAGTAGTTTTACCTATGCATAAGCATTTAAATTAAATAATTATTGATTTCTTGTTTTTTCACACTTTTATTAAATTATTGTTAGTAATTTAGGGATTTAAAAATAGTTAATTGTTGTGAAATAAAGTAAGTCCCTTTCAATTTGAATTGCATGAATCTAGTTTATTAAATGTGCTTACTTGGTGTATGATGAAATTCCCATTTGGACCATGAAAATGTGCTTCAGATTTAAAGTGGTGAATTGAGTTTCTTTAATGGGGTTCCAAATGCATCTGGTTTTCAAAGTAATAGCATGTGTTGTTTCTTTTGGAAAATTATTTAGTGTTAAATGAATGTTTAAGTCCCATTTGGCCTGGTTTATGTAAAATGAAGTTTTTCTTTTGTCTATAAATGGTTATCTAAATGATTTGATAAATTTTGGAGTATTGCATAGGTAAAGACCTGATTGTCACTTTTGAAGGGTTATTTGGGGAAAACCCCTCTTAGTTTGGGTCTCTTGAATCATTATTTTCTCATGAGATGAAAGATTCCTCAGTATGGATTCTTCTTCGATTAATTATTATTTAAGGTGGGGTACCCACCTTGAGGAGGTCGGGGTGGTGCCAGATTGTGTGGTGTGTTTGGTTATATATATGTGGCTTGTTATTTGAAATGTATGGCACACCCTCTTGAGAAATACACATGGGAACCTAGCATAGAAAATAGGTTTACTGAGAATGATTGTTGCACTAGTTTAGATTACACACTGGCAAGTGGCCCATAGGAGGGGGATGTTTTGTTATTATTTCTATGGGATTGAGCCCCTCAACCAATCCAGGTATGGAGACGGTCGGGCGTTATAATGTCATCTAGAGTAGAAATTCCTTCAAGATGAGTCACATGTATAGTACTTTCTGGTCTTCCTCTGAGTTCCTAGGATTTCCCATGTTCCTTTGACACTAGTATAGTTAGTATCGTTTCCCTCGCTATATGTAGTGATTCCTATGGTTCTTAGTGTTGGTGTTTTCTTGAAAAATTGTAAATGTGTGGTTGTTAAGGATCTTTTCAAGAAAAATATTTTAAACAAACAATCACTATTTACTTTGACACTTTTTTGGAACATGAATGATTCATTCTGGTCTCATTTTCTTTCCTCTTATGGCACCATATTTTAAACTTGAGGGAAATGAATTAGGATTGTGATTTGTTTACCTTAAAAATGAAATTCGTAAAAAATTATATATTCATAGATTGTATTTTAAACCTGAAATCAATGTTTTCATGATTTAATGAATGTGTATTTGGAATATATTAGTCAGGCCTACCTACTGAGTTTTAATACTCATGCCTATAGTGTTTTCTTATTTTTAGTTTCACCTGCAGGCTCCAGTTCTGGTTTTGATTGCTTTGAGCGATGTTTGGTTCGGTACCGGAGAGTGACCCATGGGGTTACATGGAGTTTTATATGTTTATAGGTTAGTCATGTTGTTGATCATCCTTTACTTTTCTTGTTAGTTATTTATTTTGTGATGTTCTATTTGTTTATACTGTCTAGTTTATTTGTCACTATGGGCCAAATTGTTCCCAATGAATACATTTTGATGCCCAGCACTAGTTTCCAGCTCGTGGGGATCGGGAATGCCCTTCAGGCCAAGTCACGAACCGGCTCGGGTGAGCGGTTTAGGATCAACTTGGGTTTGTTCATGACAAAATGGTATCAGAGGAGGCCCTTGTTATTTGGGGTGTTCGGTAGATGGAGATTAATACTATCGGGACTCGAAAGGTTAGTTTGGGAAGGACTTCATGAACCCTTGCTCGTTCTAATCCTCGAGTCACCAGGGGTAGTCCGAGTTTTGAGTCTTCTGCTTTTGTTTTTTATTTAGGGATGACAAAAGAGGCAAGCCGATGTCACATCGTGACCTCACATAGAGTAGTGACCCATGTGGAGTTTGATTGTGCGGTTGATATTCTCCTAGTCTTTTATTTTTTCTTGGGGTGTGGCTCACTACCATGTCTCCAAGTTAAGCGTAACTTCTAGTTCCTCATCCTGATGGTTTGTTGTATGTTGGGTTTTGTTTTGGGTTTTGATTGATGTAAGAGTGTTTTGAAATCTAAAATGGAAAAAGGGAATTGTGTGTTTTGTTTTTATTTTTTGGGGTTTTAAGCAGGTTGTTTATGGATGAAAGTGATTTCATTGACGTTGCTTCAGTTTGATATTGGTTTTGGCTTTCTATTTTATATGATTTTTAGAAAATGATGCCCAAAAAAGTCCCCAAGGTTTCTGATAATTCATGCCTAGTTTTTGGTTCTTCTTGGGCATTGCCTATCCTTCATAGTGATCGGGGTCCATTATGGGCAGTAGAGTGTCTTAAAGAGGTCGAGCATGTCTTTAGGGCATTGGGAACTCCCGAATCTATTAGAGTGCATGCTGTTTTGGGCATGTTTGAAGGTCTAGCCCTAGAAGAATGGAAGTTTTTCACCCCACCATCACTTCAAGTTGGGATGGCATGGGATGTATTTAAATCCAACATTATCTGATGGTTTATACCTGAAGAAGTGAAGAAGATGAAAAGGGAAGATCTCATGCATATTCAACAAGTCCAACAGATGATGAAGGCATATGTTGACCATTTCAAAGATCTGGTGTCCTTTTCTCCGGAGGTAGAATCGCAGGATTTGATAAAGACTTCTCTCTTCATCATGGGTATTTGTCCAGAGATCAAGGAGCATGTATTCCCTTATAAGGACCATTGTTTTGAGAAGTTGGTGGATGAGGAATTCTTAGCTGAGTTGCTCTCCGGAGCGACGATGTTTGGAAATCCAGTGTATCTAGTTTCTCGTGAAGGTTCCTCATCTAGAAAGCAGGGTGTTCCAGAGGGACCAGTTCTTAAAGAGTCCTCGTTCTGGCTTCCAATTTATCAGACCGCTCAGTGTTGTGCCACTAGTGTGGCTGGTTTAGGCATGTAAAGTCGTCATGTCGCATCCCTCTGAATATGTTCCATCATTGTAGCTATCTGGGCCATTTGGAGAGGTTTTGTAAGAAGCGTTTTCTGATGAAGACGCTGTGACCGGAGGAATTTCAGTGCCTGACTCTAATGTCGGAGATTCATCAGCCATCAGAGCCCCAGTGATCGGTCTTGGGGTGAAGCTCATGCACAGTAAAGAGCTGCTGGGGGTGTGGAGCCTCAGTTTGGGTTTTGTGTTTCGTGTTGGGAGTAGAACAATTAAAGTCTTTTCGTTCTCGTTTTTCTACTATTAAAGTTTTGATGTTGTTGTACGTTAATTGTTCTGTCATGAAGTTATGAAAGACTAGTCCAATTTTAATCCAATCAGTCTTGGTTGTGTGAATGCGGTTTTTTGAATTGTGCATTTTTCATAAAATCATGTTTGGTCCTTGTATGGGTTAATCTCGACATGGCAGTGTTCGTTCAGAGATTTAAGTGTCTGTGGAGGAATCGATGATTCGGGTTATGCTCAAATCCACGGTTTGGGTTATGTTTTTCTTGGAGGTATTTCTCTAGTGTTGGGTGGTTTTTGGTCCAGGTCAAGATTTTCAAACATTACCAGAGGTGTTTTCTCATGCTATAAAAGTTAGTTTGGATTGGTAGGGAGTTCCTATGCCCCCCCTTCATGGGATGGTATATTTGGGTGTTAATTTTTCGCATCAGTTGAGTTCTTGTGGTGGGGATAAACCTCTTGTGTTCTCCCGCTATCTTGAATTGTGGTTTCTTTCAATTTCAATTGGGCATGGATTATTTTTTGTTATTGTTCGGCTGGGTGACTTTTTGAGGGCAGAAAGTCTCCGGTGGGGAGAATTGTCATACCCTGGGTTTTTAATTAATTTTTATTTTATTATTTCTTGGCTCTGGGTTCCCGCGCCAAGGTCTGGTCTAGGTCCCGGACCCAAATTTTTGTCCGTTAATATATCCAATGGGGTTTGGACCCATGCGCAGTCACCGTGTGGTTGGTCGTAGCCGCCGAACCGACCCATGAGCCAGGAAATTGCTAACTATTCTTCATATTATTTTTATTTTCATTATTATTATTTTTATTGTTATTATTTCTATTGTAAATGATATTTATTTATATGATCTTTATTATTGTTATTATTATTATTATTATTGGTTTTATTATTATTATTACTATTATTATTTGTATTATTATTATTATTATTCTGGTATTATTATCATTATTGTTATTGTTATTAATATAATAAAGTGAGGGAAAAAACAGTGAAACCCTTGCATCTACCCACATACCTGAATCCCCCCCACCCATTTTCCCTTTGCGCAGTGATGCCTCCCAATGCGAGTCACTCCCCTCTGCCCTCGCTACCCCTCTAACCCGTCATGATCCAACTGCCCCCGGTTCCCTGTGCATCACCCCGACAGGCCTCACCTGGTCCTCCTGTAGTAGCTTCGCACCCCACTCTAGCACCTCCTGGCCTCACCCTCCTATAGTCGCTCTGCACCCTGCACCGTGCCAGCTCCAGCAGACCTGCACCCCCCTGACATCCGCCCCCCATCTCATGCTCCAGCCTTCTGGATAGTCATCCCGACTACCTGTCCTGCTCCAGGATTCCATCCACTCTATCAGCAATCCCAGTTCCTGGCCTTGCCCCCTGCACCATGCTACCCTCTCCTCTGGCCAACACCCTCAGGCCGGTCTCTCTTGGGTGCTCCCTACACAACCCAGTTCCCAGCGCGACCCCCCTCTCTCGGCCTGCAGCACGGACTTCCAGTGCCGGAACCCCAAAGGCCCGTTATTTCCTCGCCTCTCCCTATTTCTCCCTTGCTCCATCCAACTAGTCGAACTCATCCAGAAGCCCCGCATCCTTCTGGTCTCTTTTCCGCCTTCCGACCCTGTGCCACACCTCTGGCCAGCAGATCTTGCACCCCCTGCCCAAGGCTTAGGACACTTCATTACTCCCTCTAGTGGCATCTCCATCCATTGCACTTCTGGCCAGCCACCCCCATGTCCTTTCACACCTCTATCCAACTTATTCGCTCCGTCCAGGTCCTCTCCGGCGAATGCAACACAATCTCCATCCATCTCTTATATGCGGGTTTGCCTCTCTTTTTATAGGGGTTTTCCTTTGTTTTAGAAAACACGAACACCAGGGGTTTTATTTGGTGCATTTATCGCATTGTTTTAGGTGTTTTTTTGGCCTCCATTGAGTTATTTTACCTTATGGAGAAGTTTATTCAAGTCTATACTTCGTTTGAGGTTGGATCTCTTTGTCTCGCCAATTTAAATTTAGGGATACTTTGATTGCTCATATTTTTCAAATCTGCTGAATATTAATTAGATATTTTAGAGCAATTTTTAGGGGTAAAAATTATTTGGTCTTGTAGATAGTTATTTTTTGGATAATTTTTTTACTTACTCAGTTGATTTGGAGTGCATTGTGATTAATTAGTTTGGTGAAAAATGATTTATTTTTCCCTTTTTGGTAGTTTTCTAGTGGCTAAGGTTCATGTTTTGGAGTTTGGTTTTGAGTCATTGCATTCGATTCCCCTGATTATAGTTTTTTCTTGACCCATAAATGTACAGTTGAGGTGAAAACAAATATTCTCATCATTTTCAAGTTGGCGTCTTCTTTCCACATTGGTTCTAAGGTAAGGGTTTTCACCTACCACATGTTTCCACTTAGTTTATATTTCATAATTTGGGTGTTTAAAGGTTCCTATAATTTTAATTTTAGTGCATTGAGAGTTTTATTTGTGTCTTCAGGTGTACGTCATCCTTATTCCAGGGCTTCCAAGAAGGTTTCCCTATGAATTAGCCTTTAAATTAAATAATTATTTATTTCTTTTTTTTTTCTCACTTTTATTAAATGCTTGTTAGTAATTTTGGGATTTAAAAATAGTTGATTATTGTGAAATAAAGTAATACCATTTCTATTTTAATTGCATGAAGATGGTTTATTAAATGTGCTTACCAAGTGTTTGTTGAAATTTCACTCTGGCCCTTGCAAATGTTCTTTAGATTTAAAGTGGTGAATTGGGTTTCTTTAATGGGTTTCCAAGTGCGTCTCGTTTTCAAAGTAATGGCATGTGTTGTTTATTTGGAAAAATGATTTAGTGTTAAATGATTGTTTAAGACCCATTTCGTTGAGTTTATGTAAAATGAAGTTCGGATTTTCTAAGAAAATGTTTTTCTAAATGATTTGATAAATGTTAGAGTGCTACATAGGTAAAGACCCAGTTGACACTTTTGAAGGGTTATTTAGGGAAAACCCCTGTTAGGTTGGGTCTCTTGCCTCATAGTTTGATCATGATATGGGAGAGTCCTCAGTATAGAATCTCCTTTGATTAAGTATTATTTAAGGTGGGGGACCCGCCTTGAGGTGGTCACTGTGGTGTTGGATTGCGCGGTGGGTCTGGTTATATATTTGTGGCCTGTTATTTGAAATGTATGGCACACCCTCTTGAGAAATACACATGAGAACCAAGAAGATCAAAGAGGTTTTCTGAGAATGATTGATTCACTAGTTTAGATGACACACTGGCAAGTGGCCCATAGCATGGAATGTTTTGTTATTATTTTTATGGGATTGGGCCCCTAGACCAGGCCTGGTAGGGTGATGGTTGGGCGTTAGGGCATTATGACGTCATCGAGAGTAGGCATGCCTTCAGGATGAGTCACATGTACAGTATTTTATGGTCTTCCTCTAAGTTCCTAGGATTTTCTATGTTCCTTTGACACTACTATTGTCAGTATTGTTTCCCTTTCTATATGTAGTGATACCCATGGTTCTTAGTGTTGGTGTTTTCTTGAAAAATTGTAAATATGTGGTTGCTAAGGATATTTTCAAGAAAAATGTTTTAAATGAACAATCACTCCTTCCTTCGACACTTTTATGAAACATGAATGATTCCTTATGGTATCTTTTTCTTTCATCCTCTTGTACCATATTTTAAACGTGAGGGAAATGGATAATTATTGTGATTTTTTTACCTGAAAAATGAAATGTGGAGAAAATTTTATATTCATAGATTGTATTTCAAACCTGAAATCAATGTTTTCTTGATTTAAAGAATGTGCATTAGGATAGATTAGTCGGGCCTACCTACTGAGTTTTAATACTCACACCTATAGCGTTTTCTTGTTTTTAGTTTCACATGGTGGCTCCAGTTCTGCTTTTGATCTCTTTGAGTGACGTTTGGTTCGGTACCAGAAAGTGACCACTGGGGTTACATGGAGTTTTAGGTGTTGAAAGGTTAGTCTTGTGGTTGACATCCTTTATATTCCTTTTTAGTTATTTATTTTACGATATTCTATTTGTTTCTACTATGTAGTTTATTTGTCTCTACGGGAAAAATCATTCCCAATGAATAAAGTTTGATTCCTAGCACTGGTTGCTCGCCCATGGGGATTGTGAACGCCCTTTGGACCATGTTGTGGATCGGCTCAGGTGACCGGTTCCAGGTTAACCTAGGTTAGTTCGTGACAAGATATCATGGAAAATAGTCTTCTAAAAAAACCACAATATCTGTCTTATAATTCATCTTAATTAAGTAAAATAATGTCTAACCCTAGGAAAAGAAAATAGAAAAAATGAATTTAATCTATAAGAATGATTTAGGTGAATCAATGTGGAAGCAATGAATAATAGAAGATAAAACCAAAATAAATTTAAACTAACCATTAATAGAAGAAAATATAGAATAAATTATAATTTCAAAGTTAACACTTCTAATAATGGGATTTTTCAAATTTTAAATTATATTTGACTAAAAATATATGTTTTATGCCTTTCAAACCCTTTATAAACATAATTTATTTTTTATATAAAATTAAATAAGAAATAAAATAAAAAATTCTTTTAATGTGATAATTTAATTTTTTTATTTGGAAAATATATTTTATGATTTAAATTTGAAATTACAAGTTTATTTATCTTATTAAATGTAATTTTTCTCAGAACAAAAATTACACATCTTATTAGTTCATTATTACATTAGGGATGATGTAATGAAAACATATCATTTAAAAATAATAATATTTTACTATTAACCTAAAAATTAGTGTTTTGTAAAAATTAAAAAAATGCACCTTTAGAATATTTAGACATAATGATTCTTAAAATGAAATTTATTTTATCGTAATAATTTTTTCACATGGGTAATTTTTATTATTAAATCAAAAATGATTTCTTTATAAAATTTATTAAAATATGATTTATAAAAAAGTAAACTTACATTGTCTTTTATATTATGATTTAAATACACAATTTGTGGAATTATAACATTTATATTCACTTTCATTATATATCTTATATAATATTTACATTTCTTTATAAGATATTATTCCTAATGGTCATTTTACTATTCCTAATAGTTATATTGATATTCCAATGATCTAATTTCTATTATAATGATAAAATTCAATTTTTTAATGACCATGTTGGTTTTATAAATCCTATAAATCCCTCTTATTTCCATCATTTATCATTCACTTTAGTTTCTATTAATGTTCTATTTTCTTTACTTTCAAAATTTTGATTTTATTATTGTTGTTTTGTTCTTTTTTCTACAGTGTTATTTATGAGTGTGATAAATATGAAAGATCAAAATGATCTATATTTTTCAATTCAAGTTTTTTTAAATTGTTACCCATTATTCTAATTTCATATTTATTTGGTATATATATCGTTTAAATCTAAAGTTCGAAATAAATAAAGTATTTTTAGTTTTATTTTGTGGTGCATGTGTTTTATTCCATACGAAATTCCATATTTTATGACACCATTTATTACAAATGATAATTTCATATATAATGTATTGGCTCTTACATTATTCCCCCCAATATAAATTTCATACTCAAAATTTCAACACATATTCTCAGTTGAGAATAGATGAGGGGTCGTATGATTCATTACATCTACTGGAATCCATTATTATTGTTCATACTTATGGTTCCTATAAAGTAATTTTAATATTTGAATAGTATTATTATGAATAAAATTTTCAATATAATCTAAGATATTCACTGGTTTCTACACATAAGAGATCTTATGGTCTAATTCTAATGATTCTAGACTCAAAAAAAGTGTGGTTTCAGGTATATACATCCTCATAATGATATTTAGAACACATCAAGAACTTAATCCAAGTTTTGTGGCAGTTCTAGTGATTATGACACATATCCTATTAGATCAATGATCTCAAAGTGGTTAATATATAGATCGATTATATTTCATTTTCATCAATCCTCATGACTCACTTCTAAGGTGATACTCAAAGAAAAAAATTCTCTAACTTCAAAATCCAAGCCCCTTTGATAATTTTCATCATAGATATTTTTTTACTATGTGATGATTTAATGTGTTGTTGAAAGGATTGAATAATCTCCATCATCTCATTAATAATTTTAGGTCTAATTATGTTTTATTCATTGAATTAATCCCATCATTTAGGAGCTCCTCATATCTTCTTATATAGAGATTCATATGGAGCCATTTGAATACATGAGTTGAAGATTTTGTTGTACAAGAATATGACCAATGGAAGATATTAATCCAATCCTACATTGAGGTCCCTCAAGAATATATCTCAATGTTTCTTCAATTTTTTGAATAGTTATTTCATATTAGCATTAGTCTGGAGAGGATAGGGAATAATAATATTTGACTTGGTATTTATGGAATGTTCAGGACTCCTTCATAACATAGTGTTGATCCTTTTATCATGATCGGATATAATATCCATTTTTCCCCATTAAGTGTCTCCCCTTACTTTATCTATATATAGGTAAGTTAATCAAGTGATAAATATTACTAAATTGTGATGAGGTGAGCATACATATTTATTCCATCCACCACAACCCATATAGAATTGTTTTTCAGATGACATTATAAAACTCATGAAAATTTCCATGTTATGTTATTCCATTTCCACATTGTTATAGTTAATATTTGAATCATAACTTTGGACTTATAATTAATTTCATTAATTTAATATCATATGGAGAATTTTGGGTGTACTAAAAAATTCCTATCTTCAAGTTTTCCCACAAAAAGTTCTCTCAGTGATCTATGTATATCTGTGTACTTTCAGGATGGATGAAGAAAGTTGAGTTATTTGCATCATAAAGTAGCTCTTTATTTATCTCTATTAATTATGGAAAATGAATCCTAGATCAAAAATTAATAAATTCATCTCTATAAATAATAAATTTATAAAGCTTTCTTTACTGTGTTTCTCTCACCTTCTATTGAAGCTCCAAATCTTCCCTTTGTGACTCCTTGATCTTATCATAGATGGATGGTTAGGAAATAATATTGGCTAGGTATTATGTCCTCCCAACATTTATTATTTCTCAATAAACCGTTTTCATATCCTTGATTATAGGATCATTCTCGATATGCATCTGGGATAGGGTTGAAATTTCTTTTCTACTAAGAGCACCAACTACTATATTCACTATTCTAGGACAATGTAGAATTTAGTAAAAACAGTGTTATATTATATCTAAATTTATTAATTTATTAATGTTAAGATCCCTATATATAAATATGTATTTTAAACTCTTGGGATCATTATATATGACAAACTTCTCTCCATTGAGGTACTGCCTTCAAATCATTAATGCGAAGATCATAGTTGTTGACTCCAAATCATGTATCAAGTAATTCCTATCATAGATCATCAATTTTAATGAGGAATATGATATCAATTTACAATTATTCATGATTATTTAACAAAATCATTTATTTAATGAATAACTATTTATATCAAAGCCTTTTTCACTTGAGAAGAGTGTGAGTAGTGTTGTTGTGATGATCCTTTTCTTGAGATCCTTAAATCCTTCCTCACATTTTTTCATCTAGACATACTTTATCCCAATTCTGTTAAATTTAGTTATTTTTCTTGAAAATTGTGATAAATTTATAAAAAATTGTTGAAATAACCTAGTGAATATAGGAAAACTATAGATATACATTACAATAGAGGCTCAATGTTACATTCTCACCCTAGTTCACTATGTACAGTGACTGAACATGGTAACTACTATATCTCAAGCATGTATCCCCATATTTTAGGGGATTACAACTAGAAACAAAATTTTAAGGTGGAAAAATGGGAATACTATACATGTATGTATTATTTAAACAACAAAAAAACAAATTCAATCATATACATCATTCAAAAGATTAATTTGGTAAAATGTTTTTTTAGAATGATATCCATGCAATTTCTGAAAAATAACTCAATATAACCAATGTTACGTAAAAATAAAACCATAAAAAAAATGACACATATTCATACATTAACACTGGTTAATGTACATAAAAAAATTAAAATAATAAAATATAAAACTAAGAAATCACTGGAAAATATTCTTGAGTCCTAGTGTGGTGGAAAACTCCAAATCTCTATCCTAGAATCCCAAACATGATTATTAATTGAGAGATTCGCAAATCATTTCCTAAAAACATGAGGTCTTATTAGGAACCAAATAGTGAATTAATCAATTTGTGGGTACATAACTGTAGGTCACAACAAATAATATCCCTAAATTTCCATTCTAAAATATATGTTCAGGTAGAAGTTCTATTAATAAACTTTTAAATAAATAAAAAATAAAAAAATAAAACTGATTTCTAGGATCTGTATTTCCAGTAGGGATTGATCATGCATTCTTTGATTAGTGTTGAATATATTAGAGCATATAATGGTATCATAAAAATAGAGATAAAAACACCAAGGTTACCCAGTCTAACTTGAGAACAATTACCTTGTAGAACACCTGCTTCATCTAGTATTGGATGTCTCTAAGCATGCATGGAGATCATGCCAACCACTAGTATCACAACAGCTTTAAGAGAATCCAAAATTATATCGAATCAACATCAATCATAGGGAATTTAAATTTTATATAAAAATACCTTCTTAAGGGGTTTAAATAATCACTACATGAGTATTTTAATTTTATAGTATCATGACTGCCCCATGGCATTTACAAAACCTCTCCATGATCATTTCTGTTTCATATTTAAAGACTACCCCAAAGAATTTACAAAACCACTCCATGAGTATTTTCATTTTATATTTCACGACCACATCATGGAATTTACATATGCACTCCATGTTCATTTTTATTTCACATATCAAGACCATCCTAATACATTTTCATGACTACTATACCATTTTCATTTCATAGTATCATGACTTTAAATAGGAATTTACTACATAATATATTAAAAAAAATCACAGTGACTAAATTCAAATTTTTCAATAATCATCCATTAAAGGAGAAAATAATTATTTACCCTTTCAATTTTCAAAGTCTATGCCAATTCATAAGTCATAGATTCATATCTTAACATAAATTTCTCATTTTAGAGATCAGGGTTTTCCTATTTACCACATCAATATTAATTTATGATCTCAACTTTCATTTTAAGAGAAAAAAAATCATTTTTCTTATAACACATATCCAATTTTTGGTTCCAATTCAAAACTAGGGAAATCTCTTGGAATTACCATTCACATAAGTTATTTATGGAAAAAAGATTTTAAAAATCAATGTATATATCATCAATTTCCAATTTACAAAATGAAAAAAATCAATTCAATTCTAATCATTTAGCATTTTAAAAAATAAATAAATATAATTACAAAACCTCTTTTACCATTTTTTATTTTTCTAATTTCTCTTTTATCACAAAAAATTTGGTTTTTATACTTTAGATATCCGTTTATTAGATAGATTTCTCAAGAAATGAATCCCATTGGGATCAACTTCCACAAGGTAATTAACAACATAATTTAGGGAAGAAAATAAATGAAAGTATATGTTAAAATATTCAATTTAAATCTAGGATCAATGAAAAATATTTATACATGACCATAAAACTCAATAAATTTAAATTTGATGTGTGATTAATTAAAAATCATAGGTACCACGTAATTGAATCTCATATATGTTCACTCCTCTTATACCATCCTTTGGTTTGAGAAAAACATAAAAAACAAAAAAGCCCCAAAATCCATTAAAATTTGGTATATTAGATATAAATGATGAGAGATTTTCTGAAAGGGAGATAAATGAAAAGGGAAAGGGAATTGACTCTTATCCATACCTATATATTGGAATCACCACTAGTGACACTCTAAATATCCAAGGATTAATGGATATACTCCATTAAGAAGTGAGTAGAGTGAGGGGTTTGAAAGGGGAGCTACAAGCTAACAATGAGAGGAAAATAAGGATGTTTGGTTTATAAAATCATAAGGTAAAAGTGGTAAATTAAGGATTTTTAATGGTTTTATAGTTTGGTCGCACGATTTTCCAAATCGTGCACCAATAATTTTTCATCACTTTCTTAGAAACCCATCCTAACATGATGTTTCCACAAAGTTTACCAACCATTCAATAAATGTGTGAATTAGTTATAGAACCCTTTATAACATTTCACTTGGTTTTTTTTCCACTATGTTCAAATAACGAACCAAGTCCAAATTTCAACCCAACCTACATCGTTTGATCTAATATCCACATGGATTCCCCTTAATCTAGCACTAACCATATTGTGAAACTATTCAATATATATATTGAAGTAAAAAATACTCTCGTGATAAAGGTGATACAAGATTTCTCTTAAACGTGGCACAATAAACCATGAAGTTTGGGTAGAAATGGCCAAAAAAATCAAAAATTAAAATGGAATCTCCTATGAAATATCTGAGCACTTGAGGCACCTCTTAATCCTCAAACATCATCCAAAATAAATAATTCTGGAATCTCTAACTCCCAAAAAATCAATTCAAACTTCATCTTTAATAATTGGCCATCCCTCAATCTCAAAATTTCAAAATTCCCCTTGGATTTATAAACTAAAAAAGTGATGGGGTTTTATAGTCTAGGACATTACTAAAATGAATATATATTTTAATAATCTATTAATATTCCTTCATCCATGATCATGTTCCCAAAGAATGTGACTTGATGCGTCTAGAAGTCACATTTTTTGAACTTAGTGTACAATTCATCCTTTCTTAATGTGGCCAACATAATCCTTAAATTTTTTATATGTTCTTATTTTCTCTTTATGTATATAAGAATTCCTACAAAATTGGTTACTAAAATTTACCAAGGTATTCTATATGTATTTTATTCATCAATATCGTGATGATTTTAATGGAATCTCTATGTCCAAATGGAATTACTATTAACTCATAGTTTCCATTCATCATACAGAAGACTATTTTTGGATATATTCTATATTTACCTTAAGATGATGATATATATAATAAAGATACACTTTTTTATAAATTCTATGTACCTAGAAGTTGATCAAGAAATTTAAAAATCCTTGGAAATGAAAACATTTTCTCTATAGTGATCCTACATTGATCCTAGTAATTGATACACAACTATTTTGATCCAGCCTTATTTTGGACAAAGAGCATTGGAACACTCCAAGGTGATAAACTAGGTTATCTAAACAATTTTTATACTTTTTATTTCAGTTTCATATTTAACTACTCTAGTTTTAACGAGGCCATCCTATAGGGGGCCTTTGATATAGGTTTGGGACTAGGTATAAGTTTAATTGAGAACTCTACCTCACAATCTATAAGAAATCTCAGAAATTACTCTAGAAATAAATTAGTATACTCCCTCATAATTATTATTTATTTATGTTTAATATTCTATTTTGACTCATATATTTTAAAAAGATATTCTTCATCACTGGGTATCAATACTCATACCACTTATAAATTTACTAAGGTATATTCATAATATTCCTTTAATTTGTATAGGATCATGGGGTTGTTAGATATATGGAAATATAATTCCTTTTCCTTTTAGTTGATGTGAGATCTATATAATGAGATTTAATCTATGCCTAGTATAGCCTTAAATTGCACCAAATGATGGATTTCAATGTTTATTGGGATAATCGTCCCACATAAGCTAACCAAGGAATAATTCAACACTATAGTAACTATGATTGCACCGCTAGGTGTTTTTAACTAATCTTCTTGTTAATTCCATCTTGGGGCCTCACCCATGTAATTGGATAATATCTTAAACTACATGGAATGTTTTTAGTGTGTAGTCCATGGATGTTTAAATCCTGCATAATTGGTGAGAGAGGAATAAGGAGGCTGATATTTTAGCTTTTAAAGGTGACCAAGCAGTAGGGTTGATCATTTGTGCTTTGAGATTGGGCCCTTTAACTGTGGATTTTATAAATATCATTCCAGGGGATTCCCTTAGTCTCCATCAGATTAATTCCCCATAAGATGTTCTCCTTTAATCACTCTTATACCCACTTTTACTTCTTCTTGAATTATAATAATAATAATTCAATTTTTATTCAATTTTAACTCTTTTTTTTTATTTTTTAGAAATTCCATCTGTATCTTGGTACGAATAGTTTGAGGTAAATTCTTACTATGATATATATTCTTAATGTCTTAGCATACCATTTATTATGTATCATACTTAGGATTTTTATTCTTTATAAATTCCCAAAATTTATTTTCTTCTCCTTCTATATACTAGATGACCAAACTAACTTTTTCCACCTTAGAATGATGAAGTATGGAAAATATTTTTTCCAAGGAGATAACCCATTTTTAGAAATAAGTGGATCTGAAGACACACTAAATTTTTGTGTTCATTTGAACATAGTGGAGTTAGTAGTTAATTTAACCTTCTTGGGGGAATTCATACATTCAACATAGTTTATATTTTTATTCTCACCCTAGGAGAAGATGCTAAAACATTTCTATGAGGTTTTGAACTCCATCACTCATTAGATTAGGAAAATTGTAACGACCTAATAATTTAAAAGAAGAGTATCATGTTTGATAAAATATATGACATGAAACACCAAGATTGGAATATAACGTTACAACATAATACATTATTATATTTTCTGTTTTAAATAAAAACAATCTATTTGGTAGCTTTGATTCATACAACCCCGAGTTCAAATGAAACACCATACTCTTTTAAAATATTATTATTTAAAACATAAAAATTTTGAAAAATCCATTAAGATTTAGGGTATGAAGAGAAATAAATAAATAAATAAAATATATGGCTTACACATGTTCATTGACTATCTATTTATTATAAAAAAAATCATTTCAATGAAAAATATATATTTTTAGACACAATATTTTTTTTCTAGAAGGATTTTTAATCATGCTTTGTACACATAATTTAAAATAAAGTTTTTACATTTTTTTAAAATTTATTTTTAAAATAAAATTAATTTTATTAATCATAATTTCATAATTATCTTAGGTTGAATGTTTTGGATTTTTCGACAATGTTTAATTTTTCGATGAATAGTAAACAATACTAATATTTATTGAAAACCGCCTTTTGGTTTAAATAATTTACAAGGATAAATTATATTTTAAATTGGTTTTAGAGTAAAATTAGTTCAATTATATTAAATTTTTACAATTTAGTTCATTTTAATAAATTTTATATTAAATTTTTATATTATATCATAATATTCATATAAGAATTTTCTCTTTGGAAACCCTCCTTTTCATCCCATCTGCAGGTATAATTTTATATCAGATTCAACCAATTTTGTGAAGTGAATTTTGGAAAATTGATTCCATATTTAGAATCAAAATAATTTATATCATAAAATAATTGTAACTTAATTTTTGACCGCTATGAATAGTGAAATCAGTAATAATTAATTACCACGGTTAAGGTAAAAAACTAATTTACTGGGGGTTAAACTAAAATAACTAGGGTTAAAATGACCAAAAAACATTCAAAAACGACATTTTATAGACATATTTAGAACTTATAACCTCTAAGGGCTGATAATTAACCATTTTTAGGATTTGTTTCATGATAAAAATGTGGGTGTCAATGAATCTTTTCAAAAATTTCATGTGTGACCTCTCTCCCACTTTTAAAAGGCCTCCGCCTCTCCTACAATTTTCAAAATTAAAAACCAATTTAGTTCATAAAATTAATGTCCCAATAAATTATTTAATCCCCTAAAATCATCTGAAATTCCATTTTTTATTATATTTCATCCTATTGGGGCATTTGTTACAAATCTTAAGAGGTCATCTGAAGTTGAGGTAACATTATTAAATGATCATTTTTATTTTATTTATTCTTCAACATCCTCAAAATATTCTCAAATAATTCTAGTATAATAGAACTATTTTCTAATATATAGTAATATTTAATTTTTCTAATGTAATAATCTATATATATCTCCTCATTTATCAAATGAGAAACAAAATTGTCGATCGTGTGTACAGTGGAATACTGCCTCACAAATCGATGTAACTCATTTTTGGTAAACACCTCTCATGGTAAAATATAATGATTAGTTTAATGTATATATACAATATTTATGATATAATTATACTTCTATTATTATAAAATCACATATACCTTTTTACTTTATATTCCATTTAAAATATGATAATGTCACTTGTGTGTATGACTACCGTCTCACGAACCAATATGATTTGTTTTTCAATTACTCATTAAATGGAAGGTAACAATGATATATTTGATGAATATATGATATATATATAAAATAATAAAAATTATTTAAAATAAATATATCATACACTTTCATACCCTTTCAGTTATTTAGGGAATGATATCATCACTCGTACCTATGTATGACCTACCCTCTCCACAAAGCAATGTGATTTATTTTCCATTCCCAACTTTTAAGAGTTGTTAAAATAAAATATGTATTAATTAAATACGATATTTATAAAATTAATATTATTCTGGAGATTATGTATCTTTATCATATACACAATAATCAGAACTTACATTAAAAATGTGTATAGGAAAACAAGGCAATTAACATCAGAAAAAATGAAAATTATGAAATGATATTAACGAATGGATGATAATATATTATAAGAGGATCATATATGATACTATAAATATTAATATAGATCTATAAATATTTAATAGAATGCTAAAAACCATTATATAAGTGGTTAAATCTTGTTCAACCAAACAGAAGTGTGAGGTAAGGGACCTCATCTCAATTTCCTGTTATTAAGGCATATTGTAATGTTATGCACCTAATTTATTTTATATGGTTTATATAATATCCCTTTGACTTATAGTGATTTTTCTCTGGAGTTTTTGTGTAATAGATTTGGATCCAAGCTCTTAAATGGGTATTCTATTTACGTCCCTTCCTCGATATATCCATCAATTAAGAATGCTTATTTCATCCTCTCACAATCCTATAAATAAGTGGTTTGTCGAAACTCCTCTTTGAAATGATGGAAGATTGATTGGTTATCATGTGCCATTATTGAGGATACTGATATTCCTTCTGCATTGAAGGATATTTCTATTGCTGAATTTCAAAATAATATCATGGCTCAGGTATGGCTTTCTGATCCTTTAAAATGGAGTTGGGAAATTATCATTATTCTTGAATGGATATATTGATTTGGTTGCCCAGTCTTACTGGAACCTTCAACACTAAAAAGGATTATAGATTCATGTGTTCAGAGCCTTTATTGGTTCCTTCTTGGCTTCTTATGTTCCATTATTATTTTATTCTATCGGCTCAATATTTTCTTATGTGGAAGATTTGGAAGGGTAGACTACCTTTGCAATGGATGATATAGTGAGTTAGATTTTCTCTTGCACCTGTTTTCTTTCATTGTCTTGCTGTAGATGTAATTATTGATCATTTATTTATATCTTGTTGCTCTTAATCGGGTTTATGGGATTATTTTTAAGGTGTCTTTGTATTCCATATGAATTTGGAGAGTTTTGGACAACTTATGAATTCTATTTATCAAGTTGATTGTAGCTCTTAGGTGAAACCGCTGCTCCTCTCTATAGTCTCAGCATTGGTTTCTTTTATCTGGAGAGCTTGAAATGATCTTGTATTTGAGAACAGAATTACACCAATTTTTGTTGGTATTCGGGAGGTTCATATTGGTGTTCTTGCTGCGGCGTGGGCTTGAATTGGAGTCATGCGGAATTATGTTTCAGATCTGGTTATATTGAGAACTTTGGGTGTTTATGGCAGATGTAAGAAGCTGATTATGATTAAGCATATCTGGGGGATCCCTCTGATCTATCATTGTTTGAAAGTTAATGTGGATGGATTGGATTCAAGTGTACCGGGGCCTTCGTGCTGTGGCGGCGTTTTTCGCACTTATAGGGGCTTTGTTAAAGGCTATTTCTACCACTTTTTAGGAAATGGCTTATTGATTACAGCATATTTATGGGATATGATTAAGGCTATCTGATATGATTCTTTTCATGGTTGGATGACCTTATGGATGGATTCTGACTCAACTTTGGCGGTTGATATTCTTAGAAATCGTTCAAGAAATGTCGCTTGGAGGATGCTTTCTTCCTAGGATGGTTGTCTCAAACTTGTAGAGTAGATTTGTTTGGTTGTCACCCATGTTTATAGAGAGGCAAATCATGTTGTTGATGCTTTTTTCAAGCGTTCAATAGAGAAGGTTTTCTCTTTGTGGTCCATTGTTACACCAACCATCTGTTGTGGTTTGGTTGATGCTGATGTGCGTAGTGATGTGTACATGCGTCTTTGTTGACCCCATGTTTCTCCTCTTTTGATGTCCTTACTTTTTTATTAATAAAATTTTTCTGGGAGTGGGCTTTCCTACTCCCAAGTATTCTAATAATTTTTACTACATTATGTTATATTTACCATTTTTTTACTTAGATTAATATTTCATACACATAATGTATTCTTTGGTTATTTCTCACTTTAACTTTATAATATTTGTAAGGTTTTATTTCAAAATCTCATTTTAATTAGGATTCTTTATGCTGTAATTTCCATTGAATGAAATTATTTGACCAGTTGATAATAAAACACCTTAATTTTATTCTCCTATAGTTATTCATTTTTTTCATGTAATTTTACCATTTTCTCACTCTTTGGTACTGATAATCATTGATAAAATGTTTAAAATAAAATCCAAATTCATTTCTCTCTTCAGTTGAAAATGATTTTTCTTACAAAATAATGTATTAAAAAACAATTTTTTTTAAATAATATAAATGATTTATTAAAAACATTTTTACCAATTGTTTTAATTTTTACAAAATTTATTTAAAGGATTCTTAATTTTTTTCAAAAAAAAAACTCATTTATCTTTTACTAAAATTGTGAAAGGAGTCATTGTTTTAATGTGTACGACATATAAAAAATTCCCCATTATCATTAACACTCAATAATTTAAATATTTAATTATAAGTTTCATTGTTTATTTTCAAATAATATTATTTTCAAAATATTTATTAAACTTTTAGTTCTAAAAATATTTTCAAATTAAATAGGATACTTTCTAAAATAATATTGTTAATGAATTTTTATTGTATTTTTATTCATCAATTACAACAGAACTTTATTTTAAATATACTCCACTAGAGGATTTTTTTATTGATACTATCCTTATTAAATATATGGATGGTTCATGACCATTTTGACTAAGGAATATATTGGAATTCACTTTCTTGATTTATTTTTGTATTCATTATCATTCCTTTGAAATATTCACTTTCTTGTGATCATTAGACACAACATTTCCCATAAATATCCATATTATTTATCATGTATATATTTATTTCTGAAGTTTTATGTCATATCTATATGTTATATTCTACATTTAATTTTATTTGATTATTTAGGGAAATATTGATAAATTTTTTATTCTTTACTCAATACAGATATTTTATGATAAGCCACATTATATTCCTGAAATAAATTGATTATTTGATATATAAGGATTGATTTGGAAATCAATATATGGATGGGGCTAGTTATGGATATTCCTCCAACTCATCAGTAGTCTCGTGAGATGAATCAGTTGGATAGCCTTAGATAAATTATTTTCTAGTGTATAACTACCCATTAGTTTTAAATTATCTTATAAAATGTCTTGAGAGTATATGTAAAAAGATGCCTGAGATAATGAGGTCCAATAATTAATAATTTATCTCATTAAGAATTAATTTATTATTATCCATGAATTTTTATTAATGATTTTATCTTTTGATACATTTCATTCCCAAACATTGATTAAATAGAATGTCTGTTCAGATATTTACCTTTCCATATTGATTATTCCTTATCTAATGAGGATAATTTTGTTATTGATTAAATCACATGCGTGTTCATATATTTACCTATCCATATTGATTATTCATCATCTAATCGTGGTGGTCAAATTACTTAAATAGAATGTTTGTTCAGTTATTTACCTTTCCATGTTGATTATTCTTATTGATTCATGATAGCTTTTACATTGCATAACTCTGAGAAAGCATCTAAGATCACCCTTATTTTTTTTCCTTTCCTAGGAATCTAGGAAGTTTACTATGAATGATATGAAAGTATGTTATATATGGGATAATGATATTATAGAAAAAAATATATGGTAATTTTTTTAAAAAATGTAATATGGGAATCATATATGTTTCTATTGTAATAAGACTAAAAAAATTAAGTCTATTGGGATGTGATCACATGTATCACCTACTCTAGGATACTAGGTTCAGGGTATTCATAGTTGGTATTAGAGAATTTTTTTATAGTCTTTGTGAGATAGATTTAGGAAAAAATATATTGGAGTATATATGTCTAATATTGAGTTAGTGGATAAGTATATAAGTACATCTAAAAGTTTTTGTGAGGAAGTTATTAAGTGGTTTTCCTAGAAATACATCACCGTATTGATACTATAAGTTGGTGTAGTTCTGGATTAGGTGTACCTAGAGGTAATATCTCTAAAAAAAGTGTTTCGGTCCTGACATGAGGATTACCTAGAACAAGAAAATGGTCCTTACTACACACATGGGTTGACAATCCCGAGGGACATGCTATGAAAAATTCACATTTTCTTTAAAACCTATTATTATGATGGTTTTGAATAGACGATGATAATGAATGATCTAAGTTAAACCCAATTTGTATTACATTGAAAAGATGGTGTCATGGTTTAGAAATTCCGTAAGTAAGACTTCATTATTATATGGTTTTACCACTACAATTATTGTTGCTCACACTATGATTTTTTGTTTCAGTCAATGGCTGTAACCTGAAAAAATCATGTAAACATTAAACATGAAGTAAAATATTGTGACTATGAGAAACCCAATGGGCTGATGAATTAAGTAAAGTATATAATGATTATTCCTAATGAATTATCCTGAAATATTATTAACAAAATATACCTTAACAAACTATCATTGTATCTTCTCGAACCAGGGTACCACCAAACTGGTGGCTTGAGCCAGGTTTCCACATGACCTTAGGTGCAACACCCCATAATCTAGAGGTTATCAACTAGTAGTGAGGGTATAATAGATTGGATGGGGAGAATATAACCTCTTTATCAAATTAATCTACACCACATAAGTCATTAAATAATTTAAACAAAAATAAACACTAATAAAAAACATGTATTTCCAACCAATTCCCAAAACTGGGTATAATCCCATAATAATCAAATACTAAATATTCCTGTTCATGTCAAACAGATCCATGAGTAAGGAAAAACCCAAATAAAGATAAACAGAAGAATCCCCAAAATGGGTCCTGACTCCATGTTTTGATCCCTCGTCTATTCATATTCCATGACCAAATCAACCCTCTTGCATTGGGCCTTTTCCCTTGTCTATACCTGCAACCAAGAAATCTGCTTGGGTACAAAATGGTGGCATGAACAGGGTGTGAGTACAACTCAATAATAAACCACCAATGGCGTTTAAAAAATATCTATTGTAAATATATAGTGTATTCAAGTACTAAAATGAATAACAAGGTAAATAATAAATAAACCAGATGTGAATTTTTTTAACAATAATCACATAAATTGTTTTTATTGTTAATTCCATGGGTTAAGAATCCATATCAATTACATTACAACCTGAGTTAGTCAACTACTATGCATAAGGGGATAAGTCAAATTCCCTATCTCACTAGGGAAAACATTTCACAAACAATTACATAACACTTTCTTTGGAGCCTCAATTTAGGTAGTCTCATCCAATGCAACTGTTAGGGGCACAAAGCATCAGTCTGACTCCCTAAACCATGAATTCTATGGGTGGGGTTTATAGCCTTATTCCAACCCAACCTATGGGTGTAGAACCTTAGTCAATACCCCCAAAAACCACCGAGCCATGTGCACATTATTCTTTAACCATAATTTATTTACCAAAGATAAACCATAACTATTTAACACATTAATCCTTTACAATAAAAGTTTATTCGACACATATGTTATCTTTATACCATATCCCATTTACACTATAATTTAAACGAATTAACCCAGTTATCCATTACATGCCTTAGTCAAACAACAAAGTTTATCATTTACAATCCTAATCATGTTTAACCGATTAACATTCTACCATACAATCCCTTATTCCAAGTTCATAACCAAACACAACTAAAATTTATTTCACTTCATAACCCAAGCAAACATGTCAACACATTTATTATGGTCACTATGTCATAAAAATTTAATTCTTCACTTAACATCTAAATTTTCTTGTTCACGAAGCGGTACTGTAACACCCTAAGGATTTACAAATTAATTTAATATAGAATTCATGAAACACTATGTCTCTATGAAACAAACACATTTTTATTTATTGATGATAGTTATAATTTTGTTGTTAAGAAAAATTTTTTTGCTTCTATGTTTTACATTTTAGAAAATAGTAAAACACATTTGTGATCAGTAAAATATTTAGATTCAGATAGGATCAACTTACATTTTTGGTTAATAGTTACTTAACCCTTATGAATAGTAATGTACCGTTATGAATAAAAATATGACCCTTATTAATAGTAACATCACCCATGTATGTATATATAAAAATTAGGCGCCTTATAAATGAGAGTGAATATTTTAAAAATTAATAATTATGTGTATGTATTTTTTTTAATAACATATATTTAATTAAAATTTTAAATTAATAAATTTATTTAAAATAAAAATCATTTTCATAAAATTTATTCCTAAATAAATATATTATTTTCATATTATTTTAGGGTAATTTAATAATACCTTATTTAATTTTCTAAGGTGATATAAAATCAATTTTATTTTTAAAACTGTATTTTTTCGAGTAAATGATGATTTTATTTAAAAATAAAATTTCACATATTTAGAAATTATTTTGATAAAATGTATTCTATTTTTTATTTCTACATGTCAAAAAATAGCTGGGGTGATATTTTAGGATTTTAATGAAATACTTGAATTTTTAGTTAATAGTAAAATATTACAATTTAGAGTATAAATATATTATAAGCTAAATACACTATTCCTTGAGTCATGTATAACATTATAACCCATGGTTCTAAATCATGTTCACTTATTACTATATTTTTTCATATGAATGAATATTATTTTTGTCTTGGGAAAAATGATAAAATAATGAGTAGAATAATGAGAAATCACCCCTCTCATCCAATATATCCCCATCCCATCTTTTATTAACTCCTCTATGCCTTGAAGCTTCTCAAAATTATTCCCAACTAATCTTATATAATATCTCCCCATTTCTAATAACCCTTATCCATTCCAATAGTACAAAACCCCATCCCTTAAAAAGGTTTTCATGGAGGTTAATCCAAGTGGTAAATCCTTTACCTTTTTCATGAAATTTCATTTCAAATTATTTTATTTCATTTTTATCTCTTCACCAAATCTATAAAAATTAACATGATAACTAAAGTATCATCTATATAATGTAATGATATAATTTTAATGTATTATGCATCATTAATTTCCTTTCTCTCTATTTTATTTAAAGAACAAAATCATTGTTCGGGAGGTGCCGATTTATGACCTTCATGGTTGACAAACCTTTGTTCTTCAATTTCTCTTTCAAAGATGGTCATGAAACACTTTTTATCGTATAAATAGACTATAATATATTTATTATAACCTAATTAATTTTTTCTAACCATAATATATACATAAAATTAATTCGTCTGACAATACTTGTTTGTAATACTCGAAATACTACCAAAATAATCTAAATAATTATCACTAATTTCATGTCTATGGATTCTTCCTCATACCATGAAACCAAATGATATATATTACTTTTAAAACTTATGTATTTTCATTAATAATATATAAATTCTATTCTGAAAAATTTATATATATTCCACATGAACTTTTATACTCATATACATGTATACCGATCGTGAAAACCAAGGAAACGAACACTCTTGAGCAATAAATTTGTATCTCCTAACTCATCCAAAAGGAAAAAAATGAACTTAGTAAAATTATAATGAATATAATAAACGTATATAATGTTATAAATTAATTAAATAATGGATTTAATTTGATTATATGGGACATTAAGGTTAGTGCAGAACACATTCATAAATAAGGTAAAGGGTTTCTCTTCTCACTTTTATTTCCTTGAGTTTTTTATTATTCACCACTTATTTATTATATGTGGTGTATGTATATTACCCATTGGTGTTACATATCATTAATATATTTATTTTTATGGTATAAATGTCTTATTTTATGATCATTAATTTTATGGGTCATATGTTTCGATTATTTTCAATGTTGAAAGGGTTTCTACCTGAACATCTATTTTCTTTCGAGTTACTCTTTCTCTCAATTTACCTTGATGAAATTTCTAATTCTTACTATTTACACCTCATAATTGTTTTGTGAGTTTTCTATATATATGTACTAATCAGGTTACTTCTTTATTTTCAGAGGAGTTACAGGTTTTAAAAGGATCTTTCTTGAATTCTCCCCGATAAACAAGCATGATTCAAGGGAACTTCTCGAATTCTTACACGTATTCAAGTGAACTCAATAATATGTTTTTCGTCAAAATTATCCTTCAAAAATTACTCATTTTATTATGAGAAAACTATATTATTTAAATTCTGGTTTTATACAATTATTTTTTCAAAAGAACTCTTCTTTTCAAAGTGAAAGAGTATTTTTTTCAAGTATTACTTGATGTTATTATAAGAGTATTTACATATATATAAAAAATATTTTTGATTATTATGTGTAATTGGGATTAATATTTTATGATATCATCTATAATATTTTATTGAACTGTTTATTATTTTTTTGATTGTGGATATTCTATCTTGATACCATTCACCATATTACTCTGAATGATTAGTGCTTTTGTATACTGATTAGAGAAAGTTATTTACATTCCATGTGTTAGTTTAAATATGAATGTATATTTTGACTATGTTTTCCCCTTTCACATGAAGAATTAATTGGACTTATTGGGTTATGGATGGTGCCCACCATATCCCCTTCAATGAATTAGTAGGTATCATGAGACAAACCAGCCTCATTTTTTACCCATTATGTATCATGTCTTGGCCGCAACCTTGATGTTATTATTATGATGTACGACATTATGCATTACCTCGTTATAAATCTAGAATTTTATATAACATGTGATTATTTGACTAGTATAATATCAATGGTTATGTTTTATTATGGAAAAATGGAATCAAATTTTACTCCATCCATATTATTCTCAAATTTATTTTTAATGGAACGTGTACTTTTAGTTATTCATCATGCTTTATTATTTAGGATTTTGCTATTTTACTTACCCTTACTGAGTATCTGATATCACTCATTTCTTTTGTTTTATTTTTTTCCAGGATATGATAAAGTATATTATGAATGGTATTCAAGGATAATCTTGGAGATGTGGATGTTCCTAACGGAATTTATATGTTTTATTTCATTTCAAGTTGTAATGTTGAAATTATGTTTGTATCTTGTCTTCCAAAACTAATAAATTATTCAGTCCTTCAGGATATATATTCCTTATTCATATTCCATTATAATAATATTAGCCACCGGCTTTGGGAAACTAGGGTTGGGGTCCTTATAGTTGGTATCAAAGAATGTTTAGTAGAATCCATGAAAAGTATATTTAGAAATTGTAGATTAGGGAACACAACCATAAGATAGACTTTGAGGATAAGCATACAAGAATATCCTATAATTTTGGTAAGGAAGAAATTATGTAGATATTCCTAGAAAATAAATCCATATTTGGATACTACAAGTGGACATGATTCTTGAATATATGTTCCTTGGAGTAACAACTCTAACAAGGTGTTCTGAGCATGACTTGAGGTAACCTGGAACACAAAAACAAGACTTAATATACACATAGTTTGACACTACCAAGGGATATTTTTAGGATAATTCACATTTTATTTAGGATCCATTATGAAGGGTTTAAAAGTTAATTTTTCCTCAATGAAACCGTGTCTATGATTATGGGATTAACTTTAAGTAAGATTTAAATTTATGATAAGTATTTTTCTAGTTAAGATTATACATTACGATTCATAACCTAATCTATTGTATGCCTTTATTTATAAATGTTCCTAGTGGAAGGAATAGAAACTGCATGAATACACATATCCCGTGCTGAGATTTATCTCATATACAAGATAATAATTATTGTTCTGGAGTTGTGACTTGTGTTAAGAAACTTATAACTATAATAGAGTAGTTGAATCAGGTTATGAAAAATATCCTTTCCTATATGGAGCATTGTGAACCACAACATGAAGGATAAATGTAAGACTACTTTATGAGACAACAACCTCTATAATTTAATGGGACTATAAACCCATTAATTATAGAGCATTGGATAAGTTCCTTAGAGAAGATATTTCTCGCTTTAGGATGTAATAAAAGGGAGAATGTTGTCATGGAATCTTATCATCTATCAAGAGATGATGATCAATGGTGGTCACTAATTCAAAACATATAATTGGGGAAAGAGATTTAAAAAATGTAATAGGGGGATTTTAAGTAAATATCTTTATAAAAATACTTCCCTCATGAAAAGTGACTAGATATGGAAAAGAAATTTTTGAATATGAGGAAAAAAGTGGAAGAGATTGTTGTAAATTATGAATCTAACTTCACAAGGCTAGAAAGGATTTCTATAGACTATATACAAATCCATGGATAAATATTTATCAATTCCTCGATGGATTAAAACAATTCCTATGAAGGGAACTAGTCTCTCAAAGTTTCTCATTATACGAAGATATAGTATCATGTTATATCAATACAAACAAATAATTATCTAAGTCTTATTACTTTATAGGAATGTAAGAGAATGAGAGTGATACTAAAAACTCTGAAAAAGGAAATAAGAAAAAGGGGAAGAAGGGAAGAAATTGTTTTCCATCCTGTGATAATAGTGGGAATAAAAACCCTGATACATTCCTAAAGGGTAGGGGGCTTGTTAAAAGGTGTTGAGGAAAAGGGCACCAAACCCATGTTTGTAAGGGAAAGAAAGAAGCTACCCATGTTCAATGCTATAATTAAAAATATACGGGACATTAAAAAAATGATTTTCCTAATATTTAAGGAAAAATTCCTTAAATATGTACAATGGAGAAAGGGAAAGGTTATGTGGTCACAAATATTGAGGTTGAAGTTCCTAATGATGTTGTGGAATGTATGTTAATCATTTCGTCAAACTTATCCAATGATTTATTTCATTTTGGATCATTAAATTCTTTCATGCCTTCCCTTTTTCCAAGAAAATTAGTCATTTCCAATTTCATTTAATGAAGGAGTGTTCAATCAAAACTGTTAAGGGAAGTATCATTGCAAAAAGATGTATAGAATAGTCCCCCTTATGACACATAAATGTGCTTCAATTTATTGCCTTATTATCATACCTACGATTGAATTTTATATAATCCTTGTTATTGATAGGATTTCAAATTATGATGTGAAAATATCATGTAATAATAAATAGGTTATAATTTTTGAGAATGATATAGAATCCTATATCTTTAGAGAAGAAACATCATCATCTGATTCCTATCTAGATCCACCCCTAGTAGCTCTACTGAATTCAATTATTAGTGAGGATGAGAAAACCGTCACGACCCGCCCTCCGGGGCTGTGCTGTGACTACCCCAAGCCCGCCTTCCATAGGCCAGGGGCTGGCGACTAGAACCAAAGGAGTAAATCCCAACCAAAAAAGGTAAGGCATTGGCTTTATGAAATAAAAACACACACAAATATAGTACAAGAAGAAGCTAAACTAAGTAAGCAGTAAAACAAACGTGCTGAAAAGTACAAGGGGCCGGAAATACAAGCCCAAAAGAAAAGGTACAAATACAACTGAAAGTAAAGTACAACTCAAAGGAAAATAGCTGAAAGGTGATAAGTAGCTCCTAGATCATCCTCCGGATTCCTACCTGAAGGGTAGGTACAAATGTCCTCCTCAACAATCCACGTATGTCCGTCTCCTCCAGGTACCAACTCATCATGAGATCCACCTCCGGGTACCGACTCATCGTGAGATCCACCTCCGGGTACCGTCTCGTCGTGAGATCCACCTCCGGGTACCGTCCAGCTCTACAAGCCTCAACCACGATTAGTGATGTCCGTCGTCTTCAACCAACACAATGAGGTGCGAGAAAATCCTGTGCAGGGGTGAGTATACGATACTCAGTAGGGACCCCAAGACCCTCAAGGTCTCACTAAATCCAACAAGGATAATCACAAAGAAAGTTCTCAACAGATAACCCTTACTTAGGTATAAGCCTATACTTATACCTAAGTTACCGTGTAACCCATCTCAGCCATGAGTAATCACATATATATGAGGTTGAAGGATAACCACTACTTAGGTATATGCCCATACATATACGTAAGTTATCTAGTAACCCATCTCAATCATGAGGAAAACACAAAGGTCATTGACTCAGCTCAAACCAGGATTTTCATTATAGAAACCTTAACTAATGAAGAGCTTTGTCTCTGACCAGTACAGTGATCCTGTCATGACTCTGAGGTACTGCTCACTAACCTAAGACTGCTGAGGTTCTCCTCCTATCGAGTACCGTGGGTCTTCCACCCAAACACAGTAGTGCTTCCCGCCGGGGTCTACCACCCAAACACAGTAGTGCACCCCCCCCTAATAGCCTGCAGAGGTACTCCTTCTATTGAGTACCCCAGGTCTGCACCCAAACACATTATTGCTCCATCTTCCATGGGTCTGCACCCAAACACTCTAGTGCTCCATCCACTAGGCTAGTCGACTCACTCCAAGTCGAGTCGGTCAAGATGTCGTCAGGTCTTAGCCGGCTACACGGTCTCTGTACTCTATACGCTCGTCTCCAAGAGGGTAAACTCCACGAGCTACAATTAGATACTCCAAGTATTAAAAAGTCCCACAAAGAAGTATCTCAAAGGACCGCCTCGTCATAGGGGTCTCAACGCAAGAGACAGCGCGTCAATCAGGCGCCCGGTCTTTGAGTTATCAGCCTTTTCGTCCCAGGGGCCCGGTTGGTTTTGTGTATGAACCAACCTGGACACATCTCAACTATACCCAAAACTCTCATAAGGTATACTCATAGGGACTGTTTCTCAATGTGATTACCAACGCCGCTGACGGTTCGTCAAACGGTCGTCTGGTCTGAAAGTTATCGGCTTTTCCGTTGGAGGGGCCCGGTTGGATTTCGGGTACAATCCAACCCGAACTTACTCCAACTACATTGAAACTTAAGGTGAAGTATGCCAAAAGTTCTTTCCCATCAAGAGTAATTCAACAAAGTCGACGGAACATCAATCGGACGTTCGGAGCTCAAGTTATAAGCGTTTCTGCTCCGAGGGCCCGGTTGGTTTCGTGTTCGAACCAACCCGGTCATACTAAAAGTTCTCCTAAACCTTGAGTGTAATATATCACAACAATCTTCTCAATCCAAGGATCTCTACGCAACTGACGGTGCGTCGATCGGAGGACTGTAGCCCAAGATATGGGCAAAAGACCGGAAGTGATCCGAAAATGGGGGGTCTGGGCCCGGTCCGACCCGGCCCAACCCCCCCTCCGTCGGCCCGAACCGGGTCGACCCGACCCGGGTCTGGGTCCGACCCGGCGGGGCGTGGCCCGGCCCGGCCAGGTGCGGCCTGGTCCAGTCCACGAAACCTGGCTCGGCCCGGACGGGTGGCACGCTGGCTCGGCAAGCGAGCCGAGTGGGGGATGCGGTCCCCTGCGGCCTTTGCGCTCCGCGAACGCGGCGAGCGCCACATCCTACTCCCTCGGATCCCGTGCGGCCACAGGATCGGGCCGCCTACCACCGTGGCTGAAGACGTGGTGGTTCCTCCTGGCCGCGCACCGGGGCGTCGCCGCCGATGCCGCCGTGCCGACGACCCGCGCCGCCGGTGATGTCCGTGGGCCACCAGAGTTGCTCCGGTGGTCCGTTTTCAATTCCGTCTATTCCGGTGTTCATCTCGGGTCCTGTACTTTACTGCGAAGGTATCAAATCACTGTTACGGTCCCGTTCCATCATCACCGTCAATCCGCGCACCAACAACAATCTTGGGAGGGTTTTCGGGCCGTGTTTGTTCGGCCCGCACCCTCCGCTTTAGGAATTATCAAATATCCAAGATTAGACAGGGTTTTACAAAGAACGAATAATGAATTTTATTTAAATAAAACTGAAGAAAACCATTCCATGATCCCTCAAATAAAATTGAAGCATACCAAAATTCCCAACCCGCAATTAAAACATTCGCGGATCAACATGACAACAAGTTGATCCGCGTTCTTTGTTTTCTTTTTGAATGAAAGAAACAAGGGAATTAAATTATACATAAATAAAAACCCTACCTCGACGAAGTCGTCGAATGAGGATCATTGTGGGAAAAGGTCACCATGGAAGACAACGTCGCGGAACGAGGTTCCGTAAGCATCTTCGGTGTCGCGGTACACGGCGTCTTGGAGAAGAGGATAGTCGGCGTCGCGATACACGGCGTCGTGTTGTCAATCTTCGAGGAACTAGCGTTCTTCATCGTCTTTTGTCGGAGGTCGGTGTTCTTCGTAGTTCTTCACGTTCTTCAACGAGGAAGAATGTTCTTCAAGACTAGAGTTCTCCTCTTCTAATACTTCTCACATAACAAAACAAAAATAATAAAATAAGGTTTCCCTTATTTTATTACTTATGCCAACCCTTTCAAAATTCAAAATATCACAATAAATTAATGTGCATTGACCAATTAATTGTGAGAATTGACTTGGAATTTAAAAGGGGTGTGGGTGTGTTACTCAATTAAGATGAGTTTAAAAAATTTAGGAGGGAGGTGAGGAGTTATGGAAAAAGTGAAGGGGTGGGGCTCGTGTGGGACCCACCTCTCCTTTATTCTCCCAAGGAATTTAGCAACCCAACGGGTCCCACTCCAACTCCCACACCTAGGATTTAAACCACATAACAGAGGGAAAAAGTGTTGTGACACAACACTTAAACCACATAGCAAGAAATAAAAATATAATTGTTTTACAATTTTATTTTTATTCCTCACTTTTTTTTGAAAACTCCTCCCGAGAAAATACAACTCCAAAAAGGGTCTTCTTAAGAAATTACCGGCGCTGTGAGTTCATCGGTGCCCTCAGATTTCGATTCCGAGCACCAGTTCAAAAGTTAGAAAAACCGGCTCATTCGTTCACTAAACATACCTGAGCTAAACTTCAGAAATTGATTCCGGGAACACCGGGCCTCAGAATCAGGTGCCGTCAGAAACCGCGCACTCGTAAAATTCCAAAGAAAATAAGAAAAAAAATTCCTTGAAATTTATGGGTCATTTCATTACTCCCACCTCAGGGTTTTACATCCCCGTAAAGCTATAACACAAACTAGGGAAACAAAAGTGGTACTGAGCACGCATCTGAGCCTTCCACTCCCATGTGATCACCTGGAGGTTCCCGTACTGCCATTGAAAGCGCACCCTAGGAATCGACCATCTATGTAGGATCCGCTCCTATAAATCCTTGATCCCCACTAGAACATCCGTGAATGTCGCCCTGCCATCGACATCCTACTTCCTGAGGTCGATGATGTGTGAATGATCATGCACCTATCTCCTCAGCTGAGATATGTGGATGACATCATGCACCTGTTGCAACTGAGGTGGAAAGGTCAAGCGGTAAACTACCTCTCCTCCCCTACTGAGTACCTAGAAAGGTCCGTTGAACCTCGGATATAACTTGTCGCCTCGGCCACATCTCCATAAACCTCGTCAAGGTGAGACCCATATAATGGCGTGATCACCATCCTCGAACTCTAGAGGACTCCATTTCTTGATTAGAATAGAAACTCAAAACTCCGCTGCCACGAGGGTAAGGTTGACTGACTCAAGAGTGATCGACCGCACCCTCCTGTGCATGAGTTTCTCCTGGGTTGCCTAGGGTTTCCTTTTCGCCGACCAAGGAAAACCCATCCCAATGTTGTAGATTAACCACAACATTTTTTCCTAATACGGTCAATCTGTGTATGAACTGTGGATCTAATCCATACTCAGACCAACATCGTAAGGCCTCGATGCTGCCACCAAGAGATTCCAACCAAAACTCTCACCTCGAGGGTCAGAACACACTGTCGGCGTAAGTGTGATTATCGAGTCTCCTTCCAAGGTATCTCCAGACGTGAGGGTCAAGTCTACTGATTACCGGAAACTCTAGGTCTGGGACAAGATTCATGGAAGGAAGGAATGATTCATATCTACGTCTGTTAATACGACAGCTAGTAGTGGACACACACTATCCCTTGAATCATTTTTAGAGCCATTGGGTCACACTCCTTGACCGCATGCAGCCGAACTCTTTCCTTGCCCTCCAGCTCCCTGAGCCTGGTGGGGACAACTAAGGCGGGTGGTTGTAGCATGTTGAAATGTGCACCACCTCATGCTACTCTCCTATCTATGCCTCCACGTCTGCTGCTTTTCAGACTCATCTCTCCTTATTTCTTCATCTTCTTGAAACATTTTACACACCCGAGTCTCTGAGACTGGCACCAGTTCCCTATTTCTTACTGCACTGTGCAGTCTTCATCCGCTCCTGGATGATCTGCACCTTCTTTTCCTACGATCTGTAAGAGCTGCTAAGATTTCTTTTTTTCTGAAAAGAGAAAATCGGTCTCATCCCCTAGATGAACCACACCCATTGCCTAATACAATTAATCCTGACATAAATGATGCATTCATTCCATGGTTTACGTCGTAAGGCCTCGAAGTTACTACCAAGAGATCCAACCTTCACTCTCACCTCCAAGGGTCGATTCACACTGTCAGCATCGGTGTGAGGTCACTGGGTCTCCTCCAGTAGAAATATCGAAAGTGAGGGTCAAGTCAACAGTTTAAACCGTGACCTCTCAATATCAACCAGATAAAAGGACATGAAAGCAAACATCACAAAGATAAGTGTCTTTTATTACTACAGATCGAAGTAAAAAAGACACAAATAAAATAGAAACATGGAACTAGAAGTACAAGGAACAAAAAGGAATCCACTAAATACTCTCCTGTCCACCTACTTCCGGAGCTCTACCGCCTTTTCCACTGCTCGGCTGTCGCTCAAGCACTCACCGCTGCTTCTGCCTCGGTGGCTCCTCCAATGCCTACGGATCAATTGTGCGGGGAGTTATAAAGTCACGTTCCATGTGACCCTTCTTGCCGCAGGAGAAACACTGTCTGTTTATGGCACGCCTGGCTCTGACTCCACCCCGGGTGCCCCACACTACCGATACTAAAACCCGAGATCGCCCATCTACTGGTCTGGTCCTCTTAGTCCCATGCATCATCTGTCTACTGCCTACAGATGACTTGGCTACTAATCAAAAATCCTACGGCAAAGGCAGCGACTCCTGAACTCACTCAAGGTGTAGAGTCACTGGTAAAAACTCCACCCTGAAGAAGGTCTCAAAGTCTACCCAGGTGAAGGTCATCCCGTCGCAAAATTTGATCAAGTGGCTCCAACATCTCTCAGTTTCTTCCTGAAGGAGGCTGGCACAAAAGATCACCATGAAGTCTTCTGGAGTACCCACTATCCTGAAAACTCTCACCACAGCCTCTAGCCAATCCTCAGCCGCATGCGGGTCCGTCTCTCCTCGGAACCTGGGTGGCCTCTAGCGTTGGAACTCGTGCAGTGTGCTCAAGCGGCATGCAGTGCCTGCTGTTGGGACTGGTGGCATTAGTGGCCCAACATATGGTAGTACCGCTGGTGCCTCCGATGGCGCCTCAACTGAAAGAGGGCCCTGTACCGAAGCCTCGTCGCTCGGTAGGCTGTCAGTACCTACATCCCTCTGGGCTCTAGCTGGTCGTCCATGGAAAGGAATCCTGAAGGAAACATACATGACAGGGTCAAATGATTTATACCTGGTGAGATGACCTGGTTTGAGTTGTTTTAAAGAAAAACCTTTGGAAACACACACACAATTAGTGTTTTCGTGCACTGAGTCGGAAATCAGAAGTCAGGGTCCTAGTGTATGGATACGTCGGCCGCCCGCACCAACACTGGACTACCTGAATTGAAAACCACACCTGGTACCCTTAACACTATTTCTTCATAGAAAAGGAATATCAGAGTTATAAGTTTTGCGGTAAAACTGACCCCTTTTATACCAATTTGTCAGGACCGTCCTTGGGGCCTGTGCCGTGACTACCCCGACCCCACCTTCCATAGGCCAGGGGCTGGAGACTGGCTCCAAAGGTGTAAATCCCAACCAAAAAAGGGAAGGCATTTCCTTTATGAAATAAAAACACACAGAAATAGAGTACAAGCAGAAGATACATTAAGTAAGAAGTAAAACAAACGTGATGAAAAGTACAAGGGGCCGAAAATACAAGCCTAAAATAAAGGTACAACTACAACTGAAAGTAAAGTACAACTCAAAGGACAATAGCTGAAAGGTGACAAGGAGCTCCTAGATCGTCCTCCAGGTTCTTACCTGAAGGGTAGGTATAGATGTACTCCTTAGCACTCCACGTCCGTCCGTCTCCTTCGGGTACCGACTCGTCATGAGATCCACCTCCGGGTACAGACTCGTCGTGAGATCGACCTCCGGGTACCGTCTCGTCGTGAGATCCACCTCCGGGTACCGTCCAACTCTACAAGCCTCAACCACGATCAGTGATGTCCTTCGTCTGCAGCCAACACAATGAGGTGCGGGAAAAGCCTGTGTAGGGGTGAGTATGTGATACTCAGTAGGGACCCCAAGACCCTCAAGGTCTCACTAAATCCAACAAGGATAATCACAAAGAAAGTTCTCAACAGATAACTTTTACTTAGGTATAAGCCTATGCTTATACATAAGTTACCAAGTAACCTATCTCAGCCACGAGGTATCACACAGATATGAAGTCGATGGATAACCACTAGTTAGGTATATGCCCATACATATACATAAGTTATCTATTAACCCATCTCAATCATGAGGAAAACACAATGGTCATTAAATCAGCTCAAACCATGATTTTCATTATCGAAACCGTAACTACTGAAGAGTTTCGTCTCTGACGAGTACAATGATCCTGTCACGACTCTGAGGTACTTCTCACCAACCTAAGACTGCTGAGTTACTCCTCCTGTCAAGTACCACAGGTCAGCCACCCAAACACAGTAGTGCTTCCCATCGGGGTCTGCCACCCAAACACAGTAGTGCACCCCCCTAATAGCCTACAGAGGTACTCCTTCTGTTGAGTACCGCTGGTCTTCACCCAAACGTAGTAGTGCTCCATCAACCATGGGTCTGCACCCAAACACAGTTGTGCTCCGTCCACTGGGCTAGTTGACTCACTCCAAGTCGAGTCGGTCAAGCAGTCGTCAGGTCTCAGCCGGCTACATGGTCTCCGTACTCCGTACGCTCGTCTCCGGGAGGGTCCACTCCGTGAGCTACAGGTCGATACTCCAAGTATCACAAAGTCCCATGAAGAATTATCTCAAAGGATCTCCTCGTCAAAGGGGTCTCAATGCAACAGGCAGTGCGTCAATCGGGCGCCCGGTTTGTGAGTTATTAGCATTTTCGTCCCAGGGGCCCAGTTGGTTTCGTGTACGAACCAACCCGGACGCATCTCAAATGTACCCCGAACTCTAATATGGTATACTCATAGGGACTGTTTCTCAACGTGATTACAAATGCCACTGACGGTTCATCAAACGGTCGTCCGGTCTGAATGTTATCGACTTTTCCGTTCCAGGGGCCCGGTTGGATTTCGGGTACAATCCAACCCAGACTTACTCCCACGGCGTCGAATCCTCAAGTTAAGTATGGAAAAAGTTCCGTCTCATCAAGAGGAATCCAAAAAAGTCGACAGCACGTCAATCGGAAGTCCGGAGCTCAAGTTATAAGCGTTTCTGCTCCGAGGGCCCGATTGGTTTGGTGTTCGAACCAACCCGGCCATACTCAAAGTTCTCTGAAACATTGAGTGTAATATACCTAAACGACCTTCCCGATCCAAGGATCACTACACAACTGACGGTGCATCGATTGGAGATCCGTAGCCCATGATATGGGCAAAAGACTAGTAGTGATCAAAAAATGGGGGGTCTGGGCCCGGTCCGACCCGGCCCAACCCCCCTGGGTCGGCCTGAACCAGGTCAACCCGACTCGGGACCGGGTCCGACCTGGAGGGGAGCGGCCCAGCCCGGGCGGGCGTGGCCTGGTCCGGTCCGCGCAACGCGGCCCGACCCGGTCGGGAGGCACGCTGGCTCGGCCAGCGAGCCGAGCGGGGGACGTGGTCCCCCGCGGCATTTGCACTCCACAGACGCGGCGAGCGCCGCGTCCTGGTCCCCCAGATCCCGCACGGCCGCGGGATCCGGCGGCCTGTGGCCACGGCTTCAGCCGCGACGGTTCTTCTTGGCGGCGCGCCGGGGCGCCACAGCCTCTGGGCGGCCGACCAGTGCCGGCGACCCGCACCGCCAGTGATGTCCGCGGGCCACCAGAGTTGCTCCGGTGGTCCGTTTTTAATTCCGTCTATGCCAGTGTTCATATCGTGTCCCTACTTTACTGCGAAGGCCTCAAATCACTATTGTGGTCCCATTCCATCATCGCCATCAATCCACGCACCAACAACAATATGCGGAGGGTTGTCGGGCCGTGTTTGTTCGGCCCACACCCTCTGCGTTAGGCGTTATCAAATATCCAAGATTAGATAGGGTTTTACGAAGAACGAATAATCAATTTTATTTAAATAAAACTGAAGCAAGTCATTCAACAATCCCTCAAATAAAATTAAATCATACCAAAATTCCCAACCCGCAATTAAAACATTCACGGATCAACATGACAACATGTTGATTCGCGTTCTTTGTTTTCTTTTTGAACGAAAGAAACAAGGGAATTAAATTATACATAAATAAAAACCCTACCTCGACGAAATCGTCGAATGAGGATCATTGCAGGAAAAGGTCGTCGCGGAATATGGCGTCGTGGAACGAGGTTCTGTAAGCATTGTCGGTGTCGCGGTACACGGCATCGCGGAGAAGAGGATCATCGGCGTCGCGGTACACAGCGTCGCGTCGTCGATCTCCGAGGAACTAGCGTCTTTGTTTTCTTTCGTCGGAGGCCGGCTTTCTTCGTAGTTCTTCACATTCTACAACGAGGAAGAATGTTCTTCCAGACTATATTTCTCCTCTTCCAAAACTTGTAACACAACAAAACAACAATAATAAAATAAGGTGTCCCTTATTTTATTACTTATGCCAACCCTTTCAAAATTCAAAATATCACAATCAATTAACGTGTGTTGACCAATTAATTGCGAGATTTGACTTGGCATTTAAAAGGGGTGTGGGTTTGTTACTCAATTAAGATGAGTTTACAAAATTTAAGAGGGAGGAGAGGAGTTATCGAAAAGTGAAGGGGTGGGGCTCGTGTGGGCCCCACCTCTCCTTTATTCTCCCAAGGGAAGTTAGCAACCCAACGGGTCCCACTCCAACTCCCACAACCAGGAGTTAAAACACATAAGAGAGGGAAAAAGTGTTATGAAACAACACTTAAACCACTTAGAAAGAAATAAAATTAAAATTGTAAAACAATTATATTTTTATTCCTCACTTTTTTTAACAACTCCTCCTGAGCAAACGCAACTCCAGAAAGGGTCTTATTAGGAAATTATCGGCACTACGAGTTCATCGGTGCCCTCAGATTTCGATTTCGAGCACCGGTTCAAAAGTTAGAAAAACCCGCTCGTTCGTTCATTGAACGTACCCGAGCTAAACTTCAGAAATTGATTCAGGGCACACTGGGCATCGGAATTAGGTGCCGTCAGAAACCGCACACTCGTAAAATTCCAAAGAAAATAAGAAAAAAAATTCCTTGAAATTTCCAGGTCTTTACAAAAATAATATCTATAGGTGAGGAAATAAATATTCAAATTGAGGACGTATGTATTGTGAAAGAATATATTGATGTTTTTATAGAGGATTTAACTATAAATCATCCAAATTTTGAAGTAGAGTTCTCTATTGATTTAATTCATGGTTCAAGACCTACATCAAATAATCTCTCTAGAATGGAAACTGTGAAATTAGTATAACTGAAGAAACAAATAGAGGAACTGAGTGACAAAAGATTTATCTTACTTGGTATTTCTATATGGGGATCCCTAGTTATTTTAATTAATAAGAAAGATGGATCTATGTGGCTATGCATCGACTATAGGGAGATCAATTCTATTACAATAAATAATAAGTATAATCTTCATATCATTGATGATTTATTTGATCAACTTCACAGAGACAAATATTTTTCCAAGATTGACCTTCGATCTGAATATCCTCAATTGCATGTAGTGAAGGAAGATATTCCAAAGTCATCATTTAAAGCCAGGCATGGGCATTACGAGTTTATAGTAATGCCTTTTGAACTGACTAGTGCACCATCAGTTTTCATGGATCTAATTAATACAGTTTTCAAGGATCATGTTGATAAAAATATTTTGGCCTTTATTGATGATATATTGGTATAATTAGGAAGGTAAAAATACACTAGGAATCACTTGGGGATTATTCTGAACACACATAGATGAAATTAATTACATTGGATGTTTAGAAAGTGTGAATTTTGGATACAATCAGTTTCCTTTCTTGAACATATTGTCACAAGGATGATATCTTAGTTGTTCTTGTGAGGAAAAAGGTAGTTCAAGAATGGAACCCTCTAATGAACATAAACAATGTACACAATTTTATCGATCTAGTTGGTTATTATCGATGTTTTGTTCTGAACATCACTAGATTAGTTAACATGTTAACCGATATTTCTCGTAAAGGGGTTAAATTCAAATGAAAAAAATAATCTGAGTAATTTTTTGATTAATAAAAGAGGATATTAGTGAATTATTCGATTATTACTCTACCATTGGGAAATAGTGGATTTCTGATCTATAGTGATGCATTGAAAAAAGAAATTGGTTATGTACTTATGCATAATGATAGAGTTATTGCCTATGAAACAATGCAGTTAACAATTCATGAACAGAACTATCCAACTCATGATCTTGAGTTAGCATCTTTAATCTTCTCTCTATAGTTATGAAGACATTATCTATGTGGAGAAATATGTGAGATATATACAAATCAAAAGATCTTGAAATATATATTCTCACATAAAGAACTCAACATGAGGTGATGGTGATGGCTTGAGCTATTCAAGGATTATGATTATTTTATACACTACTATCCCATGAAAGGAAAATATGGTAGATGATTCATTGTGTAATATGGATCGTTGAGTTTTAAACAAAATTATAATTGAAAATTATTCTATGTACATGGATATAGAAAGTATTAATATGACAATTATTAAAGAAGGTCAAACATCACTAATTTTTCAATTTTCTTTCCAACCATCTTTATTATAAATAATTTAAAGTTCTCCGTTTAGTGATGAGAATCTTCAAAAGAAAATTAAATTTGTGAACAATGGGATGTTAGAAGACTTCATGTATGAGGATGGAATTCTGATGTTTGGGAGGTGGTTATGTCTTACCTCTATCTCTGAGATGAAAATTGATTTATTGGATGGTACCCATAGCTTGAATTTATCTATACACCCATATAGCACTAAGATGTAGAGAGACTTGAAGGAACAATTATAGTGGGATAACATGAAGTGGGAAATTTCTAATTATGTATCAAGAAGATTAGTTTTTCAAAAAGTGAAGGCCGAAAGAGAAAATCCTAGAGGACATATGCAACCACTTCCAATTCCTATATGAAAATGTGATCAAATTACTATTTATTTTGTCACCAGATTACCCAAAACTCCAGGAAAGAATGATCTGATATGGGTAATTGTGGATCAACATACCAAATATGAAAATTTCTTCACTATAAGGGTAGATTTTCTAATGGATCGCCTTGTACGACTCTATATTAATGAATTTTTAAGACAACATGGGTTACCTCTCTCAATTTTTTCAGATCATGATCTACTATTTATATCGAAATTCTAGAAAATTTTTTAGAAATATGTGGATACTAAGCTTTGATAGAGCACTTCTGATCACCCTAAAATAGATGGGAAATAATAAAGGAAAATAAAAACATTAGAAAAAATGTTTATATAATGTTAACATGACTTTAAAGGTATGTAGGATTCACATTTACCTTTTGTGGAGTTTTCCTACAAAAACAGTTTACATTCTAATATTTAAATGGCACAATATGATGTATTATTCCGAAAGATATGTGATACACAAAGATGTTGGGATGAAGTTGGTGAATGGAAGATTGTGGACCCATAGCTTGTGTAGGGAACAACAATAAAGGTAAATACTATCCAAACCCATATCAAAGAATCTAAAAGTAGGGAAAAGATCTATACTGATAATCTAAGGAAGGATTTGAAATTTCAAGTGGAATACCATGTTTTCTTGAATATATCTCCATGTAAGGGTGTTATAATATTTGAGGTGAAAGGGAAACTGAGCCCCATGTACATTGGTCCTTTTGAAGTTATGTAGAGATTTGGAGATATGGATTATCATTTGGCGACGTCATTGATCCTTTCAAAATTACACAGTGTGTTCAGTGTCTCATTGTTAAGAAAGAACATTCTAGACCAAAAACATGTATTCACTACTATGGTAATTGAATTGGAACTTGAATTATCTAACTGTGAAGATCCTATTCGGATTTTGGAAACTAAAGAACATGTGTGGATGAATTGGATGACTCAGATGGTAATGATACTTTGAAAAATTCCTAAAATTGAAGAGGTGACGCGGGAGCCTGAGGAACTTATGGTGAAGAACTACCCAAATATTTGTATGAGGTAACATTCTTGTAATTTTTAGGAAGAAATTTTTCTTAGGGGAAAAAATGTAACACACTAAGGATTTAAAGAAATTATTATAGAATTAATGAAACACTGAGTCTCTAGGAAATAAATAGTTTTTTATTTATAGTATATAGTTATAAGCTATCAGTTAAACATAGGTTTTCCATTTTTTGAATTTCAAAAAACATACACACACAGTTGTAATTAGTAAGATATTTAGTCTCATAGGATCAACTTACATTTTTTGTTAATAGTAACTTAACCCTTATAAATAGTAATGTACCCTTATGAATTGTAATATGAATCTTATGTATAGTAACCTCACCAATGTAAGTATATATAAAATTCATTCACCTTATAAATTAGAGTGAATATTTTAAAAATTAATAATTTAGTGTTGGCATTTGTTTGAGTAATAAATATTAAATTAAAATTTTAAATTACAAAATTGATTTAAAATTAAATTAATTTTCATAAAATGTATTCCCAAATACATATTTTTATTCTACTATTTTTTGATAATTTAATAAGACCTTAGTTAATTTTTTTGGTGTTATAAAATCAAATTTTGTTTTAAAAACTGTATTTTTTTTAGTAAATGATAGTTTAATTTAAAAATTAAATTTCAAATATTTAGAAAATTATTTTGATAAAATGGTGTCCATTTTTTGAATTATACATGTCAAAAAATGGTTGGGGTTAATTTTTTGGGATTTTTCAGAAATACTTGAATTTTTATGAATAGTAAAATATAGTAATTTAAAGTATAAATATATTAAAAGCTAAATACACTATTCCTTGAGTCATGGATAATGTAAAAAACCCTTTTTTAGAAATTATATTCAACTATTGATGTATTTTTTCATAATAAGGAATACTATTGGTTGTCTTGGGATAAATAATAAAATAATGAATAGAATAATAAGAAATCACTCATCTCCTCCACTATAAAAACCACCTCTCACCCCCTCTCCTATTCACATCTATAAGACTTTAATATTCTCAAAGTTCTTCTGAAATACTATTACCTAGTCTCTCCCCACATCCATTAGCTCTTGGTCTTTCGAAAAGTAAAAAACCCATTCTTTTAAGGAGGTTCTCAAGGAGGTTAATTCAAGAGGTAAATCCTCTTCATTTTTCATTTAATTTCATTTCAAATTATTTTATTTTATTATTATCTCATAAACTCCTATATCCAAATGATCATTATAACTATAGTATCATATATATAAATTAATGATATCAGGTTAATGGATTATCCATCATCAATCTCCTTACTACCTCATTTATTTTTAGAATGAAATCATCGTCCCAGAGGTGTGATTTACGACAGTCATGGATGAATAGCCTTCATTATTCAATTTAACCATAAAATATGGTCATGAAACCATTTTTATGGTTGAAAAATACTATAATATATGTATTATAACCTTCTTAATATTCTAGAACTAGTATATATACATAATATTATGTCATTCAACAAAACTAGTTCGTAATAATCGAAATACCGCCAAAATAATCCAAATGATTATCACTAATGTCTTATATACTGATTCATCCTCATACCATGTAAGTAAATAATATATATTAATTTTATACTTTTTAATGTTCATTAATAATATATAATCAATAAATATTTATCTCATAAATCATCCAAAAGGCCATAAATGAACATAATAAAATTATAATAAGTCAAAAAAAAATATAAAATGTTATTAATTAATTAATTAATGGATTTAATTTGAATTTATATGATGTTAAGGTCAAGTGCATAACACATTCGGACATAAGGTAAGATGTTTCTCATCTCACTTTTATTTTTGTGATATTTCCATTATTCACTACTTATTTATTGTATATAGTGTATTTATACATCAAATTGGAATTCTATATCATTAATATCTTTATATTCATGGTATTAAATGTATTATTTTATTGTCATTAATTCTATGGGGCATATAGTTCGATTGATTACAAAATTGTAAGGGTTTCTAACAAAACCCTTATTTTATTTCGGGTTACTCTTTATCTTTATTTACCTAAATGAAATTACTAATTATTATTATTTAATCCTCCTAAATTTTGTGTGAGTTTTCTATATATATTCACCAATCGTAATCTTTCTTTATTTTATTAGGAGTAGCATGTTTTAAAAGGATCATTCTCAAATTCTTCCTGATAAACAAGCCCGATTCAAGGGAACTTCTTGAATTCTAACCTATTTTCAAGTGCACACTATAATATATTTTAAGACCTAATTATTTTTTAAAATTAACTCATTTTACTATTAAAAAAATTATATTATTTCAATTATGGTTTTATGCAATTATTTTTCCAAAAGATATCTTCTTTTCAAAGTAAACAAGTATTTCTATCAAGTATTACTTGATGATTTTATAAGAGTATTTCTATATATTTGAACACTATTGTTGATTATTATGTGTAAATGTGATTAATATTTCATGATATAATTTACCATATTTTATTGAATGGTTTATGATTACTTTGACTGTGGATGTGCAATATTGATACAATTCACCATATTACTCTGAATGGTTAGTATTTATGTTTACTGGTTAGGGAAAGTTATTTACATTTAATATGTTAGTTTCAATATGAAAATATATTTTTATTATGTTTCTTCTATTTCATATTAGGAATGCATCAGACTTAGTAAGTGATGGGTGGGTCCCTCTATAGCCCCTCAATGCATCGGTAGGTCTCACAAGACAGACTAACATGGGTTTCTACCCATTATGTATGGTGTCTTGGTTGAGGCCTTGATGATATGATTATGGTGCTTGGAATTATAAATTACCTCATTATGAATATAGTATTTGATAGTAGATGTGATTATTTTACTGGTATAATATCCATGATTATGTTTTATTATGGAATTATTGAATCATCTTTTACTCATGACATATTAGGTTCAAGATTATTTTTAATCACATATGTGCTTTTAGTTATCTATCGTGTCTTATTATTTATCTTTATGCTATTTTAAATACCCTTACTGATCATTTGAGATCACCAATTTATTATGTTTTATTTTTCCCCATGATGTGAAGATGTAGATTATGAATTACTTATAGGGATAATTTAAGAGTTTTGGATTCTCACAATGTAATTTATATGTTCTATTTCATTTCAAGTTGTAATGTTTAACTTATATATATATCTGGTCTTCCAAAAATAAGAAACTCTTTGATCCTTCGGGATCCATATTCCTTGTTTATATGGCATTTTAATAAAATAAGGAATTGACTCTAGGAAATTGGGGTTAGGGTCCTTACAAGCACACTCCATGGGTGGCCCTTAAACTAGTCAAATTTAACATCAAAACATTACATGGGAACCATAATGGGTTCAATTACAAATTTACTCAATAAATTTATCATTTTTAGAATGAAAAAAAGGGAAACACAACATCACAAAATAACAACCACATACACATAAATAAATAAAATTAATATCTGATATGACTTGTAGACCACCTACCTTGATTCTAAGGATGAATACTCGATTATCCATCTCCATAGCTTCATATTTGAACACCCTTTGAATCCCCAACCCATAATCTTCTAGAAAAAAGTTTTAGGACTATTAATGAATAATAAGACCTATAGAAATACTAATCTGAAAAAAATAAGGGAGATTAGTGTTAGAATCACCCAGAGCATTTATTCTCAACCAACGTCACTCCATACAGCCTAGAAATGAGGGAGATTGATCCTTGGGAAGACTTGGTAGTTTTGGTTCATCACTAAGGATATGAGAGAAATAACGGGGGAGAATTATCTGTTAGAACACTAATGACCTGATAGGGAAAATGGTAAAATCCATCTTTTTAAGGGGTGAACAGTTTTTCTGAACGGTTGGCCAAACCATGCACCAACCATGTGCCACCCTCTATCTAAGAGGGGGCTAGGCCACACAGTTACCTGGGGATCCTACACGATATGTAAAACCATGTGATGACCATGTAGTGTGGATCTATCCAAGCTTAAAAGGTTTTATCTTCACCATTTCATGGTTTCTTCAAACTATACAACCTTCCTCTATGAATGCATGGTTAGGGAGAATAGTTACTACTAACTGTGTGGCAATGATTTAACATGCATTTGATGCCCCGTTCCCCCTTATTTCATGTCCTAAACCCTCAGAACACCACTGATCCTCATCATAGACTCTGAAACAATTTCTTTAACCATATTTAAGGTATTTAAATATTTTTTAAACAATTACATACATCAAAGAAGTTCAATATCTTACAAACTATCCAGTTTATAGTGGATCATCCTCAAGATTCCTTCCCAATCATTAATAAGTTTATGAGGTAAAGATATAAGGACACTTGGCCCACATATCTATCTCCCTCCCCCAAGTCTCTTCCTAAACATTCACAAGCTTCCACGAAACTTAAACCAAAGGAATAATCTTTCCCACATATGACTTTCTCACTATGATCCACAATATGAACCAGATGCTCCTTAAAGGACGCATCAGCCTCAAGTTAAACATCATCAACATCAATCATATGATATGGGTCAGGGTGATACTTTTGAAGATATGAAACATGAAAAACATCTTTTATAGCACTATACTACTACGAAAGATCCAGTCAGTCTTCCATCATTCTGATACTCTCCACAACCTCAAATGGCTCCACATACTGAGGAACCAACATACACTCATTCCAAATCTAATGGTGACCTAACATAGGAAACACTAAAAGAAACACATGATCACCCAACATAAGCTTAATAGGTCTATGGAACTGATCAACATATGGATTTTTCCAACTCTGAGCTGAATCCATATGTTTTTTAATCGATTGAACCTGTTTGGACATTTTCTATAGGAAAATTGGTCCCAAAAACTATGATTCCCCATCCTCTATCTGACTTGGAAAATATCTACATGGACTACCATAGAGTGCCTCATACATTTCCTTCTGAATCATAGAATGGTAAATATTATTATAAGCGAACTCAATGAGCACCAAATACTTCTTCCACAATATACAAAATCTTGGACACATGGCCTCAACATGTCCTCTAGAACCTAAATAGTATGATCTACTTTCCCTTCCACCTATAGCTGGAATTCCATACTCAAAAATACTTCAATATTATGTAACCCCTACTATAAGAGTGAATTAAACTACAGATCATGATCCAAAACTATAGTCTGTGGAACTCCAAGAAAGCACACTATCTCTCAAACATACAACTCAGTTAACCGATCAATGGTGAAGGTCTATTGAATCAGTTTGAAATGGGTCACCTTGGTCAATAGATCCACATCCACCAAAATTTCACCACTCCTCCATGGAATCCTCAGATGACCCACCAAAAATCCATTGTCACATTATCCCATTCCAATTATAAAATGAGAAAAGGCTGTAAAAAACCAATCCGTCATTGATTTTCTGAATTCACCTACTGAAAGGTGTAGAACCACATCACAAAACCTGCAACCTATTTCTTTATCACTGGCCACCAATACTGCCTACAAAGATCATGATACATTTTTGATTCGACTAGGATGCAACACCCACTTCGAGGGATGGAACTTGTGCATCAAATATACCCACATACCAGTAGGCATGATAATGCGACCACAAAAATAAACATTCTCATCATCTCCTATAGGACAACTGGAATCTGAATCCCCACATTCATGACTATCTCTTAAAGAAAAACACTATGAATTCTCATACTACCTCTCCATGATCTTACTCGAATGTGTGGACTCAATTGAAAAGGATACAAGGTTCATCTTTCCTTTCCATTTCTGCACCTCTAGGTGAATCTTAGCGAACAACACCATCATCCTCTACTCAGAATTGGATTACTGAACTTCTTGGTTTTTAGTCTTTTGGGTCAAAGTATATATAACACTGTTCCCCTTTCTTGGTTTTTATAAAAGATCAAAATATAATTACCTCATGTACTCAACCCATATTTAGTACAGAATATTAAAATCACCTTGAGAGAAGATGTAGTTAAGACATTTATGATCGGTATACAATTTAAATTTTTCACCCAAGAAGTAATGCCTCTGACTTTTCAAACCATAAACCACCACGACCAACTCAAGATCATGTGTATGTTTATTTTGTTCATGAGGTCTAAAAATTCCTAACTCATATTCCACAACCTGGTCATTATGCATCAATATAACTCCATGTCCAACACCAGATGCATCACACAATAAGGTATAGTCATTACCGAGATCAGAGAAGATCAAAATCGATGTAGTAATTAGCTGTTTATTTAACTATTGGGAACCATTATTACATTCCCTAGACAATTCAAAATTTATTCCCTTCTTGTTCAATATCGAGAGTGGTGCTTCCAAATGGTAAAAGTTATTGATGTACCTCTGATAATATCCCAAAAAACATAAGAAACATTGAACCTAAAATAAATTCATGTACTTCACTCCCAAGATACCACAACTTTTAATTTATCTAATTCCACATACACACCTTCCTCGGAGATGATTCAAACCAATAAATTTATCTTTTTAATCCATATATGACATTTAGATAGCTTAGAGTATAGCCTACTATATCCTAGAATACTTAGAATGATGTCAAGATGTTGGGAAAGATCTTTATGAGTTTTAGAGTACACAAAGATGTCATCCACAAATACAAACATGAACTGATCTCGGTACGGGTGAAATATTTAATTCATTATGTATGTAAATATAGTTGGCACATTAGTCAAGCCAAACGACATCACAATAATCTCATACAACTTATACCTACTCCTGGCGGTCTTTAGTGGTATATCAAAAGTTATCACCCATAGCTAATGATACCCTTGTCATAATCAACCTTAGAGATTAAAAAATATTCTCTCATCTACTCAAAAAGATCATCAATTCTCAGGATGGGGTATCAGTTCTTAATCGTCATCTGATTCCACCTACAGTAATAAGCACACAAGAGAAAAGATATATCAGACTTCTTACCAAATAGAAATGGAGATTCCCAAGGTGATGTACTGAAAAGAATAAACCATTTTGTCACCAATTCATCCAACTAATTTTTTAGTTCCTGGAGTTCTTTAGGTTCCATTCTATATAGAGGAATAGAAACTAGATCTACTTCCGGTAGCAACTCTATAGAGAACTCAACATCTCTCTTGGGTGGAAGAATTGATAAGTATTTAGGAAATACATATAGAAACTGATCTACCATAGAATTAAAGATAAGTAACCATAGTCCCCCATCATAACGAATAATATAATTCAGTTAGGTTGTGATTTTACCCAACTACTAACTGATTGGCGTTGCATGACCTGCTTGTATATTTGATTCTCTACGGTGAACCTAAGTATTCACCTCTAGGGATGTGAACATTACCCTGTGATGGTAATAGTGGATATGGGTCTAGTAAAAAACCATCAAATGTATTCTAGAAATTAAATCAAAACATGAAATCTTGGGCACCATTAATTCCCACGAGAATTGGTACCCACCAACCTCAATAACACATCCATTACATTGTCAGATATTTTATACTTGTACCCCTAATAGTGTATCAGTCAACAAAACCCCAAACATATGTCCCACTACTTGGTCCAACACACTAAAATATTGGGTAGATATAAAAGAATGTGAGTCACCTATATCAAATAAATCACTAGGAAGCATTGAAGCTATAAGAATCATACCTCGGACAGTGGATGGTCTGACACCACCACCTCCAAGTATAGGTTCAACTATATAAAGATGACATGTTCCTCTACCATGGGCTTCAGTATGAGTTCTTAGTATTTCACTACACTATGGATGAGAAAGCCCCTATCCTAGAGCACCAAACCCACTACCCCGACTAATTCATCCTGTAGAGCTCTAATTTCCTACCAGATATGGGGTAACCAACCCCCATCCTGCACTCTACATTGCCCTTAGGCCTCCATCATCACCCAATTGTTTAGGTTTCCTATAGAACCTCTATACATTCCCCATTATTCCAAATTCTCAGCACTCAACTGGTGGTTAGGGACGCTAACAATGCATGTGCCTCGACCTACCACATTAATATAAAAAAAAAGCGATCAATAACCTGTGAATATGGTTATTTCTTCTGACCACTTTTCCCACCACTACCCTAGTGAAAATTCTCAAAGAAGAGATTCCAACCATTAGAATTTTCCCCACTGAATCATCAAATTGTAGATTCATGTACACAACTAGAATCTTCTTTCATGTTTTCTTCTAAAATAAAGGCATGATCCGCTACCTCAAAAAACCTCTTTAAATGGAAGATATTCAATTGGTACATGATATCATATATAAGGCCATATTCAAATCATCTGACCATAGCTGCCTCACACCTTACCAATTCTAGAATGAAGAGTTGAATGTTGGTGAAGCAACCATCATAATCCATCATTATTGTAGTCTCCTAGGTCAAATTCATAAACTATGCAGCCTTCGATTGCCTCAGGGTCATTGGATAGAAACGTTCCTAAAACATTTCTTGGAACCCCTTTCACTACACACCCACTACCTACTCAATCTGAACCAGGATATCCCACTATCATTTTTTCTAACCTCAAACCATGTAAGCCTCAAACTTGACTCTCTTATTAGGAGGAGTCTCTAAGTGATCAAGAATCGTCTGGATGGGCTCTATGCATAATTCATATGCCATAGGTATACCCTCTCCAGTAAATTTAAGAGTGTTTTTTAGCTAAAACTCTCTAGTTAACTCAAACATACTAGGTATAACCCTCCCTTGGTCCCATTCCAACATCTCAATAAAACGAGAATTATTCCTTTAGAAATTCTCCTCTCCTCTATTACCCGAGATCACCGTGGTTTTATGATCCAGTTATGGAGGAGCAATATCGGTGATATCATCTTGTCCACCAACTAGAATACATCATCATTTTAGAATTTCTCTATAATTCCAAACACACATCTTAGAACAAATAACATTAATGTTGACAATTTTCACAAAACAGAGGTTCTCCACTAGACATACATAACCCATTTTTTCATACACTATCCCAACATAAATATCCACATCTCCATCACAACAAATAGCCATCCATTCCATGGGTCATGGATAACAGGTAGAAAACCAACTCACAAAACCACAATCCTTATCGTTTAAAACCCTTTTTAACCATTTTCACTTCTGTGACTTAAAGATTCTCTTTTAGGCACCTTTCTGTAATTAAAAATTATTACCACCAAAATTTTAACCAATTATAACCATTCATTAGGCAATAGTCTTTAACAATTCTATCCTATTTTTTTCATTTACCCATTTTCATCATCTTCAATTAACACCGCTTCATTTAATTTTTTCAATGAAAATGAAATTCACTTTATCAGTCATGTCTCTCACATCTTCCTCGTGTCTGCCTACCAAGATACATGAAACCTATATCCCAAGGATCTTAAAATGATGCATAAATTCAAATACTCATTACATTCATACATAAGAAATTAACTTAAAATAGCCAGATCACACAATATGTGAATCACCCAATAGAGAAATCTCATCCAACCATAATCACACAAAACATGAACAACAATCCAACCCTAGGGTTACATGGGTTTTCCCACATACATGGTTTAGCTACTACCATGAACGATATCATTTCCAAGGCCCGACACTTCCTAGTATCTATTATACCATCCCCAAATTGTAAGAAAATTGAAAGGGAAACTACTTATGATACAACTTTTTAACATTCCAAACCCATGTACCACAAAACCAATGCCCCGAGCCAAGTCACCACATGGCCTCAGGATCACCTCCCAGTATACCAGATGTTGTCAAATAGTTATGAGGGTATAATAGATCAAGTGGGGAGAATATGCCCTCTTTATAAAATTCATCCATAGTAGATAAAGACTGAATTAATGGAAATAGAAATAAACACTAATAATAAACATGCATTACCCATAAATTCCCAAAACTAAGTAGAAGACCATGAAAAATTAGTAAATATGCAATGTCATGTCATACAGTGACAAGTGTAAGGAAAAAAAAATAAAGATAAATAGAAGAATCTCCAAAATGGATCCTGACTGTAATTCTGTATCCCCCATCCATGCACATCCCATACCCAAATCAACACTATAAAATAGGGATTTTCCCCTTGTCCTGGCCTATAACCATGAAATTTGCTCAAGTGAAAAAATTACGGCCAGAGAAGGGTGTGAGTAAAAATAATTAGTCCACCACCAATGTTATTTAAAAAATAACCTATTTGAATAGATATTGTATAAATGTAATAAAATGAACAAAATGTTAAACAATAAAAAAATCAGATTCCATTTTTTAATAATAATTACTTAAACCATTTTCATTATTCATTCCGTGGGTATAACATCCTAACCAATTACAATGTTTCCTTGGTCAGTCAACTAATATGCATAATGGGATAAGTCAAATTCTATATCTCACAAGGGAAAAGATTTCAAACCAATTACATCAAATTTACCTTAGATCCTTACTCTATGTAATGTCAACCAATGTAACTGTTAGGGGATTATAGAAGAAGTCCAACTCCCAAACCCATTCATTCAAGTGGTGGGGTTTAAAGCCTCAGTCCAACTAGAACCATAGGAATAGTACCTCAGTGAATACCTTAAAAATAACCATGCAATTCGAATATAATTTTTTATCTATAATCCATTTACCAAACAAAAACTATAATTGTTCAACACATTCATCATTTAAGACAAATGTTCATTCAATACATAAGATATCTTTATACCTTATCATATTTACACTTTCTTATTTACATGAATTAAAAAATTTATCCATTTCATGCCTTTATCAAATAATAAAGTTTATCATTTAAAACCCATATCTCATTTAACCTATTAACATTTAATTATACAACCACTTATTCCAAGTTAACAACCAAACACAATTACCATTAGTTTCACTTCATAACCCAAGAAAACATGGAAAAACTTTTATTGTGGGATCTATATCATAACAATTTAATTCTTTAAATAACATCAAAATTTTCATATTCAAGAAGTGGAACACCCTATGGGTTTCCCTTAACCCAATAAAATTCAACCACAATGCATTCTTTGAGAACTACGGGGGGTTAAATTAAACATTTAATCAATAAATTAATCATTTATATCGAGAAAAACAAAATGGGAAATTTAACAAAACTAATGCATAACCACATACACATAAATAATCAACAGGACTATGGCTTATAACTCTCAGAACACCAAAATCGATTATGAAGATGAACTCTTGCCTAAAACTTGCATTTTATTTCGATTTGGGCCCCCTTTGAAGCCCAAACGTGTGATCTACTAGAAAAAGAGTGTTTTTGGGCTTCATATGAAGAAGAACGTCATCAAAAGACATAATCAGAGAAAGAGAAGAAATATGAGTGTTATAATAACATGGAGCTTCTATTCACAACCAATGACACTATAAATAAACTAGAAATGAGGGAGATTGATCCTTGGGATGCATGGGGAATTTTGGTCTCTCTCAAGGGATGTGGGAGGAATAATTGATGAAAATATTGAGTTAGAAAACTTATGACCTGAGAGGTAAAATTGTAAAATCCCACTATTTATGGGGTGTATGGTTGGCCAAACCACGCGCCTATCATTCTCCACCATCTATCCAGGAGTATCCTAGTCCGCACAGTTACCTAGGGATCTCACATAGTTTTAAAAATCATGTGATGATCATGTAAGGTTTCACTATCCATGCTTGAAATGTTTTTTACACCCCCTTGCATGGTTTCTTCAAATCGTGAACCCTTCCTCTAGTGAAAAAATGTTAGGGTGAGAAGTTACTACTAACCGTGCCCAAACTATGAAACATGCACTCGATGGACCCATTCTTACTTCTTTCTTATCCTGAATCCATAGAACACCCCTTAGCCACTGTATAGACACCTAAAAAATTTCTTTAACCGTATTAAATGTATTTAAAATACAATCTTAAAAAATAAGACACCTCAAAGGGGTTCAGTATCTTACAAAATCTCAGAATCACCAAAGAATAGAAGGATGGAGTTTTATAAGAGCTTGAGTGGTGGAGGCCATAGAGGAAAGAAGGTTTGATTTACATTATGTTATAAATGTGTAAGGAGACAACCGAGAATGTGTCTTAAATAAACCAAAATATATTTTATTTTTTGAAAATAAGGACATAAAGAGATGAATTGATAAAGAAAAACTAACAGTATGATGAAAGTAAATAAATTCCATTCAAGGGATCCATTTATAGTTCATTGTTTTAAATATGGGGAACCCAGGCATTATTTGATTCAATTCCATCTTCTAAAGGTTAACCCCTAGACCAAAGAGGGACATGTGTTGAAATAAAACATTTGAAATTTTTATGTTATGAGATTCAATAATTTAATTGTAATAAGTATTTTTACTAATGGTATTTTGGTTATAATTTTCTAAATTTTAGAAGCATATATATCTCCATTAGGTTCAGAGTTATGGATACCATCGCATGTTTATGAGTTTGATGTTGATTATAAGTTTTATGTGTTAAACATCCATTTTTATGTTTTATATGATGGAATTATATAATAATAAGGATATTTTTGGAGTTATATATAGGAATAAATCCTATTGGTTTAGTATACAAAAAGATTATTGCAGTAGAATGACCTTTATTGTTTTTTGGAATTAAGAATAAATGTATTGGAATACTATAAGTTTTATCTTATAGTATTTACTAGTCATATAAATTTGGGATCATTTGTAGAATTATATTAATATGGTATTATAAAAAACATAACCCACATATCAGGTGACAACCTACTTCATCTGGAAATCCCACTGGTCTTGAATCCACAACCAATGCATGACAAGGGTGTTGTACCTACAACTAGCCTACGTAATGGTCTGGTTAATATATCATTGTTTTTACTTAAATAATTTTAGGGATAAATATTAATGTTGAACTATTGGATTTTCTATTAAGTTTTTGATATTAAAGTAATATATTGGATAATTTGTGCAAACCGTGTCAGTTTAAGAAAATATTTAGAGATAGACGGAAAGAATTTTTACACTTTTATAGATTTTAAGATCCTTTAAAAGAAAGTTTTAGTACTTTAGGGAATAAAAAATAATTTTTTGGTATTCATTTATTGGAATAATAGATAAATTGAATATTGATTAAATAAGAACAAAAGTATGTAATTCTACTTATGAAATAGGATGATATCAACTAAGTATATTTCCTTATGTTCATAGTCAAGATGTTAACAGAATTACTCAACATTAGGAAAAAGGGTCCTGAAAAAATATGTTATCATATTAACTTTATATCCAATGAATAAATTGGTATTTTAAATCATCATTTATTTATGTTTTTTTATTCCTTAACATTAAATGATCATTCATTTTCATGTAATCAATTATCTCCAACACTTTATATAAATAGTCATGCTTTTATACCATGCCAATATATTAACTTTCCCCCAATATTATCTTATTTATAAAAATATTATGTGATAATAAAGATTAAGTATTTACTTACATATAAATATTATTAAATGGATGTTTTATGAAACCTTTTATGATGTGGGTTTAAAATACTTCTTTTATTTTCAAAACCGTGATTACTGAGATCATGATTAAATTATGATGATGCAATTTATTTAAGTGTGGTTGAATGTATGACTCTTATATTTTAAAATAGGTATGTATTGATTGATAGAATATATGACATGAAAAACCAAGATCATAAGAGAATGTAACAAACTGAGACTTTATGATATATTTCTTTTTTAAATAAATTCAATCTTTTTAATATCTTTCAATGAACTTAACACTGGGTTTAAACGAAACACAAAACTCTATTAAAGTATTATTATTTAATACATGGCCTTTATAACATATCCAATAGGTTTGTGAGCATTAATAGGTGGTTGGTCGTTTACCTGAAATATTTTTTACCCAAATTAAATCCCTTAACTTGTACTACTATAGTGAGAATGTACGGGGTCGGTCCACAGGGAAAAAGAATTGGAATTTTATGTTTCTTGAATTTACATCACTTGGTGAAGATTCTGAATTTAAACACCTTTGGTTGGTTCATTGGTACTGGCCTCAAAATGTAACTAGTTACTAGAGATTTTCTAATTCACTACCGATTAATCATGAAACTGAAGATTACTTAAAACCTAATTTTAATGAATAATAATGAAAATGTGTCGGGGCTGGGCATTCGTGTGGGACAATAAAACCTTATTCCCTATTGTGTTGTATTTTTCATAATAACCCACATTTTTGGGTTTCATATGTGTCGGAACTCCCTTGGTCCAGTGAGTTCCGATCATGTTGGTAGAAATCAATACCTTGGTCTGGCAATTACTTTCTACTGACTCTTAGTGTAGGAACCACCCTCTAGAAATGACAAGGATATCTAATGGTCATGGATATTCTTGTATTAATTCTCCCAAAGATCACTGGAAACTCCATTCTTGGTCCGATATGGATGTTTCCAGTGAAATAAAATATAGAAGTGTTGGGAGAATTAGGTGAGAGATCATGAACATATACAAGAATAGAGAAAATGGTTATAGCGAACCCACATTTTTTCCATCCCCAACACAAGGGAGGGGGGCTTAGCTAATCATGATTGAAAGAGTAAGAGACTTAATAAAATGAATAAGAGAATTCATTACAGTAGAACTAAAAGAAAAATCAGAAGTACAATCATACAAGAACAAAACATGTTCCCTAGAAAAATATCTCTTCTCTCTTCTCAAGTGTCCTTCAATCCCCCTCTCTGTATTCTCCCTTGGTCCCCTTTACTCCTCAGGGGCTCTCTAGTAAAAAAAAGGACATTCCTTGTTGTCCAAAAGCAAGCATCAAAGAAAATCCTGGGTCGAGGAGTTGTTGGAAAGTGGTAAAGAAAAAAAAAGAAGGATGTAGTGGTATGCCTGGTTTGGGCGCATAGTTTGGTAAACTGTGCCCCAACCGTGCAAGAGCTACTATCTCAAATCCTTCAGCCGCAACGTTTGGGTTCACTGTTTGATAAAATGTGTGCCAACTATGAGAGAGATTCTATCTTGAATTTTTGAACCACACGGTTTTCTTCTGGATGGCCCGCACAGTTTGATAAACCGTGCAACAATCGTACAAGCCTTTCTGTCAGTGGAATCTCCTCCCGCACTATCTGCACATGGTTTGGATAAACCGTGAAGCTACCGTGCGGGTCATCTCTGCCTTTGAAATTCCTCAATTTTCTATCCTTCTTGTCAAGTGGTTGATCTGAATGACTTCCTTTCAGCATAATGAGGTGGAAAATGGTCCTTACGCCTCCAATTCCCTTCTGGATCTCCAAATATCAAATAATCCATGCTTTATCCTTTGGTGACCGAAAAACCTATCAAGACACATTATCATTGTGAAAATCATGTAAAATCCATCCAAAAAACAATTTTATAGATATTATATCAAGTGGAAATGCCTTATGCACAACAGTGCATAAAACTCCCCCACACTTTATTGGTTTTTTGTCCTCAAACAAAAGCATAGACGGTCATAACCAAGGTGTCACCAAATAGACAGGTAGAAATATCACAGATTATACCATTTAGGTGAATATGAATTTTGAACTAATTACTGTTAAAAAATACAACATTCATACTTCATGTCTTCCCATGTCTATGAAATTAACCAAAAAAAGTAGACTTAATCCAAACAGTTAACCATTCATTCATAAATCAATTTTTCTTAAAAGTGAGTTTTCCTTTCTTCATTCAAAGAGAGTTCCTCCCTCCGGTTTCATCTCGTTATACTCTCAAATTAGCTAAGCCTAGGTTTTTTCATCGCTAAATGGGGGGCTATCACTTTTATATGTCACATACCCTCATTGACTTGCACTTTTTGGAACATGATGAAAGGTCATCAAAATTATTGGGCATGCCTTTGCATATCTCAAAATATATTATTGTTCATTGTAGTGGTGTTAGATGCTAGCATCAAAATTTTCCCAATATGCTCATGTCAATACATGATGAAAATGATTGAGCAAGTAAAGAGTTCATGAAATTAAGACTGCGTAATAGCCACTAGTATGGCAACAACAATTCCCAAAACCTCACCTCTCCTTATGGACAATTTGACTTCCATTTTAATGGGTTTCTCAATTCGAATTACTCCATCACAAAAATCATCTTTAAACAGACTGTTTTTCTAAATGATTGCCTAAATTCTCCTTTTCATGTATTATAAAGTTTATTCACATCACAAACTAGGTTTGAAAATGTGTACATATGAGCCATTTTGAGAGATAATTACCAAAATTCAGTTTTAGATAATTGGTATAAACCCATGACATCTATAAAATCCCTTTAGAAGAACCTAAGAAAATATGCTACCTTAAGTATTTGGAAAATCAATCAATCAAAATGGGGTTCCAATTAAGGGAACCCTCCCCCACACTTAAAACCGAACACGGTCCCCCGTGAAGGTAATAATGTAGAGAAGGGTGGGAAAAGAATCATGAAAAGGGAGGGCCAAAGATAAATGGAAAAAGTTAAAAGTGAAAAGATCCACTGAATCATGGTATGTGTGAAAATCAGGTGGTGTGCAAGATCTCGATGAACAAAAAAATGGCTGGCGTGGAATAGATGAAACGACTACTGGCAAAAAGAACTATACAAGTGAAGAAGGAAAAAGAAGTACCAGCAGTAGGAAAAGAAAAGCACAACACACAAGGACACCAATGCAGGAAAAAACATCATAGCATAGAAGATAGTACACTACAGTTCAAAGGCACAAAAGAAGAACAATGTAAGATAACATGCAACAATATCTGGTCAGGGAGCTTAGGGATCAGAAAAGAAAGCACACACAATGACATCCCAGGTCGGATCAGTGGTAGACGGAGGCAGGTCCATGGGATCAGTGGGAGAAGAGGTAGTAGAAGGAATGTCGGTCGAAGCACTAGCTCCTGACATATAGTAAGATGGAGTTTGGTGGGGCATAACTTCATATATGACAGGAGGACGAAGATCGGACAAGTTAAGGCCCTCCACCTCGACCCTTGTCCGCTCCAACTGCCAGTGGAACATCTAGTATTGGTCCTGCTACCATTTCCAGAAGAGGTCAGGGTTAGTGTAAGGGGTTCCCTGCAGGGCGGGGTAGAAAGGATAGGGTGGGTAAGATGGTAGCATCCCGGACAGGTGAGAGGCGGTAGAAAGAAAATCATGAGGCCTTGGGATGTGGAGTGGTGTGAGTCGCAGGTTCAACAGGGTGATCCTCTATAGCCGAGCCCTCGTGTAGTGGTGCATCTGGGTCAGTCCCGAGAACTGCCTGCAGGTGGAGTCACACAATGTCAGGATCCATCATTCTCATCTGGCGAAGCAGAGTAATATCAAAATAGGGAATGACTGGTAGTTCCATGAACTCCATTGCATCATATCGAAGGTGCAGTCGGTCCGCCAAAATTGTGATGAAGGGCCCACAAAAAACATCTCCCTTTGGATTAGAAAACTTCTTCTGCAAATACTGAGTGAAGACATAGTCCATATTGATAGCATTTCTCATCACCATAGATTCTAAAATCAACAGGTCTCATGTGCTCATTGTTCCTTGGCTATCCGGTCGGGCCGTAAAACAAGTAGTAATGATCCGATGGAGGACCCAGTGGATAGGGTTTATGAATCCGGAGGCCTTGGTAGTTTGTAGGACATAAGGTTCTCTTGTAGAAACAGTGGACCAGAAGTCCCGAGATGGGGTGGGATCCCATTCCAATGGGTCTAGGATATACGTGTCACTCTAGATGTACTCTCCGTCATATAAGCCAATGAGGATGGAGAACTCACTCAATCGGAGGCTGTGATGCTGGTTCATGAGACAGAAAGTGACGTCATCGACAACCTCAATGGTAAAACCCTGGTCAGTTTTAGTGTAGCGCTCTTGAAAACGGAAGGTGGCCCCAAATTTCAAAACAAAATCTTTATAAATGGGTTGGTGAACTACCAAATCTTGAGTGAGATTACCCAGGGCAATATACATCTGGATATCCTCCATGATGCCCAGGGATTCAAGATGTTCCAAACAAAACTCATGGTGAGGACTGACCTTATAGTTCGACAGGGTAAGGTATATCATAGTTTCCTCCTTTTTAGCAAATTTGAACTGAGGTCCATGGTTGGAGCTTGCGTCGGAGGCCCAGGCTCTTTTGGAAGTTGACATGGAGGTTGGGGTTGGGGTTTTCAATTTTGTGCACCTGTAGTAGAAAACAAAAATACAACATACATAGTATCATGACAAGTAGAGATAGAAATATGAAATTTCTAAAGTGAAAATCATACAAATCCTACGGAAAATCCCATTTTGGAAATTTAGGTTTTTAAAACACATGTTCAGTGAAAATTATTACGACCTGTGTGTGTGATGAAAAATCATTGGAAAAACAAAAGAGAAGAGGGAGAGTGAATGTCCAAGAACAAAGAAGAAACAAAGAAAAGAAAGTGGGAGTGGGAGTGGAAGAGTTTTCTTGGCCAAACCCTAGGTAAAGAGAGAGATAAAGGAAAGAAAAGAAAGAGAAAAGGGAAGAATAATGAAGAATGAAGACAGAAAGGATACCTTGGAGGGAGTTCCGGTAAGGGAACTTGGCTAGAGGAGAGGAGGAAGAGGAGAGGAAGAAGAGGGGAGCTGCACAGGTTGGAGTAGGAGGAGGAGGGGTGCCGCACAGATGGAAGAGGGGGGGGGGGAATCCGAGGTTTTTTTTCTAAAAAATTCGGGTTTTAAGTGGCTGCACGTTTTGGGCGCACGGTTTGGTAAACCGTGCCCCAACCGTGCGCAATCCACTGCCTGGGGGAGTTCAAGGGGCACGGTCGGCGCACGATTTTATCAAACCGTGCGCCGACCCTATTGTTGGTTCTTTGTGATTTTTTTTTGAAAATTCCCCCATTTTAAAATGAAAACACACCATTTTCGTTAAAATATTTGTTCCCCTTTTGATGATAAAATAAATTTGGAGATTTTCCATTGAAAGTGTAATACTCGCATGAACAAAATTCCATATGATACCCTAACTTGGAGTGAGAATCCTACACTATAACACACAAGAATAGAAAAGCACACTAGAATGTAGTCCTAAGCACACTCAAACAAACAAAGCATTTGAATAGAATTTTTTTCAAAATGCTGGGTTACCTCCCAAGCAGTGCTACATTTTAAGTCCCAAGGTTGACTTACTTGGGCCTTGATATATCCCAATTGCATGGTGGAAAATGTTCCGACCATATCTTCCATGCTATAGTACGGTTTCAGGAACTTCCCATTAACTTTAAACGTATTCCCATATTTTCCAGCCACTTCCACCGCTCCATGGTGGAAAACAGTAATCACTGTGAAGGGTCCTGACCATCGGGACTTTAACTTTCCTAGGGAAAACATTAGAAAAGAGTTAAAAAGTAAGACTTTATCACATGGATGGAAGGATTTCCGAGAGATCATGCAGTCATGGACTGCCTTTGTCTTCACCTTATACAATTTTTCATTCTCATGGGCCTCCCGCCCAATCACGTCAAGATCTATTAATTGGAATTTTCTCTTTTCCTCTGCTGCCTTGAGATAATAGTTAAGGGCCTTGGTATCCTAATTGGATTCATTCTCTATCTCCACTGGTAAGTGGAAGGGTTTTCCATAGACTAATCGAAAAGGTGAAAAGCCCAAGGGTGTCTTGAAAGCTATCCGGTAGGCCCATAATGCATCATCCAATTTCTTAGACCAATCCTTTCTTGATGCACCAACCGTTTTCACCATAATTTGTTTCAGCTTGCGATTTAACACCTTTGCCTAACCATTGGATTACAGGTGGTAGGGCGTCACTTGGTTGTACTTGAATCTATACTTTAAGAGTACATTTCTCATAAGTATGTTGTTAAAATGAGTGACACGGTCGCTAATCAACACCCGCGGGGTCCCAAACCGAGAGAAAATATTTTTCTTGAGAAAACTGACGACATCCTAGTCCATATTATGAGTCTTTGTCGCTGCCTCTACCCACTTGGAAATTTATTCAACACATACCAGAATGTATGTATACCAAAAGAATGGGGGAAATAGAACCATAAAGTCGATTCCCCATACATCAAAAATTTCAACTTCAAGTATCGGGTGTTGTGGCATCTCGGCACGACGACCGATATTTCCTGTCCGCTAGCATCAATCACAACAGGAAACAAAATAATGTGTGTCCTTATACATGGTTGGCCAAAATAAAACTGATTGTAAAACCTTTACATCTGTTCAATCTGGCCCATGATGTCCTCCTTCCAGAGAAGAGGGACATAATTCTAAAATACTTTGAATCTCATCCTTCGGGATGCAACAACAGATTATCCCATTGTCGTATGAGCGAAAAAGTAGGGGTATTCCCAGAAATACCTCCTTACCTCCGACAAAAACCACTTCCTCTGTTGAAATGAGAATTCTGGGTGGAAAACTCTTGTTGATAAATAGTTTGCAAGATCGTAAAACCATGGCCGAGGTGGGACTCCAATGGAAAATAACTGCTCATCGGGAAAGTATTTCTTGATCTCCTGGTATTCTTCTCTCTCTATGTGTGGTAGCTTCATCCGGGAGAGATGATCAGCCACCACAATCTCACTTCCCTTTTTGTCTTTAATTTCCATGTCAAACTCCTGTATAAGGAGCACCCAACATCTGATCCATGGTTTTTCATCCTTCTTATTCAACAAATATTTTAGTGCGGCATGGTCCGTGTAGACCACAACTTTGGAAATCACCAAGTAGGAGCAGAATCTATCAAATGGAAAAACCACAGCTAGAATTTCCTTCTCTGTGGTGGTATAATTCACCTGTGCTTTATTTAATGCTTGTTTGGCATAATAGATCAGTTTGAAAATATGATCCATCAACTGTCCAAGGACTACCCCCACAACATAATCGCTCGCATTGCACATAAGTTCAAACTACTCCTCCCAATTCAGAGGGATCATGATGGGTGCATCGACCAATTTTTCCTTCAAAATTTGGAAGGCTTCAATGAATTTTTCATCAAACTCAAAAATTGCATTTGGGCCTTAGATTTGTTAAAGGATGAGCAATCTTGGAAAATTCCCTGAAAAATATTTGATAAAAACCCACATGCACCAAAATGATTTGAATTGCTCCGACGGATGTGGGAATGGGAAAATGCAAGATAACTTCAATTTTAGTCTGATCCACCTGAATTTTTTGCATTGATATCTAATGACCTAGCACAATTCCTTATCGTACCATAAATGGAATTTCTCCCAATTTGAAACAAAATTTGTGTGCTCACATCGCTCAATCACCAGCTCCAGATTTTTCAAACAAGTGCTAAATGACTTCCCGTATACTGAGAAGCCGTCCATGAAGACCTCTATAATCTGCTCCTCCATATTGTGGAAGATGGATGGAATGAACCTCTTAAAGGTGGATAGAGCGTTGCACATTCCAAATGACATGCGGCGGTAGGTGAATGTTCCATACGGACAAGTAAATGTTCTCTTTTACTGATCCTCCAGAGTGATAGAAATATGGTTATATCCCGAATAACCGTCTAAGAAATAATAAAATTCATGCCCTGCCAATCGTTCAAGAATCTGATCCATGAATGGAAAATGGAAATGATCTTTCCTTGTGGAATCATTTAACTTCTGGTAACTGACACAAACCCTCCATCCCGTGACTGTTCAGTTCGGGATGAGATCGTTCTTTTCATTGGTCACTACCATGATGCCGCCATTCTTCAGCACCACCTAAAGAGGACTCACCCACGGGATGTCGGAGATGGGGTATATAATACCAGCATCAAGTAATTTGATCACCTCCTTCTTGACCACTTATTTCATGGGGGGGGGGGTTCAGTATCCATTTTGGTTGGTGAGATACTTTTCCCCTTCCTCCATAAGTACCTTGTGAGTGAAGATAGTGGTGCTTATACCCTTATGGTCATCAACCGTCTAACTAATGGACAGTTTTCGCCTTCGGAGGACTTGCAAAAGAGCCTCTTCATGATCTTCTGAGAGTGATGCGTTTAGGATCACTGGAAATGTATGTTCTCCTCCCAAGGAACCATACTTCATCAAGGAAGGGAGAAGCTTTAACTCAATATGGGGAGCCTTGATAATGGATGGTATGACAGGATCAAGCTCTTCTCACTCTAACAAATCTAGAACAATTTCCATTTTCCAGTAATGGAAGCCTTTGCCTTCAATAAAGCTTACTTTCTCTCGATTTTCTTCAAGGTGGTCATCCTCCAGAATGAATTCTTTTCTAAAATAATAATATTTCATATCACCTTCATCTAGGCCAAATCACTCAACCATTGTTGTCAAATCACAACAATCCTCTCTCTCCATCAGTGAAACTTGTTTCACCGCTTTCAGGACGTTGTAGGAAACCTTCCCATCACAAACACAGAAGATCAGCTCGCCTTGGTGCACATCAATTAACACCTTTCTGGTATCCAGAAATGGTCTTCTAAGAATTAGGGACGCCTCTTTTCCTTCTTCCATATCTAGGATAATAAAATTTGCTGGTAGGATCAACTTCTCCACTTTAACTAATACATCTTCCAACAGCCCCCTAGAGTATTTAATAAAACGATCATCTAGTTTGAGTTCCACTCGAGTTGGCTTGAGATCATTCATCCCTAACTTCTTGAATACCCCAAAGGGAATTATATTAACACTCACCCCCAAATCACAAAGGGCTTTACCAAACTCAAAAGGTCCAATTGTACAAGGGATAATAAAGCTTCCCGAATCTTGGAGCTTAAGAGGGAGAGTATGTTGGACAACCACTGAACATTCCTTTGTTTGAAAGAATTTCTTTCATGAACTTCATGTAGGTGGGCATTTGACTTAATGGCTCGACAAAGGGGATGTTGATATGAAGTTTCCGGAAGATCTCTATGAATTTGGAAAATTGTTAGTCCAGCTTCCTTTGTTTCATCCTTGCTGGAAATGGCAAGGGAGGCTCATATGATTTGATCACTTCTTTGCCCTTATCCTGTGGGACTTCCGGTTCTTTATCCTTCTCATGTTTTGGGGAATATTTATTAGCTACAACTTCTCCACCTGAGGATATGGACTGCTTTGATGTTGGGTCACCTTGACTCATAGTGACCTTTGGCGTCAGCTCTTTCCCGCTGCGTAGTGTAACAACATTTGACTCCTCCCATGGATTTTTCTCTGTGTTGCCCGGTAGTGTACTGGGCTGTCTATGGGAAAATAGATTGGCAAGCTTCCCAATCTGGTTCTCGAGGCTTCAGATCGAAACCTCCTGGTTTTGAAATCGTGTCTCAGTAGTTGTTATGAATTTTGACATCATTTCCTCTAGCCTTGAAAGAGGTTCCTGCTGATTTTGTTGGGCGACTTATGGGGGAGGTGGATGTCTCAATGGTTGGGAAGGATGAAGTTTTTGATACCCTTGTTGCTGATATGTGTCCTGCTAGAATTTGTTACTATGTTTCTAACTCAGGTAATAATTTTTGAAATGTTGTTTCCTGTAACTAGGTGGTCTTTGTGGTCGGGGCTGAGGATTTTGATGTTTCTTCCCCCAGGCTGTATTTTGAATTTTCTTAAACCACTGGTTTATGTATTGAGGTTAGATGTTGGTTCCCCTGTTCTGTGCAACATAATTGACCTCACTGGTTGAGGCTCCCACATTATCCCCTGGGCACTCTCCCATGGTATGGTTGTCACCACAATCACCACAAGTTAGTGAACTGATAGCTTGAACTTTAGATGGATGCTTTAGATTTAAAGCATCAATATTCATTGAGACGACATCATGTTGAGCCGCAAGCATGGTGGTGGCATCAATATTATCCATGCCCCTTTTCTGAGTACCTCTTTCATAATTCCACTGAAAACTATTGGAGGAAATGTCTTCTAACAATTAAAATAGCTCTTCAGGAGACTTTCTCATGATTTTCCCTCCAACAACTCCATAAACCACAGACTTTGTGTTATTAGTGAGACCACCATAAAAAGTCTATACTTGCATCCATAATAGAAGTCTGTGGTGTGGGAATTTCATAATAATCTCCTTAAATAATTCCCACGACTCATACAAAGATTTCGAGTCATGCTTATGGAAATTATGAATTTCATTTCTTAAAGTGACCGTCTTCGAATGTGGGAAGTATTTTGATAAAAATGCTTGAGTCAATGCCTCCTAGGATAGAATAGATTGTTGAGGTAATCCCTTGATCCAGTACTTCACCTTGTCCCTTAATGAGAAGGTAAACAGTCTAAGTTGGATGACATCCTCTAATACACGGTGGTACTAGAAAGTGTTACAGATTTCTAAAAAATTGGAGAGGTGAGCATTGGGGTCTTTACATGGAAAACCACCAAATTGAACAGTATTATAAATCAATTTCATTATTTCTGGCTTGATTTCAAAAGGTTGAGCCTGCACTGGTGGCCGGACTATTCTGGTGCCCGCTCCCTGAATGGAGGGTAGTCCATATTCCATAAGAGTCCGACGCAGCGGCACCAGTTCTTGAGGTGTCGGGGGAATAAATTGTTTGTTGTCCTTGAGGGTAATAAGCCTTCTGGTTCTGAGGCAAAAGGGTGGGGGGGGGGGGTTGCTCTCGCTGAATGTATTGTCTCTGCGGTGGATGCCCGAAACCCAACACAAATTGAGCCAGTGGCTGCTGTTGGTTCCTTGGAAGGTACTACATATAAACCCCCGGTGGATTTAAATGCGTCTCTTCATCAACACCCCTTGGTGGATCCCCTTCGATAAAAAATGGCTACCTAATGGCTTGGACATCCCCCGGTTATTCCTCCTAAAAATCCACAGGATCATCTGCATTGTGATCACCCAAAAGTACACGACGTCACGTAGACAATGTTCTTTCGATTTTGGGGTCTATCGGGTGTAACTCTGATGACTCGGAAATCTAGGAACGAGTTTCATGGCCACTCATATACTATAGGCCTACACACACAGACAAAACACCCAGTGTAAAAGAGAAAATTAGTTGAAAAATAGAAATGAGATGAAGAAAAGTATTTTTAGAGAATTTTAAATTTTTATTTTCACGAAATAATCCCAATTCAATTAAAAAAATGACCGTCAATTCTCCACAACAACGACGCCAAAATTTGGTGGTCATTTACCTAAAATATTGTTTCCATCCAAATTAAAATCCATAACTTGTACTAGTACAGTGAGAAAGTATGAGGTCGGTCCACATGGAAACAAAATTGGCGTTTTATGATTCTTGAATTGAAGTCACTTGGTGAATATGATGAATTTAAACACCTTTGGTTGGTTAATTGGTACTGGCCTCATAAGGTAACTAGTTACTAGAGATTTTCTAATTCACTATCGATTAAACTTGAAACTGAATATTACTTAAAACCAAATTTTAATGAATAATAATTAAAATATATCAGGGATGGGCATTCATGTAGGAAATTAAACCCTTATTCCCTATTGGTTTGTATTATTCATAATAACCCACATCTCTGGGTTTCATATGTGTTAGAACTCCCTTGGTTCGGTGAGTTCCAATCAAGTCAGTAGAAACCAATTTGTTGGTCTGTAAATTACTTTCTACTGACTCTTAGTGTAGGAACCACCCTATGGAAATGAAAAGGATATCCCATGGTCATGGATATTCTTGTCGTAATTCTCCCAAAGATACCTAGAAACTATATTCTTGGTCTGATATGGATGTTTCTAGTGAAATAAAATATAGAAGTGTTGGGAGAATTAGGTGAGAGATCATGAACAAATACAAGAATAGAGAAAATGGCTCTAGAGAACCCACATTTTTTCCACCCCAACACAAGGGGGTTTAGCTACTCATGAATGAAAGAGTAAGAAACTTACTAAAATGAATCAGATAATTCATTACAATAGAACTGAAAGAAAAATCAGAAGTACAATCATACAAGAACAAAACAAGTTCCCTAGAAAAAATATCTCTTCTCTCCTCTATAGTTTCCCTCCATCCCCATCTCTGTATTCTCCCTTGGACCCCTTTACTCATCAGGGTCTCCCTAGTCCAAAAAGGGACTTTCCCAGTTGTTCAAAAGAAAGAATCAAAGAATGTCCTGGGTCAAGGAGTTATTATAAATTAGTAAAGAAAAAAGAAGAAAGTTGCAGTGGTATGCACAGTTTGGGCGCACGATTTGGTAAACCGTGCGCCAATCGTGCAAGAGATACTATCTCAAATACTTCAGCCGCACCGTTTGGGTGCACAGTTTGATAAAAAATGCTCCAACCATGCGAGAGATTCTATCTTGAATCTTTGAACCGCACAGTTTTCTTTTAGATGGCCCGCACAGTTTGGTAAACTGTGCAACAATCGTGTGGGCCTTTCTGTTAGTGGAATCTCCCCCCACACGGTTTGCACACGGTTTGGATAAACTGTGTGGCTACCATGCAGGTCATCTTTTCCTTTGAAATTCCTCAATTTTCCATCCTTCATGTCAAGGGGTTGATTCAAATGACTCCCTTTCGGCATAATTAGGGGGAAAAGGGTCCTTAAGCCTCCAATTCCCTTCTGAATCTCCAAACATCATAAAATCCATGCTTTATCCTTTGGTGACTGAAAAACCTATCAAGATACATTATCATTGTGAAAATCATGTAAAAACCATCCACAAAACCATTTTATAGATATTAGACTAAGTGAAAATTCCTTATGCATAGCAGTGAATCAATAAGAATAAAAAATTATTAAAATATATGGTCTGCACATGTTCATTTTTAATTTTTTGATGATAAATAATACTAAAAATCATTTCAAATAAATAGGAATGTTCCTTCAAAACTATATTTTTTATAAAAGGATGTTTAGTAATTCATTGCACACATAATTTTAAATTTATTTTTAAAATTTTTAGAAAATTTATTTGAAAAAATAAAAATCCTTTTGAAAATAATAATATCAAATTTATATTAGGATTTATTGTTTGTATTTTAAATAAATGTTTCATTTTTTGATAAATAGTGAAAAATAAAAATATTTATTGGAAACTACCTTTTTAGGTAATATGAAATGATAAATTATATTTTAAATTATTTGTAATGTAAAATTAGTTCAATTATATTACCATTTAAATAATTTATATTATTGGAATAAATTTCATAATGAAATTTTATATTAAAACATTCTATACTTATCATAATATACCCTTTAGAAACACACTTTTTCATCGCATCCACGAGAATAATTATAATTTGATTCTACCACATCAGATAATTGAATTTGGAAAAATGAATTACATACTTAGAAAAAGAAAAATATATATTATCTAATAATTTTAACTTAATTGTTTTACATTATAAATAGTAAAGGACGTAAACAATTAAATATTTAGGATAAGGTAAAAACTAATTTACAAGGGGTTGAACTAAAATGATAAGGGTTTAAATGACCATAAAACACGTAAAACCCCATTTTATGGAAATATCAAGACTTTTGAACCTATAAGGGTCTATAATGACCCATTCTTGAATGTTTTTTAATGATAAAAATGTGGTTGTAATTGATTCATTTCATAAATTCCCTGTGTGTCCTCTCCCCCAATTATAAAAGGTGTCCCCTTCTCCTCCCCTATTTTCACATCCAAATCAATTTTTTTTTTCTACCAATAAATAAAAATATAACTTAATTACTAACCTCAAAACATTAAAGTTCCCTTTTTTTATCATAAATCCATTCTAGGATGGATTTTGGTGCATACCTAAAGAGGTTATCCGAATAAGAGATAATGTTTTTAAACGATTATTTTTTATTTTATTTCTTCTTCAACACCCTCTGATTATTATTAAAACATTCTAGTATAATAAAAAAAGTATATAAAATATAACTATATTTTATTATTTTAATAGAACAAACAATATATATATCTCTCTCATATTCCATAAAATGGGAAATGAAATCACTGGTCGTGTGTACGACAGACTACAGCCTTGCGAACTGATGTAACTCATTTTCCATCAACACCTCTCATGGTCATATATAATGATGGGTTTAATATATATATATGTAATATTAATGAATTAATTATACTTTTATAACTATAATATCACATATACCTTCTTAATTTCAATTTCGTTTAAAATATGATATTGCCGCTCGGGTGTACAACGGACTACCGCCTCAAAAAGCGATTTGATTCATTTTTCACTTACACTTTATATAATAAGGATAAATTTAATGATTATATTAATATATACAATCTGATTTAAACTATGTAATATCAATATATCATAAAAATACATACCCTTAAACATGTTAAGGGAATGATATCGTCACTTATGTTTACGTGGAACCTACCGTCTCTATGAAGCAATGTGATTATTTTTTCTTTCCAAACATTTAAAAATTGTTATGAAAATGTATATAATGAGTATATATGATATTTTTAACATTTATATAATTATTATTATGATTTATATAAATCTTATACACAATAAAATGAACTTTCATGACAAAAAACACATGATAAAACAAGGCTATTAACACCAAAAACAATGAAAATAATGAAATATTGGTAATGAACGGGTGACAAAATTTTGTAAGAGGATAATATATGATATTATAAATTTTAATATGGTTATATTAACGATTAAACACATGATTAAAACCAATATATAGTAGTTTAAATCACATCAACCAAAAGGTAGCATGAGGTAAGGGACTTTGTCTCATTTTCCCTTCATTAAGTAATATTATAATGTCATGAACCTAATTTATTTTATTTAGAAAATATAATAACCCTTTAACATGACATATTATTATTAATTAATAATTCAGGGTATTTTAATTTTCAATTTGAGTTATTTAAGTGGATTTTACTTAAAATTTACCAAGTTATAAAGAACTTTATAACACTTTTACTTTTCATTTGGTTATATTACTTACTAATTGTCTTTATTATTTTAAGAATACATGTGTAATGAATTTTGACTACAATACATGGTATTTACACTTGTTTTATGTGCATTTTCAATTTATACACATAATTGATTCATTGGTTTGTTATGACATTAACATTATGATCTTTTTATGGGGTTTATTTCACAATCCAATTTTAATCAGTATTGTATATTCTTGAATTTACAATGATAGAAATTATTTTATAAATGGATTATAAAACCATTTAATTTTATTCTCCTTTAGTTATTAATTATTTATCTAAGTAATAGTTCTATTTTCCCACTCTTTATTACATAAAATTATTGGTATATGTTTTTAATAAAATCCAACTTTATTTCTCCCCTCGGTTAAAAATTATTTTTCTTCCAAAACCATGTTTTACAAAATTATTTTCAAAAATGTTTTTAAAATTGATCAAAATATTTATTAAGAACATTTTTACCCATGTATGCCTTTTTACAAAAAAATAAAGGAAAATTCTTCATTTTTCCAAAAAAGTCTTCTTTAGATTTTACCAAAAATGTTAAAGGAATATTTGTTTTAATCTGTAAGACATGTATATAATTACCCACTATATTGAATAATAAATGCTTAAAAGTTGAATTTTTATGTTTCAAATGATATTTAAAATAAAAAATTTTCAATAATAAATTTTTAAATTTTAGTTTTAAAATTTTTTTAAAAGTAAAAATATTATTTTCTTTAAAATGTTTTTAATAATATTTATATGGTATTTTGAGTTGTCAATGACAAAAAAACCTTTATTTTACTTTTACTCCATTAGGGATATACTATATTGATACCATAAATCTCTATTCATAACACAATTTTGATATTTCATGACAAGACAGATTATTCATGAATTAAATCGATTATTCAATATATGAGGAATTATTAGTTAATAAAGATATGGGTGGTTCCCACTTAATGATGCCCCTTTAATACATTGGTATCCTCATGAGATGAATCAATTGGTTATCATTAGTTAAATGAGTTTCTACTGTATGCATACCCATCAGTTTTAAACTGTCTTCCAAAAGGTATTGATAATAGAGGTATTATGATTCTTGAGATCATGACATCCAATAATTCAGCATTTCCTTAATTAAGAATTAATTTATTATTGTCCAAGAAAATTTCAAAATGATATAATCTATGTATTCATTTCTTCTCAGTTATATATTAAATGAAACACATGATTAGAAATTTACCTTTCCATATTGATTATTCGTTATCAAATTAGAATGGCAAGTTATTGATTATGTGTTATGTCTATTTAGATATTTACCTTTCTATATTGATGATTCATTATGTAATCATGATATTGAAATTATTTAAATGGAATTCATGTTCATTTATTTACCTTTCCATATTGAGTATGATTATTAATTAATGACAGCTACCCATTTACATAAGTCTTACTGGGTATCTGAGCTCACTATTATTCTATTTTATTTCCCAAGAATTTTGGAAGTGTATAATGAATGATATGAAAGGATATACTAGTGACTGACTAAAAAATATATTTTTATTGACAATAAGGAAGGGGAATCACCCCAAACTCAGATCTACAATCGTGGGGTCCAGAAGTGATGGATACCTAATTCGTATCTCCTAACAATGACCTTACAACCATTCTGAAGAAATCTATTGTAGATGTAAAGAATAATACTCTCACTCTAAATCATTTCACTAGCTAAAACATAATCAAAAAAATACCTTCCCCTTATGTGTGTTTGACCTCAATACCATGATCCATGATCATATTTCACTTCTTAATAAGGTAATCCAAGTCCCATGGAGTACTATCCTTTCCTTGTAGCATCCCCACCAACACTTTTGAGTAATATTAGACCTCTCTAATTTTCAATTTAAAGATATTATACATAAAGAGAACATAAAACAAAGCTCTAGCTTCCTCTCCCATGGATTTACTTGTATCATAGAAGGAGTTAAAATAAAATAGAACTAAGCCTCTTCTATCATGCACTAAACATACTCTTATTATATGACTATCCTAAAATGATCTATAAAAATTTATCGCCAACCTAATTTTAAGAGGTTTCTAACAAACTCGTTTCCATGTACTACTTATTCCCCACCTCTCTATGTTCAGGACCTCTCTTGGGATAATTCTAAATAGTAAGGTAGAAGATCACCAATCATGTATGAGGACTCTAAGATCGACCACCAGGGATTTAACACATACATGTGTGAAATGAAATGATTAGATTTTTCCATCTTCGGATTTATTTATAGCCTCCTAAAGGATCCAACAAGCTACAGAAAATATCTTTTTTATGATCCTTCACATTAATGTAATTCTTCTCAACTCCCAAGAACCAGGAGTTCAAGAAACAAGATATAGATTCCCTACAACCATAAATTCCCTTGGATAACTCAAGATAACTCTATATACCAATGTACCATTCTCCCATGATGAAAATGTGCCATGTTGTTTCATTCTATGGTGAGACACAACACTAGCAGTAGGAAGCCAGTGGTATCCCCTTCTTCCACACATTGCGATCTATCAGCTAGGCCTAGTTTCTCAGACGCCACACCAGGAAGTTCATATTCTATAGAATATGTTTTCACCATAGATTCAATACCCACTTTTCATTACAATCACTAACATGTATTTCCCTATGGAAGTTCCTACTACTGAAGCACCATAATTCCCTCTCAGTAAAAATACATCTGTCAGTTTTATCAACCAATATAATATTATCAAAAAAACCTTATTTAGAAATGTTTTTTAGATGATCATTTCATTTTCCATAACATGGCATGATTTATTGGTTTCTTCTTTTTCCAACTATATAGTCAAATAAAAATTCTTAAAACATTTCATATATTAAAAAATAAGGAATAAATAACTTATTTAAATGTATAAATCAATTAATATGTATTTACTAATGGGATCCTTAAGTTTATCCTAGTTTATATTTTACTAACCTAATTCCCAAACCATTATTCTTGGATAATATATTTAAATATTTTATAACTTTATAAAAATAAAATATTTTCTTTAGTTATAGATCCTTCATAATGGTTTTAAAGATTATGTGATCAACCAAAACATATCCCATAAGAGAGTAAAAAAAGGTGAAAAGTTAAGACCCCTTTTTGTGCACTGTGTGAAGATATAGTTTTGGAAAACCCATGTAATTCAAAAAATAAATCAATATCTTGATTGATAAGTATAAATTTTATGGATTCATAATCATAATAGTTTTATAAATAATTTTATAAAAGTTTTCAGTTTAAAATGGAATGTTTTATTTAACGATTTTTTTAATTAATTACATGGTTTTATTTAAAACATTAAATTTAAAAATTTTAGTATTTAAATTTGAAAAAATACTAAAGTTTTTGATTAAACTTATCAAATTTATCTTTGGATTAATATTTAAATTCTTAAAAAATGGTTGATTTTTACGTAAATAGTGAAAATATAGATTTTTCTGACTGTCACTTTTATGACATAATTATGATGTAAGAATGAATTAATAAATTATAATACCTTTTTTTAAAGAAAATATATTTTAAATGAGTTTAATTATTAATTTTGGAAAATTAATTTTAATTTTGTGACCCACGATTGATTTGTTTGAATATAAATTATATTTTATTCAAATTAAAAAACTATTTTTGGTTCTTTGCAATTAATGGAATGGTTTGATGGTTCTATTCAATTTTAGATTGATCAAAACTTTCAAAACCATATTTTTTTTATTTAAAAAAAATAATTAATGTAAATTAACTTTTTCTTTCTTTCAATGTGAAATTATTTTTATTCATAAATAATGTATTTTCCTAAAAACTATTTTTCATACATTTTTCATACTTATATTAAACAAAATTTCTTCCTCATATAGATTTTGAATCAGATAAAATGGATTAAATATTTTTAATCATCATTTTAAATTTTATTTATAATTTCCCTTTTATTTTTATTCATATAATTATGTTATCATGGAAAAAAAGTAGAGTTATCACAATCAAGGTTTAAATAGGTTTAAAGAGAGTTTATAAGGACATAAGGCTTAAATGTATCCAAAACTTATCTAAATATAATTTTTTGAGTTTATTTAGACCCTATCACATATTATCAATGAAATTTTGGTGAATTGGTTCAACGTTTCCTTGAATATGACCTTATGATAATTTAATACTCTGAATAATTACAAGAATTCCACTCCCCTCACTTATAAAATGGAACCACTTCTCTTCACTTATTCAAACGAAGTGATGAAATTTTTCTAGACCAATACATACCAAAATACCTTCCCATCCTTAATAAAACTTATCTATAGGCTTTGATATAATCTAAATACCATCCTAGAAGGGTTAATATATAATCCAAATGTGGTTCTCCAAAGAGTAGGAATAATTATTGACCGACCATTTTCTTTTTATTTATTTTTCTACCTCAATAAAATTTTATTCAAAATGATTATATAATATCCAAATTATCTGAAATATAAATAAATGTTATTATTTTTATTTTAAAACATGTATTCATCCCTGTTTCCATTCTATATGGAAAAATTTTTTTGGTGCGTGCGTGTAGACCACCACCTTCATGACGCGATGTGTTTTTGGATCGCCAAATCTCATAGATAATTATAATGATATATTTAATGTATATAAATAAATAAATAAATATATATATTATATTAATGAAATTATAAAATATATATAAATATAATATATAATCTATTTTCTTACCTTTCCATCCATTGAAAATTTTTAATTTCATTCATGGGTACATATGGATTACCACCTCTGGGAAGCAATGTGAATCGTTCTTTCCTTACCACTTTACATGGATGGATTTAAAATTATATTTAGGGTCTAAAAAAATTATATTAGGATTACCATTCTTTATATGATGAGAAAATGACCCCATTGACCATAGTAAACCTACTAAATATACTTTGGGATTATGAATCGAATGTCCCCAAAATGTATGAAATTAACTTAACTGATTAAATAACTAAATAAAACATGGTTACAAATGAAATAAAAGGTATAATTATAATTTAATGAAGATAAAATATCTTATTTATCAAGTATAAAATCAATAAGAAAATTTTATATAGGAAATAAAGTATGTAAGAAACAATATAGGACTTCTTAAATGTTCATGTTTACAATTAAAATACCGGTAAAGATCATTTTAAACTAATTTTTTATTTATTTATAATGGTTAAAAAAATTGTTTTTTAAAGTTTTTTATATCGGTCACTTTTGAATTTTTTTTAAAGTGTAAACTAATGTTTCTTTAACTTATAAGTAATGTGCATAATTTCCCACCATCATGTCTATTAATATTTAAGAAGATTACTATAAAATGTTTCTAGGATTTTCAGAAGAAAATATTAATCCCTCATATTTTTGGACTTTTTCATTTTAAGAATTTCAAAATAAAAAGGATATTTATCCTATGTTTTATATCAAACCAGAAATTTATTTTTATATGTCTTGAAAAGGATATTATAAAAGTTAATAATATTTATATCAATTATTATATAATTTTATGAATATTTTTCCCCTTGAACATTTTTTAAGATGGATGGTGAGACTTATATAGATCTCTATTTCATTGGGTAATTATTTTGTTATCCATGGAATATATATTGGATTAACCATGTGGTTATTCCATTTATAAGAGTATTTGTAAGAGTGACTATAAGAGTGGTATGAAGATGATGTCCCAAGGTACATAAATGATTTTTCTATACTTGAAAAGGAGTTTTTCATTGATGTATTTTTATTTCTTAAGGTATGCTAGTGTGATTTTATTTTAAATAATTTTTAATAAAATTTTAATGGTGAAAATATGTTTTCAAGAAATTTTTTTCATGAGTGATCATATTTTAGAATAAACCCCCTTGATTAGGTTGTTTCTATTACTATTTTTTGTGAGATGTTTTATTAAATATTTGGTCAAAGAGGTTAATTTAATGGGTAAGTAAATTATTATTTGAATTAAATGTTTATTATTAAAATGACATGATTAATTATGGGTTTTCCTAAACTTTCCAATGAACTAATGGGTTTCTTTTATTTTATGTCCATTTGTGATGTTTTTTTCTTATCCCATAATTGCAATTTTTTATAAATAACATGTTTTATGGAAAAAATAGACATTGTGTGTTCGTGTTCCCTATGTAGTGGTATAGTTTTACGTAATTATCTAGAAAATAAACTTAAATGATCATGATAATGTAAAAAAGTTCAACCATTGTTATAAATTATGTAATTATAAATTTTTTAGGTTATTGGGTACTGTAGTTGGTATCAAAAAAATCTTTAGATAACATAAAAGGTTATAGTGATGTTAAACAAATTTAAAAGATTATTGTAATATTATCATGAGAAATATTTTTAAGATTTATATATTTATATATCTAATCCATGTATGTTCCGAATGATTTTTTCCGGAGGAAAAGGGCAACAAAAGTAGGATGTATTTAAAGGGATATAAGCCATCTAAATCAGCAACCTAGAATGGTTTTAACAGATAGCATGTCGTAGTGTTATCTTAGTTGATGTAAGGTTTTAATGGTGGAACCAATTAATTAGAGTGACCAAATTATCCAAAAAAGAAGATGTCTATTATAGACTATTTCATGAAAAAATACCCCCTGGAATTTGGTGGATCCTTAGATCCAATGGTAGCTGAAGGATGGATCAATGATCTAGAAAATATATTTAATGTTTTGGGATATAAAGATCATCAAAAGGTTACTCATTATTTTTATCATTTCAAAGGTGAAGGTGAACGATGATGGTCATGGTTAAGAATATAATGGGGGAGGATGAGATTATCCAATGGAGGGGACCACAATTAAGGATATTTTTCTTGTGAAGTATTTTCGTAAGGTAGTTTGAATTAGGATGAAAAGGAAATTTTTGGGGATAAATTAAAAATAAATATACTATGTAGTCATGTATGAATCCAAATTTACTGAATTAGATAACTATACACCAAATTTTATTTTGGAAAATAATATTTATATTCATAAGTTTTAATCACAATTGAAACCAGGTTTGCGATGATATTTTTCCTCTAATGAATTTAAAAAGCTTTGAGAAGGTTGTGTGTTGTGATGATAATGTCAAGATTGAATTTATAGAATTTTATAATAACAAAGATATGATATGTTCTAGTTGGAATAAATTAGTAATGAATCCATCAAGTAATTCTGGAGGTAAGAGGTATAAATTTCTATCTTGTGATAAGTGTGGTAATAAGAATTTTTTAGAGTTTATTATTAAATCATTAATGTGTTATCGATATGGAATGCTTAGAAATATTTATTGTGATTTCAAGGAATATAATTGTGTTACTGGGCAGGATAATTATGATATGAAAAAAGTAATCACTTTTAAATGAAATGAGATGGGATATTATTCCAATATGTTTCCAAAGAAGATCACGTATGATATGAATACTCAAGATCATACGTATCAGGGTGTGGAAACTTCATATATTTTGAGAAATACAGGTCCAGTGAATTAAAAGGTAACATTTTCATTATGTTTTAAATCCAATTATGCCTATGTATTATTTGATTAAGAACCTATGAATTATTTTATTTCTATAAAATTTCAAATTAGAATGGAAATACCATATCAAGAAATGAAGTCATTAATTTGGAAAAATACTCATTTGGGTAGTATTAAGTAAACAATAATTCATAGGAATATTCGCCTGATTATCTGTGGAATGGTTTTTGCTAAAAATATTGATTTTATTCCAATATTTGGGTTTGATATTATTTTGGTAATGGTTTATCATTAATTTTAAGAGGATAAGATATATTATAGAGATAAGGAAGTTGTATTAAATTTGAAGAGTGAGTTTGAATTTTTATATAATAGTGAGTACATACCCATGCTAATATATCAAGAAGATAAGAAACTAATTAAAGAAGGTATTGAAATTTATCTTGTTGAAATTATTGAAAATAAATAAACTGTTCAAATTTTTGATGCTCTAGAAGTGAATAAATATATGGATGTATTTTCAGATGATTTTCCTTGTTTTATTCCTAATTGGGATGTTGAGTGTACTGTTGACTTAGTAAACGATTCTAATCCAATTTCAGAACCCCCTTATCATATTACTTCATTTTGGTTGATATAATTGAAAATTTAGTAACATGGGTTGCATGATATGGGTTTCATCTTCCCTAGTACTTCTTCCTGGGGTGATCCTATTTTTTTCTAAAAATAAGGATGGTTCCATGAGATTTTACATTGACTATTGAGTACTCAATAACAATATTATTAAGAAAAAATATTTCATGCCTCATATTGATGAGTTGTTTGAACAAATCAAGGGTGATCACTATTTTTAGAAAGATATACTTATGTCCCGTTATCATCAGATAAATGTGAAGTAAAATGAAATTTTGGAGACAACATTTCATACAATGTGTGTTAATTATAAGTTTTTGGTTATTTCATTCGTGTTAAAAAATTCAACCAATATATTTTTGGATATTATGAATAGAGTATTCAATGAGGATTTAGATAAATATATTGTGGTCTTCATTGACATAAATCTATTATATTATAAAATATATGAGGATAATGAAAAGTATCTAAGGATTGTTCTATATACCTTGAAAGAAAATAATTTATATTGAAGATTCAAAAAAAATTAATTTTATTTCAAAAAAATTTATTTCCTTTTGTATATTGTTTCAAAATATGGAAAAAATATTTATCTAACTAAAAAAATGTTTGAATAGTGTACATGACCTAAAAATGTCTTTGAGATTCTTAGTTTCTATGGATTAGTGCGTTATCACATATGTTTGGTTGAAAAAATTGTTCGGTTAAACATCCCATTACCAAGTTAAATTGGAAAGGAGATAAATTCATATGGAAAAAAGAGTGTGATGAATATTTCCATGATTTTAAGAGAAAATTAGTTAACATAATTATTTTATCATTTTTATTGATAAATGTAGAATATATTATTTACATTGAATCTTCTTTGAAGGGACTTGGGTGTGACTTGATGAACGATAATTCAGTAATCACATATTTTTTAAGTCAATTATAATTCCATGAAAAAAGTTACTATATTCACGATCTTGAGATTATAATATTGGTTTTTTATTTAAAAATTTGGAGGTATCTTTTATATGTGGTAAAATGAAAAATATATATTGACCATAAAAGTTTAAAGTATATATTCACACAAAAAGAGTTGAATGAGTGGTAGAGTTGATGTTTGTAAGTTATAAATGATTATGATTTCATCATTCTCTATCATTAATTTAAACAAAAAATGGTAGTTGATTCCTTAAAGTAGAAAATATTATGTTTAATAAATGATTCTATGTTTGGGATATAGTCTTTTGGTTAATGATTTAATTAATTTTCAACTATAAATTTTTTATGGCTAAAATTACTCTATGTTGTCTTAGGTATTAGTACAATCATCATTGTAAAAAATAATTAAAGAGGCAAATATATAAGATAATGGCTTATAATGAAGGATAGAATTAGTCAAAAAGGGTATGGTTCATGAGTTAAATGTTGGAAAATAAGGTGTATTTATATTTGGAAGTAGGTTATATGATCCAAATAACTCCCAGTTAAAGAAGGTATTATTAAGTTAAGCTTACAACTCCTTGTTTTCTATTCATCTTAGAAGCAACTAGATATATAAAGATATTAGAGGATATTATTGGTGGGAAGGAATGAAAATTATATTTCTTATTTTACCATTAAATTCATGAATTTTTAGTAGGTTAAATATGAATAAAAACTATTAAAGGGAATATTTCAGCATTTTCTAGTTCTTAAATAGAAATGGAAGAATATATAAATGGGTTTCATGGTCATATTACCAAAGAAATATAAAGGTAAAAATTTTATTATTGGATTTTGTTTATTTTTTTAATAAATCAATTTATTATCTTCCTAGTTGAGATATGATGTCATCGGAGTAGCATACTATACTTTATTCTAATGAGATAATCAGTTATCATGTATTTATTCTCCCGATTGTATTTGACCATCATCCTAGATTTATAATAAATTTTTTGAATGGTCATATGAATTTGATGGGTACTAAGTTAAATTTTAGCATATATTTTCATCCAAAATTTTATGGACAATCATAACACACAATTTATAATTTATAGGATAAGATTCTTCATCTCCCTTTAAACTACCATCGATGTTGGGATTAAAACATACCATTATTATAATCTTCTTATAAAACAATTTTAATTCAAGTATAAAAAAAGAAAATTTTGAGGAATTATATGGAAATTGGTGTTGAATAACATCATGTTTAGATAAATTCATAAAAATGATGTTATTGGGACCATAAATTTTAGAAGAAATAGTTTATAAAGTAAACATGATTCAAAATAGCATGAGAATAGCTCAGAGAAGACAAAAGAGTTATACAGATCACTAGAGTAAATATCACTCATTTGAGATAGGATATAATATTTTTATAAAGTATACATGTGGTAATTATTTTTAAAATATAGAATGTTAAGGTGTATTACTTGTTTCATTACTAAATAAATGTATACCTAATTCCTCTTATGTTTTGAGCCCTGGTGTAGTATAGTTGGAAGTGAATTATTACTATAAATAAAATCATATTCAAATTTTAGATCATAGAGATAAGGTATTGAAGAATAATTTTATTCAAAATTTTAAGGTTTTATAGAATAACCATATGACTGAAGAACAAACATGGGAATCTAAAAAATAAATGAGGAAAAAAATCCCTCTCTTTTTTAATTAATAAATAAAAATTTTAGGATGAAATTTCTTAACAGGGGATGTATAAAATCCTGAGACCTACACTCCCAGATTCGATGCAAAAATCATAAATGTTATATTTCTAGATTTGATACTGATGAAGGTAACTGAATTTTTGACATCCAAATCATAAAATATAAAAAGGAATTATTGAATCACTTACATACCCAAGAAGATATTTGGTTTGGAGTTTTATATAATGAGGAAATAGTATGACATAAATAATACACATGAATTCAACAAAGTTTTTTTAAACTATTCCCTAATTTTCATATTCCATATTAAGTCTTCAACATATCCCAAAAACTACATCACATTAGAAACATTTCTTGGAAAAATAATTTCATGATTAATATTTATAACCTAGGGAATATGAAATATAATAAGGATGAGCTCAAATGATCAATAAGGGTAAACATAAGAATTAACAAGTGAATGTCATCAGTGAGCATTAGAAGATCATAAGGGTATGATGACATAATCGAATTTCATAAGAATAACATAATAATATTCATATACATCAATACCTAGATCATTAATCATGAAGCATTCTATAAATCTTTATCAAAGGATGGATTCATAAGAATCAATAATCATGATTCTTGTTATGTTAGTCTTTATCAAAGGAAGCATTTATAAACCATAACAAGCCCAAAAAATGTGTTTTTAACTTAGAAAAACATCTTCATAACCCGTTTTAAACTCATGTCATAGATAACTAAAGCCTGGTAAAATCCCTAGGAGAAACCCTTCAGTAACTCCCTCATTATTTTCTCTATGGGCAAGAAACATTACCCAATTAATAAGAGTGTGATCTGGGAGCATCCATCATGTAAGCTATACCAAACTCACCAATCGCTATCTGGATGCACCAATCATATGATCTGTATTAGGTTCACTCACAATCATCAATAATATATAAGTATCGTTCATGAATAAAACATTTAGAATATTTCACTTTTCAACATAAAAAAATCATTATTCTTTCATTTCTTGTTTCACCCAAGGAAAATAAATGAGATCTATTTCAATAACATATTCCAATACAAAGAAATGATGGAATTAATACCAGATATCCCTAGTTTATAGTAAATAACATCTAGGGTTATTATATTAGATGATAGTAAATACCATTAAAATCTCATTAAAAACATTCCTGAGGAAAATAACCTTTCATTTTGAAAATCACTTTTAAAAACTAAAATTTCCCAAAATATAGTGAAAATCCATTTCATTGAAAATAAAATTTCAAAAATAAAAAGGGGATAATAAAATAAAATAATGGTAATGAAAGTGGGAAAATACTTTCATGATGTAATTGTTAAAAATAATCATTCTTTTCAAAAAAAAAATTGTGATTCAAAAGTGACACATTTGGAAAAAGTAAAGAATTTTATATTTAATTTTTTTAAATAAATTTAAAATACCATGTAAAATATATTTATGAAATTATTTATTTTTAGAAAAGAATATTTTTGAAAACATTTTAGAAAATGTGGATATTGAAGAGAAATATAGAATATCTGAGAGAAAATTCAAGATCAATATCACTTATGAATGGAATTATTGATGTTTCTTTAATAAATAAGTGTGTAATTTTAAATAAAATATGTTAGAAACATTTATAACGATTTTATAATAAATATTTATTGTTCAAGATAATAAGAACATATTATTTCCTCCAATGGAACCATGAACATACACAATCCTGAAAGAAAAGAGATTTTAACATAAATCCTTTACCACTTCGGTACTATTAAATGATAATCCCCATGAAATAAGAACATCAAATGATACTTTTAATATAATGGAAATAATGTTTTTCATGATATAAATTTTCAAAAGGGGATTTATATAAACCTCATAAAATAATATAGGTGCATATCACTAAAGACTATCCTAAAGAAATGGAATTTGAGACAAATAACCCTTTCAAGGATCATATCTTTGAATTGAGAGATAATCAAAGAATGTATTATATGTCCCAATGTGAATCTACATAAAATTATTTAAAACAAAACATTATTTTAAAAAACTCAATTATATGCATAATCTTAGAATATTAGATACAGTGAAAATGTAATATAACCCAACGAAAATAAATTGAGTTGTGTAAATCTTTACCACTTGGTAACTTTAAATTAAAATCCCATTAGATAAAATAATTCATATTAAAACAGTAAATACCATGATTTATTAATTAATAAAGATATTAAATGTAAAATATTCAATATATACACCATATAAATGAAATTAGATGAATATAATTAAAATATGCCGTGATGAGATAAAATTATGATGAAAACCCTTAACTTGAGTCTAGACTTTCCATGTATGCCCTTCAACTCTGAAATAATAAGCTTATATAAAACATTTTATTAATTAATAAGCTTATATAGGTTTAATTACTTATTCTTAAATCAATTATTTTTTTAATTTCATATATAAATATTTAATCACTAAAGTCCGCATCTAGTGTTTTGAGGACGTTCAGTTCATTGCATCAAAACAACATTGGTATATTGATTGTGGTTAAAGAGGTCATTATCTAAACATCTCCAGAATTATTTTAATGAAATATTTATAACTGTTATAAATCATTTATACTTTTGAAACTAATCATGGTATATTGTTATGAAAAATTAACATTGTTATGATCATGGAGACGGTATGTCATATGTACGCATGAGTGATGTTTCTGTTTTTCAATGATCATTATAGACCGAAGGTAAAAAATATATTATTTTTATAGAATGATAATAATATCATAAATAAAATATTATTTAATTATATATATATATATATATATATCATTCATGTGTTTTCGTGAAGAAAAAAAATTGCCTCGTTTCATGGAGGTGGCAGTCCATATGTACATCGTACACATGAGCGACATTATCATATCCTTCATGTAATGGATAGTAAGAAGATATATATGATATAATAACTCCATAAGAATAAATATAGTTAATATATATATATATATATATTAAATATATCATTAAAAAAATCTATGATAGGTGATGATGGAAAAACAAATGATATTGGTTTATGAGGCGATAGTCTGCCGTAAATGCTAATGATGATTTTATATCCAATTTGATGGAATAGGATATGAAATTTGGTTATTAAATTAACATAATACCATCTCAGTATATATAATACATGTTTAATTTCATATAACAATAGTTTTTGAATTTTTTGAGGTGGTGTTAAAAGAAATAAAATAAAAATGCACAATTAGGAATGATACCTCTTCTTCGAACAATCTCCTTAGATTTTGACCAAAATCATTATTATGATGGATTTATAATAAAACCGGGAATTATAGATTATATTGAGGAAATTATGATTGATGTTTTGGAATTTATTTTCCAATAAAAATATATTTGAATATGTGAATAAGAGAGGCGATGGGGAGGCATTTTATAAGTTAGGTGAGTGGAAAATAAGAAATTCTTTAAATGAAAAAGGTGTATGCACATTTTTCACATGAAAAAAGGATCTAAAATGGTCAATTATAGAACCCAATAGGATAAAAGATCCAAATATTTACATAAAATATATTTTGGTAATTTTTTTGGTCATTTTATCCCTTATTGTTTTAGTTTAACCCATCGTGAATTTTTTTTTACCTAAACCACATAAAACGTTTTTTACTATTTTCACTATTCATTATGATTTTTTACTTGAACTTATTATGTAATATATATTATATTGATTCAAAATATGGAATTTATTTTACCAAATTGAATTCAATTAATTGAAATAATTTTATTTTAAATTAAACCCACAGACTTGATGAGAATGTGGGTTTTCAAGAAGTGTTTTTTTAAGAAAAATATTATTTTATATTAACTATATGAGAATTAATAATAATTATATGGATTATAATTAATATTTAAATAAATACTCTATAAATTAAATTTAAATAATTCCTTATTATATTTTTTAATTAATTATAATGGATAAAAATTATGCAATTTAAAACACTTTGCAAAAAAATCCTATTTTTAAACCCAAAAAAACTTATACTAAAATACAATATAAAGTTAATTCAAAAGTAACTAAGTAGATTAAATATAAATAAATAACAATTATGTTACATTAATTCATATTCAAAAAATTATGTGATTTTTTAATTATTTATTTCTCAAAAATAAATTCCATTTTTACAAAAAAATAAGAATTTTTCACTATTCAATGAAAAATCAATTTTTTTTAAAAACCACAAAATTTCACCATAAGTAGATTTTGATATTCCCATTTCAAAAGTAAATTTTATCTTATGAATTTTTTTTTCAAATATCTATAATTTAATCATAATTTATATGCACAAATCATAATAAAACTTCCATTTTGAAAAATACATTTATTTTCAGAAAACATTTGTTTTTTGTTTAAAATGATACCTATTTTATTTTATAATATAAAATATTTGAAATTATTTTATACATGTGTAAAACTTATAATTTTCATAATTTAGTTTTTTTTATTCATAACCACAAATTTAAAAACTAAGTATACTATATTACAGTTCATTTATACTCGGGGTGGCATGAACCACAAGCTATTTAAAGAAATATATTAGGCGGATCATTTAAATTCAATTTTTTAGAGAATATGATATTGAACATATCTTAAATTTAAAAAAACATGTATTGTTACATTATAAACACATCCCCTTTAATAAAACTTTCCCACTCAATTTGTACATTATATCAATAATTAAGGGTTTTGACATTTGAAAATACTTTTTTTGAAAACCCACATCATAAAAAAGGGATAACAAAATGACCACTTAAAAAGAGAGAAAGCGAAGTAAGTAGGTCATCTGAAATAACAAATAACTTGGTTTCTTAGTAGGAAACAATTAATGGGAAGTGAATATATTGGAATAGAAGAAAAATTTAATTCCAAAATAATGATGAAGAGTAACAGAGATCATTGATCACAACTAATCATGTGAATGTGAAAAACCACAAAATCATAAACCAAAAGGAGTGAAAATATCATTTATTTCATAAAAATGATGGTAATATGATAAAATTTTGTTTTAATATTCATTTCTGAGAGTTGAGTAATTCCTTTACAATCCTGTATGTGAGAATAAAAAATATAGTTACTTGACGAGTATAATTTCATACATTAATAAATTTCCACCAAAATATATTATTTTTATCCAATAAGTTAGTATTCTATATGATTTTTTTTCATGTATTAAACACTAAAATAAAAATTTAAATAACAAAATTACCTTAAAAGGGATAATCAAACTATTCCTCTTGTCATTAGATATTAGCTAAAAATTGGTTAGAATATGGTAATATGTTTCCCAAAATGAATAAACCGTTATATGTTGAAATAATACATTAATCATTAATATTCAACAATAATTCCCAATGTTCAAACAAATTCATTATATAAATAAATAAACTTACCTCTTGAATAGTCTCAATAACTTCAACATTATAGAGTGTTTTAACCTTAAGCTTTATCTCATAAATTTCATCTTGAAATCCCAAATATTTATTGATCTCCATACAAAATAATATTTACCACATATTCACTCAATCACTTTTCAATCACATGGTTATGAATATAATAAATCTTGTGTTCCCATAATTACCTCAATATCCAAGATCATATAAACCATAAATTTTATCAATATCTTAATTATTTTTTCCAAAAAAGAATTAAATACCAACTTCGCATTAAACCAAATATTTAAAAATACTTCAACCCAATAAAGTATATCCTAAAATATCATTAATCATATTAATATATCACCACTTATAAAATACAAAGGGAAGTCCAAGACTATGGAAATTATGATCAAACTTAATCTAATAGAACTATGATGGTATCCATAAATCTCAAAATAAACTTACATAAAAACATCATAATCTCCAAAATTATCTAAACCATGTATTTGATACTTACTATTACAACCTCAGACCCACACTCTTGGATCCTATTCTAAAATCATAAAATTTAAATTTATGTATTTGATACCAAATAAGGTGACCCAATTTTCAACATCCAAAACATAAAATATCAAGAGGAAATATTGGATCACTTATAAACCCAAGGACCATTTAGTTTTAGAGGTTTAGAGAATTATAACAAATTGTTATATAAACAATACCCATGAATTCAATAGATTATTTTTCCACTATTCCTAGCATTTCATATTCAATATTGAGTATTTAAAATATCCCATAAACATCATCACATTGAAACATTTTAAAAAAAATTATTTATAAATTATTCTTCATAACTTGTAGATTATGAAACATAATAAGGGTAAGCTCAAATGCTCATTAAGGGTAAACAGAAGCGTTAATAATTTAATATCATCAGTGATCATAAAAAGAGCATAACTGCATGATGACATAATCAGAGTGCTTGAGCATAACATAAGAATATCCATACCCATCAATACATATATTATTAATCCTGAAATGTGGAATAAAGATTTATCAAATATAATATTCATATGAATCTATAATCATAAACCATGTGATATCAATCATTATTAAAGGAAACATTTATAACCCATAGCAAGTATAATGAAAAATTGTTGGTATCATGTAACATTATCTTCATAACCCATTTTAACTAAATTTGTAAATAAATTGATCCATTTTATGTCCATTACAGAACCATTGGGTAACTCCCTCCTAATTGCCTCTAAAGACAATGAAGATAACCTAATACATTAGAGCACTATCTTAGAACATCTTTAATATATGATATATCAGGATCACCCAACACTATCTGGTCACACCCATAATAGAAGATATATCACGCTCTCCTATGATCATAAATAATGTCCAATTACCATTCATGTTTAAAACATTTAGAATCTTTCACTTTTCGACATAAATAACAATCATTACTCTCTAATTTCTTAATTCACCTATGAAAAAGTAATGAGATCCATACCAATCACATAATCTATCTAAAGGAAAAATAATTATGCTATATATACTATATATCCCTAGTGGAGTTTACATAACATCAAGGGTTGTGGTTGTTGATAAATAAAAATACCATTAAATTTTCATTAAAAACATTCTTGATAAAAATAACCTTTTCATTTTGAAAATCAATTTTAAAAACTAAAAAATTGTAAAAAATAGTTAAAATCTATTTCATTCTAAAATTAAATTTTAAAATTAAAAATATATAATTAAATAAAATAATTTTTATGATGTAGGTAAAATGCGTTCATGATGTAAGTGATTAAAATAAAAATTCTTTTTAATCATTTTGTAAAGTGAGTCAAAAGTGACCCATTGGAAAATATTAATAAATTTCATTTTCAAACCATTTAAAATAATTTCCAACAACATATAAAATAGATTTATTAAATAATTTATTTAAAAAATAATAATGTTTTTGAAAAAAAATTAGAAAACATTGATATGTATGATAAAGATACCTAATCAGAAATAAAATACAAGATCAGTATCACTTATAAAAAACATTCTTGATGTTTCATTAATATTAAATTTATGAATTGAAAAATGGGTTAAAAAATTTATAAAAAATGTATAATAGTGTTAATTGGATCATGAAAATAAGATCATATGATTTCGTCCAAATGAACCTTGAACAGACAGAATCATGAAAGAAATTATATTTAAAAAAATAAAACTTTTTCCACTTTGGAAATCATCAATCGTAGGCCCCAAGAGTGAATAAATTAAAATTATACATTAAATATCATGAAAAAAATTACTTTCATGACATAAAAAGTCAATAAGGAAGTATATAAACCACATAATATAAGATAGGTTCATATCATTAGACATATATCCCAAAGAAAGGGAATTTGTGGTCAATAACCCTTACAAAGATCATATCATTAAATTAAGAGTTAATCAATGATTCGATTATGTTTATCAAAACTAAATGAATAAAAAACATGTTTAAACACAACATAAGATAATAAAATATCATTATACTCATAATATTATAATATCAAATACAATGAGTAAATAATCTAACCCAATGAAAAGAAATTGAGTAATGAAATTCTTTTCAACACGGTAGCTTTCAAGTTAAATCCACTTAGATGAAATAATTAAAATTGAAAATAAAATTACCATTATGTATTAATTATTCATGATATTACATATTAATAGTTATTAATATACACCATATAAAATAAATTAGGTGCATAACATAAAAAAATCTAAAATGGAGAAAAATGTTGACGAAGTTCCTTGACTTGAGTATGGAATTTCCATGTATGTCTGTTAACACATGTATAATATGATTATATAAATATTTTAATTACATAATAATATTATAAATGTTTAATAAATTATACTTGAATCATTTTTTATGAAATATTTAAATACATATTCATTTAAGTCATTATTAGGTGTTTTGAGGATGTTTAATTCATTGCTTCAAAATGGATTTGGTGTGATGATTATGGTCAAAGAGGTCATTATTCAAAATTTTCTAGAACAATAATAGTGAAATATTTATAATTTTTATAAATAATATAGACTTTGAAAACCAATAATGAAATATGGTTAAGAAAAATGAATTGTGTTACGACAATGGAGATGGTAAGTTGTATGCACACGTGAGTAACGTTTCCATTTTTCAATGATCATTATGGAATGAAGGTAAGTAATATTTTATATTAAAATAATATTATTTATATCATGAATAACCTATTATTTCATTAAATATAATTATAAATTTCATTCATGTGTTTTGGTGAGGAAAAAATAATCACATCACTTTGTGGATGTGGTAGTCCACATGTATGCACAAATGACTTTATAATTTTCTAGTGTAAGAAATAAAATTATATATTATGTTTTTATAATGATAAATATTTCAATAAGATTATAATTATTTCATTAATATATAATATAATCATAGAACTTACCCAGATTACCTTGCATTTAAAAATACTATTGAAAAAACAGATCACATCGCTTTATTAGGTGGAAGTTCCTTGTACACACAAGCGACATTAATGTATCCACCACGAAATGGAAAGTAAGAATGTATATGTGATATAATAACACCATAATTATAAAATTGTTTCAAATAAAATAAAAATATACTTAAATAAATAATTATAATAATCTGTGAGACGAGATGATGGAAAATGGATGACATTGGTTCATGAGGCGGTAGTCCACAATAAACACAGATGACGATTTTGTATCAAATTTTATGGATGAGGATATGGATTTAGGTAATTATATTAAAATAATGACATAAAATTATATTTAAGATATATTTTTTATTTTATAATCATAACTGAATAATATTTTAAGGATTTATAAGAATAAATAATTTAAAAATGCTTGGTTAAGCACAATACCTATTCTTTAGACAACCTCCATAGGTTAGAACCAAATCCTTCTTCAGATGAATTTATGATCAAAACAAGGATTATATGATATCATTAGGGAATTGAGGAATATATTTAGAAATTTCTTGGTTGATAAAAAAGGATTTTAAGGTGTAAATAGAAGAGGAGATGTGGTGGCCTTTTATAAGTGAGGCGATTCGCACGCTTGTAATTTTTTAAACGAAAAATGTTTTCCTATGTTTTCACATAAAATGGTTCTAAAATGGGTAATTATAGACAAATAAATGTCATGATGTTTAAATATGCCTATAAAATGTGTTTCTAAAAATTTTATAGGTCATTTTAATCCGTTTATTTTTAGTCTAACCCCCGTTAAATTTGTTTTTACCTTAATCATGGTAAACGATTTTTAGTGTTTTCACTATTCATTATAAAAAAATAGATTACATTACTATATAATATGAATTATAGTGATTATAAATATTTAATCAATTTTACCAAATTAAATTTGAATAAGTGAAATAATTTAATTTAAAATTAAACCGTGAGACGTGATCAAAACAAAAGTTTTCGGGAAGTGTATTTTATTAGAAAAAAAATAATATTAACTTTATGACCAGTAATAATAATTATATGCATCTTAATTAATATATATAAATTTATAATTTATAAATTTAATTTAAATTATTTTCCATTATGTTTTGTTTTAATTAATTAAAATGGAGATAAATGATACAGTTTAAAATAGTTTCTAGAAAAATATCTTTTTTAAACCCAAAAAAATTATATTAAAATTAAATATAATGTTAATTAAAAATTAATTTGGGGGGATTAAATATAACTAAATAATAATTATGTGACATTAAATCATATTAAAAAAATAATGGGACATTTAAATTGCTTAATTAATTTGAAAAAATGACATTTTTATGAAAACATGTATTTTTCACTGGTCATTGAAAAATCAATATTTTTTAAAAAAATCCTGAAATTTCACCGTAAGTTAATTTTGATACGTCAATTTCAAAAATTCAGTTATTTTTATCAAATAAATTTTATAAAATATCTATAAAACAATTATTATGTGTTTTTCAAATCGTAATGAAAATTCCTATTAGAAAAGTATAGTTTTATTCAAAAAAACATTTCTTTTTCTTTCAAATGATTCTTATTTAATTTTTTAATCAATAGATAACCATTGAATTTATTTTATACTTCAGAAAACCCTGTAATGTTGATAATTAATTTAAACTTATTCATACCATACAATTGAATGAATTGTTATAATATATTATGATACATGTATACTTGAGGATTCTTATATATCAAACTATTTATAGAAATATATTTAATATGTAGTTTAAGCTTAGTGTTGTTTGTCAAATATGCTATCGAAGATAGATTCCCTTTAAAAAATTCATGGTCTTAATTGAATAATTTAAAAACCTAGTTAATTATAGAAATAAATTAATCTTATGATTTATAAGTATTAATTTTTTTATTCATATTCTTTATAGTTTTAAAAAAATTATAAATGTTTTTAGTCAAAAAAGTAATAGTTTTATTTAAATAAATTGTTTTTCATAAATTATAGAGTTTTATTTAAAAATTAATTTTCTAAATTTTATATTTTTAATTTGATTAAATGTACAAAACTTTTTAATTCATTATATATAATTTAGCATAAGGAAACTTGTTGATATTTTTATGAAATGGTAGATTTTTGGATAAAAAATAAAATACAGATTTTTCAAAAACTGTAACTTTTAGGAAAATATTATGATGTAATCATGAATTAATAAATTTTAAAAACATTTTATTTACCAATTATATTTTAAAGGATTTATATAATTTATTTAAAAACATTATATTGAATTTGGGAACCCATTATTGAATTTTATGAACATAACCTATATTTTATTCAAATTAAAAACTAGTTTTGGTACATTAAATTTAATGTTATAGTTGGAAGGTTCTACTCAATTTTTGATTTATAAAAAAGTCAAAAAATCTTGCTTTTTATTATTTGACTAAAACATTCTTGTAATTTAATTCCATACTTGGCTTCTAGGAGAAATAAATTTTTACATAAATGATCTGTTTTTCAAAAAATTGTTTTTCTTGCATTTTTCATAATTATATTAAATGTATTTTTTTCACCTTTAGATTTCGAATATAATAAAATGGATTTAAAAATTTAAATCATAATTCCAAAAATAATTTATATTTTTCCTTTTTTATATGTGTGTAATTATGTTATCATCATAAAAAAGTAATTTTTTCAGGATTAATGTTAAATTTGGGTTGGGGGGGGGGGTTAACTAGGAGATAAATATTAAATTTATCCAAAACAAGAACAAATGTAATTTTTAGTTTATTTATACAATATAAATTCTTATCTATTAATTTTGGTTAACTTATAACCACTTAACCATGAATAATACCTTATATTAATTTAAATATTTGTGTAATTACAATAATTACACTCTCCCCACTTATAAAAGGGCACTGCATATCGTATCTTATAAAAACATATTGATCAAATTATCTCAACCAGTATCTACTAAAATAAATTAAAAAACTCCCTCCTCACAACATATAGGATCTTGTTTCATAAAAAATAAAAACCTATAAGTATCAAGGTGTAAACTAAAGGTTTATTTCTAAAGAAGTGGTATAACTCTTAACAGAGTGTTTTCATTTTATTTGTTTTTCTACCTCCTTCATATATTTTTAAACAATTATGATATAATAACAAAATTATCTTTAATAAACTTAAAGGTTATTATATTTATGTTAAAAAACCTATCCATCTTATTTTCTCTTCTATGGGGAATGAAAATATCACTCACGCTATGTATGGACTACCACCTTTACAAAGCGGGGTGTTTCATTTTACAAACCCCCCACATGGATGGTTATAATAATGGATTTAATTTATATATATGATATTAATTAAATAATTATAATTATATAAAGATATTATATCATATATTTTCTTAATTTTCCATCCATTTAATAATGATAATGTCGCGCATTCATACATGTGGATTACCACCTCTCTAAAGAGATGTAACTCATTTCTTCTTACCAGTTTACATGGATGAATTTTACAGTGTATTTAATATAAAAATATAATAATTATTTCATGATTAATTTTATTCATATGATGTAAAAATGACCCATTTTCCATGGTTAACCTACCAAAGCTGTTTTGGGATTATAAACTGAATGTCCTCAAACCATATAATGTAAACTCTATTGATTAATTAACTAAATAATACATGGTCAAAAATGAAATAAAAGTTTTAATGATAATTTAATTAAAATTATAAAAAATAATTAATCAATTAGAAAATTAATAAAACTTTATTATAAATGGAATAAAATTCATATTAAATGAGTTAAGACTCGATGCTAGATATTTTCCTTAAAAAAGTTATTTTAAATGTTTTAATATATTTTCACTCCATATCCCTATTCATTAAAATGTTTCAAGAATGTTATTATTTATGCCTAAAATTTTGTAAAGGTTTATTTTCAACTACTTTTTAGTTTATTTGAATTGGTTTAAAAATTAGTTTTTTGATGTTTTTTTCTTCTTATCATGGAAATTATTATTTTTGAAGATTACTCTATAAGGTTTCATATTTTTTTCAAATAAAATATTATTCAGTCATATTACGGGAATTATTAATTTTAATAGTTTCTAAATAGAAAGAGAACTTCTCATAATTTTTATGTTATTCTCAAAAGTGGATTTAGAAATTCTTTGAAAAAGATATTATATTATTTTTTAAGATGTAAATACAATATTTTCTGAGTTTTATATATTTTTATCCTCTTATATTCTTTATAATGATTGGTTATCCCTATATGACTATTCAATACATTATAAAATAGTTTTATTCTTTGTGGAATATTTATTGGATTAACCTTTTAAGTTATTTGATTTATAATAATGTGTATAAAAGTGAGATGAAGATGATATACCAAGTCACCAAAATGATATTTCTATGCATTAAAATGAGTTCTTCATGGAAGTATTATGATTTTATAAGGCAAGGTAATTGGACTTTATATGTTGGAATGTTTAAGCACCTTTTATGTCTGAAAAATATGTTTTTCAAGATAATGTTTTTATGAGTTATCATATTTTACAAGAAAACCTCATGATTATGATTTTTCCTTTATTATTGCTTTTTTATATATTTTATTAAATATTTGAGAAAATAATTTTATATCTTGGATAAGTAAATGATTATTAAAGTTCAATGTTTTTTATGGAAAAGAAAAATTCTTCAATGGGTTTTCATGAATTTTCAAATGGACTAACTTGAATATTTTTATTAAAGTCAATCATAGAACATTGTTTTTATAATTACATATTTTAAAATGTTTTTTCAAAAGGTTTAAAAATGATTAATAATTTTAAAAAACATAGAGATCCAGTTTTAGTAATTATGTTGAATGTAGCATGTGTACCTTTATAAATAACAAGTTTTTTGGAAAAATGGAAATCATGTGCCAATGTTCCTGATTGAATTGAAATAGTTTTCTTATTTCTCTAAAATTATAAACCCAAAAGATCATGGTAATGTAATAAAGTGAAACCATTGTCATCAATTACACAATTATTAGAAATTTATGATACGAGGATCTGTAGAGTAAATACCCAACCAAACGTTTTTTGGTTTCATTAGCATTATATTCATATGAACTATAATCTACATCTAGTTATATTATTTAGATAAGGAAAAAATTTCTATAAAACCCCAAAATATTTACATTATCAAAATTTTAGGATGTTTTACTATATTTATTAATATCCTTTGGATTTTCACTAATTCTTTCTAGTCCTAATGTTCACAAATAACTAAACCCTACTTTTATACAACTATATCAACCTTGATTTTGTACATGATTATTGCATATAATTTTTAATATAAGAAATATAATAATAATATAGCTCAGGTCAGAAGGTTTAGTATCATTTGAAAATTATATGTGTACAAAATAATTATAAAAAACATTAAATTTTATATAATTACTTTATAACATACCTCTATTTATCTCCAAAATTCTAATTAGTACATATAATCACTTGAGGATATACATCAATGAAAGGGTGACCTAAAAGTCTAGAAATGGGAGGAATTAGAGGAACAAGATATGAGGCATGAATTAGTATAGTATATGGTTGGTATTTATCATCATTATCATATCATAGGCAATATAAAATCATTATAATGATGATTGGATCATTAAAAAGATATTTAATGTCAATTATTCCTAACAATAAATCATCATAACATTGTTATCAGATCCCATGCATAACTTTTGAACAATGCAAGCATAATGTTCACACATAACATATGTGCACAAACCATCACTTTATAAATTAAGAATAAAGAAAACATCTTTTTCATTCGTAATACTCATAGTTTAATGATATATAACATGTTACCAAATTAATTTGTGGGATATATAATGTTAGTACCACTATTAATATCATAAAATTATAATAATCAAACATTCCACATAGAAATGAATCATATAAAAAAATAATGAGGTAAATAACTAAAAAATTGGTCTTATAAATAAGTAGTTATAATATTTCCTGGAATAACATCTGAGGTTCCTAAAATAACAATGAAAAATATATTAGTATATTATATGTTATCATAAAATGATCATAGGTTATGGAAGAAAGAGTAATCCATCCATGATATCTTGGAAAATAGTCTTTTTAAATAATCATTATAGGTGACTTGAGATTAATGTCAGTGAAGTAAAAAATGTCTATTCAGATAAAAATAAAAGTGAAAGGATAGTTAATTTAATATATAATTTTTATAATTAGAATTAAAGATAGAGGATAGAATAATATAAGATAACCACATACAAATATTTGGGTTCAAGATCCCCATTACCATAGATCTCAGTTTGATCTGTCACATTTATTTATATCATATGATTAACTTATATTTGTTAAAACATGAAACCATAAGTGATTCTTATTTATTTTTTGTCATTCTTGAAAAATTGTAAACATTGGATTTTTTTAATCATAATTGTTAAATGTGAAGTGTTTCAATCTCATTTTTTCTTTAAATCGTCCTTCTTTGTTTTGATTTCATCATTTAGATTATTCATAGTATATCTTCTGGTAAAATTATTTCCAGAATCATAGAATACATTGAAATACTTTTATAATAGAAAAACTATACTGAAAACCCATTTAGATAAGGACAAGTAAATCAGTAACAATGTCATTGTTGGTTGATTAAACCCATCATTTATGGGACGTGTCAAAAGAGGGGGTAGTATATACGCTATAATTAGATTAAAATTTCTATAATATTATCCAAATAATCTTAATATGTTATATAATTATTTGTTTAATATTTTAGGATGGTGGAAAAAAATAGATCAGGGGAGTGGAAATAGGAATAGGAATAAAAAATGTATGTTGGGTTACCTCTTAATTGATTATTTACTCATTTGTTATGGAGATAAAATCTCAAGGGATTGGGGTTTTATGTGACCAAATTTTTTGTAATGATAAAAAAAGACTTAGGAGCAGGTATTTGAGAAAATATTTATCTTATATACTTGTATTGAAATTAATTTTCCACGAAATAGGGGGTATTTATACTTTAGGGGATTGGTATTTTTAAGTTAAAATATCTAATAAATTATAATTTCAAAAGAATAACTTGTAATAGTGATTTTTTTTTGAAATTATGAATTATATTTGATTAAAAATATGTGTTTTGAAAACATAAAGGCCATTTATAAATCAAAATTATTGGTCTATTCAAATGAAATGAAGAATAAAATGGAAAATTGTTTTTATTAAAATACTGAAAAAATTTATTCTTTGGAAATTACTTTTTATATCTAGAATTTGAAACTATTATTTTATTTATATTATTAAATGTATTTTTGGTTGATAAAAAATTCTAAAATATATCAGGATAATATTATATATTGAATTATATCATTAAAATTAACTCTTTAACAAAATACTATATTTTTACTATTCACTTAAAAATTAATGATTTTCAAAATAATAAAAAACATCCATCCTTAAATAATTTAAATTTTTTTATTATTATAATTACCATAATTTTATTAAAATAATTATATAACCTATGTGATTTTAATTAATAACATAGAAATTATGGTTCTTATGAAATTCATCAAAATGTGGTTTATAAAATATACACTTACACTTTCATTTAAATTATAATTTAAATAATTATTTTAAGGAATTATGATATTTAAATCTAATAAATTTATTTATGATAAATTTTATTTAAATTTTATTATAATGTTTTATGGGTTTAATTAATATTATAAGGATCTGGTTACTATTTTTAATAGTTTGGTTACTTTTCCTAGCATATATATTACAAATTCCAATGCTCAAATTTCTATTATAATAACTACATTACTACTCTAACAGTCATATTTATTTTATACTTCCTATAAATAACCATTATTTACTTCATTCATCATTCACTTCAATTCATATGAATTCTTAAGTTTCTTTGTTTTTCAATATTTTCATTTAATTACTAATGTTTTATTGTTTTTTATAGTGTTACAACAAGTGTTAAAATTCTAGATCAAAATGATCCACATTTTCCAATTCTAGTTTTTTTTTATTTTCCCATTATACAACTTTTAGTTTTATTGTGTATATTTATATTCTCTATGTAATGTTCAAAATTTATTTAACTGTTATTTGTTTTATTATATAGTGTAAGTGTTCTATTCTATAATATATTCGTATATGTAACACAATATTTATTAAAAATAAAAAATCTGTAAATAAAATCTTGGTTTTTGAATAATAAATTCCAATAATTCATGATCAAGGAAAAATCAATCAAAAATAAAAACATTCTTTCTAATATTTTATTAAACACCCTTTTGGTGTAAAATAGATATGTAAATAAAACCACTTGAAATCTCTATTAAATACAACAGATAATAATAAACACAATGAATAATCACAAATCTCCGGGAAATAAATCATTTCAATAAAAATTTATCAAAAAAACAAAAGGAAAACTCAAGGAAAACAGGTCTTAAAAATGAGAGTTAGGTTGAATAGTAGCATCTACCTTGAACCTGTCATTAAAGAATCATGTTTATCCAAATCCACATGGAATGAACATAAGGGGTCCACACAAGAATAATGATCTAAGAAAATAAAATTTATAATCCAAACCTATCTATAGTCTTGGCCACTATGGATGACTAGGAAGAACACATGAAAGAAAGAGAGGATAAATAATATAGATGAGTAAATGAGGAGAAACACATAAGAAATATAGATTTTAATATGAATTTATAACATGAATCAACATTGGGAAACAATGGGAGTTCTTTATAGTATGAACCCATAGTTTTGAGGAGTTTTTAGGAGAATGAGGGGGGAAAGTGTGAGAGTTTGGTTAAAACATCAATAATTAAAATAAGGTAAATTCATACTTTTTTAGAAAACTAAGATGTTTTATGGTTTCGTTTGATATGGTCCAACTATGTTGACCCCAATGGAATAAAATGTTAGTTATTAATATAAATACAACTCACATTAAATTTTCATATATTTTTTTCAATATTGGATGATAGGTATTTTTCCATGGTAGAAGACACTATACTAGCTATGTTCTATCCATGGAGAAGTTTGAGAAAATTTCAACACTCTAATGATCACATATGTTTGAATAGTTTAATACATTATTATACTATAATTACATTTAAATTTATTTTATTCATAATATTTTCAAATAGGAAATGGTATTTCTATAGAGAGATAATAGAAAAGAATAGTTCTAAGATTTGATATGTAAAATAGGCAACTTTTCATCTACAATTACTAATTTTTTTATGTATTTCTAAAAAATGTTATTTTTAATTGAAGAATTATTTCAAAAAAAATTAATAAACAATAAGTTATGGAATGTTTATAATTTGTTTTAATAAATATGAATGATATAATTTCAATCCATAAAGTCATGGACTTCCAAATGGTTGGATTTTTATAGACTTTTTCTTTATTTTTCATTCATTTTATTCAGAATACATGTTAAATGATCTTTTTTAATTTAAATCTTTTTTATGACACTTGAACTTACAATGGAAAAGAGATTAGATGCATAATAATTTAAATGGAAAATCATTTCATAAGTTTTATTGGATTTTAGTTTATTTTTAATATACATTTTACACTTGAAAATTGAAATTATAAATGTTTGTGTTGCTGCTTACTTTGGGCTACTAATTTTCTACTATTATACTATTTTATCTACTTCTATACTATTGAGAGGGGGATAAATATTTAAATTCTATTTACAAAATATATTTTTCTTGTTAGTTATTTAATAATCAATTTGAAAAATTTAAAAACATCATTTACTAAATCATTTATTCTAAAAAACTGACATAGTAAATGATAATTTAGGTTAGTTATAAAATATATAATGTGAAAATATTCCCCCAAATGAATTTATAACATCCATTTTTTTAATCGACATTAAAAAATTATTTACAAAGTATCATGTAATAAAATCATGTATGAATCATCATTAAAACCCAAAAAATCAATGTGAAAACGAATATTTTTCACTTGTGATGATTCAAAAGAGATCCTAAGGATTTACATATTAAAATGGAGAAACGTATCCTAAACTATATCAAAGGGACACTAGATTTTCATTTTAGACATTAAAAGAACATATCATTTTATATTTATTACTATTTTTATATATATTGTGTAAGAGATGATGGTGATCAAGAGTTTACTTCTAGAGGTGCATTCCTTATCAGAGGTAGATTTTTTTCTAGGGACTCCAATAAGTAAAATTATAAAACATTAAGCATAGAATAATCTAAATATTTCGCAATATCGTTTCAAGAAAACAAATGTTGATTATAAATTAATAACTTGATTAAATTATAGTGAATATTTCCTATCCATTCATGATTGGGTGTGATAATAAATGTGCAGTAAAATGGTCAAAGAATGTTTATATCAAGGTAAACTTCATCAATGATAAGGTTGAATGTTCTAATATTTCACTATATTATTTTAACTAATGAATAATATTGTGTATATCCTGAAGAATCCCCAAATTAAGGATTCCATTAATCACTTGAGAGTATAATTTGGAGTTCATTCTCACCCAAAATCCTTGAAATTTTTCTTATTTATTTTCCCTCTTCTATTCCTTTATGTTTTAAAAAAATGGTGATAATTTAACAAAAATCTAATTGAAAATTGGGAGACTCATATTTTCATAATAGGTGATGTTAAAGGGGGGATTTGGAGAAGAGAAATTTTCTTTTTAGTGGGAAACTTGATATGTTTGTATTTAATGTTTGTAGAATATTTGATTCATTATTCCATAGGATTCTAAAAAATAAAAAGGGGGATATTAAAGAAACATTGATTATTGGGGGAGATTATTTTTCATTTTGATTGAAGATCCCTTATGATGTAAATTGACATATGGGTATTTTTGAGTTGTTTTAAGTTGATTCATGGACAATATAACAATACTATAAAATCTTGGGTTAGAGAATTGTAACACCCAAGATTAAATTATAGTAAGGGGAAATTATATTTTAATATAAAAATAATAAAATTCATATTTTAATATTTTTAGGAAGAAAAATATTTATTTTATAGAATGTATAACTATTTTGAAATTAATTTTTAAAAACAAACCTAGAATGAATTTTTGAAATTTTCCCTTAGAAATTAACATTTTTGAATAAATGAAAATGGATTATTTAAATATTCATCATTTTAATTATAATAATATATTGTAATAAAAAAATTCACAATTTATTGAATATGAATTTTGTATAAATATAGATAAGGTCATATGAAGGTAAAAATGGAATATTTTTTAGAAAATTGTTTTCTCTCATAAAGCCATTTTTTGTTCAATAAGGCATTATGTCTAACCATTTTAATTAATTAAAATTAAATTTAATTATGAATTATTTAAATTAAATTTATTTTCCATTTATTAAACTATATTAATTTAAATACATTTAATGACGATTACTATTCAAAGAGTTAATATAAGATCATCTTATGTTGGAAAATATATTTCATGAAAAACCCATTTTTAACACATTTTTTGGTTTATTTTTACATTAAATTATGATAATTATATGAATTTAAATTTATAAAATGGATTCCAAGTTTTTAATAATATTAAATAATATTATTTAATATGTTCAACTTAATTTTTTGTTATAATCAATAGTAAAAACAATAAAAACTAATTATTGTGTTTAAGGTAAAGACCGGATTACGATGGGTTAATATAAAACTATAAGGTTACAAATGACCTAAAAACATACTAAAACCATATTTTTTGGTTTTATTTCACCCTTATAATATGATCCATTTTTTATCCATATGATTATAAAATTGATATAACATTATTGAAAAACTTTGAAAAATTACAAGAGTGTCACTTGCCACAATTATAAAAAGGGCACAGCCTCCCCTAGCTTATTCATAACTCCCAAAAAATTTATCTCAAACAAAAAAACATAATATGTCCCCAACTTCCTTATAATATTTTATTGGTGATTTTATTCCCAAAATACCAACCCTAGGGTCCATAATAAGACAACAAAATAAGGTTCTTCTAAGCAATGATAATTGCCTTTGCCAGAATTTTTCTTTTGAAATTCTTCTTTTACCTTAAAAAATTATTTCTAAATAATTAAAATAAAATAAAAAAAATTATCTTCTATATATTAATATGTTATTAAATTTATGAAATAATATTTTCACATCTCTTCTCCATTAAATGGGAAACAAAACCATCGATCATGTGTACGATGGACTACCACCTCGCGAACCGATGTAATTTGTTTTCCATCCTTAAATCACATGGATAGTCAATAATATACATAATGAATATATATTATACATTAGAAAATATATTAATTTTTTAAAATTAATATATCAACCACTTCCTTACCCCTTCCCCCATTAAAGATATGATAATGTCACTTGTGCGTAAGTACAGACTACCATCTCCACAAAGCGATTTGAATCATTTTCCTTGTAAATATGTCAATAATGATTCTAAAAATTTATCTATTGAGTAAATATTTAATTTATATCATTAATATAAATATTTATATTAGTTAAATATATCTTATATAAAAGAACTGGAACTTTCGTGACAAAATGATCATGGGGAAAAATGCAGTTAACACTTGAAACAATAGTAATAATGAAAAATTATTAATGAATGGGAGATAATATGTTACAGTTAGATCATATATGATATTATAAATATTAATATGGTTATATTATTAAGTAATAACGTGTTTAAAAATATTCTACCTGAGTTTAAATCATGTTGAACTGAAGATAAATGTGAGGTATGAGATTTCGTCTCAATTTCCATTCTATTAAGACATATTTGTTTTTTTGCACCTATTAACTTTTATTTGGTATATATTCTCCCCCATATATATAAATAAAATTAATAAATATTTATTCACAATTATTAATATTTTAATTCAATTTTATTCTTTGATGGAGTTATAATTAAAAAGTTACTAAATAGGTAATAATTTATTTTACAATATAACTTTATTTTAAGATTTCATACATTTTTATTCAAGAAATGTTATCATTTATCCTTCATAAGATATAATAATTTTATAATCATCAAGTTATTTAATTATTTTACATATTTTATTTCATATTTTACTATCTTTTGAATTTCAATCAATCAATGTAATGTTTAAAAGAAAACCTAATTTTATTTCCCTTTTTATTTGGAATATATTTCTTCCATATCTATATTTTTACAAAATTTTTATAAATAATTCCTTTCGTATTTATAAAATTATTTATTAAAGATATATTAATTTATCCTTGACATATAAAATTTTATGAAATGAATCTTTCTAATTTTTTTGAATGATTCTCTTTCAACATTCTTTATAAAATGTCAAAAGGGATGTTTTTAACGTATAAATTTTTATAGACTTCCCCACCGCTGTAGCCATTTTGATTAATTTATCTTCTTATACACATTTTCAATTTTTTATAATGAATATTATTTAATAAAATATTATTTTAATATTTCACTTCCATTTTTATTATTTTTTCAAAAGACGTGATTTATTATAAAACCTATATTTCCAATGAACCGATGGTCATCTCTAAACCCTTATTAATTTTGAGTTTATAAATACTCTTGAAACATTAAATTTATTGTGATAATTAGGATTTTAATAAAACTTAAATATCAATATTACTATATCATGTATATGATTATTTTCTTAATTGAACACCATTTTTATATATTGTGGTTTACTATGAAAGTTATTATATTAACTAGGGGAAATCTTGATAAATCTGTATTCTTTAATAAACAAAGATATTTATTGATAAGGAATATTTTTTGTGAATTTAATTGATCATTAAATTTATAATTAATTCATTGGAAATGAAATTATTGATGGTTCTAGGTTATAAATATCTTCTCAATGTAGTGGTATTCTCATGAGACAAATCAATTTTCTAAATTAAATGGGTATCTTGGTGTATACCTACCCATAAATTAAACTATCTTGGTGAAACATATTGATGGTATAGATATCATGATATCTAAGATCATGATGCACAGTATTAATAATTTCCTTCATTGAGAATTCTATTATGATTATCTATGAGATTATTTCATTGATATTATCCATGAATGCATTTTGGGATCCATTTATTGATAAAATGGAATGTGTTCTTAGTTATTTAAATTTTTTTATTAATTATTCCTTATCTAATCCGGATAGTTTCCATTGTATGTAAAAATTAATGAGAATTTGAGATCAACCATATTTTTTTCCATTCCCCATGATATGAAGATGAATCATTTTAATGAATTTCACAGATGTCGAAAATCTTCTTTTGTTATGTTTTATATTCTATTCCCAAGATATAATGTGTATCATGTTTTTATCTTATTATACAAAAATTATTATAATGATAATAAATTCTATAATATTACCATTTTATATTTTAAAATTTAATTAAGTAACCTCCATCTATGGGTAACTAGGGTCAGGGTTGTTATAGTCTCTCTCAGTATAGGTTTATTAGAAACATTAGGAACTAGATTTTAAAAAATATAGATTAGGGAAAATAACCCAATGATAACATTTGAGTATATATCAAATTGTGTAATAACATAATATTTTTTTATGGTGTAAAATGTTTAGTTTTTTTAGAAATACATCCCTGTCTGGATGCTAAAAATGGATGTGGCTCTGGAATAGTTGTATGGAGGTGTAATAACTATAAAAAGGGTAAATTGGGATTTCACATACTACACAAAAATGATCCTTACTAAGAAACTTATTTGATACTTATTGGGGATATGATTATATTGATTTATAATTTCATTATAAATCTTTATGATTCATTTGAAAATATTTTTGTTTTTTAATGATATTCCCAAAGAAAGAAATATTATGATTCTAAGATTAACAAAGAACATATTTTCAATTTATGTTATCTGTTATATCTGATTTAGATTTATATGTTATGATTTAAATTTCATTATATAATGATCTAATCTGCGATATTATATTATTTTGAAATGTAACATAGAATAAATGATGTTATCAATACTCATGGTCAATATAGAAATTTCCCTATCATTAAATCAAATATAACTGGTGTTGGAACAGATCAGATCATGGCTATATTAGGGAAGTTATAACAGGTTATTACTAATAAAATTTCCCAATAGGGGAAACCTATTATTATAATGTGTGATTCTATTTTTCTGTATCACTTCATATGACATAATCCCATATCAATTAGTGGGACTATTAATCTTGTGGTAGATGAGTAATGGATTTAAGTTCCTGCAAAACATATTTCTGACCATAGAATATGATGAAAAGGAAAAGGTCATATTGGAAGTATATTGTCTCAAGTGAGATACTAATCAATGGTGGTTATTTATCTAAAATACTAAGGTGGAAGAGGGAATATAACACGTGGAATGGATAACATTCAATGAAACATTTGTTGACCAAAATTTCCCTCATGATAAAAAAACAAGAGTGAAGAGAATGTTCATCAACTTAAATAAAAACAAATAAGAAAGTGTTTTATAGTATGAGGATACCTTTACAAGACTATCTAGGAATTCTGTAGATAACATACACAATAAAAAAAATACAATAGTGATAATTTCTTTGAAGTAATTAATCAATGTCTTCGAAGGGATATGGTTTATGATTGAATAGTTTTATGTTCCATCAAAACAGATATGTAATTATATATATCCTATTTATTCAAAGGGAATCAATAGAATAATTGCTCATATAAACACCAATAAAAATATAACGTGTCAAACAAGAAGAATAAAATGAAGCAATTCCCATCATATCAAAATTATGGAAAGAAAAATCTTAGAAAATTCCTGAAGGTTATGGGAGTATGTTAGAAGTTAGATGAAAAGGGTTACATGGATAATGAATTTAATGGAAATAAAGATACCACTATTATCCAGTGATTCATCTATAGATAAATGGGTCATTGTTGAAACCACCATCCCAAGCATCAAGGGAGGTTACCATAGAAGAGGAAAAGAGGAGAAGGCCAAGCTTATATGATCACTATGTCTAAAGTTGAAGTTACTAAAGATACGATGGTAGGTAATTTAATCATATTTTAAAATATATTTCTTTATTTCACTTTTGATCCTCTCACACATTTTTATCTTCTGATTTGTTTGTGAAAATTAAATATTTCTCTAGCACATTAAGAAGGACATTGTTAGTCAATACTTATAGTGTAAATCTCATTATCACATGGATGTGTCAAGATGTTCCCATTATGATACATAAACATTCTCTATTATTGTAATTTATTTATATATATATGGTTTAATTTTATATAATCCTTGGTATAGAATGTATTTCAAAATATAATTCAAATTTTTATTATAAAGAGAATGAAATTATAATTCATGATAAAGATATGGAACTTATTATCTTTAGAGTGGATACATCATCATCTGGGTCATGTAATGATCCACCACAAGTAGATATTCTGATTGGGATTATTAGAGAAGAAGATAATACATGATATACATGAAAAAAGGTAATCTTTAAACTGAGGATGTACCTATTGTATAGGAATACATTGAAGTATTTACAATGGAATTACCTGGATATAAGTTAGAGTGTAAAGTATATTATTTCATTGATTTGATCCCAATGCAATCCCAATATCAAAAAATCCCTATATAATGGATACTACAGAGTTATTAGAGTTGAATAAATAACTTGAGGAGTTCCGTGATAAGGGATTTATTCTCTTAAGTATTTTACCTTGGCGAGCCCCTATTCTGTCCATTAAAAAGAAATATGGATCCATGACGATGTGTATTTTCTATAGAGAAATCAATGCTATTATAATAAAGAACATGTGTCATCTATGTTTTATTTGTGGCCTATTTGATCAACTTCTTGGAGCTCAATATTTTTCACATACTGAACTTCATTTTGGGTATCATCAATTGTGATTAAAGGAGGAAGAGATTCTTAAGATAGAATTTCTAATGAGGTATGCAAATTATGTTTCATAACATCCTCCCCCAAAATATTACCCCTCTTTTTCCAAAAAATGAGAGAAGGGAGGTGGTTACTAACCAAGTCCTTCTTGTAGTAGGTGTTGGGTTGGAGACTAGCATCAAGAGTATAATAAGCATGAATATGGGAGGCACTACCCTCTATGAGAAACATGCATAAGTGATAGATAATAAGGATAAACTACTAAAAACCTACTCATACATATATATATAAATAAATCACAAGTGGAAACATGCAATTTCAAACAATAATAAAACAACTAAAATAAAAATTACAAGTTCCAAAATGGTAAAGATGGAAGTGACCAAGAATCCCAAATAGCTAATAAAAAACCATGAGCTAGTAATATCCAGCTGGACCTCCAACATTCTTTGGCTGAACTGAAAATAGTTTTTATATATACATTTTGTGAGAATAATAATATACTTAGTAGGATCCTCCTTGGAGCCTCCTGTGAAAAAGATAAAAAATCATGTTAAAGCATTGTCAACAATAATGAAACTAACTCATTAGCTAAATAGGTATAGAAAATACCCATAGTTTCCATGGATAATTCTCACCAAGTATATAACAAAAGAGAGAGTATAATATAATAATGAAACATCAAGGGTACCCCAATTATTTTTCCAAACTGGTTGTCCACTCAACCCCAAAATCACACGTTTGGAGCCATCTATCTCTAAAATAGGTCATCCCAAAGGCACTTAGGAAAGGCATCACAAAATGAACGTCGCACATCACATCACCACATCATCCCATATCACATCACTATATATAGTAACCAAGTAGGTTTTGAGAGCCACTATAACATGTTTGACATGTGTAAAACATCTGGTATTATACCTCAAGCCATTACATCCCATTCATTGAGTAAGGTACCAAAATCCATCACAACCTATACACATCATACCAATATTAATACTTTGTAAAATATATCTGGTAATACCTGTGTATAAAATAATCACAAGACATTACATTCCTATACACACACATATGGGACAACTATTCACCTTGCATACTAGCATAAGTAAGTACCATGGAAATAGATTTGGGCTAGAGGGGGCACTTAGTCATCCATACTCTAACCAATATATTGGAGAAAACACCCTCCCTAAGTCCACTAGGTTTCATTCACCCTAACCCACATGTTTTGGGTAACATATGAGATCATAGAATATACATGATATAAAATATCTCACAATAACACTATGGGCATAAACTAGTCATAGAATCAACTGTAGCTATTTTCACTCTGACTCTCAAATTCTACTACTAAGACAATATATCTTATAATCATACAAGAATTTAGAGAAAAAAATTGTTTAATTATTTTTCTTTAATCAATTTTTTTCATTAATTAATTCATTAACCATTCATTAACCTTTAAAATCATTCAAGATTATATTAAATTAATCATAGGGGTAAATTACATGCCTTCTAGGTATATTCCAAACTCAGTCCACTGTTTATCAAGATTATCATATTTTATACTTCTTAATTCCATAAAAAAGAACCTCATGGGTTAAGAAATGTTTATTCATTATTATCATTATTCTATAAACTAGGTACTCTCGGAATACCATCCAAGACTACCACCAAGAGGAAACATGTAACCAACCACATCTAGCTACCTAAAGAAGTGGTGAAAAGAATGCTGTTAAAAAAAGAAACTCACCCATCATCCATTAAACAGATTCATAAGAGAGCATACCAGCTCTCAGCATCACATCAATGAGTATTCTTGGATTTAACTCATCCCATCATCTCTAGTTTCATAACCGACACCCACATGCATATCCCATGAATCTCACCATCAAGGGCATCAGCTATTACCATGTCATTCGGGCCTCCCATCCCACATCACATCATCCCTATGAGGATTATTCATCCTGGGATCATATCACATCTGGGCCTCCCTTCCCCATGTCATATCACATAGAGAATATCACATCCACATAACATAATAAAAGAAATAGGAAACAAAAAAATCATATCAAATAGGGAATACATACCCAAAAACAAAGTATCATGCCTTCACACATAAATAATGTCTCATAGCTCTAAACACAAGGCACTCAGCCTTCTCAAAAAAATGAATAGCTTAGACCCTAGAACATATTTTTATTAAACAAACAATTTTTATTATATTTTTAATTAAACAATTCATTCACAATTTCAATCTATGGTCAACCTAAAGCATCAATCTAGAACAAGACATCAAAATATTAAACATGTTCTATAAAATTTCAACCAATTTCATCAAAATGTGAGAAGTACCATTCTCATTCAACATGAATTTTATTATTATCAAAAAAAATAATATCCCTCACATCATTTTTCAATACCAATAATCATTTGGAATATCGTTTTCAATTAAACATGTGCATTGCAACAATAGCATCACCATATAATATAATAAAACACTATATTACAAACATTCCTCTTCTTCGAATATTCTAAAGTCAATTAATAAATTAAATTAAAATTTTAATTATTTATCAATTTCCCCATGCTACTATGACCATAAGAACATGATAAAAATAATATCATAGAAGTCACACTATCTTTAAATTCAAGAGGCAAACCGCTGTCACGGTATAAAGAACATCACCATGAAATCCCTAACTAATTATTTATCAATTTAATTTAATAATATTTAGGCTATTTCCATTACCATAAAAATGGTTAAACCATGCTCAATTTATAATTTCGTGTAAAGAAATAGAGAAGAAACGAATCCTTTACCTTAAACACATCAACATTCATCACACGAGAAAGAGCCAACATTATTGATCTCTCATCACCAATCCCATAAGGAAACTATGATATCCAAAATATTTCATTCCATAGATACACTAAAAATAAAAAATAAACTTCAATAGAATAGTAGAGATCAAGAATCATATAATAGTGAGAATAAATGGGAGGAAATGAGACCAATCAGGTAGAACCCACTAGAAAACAAAAAAAAAATAATTCACCTTCGATCACCACTAATTGAAGACAGAAGGTCAGGAATTAATCCCTAATGAAAATAATCCAAAATGAAAAAGGAATGTGTCGATGGTCATAAGAAGTCAGGAAGAAATGGTTGGGTTTGAGGAAAACCATGAGCATTTTATAATTTATAGGCTTTCTATATATGTTATTTATAAAGTGTGAACCCCGTTCACCTCATATAAATGTCAGGTTTCAGATCTCACTAAAAACACATCACCTATGATCATTTAATCAAGAATATTTACACTCTATATAACATCCCTTGAAATATCCTCAATAAGACATGATCCTCTTCCAGGACATGAATGGGTCAAACCTAAGTTGTGAATAAAAAACACATAGTGTGAAATATTTACACTACGATTTATACATACATCCATCTTTTTAGAAGCTGATCACCTCTAGACCCACTCTAAGCCACCTATAAGCACTAAGATCATCGTAATCACATAAAGGGTTATTATAAATAGATCTAAGAGCTTATGTTAGTTATACATCAAAAAAATATCATCCCTAATAATTTAAAACCCAACCCATAGAGAAAAATAAAGAGGGTTCATCTGAATATCTACCCTATGAGATACCTCTCAAGGATCTCTCCATCATGAGAACTCAACCGTATCATCATAGGAAACACAAAAAAACATTATATAGTACTAAATAGTTGCTAAAAACTATTCTGAGTGATACACCTATCATGAAAGAGTAAATACATAATGGAAATAATAGGAAACTATCTCATAAACCATAAAGGTTCAACAACCACAACTATCATTACAAAAAGAGAATAGTGAAATGTCAAAAAACATAGGGCACTCATTGCGCATTTTTGAATCAAACACCAAGGTACTCTCCTTCACACCATTGTGTTGCCTTACGATACTAACAAATGGAATAGCATTCCCACACAATACCTTTTCTTAGAGGTCCTAGATATCACAAGCTTCTCCTTGAACATTGAATCATCATTAAAATCAATCTCACCCCAATCGATTACATGGGAATCATTATGATTGTAATTAAAAATCTATGGTACATTAAAATATTTTTTATCTAGATTATCTATAGTCTAAATTCTATCTGATGTGTTATGGCTGCAACACAACCCAACACCTCAAAAATCCAAACAAAATTGGGAAAAATCCCACTCCCATGTCCAATCATATGCTTCTCATGATGAGGAGTCACCTTCATGAACACATTATTTCTAATGTGGTATTATAGATGTCTCCTCTTATGATCTCCATAGTATATATGATGATTCTATACTATCTTTATCCTCTTGAAAATTACATGAACCATCTCTGTTGTATTATCTACCTGTTCCAACCCAATAATTTTTTTCTTTATGACCCCAATCCCGTATAATGAAAAACATCAAGGCTAATCATAAAAAATATTCAAACATCAGTATACCAATGGTGGATTGGAAAATATTATTTAAAAAACTCAAACAATGGTAGGTTCCTCATCCACGAACACCCAAAATCTAGGCCACAAGAGCATAACATGTCTTCAAGAGTCTGGATGGTATGCTCTATCTGACAATTCATCTACATAAGAAAAAAGGGGTTAAGGAATAATAGAGAACCAAAAGAATGTTGGATACCTCTCCATAACATGGATGTAAAATAAGGATCCCAATAAAAGATGATAATCCTTAAGACATTGTATAGTCAGACCACCTCCTCCAGACACTTCCTTGACAAAACTTTCACTAAGATTGACTCACTGATCACTATAAAGTTGGTTGATTTTGTAAAATGTTCCACTATCAACCATATAGCATTAAAAACTCCTTGATCTCAAGGTAAACTAGTAAATAATCCCATCAAGATCCCCCCCCACTTCAAATGGGGATCATCTAAGGGCTGGAGCAAACCAAAGGGAATATGATTATCGTTCATCTCCTTCTGGACGACTAAACATCGATAAACAAACACTGCAACTTCATGTTTCAACCTAGTATAGCAAACATGGACTCTCAATTCTTGGTACATCATTTTCACGCCATGATATACCTCCAAAGTAAAGTGATGGAACTCACGGAGAACCATCTCAGACATCTCTGAAGGAATGAAAAAGATTACCTAGAATAACACATAGTGTTGTTAATCATCAAACCAACCGTTAGGAGAATTTCCAAAAACAACTCAAACTCTCCAGATCTCCAAATTATAATCCCATAAATGGGACTCCTCCTCCTACATCACCAATGATGATTTCACTTTCATCTAGAAAAGAAAACCTCTACCTCCATCCTCTCCGATTTCTAGATGCATCACTGAGAGTTCATCTATTACTATCTAGGAATCTCTAGATTCATGAATTGTATCACTAAATGAATTCATACCCATCACATTGGCTGAAACATTTCCCTTCCATGTAATATATGAAATATCAATGTCATAATCATGCAACAATATCATCCTCTATCATTGATGCCTCTTCCTATCATGCTAGGATAATATAAACCTTGGGATTTTATGATTAGTAAAAACCAGAAAATGATCACTGATAAGGTAATGCTTTCACAACATCAAAGTAAACATATCTAATACCATCTCAGCATTATGGGTGAAATAGTTATGATCATGGGGATGAAACTATTAAAAACCATCAGAAAAAAGTTGATATCTTCTAGATTAGAATGCATCCAAATCCAAGATGTGATGTATCACAGAAAACCTCAAACTGAACTCTCCACTAGAAAAAAATGGATTAGAGCACTAAAAAACATCTCCAGGCACTCAAAATATGGCTAATAATGGTCAGTATATAAGAACTCCTAATACTTATGGGTCAGGGTTTTCATAGGAGTCACAGGATGAGATAAGACGGTTATAAACCTTCTACAATATCATGTAATAGAAAGGAATCTTTATCCCTCTTCCACAATATTAGGGGATACCCAAGAAACAACTACCTATATCTTCAAAGGATTCACATCAACTCCCAACATGAACATTACGTTCCCCAGGAAACAAAAATTGTGTGCACAAAAATAAAACTAAAAAAACATCCCAAACAATTGCTCATAATGAAGAACTCCCAAAATAGCATGAAGATGCTCGACATGATCCTCCTCAGATGTGGAGTACACATGGTTGTCATTAATGGAAAACACTATGAACTTATCCAAGAACTCTATGAACATTATTTTCATCAACCCCATTATCATGTCTAGAGAATTCATCACACCGAATGACAATACAATTAACTTAGAATTCCCATGATGAAAATGGAAAGAATACTTATGAATATTCACATCATTCATCAACTTCTGATGATATATTAACTAAAGATTGATCTTTTAGAACCAACTTGATCCCTTCATCTAATTGAATAAATCATCAATCCATGTGAGTAGGTTGTATTTATTCACTATCACTTGGTTTAAGTGATTAAAATATTTAAAAATACACAAACCACCACCATACATCTTCACAAAAAAACTGGTGCACGCTAAGGTGACACACTTAGCCCAAAAAAATCCATGAAAAAAACATCAAAAAATCTTTATATATATCGAAACTCATAACGTTCCATCCTATATAGAGACATAATGTTAGGAGACACACGTAGATGTAGCTCGATCTCATACTCTATTGCCAATCATGGGGTTAATTCTATAACCTCCTCTAGAGATTCACCAAGGTACTCTTCTAAAACCCTAGGAAACACTGACTATAGAACCTCTAATGAAATAACAATAATCTCGACCATCAAATTAGATAAGTATGGAACACTACTTTGAGCTATCTAGGGGTATAATTCAACAATAAACATTGTTGTCTCTTCTTCAGCATCATAGAACACAACCTACCTCTTTGTGAAATACAAGATATCCTACACCTAATACGACATATCCATGTTGAGGATGATTGCATATGGATTTATTTATAAACAGAAGAAATATCCACAAGAGTAATGCTTCCCCTAAACTATCTCATAGTGTCTACATACATCATAAAAGTCAACTCAACCTCCAAATAGCATAGTCAACACCAAGGGAACGTGAAACCACATTACCTCAAGTCAAAAATCATGGATGAGGGTAGGTGATATAAAGTATTACTTTTATCCCCAATAAAAAAAGTATATACTCATATAGAAAATAAGAAAATGGTACCGTGAATGATGTTCGGCTTGCACTATACTAGAAATGATAAAGCATGAAGCTGACCATGGAAAACTCTATGACCTCTCTTGTCATGACCCCCTCCCCACAATGATACAGAAATGATGGGAGATATATTGTGACTACCTAAGTCCCGCCTCCAATAGGACTTGGGATGCAATCTAGCACCGAGGGTATAGTAAACATGGAGATGGGAGGCATTTCCCTCTAAGAGAAACATGCAGAAGATATATAAAAGAAGGTTGCACCAAACAACAACTTCTCAGACCTATATATATAAATAAAACACAATTGACACCATTTAAAGTAATAAAATACTATAACAACTCAAATATAAACTAGAATTACAAAAAAGGTAAATATGATAGTGACCACAAACCCCAAATTGCTCATGAAAAACCATGAGCTAGTAATGTCCATCCCGATCACCAACCTTCTCCAGATGACTTGAAAAAACGTCTATATATATATAAGGTGAGAATATTAGTATATTCAGTAGGATAATCCCTAAATCCTTTCATGTAGAATATAAATAAATCCTACTTAATCATAGTGAACAATAGTAAACCTAAATCATAACCTAAATAGGAATACTAAGTTCCCATCCCCACACAGTATATCTCTCACCAAGGATCTACATAAAAGTGAGCATATAATATAATAATAAAACATCATGGTTACCCTTTTCCCACTTCCCCACTAGTTTATGGGTCTTCGCAAACATTTTACGTCCCGATACATCTCTCTCCAAAATCAATTCATCCCAAATACACTTATAAAAGCAATAAAAACATGCACCCCGTGCATCACATAACCACTACCTCCCATATCAAATACCCACATATAGTAACCAAGTAGTTTCTAGGAGCCACCATATCTTTTATAACATATATCGAATAGTAGGTATTATACCTCCAGCCATTATAGCCCGTGCTTTGAGTAAGTACCTCAATCCATCACAACCTATACTTTTCATACTAATAATAATACTTTGGATACTATATCTAGTAATAAATGTGTGTGAAATAAAAAAATCCATAACAATCCTCTACAGAAAAACAAAGGAAATCTAACTGTCATAAATACCAGCACAAGTAACTACCAAGATAAGAGAGTTAGGCCAGAGGTGGTTGTCATCTGTCCTTCCTCCCACTAGGATGTTAAGGAAAACACCCTCCCATATTCCACTGGGTTTATGTTTCCCTAACTGACATGGGTAGGATAGTGTATGAAATCATATAATATACATGATATAATATAGCTCACAACCACACTATGAGAATAACCTAGTCTTACACTCAAATGCATCTAGCATCACTCAGTCTTCTGGAATCTAATGTTAACACCAGATATCTTATGATAACACAATAATATAAAAGAGTTACATTAATTTAATTATTATTTTTTAATTTCCTTCCATTAATTAATTCATTAGTGATTAATTAACCATTTACATTATTACAAATTACATTACATAAAATTACATAACATTAACCAATATATTAAATTCGATTCCCTCCAGGCATAATCCAAACCAAGCCCATGGTTTATCAATAATGACATATTTTAAGAATTTTCATTCCAACATAAAAAACCACATGGGTTAAGAATTATTTAATCATCATTATAATCATTCCAAATCTAGGTACTCTAAGAAATCCATCCTAAGCTACCACCAAGAGGAATCATGAAAACAACACACTCATCTGTCAAAATTAGTGGGGAATATAATATAGGTAAAATAATAAAATCACCCATATGAAATTAAACAAATTCAAGTGAGCATATCATATCTCAACATCTCATCAATCGCTAAGCCCAGATTTACCTTATTCTATCTCCTCTGGTGAAATCCCTAAACCCCACATGTATATGTTGATGCATCTCACCATCACAAGTGTCAACTTTTGCCAAATGATCCAAGCCTCTCAACCCATATATCACTTAATCCATCCCATGCTCATCCATACTAGGATCACATCACATCTGGGCCTCCCTTCCCTATATCATGTCATCCATAAATGGACCATCTATACTAGTCTCACATCACAAGTCTATTATCTAGAGAAAATAACAAAATAATTAGGAACAATAAGTAATATATAGATAAACTGGGTGCTCAAAAAAATCATTCAACCTTCTCATGAAAATGGTCACTCGTTGCTCCAAAACAAGGCACTCTGTCTTATCAAGAAAATGGGAAACATGGGCCCTAGAAAATCATCTTTTCCCACAACTGGTTCTTATTAAATTTTTTAATAACAGATTCATCATTTACATATTCTAAAAATAGGAAGCCCGAGGAATCAATCTATAACAAGTTATAAAAGGAAAATCATGCTCTTAGAATTTATTTTTGGTTTCAACAACCCTAGAGAAATACCATTCTCAATTAACACGCCTCTTAAATTATTATCATCAAGAAAAAAATGATTCAAAATTATTTATCCATCACATTAATCACATGGCAGATTAATTTCAATTAAACATGTGCATTGCATCAATTTTATAATCATCAAATTTCATTATCCACAAGATTACAAACATGCATATTCTTTACTTTTTAACCAAATAAATTATTTAATTCCAGTTCTACATTCTTTAAAAGTTTTCACATGTTAATATAAGAATAAAAACATAATAAAAAATCATAAATCATAGATATAATACTATGTAGTAAACTGGATGAAAACTACTATCACATTATAAAGAAACAAAATCGTCAACATGTGATTGCAGCCAATTTCTTTAATCTGGATCAATAATTATTAGGTTAATTTAATTTTCATACAAAGGGATAAATTATGATCAATTTGTGATTTCACATAAAAAAAGAGAATCAATGAATCCCTTAACACAAAATCCATCTGCATTCTTTGTGTGAAGAAAGATCATGTTACAGATCCCCGATCACCTCTCCCACAAGAACTACATCTATATGAGGATGCCATGGAAATATAAAACCAACAAAAACCAAGAGAAACCTAATTAGAAACAAAAGATATAATTTTCTATCTCTTGGAAATAATAATGGTAGTAAATTAGATAAAACTGGGAGAACCCTCTAGAAAATGAATGACGAACACACCTTGTATCACCATGAATCGTAGACGGATGCCCATGCATTTTTTCTCATCGAAGAAATCTCGAAATGTTGAAGGGAGGATACATTTTTCACTATAAAAGGGGTTTGACCATAGTGTTTGAAGAACTAGAGTGTCTGAAAACAATTATAAGAGTGATGTACAGGAGATTTACACAATGTGTAAATCATTTACACATCGTGTAAATGTCAGGGTCAAATCTCACCAAAAAATTAATTGAGTTATTATTTTAAAACAATTAAAATTAACACATTGTGAACTATCCCTACACAAGACATGAACTAAAAATACATGGAGTTTAAGCTTTACACATCATGTATTCACCATTCTTCTAGAATTTCCCATCCAAACCCCTTCATACAACTTATATGCCTCCTCTAAGCTCCACAATCCTCGAAAACATGCAATGAGTGAGTCTACTCATATTCAAGACCATAAAATAGATAACCTTCAATTAATTATAATCCCCAAGAATCCAAAACCAAAATAGAGTGAAAAATAAAAGGGTTCATTAGAACATCCACCTTGTGAGATACCTCTCAAAGACCATTCCATATTAGGAGATCTATCATCTCACTCAGAGAAAACAATTTCATAACCATGCAATAAAAAGAAACAGATTACAATCACAATACTAAGGGAGATACCTCTCAAACGATATAAAATCAACAATAATATATATAATAAGACTATCTAATAAAAAATAAAGTCATCATCCATAATAGAACAAAATTATAAGAGAAGAGTTAAACATCAAATATCTCATAGTACTGATCATACATATAAAAATCAAGTTCCCAGATACTCTCCTCCATGCCACTGTGTCTCCACATGAAATCAACCAAGGGAATAACATTCCCATGAAAAATATTCTCCTGGATGTCCTAGATCTCTATAGGCCACTCTTCAAAGACCAGATCATCATCAATATTGATCTCTCCCCAATCGATGACATGATATTCAAAAATTAGAAAATGAAAGAAATTTGACACATGAAAAGAATCGTGTATATGGATAATCGTCAGATGAATTCTTATCCATTATAGAATATCCCAACATGAGACAAAACCTCAAAAGGCCTACCAAACAATGGTGAATTCTTTCACCCATGACCAAACATTCACTACCAATGAAAGGGAGTCACCTTTGGGAACATGTGATCCCCAATGTTGAACTTTAGAGGTCTACTTCTCTGATTAGTATATAAATTTTTATGATCATGTGCTACCTTTATCCACTAATGAATTACCTAAACCATTTTTTCATACTTTTTACCAGTTATAACCAGAGAATATTAGCCTCGCTGACCCCAGTCCAGCAAAATGAACAAAGTAAAGGTAAACTGTACAAAGCTTCAAATGGAATCATACCAACAGTGGAGTGGAAACAATTATTATTATAAAAATTGACCAATGGTAGGTGACCTATCAATGAACCTCCAAAATTCAGGATACAATAGTGCAACATGTCTTCAAGAGTATAGAAGGCCCGCACTTTCTGACTGTCTATTTGTAGATGAAAAGAAGTGCTAAGGAATAATTGAAAAATAAAATCATGATGGAGATATATTTACACACTGAAGGTAAATATAGGATCTAAAATAGATATGATCATCTTTGGGAATTTTTAAATTATCACCACCTCCTCTAGATACTACGTTGAAAAAACCCACACTGTGCTCGAATCTTTGATCTCTATAATGTGGGATGATTTCATCAAATGATCCACTATAACCCATATAACATCCTAGCCTCCCTGATATTGAGGTAAACATTTAGAGAAGTCTAATAATATGTCCTCCCACTTCCAATGGGGTATATCTAACAGCTATAACAAACTACAGAGAACATGGTGCTCGACCATCACCTTCTAGCTGATAAAACATCCAGAAACAAACTTTTCAACCACATGATTCAACCCAAGCAACCAAAATTGTCCTCACAAATATCGATAAATCTTGGTCATTCTTATATGTAATGATAAATTAAAACTAGGTAACTTCAGAAGAAACATATCATGAATCACAAAAATAATGAAAATAATTCCCTAGAACAACACTCAATGATGTTCATCCTCCGATCAATCATCGGGGGAATCACCAAAAACAACTTTGTCTCTCAATACATCCACCTCAAAATCCCTCAACTGGGACTCCAACACCTGCTTCACCAAAGATAAATGCACAATCATTTATAAAAGACAGCCTCTTCCTTAAAACTCTCCAATATCAAGATGCATCAAAAATACTTCTTCTAACACCCTCCAAGAATCCCCATATTTACACCCATCTTTACTGCGTGACTTCTTGACCGATGCATGAGGCAAAAAATTTCCCTTTACCATCATATATGATATCTCAAAGTCATAATAATGATTGAATTCCATTCACCGACACTGACTAAAGTTCTATTTTTGCTAGGATAAGGCATACCCTGGGCTCTTATAGTCAGTAAAAACCACAAAACGCTCACCAATTAGGAAATGTCACCAAAAATTCAAAGAAAACACAACTACCTCCAACTCAAGATCATGGGTTGAACAGTTACACTCATGGGGATGTAAATAATGAGACCCATAGAAATAACTAATCTCTACTGTAATAGAACACATCCCAAGACAAGACGTGAAGTGTTATAGAAAACCTTAAACAAATCTCACAATACTATAAAACATAGAATTGGAGTTCAAAACAACTTATCCTTTAGGTACTGAAAAGATTCTTGACGCTAGTCAGTCCACAAGAATGCTGGATCCTTCCAGGTTAAGGCTCTCAGAGGATTCATAACCAAAGATAAATAGTCTATGTTCTTCCTGTAATAGTCAATAAGGCTATGGAAACTCTACACCTACACCACGTTAATGGGTGATTCCCATGACAAAACCACCTCTATCATAAAATAAACTACAACTAAACCATATTGAGACAAAAAATTTCCCCAGAATAAAACTTCATGATCCCCAAACTCACATTTTAAAATCATTCAAAATAGGTTCTCATTAAGAAGGACCCCCAAAATGGCATAAAGATACTCTTCATGCTCTTCCTCGGATGTGAAGTATAGAAAGATTTGGTCGAGGAAAACCACAAAAAACTTATCCATGAAATATATGACAAATTTATTCATAAAACCCATGAAAATATCTATAGAATTCATCTCACTGAATGGAATCACAATGAAGTCATAATTCCAATGATGACAATGGAAATTAGTCATCTAAATATCTTTATCATTTTCCCACATTGGATAATATCCTGACAACAAATCAATCATCAAGAATAAACATGCTCCCTTAAGATGATATAATAAGTCATTGCTTCATGGAAGAGGGGAGGAGTTACTCATGGTCACTTGGTTCAAGTTATGTTAATCAATACAAATCCACAAACTACCATCAACCTTCTTCATGAACAAAATCGGTGCACCCTAAGGTGACACGCTCAACTGAAAAAAAAAATGTTGCAACATATCATCGATATTTAGTAACTACTCTCTGAACTAGGAAGGCACCATCAAATACATATAAATATATATAAGAGACACGCCTATTTTTAGCTTGATCCCAAACTCAATCTCCCATAGAGGGGGTAACACTACAACATCCTATAGAAGGACATGAGGGTACTCTTCCCCAACCCTATAAATCACCAACTGTTGAACCGCTGAAGATATTTGAATCAACTCATATATCAATGATGAAAAATATAGAACACACATATGACCCATAATAGGGTCTCATGTGCCAAAAAAACACTACTGGATCTCCACCGTCATCATAAAACACAACCTATCTCCTGAAAGAATCCATGATATCCTGAAATTAATACAATAAATCCATAACAAGGATGATTTTATATGGATGTATCAACAATCATGGGTAATATCCCCAAGAGTGGTACTACCCTAGAACTAACTCAGTGTCTCTACATATTTGATATAAGTCTGCTTGACCTCTAACTTGTGTAGTCAACGTTAGGTTCACCAGATGCCTCTCTACCTCAAGTTCCATATCATGGATGAGGTTATGTGATATAAATGAATTTGTATATATTGAATCAAACAAAGCATGAAACCGCGTAGAAAAAAAGAAAAGGGTACCTGCATTGATGTGATCTTTTCTCTGAGGATGAGAAGAATCTTGGGGTTGTACTCTACCTGCCTCTTCCCCACAATACTAATCCAAAATAAGAGAAACCTTCTACTATTTTTTCGTTTTAAATTTCATCAATGGTGGAACCTTAACTGGAACAATTAGCACACCCTGACTGCTCATAAAATTCAGGCACTCTCACCCCTAATGACCTCAGCCTCCATAAGAAAAACACAAGTTTGATCCTTTGGAATAGGTCTGAGAGCCACCTCTCGCCGAAAAATTAGAAGATCAGGGTTAGGACCTAAACCCATTTGACCAAAAACCCTTATATCTATGAAACTAAGAAACCTATAAAATATATCATCTTCATGGGAAATCCTGAAGACTCCCCTCTCGCAACGATCTGGTTCTGTCTAGCATCCTCTCAATAACCTATCCTCTTGCAAGCACCTCAAGATATATCTTCATCATAAATAGGGTGACTTGGCATTGGATATCAACATTCAAATAATACTCAAAATTCCTCACCATAGACACCAAATCATTCAATAGGTCTAAATCATATCACAAAAGGGTCATGAAATGGATCTTTAACTCTAACACACTGGAGCTCCCATGTCGAAGGGTAAGAATATCCTGGTGGCTTGTCTCCATCACTTTCAAATAAAGAAACAATGATCTGAATTGGTCCTAGAAAATATCTCACAAGACTCCTAACTCCTCACAATCCTTGAGGAATAATAAACACCACTACCTTTCTTCCCCACATAACATCGTTAAATACACTGAAACCCAGTTCTCCTTCTATGAATAGATCATAATAAAATTTAACTCAACCTAAGACAACCATTAATCTCTGAAATCATCTAAAATATATCCTTTATACATATTCCAACTATGGTGACGAAAACATAAGAGTTTCTTCCTCTATGTTTCATCATCATCAACCTCCACTCTACAGTGATCTGCTGGCACATCCAACTAAACATCTTCAAAACAAACCTGATGAAGATGTCGACCTGGTACGATACCTATAATAAGAAACAACTGTTATAACACCTGAAATCTATAAATTGAATATTTAAAATTATTTAATTGTTTATTTTATTATCTTTTTAAGGTTTTAACATATCCCATGTTCTAACTATTACAAACACATATGAAAATAAGAATAAAGCATGATCCTTTCCTAGGTATCTACCTTACAACCAATATCACTTCATTTAGTAGGATAAGTAAACTTAATGGAATGTGCATTAGATTATAGGAGGACCTAAATACCCATGTCTATACTAGTCACTTGTGCTTACATCACTTCTTAATTTAGAAAAAATTGTTTCCCTACCAACCCTTGCAACTTCGCATGCGTCTAACTCCAAACTCCATAATATCCCCAAACTAAACCTTTGATACCACTCTGTCATGACCCCTCCCAAGAAAGGTACCACAATGTAGGGATAGATATGGTGACGACCCGAGACCCACCTCCCATGGCCCCGAGTGGCTGAATAGCACCGATGTATAGTCAACATGCATATGGGAGGCATTACCCTCCAAGAGAAACATATAGAAGAGATTGATAACAATTTTATACCAAACATCACTTTATTAGTCATATATATATATAACCCAAGTGAAACCATGCATTTTCAAATTGTAAAATAACAACTAAAATAGAAACTACATGTACCAAAAAGGTAAAGATGGCAGCAGCGACCATACATCCCAAATAGATCCTGTAAAACCATAAGCATGTAATATCCAGCCTGATCTCCAACCTTCTCTGTCTAACCTGAAAAAAATATATATATATATTTCAGGTGATAAAAACTGTATACTCATTAAGATCCTCCATGGATCCTGTCGTGAAAATATAAATAAATCATTCTAAGGCACAATGAACACCAGTAAAACTAACTTGTCACCTAAACATGTATACTGAGTTCCTAGCTTCACCATGGCTAACTCTAACCATGTTTAACCTAAAGGGAGAATAGAATATAATAATTAATCATCAAGGGTACCCCACACCCCCTTACCCACTATTTTTCCCCTGTACCCCAATATCACACATCGTGATCTATCTCTCTCCAAAATAGTCCATCCAAAAGTCACCTGGGAAAGGCGTCACAACATGAACCTTATGCATCACATCGTCACATTATCCATTATCAAATCACCATATATAGTAACCAAGTAGTTTTTGGGTTCCACCATAGCCTTTTTTACATTTATCATACATCAATTATTATACCTCAGACCGTTATAACCCGTACACTGAGTAAGAAACCACAAGCCATCATAGCTTATACACATCATACTTGTAATAATCCTTTGGATACTATATCTGATAATACATGTGTGTGAAAAACCACAATCCATCAATGAACTCTACCCACATATATTTGAAAACGAAATACCATGAATACCAACACAAGTAACTACAAAGAGAATAGAATGAGGCTAGAGAGGGAAGTTAGCCATCCATCCTCCCATCAGGATGTTGAACAAAACACCCCTAGGGTCCACTAGGTGTCAGTCACCATAACACTATGGGTGGGACATTATATGAAATCCCATAATATAAAAGAATTAATATAGCTCATAGCCACATTATGGGAATAACCTAGTGTTAGAACAAATTACAGCTAACATCGCTCGGTCTCCTAGTTTATACTGCTAAGACAATATATCCTATAAGCACAGAATCATTTAAAGAGAAACATTAATTACTTGTTTTGTATTAGTAATTTACATTAATTTATAAAATCATTAGACATTAATTAACCATTAACATCATTCCACATTAAATTACATTACTAATCAACATAAATTCCATGACCTCGAGGAATAATCAAAACTGATTCCATGGTTTATTAAGATTATCATCTTTTTAGCTTTTACATTCCATAAACACCACCCTATGGGTTAGGACTTATTTATTAATTATTATAATCATTCCCTAAACCAATTAATCGTTTAAAACCATCCAAAGATACCACCAAGTGTAAACTTTCATGTAATCACATATGGCAGACTCATGTCGTGGGGAAAGGAATGAAGATAAAATAAGAAACCCATCCATTATCCATTAATAAGATTCATATGTGAGCATACCCGCTCTTAGAATAATTCTATCTTTAACCCATTACATCATCTCTGGTTCCATAACTAACACCCACATGTATATCTCTATGAATATATCCATCATATGAATTAACTAGTGCCACGTAATCTAGGCCTCCCCACCCACATCGCATCATCCATCCCATTATCATATCACATACGAGCCTCCCCACTCCATATCACATCATATAGTAAATATCACATCTCAATAACATTATATAAGTATTTGAAAACAAACAAGCATATAAAAAATAAAAATCTAGTACCTAAAACAAGGAATCTTACCTTTACACATAAATGAGCTCTCATGGATCCAAACACAAGTCACTCAGACTTATCGAGAAAATGGGAAACTCATGACCAAGATTTGTTTTCAAAAAACCAATTTTTATTCCATCTTGAATTAACTGATTCATTATTCATAGTTTCCAACTATAAGAAACCTATGGCATCAATCTATATTAATCTATCAAGACATTAAACATTCCTTCTAAAATTTAAACTAATTTCATCAAACTATGAGAAGTATTATTCACAGTAAAAATTTCTTTTTTATTATTATACATATGAATAAACATGCTTCATATTATTTATTAATTACATTAATCATATGTATATTCATTTTCAATTATACATGCTCATTGCATAACATTGATCACTATCATATAAAAAACACCTAAATACATACATTCCACTTATTTAATTATTCGTAAGAAAACTAGTCAATTAAATCCAGATTTATGTTATTTATAAATTTTCACATTCTAATAAAACCATAACAACATTGGAATAATTATAGCATACATATCACACTCTATATAATGTTAATCGTCAAGACAACATCATAATATAAAGCACATTAACATAAGATCACTAACCAAATAATTATCAATCGGTTTCAATAATTATTTGGTTAATTCCATTACCTTCTAAAGGGTTAAACCATTCTCAATTTTTGATTGCACATAAATAAATTGAGAATAAATTAACACCCTACATCAAAGGAATCAATTTTCTTCTCATGATAATGGACCAACATTACAGATCTTTGATCACCACTCGCATAAAAAATCTATGATATCCTAAATACATCATTCCAAAAATTCACTAAAAATAATAATTAAACCTCATTAAAATAGTGAAGATCAAGATCTATGGAATGGTGAAAAGAAACGTGAGAAAACAAGACTAATCAAGGGAGCCCCTCTAGAAAATGAAAAAATAATTCACCTTGAATTACCAAGGATTGAAGATGAAAGAATGGGAATCAATACATGATGAAAGGAATCCAAAGAACTAATGGAAAGTGGTGTTGGATTCAAGAATTTGAGAGGAAATAGTAGGGTTTGAGTGAAACCCAGTGAGATATAGAATTTATAAACATGTTGTACTGGGAATTTACATCGCGTGAACCCATTTAACATTGTATAAGTGTCGGTTTTTAGATCTCACTAAAAAAAGAATCACCTATGATCATTTAATCCTAAATATTTACACAATGTGTAACACAACATAAACCATCCTAAAAAAGTTTTGACTTTAGTCCATGAATTTATCTAACACATGAAGCAAACTGAGAATACACAACATCAAATATTTAAACACCATGAATTTTCCCTACATCCATATTTTTAGCAGTTGATCAACTCCAAACCCACTCTAGACCTTTTCCGAGCACCATAAGCTTCAGAAAAAATGAAAATTATTGGACTACATAGATTTGGGACATTACATTACATGTTTATGGTAATTCCATTTGTATTAACTAATGCACCATCTATTTTTATGGATTTAATGAATAGAGTATTCAAGGAATATCTTGATAGATTTTTTTGTATTAATTTTTGATATATTGGTGTACATAAAAAGATATAAAGACCATGATAATCATATTTGAATCATTCTTGTGGCTATTAGAGGAAAATAGTTATATGGTAAATTAATAATGTTTGAATTCTATTTATAGTAGGTTTATTTTCTTGGATATATTGTCTCTTATGCTGGATTACCAATTGACACTACAATGACAAAGATAGTCAAAGAATGGACTACACCAACAAACATAAATATGGTAAAAGTTTTATTGGGTTGGTAGGTTACTATTAGGGATTTGTTTAAAAGTTTTTCTAATTGGATAACCCAATAAAAATCATACATTTAAAAGGGTTGATTTCATATGGAAAAATTAATTTGAATAATGTGCTGATGAATTAAAGAAGAGATTAGTAAATGCTCTGATTTTGACTCTACTCTCAGGAAATAATTTATTAGTGATATATAATGATTCATAAAGGAAGGGACTTTGTTTTTTTACATTTTTATAATGATAAACTTATTTCATATACAACATAGAAGTTAATGACTCATTACCTAAACCATCAACCTCATAATCTTGAGTTGGAATCCATAATCATTACACTGAATATATGGTTACATTATCTATATGGTGAAATATGTGAGATATATAGAGACCATAAGATCCTAAAATTAATCTTTTCATATAAAGAGATGAATATGAGGCAAAGGTGATGTCTTTAATTTCTCAAATATTATAATTTATCAATATAGTACCACCCATGGAAGGAAAAAATAGTTGATTAATTGACTAGGAAAGATCATAGAGTTATTTCCAAAATCAGGATTTCCAGGGATTCCATGATCATGGATCTAGTAATTATTGATATGGAAATTATTATGTAAGAGGATAAATCAATCATTTTTAGAATTATTGAGAAACAATATTTTGTGTAAAATATAAAAAGGACCCAATCTGATTAAGATAATTTTTATAAGAAAATGAATGTTGTGAATGATGGGATATTGGTAAACTTTATTTTTGAAGATGGAGTTCAAAAATTCTGAAAGAGACTATGTGTTCCATTTATACCTAACCTAAAAAGTGAATTTTTGGATGATTCCCATTGCTGGAATTCCCCTATACTCCCTGGTAGTACGAATATGTATATGGATTTTAGGGAAAAAGTTTTGTGGTAAAACTTGAAGAGGAAAATTACTTATTATATATTAAGATTTTCCATTTTCAAAAGGTGAAGGATGAGATATAGAATCCTATAGAATTAATGTATCGTATGCCTATTTCAAGGTACAAATGGGATGGAATTACTATGGAATTTTACATAGGAAATTCAAATACTCTTAAAAAGAATGATGAAATTTGGTTATTGGTTATCACCTATCCAAATCTACACATTTTCTTGAAATAATAGAATATTTATGTCTTGAGTGCCTTAAATGACTCTATATTAATGAATTTGTAAGAATTCATTTATCACCCCATTAAATTAATTCAAATTATAACCTCTAATTTACCTCAAAAGTTTTGAAGTTTCTTTAGAAGTCCCTTGATATTAATGTTCATTTGACCACCACTTACCATCCTCAAATCGATAGACAGTCTGAATATATCATTGAAACATTATAAGACATGTGGTGGTTGTGATCACTTGACTTTAAAGGTTTGTTGAATCATTATATACCGTTGGTATATTTTTATTATAATAATAGTTTCCATTAAAGTATTCAAATGGCACTGTATGAAGCATTATAGGGAAAGATGTGTCATACTACAATGTGATTGGATGAGTTGGTGAATGGAAACTTTTAGGCTTTGAAATTGTTGAGGAGGGAATGAAAAAGGAAAATAATATTAAAAATAATATTAAATAAGAACAAAGCTGTAAACAAAGTTATGATGACAACCAGTGGAAAGATTTGGAATTTCAATTGGTGGATCATGTTTTATTGAAAGTATCTCCAAGGAAGGGTGTTATAAGGTTTGGTAAGAAATTGAAATTGAGCCCTAGGTACATCAGTATTTTTGAAATTAAAGAAATAATTATCTATATATCTTATCAATTGTTAATTATACCAATCCTATATAATGTACAAGATTTATTTTATGTACCTTTGTTAAGAATGTATATTCCTTAATGATTTATTGAAATATTCCCTTATAATTAATTTTTTTATGAATAATTGAAAATATAGTATTTAAATATTAATATTATTATTTATAATATATTTTATTAATATGAATAATTATAAATTTATTTATTCTAAATTTTATATAAATAAAGATAATATCAGTTGCAGGCAAAAAGGATTATTTCTTAGAAAACTGTTTTTCAAAAAAAATGTTTAAAAAGGAATATTATATACCCATATTAATAGACTAAATATTATTTAATGATGAATTGTTTAAAAAAATTTATATATTTTATATATAAATATATGAATTTCACTCTATATAATTATTATTAATATTCATATAGTTAATATAAGATCATCTTATGCATAAAAAAATTATTTCTTGAAAAACTATTTTTTGTCATGTTTTATGGGTTTATTTATAAATTAAATTATATCACTTATATGAATTGAATCTAAAAAAAATTACTCTAATTTTAATAATAATTAATTAATTTTATATAATAATTTCATTTTAATTTTTTTCATTATGAATATTAGAAAATAATTACCGCATTTTAGGTAAAAACAGGTTTATTAGATATTAATCTAAAAGCATCATGGTAAAAATGAATTAACACTTTCTAAAACCCCATGTGATGGTTTTATTTAGACCTTATCCATATACCATTATAATATGATCCATTTTGGAGGCATATTTTCAAATATGTGGCATGACATTATTGAAAAAAATTAAAAAATTACACATGTTTTACTCACCACAATTATAAAAGGACACCTCCTACCATCACTTCTTCACACCAATAAATCCATTTATCCAGACTAAAATCTACCAAAAATCTCTCCGAAAAATACTTAGATACATTATATAGTTTATGGTGTTCCCAAAATGCTGACCTTGTGGTCCTTAATAAGAGATCCGAAGGAGGTTCCTCTATGCGAAGGTAATTGGATTCACTAAACTCCTTCTTTTTTAATTTTTTCATTTAACAAATTAAATTATGTATTAAAAATTAAAATATAATAAAACCAATATCTAAATTATATTTTATTTAATTATTTTTAATTTATTATATTTTTTCATCTATTTCCCCATCAAATGGGAAACAAACCCATTGCTCGTGTGTACGACAGACTACCACCAAACGAACCAATGTAATTTGTTTACCATAAAAAACACACATATATATTACTAATTATGGAAATAATGAATATATATGATTCTTATAACATGATATTTATTCATTAAAATAAATATATCATCCACTTCCTTACAATTTCACCCATTAAAGGAATGATAGTGTCTCTTTTGCGTACTTATGGCCTATCGTCTCCACAAAGCGATATGATTCATTTTCCATGTAAAAATTTAAAGAATGATTATAAAAAGGTATAAAATTATAAAATATTATATTTATAACATCAATATCATTCTTCATATTATGGAACTATTTCCTATATATATGAACTAGAATATCCATGACAAAACTTGAATGAGAAAATGATGAAGTTAACACAAAAAACAATGGTAATAAGGAAATATTATTAACTAACAGATGATGACATGATATAAGAGGATAATATATGATATTATAAAATGATTTTTTTTATAACTCAATAATAATTTTAAAACCATTATATATTATGTTAAATCATTTACAACTAAAGGGAACCAAGAGGTAATGGATTTTGTCTCAATTTCCATTATATTTGGGACATATTTTTATTACGAACCTATTCACATTTCAGTTGTGAATATAAAGACCCTTTTATATATTTAACATAAATACCTATTTATTTATGATTATTAATGTGTAGACGCTGAAAAATGCTCATGGACTGAAGGAGGTTTTAGCAAGACAAAGCGAAGACATATTTTGACCCGACAATCTGTCCCAGGGGGCCCGGAGGGGCTACACAAAAAAACTCAAAGGTGTGAGAAAAAATCTCTCCTGTATGGAAAACTACGAGATCTGTGAATGTTTTCCATGAAGGCATGAAAAGTTATGCACTCCCGACCGTAGGCACAGAAAGTTGTGTTTGGCCGCCCCCATGTGGTTGAACTGTCGCGCTGCCGACATGGACGCACAATCTTTCACGTAGGCCTATTTTCCACGCGAATCTGATGTCCCCAAGTGCCTATAAATAGATGGGTGCCCCTTCAACTTCAAATGGCTGATGATTCTGAAATTTATATCTTGCGTGAAATCCACCTCTCCTGCCCGTAAAAGACGATTTTCAGGTATGATATTTTTTACGACAGGTTTCCCAGGGGTCCACCTTCGCACGAGACCACTCAGGAGTAACCCTTGCCCAAAATTCTTTGTGTCCTGTCGATTTCACACAATCTCTTGAAATTGCGTGCAATCCCTTCTAAATTGCATGCCACCCTTCCAATTATATGCACCCCTTCCACCTGCATGCAATCCCTTCCAATTTCATGCAATCCCTTCCAATGACACACAATCCATATCCATTGGGTGCAATACCTTCCACTTGCACGCAAAGCTTTTAAATTGCATGCAATCCCTTCCAGTTGCACACAAAACCTCAGCTCTCCTTTACACACCAAATCTCTTCAATTTCGTGCCGACCCGGGGTTTTCCATGCAACTGCCTCAATTGCGCGCCAATTGTGCACAAACCCCCACCATTTAACGCAATCCTCCTGGACCCCTTACCCCATCCTTTTCCATTCTAGTGCTCTATTTTCACACAACCCATCCTCCTTGAGCGTACTCTTTTGCACGTGTTCAATGTCCCTCTTCTTGGACATCATTTTTGGGTTCCTCTTATGCTCTAAACATCTCTGTTACACACCCTTTTCTCGTACGAACCTCTACAATCATACAAAGTAACATCAAAGTTCCTTGGGTGGTGTTCCACATTGCATTGCTTCGCCTCATGCTTCTTCGCATAGGCACTCTAATGGCTACTGCTTCTTCACATAGCCACGCTATAGTGGACCCCCAAGGGGATCACCTCTCAACACCCTCCAGTTACGGCATTGTCTGTCCCTTCTCTTCAACAAGGTGCAGAGGGTACCAGTTATGTAAGTCATAGGGGTGCGGAGTAAACCTACCTCATCCGAGCTACAGGACGTTAAGCTGCAAAGCACTATCATTCTCAGCACATGATGTTAAACTATGACCTTTCCACATGTATCCTATGCGGGGTCCCCCACCTTGGACATTCTGCACATTCGCTCATCTCAACAGGAGTGAAATATTCCTTAAATAGAATGAGATTATCTTTGTTGCGGTGGTTCCAGTCCACGGGGAAGGGCATCCATCTTGGTGTAATCCCCTTAGATTATCTTGCAAGAGGTAGAATCCATGCTCCTCCTTTCTTCAGTACCATGTCCCTCTCCCACTAGTCTTTATCACCATTGGTACTCGATCCTAGAGTATGTCCCAATCTCCATCTCCCTGGGCTGCTAACCATGTGTAAGCCCTGGTTTCCTCTTTGGGTCATTAACCAAGCGTAATCCCCACTCCACCTCCCACTGACACACCTTTCATGATGTGATCGTCAAGTCTCTGATACATCTTGATTCTCACACCGAGCATGACTCATGTGGGCTAAGAGTAATCATCGACCATGAAATCCTTTCTCATGGGCTCCCTAGAGTGTAAGCCCCACACCCCATTCTGATCTATGTGGACTTTGATCCCTGGTAAGGTAAGGTACGTAGGAAGCCTCCATGTGTTTCAAGCCCAACAATCATTGGTCTCGACCACTTTCACGTCGGTGCACCAATGCTCTATTTAGAACTATGTGATCTTTGATCCTTGCCAAGGAAATGGATGTAATAAGTCTCCCTGAGGTTTAATACCACCATCCATTGGTTCCGACTATCATCACATTGGTTCCCACTCCATCTCGAACAACATGGACTTTGATATTTTCTAAAGAAGGGAACGTAGGAAGCCTCCCTGAGGTTCAAGCCCATTAACCCACAAAACCTGGCCAACTCACATCAGTTAACCACCATCCTTCACGATTTTAAATAGTATTCACCCCTAAGAAGTGGTAAGCCATTGTTTCCCATATGACTGTAGGTCGTTGTTTCCCATTCGATGGTAAGTCGTTTTTTCCCTTCCGACAGTAAGTTGTTGTGTCCCCTAAACAACGGTAGGTTGTTGTACCATATTCAGTGGTAATCCATTGCAATACCCTTTGCTAGGATGCACATCTTTGGTCCTTCCTAGTGGTGACAGACCAACTCGAGCTGCTAACCATGTGTAAGCCACAGACATATCATCGGGTTGTTGTCCTATGTATACACCCCACTTTAAGCCTATTGCCTGGTCTTTCCCTCAAGCCTAGGTGTTTCGGTAAGGTCATGCTCTATCCAAGAGGTTCCACTTCCTCCATGTCCCATCCACGTATCCATTCTCACGGGCCGGCTCCTTAGGCATCGCATCGCCCTCTCGAACTATGCGGACTTTGATTCCCTGGCACGAGGATACATAGGAAGTCTCCTCAAGACTCAAGCCCCACATCATCATTTTCCTCACGATGGTTCCATCTCAATACCCACCTAATTCACTTAACCACCCATCATCCATCTTTATTCTCACCCAGGCTACCACATCCCAGGGAAGCCATGTCAACCCACCTACATCAGTGTATCCTTCAGGGGTTACACTCATCTGATCCACTCTAGTCAGTGTTCCAATCAGTCTGATCTATATCCTCTGGATGTTAAACTTGTGGCATACCCTGTGTTGAACATGGGAAGCTGAGGAAAAACACAGAGACATACCTAGGGCATTCGATTCCTCTCATTCCACGTAGGATGCCGCAGGCTTCCACGCCCTCGAGAATCCCTATAACAAGGGGAAAAAGACAGACGCGCCAGTGTTCCATCGTCCAAACACGCCAGTGGTGTCCTACATGACTAATCCCCTAATTGAAGGTTTCTACCCTAAATTGACCCCTTGGATTTTCCTAAAAGAAGAAGCGTAATTAACCACCATCCATGAAGATATGGCACAAGGAAGAGATTCATGAACAACGTATTAAATCTATGATGGAGACCTAGAATAGGTAACAAGCACTGAGGGGGGATCCAATAAAGGAAGAACCGACATTCCATCATCCTGTTTCGATCAAGGAGAAAGTGTCCTTGAATAAGTGATGGATGCTGCCCTCCTTTGTAAAGTGGGAATGTGGGGTGACAAAACTGTGCCTTTCATCCTCAAGCAGACGGATGCACACTCCCCAGCGAAAGAATCAGAAATAGAAATGGTGAACCCGACGTGAAGGTCTTATCCCAAATATAAAGATTAGTAACGTTTGAGACATCAGTGGATTAGCGTGTCACCGGATCCAGCTATTTAGTGCCAAGCCCCACCAGGAAAATAGTGGGCCTGGTGTGAAACTCACCAGAAGTTGGGGTAGTAGAGCATTGGACATCTCAATCTTTGATGTTGTCAGTGTAAAACCCTCTTACCGTTCATGGGAGATGGGATGGTGCTGGGGAATTGGTCTTCGATTCATTTTTCTTTCATTACTAATTATTTAATCTCTCTAACCTTAAGGAATAAAATTGTTGCCCCTGGAACTCGATTACCACCTACACACCGACACATGGGTAGGGGTAGTACCAGTATGGTAGTCTTGTTTAGATTCTCCACCTCTATGATGGTCTCAATAGCCACGACCGTTGGGCGACCTCACCCTATCTCTCCCTCAGAGTTCATCCAATGAAGGGTAATCAATTACCTCATACGCCGGTACGAGGAGAAGGGGAACATCCCTATGAGGGATATGGCCCACCTGGATTTTGAGGCGTTTGCGCCTCATCATCAATGCTTCCCCCGAGGGCCGCGCAAGGAGCCACTACTCCCCACTCCAACATATAATTTTTTCAGGAGCTTGTCCCCAGAATGCCTCGACGACTCCCTACCCTATGCCGACGAGGTAGGGGATGTCCAGGCCAACCCGATCAGGGTCTCATTTCAGGGACTCCCAACAAGGACCCCCACCAAGCCGCGTCAGCACCGTCGCCCGGTCCCACTGGCCAAAGAGCAGGTAAGCCACATACCTTCACCACCGTCTCTGTTCCATCTGACCTGACGCTAGCGTCAAGCGCAAGATGAAGAGGACGCCCACAAAGGGACCTCATCGTCAGTGGCTACTACGGCCCGAGCCACCACTGACATATATTACAAACTCCATGTATATGATGAGTAGGTACATTCTTATTCCCAACCTGGATCGAGGCCCCAACCACCCCACGGGTAGGCTGGGTTGACTCTCTTGGTCGCCGACACAGGCAATGGCCGTCGTCGACGAACCCACAGTGATGCCACCTAGTAAAAATGTCCTCCATGTACTAATACCATAGAAAAAACAGGCCTTCCTTGCTTCTAGGCTTGGAATGGAGGTCTACCATGTGCCTCCTTTAATCCAAATGAGGGTCCTCCCCGTGATGGTGACACTCAATACACAAGTCTCTCCAGATCTCACTACATTGGGTATGTAGTCCTTCCTCCTTCCACTGACCACAGGTATGGGGCATTGCCCGTCCGGTCACTATCTAACATGGGGGACCTCCCCATGTCCTTGTAGCAGTTGAAGAAGGTCCTCTTTGGCCCAAAAATCAAGGGAGTGAGGGCCAGAATTGCTTCACCAATGCCCAGCACAGAAGTCCTACCTGTGTTCAGCTCGACCGATACAAGGACCCTCCTCATACTAATGTCACCAAGGGAAATAAGCATGAATGTCCTCCCCATGCTTCTACCAGCTCCAGAGGAGGTCTCTCCTGCTCCAGCACTACCCACGGAGGTCCTACCCATGTCCCCTTTGATATATGTCATGGTGCTCCGCGCACCCCGGCTTACTCAAGCGGAAACCCTACCTACCGTAGCACTAGTATGGCCGAAGGACCTCCTTGTGTTAGAAATCTTCCATGTCCTAAAGAGCCATATAGGGTCAGAAAGGTGGGTCGTCGCCACCATAAGAATAATTCTACGAAGGCCCAGATAGAGATCAAACCAGTCTACTTCTCAGTCTTTGAAGAAGAGTACGACTCAGTGTAGGAACCCTCCCCTCACTCCTCTAAGTCAATGGCTAGGGTAGGAACGAGGCGCATCAGCCTAGTACTCCTTGAATGTGAGGTCCACCGGATTCCCACCTCCCTCTGTAGGTATATTTAGGAGGAAGAGAATTTGGAAACCCTACAAGTTACGGTCGTGAAATCACCACCGAAGTCACCAGAAGCACTCTCTACCTTAACTAGAGATCACACATAGAAATTCTAGGCACCAATGGAGGATAAACAGTAGTGCAGTCCATCGCCAGTAGCCCTAGTCCATACACCAGGAACTGAAGTCGCTAGGCCATCTTATTTCGATGTAGCAGCCAGGTCGGTATACTCTTCAGTGGTAGCCCAAGATTCAGCGGCTAGTCATCCCATTCGCCGTACTCTCCAGCAGCCAGCCTACCATCCAAGCAGTCAGCCTTAGTACCATTGCCAGTTCTTTATCCACCCCTAGTCGAAGAAAGTTGCAATAAAGTGCCAAACCCTAAATCCAAGCCAAGGAGATTATGGGATATCCTCATAGCAGACCACTTCCCCAAGATGTTCTGGCCAGTTATGGCATCGAATTTTAGTGCGTTGGGATCCCTTACCCAAGAGGAGTTTGAATGTTTCCATCAAACCCTTTGGGAAATGAACTTCTACTTTCATCATCAGCAAGTGACTTATCCTAGGATCCAAACGCATTTCGAGGACATCAGCGAGCAATGTCGTCTGGTCGATCTTGTCATGCTCCCTGAGGCCGAGCACCCTTAGTCACCAGGTCACTGTAGAGCCCTCCAATAGCAATGAATTTAGAGTTTCAAGGTACTCTGCAAGATTATCAAGGAGGTTTCCCCCCACATGTAGGTCTGTGGCTGGGGGATGTATGTTTCCCTCTTCTTTAGTCCTATCCGGCTACAACCCGACCTGCCATGTGATATTGAGGAAATTCCCCCAGGTAGATTTATGGTCAACATGGACAACCTAGTGGAAGAGGAAAATGAATTAGAGTTCCTTGATGGGGAACTCCCCCTTGAGGGCGTACCACCACTATTAGATCCACCATGAAGGGTTACTCACCAACAGGGACATCTTCTGGGTCTCCCTAGCCCCACCAAGGCATTAGTCTTTAGCCGAAATCACAGCATGGGTAAGGAGCATCTCAGAGCCTCTAAACACTCTGACCCATCCTCCTTAGTGTAGAGGACAGAGGAAGACCCTGAGAAGGCCACATTGCGTCAGAAACTTTCCGAACAGAAAAAGTTGGTTGACGACCTCCTCACGGAATGCACTGCAGAATAACGTCCAGATTACTATGATCCACAACCAGTACAGCAGGGACAGACACAAATCCCCCTGGTGAGTTTCCTCTATGTAATCCTGAACATCCTACCCACATAGAGATGGTAGAGGCTGTAACTTATGGCAAGAGGGCGTGATATGTGTCTCCAAATCCACCAAAGCAATACATTAATCCTCGGGACCCAGCCCAGATTCCCCCAGCTGCTCCACATGCTACCCCACTTGTCGCTCCATGAGCCTATGGGAATGATTATCATGTTGAACAACCCACCAATGCACTAGCAGTTAGGGATCCCCGTGAAGACAGGGACCCCCGCCCATATGATCCAATGACCCTACTACAAATACGGATTTTATCAGCGCTAGAAAAGTGCTGATAAAGCTGACGAAGATAAAGGGGGGGTCCCTTTTATCAGCACTCTGAAAAGCACTGATAAAGACCCATTTTATCATTGCTAAAAAAAGCGCTGATAAAAGGGGTCTTTTATCAGTGCTAAAACAAACCGCTGATAAAAGGGTCCTTTATCAGCGCTTTGTTTTAGTGCTCATAAAAGACCTCTATATTAGCGCTTCCTTTATCAGTGCTTTCGTTTTATCATTGATAAAGGACCCCTTTTATCAGCGCTTTTTAAAAAGTTCTGATAAAAGGAAAAAATTAAAAAAAATTAACAAAATATAAAAATAATGCCAATTGGGGGGCTTTATAGCGCCTGAGCCCCCCCTTTTACAGTGCTTTTATGCCCCTGTACAGTGCCCCACACACCCCCTTCACCCTTTAACATTGCTTGCTCCCATATTCTCCCATGCGTGCGTGCCCCTGCCTCCACCAGGATTTGAACTCGAGACCCCCCCCTGCGTGTCTAAGCCTTTACCACTACTCTATTTTGATTTGTCTTCCAATTCATGATACCTCTATATATATATATATATTTATATATTTAGTTATATTTATTCGTATAGTAATATATATTTATATTAATATATATATATAGTTATATTATAATATATATAGTTATATTAATATATATATCTCTCTCTATATATATTTAGTTATATTTATTCGTATAGTAATATATTTATATTAATATATATATAGTTATATTAACATACATGTAGTTATATTAATATATATATTTATAGTAATACTAATATATATATATATAGTTATATTAATATATATATAGTTATTAGATTAATATATATATACCTAGATTAATATATATATATATATAGTTAGATTAATATATAGGTATATAAATATTCGTATATTAGTATTTTAAATAAAATGGATGTTTGTTATTATTTATATAAAGCTAATATATTTTATATGTAAATATATTTTATTATTTATATTTATAATTAAATTTTTAGGTGTGAATATATAAAAAATATGTATATATAGTTATATATTTGATTATAAATAGCAGTTCATTATAAAAAATGATCAAATTTCAAAGACATAATATCAATATGAATGTAATAACTTGGAATAAATTCAGTCCCTACCAAAAAAAAGCCAATAATACCCCCTTAAATGAGGCTGAAAATCCACAAAATGTTAAAAAATCGGGGTACCCTGACTAAAAACTTAGTTTTGGAGGCCTTATGGGCCTCTTTTGGCATCGAAAATCTCTTGACCAAGGTCCCCCCATGTAATAGCAATGTAGAGCTTTTCACAGGCTTTGATTTGATATGTGGTAGAGCTCAAACGGACACCAGATCAAAAGTTATGGCCACTTCAAGTTTGAGTTGCGTTTTCAACATATTTTGGATCTCTTTTTAATTTTTTTTAATTTTTTCTAATCTTAAAATTGTTATTAAATGACTATTAATCCATAATAATTAGCAAATTATTAATTAAATATATTTTTTTAATTTTTTTAAGAATCCATTTTCACTAAATATCTTATATATTAAGTATATTAAGTGTAAATGTACATTTATACTTATCTAAAATATATTTATAAATTATAAATTATATTTATATCAATATAACTATATTTATAGATTAATATTTTAATATATATTTTTTATTTTTTTGAAGTCGACCCTTTATCAGCGCTTTTAAAAAAAGCACTGATAAAGGCCCTCCCTTTTTAAACGCTACTAAACAAGCACTGATAAAGGGGGGTGATGCGAAAAAACTGTTTTTGTGGTAGTGTGACGGTGCTTAATGCCCTCCTCAAGGTGTTGGAAACCCAACAAGTGGCACTCCTACCTAATGGAAATCCATATCAGGTGTGGGTGGTTGATATGCCAATAGCCTCGTGTTTTGGAAATCCCACGTTCTTCCCCTTTAATGGGACGGGTGACCCACTGCAGCATCTGGCCCACTTTGCTTCAAGGTATGGGCCTAGGTTGGGAACCCCGGTGCAGTAAGAGGCCGCCAAGCTCTGGTTTTTTGTACAGACATTGGAAGTGCATGTGTTCATCTGGTATAGCCAACTCCCCCATCGGGTCGATAATGGGATGGGAGGATCTCCCCAGGCAGTTTCTATACCAGTTTAACTCCACCACATGGAAGATAAGTATCGAAAATCTCTTCAAGTGAAAACAGAGATCTGATGAGCGTATCATGTACTTCATCGCCCAGTGGAAATGGCTCACATATTCACTTAACATGCCACTAACTCAAGAGAAATTGGTGACAATGTGTGTAGGAAATGTTAAGAAAAAACTGGTTCCCTCTCTAATCACCTAGAACTACCCTGGAGGTTTTTAGGACTTCTTTGATAAGGCCTAGTGCTTAGAAGAATCCCTAAAACTAGCCATCTAGGCACATCCTTTGGCTCCTGTAATTCCCACAAGGAGGGTCGTAATAGCTGAGCCCACAGCGGTGGACCATATAGAGGCCCCCAGACAACTAGAATTATTACCAGTGGAGCCACCTCCACAACCTCGCAGAGGCCCTCCACTACAAGCGCATCCTCTAGCCTAGCAGCAGCCACCTCAAAATTGGCAGGCTCCCCCACATAATGTGCTACCAGTGTAACACCCAAAGATTTCATAGTATGTTATCTATTCAAAGTAATTCAATAACTTGTGTTACCACAACACCATGTTCGAGTGCACCATAACTTACCAAACTAGTCAATCAAAAAACAATTATGAATAGTCATAATTTCATTTTGAATTTTATATACTTCATATAATTTTAACATCCATATTATGTGTTTCTTAGACATAATATAAGAACAAATTCAATTTTTCTGATAAAGGAAGTATTTTACAAAAAGTGAAATTTTACCACCTTTTAATGTAGAACCATTTTTAAATCCAATATTTGACACTTTTATATATTTAGTTTGAAAAAATAAACTTCTCTTTAGAATCGGTACATAAAATTTTAGTTTGGATAATTTTTTGTTATTTTTCTGATAACTTTCATATTTTGGTGAATAGTGAAAAATACTAAATTTTAATTGAAATTTTTTTTTTAAATGAAACAATTTATGGTGTTAAATTATTATTTTTAATGTTTTTGAAGTATAATTAGATTATATTTTTATCATTTAATACAATTTAGGTCATTATAATTAATTTCACATTTAAATTTGACATAAACACATGTCAATCTTTTGATAGTTTTTTCTTTTTTTAAAAACCCCACTTTTGTGTTTTGACAATGAGAATTACTTTTAAATTAATAAATAAAACTTCTATATTTTTAATTTGGTAAAATTAACTTCATTTTTGAATTCGTAATATCAAAATTAGCTTAGGATAAATTTTTGGTATTTCTCTGAAAACTATCAATTTTTTATTAATAGTGAAAAACACCTAATTATTATTTAAACCCGAATTTTTATTTAAATAATTATTTATTTTATTTAAATTTATTATTAGTAAAAATAGATACATAATAACTATATAAGTTCAATTTAATTCATTGGAGTCATTTTATAATGAGTTTAGACATATAAATATTTTATTGAACTTTTTACCATCTTTGACCCACGTCCTAGAAGCATTTGAAAATTTGCATAAAATTTAATTTTACCGCATCTGTGAGTTGAATTTAAAAAATATAAGAGACAAAGTTTATATCAGTTAGTAAAATTTGGTTCAATAAGATGAAAATAATTTTTGGTGAGTAATAACTTTTGAATTTTATTTACCACAGTTAAAAGTAAATAGGGAAATTAAGGGTAAAAATGATATCATAATTACACTAACACATGTCCTATTTATATTGGATAAGTGTATTTCAACCAACATAAACCTTAGGAATAAAATATGATCCTTTAGGTCAACTTGGATTAGATTAGGACATTTATTATTATTTTATTTAAAGAATAGTTAAAAGTGTTAAATTCATTGTTCAATAACGAAACCATTTTTAATATAGGGTTTAAAAAAATAAATTTGACTATAAGAATTAATTAGAAAGATAAAAAGATTTCCTAAATAACGGTATTTTATTTATAATTTTTAAAAATTAAATAATTTAATTTATTTATGACACAATGATGATGCAGTAATTACCTTATCAATGAAAGAATCAAATAAATAGTAATATAAATATTAAAATAAATATGATTTCAAAGTTTTTATGACATCCACGAAATTTATAGGTGAATATGACATGTTAGGGTTGATTAAATGTATCTTTTTGTAAGCAATCATGTTGTGATGACTTTCACAAAAACAATATACCAAATTATGTCAAAATTTACATAATTGTGTTTTTAAAACCAATACTATATTATTGGTTGATATAATATTCCTAAAAATCTACAGTTCTGAAAAAGGGAATTAATAATATAATATATGTCATTAATTTACCCATTTGGGTTTTCTTGTAAGTTTATTGTAATTTCATTAACCATATAATATAAAAATACAAAGAGACATGGTAAATGCCAAACTATTTAACTAAGAGTTAAATCTAAAATATAAGGTTAATATGATTACCTAAACCTATCTAAAACCTATTGGTTGAATGTTTTTCGACCCATACCCACCTTATCCTTTAAATAATTTATTTTCGAGACATTAGAAAATGAAAATTATTTTATTATAAAATAATATTTCAAGATTTTCCTAAAGTGACCCTCACCTCTCTTATAAAAGGGAACATCCCATTCTCTTAATTTTACACCACCAATGCCTTTTGGATCAGCCAAACCCTTCCCCAATATCCTCCAAACATTCCTCCCTTAATCCTAGAGGCCTTACTTTGTTCATAAAGTTATCCTAAGGAGCCCTTTTGATCAAATTAAAAGGAAGAACCCGAAGAAGAGGTAAATATTTCATCATCTCTTTCAAGTTGTTTTCTTCTTCCACTTATTCTTTCATTGTTGTTTTTATTATAAAATAATAAATACAGTATCTTCTCTATACTATAATGTTATTATAAAAATGGTACAAAAATATTCATTATTCTATCCATCAGATAAAAGACAAAGTCACCATACATGCGTACGTACGGATTACCGTCTGCACGTCGTGGTGTAGTTTGTTATTCAAACACATCATTATTTGGATGGGTATAATAATTAATATAACTGATGTAAATAATAAATATAACATTTTAATGATTCTGTATATAAGATATATCATCCAATTACATAATATTTATCCATTAATATAATGATATTGTCCATCATGCGTACGTACAGATTACTGTCTCCACGACACGATGAGATTCATTTCCACATTCACCATTCAACGATGATTATAAAATTTATATCATTAATAAGAATGTAATATATGAAATAATAATGATACTGTATAAATATATATTTATGTACTCACATATATCTTATTCACTTAGTTCCGTTCAATACGACATGAAAACGGAAACAATGTTTAGGCATACGTACAACCTACAATCTCCATAAACTGTGTTATCAATTTCATATATACATCTATTATACGTATTTATATTATAAATATATATGATATATAAATCATGTTTTATTTTCTGGATGTATTTAAATCGTGATCTATGTGATACAATCAAGAGTAACATGTTTAAACACGTACGATAAAGAAAGCGATTATTACCTCAAATGTTAATTTAACATGGAAATTATTATTAAATGAGTAGTATAAAGTCATAAATGAATCATGTATGACATCATAAATATTAATATAGTTATTATATAATTTAATAACATAATATGGTCTTTATACAAGAGGTTAAATGTACCCTCGACTAAAGGAATGTGCAAGGTAAGGGGTTTCTTATCTCACTTTTAATTCCGTGAGATTTCCATTGTTTGCCACTTATTTATTGCATGTGGTGTATTGTGTACTACCATTTTATATATATTATCATGATTCTCTTTATATTCATGGTATTCTAGCAATTATTTGGTGTTTATTAACTTTTGGTCATACGACTTGATTGATTACAACGTTGTAAGGGGATTTCATCTCACTTCTTATTCCCATGAGATTCACGCTTTATTGCCACTATTTCCTTTTGTGTGGTGTATGTACTAGACATGATTTTATTCCTTGTATAATATAACTTAATCTATGGGTATTTACAACTTAATTGAATAAAACTTCTTTCATGGAGTGTATGTTTCGTGAGTTACCAAATCGGTAAGAGTTAATTATACAATCTCTTCATTATCGAAGGTTGTTTATAAATAATTATCTTCTAGGATCACTTTATCATCCACATTCGCGTTTTCTTAAAAATGTATTTCAAAAAAAATTTCGATTTAATTGAAAATGGGTTAAAGTCATTTATACCCTTATTTGACCTTATATGTTTTTTAAAAGAATCTTCCTGTCATTTTCTAAATAAGGTACTTTATGAATTTTACAACAAAATTAAGGTAAGAATGTTTTTTTAACATATATGGTGGGTGTGGCTATTTTCATCCATTATAACATTGTAGAAGCTTACCTTAAAATTTTATAAGAATATTTTCAAAATAAATGTTTTCTTTATAATTATGTGACACTTATATGATTTTAAAATAGAAAGACATATTTCTCTCAAATAGTTTTGATTTCATCTCTATTAACATCCTTTGATAAATTTTACACTTTTTTGAATTTGATTTATTATGATAAAAATCTTCCATATTTTAGTTAAGGTTTTGTGATATTTTTGATTGTGGATGAGTTATTTTTATGTCATTCATGGTTTATGGTTAAATTATTGACATTGTGTATGCTAGTTTTAATAAGAATGTTTATGTTATATTTAAACCTCATATTAAGATGAATGTGTTGGACTAGTATGTTTTGGGTTTGTTACTAGTATAAGTAAGCCCTAAAAGTTGGGGTCTACTTATAGAAGACCCTCCGGGTTGGAGTATGGTTACAGAGGCTCTCCGGGTTGGAGTCCGGTTAGAGAGGCTCTCTGAGTTGGAGTCCGGTAACAAAGGATCTCTATGTTGGAGTTCGGTTACAGAGGCTCTTCGGGTTGGGGTCTGGTTACCGAGGCTCTCTAGGTTGGGGTACGGTTACAGTTTTCTCCTAGGTCCCGGCACGAGGCCTTGACATAGAAATTAAAATCTCGCATTATTAATTCCATCATTATGAATGTGTATATTGATATTTTATGTGATTATTCAACTAGTAGAATATCCATGTGAACATGTAAATGAAATTATTTGATTTTATCTTTTCCATATTATGCTGAATTTAAAATTTAAAAGGCTTTTGTTTTAGTCTTATACATTGCCTTGATGTTTTATGCTTATTTATGAAAGATTCTGCTACATTTTTATCCTTACTGAGCATCTGAGCTCACCCCTATCTGTGTTTTATTTTTCCCAACATTGAAGAAGTATTTTATGGTTGACCTATAAGAATAGGATAAGGGATATGAATTTGTTCTAAAGGGGAAAATTTTGTTGTTATTGTTAGTCATTTTATAATGTAATGTAACATTCGTGCATGTAATCTATTTTCCAAGACTGCTAAACTGATCGGTTCTTCGGGACATGATTCCTTATAATCATTCCAATGTATTACAATAATGCATTGACTCAGGAATTCTGGGGTCAAGGTGTTACAGTTGGTATGAGAGGATGTTTTGCAATAACCCTGGAAACTAGATTTAGAAAAACTTCGATTTGAGAACACTACCATAAGATAAACTTTGAGGATTAGTATAGAAGAACTTCCTAGAATTTTGGTACTGTAGATATTTTTGTGAGTTTTCCAAGAAATACATACTTATCTTGATACGAGTAGGTAGAGGATGCTCTGGAACAGATGTACCTAGGGGTAAAACACAAAAACACCTCTTTGAGCTAGATTCGAACTGGAACTGGTGCATGAAAAATGGGCCTTGCTGCACTCTTGGTTATGACACTCCCAGGGGATATGCTTAAGATAATTCTCATTTTCTTTACAAACGACTATGAAGGGTTTATGAGTGCATACCTCCTCAAAGAAAACCTTTTTATGATTACGGATTATATCAATGAACTATTCAATTTATGTTAACTATTTTACAAGTTTGGAATTATGCATTGTGATTCATAAACTAACCTAGTGTATGCCATTGTTTAGAAATGGCACTCAATAGATGGAATGAGACCTGCAACAGTACACATGATCCAAAGAGTAAGAAAGATCATGTCTTCCACGGTGTTAAGCCAACATTTTTAAAGGAAATAGTCTCTCATGTATTATCTTCATATGAAGAAATAGTATCATGTGTTAATAAGACAATTAAATAATTTTTTGAGTCCTATGGCTTTGAAGGGAAGCCCGAGAAGAAAAAGATGGTAGAGAGAAAGATGGATAAACGGAATAAGTGAAAGAAAGATTTCCCCATATGTGATAACTGTGGAAAGAATCACCTTGGTAAATTCTTAAAGGGAATGGGAGTTTGTTATAGGTGTGGAGAAGAAGGACACCAAGTACGTGATTTTAAGGGTGAGAAAAAAGTTTCAAATGTATAATGATTCATCTATAAGGAGTTGGGACACTACGTGAATCAATGTCTAAATCATCAGAGTATACCCCAAATGCTGTTGTTGGATAACAATCAAGTTATGATATTACCAAAGATGAAGAGGAATGATTAAGATTTCTTATGTTGTTATTAAATTACTGTGTCATTTGAGTATTATATTAATGATGTACAATTTATAATAATTATAGAGTATATAAGGATTGTACTGTAGTACTATTTAATTAAGGACTTGAGATTAGTGGAACCAAGAAATGTGACTCAATGGAAAGTTAAACTTCTTGGAAAATACATGGATGAAGGAAAGACAAATCTTTAATATGGTCTTGATACTGATGTATTTATTTGGGAATAGGAGATAATTGATTTGGATAAATTATATAAGATATTCTTGACTACCTTTGAACTGATTAATGGTTTGTTTATTCTATCATTGTTGGAATATTCAAAAAAATGGATATAATGAATATATCTAGTATTCTATAAGGAACAAGGGAGAATGAATGTAATAAATAAGGTTTTATGATAATTTATGGTGTTACCATGTTTTAAAAGAATACATGATGAAGGTATTCATATGTTATTATGTGGAAAAAGGGTTCTTCATTTTTTTTACCTTATAAATTTTGGACTATGGGTTTGGATAAAAGTATTTTGGATAGCTATAATGGTTTGAATGGATTAATTCTAACCATGGATAGTATTTATTAAGATTATTTTTGGAATATTATAATACTATAGTCTTATAAAAAGGAAAACCACCAGGTCGGGTGATAACCTGTTGCGTCAGACAAATCTGCAGGAATCGAACCCACAACCGAAGTACGATAAGGCTTTATGACCTAGCACTATCCTATAGTAAGTACCTATTTATTATAAATTATTTTTATTCATGTTATATGCCTAGAACCCTATAATATTAGGATAAATATATTATTTTCGAGTTCTATTATCTTTTGGAGTGAAAGATTTGTTTGTGGTAGAAATTAGTTAAAGGATGGAACTCTTCTTGTCAAATATATATATATATATATATATATATATTATTCTACGAAGAATTTAATTCTTAAACATTATTTAAGGGATATAAAAACAAAAAATTTGTTATCCTAATACCTTATTTTTTGTTGAACCGATGATATTCTAAATCATCTTAGATTGATGGATTTGGGGCCCTCAATTTTACACTTGTTTGTGATTGATGACCTTAATCACTCCCTATAAATATTTACGTTTTTTCTCCAATTATGTGTCGGTTATTTCCACCAAAGTTCTCCTATTCGAAACCCTAAGTTGGTGGTGATTTTTTCATTTCTCATTCCCTCTTATTAAGACTAAATTTTATTAACCCTATTTCTGATGTGGGTTTTCCACAATGGTTTCTATTTTCAACCTCTTATTTTAGAAGAATAATTTCAAATTGTGAGGACACAATTTATTAAAGTAGGGGAGAAAGTAACACCCTAATATTTCATAGTATGTTATCTCTTCAAATTAATTCAGTAACTTGTGCTACACGCAACACTGAGTTTGAGTGCACCACAACTTACCAAACTAGCCATTCAAAAAACGGTTATGAATAGTATTAACTGCATTTAAATTTTATATACTCTATATAATTTTAACATCCATATTATGTGTTTCTTATACATAATGTAAGAAAAAAATTGAATTTTCCAAATAAAGGAAGTATTTTTCAGAAAATATAATTTTATCACCCTTTAATGGAGAACCCCTTTTAAATCCAATATTTGAAACTTTTATATATTTAATTTTAAAAAATAAACATTTTTTATAGAATCGGGACTTAAAAATTTTGTTTTAAATTTTTTTTTGTATTTTTCTAATAACTTTCATATTTTGGTGAATAGTGAAAAATACTAAATTATAAATGAAAACAACTTTTTTAATCGAAATAATTTATAGGGTAAAATTATGCATTTGAATGGGTTTTAAGTATAACTAAATTATATTTTTATAATTTAATACAATTTAGGTCATTATAATTAATTTCACATTTAAATTTGACATAAACACATGTCAATCTTTTGATTGTATTTACTTTAAAAAAAACCCGCTTTTTGGTTTTGACAACAAGAATTAATTTTAAATTAATAAATAAAACTTGTATGTTTTTAATTTGGTAAAAATGAATTCATTTTTGAATTCAGAATATTAAAATTATCTTCGGGTAAATTTTTGGTATTTTTCTAAAAACTTTCAATTTTTGATTAATTGTGAAAAACACTCAGTTATTGTTTAAAACCAACATTTTATTTAAATAATTATTTATTTTATTTAAATTTATTTTTTTAAAAAAATATATACATAATACCTATATAAGTTCAATTTAATTAATTGGAGTCTTTTTATAATGAGTTTAGATATATAAAAATTTTATTGAATTTTTTATCGTCTTTTACCCAACTCCTAGGAGCATTTGCAAATTTGTATAAAATTTAATTTTACCACTTCTATAAGTTAAATTTCAAAAATCCAAGAGACATGGTTGATATCATTAAGTAAATTTAGGTTCAATAAGATGAAAATAATTTTTGGTGAATAGTAAATTTTGACTTTTATTTACCAAAGTTAAAAGTAAATAGGGTAATTAAGGGTAAAAATGATATCATAATTACCATAACATATGTTCTATTTCTACTGGATAAGTGTATTTCAACCAAAAAAAATCTTAGGAATAAAATATGATCCTTTAGGTTCACCTGGATTAGATTATGACATTTATTATTTTTTTATTTAAAGAAGAGTTAAAAGTGTTAAATTCAAAGTTTAATAAATAAACCATTTTTAATATAGGGTTTCACACAATATAAATTTGACTATAAATATTCATTAGAAATATAAAAATATTTCCTACATAATGGTATTTTATTTATAATTTTTAGACATTAAATAATTTAATGTATTTATAACACATTGATGTTGCAATAATTACCTTATTAATGAATGGATCAAATAAATGGTAATATAAATATTAAAATAAAAATAATATCAAAGTTTTTATGACATCCACGAAATTTATAGGTTAATATGATATGTTAGGGTTGATTAAATGTATCGTTTTGGAAGTAATCAAGTTGTGATTACTTTCACAAAAACCAAATACCAAATAATGTCAAAATTGACATAATAGAGTTTTTAAAACCAATACTATATTATTGGTTGATATAATATTCCTAAAAATATAATTATTGGACAAAGGGCCTTAATAATATTATATGTGTCATTAATGAACCTATTGGGGTTCTTTTGGATGTTTATAGTAAATTTATATACCATATAATATAAAAATACAGCGAGACATGGTAAATGTCAAACTATTTAACTAAGAGTTAAATATAAAAGATAAGGTTAATATGATGATCAAAACCTGTCTAAAACCTATTGGTTGATATTTTTTCGATCTATACCCACATTATCCTTTAAATAATTATTTTTCGAGCCATTAGAAACCGAAAATGATTTTATTTTAAAATAATATTTCAAGCTTTTCCTAAAGTGACCCTCACCTCTCTTTTAAAAGGGCACTTCCCCTTATCTTAATTGAACACCTCCAAAGCCTTTTTTCTTAGCCAAACCTGTCCCAAATATCCTCCCAACAATTATCCCTTCATCCCATATTCCTTCCTTTGGTAAGAAAGCTAACCTAAGGAGCCCTTTTGATCCAATCAAAAGGAAGAATCTGAAGAAGAGGTAAATATTTCCTCATCTCTTTCATGTTATTTTCTTCTTCCACTTCCTCTTTCTTTGTTGTTTCCATTATAAAATAATAAATCCAGTATCTTATATATACTATTTTGTTATTATAAAAATGGTACAACCATATTCATTATTCTATCTATCCTATAAATGACAAAGTCACCATACGTGCGTACGTACAGATTACCGTCTCCACGTCGTGGTGTAGTTTGTTATTCAAACACTTCATTATTTGGATGGGTATAATAATGAGTATAATGGATGTAAATAGAAAATATATCATGTTATTGATTATGTATATATGATATTCCATCCAATTACAAATGATTCTTCCATCAATATAATGATATTGTCGCTCGTGCGTACGTACGAATTATCATCTCCACGATGCGATGAGATTAATTTCCACGTTCACCTTTCAACGATGATTATAAAATATATATCATCAATAAGTATGTATATATGAAATAATAATGCTAAAGGACATATATATATATATACTCACATATATCTTATTCACTTAGTTCCGTTCAATACAATATGAAAATGGAAACAGTGTTTATGCGTACGAACGGCCTACCATCCCCATAAACCATGTTTTCCATTTCATATATACGTTTATTATAAATATTTATATGATACATATATGTTATATATAAATCATGTTTATATTCTGGATGTATTTAAATAATTATATAAGTGATACAATCAAGAGTAACAAGTTAAAACACATAGGATAAAGAGAGCGATTATTACCCGAAATGTTAATTTAACATGGAAATTATTATTAAATGGGTAGTATAAAGTCATAAATGAATCATGTATGATATAATAAATATTAATATGGATCTGTTATAATTTAATAACATACCATGGTATTTATACAGGAGGATAAATGTACCCTCAACTAAAGAAAAGTGCAAGGTAAGGAGTTTCTTATCTCACTTTTAATTCCGTGAGATTTCCATTGTTCGCCACCTATTTATTTAATGTGGTGTATTATATACTTACATTTGATATATGTTATCATGATTATCTTTATATTCATGTTATCTTATGAATGATTTGGTGGTTATTAACTTTTGTTCGTATGACTCGATTGATTACAACTTGGTAAGGGGATTTCATCTCACTTCTTATTCTCGTGAGATTCACACTGTATTGCCACTATTTCCTTTTGTGTAGTGTATATACTAGCCATGATTGTATTCCTTGTGTAATATAATTTAATCTATGGGTATTTACAACTTCATTGATTAATCCTTCTTTCATGGGGTGTATGTTCTGTGAGTTACCAAATCAATAAGGGTTAATTCTACAATATCTTCATTATCTGAGGTTGTTTGTACGTAATTATCTACTGAGAACTCCATATCATCCACATCCGTGTTTTTTTTAAAATGTATTTCAAAATATTTTTACTATTTAACATAAAATGGTTTAAAGTCATTTATACCCTTATTTGACCTTATATGTTTTTGAAAGGAAGCTTTCTGCATTTTCCAAATAAGGTACTTTACGACTTTTTCGGCAAAATTAATGTAAGAATGTTTTTTTAACTTATACGGTGGGTGTGGCTATTTTCTGCCATTATAACATCGTTGAAGTTTACCTTACAATATTATTAGTATATTTTCAAAATAAATGTTTTGTTTATAATTATGTGAGTTGTATATGATTTTAAAATAGAAAAGGATATTTCTCTAAAATAGTTTTGATTTCATCTATGTCAACATCCACTGATAAGTTTTGCACTTGTTTGAAGTTGATTTATTATGATAAAAATATTCCATACTGTATTTAAGGTTTTCTGATATGTTTGACTGTGGATGAGTTATTTTTATGCCATTAATGGTTTATGGTTAAAGTATTGACATTTCATATGCTAGTTTTAATACGAATGTTTATGTTATATTTCAACCGATTCTTAAGATAATTGTGTTGAACTAGTATGTTCTGGGTTGGGGAATAGTAAAAGTAAGACCTCTGAGTTGGGGTCCAGTTACAGCTGACCCTCTGGGTTGGAGTCCGGTTATAGAGGCTTTACGGGTTGGAGTCCGGTTACAGAGGCTCTCCGAGATGGAGTCCAGTTACAGAGGCTCTCCGGGTTGGAGTCCGGTTACAGATTCTCTCTGGGTTGGGGTCTGGTTATAATTAGCCCCTAGGTCTTGACATGAGTCCTTGACCCATAAATTAATGTCCAGCATTATGTATTCCAACATTATGAAATCGGCTATTGATATTGCATGTGATTATTCAACTAGTAGAATATCAATGTGAATAAGTAAATGAAATTATTTGATTTTATCTTTTCCATATTATGCTGAATTTCAAGTTTAATAGTTTTTTTGTTTTAGTCTTATAAATTTACTTAAAGGTTTAATATTATTTATGAAAGTTTTCTATATATTTTTATCCTTAATGAGAATCTGAGATCACCTCATTCTATGTTTTATTTTTCCCAGGATTGAAGAAGTCTTTTACGGTTGACCTTCCAGAATAGGCTAAGGGATATGAATGTGCTAAAAAGGGGAGAATGTTGTTGTTATTGTTAGTCATTTTATAATGTAATGTAACATTTGTGTGTGTAACCTATTTTCCAAGACTACTAAACAGATCGGTTCTTCAGGACTTCATTCCTTGCAATCATGCCAATGTATTAAAATAATGCACCGACTCTGGGATTCTGGGGTCGAGGTGTTACAGCCACCACTCAGGCGGGATAATCAGGCTTCATCCCCTCGACAGGCTCCTATAGCCCCTAATCAGAATCAGGCTCCCAAGGCCCCCTTTTTGGATAGAAGAAACTGGACCTACTTGTTCAGCGAAAATCTGGTCCTCATCTATTTCTGAAGTGCCTTGGAACAAGGGATTGTGCGTTTTCTTGAGTGCATAAGGCCAGAAGAGGTGAATCTCACTAATCGCCCCAACTACTGCCCTTATCACCTTATCTTGGTTCACACACTCAAATAGTGCTATGTGTTTAAAGACTGGCTCCAAGACTAGGTCGACAAAAACATAGTCAGGTTGGACCCAGCCCCAGCATAAGTGGCATGTGTCTTCGTGAGGCCAGATAGCAGTAGTGGCAGCGAAGGTGAGTGGAAGCAGGTTTCTAGCCATGGGTCCCATAAGTATGATAACTGGATGGATTGAAAGATGGTCGCTTGTGCCCATGGTATCATCCATCCATGCCTGAATTGTTCGGAGCCATCAGAAGCCACAATTACTACTTATGCACCATCTTCTCAGCCATCAACTTCCTATAAGAGAAAGCATCAGCAGCGCAAGGGAAAGCAATGCGCCCAGCCAATTCCATTTTCGTCCCATAGTCTCAGTGAATTCATGCTCCTGGAGATGGAGATCCATCCCGGGATCTGCCCAGTAGAGGACGACTCTTCAAGTGACAGTCAAGGGTATGCATCGGTAAAAACCGTGGAGCTGGTAAACCCCTACATGACTCTTGAAGATGGGGAACACTAGTCCTATCTCCCCAATGTCCCCATTCAACGCCTGCGTCAGCAGAGCCATGACTATATGGTTCATCAAGGCACATCAGTTGACACCACCATCTAGGTTGTGCATGCCACTGAAACCAGACAGCAGGCCCAGTGCATAGCTCAGCATGCGCAGCCTCATCATCTGGCATCAACAAGCCTGCCTCCACTGCCGTTTGTGCTACTGGACCAGGCAGAGTGACCCAGACATCGTTGTGATCAGCCACACTCTATTGCAGACTGGTCTAAGCCAGCTAACCCCCATCCAGTCGTCACTCTGTATGCTTCAACTAGTGAGTAGCAGGATATACCCACCACCAGTCAGTTGTCTGTCCAGCCAACAGGGCCCGTCATGCCTCCTATCATGGAGTGTCCTCTTGAAAGAATAATTTCACTCCTTGCACATAAATATTATTTTATTAATCATATTTATAGTATTCCAGTAGGGCTCTCCATCCTTGAGGTCCTTCGCCTATCTCCAGACATGCGTGAAGCCCTCGCTGAGGATTTAAGAAGACCCGTTCAGTTTGAGACAGATGTGGAAGATGCAGAGTCCTTTCATGCTGAGGAAATAGAGAATGATTAATTCTAGTCCATCATCTCGTTATCTAGAGAAGATGAAGGGTCTCTTATAAAGGGTCACATTCACCCACTGTATATCAATGTACAGTTACACGATGTGGAAGTTCGCCTCTGCATTGTCGACACAGGCTCCGGGATCAACCTTATCCCAACATGGACATTGTAGATACTAGGGTTGTTCGAGGATGAATTGACTCCCTTTGACCTGAAAATACATGGTTATGAAAAGACATAGCAGACTCCAGTCAACAATATTTGTTTGAAGACCCTATTCTGTGGCCTAGTTTCCAGCACCGAGTGTATGGTTTTCTCCCAGGACACCGTGTACAATGCATTGATGGGCAGGCTGTGGCTCCACCTGCACGCAGTGGTCCCCTCATCGTATCACATGTGCCTCAAGTAATCCCTTAATAATCAAGTGGGTGTACTCCAATGTGACATGTCTCCTTTACTCACTTGTGAAGCCCTCTATCTGGATGCGGACTATTACACAAGAAAGGATAAACAAGTTCAGGCAAGTGAGGTTGAGCCTGTCATGGCTATGACCGACCCCTGGGTAGGCCTTAATGAAACCTATGTATTCCCAATCCATCGGTTGGAGGCCACGACCCCCGATATGGGGCAATGTTTTTTGTCTCTTGGAAAAGGGGGAACCACATTCCTAGATCCATGCAGTATCGTAAGATCACCTTGTATTCTTATATGAATCAGGTCTCAATGATCCCTGAGCCACCTAATCTCGTAAGGTATCGGGATATCCTCCCCATGCCAATGGCAGTACCTCATACATTCATGTTTCTCCAGGATGTAATTAACTAGATCAAGTCAACAAACCACTATTTCTTTTATATTATCAAGAGTGGACCCTTGGGATGAATACCAGATTGGATCGGGTCGATATCCTTCATTGCTATGGTTTTGGCAGTACCAGAATCTCCCAATGCAGTGACCACTACCACTCAGGCTAACACCGGCCTCTCCTCAGGACCTTTTGACTCAGATAAATCTCCTCCCACCAGGGATACATTCTCCATAAGTGAGGAAGTGGACCTAGAGGATGATCCCTCTACCTTTGAAGAGGGAATTTCACCCACGGTTGATGAGTTGGTACAGGTAATCCTCGGTAGCGAGGTAGAACTGAGACCCAAATTGATCAGTGTTTTCATGTCCTTTAAGAGAAAAATTACTACATAGACTTCCTGAAACAGCATCATGATGTTTTTCCCTGGAGCTACGTCGCGATTCCACGACTATATCCTCAGGTATCCATCCACCACCTCGGTCTCCCGACAAATCATCACGGGATCAAGCAGCCACCCAAAATAATGAACTCTTCTCATGGTGACATGGTCGAGGCCAAAGTAGATAAGCTCATCAGATCCAATTATGTTAAGGAGGTCCAGTACCCCATATGGATAGCTAAGATTGTGCTAGTCAGGAAGAAGAATGGGCTTGAACCCGGGCAATAGAATCAATCGACGACTCCGTCAGCTGGCCCGATGGATGATTTTACCCTTCCAGTGACGGAGTTGCTGATTGATTCTATTGCCGGGTTCCAAGACCTTTTCTTCCTGGACTGGTATTCTGGATATAATAAGATCTAAATGGCCCTCGAGGATGAGGAGTATACAACCTTCAGGGCACCGTAAGGTACTTTTTGTTACCAAGTCATGCACTTCGTCTTAAAAAATGCAGGTGCCACCTATCAGCGGGCTACACATCACATATTCAATTCAATCCTCAGCAAATTGGTGGAATGCTATGTGGATGATCTGGTGGTCAAACCTTGCTAGCGTTGGGACCATCTCAAAGACCTTGAGAAAGTGTTTGTATTCCTCTGTTCTCGCCACCTAAAGATGAACCCATTAAAGTGTGCCTTCGGGGTCACCTTTGGGAAGCTCCTCAGCATCATTGTTAGATACCGGGGCATCGATATTGACCTAGAGAAGATCAAGGCCATCAGTCAGATGTCTCACCCGAGTGAAATCCAAGAACTTCAGGGATTCTAAGGCCACTTGGCCTAAATACGCCGATTCATAGCGAATATGGATGGCAAGTGTATTCCCTTTTCTCAGCTCATAAAGAAAGCCACCGCCTATGAATAGGACAAAGATTGGTAGACCACATTTGAGGAAATCATGCAGTATCTGATTCAGCCCCCAGTCTTGATGCCACCTGTCTCTAGAAATCTGTTGGTCCTTTATGTGACTGCCATGGAATGATCTCTCGGTGCCCTTCTCACCCAGAAGAACAATGAAGGGACAGATAATGGCCTCTACTACCTCAGTCGCATGCTTCTCAATATGGAGACCAGATACTCTCCCATCAAAAAAGCTACCTTTTTCTCATATTCACAGTACATAAGTTTCTGCATTACCTACAACAACACGAGGTATAGTTGGTGTCCCGAGTAGACCCGCTAAAGTACATCATGAGTCGTCCCATGTTGACAAGCTAAATGGCACAGTGGGCGGTGATCCTCTAGTAGTTCGACATCAGGTTTGTGCCTCAGAAGGCTATCAAGGGGCAAGAATTGGCAGATGTCCTCGCTGCTCATCCAACTCTTGGCGGACCAGTCTCTGTAAATTGACTTTCATGATGAGGCAATCCTCTCAGTAGATTATGACATCCCGTGGTGGCATATTCTTTTAGATGGTGCTTCCCGGAGCCCCACCGATAGAAGGATCAACGATCCCATGCTCAATAGGGTCGGCCTGGGCATCTTCTTCATTACCCTAGCACAATCCATTCTGTCGTATTCATTCCTATTGTCAAATGGTTGCACTAACAATGAATCAGAGTATCAGGCTCTCATCACTGGCCTCGAGCTGGCTCTCAAGATTGATGTGCCCCATCTTCATGTGAAAGGGGATTCAGAACTATTCATCAAACGGATCAATAGTGACTATGTCTTCAGGAATCTAGAGCTCGTACCATTGTTAGAATGCACTCTCTAGATAATGGCTCAGTTCCCTTCTTGGATAGAGGTTACCCATGTCCATCGGTCACAGAATGGTCGAGCAGATGCATTGTCCATCTTAGCGACATCACTTACAGAGCCAAAAAAGGATGACCTGATTATCCACATGGTGCATCGGAGAGTCATTGCTCCCGTCATTCCATATGATGATTATATCCCGTAGGTAATCCATATTACCATCAGTGCCTCTACTTCAGGACCCCCAGGTCCCCCAGATGCAGTGATTGAATTGACTTCCAATTGTAGGATACCCTTGGTTGAATACCTAGAACATAGTATTCTCCCATGAGATTAGGCCGAGTGTGAGAGAATCCAACATCGTGCGTTGCAGTTTACCCTCTAAAGTGGTCCCAATCTTGAGAAGATCCTCTATAAGCATGGGTTTGATGGTGTTCTCCTCTATTGCATCCAAAAAGTCGAGATATCTTAGGTCATGTAGGAGGTTCATGTCGGTTCCTGTGGTGCCCACCAGACCGGACCAAATCTGTCCCATCAGATCCAAAGACTCGGTTACTTTTGGACCTATATGACCCATGACTGCATCAAGTTTGTCAAAAGGTGTCATGCATGTCAAGTTCATGCAAACTTCATACATTAGCTACCAGATCCTCTCCACAGTACCAAGTACTCTTGGACCTTTACAGTATGAGGACTAGATGTCATGGGACCTTATCCTCCAAGGATAGCTCACCAATGCCGGTTCATCTTGAATTCTATAGATTTCTTTTCCATGTGGGAATAGGTTGTACCACTCAAGGAGGTCAAGACCCGTTCTATCATTGACTTCGTGAGCTCCAAGATCATCTACTAGTTTGGAGTCCCTCATGTCATCCTCACTGAAAATGAAACCAACTTTCGGGTAGCCAAGTTGAAGAAGTTGTTTGCCAAGTACAACATTCGTTCTAATCATACCTTCCACTATCAAACGCAATAAAATGGGTAGATCGAGGTGTTCAACAAAACTCTCTCTAAAATTGTGTTGAAAATAGTTGTTTAGAACAAGAAGAGTTGGCCGAAAAAGATCCACAACGCCCTCTGGGATTATCGAACAACGACTCATAATTCCAAACAGGTGACCTCGTATTCCATGGTGTACGGAAATGAGGTCGTCCTACCTATCGAGATTCAGTTTCCTTCATTACACACAGTGGTATTCAATCAGCAGGTGCCGTATAGAGTAGCTTAAATTCATCTCGCCGAATTGCAAGCACTTGATGAAAACAGGCATTGTGACCTGCATAATCTGGAAAGGCATGAAAATAAGATAGCTAGAGCCTTCAACAAGAAAGTTCTCCTCCTCTTATTCTTGCAAGGTGACTTGGTACTGGCGCTCTGGACACCAATGATACCGGGCAGGAAACCACCCATGTTGGAGCCCAAATGGTAAGGACCTTACATAGTCCACAATTTCTACCCCAATAGTGATTACTCACTGGTGAAAATGGATGGTGAGTGTATAAATCCTCCCACCAATTCCAAGTTCCCCAAGAAATACATTTCTTGAGCCAGTCAGTCCCACATGACCTTAAACTGTAGCTGGTCCCGCATGACCATAAACTGCTCCATCCCACATGACCTTAAATTATAGCTGGTCCTACATGACCCTAAACTGCTTGGTCCCACATGAACATAAACTGTATCTGGGTCCTACCTGACCCTAAATTTCTCCTAGATGACTTTAAACTGTGAAACGTCTCACATGACTTTAAACTATATGTCGTCCAGTAAGATGTTAAACCACATCCCAATAACTACGTAATGATTTATTCCCATCCTTATGGGATACGTAGGAATGATCCAACGCCTCATCTTGAGTCCATCCCCAAACTCTTCCCTTTGACTATTCCCCATGGGTATAATTCTCTTAGAGGGTCCCTACATAGGGTAGTATCGACTTACTTGGCCCCGCTCATGTCAGATTTATAATGATCACGCCATGTACTCCCTCCTCATTCTACTATTCTCCAACATCCTCACTGCACGATGCTAAACTCCATGGCCTTCAAGAACTACATAAGGCTTGATTCCCATCCTTATGGGATACGTACAAATGCCCGGAAATTTTTTCTGTTGGCCCAACCCCAAAACTCCATAATTTCCCTTCGAGTTAAGGCATATGGTGTAGTGAAATATTTTTCCACAATACTTGTCATGTTCATCATAATCAAACCATGCGTACCATTCCCCCGGAGACTTCCACCTCTTTTACCATCCTACTTGATGTTGAAATGTACAGGCACACTTATGCTTCACTCATGCTCCTTGTTTGGGACTCCATCATCTTTCATGTCCAAAAAGGCCCCCAAATGGCATGGATGCTGCGCCCAAGGGCCCTCCTACAATTTCAGGCCGACGTCCTTGAGGATTTTGAAAAACAAATTGACACTAATCCCGAGTTGTGAATGCAGTCAGCAGTCGATCCTCATTTTTTGTTCCCATTCCAGGTCACATGATATGGGAAATGCATTTCAAACATGGTCAGCAGCTATCCTTTATCATTAACACCACTCCCATAGGTCTCGAATATTGATTTTAGTTGTTCATTCTGCCCCTCTTACCTCCAGGATGCGGTCTCTCTCGGTTGATTCCAGCTATCTGACCCCTATATAATGGGGAGAGAAAAGTTGTACTCATTGTTTCCCACACCTATAATTGCTCACGTGGGCTTAGGAGCTATGATGAGCCAGCACCCGCATAAGAGGTCATATGACAATAGTTGGTAGGGACGCCCAATCTCAGGTCCCCTGACCATTTTGGGCCACTATCCCGAGTTCTCATTTGGGGATGTATAGTGTCGTATGGGATTATTTCTTCATTCATGTCGGGTTACTAGCCATGCTATACACCCCCATTTTTGGGGTATCTTACCCATATTCATCTTCACTGAAAGACGTTAAACTGCAATCTGGTCACGACATCCTGTCCATGGCCCAATCCTAGGTCCCTCGGCCTTCTCGAGCCTCTGGCCCAAGTTCTCACTCTGGGTTGTATGGTGTGGTATGGGATTATGTCCTCATTCACATAGAGTTACTCACCGTACTGTACACCCCCCTTCTTGGGGTATCCTACCCCTATCTGCGCCTCTTTTAGAACTACATGTGGCTTAATTCCTATCCTTAGGGGATACATAAGACCGCCCAAACATTTAGTCTTCGTGTCCAGCCTCATTTTGGCCCTTTGGCCAACATTCCCCTAGGGAGAAGATTATATGGTGTGGCATGGGCTTATGCCCTTATTTACGTTGGGTTTTTTAACATCCACACCAGGTACCACTTTATCTTGAGAGTTATCCATCCCCTTGTTTTATAATCACCTTTTCAAATTGGTTGCACTGAGGACAAGTTCATCGATCTTCTTTGGTGAATCACCAATGTTCCCAAGCGTACTTTGGTTCAGCACCTAGAGTATCAAAATTCTACCCAGACATGCTTTCATCCATTTTTCTGCCTTCATGTCCCCCTCCATTAGGGCTTCCATCACCTTTCACATCCAAAGGGACCCCCCGAATGGAATGGATGCTCGGCCCAAGGGCCCTCCTACAATTTAGGTCCAACGTCCTCAGGGTTTTCGAACAACGAATTGATACAAGTCATGTGTTGCGAATACGGTCAGCGGTCGACACTTGTTTGTTGTTCCCATTTCAGGTCCCACGATGTGGATTTTGTGTTTCGAACATGGTCAATAGTTATCCTCCATCGTCACGCCAACCCCATTAATCCCAAAATGTCAGTTACATGATTCACATCCTTTTCCTCTTCATCATGTCTAAGTAGAAGATCAAAACACTTGGTAATATTCCTTAGTGCGCATCTTCACGTTAGGAGGAAAAACCCGCGATAAGGCCTCATTTTGGGATCTGTACCGATTTCCCTTTCACATGTATTTCACCCATTGAAAATACCATCTCCACCCTTGTTTCCTACACTGCGTTCGAGTCATGTAGACTTAGGGATTGGATTTAGGTTTACACTTACATGGAATAGTTCCGCTTCTATCTGGTCCGAGCTCTAAAAACCCCAAACTAAGATCTCTTTATACTCCCTTTATTATGAACTACGTACAGCTTGATTCCCATCCTCATAGAAAACATAATAATTCCAGATGTCTTCTCTTTGGGCCCAGCTCAGTCCCACTCATTTATCTCTTCTATTCTTCCTTTTAGGCTCTGACTCTTATAGGGCCGTGTGGCGTGGCTTGTATGGGATTCTTCCCTCATTCACGTCGGGTTTGAAACAAACTCACCGCGTACGCCCACTTCTTGGTTCTAGTCCCTTCTACCTACTGTCCTACATGAAATTAACTATACTTAGACCTACATAATGCTAAAAGGCACCACCAAGAACTATGTACAGCTTGATTCAAATTCTCATGGGATATGTAGGAACACCCAGACGTCTTGTCTTCGAGTCCAGCTCAATTGAGAGTTAGTCTCTCCTGCCCCATATCCTCTAACCTTTTCTGGCCCCTCGGTATGAGGTTTCTTTCTTGGAATCATGTGCAGTGTGATGTGGACCTCGTCCTCATTCACATTGGGTATTCTTTATGACACTGTTCACATTCCCATTTGAACCTCATCTATCTTATATATGTCTGATCCATATGACTTTAAACTATGCCACCCAGTCCCTCACGACTTTAAACTGTTATGTCTATACCGCACGATGTTAATGTGCATGGTTGGTCCCATCACATGACCCTAAAATTTAGTTGTATCGTCTTGGCCGCATGATGAAAAACAGTGCTGCATTGTGGTGTCCCCACTCAAGGGAAATCATGTTTGGTATCATTCAAAAACCATACCATTTTTTCAATGCCTTCATTTGGATTGATTCTTGTTGCGATTCTTGGATTCGCTATTCTAGGCCCATAGCTTCACAAAAAAAAACATTTATTCACCCTAAAGGACAAACAAGTCCTATCAAATGTTGCTCCTTTCGGTGCGAGGGATAGACCTACACGCCCTATTTATCCTTGGTACTAGTTCCTTACCATGCGACCCCTTAAAACTATGTGTGGATTGATTATAATTCTCATGAGATAGGTAGGAACGCCCAGACACTTCCCCACGGGCCCAACCTAACTTACATGTTTGGTCCCTTGACCTAAACACTTCCCCAAGGGACACATGGTGATCTGGACACTCGGACCTTATTCACACTGGGTTTCATAATTACCTCACCATGTGTCCCCCGCATTCCTTACTGATCTGTGGATTGATCTCTAATAACATAAACTAAGATAACTGTCTGTCCTTTCCTCAAGAAATTAAAATGAACAACATCTTCCAGAACTAAGTTCAACTTGATTCACATATTTATGAGATACATAGAGATACTCGGTCATTTCGCCTCAGGTCCAGCCTTAGGAATCATAGGCCATGTTCCTCCTCAATTTCGACCCCTAGGACTGAACTCTTTTGGGGGAAAATTAACAACAGCTCCACCCTGAAGAAGTTTAGGATGCCCCATGATAGTTATGGGATGCGTCAGCTTCCTCTTCAGAGTGGTCCCTTCTAAAAGTAGGAATGATCCATGATCAGACCGATGTGTCCACCTAATGTGTTTCCACCATGGTGGTCTAATTTCAAGAGTGTTGGATTCTATTTGAACAAACCTCCACTCCACTTTCCACACTTTTTGTGCCCTTTATTTGGACCCTCTTCCTATTTCACATCCAAAAGAACCCCCTAACAGTATGGATGCTCGGCCTACAGCTTGCCTACTATCCTGGGCCAACGTTCTGGGAGACTAATGAATGACATTCTGAGTTAGGCCTCGTGTTTTGAACATGGTTAGCGATCGACTCTTGTTTTTCATCCACATTTCAGGCTATGAAATATGGATAAATTGTTTCGAACATCGTCAACTATTATACTTTATTGTCACGCCACCCCCACAGTGTTCCGAATCTGGCATATCGTAATTCACACATTCCACTCCCTTATGTTCAGATTGATCTCCAACGCCCATGTTGTTACCCCGCTTGTGAAATAAAGAACATTGAGAAGTCAAAATTTCAATTGTTCTGAGGTCCTCATCCTCTAATCGGGCCTCTCCCTTCTCTTCCCGGGAATCCATATTGGTTGTTCGAACCTTGGGTGCCCGAAGCTTGGCCAGAACTCCTACATCCAAACGAATTAATATTGCGATCCACCCTTGTTTCTCACATTGGTTATGCCCCACGTGAGCTTAGGAATGGATTTATATTTATTTCAGGATTGTGGTTTAATGCATTAAACCAAACGTATAAGTAAATCAATCTATCCATACATGTAGTTCAGGACAGGAGTTAGTAAGGAGAAATTAGTTTATGAGTTTGGCCAAAATAGGGCCCTTAAGGATCATCATCTTGGATAGATCGCTCTAGCGCCACTACCTTTTGGATTGTGGCCTCCAGGACTGCCTCCGACCCCCTAATATCCTTCTCTTCATCAGCAACCATGGAGCGCAGTGCACTTTCCCAAGCCTGTGCTTGCGCCTGTTTAGTTTGAAGTTCAGTCGTTCAGTGACCCGCTTCGAGGATCTTCTCTTGGGCGTCCACTAGCTGGGCCCTCAATTACTCCACAAGATTAGAACAATTTGCAATGAACTCTTCCTTTTCTTTCATCTGATTTTCAAGGTGTCAGACCTCTTATTCCACCTTCTGGAATACTTGGGTACTCCCTGAATCTTTCTGGCATCGGGCAATGTCAGAGCGTCTTCTACTCTCGTGCAGCTTCTCAACCATGTAGTCACAAACTGTCGAATTGAGATGATGAGCATCCACCCCTCCATCATAGAGAAAACACAGCCAGGTGTGGAGTGATCCCATTCGTTTAGCCATTCTGTCCGAGGATGACCGAGAAAGTGCTTGATACACTTCCACCCTTTGTGTCATGTCATACGGCTCTCATCGGACACCTCCGAGTCAGAATCATCTATCTCCTCAGGATATGCAGGCCGATATTTGGGGAAAGCATCCAAGAGACTAGCAACAGAGTCTTCTTCAGGCATTCCTCCCATGGGTTTAAGCTCTTCACCACCTAGGTGACCTTCCTCTCTCTCCTTTGTCTCGATGGATCCTTCGCCAACTTCCAGCTCCGCCGTAACATTAGTATCGTTGATATCCATAGCTCGTTTCTCACCGAGTGTTGGGGCCGGCTCAATTTGGGAACAATGCTCGGAAAGGGACGACACATTTTCCATTAAATCAAGTGAAGATGACCTGGATTCAACAGTCCCGTGCGGCTCCATTTTTTAGAATTCACGGAACCCAGGGAGTTCAGTATCTCGGAATTTCCCTCAGAATCTGATCTTTGCATCCTCTTGTCAATCTGATTCTAGGCGGGGGCCATTTTTAGATGCAAAAAACGTTCATAGACTGAAAGAGGTTTTGGTGTGACAAAACGAAGACATATTTTGACCCGAAGATCTGTCTCGGGGGCCCCGGAGGGGATGCATGAAAAAATATCAAAGGTGAGTAAAAAAATCTCTCTCATGAAGAAAACCAAATGATCCGCAAAATATTTCCACACAGGCACAAAAATTTCCAAGATCCAAACCGCAAGAGCGGAATGTTGCGTGCGGCCGCCCAAGTGCGGTTGAACTATCGCGCAGCCAACACGGGTGCATGATCATTCAAACAGACCTATTTTCAGTGCGGATACAACGTCCCCAAGCACCTATAAATAGAATGTTTCCCTTCAAATTTCAACGGCTGAAGAATCCAAACCATCTCTCCTGCATAAAATCAACCTCTCTTGTGTGCCAAAGATGGTTTTATGGTACGGTATTTTTCAAGATAGATCACCTAGGGGTCTGCCTTCATGCGAGACACTCGGGCATAACCGTCTCCCAAATTCCTTAAAGCCCCATCGATTGTGCACAATCTCTTGAAATTGCGTGAAATCCCTTCCAAATTGTGTGCCACACTTCCAATTGTGTGCACTCCTTCCTCCTGCACACAATCCATTCCAATTGCGTGCAATCCCTTCCAATTACAGGCAATCCGTATCCTTTGCGTGCAATCCCTTCCACTTACGTGAAAATTCTTTCAATTACGCAGAATCCCTTCCAGTTGTGCATGAAACCTCAACTCTCATTTACATTCCGTATCTCTCTGATTTCACGCTGACCCAGTGTTTTCCGCACAACTACCTAAATTACATGCCAATTGCGCGCAAACCCCCACTATTGTCCGCAATCTTCTCTGGCCCCTCACCGAGAATTTTCCATTATAGTGCTCCATTTTTTCGCAACCCGTCCTCTTTTGGCGTACTCTTTCACATGTGTTCGATGTCCCGCTTTTGGAAATCATTTTCGGGCACCTTTTACGCCCAAAACATCACTGTTACACACCCTTTCCTCGTACGACCCTCTAGGCTCGTACGAAGTAACTTCAAATTCTCTTTAGGTGCTGTTTTTCATTGTGTTGATTCACCTCATGATTCTTTTCATTGGCACGCTAATGTTTATTTCTTCTTCACATAGCCTCATGAACGTGGAACCCCAATGGGATCACCTCTCGACACCCTCCAGTTATGGCATTGCCTGTCCCTTATCTTCACCAAGGTGCAGAGTGTACCAGTTATGTAATTACTAGGGGTGCGGAATAATCTCACCTCGTCCAAGATGCAAGACATTAAATTGCCAAGAACCATTTTCCTCAACACATGACGTTCAACTGTGACCTCGCCCCACGCATCCTATGCGGGGTCCCCCACCATGGACATTCTGCACGTCCTCTTGTCTCAACAGGAGTGAAATCTTCCTCAAATTGAATGAGATCCTCTTTGCTGTGGTGGCCCCTATCCATTGGTAAGGGAAACCATCTTGGTTTAAGCCCCCTAGCTTTTCTTGCAGGAGGTATAATCCATGCTCCTCTTTTCTTCAGTACCAAATACCTCTCCCATTGGGCTTTTTCACCACTGGGCCTCCATCCTGGAGTAAGTCCCAATATCTATCTCCTAGGGCTATGAACCACGCGTAAGCCCCTGTTGCCTCTTTGGTCCCCTAACAATGCGTAAGCCCCACTTCACTTCCCATAGACACACCTTTCGCGACACGACCGTCAGGTCTCTGCAGTCTCTTGTTTCTCACATCGAGCGTGACTCACGTGGGCTTAGAGTAAGCATCGACTGTGACATCCATTCTCATGGGCCTCCTAGAGTGTAAGCGCCACACCCCATTCTGAACTACGTGGACTTTGATCCCCGCTAAGGCAAGGTACCTCAGAATCCTCCATGAGGTTCAATCCCAATAATCATTAGTTCTGACCACTTTCATGTTGTTGCACCAATTCCCATTCTGAACTACATGATCTTTGATCCTTGCCAAGAAAAGGTGCGTAGGAAGCCTCCCTGAGGTTCAAGATCACCATCCATTGGTTCCAATCATCTTCACATTGGTTCCCACTCTATACTGAACTACGTGGTCTTTGATCCTTGCTAAGGCAGGGTATGTAGGAAGCCTCCCCAAGGTTCTAACCCAACAACCCACCGAACCTGACCACCTCACGCTAGTTCACCACCGTCCTGCACGACGTTAAACTGTGTTCTACTCTAAGGAGTGGTAATATTTTGTTTCCCATCCGATGGAAATCCATTGTTTCCCATCCGACGGTAAGCCGTTGGGTCCCCTAAACAACGGTAGGCCATTGTACCCTATTCATCGGTAAGCTGTTTCAATCCCCATTACTAGGATGCACATCTCTGGTCCATCCTAGTGGCGTCAAACCAACTCATGCTGCTAACCATGTGTAATCCCCATACATATCATCGGGTTGTTGTCCTATGTGTATACCCCACTTCAATCCTATTGCCTGGTCTTTCCCTCAAACCTATCATTTTCGGGAAGGTTATGCTCCAACCCATAGGTTCCACTTCCTTCGGGTCCCATCCACACATCCATTCTCATGGGCCGCCTCCTTAGGCATCCCATCACCCTCTCGAACTACGTGAACTTTGATTCCCTAACATTGGGATATGTAGGAAGTCTCCTCAAGACTCACTCCCAACATCATCATCATCCTCATGACGGTTCCATCTCACTCCCCACCTACTTCACTTAACCACCCATCATCTATCATGATTCTCACCTGGGCCGCCACATCCTAGTGAAGCCATGTCAACCCACCTACATCAATGTATCCTTCAGGGGTTACACTCATGTGATCCACTCTAGTCAGTATTCCGATCAGTCTGATCCATCTTCACAAGATGTTAGACTTTCGGAATACCCTGTGTTGAACATGGGAAGTTGAGGAAAACCTCAGATACATGCCTTGGGAATACGATTCCTCTCATTTGAAACAGGATTTCTTGGGCTTCCGTGCCCACGAGAAGCCCTATAATAAGGGTAAAAATATAGATGTTCTAGTGTTCCAGTGTCTAGACATGCCAGTGATTTCCAACGTGACTACTCTCTAGACTGAAGGTTGCTGTCCTGACATGACCCCTTGGAATGTCCTGACAGAAGCAGTATAATTAACCAGCATCCATGAAGATGTGGCACTAGGAAGAGTTCCACGAACAACATATTAAATCTATCAGAGACACCCAGACTTGTTTACGAGCTCCGAGGAGGAGTCCACAGAAGGAGGAACTGACATCCCATCATCCTATTTCTATCAAGGACAAAATGTCCCTGAATAAGTGACAGATGTCGCCTGCCTTTGGAAAGAGGGATTGCAGAGCAACAAAACCGCACCATTCGTCCTCAAGAAGACGAACACATGCTCCCTGACGAAATCTTCAGAAACATAATGTTTAAATACACATTTATTATTTCAAGGGGTTACAATTCAAAAGTTACCAATGAGGTTGGAATTTATTTTACAATTTCACATTCTTTTGGGATTTCATAAATTTTCATTAATGGAATATTATCATTTAACCTTACTAATATACATAATTTTATTATACTCGGGATATTTAAGTATTTTCCATATTTTCATAAAAAATTTACTCTCTTTTTCACTTGAATAAATAAATTAAATATTTAATATTAAACAGATTTTATTTCCATTGAAATCAATTATGTTTTTCTTCCATGTCAATATTTTCTCAAAATTGTTATACGAAAGTACTTTTTATTACTAAAATGATTCATTATTGAAATTTTAAGTTATCCTTGTATTTTTAAAATTGATTAAAGTAATATTTATAATTATTTTTAATGGTTCACTTTTGACATTCATTACAAAAAAAATCAAACGGAATGTTTTTAACATATAGGGCACTAACAGACTTCTTGACCACCATAATCATTTAAAAAAAAGATTCTTCTACATGTTTTCATTTTTTTAATAAATAAAAAAATTTAATTAAATATTTTTTTAATATTTCACTTCCATTTTTATTATTTTTACAAATTATGTGATATTATTATGAAACTTAATTTCTTATGAACAGATGGTTATCTCTTATCCCTTAATAATTTAGAGTTCATTACTTCTATTGGAAAATTCATATTCATGTGATCATTAGTGATTGAATTTATTTTAAATATCAATATTCATTATATAATGGAAATGATTATTTACTAAACCATATACCATTTTTACATATAGTTCTTTACTATGAAATTTATTTTATTAACTGGAGGAAATCATGATACATCTATATTCATTAATCAATACTAATATTTATTGATAAGGGATATTTTTTATAAATTGACTTGGACTTTAAATATATGAATAGTTAATTTAAAATTTAGTGATGGGTGGGGAATGTTTATATATATCCCCTTGATGCATCAGTAGTCTCATGAGATGAATTAATTAACCAAATTAAATGGGGTTTTTTAGTGTATACCTAGCTATCAATTAAAATATCTCATAAAAATATCATTATAGTATAGATATCATGATGTCTGTGATCATTATGCATAATATTAATCATTTCCTTCCTTTAGAATTTAGTTATTTTTATCCATTAGATTACTGAATTGATATTATCTATGGTTGCATTTTTTCCCTCAAGTTATTGATTAAATGGCATGTGTTTTCGATTATTTATCATGAAATTTTGATTATTCCTTATCTAATCACGATATATTCCAGAATATGATACCCTTAATGAGAATTTTATCTCACCATTATTCTTTTTCCATTCTTTGGGATATGCAGATGATTTATTTGAATGTGTTTCAAGGATATTGAGCATTTTATTTTATTATTGATTTTTATATCCTATTCCCAATGTAAAATGGGTATCACGTGTGTATTTGGTTCTCCAATACTGCTAAAATGATTTTTCCTTTGAGATTATAACCCTTATATCAATTTTAATATAATTAAGTAACCACCATCTCTAGGTTACTGGATTTGGGGTTATTACAAGTACTCTAAAAAAGACTATTCAATCTTATGGTGACCAGTTTAGATAACCAAAACATTAGTTGATTTCTAAGACTTATTTCCTAAAAAGATTCATTAATACGATTTGATTGTTTTATGTGTTTATTTTATTGATAACAATATCATAGATGAGTTGGAGGACCATTGGATTTGAGTTAGAATATAAATAAATGGTGTTCTCCTAAGTTGAAGCACAACACAATGTGATGGATTTTTTTGAACCATGAGGGAATGTTATAGAATAATTTTTTTAATTTAACATATACGCATTACACTATATCATATTTATTATTCCATTGAAAATTTGAGGCAAGGGAATGGTTTAATATTATATATATTGTCTCTTCCACTACAAATAGAGTTATTTGTGATGATTTTCCTAAAAAATTGTTGGGATATGATTGTTTTGTGAGAGTGAGTCCAAGAAAAACTAGTTCCAAACTAGTTTATAAGCTTAAAATAGTATTTATTTTTCATTATTAATCACAATTAAATGTAAAGATCCATGATACAATATGCCATGATATAAAAATATAATTCTTAACTAGATTGTTGGAGAGAGAGGAACTATACCACAATATATGTTTATACATTATAATTTGTATGTATACTTTGTAAATCTATTCAAATATTTGGAAAGAGAAATTTTAATATGATTTACATATTTTTTACCCCCAACGATAATATGTTACACTATAATTCATGAGATACATATAGATATAAGGACTATCACTCAAACAAAAATAGAATGGCAAGAGAGGCACAATTTAAGGGATTCATCCCTTTATTTTATGAGGAAATATAGAGGGATTTTTTGATATTATTAAGGAGTAGAATTGGGTTTCAAACCTAATTTATGGTTTGAAGGAACTTTAAGAGACTATGAGAGATTGATTGACTTATTTATTCTTGTCTAGATTAACGTTGTAATAGATGTTTCAAAACCATATTACTATTACTTTCATTTTTCTAATTGATAATAAGATAAAAATTTGGATATTTTGATTTCAATATATAGGGGGAAAGATTATATACTCAATAAAAAGAGTTAGTAAAACATATAAAATCCCTTATTCCATGTTTGTTCTTTCTAAATCTTTCATTTATAATTATATCATTTGAAATCCAATCACTCTAACTGAATAAAGGAAAATAAATTGAGAGTTAATGTTTTGGAAAATAGAAACTAACCCCTTATCATTATTGGTTCACTCCCACATAGGGATACCAAATATTGGGTGTTATAGAAGGATTCAGTAGAGGAAAACTCCATGATATGAGGTTTAAGAGGTGGAGAAGCCATAAGTAATTTGAGTTATGATTTTATTTTATTCTAATATTTCTTCTATTTTAAATGATATTTGTGCTTAATATTTTTTTATCACATCTACCATAGTTTATAGTGAAGAAAATATAGAAAAAAATATTAAGTGGATACAAGAGTTTACTACTCTAGTGGGAGTGTATCATCCCCAATCTACTTAGCCTGAATAACCCTAATCTCTAGATCCACAATGCCTTAAGAGTTCTTCCTCATATTCCAAATATTACAAACTAATAGTGTGGGTTTATAAAAACCATGGGGGGAATATACACTATATTATAAAACCAATAATAAATATGAAAATAAATATCATTAATCATCCATAATTAATAGTATAATATTAAAATTTTAGTGAGAATTCAACTATAGATAAATAACCATTACATTATATAAAAATAATGATTCATTATTATATTATACAATAAATAAATCAAGAAAAAAAATAGTCTTATGGTTAATAATATGAAAAACACGCTCTAAGATATGTAAAATAATGGAGACAACTAAACAAACTGGGTCTAAGTCTCCAATCAGTCTCATATCTTAATCCTTTAATGCATCCAAGATCAACCATCCACTATGGAGACATTGACTTTACTTGAATCAAAAATAATTAAGTATAAATTCCCTCAAAAGTGTATGTACATGGTGAGATAAAAATAATCATTATGAAACAACCAAATGTACCAATAAATAACTCCATCTATATATTGGTGCATGCATTATATGATATGATAGGGAAACAATTGACATGTATCACGATCGTATCATAGAGTACTCAAAAACCCCCCATATAAATGATCATGCCAAACTCATCCATTTATAGAATATGATGGATCTTCCATAATTTGAACACAAATTGAGAATAAAAAATTTATCATCTTCCATAATAATATAATAAGTGAATATAGTATCAATGTTAACATAATCTAATAGGATAGTGCATTAGTAATCACTTCTCATTACAAAAGAATTAGGGAATGGGATATCAACATAGATATAATAATATAGGTGAATGGTATATCACCAATTACAAGAGTATTAGTGAATAGGTAATTAGCACTCATCATAAGATTTGATGAACTTTCTATCACCATAATAACAATATGGTAAATGGGAAATCATCACAATATATAACAAAGCTTAATGGGTCATCATAAAAAATTCTCATTAGTATGGCTGAATGGACTGTCACTACTCATAAATCATCTAAGGTTATCTAACTATAGTTAGTAAATCATAATTAATTTGGATGTTCTAACATAAATACATCAAAATTAACTTAAACGACTATCACTAGTTTTCCACTATTAAGGTGAAGATGCTATATTTTTTATATTATAATTAAATTGAATGGGTAACCATTAAAACCATAACCGAGGTGAATAGGTCCTCACCAATTGTAGGATCAAAATAATGATGTAGATGCTCAATATACAAGGGGGGTGAATTGTATACTTTAAAAAATTCCTTTGTAACTTTTAAAGATTGTAATGTTTCAAAAAGTTCAACAAGGTAAATTTACAAGACCTCTTAGTTCTATAAACTTGCTTGATTTAGGTTGTATGGTTCTGGAAATGAAACTTAAGAAAAGTTTACAAGGACAAAGATTATACATTAAAGCATATAGACTATTACAAATCAGATTATATAAGTATAAGAATGTATAAGATAGTTATAATTTCTTTATCAATCAAAATGCGGTAGAAAAGAAACTTGATACAATATATGTAACAATTATGAAATCTTTTTATCCCAAAGAGTAGGGTTTCCAATAACCTTGGATAAAAGTACCTTGATTTATAAATTCAAGAAATTCTGTCTTACCCACACTAGGGTAAGACCTTGATACGAATATCAGAGTCTTTCTTGTTATCCCCACAAGCCCTCGAACTTCAAGGTAGTTTCCACCTGTGTCTTCATATCCTGATAAGACCTCAAATGTACTCAGCAACATTCAGAGTTGCACAAAGAAATTCTGAATAAGATGTTCAGTACGCACAAAGAATTAAATTCTCTCTATCTATAAATCACTTCAACAACATGTAATCTCTAGATTGATCAACATGTCTCATTTGTTTTTTTGTTGTTGTTGTTGTTGTCGTTGTGAGATCGTTCAATTGAGATCCTATTTATAGGAACATTTCTAACGGTCTTCTCCCTCCTCCAATGGTCATATTTTCCATTGAACCTCAGAGGAACCTATTATTATGTCACTCAAAGAATGGTTGGTTAGAAACAGATTGCACCACATCATTTTATAACTATAAAAATAGTAAGTAAAATATGGTTTCTCAACAAAATTCAATTTTTCAGAGTCTAAGCGAGTAAACCTTCAGAGTCTATGTTACAAGGATATACATATTCTATTTCTTAAGTAATTTGAAATCATAATTCTATAGATTTTGGAGTCTAAATTCTAAGGAATTCAGAGTCTGAATTTTGAGGAATTCGGAGTCGAAATTCTAGTGAATTCAGATTCGGAATTATGAGAATTCATATTTGGAATTTCAAAGAATTCGGATTCTGAATTTCAGAGATCATAGATTTTGAATTTCATAGAATTTAGATTTTTAAATTTAGAGAATTCTGATTCTAAATTTAAGAGAATTCAGAACCTGAATTCAGATCCTGAAAACAGAGTACTCTATATTTATTTATTTATAGAATTCCGAGGTTTTATATGTGAAACCAAATTTTTTTACTTAGGAATAATAATATTTAGACTAAAATATAAACAATGAAAAAAATGGTAAGGATAAATTTTCCTTGGGGAAGGAAAATTTTCCTCATTAAGAAAAATCTTAGGGAAAATGAAATTTTCGTTAAGATAGAGTGTTAGTGATTTTCAAAACATGAAGGAATGGGAAATTCATAATGAAACCTTATTGACTCAACAATATCCCCCTTTTTAGAAAGCACAAACATCCATATGAAAAAGAATATAAGGACTTAAAAATTTTTATGGGGTTGTAAATAAAAACTTATCACCCTTTACATATGGATCAAAGTGAATACAACTAACTCCCCCTTAGGCTTTGGAAACACTAAGGATCATATTCTTAATTTCCTAAATGAGATTTTTCATTTTCTTACATACGAAAATTTTCATGATGAAAACTCCCCCTTAGATGAACTCCCCCTTGCTTAAGGAAATTTCTTCTTTACTAAGTATTCTTTTTTGACATTCCTTTCTCCTCCTTTGTGATTTTCAAAAATAAATACAATAAATAGAAAGAAAATATAGTATATAAAATATTTGTACTAAAAAACCAAACAATGAAGAGAAACTAAAATTTCATTATGATTGAATGTAATTGTACAACTGGAAAATACAACAAAAGGTAATATTTGGAAATGATTATCCTTCCTTCTCCATCGGTATTAGATTATTCACTATTTTTTAACTTATTGATCTCTTTGTGATCCTCTTCAGCATGCTTGAGGAATTGATCTTGGTCTTATGTTTTCTTCTCTATGGCTTTAATTTTTTCTTCCTAATACTTAAGAGATTCTTCTTGGGCCTTCATAACTTATTCTTTCTTAGAAAGCTTCTCTTCAATCTCAATTATGATATATATTTCACTTTTCCAACTATGAGCAACTGAGTTTAGCTTCCCATTCAAATCCTTAACATCTTTCTTCTGAGAAGTCTGTTCCAGAGTAATATTTTCCTCAAAAATATTAGGGAGATACTTGATCTTCACATCTTCGGCATCAAAAGCATCATTGACACTTTCTTGAAAATCATCAAAGATTATTATCTCTTCTACTATCTTCCTTGACTAGCTTGTCATCTTTTTTGCATGATATTTTATGATCCTCATAGCTAATGAGGAAAGTCTTGATGTCTTCCTAGAGTTTGACAAACTTATACATTACCATGGATACTGATTCCAAATTTTTTATTTAATGAATTATGAAGAATCTGGCATCTCGAGTCTATACTGGTAAATATTGGAATAGTCCCAAAAATCTTTTTCAAATACTGAACTACGAAGTCATGTCCATGAGAGGATGATTCAGAATATGAGACTTTGGTTGGTGAGGATTCCTTTTCTAATTCAACATCCTTCCTCTTCGATGAACCATCAACTTATTTCTTCTTTACCAAAACTTTTCTAAGTGTATCCACAACCACCTGTTTTCCCATATCATCCTTTGTATTGACTTTTTATTGATAATAATATTCATGTTTACTATTTGATAGCTGAACAATTTTGTCTTCATCAACTTCTTCCTTCTCAACTCCTCCCTCAACATCCTCTAGGTGAATGAAATCATGATTGCTACTATCATTTTCAGACAAGTTACTCACTTCTTAATCACCCTTCTCCACTTTTCTAGGGGTAGCATGTTTTGAAATCTCAGCTTTAGAAGTTCGGATTGATAACTTTTCAGAAGCACTATCCTTCTCAGTATAGTCTTCTACTTGATTTATTATATCTTTGGTATCACCGCTACCTTCTTCCTATTCTTCTTCCACTTCTTCTTCTTGCACTATTTTTTATTCTTGATGTTGTTTTAGAACCAATAACTTCTTTCCCGGAGTCTCTGGTAATGGTTTTATCAAAAATTATTCTAGTACCAAATTTTTTTCAGAGACTTTTTCAACAACCTTAATAATGAATTGGTCTAACTCAGCCTCAAACATCTTATTATTTTGATTCTTCTATTTCTGATCTTTTTCTAGATTCTCAACATTTTTTTCATTCAATGCCTTTTCCTCAGCAGGGTCCTAGAAAATTTAGGATCTCCTTCCTTCTTTTTCTTTTTATCATCTCTCCACTTAGCCAGTACTTCATAATGATATTCTTTTTTCTTATTTCCCTTTGGAGGTGTGGATTGAGTTTCCTTAGCCACTGGGGTTTTTGTCTTCTCTTTTGGTTCCTTCACCATCCTCTTTCTTCCACCCTTCTTAGAAGTTTCATCCACTTCCATCTTTTTTGATAAAGATTCAACTTCTAATTTCCAAAAATCATGAAATTCTATGTATTTACTATTAAAGTAAATCTTTATCGTCCTTAGAGTATCATCACTCAAAATAATCACCTTACAATTTCTCAACTTAGAACTGTAAGTAATCTTGAAAGGATGATGACAAAGAAAAATGATTTTTGAAAGAATGGGTGTGTATATGATAATATGAGACTACATATTTCCATTATTTATAATCTCTATCATAACAAAGATATGCTTAACCATGTTTATCTTTCTTAGGTTTACCATGAAATCAAAAATATAAATATCACTTTTCTTTAGGGTATCCTTGTCTCCTTTTCTCAAAATTAGAAAACCTTGAACTCATAGCTGAAGAATTAGAAGATTTGTAGAGAGAATAATAATTTCTAGAGACTTAGCTTCCTCAAGACCAAGAAAAGATATATAATTTTTCTTATCAAAGGATCCTATTAAATTAGGTATCTTGTGAGAGAAAAACTCAGCTTCTCCCTCATAATTAATTCCTATCACATTTTCTATCATGTTATAAGAAAGAGAATACAACTTTTCATAGCTCTTTAATGAAAATTTATCTTTTCCTCCATTGAAAAAGATAATTGTATCATAGAGATCAAACAAAAATTCTAGATACACCGAATCTTGTTCTCTTGGTTTTTATACGCAAACACTCTCCCAACTATTCCACTTGATATTCTTAGACACAATAGAATCATACATGGCATAAAACTTCAGATCGACTAACCTTTCACAGTAGATATGACACTGAGAGATTTCCTTAACACTTGAAATATCTTTCTGAGAAGAGGCTTCACCAAAAATTCGAATGTACGGAATCTTTGAATATCCAAAATGAATTTTAAAAATAAAGGTAGAGCTTTAGCACGTGAAGTCATGAATTTTGATGTGGGACAACCATTGGGGTCCTTTATATAGGAAATCAAAGTGATAGTTTATCTTCCCAGATTGATCCAATGATTGAAATCATCTTGAGAAGATCTGACAGTTGAGATGATGGCCAAAGAAGGATTTTGATAGATTTCAATCTTTTGAGGTTTTTAAGAAAAAATAGTCAGATTTAAGGAAACTTGAATCTGAAAATTTTAAAACAAAAAGAAAATACCAGCAGGAAAAAAATTGATTACGAAGACATAGGAAGGGAAAAATACCTTTCAAATTACTAGGAATATTATTCGTAATGAGGAAAATTTTTCTTGGAAAACATTAGATTCCAATGTTTTGATTACTGAAAAATTTTAACTATGAAAATTTTGACTACAAAAATTTTAACTACGAAAGTATTAACTATAAAAAAATTATCTAACAAGAAAATGAACCCCCCCTATGAAAAGTATTTTCTTACAGTAAGGAGATTGGTTTCAACAAGAAGTTTATAAGGAAGATTACCTTACAGTTATCATTCCTAACATCTGCTTTATGTATTCAAATCTATGAGATGATATATATTTTGTGAAAATATCAGCAAGTTGATCTTGCATTCTGATAAATTGAATAATGATATCTCCTTCTAGTGTGTGATCCCTAAGAAATTGATGCCAAATATATACATTTGTTTGCACGTGAGTGATGTGCAGGGTGTTTACTTAAGGAAATTCCACTAGTATTATCACAAAATATTTGTGTTTTGGTAAAACTCATACCATAGTCTGGGATTGTGTGTTGCATGAACAACATTTGAGCACAACAACTTCCAGCTGCTACATATTCAGCTTCAGTAGTGGAAAGTGCTACTGAGTGTTGCTTTTTCCATGACCAAGAAACTAATTAATCTCCCATGAAATGGAATGTTCCGAATGTTCTTTTCCTATCTATTATACATCCACCAAATTCAGCATCTGAAAAACGTTTAAAAAAAATCATTTCCATAGGTATAAAAGAGTCATAGATCCATGTTTCCCTTTAAGTAGCAAATAATTATTTTCACTGCCTTTAAATGAAATTCCGTAGGATTGGATTGATATCATTCACATAAGCATACTGAAAACATTATGTCTTGATGACTAGCTTTCAAGTAAAGTGGACTTCCTATAATACCTCTACAAGATGTTTGATCTACTGGTTTCTCAGCTTCATCAAGATCATGTGAATTTGAGGTACCAATGGGAGTACATATACTCTTAGTGTTGTCATATCCATACTTTTTAAGATGATATTTAATATACTTATGTTGGGATATATAGTTTTCTTCTGTTATTTGAGAAATTTTAAATCCAAGGAAAAATGTTAATTCACCCATCATACTCATTTCAAAATCAGATTTCATTATATCCGAAAAGGAATTAGTTAAATATTTCTGAGTTAAACTAAATATAATTTCATCGACATAAATATGAAAAATGAAAACATTTTTCTTATCATTCTTTATAAAAATGGTAGGATCAACATTTCCATTAACATAAAGGTTTTAAATAAAAAACCCGTTAAGTTTATCATATCGGGCTCTAGGGGCTTGTTTAAGTCCATATAAAGCTTTGGTAAGTTTAAAAACATGTTTAGGATGTTCTGTATCTTCAAAACCTAGAGTTTGTTAAACAAAAACTTCCTCTTGAACATATCCATTAGGGAAAGCACATTTAACATCCATTTGAAAAATTTTGAATTTGAATAATACTGCAAAGGAAAGTAGAATACGAATAGATTCAAGTCTAGATACTGGAGCATAGGTTTCTTCATAGTATATTCCTTCTTGTTGATTATAGAATATAGCAACCAATCTGGCCTTATTTCATTCAAGGATTCCATTTTCATCACATTTATTTCTGAAGACCCATTTTACTCTAATAACAGAAGTTTCCTTAGGTCTTTCAACCAAGGTCCATATATTATTCCTTTCAAATTCAATTATCTCATCTTGAATAGCTCTTATCTAATCATCATCACCTAAATATTCATCAGTGCCTTTTGGTTCTAACTGGGAAAGAAATTCTAGATGTTCTATTTTATTTCTTAGGGAACTTGTAGTCCTTACAGGTTGATTTACATCACCAATGATACTATCAGTGGGATGATTCTTTAGAAACAACTGATTTGTGTTTTGTAAAACATATTCATCAACATAGGGTAGGAAGTCTTCTTGGGTAAATGATTCAGAAATATTTTCGTGGACATTTTCCTTTTTAGAAGGATCTTCTATGAAGGGTTGATAATCAGCTTTTGAAAACACATCCGAGGATGTAGGTTGAGTATGTTTTAAAAAAGGGATCAGTTTCATCGAATTTAACATGTAATGTTTCTTAAACAATACATCTATTTTTATTGAAAACTCTATAAGAATTAGAAGTTGTAGAGTAGCCTAAAAAAATTCATTCATCAGATTTTGGTGTAATGTTTTGTAGATTAACTTCCGTATTTAGAATGAATACCTTACAAACAAAAACCTTGAAGTAGGAAAGTCTAGGTTTTCTACAAATCCATAACTCATAAGGAGTTTTATTAGGAAAAGGTCTATTCAAAGCATGAATTATACTATAGCAAGATGTACTTATAGCTTCAGCCAAAAAATGTTTGGCTACCGAAAGTTCACTCATCATGGATTTTGTTTACTCTTGAATAATTCTATTTCTTCTTTTAAAAACTCCATTTTTTATGTGTTCTGGGTGTTGAGTAGTTATGAGTAATGCCTTTTCTACTACAAAAGGTTTCAAAATCAGAATTGTGAAATTCTACTCCATGATCACTATGGATAGTTATCAATGGAATGTTTTTCTCATTTTTAACTTTGGCTCTAAAACTTTTGAAATAAGAAAAAGATTTATATTTCTTTTCTAGAAAATAGTCCCATGTAAATCTAGGGTAATCATCAATTGTGAAAAATACATAATATTTTCCTCCAATGCTTCTAGTTCATGTCGGGAAAAAAATGATCCATATGCACCAACTATAACTCATTAGGGGTTGAGACATCACCAAATAATTTAAAACTTGATTTATGTTACTTTTTATATTGACAAGGATCACAAACTTTTGAATAATCAAATCTATGCTCCAGTAGATGCTTAACTAGTCTTTTCTTAGATATTTTTCATAGGTTCCTAAGGTTGCAGTGTCCCGACCTTCTATGTCGCAACCAATAATGATCTTCCATTGCACTAAGTTAAGGTAGGTCTTAGCTCCTAAGGTCTTCTAAGATTAACGTGTAAATATTTTTAGGCAGAAAGAATAAACTCTTCCTTGGAATTGTGTAATAAACACTTGTCATTCCTAAAATTAATAGGGTAAACTTCATAACATAATTGACTTATGCTAATAAGATTGTGATTAAGACCCTTAACAACAAAACATTCGAAATCAATGTTTTTCCAAGAAGAACAATGTTACCTATACCAATAATTTCTCCCTGCGCATTATCTCTAAAAGTTACCTTTCCTCCATTCATCTTGATAATCTTTTAAAAGATTTTTTTGTAACCATTCATATGATGGGGACATCCACTATCCATGTACCATATATTTCTATTGGTACTATCATTAATTTCCTAAAAACAATGGTGTTAGACTTTCAGAACCCAAAATTTCTTGGATCTACTAACTTTAGAAAGAAAAAATTTAGGAATTGACATTTTCATAGAAAAATATGCTTTATGAAAACCTAAGACCAAGTTTTATTTATGGAATGTTTTTTTTGCCCAAGCCCACCACACTAACACTTAGTGCAGAATAGATTACTTTGAGGAACAAAATAATTTTTACTAAAAATCAGTTTTGAACTAGTACAACCAAAACCACAATTATTCTTTTGAGGTCGAATTTGGGAATACATCTTATCCAAATTATCCATACCCAAGGTAATGTTTGGAAAACACTTCCTCAAGGAAACTATTTCTGACTTTAGCTTAATAACTAATTTCTTATCAACAAAAACATTAGTTTTAGCACTAGAGTTAGGCTCGAAAACATTTTTCTTAGAAATTAATTTTTCTAGATCCTTATAATGTTTATCCTTATCAAAATTAACTTCCTCAAGATTTTTTGAAATAATTTTAAAATCATGTGTTTTTTATCTAGATATTTAGAAAGATCTGATATTTCCTTAGTAAGGATTGAAATCCTTGAATTTTCATTATCATGATTTTTCTTGAATTTAGAATTTTTATTCTCAAGGAGCATAGAAAACCTAGAAACTTATTTATAAGTAGGTAAAGTATTATCTTTATCAAAAGAATATTCTTCATCTAAAGTTTCCTAATATTTATTATCACTATAATTAGAATTCAAGGATACATTGGTGATGGATTCAGCATTGTGTACCTTATCCATTAAAGAATGATTTTCAATAGGTATCTTGGCACGTAAACCAAGATTCTCATAACCCGAAGATTCATACTCTGAGGATTCATCAAAAAAATTACCACATCTGGTACTCCATGTTTCATTGGCTTCCAAAACCTTTTTATCATTAACATTGTAGTATTTCTTTTTATTCCTTTCAAAATGCTTTTCATTTCTATATTTTCTCTTAAGAATAGGAAAATTTGGACTTATATGCTCTGCTCTTTTTCATTCATAACAAGTGACTTCATATTCTTTCTTGTCATTTATTTCTTTCTTCTTATATCTATAATAAATGTCTTTCTTCCCTACTATCTTGTTCATCCTTTGAGCAAGATAAGCTAGTTCATTCTCAAAATGTTCACTTTCACTTGATTTTGATAAAACAACGAACTTCTTCGATTTAGATCTTGTAACTCTGTTAGGAGTCTTGGATTTCATATGATTAGAGGTAGTTGTAAAAGAAACACTTCAATTCACGTTATCCTTTTAAACATTGTCAATGTCTTTTTTCATTATTGTCTCATGTTGAAGAAGATTTCCAGAAATCTCATCTAGAGTAATCTGTGAGACTTTCATATTCTCATCAATAGCTGTTCTCTTTGATTCCCACTCATTAGGCATGATGCCTATAATCTTTTCCACATGTGCCTCATCATCTAAACCTTTTTCACCCATGGATTGTAATCTATTGATAATAGTCATGAATCTTTGTTGTACCTTACATATAGGTTCTTTATAAGAATATCAAAAACCATGATATTCTAATCTATGCATAGCTCTTCTAGTTTCAATAACTTTGGATGTACCTAAATGAGGAACTTCAAGCTTCTTCCAAATACAATTTGCATCTTCAAAAGAATAAATATGGTTGTATATGTTCCTAGTCATGGAACATAACAAAGTATTGCATACCTTTTAGTTTAGTTGATATTCTGACTTTTCTTGATTAGTAAAAATGATGACTTCTTTATCAGGAATCATGTAATCTCCTGTAATCATTACAAAGTTTCCCACTCCAGTGTTACTAAAAAAAGTCTTCATACGATCTCTCCAATATTCATAATCATTCCCATAAAATATAGGTGGTCTATTAGGATTAAGATTTTCAATCAAACCAACATTAATTCCTACCATATCAAAGAAAAAATCTTTCCACACAAACTTTTTAGTAATAAAATTTTTTAAACAAGAATAAAAATATCCTAACCATGGAAAATATAGAACAAGGAAAAACTTGAGAAGGAGAACATATATGTGAATATAAGTACTTCAGAGACCACCTCTAATACCAATTACAGGATCTAAATAATGGTGTAGATGCTCAATATACAAGAGGGGGGGGGGTGAATTTTATACTTTGAAAAATTCCTTTGGAACTTTTAAATATGGTAATGTTTAACAAAGTTAAATAAGGTAAACTCACAAGACCTATTAGTTCTCCAAACATGCTTGATTCCAAAAATAGAGATCCAAAATTGAAACTTATGAAAAGTTTACATGGATAAAGTTTCTACCTTAAATAATATAGAATAATTCAAATCAGAGTATACAAGTATAAGAAATTATAAGATAGTTATACTTTCCTTATCAATCAAAATGCAGCAGAAAAAAAACTTGAAACAATACAATCAACAAGTATAAATCTTTTTATCCCAAAGAGTAGGGTATCCAAAAACCTAGGATAAAGGTCCCTTCATTAATACATTTAAGAATGTTTGTCTTACCCACACCAGGGAAAGATCTCGATAGGAATATCAGAGTATGTCTTGCTATCCCCACAAGCCGTTGAACTTCATGGTAGTCGACACCTATGTCTTCCTAACCCTGGAAGCCCTCAAATGTACTCAACAAAATTTGGATTCACACAAAGCAATTCTGAACAAGATGTTTAGTGCAAAAAAAGAAATAAAGTCTTTCTCTATAGAAATCACTTCAGTAGCATGTAATCTCTAGATTGATCAATGTGTCTCGTTTGTTGTTTTTGTTGTTGTTGTGAGATCATTCAAATGAGCTCCTATTTATAGTAACATTTCCAATGGTCGGCTCCCTCCTCCAATGATCATATTTTTCCTTGAATCTTAGAGGGACCTATACATGTGTCACTAAAACAAAGGTTGGTTATAAATAGAATGCACGATATAGTTTTATAACTATAATAAGAGTAAGTAAAATATGGTTGCTCAACCAAATTCAAATTTTCAGAGTCTAAGAAAAAATATAATTATGTGTCTAAGTGAGTAAACCTTCAGAGTCTATGTTACAAGGATATATAGATTATTGTTTTCAAGGAATTTGGAATCAGAATTCTATAGCTTCCGGAGTCTGAATTCTAATGATTTGGAGTCTGAATTCTAATGAATTCAGAGTATGAATCCTGAGGAATTAGGAGTCTGAATTCTGAAGAATTCAGATTCTGAATTCTGAGAATTTGGAGTCTGAATTTCAGAAAATTCAGAGTCTGAATTTTAGAGAACTCATATTCTAAATTCTGGGGTATTCAGATTCTGAATTTCAAAGAATTTCAATTTTTAATTTCAGATAATTCGAAACTTGAATTCAAATATTGAAAACAGAGTACTCTATATCTATGTATTTATATAATTCCAAGGTTTGAGATGTGAACCCAAATTTTTTACTTAGGAATAAAAAGAGTTATACTAAAATATGAACAATGAAAAAGAGGTAAGGATAAATTTTCCTTGGGGAAAGGAAATTTTCCTCATTAAGAAAAATCATAGGGAAAATGAAATTTTCCTTAAGATAGAGTGTTTGTGATTTTCAAAACATGAAGGAATGGAAAATTCATAAGGAACCATTTTTGACTCCGCACCAATATCATTACCTAACATGGGTGAATAGGATAACACCCTAACATGAGGTGTATGGGTGAATATGTTCTTAAAACTCTGATAATTATCATTAGTGAATGGGTTACCACCGTAACTAAATAAAATGTTGAATTGTTTTTGAGTATGGTGGAACCAATAACATCACTATTAATTAATCTATAAATATAGTGAATTGGTTATCAGTATAACCATAACAAATAAATATATTAAATTTATTATCACATTATATATAATCATATGTATAGTGAATGAGTAATCAAAATATATGTCTATATTATTATAGATGAACGAATAATCATCATAAGCTTAAACAAGAAAAAATTAAATAATTAATCACTAAAATTATTAACATAATAAAAGGTGGATTGAAAATAATCTATTGAGAAAATAAATCTCTTGAAAAAATAGTGTGTTGTTTATCACCCAAGAAATTAATCCCACTAATATAAATTACTCACTAGGCTTCATGCACCCCTGAAATTATACACCTGGGATGCATAAGTCATGCCTGGCCTCCTATCAAAATGAATGTGGATATATAATAAAAATCCTTCTCACAAGTGTTATATTAAAATGGGCACTAAGAATATAAAATTCCCAAACTATGTCAAATAAACTATTATCCTAACCCATAAACGAGTATCTCATCATCATGGAGGACTCAAAATCACCTTACAAGCTCTTATATATCAAATATGAACTGAGGAAACCCCTCTATGTTTCCAAGTCCTATGTATATCAAAATTTTCCCAAGGAAACATGCAAATTTATGACCATGTATATAAAGTAAAGGTTTCAAAGAGTATATATTAGGTTATATAGCTCATACTTATTCCTCAAGAAATAAAGAAAACACACTTGGATCTATTCTAAGTCATACCCACATACATACCAATGGTGACACGTTATATAGAATGTAAACTTTATATAAAATGGAAAAACAATTTAGTTACCTCCTACCTTGGTATCATAAACATCCACTCATCAAATATCATAAGTTGGAACACCCTTAATCATTTGAAATCCCCAATCCAAATAAAAACTACCAAATTTATGGATTTTAGATAAAGATCATTGAAACCATGAGAAAAACCAAGAATATATGAAGGAGAGACCCTAGACTTACTTTTAGGGATCCTGTATGTAACATACCAAGCTTCCGTGGTACGCTTCTTTTTGAATAATGCAATAGCTTGCACTGTACGCAACTTCGAGTTCTAGTATACCACGACTAATCAAACTAGCCGTTATGAATTGTAATACAAACATTTTGAAATTTTATAAATTATATTTTTCAAAATTGACTTCATTTATGGATTATAAATATCAAAATTATCTAAGGGTGTATTTTTTGTATTTTTCTGAAAACTTTCAATTTTTTATGAATAGTGAAAAACACTACGTTATTGTCTAAAACCAAATTTTTATTTAAATAATTATTTATTTTATTTAAATTCATTTTAGGTAAAAATAGATAAATAATACCTATATTAGTTCAATTTAATTCATTGGAGTCATTTTATAAAAAGATTAGATATATAAAATTTTATTGAACATTTTAACGTACTTTACCCACCTTCTAGGCACGTTAGACAAATTTGCATAAAATGTAATTTTACCACTTCTGTGAATTTAATTTTAAAAATATGAGAGAAACAATTGACATTATTAAGTATAATATGGATCAATAGGATGACAATAATTATTGGTGAATAGTAACTTTGGAATTTAATTTACCATGGTTAAAAGTAAATAGGGTAATTAAAGGTAAAAATGATATTATAATTAGCCTAAAACAAGTAATAATTGTATTTTATTACTTTTTTTGAACCAAATAAACCTTATAAGTAAAATATTATCTTCTTTTATGAACATTGATTAGATTATGACATTTATTATTATTTTATTTAAAGAAGACTTAAAAGTGATAATTCAAAATTTCATAACTAAAACATATTTAATATAGGGTTATACTTAAGATAAATTAAACTATAAATATTATTTAGAAATATGAAACTATTTCCTACATAATAGTATTTTATTTATCATTTTTAGACATTAAATAATTATATTTATTTACGACACAATTATGATGCAGTAATTACCTAATTAATTAAAGATTAAAATAATTGATATTATAAATATACAAATAAATGTAAATTGAGAAATTTTGTGCATTAAACTAATTTTATAGGTTAATAGGACATGTTAGGATTTATTTAATGTATTTTGTTTGAGTAATCATGTTTTTTTGACTTTCAAGAAAACCAAATACTAAATAGTGTCAAAATTGACATAAATGATTGTTTAAAACAAATACTATATTATTAAGTGATATAATATTCCAAAAATTCTAAGGTTCAGACCAAGGACATAAATAATGATAAATATATTATAAATGAACCACTTTGGGTTATCTTGGTATTTTATAGTATTTTATTAACCACGTAATATAAAAATACAAGAAGACATTGTAAAAGTTAAACTATTTAACTAAGAGTTAAATCTAAAAGATAAGTTTAATATGGTGACCTAAATATGTCTAAATCCTATTTATTGAGAGTTTTTTGACCCATAACCACCTTATCCTCGAAATAAATCCTTTTTGAGCTATTATAAAGCAAATATGAATGTATAGAAATTAATATTTCAATCTTTTCTTAAAGCGACTCTCGCCTCTCTTATAAAAAGGTACTTTCCCTTCTCTCAAAATCACACATCCAAATCCATTTTTCTAGGAAAAAACCTGATCAAATATATTCCCATCTACCCTAAATTATACTTATATTCCTTAATATTATCATAAATCCTACCTAGTGAGCCCTTTTATCAAATCAAAAGAAATCACCCGAAGAAGAGGTAATAATTTCACCACCACTTTCAATGTTCTTTTATTCTTCCACATCCTCTTTCTTTGTTCTTTCCATACCAAAATAATAACTCTAATACCTTATATATAAATTGATGTTATTATAAATATGGTACAACCATATTCATTATTTTATCTATCCTATGAATGACAAAGTCACCATACGTGCGTAAGTACAACATACTGTTTGAATGTCGTGGTGTAGCTTGTCATTCAAAACATCATTATATTGATGGGTATACTAATGCGTATAATTTATGTAAATAATAAATATAATATGTTAATGTTTTTGTATATATGATATACCTTCCAATTACATATTATTTCACCATCAATAGAATGATATTATCGCTCGTGCATACGTACGGATTACCGTCTCCACGAACGTGGTGAGATTCATTTCATATTGTAACCATTAAAAAGATAAATATAATTTTATGATTAAAAAATAATTTGTAATAACATAATATCATTCTGTATATGAATCAAATTCATCCTATCCATAACAAATATGACTTACGTAACAGAACATATAAAGGAAACGAATCAGTTAACACACGAAGCGATGAGACTACTGAAATATTATTAACAAAGAAATATTAGAAGATCATATATAATATCATATTTATGTATATGGTTCTTTTATAATTTAAAAACAATGATTTATCTATTATATAGGAGGATAACCTACCCTTAACCAAATAAATGTAGAAGTTAAGGGTTAATTTTACAATCTCTTTATTTATCTGATGTTGTTTATACGTAAGTATCTACTAGGGTCTTCTTTATAATCCACATCCGTGTTTCTTAAAAATATATTTCGAAACATTTTTACTATTTCCTAGAATATGTTTTAAAGTCATTTATACCATTTTTTTACTTTTTATAAAATGTTTTTAAATGAATCGTTCCGTCATTTTCCAAACAAGGTACTTTATGACCTTTTCGACAAATTAAGGTAAGAATGTTTTTAACGTATATGGTGGGTAAGGCTATTTTATGCCATTATAACACCTTCTAAGATTCAATTATAATATTATAATAATTTTTTTTAAAATAAATGTTTTATTTTATAATTTTGCAACTTTTAAATTATTTCAAAATAGAAAGATATATTTCTCTCAAATTGTTTTGATTTCATCTATGTCAACATCCTTTGATGGATTTTACACTTGTGTGAAGTTGATTTATTATGATACAATACTCTATATTGTATTGAAGGTTTCGTGATATGTTTGAATGTGGATTTTTTATTTTTATACCCTTCATTTTTATGGTTAAAGTATAAACATTTTGTATTTTAGTTTTAATATGAATTCTTATGTTATGTTTCAACTTTTTCATATGAATAATATATTCGGCTTAGTAAGTGATGGGTGGAGCCCTCTATAGCTCCTCGATGCAATAGAAGGTTTCATGAGACAAAGTAGTTTCTTGGTAAAAGGCCTTGACAAAATCTTATTTTTATTCATGGTACGAGGCCTTGACTATGTGGTTATGATGTCAGGTATTATGCATTCCATCATTATGAAATTAGATATTTCTATTAAAAGTGATTATTCGACTAGTATAATAGCCATTCGAATAAGTAAATGAAATTATCAGATTTTTCTTTTCCATATTATTCTAAAGTTTAATTTTACAAGGATGTTTTTTTATCTTTTATACATTGCCTTAATTGTTTATGCTTATTTATGATAGTTTCCTCTTTATTGTTATCCTTATTGATCATATGAGATCACCACTTTCTTATATTTTCTTTTTCCCAGGATATGAAGAAGTATATCAGGATTAAACTGCAGGGATAGTCCAAAGGATATGAGTGTGTTCAAAGGGGACACAATGTTGATTTTTTATTTCATAATGTAATGTAAAACGTATGCATGTATCTAGTACTTCTAAAGATTCTAAACTAATTAGTATTTCAAGACATGATCTCTTATGATCATTCCAATGTTATGTAATAATGCAACTTCTCTCGATATCTAGGTTCTGGGTGTTATAGTTGGTATTATAGGAAGTTTAGTACAAACCTTGGAAGCTAGATTTAGAAAAACTCTGATGATAGAACATTACCCTAAGATAGGCTTTGAGGGTTTGTATATAATAACTTCCTATAATTTTGGTAGTGTAGAGATTTTGATATTTTCCAAGAAATAAATCCATGTCTAGATACGAGAAGGTTGAGGCGGTGATAGAACATATGTACCTATGAGTGAAAACTCCAACAAGGAGTTTCGATCTTGACTCTGGGTATCCTAGTAAATGACAACGGGCCTTGTTGTACTTTTGGTAACGACACTCCTAGGGGATATGCTTAGAATAATTCACTGTTTCTTTTCAAACCATTATGAAGGATTTATGAGTAAATACTTTCTCAACAATTTTTTTTTATTATGGATAATATGCATAAACGGATTAATTTATGTTTGGTATTTTACTAGTTTGAAATTATGTATTGTGAGCCATAAACTAATCTAGTGTATGCCATTTTTTAAAAATGGCACCTAGTGTAAGGAATTAAAATTATATCAATGTATATAATACAGGTTGAGATTTCCCTCCTACTCAAGATACATATAGTGGAGGTGGTGATGCAACTGGTGTTAAAAAATATTATTACCATACTGGGATAACTCACTCAGGTTATAAATAATAACCTTATCCGTATAGAGCAACCTAATCCCCAACATGGAGGATAAATGTTAGACCACTTCATGAGGCAAGAACAACCAACATTTAATGGGACTAAAAATCCATTTGTATCAAGGAAATGGATTAGTTCCTTAGATAAAATATTTCATTCTTTGGGGAGTAACAAAAGGGAAAAGGTTTTCATGGCAGTTTATCGCCTCACGGGAGATGTAGATAAATGGTGGTCATTAATTCAAATCACAAATAAGAATGAATAAGTATAAAATATGTAATGTAGGGAGTTTAAATAGATTTTCTTATAAAAATACTTTCCTCATGACCATTGAGTTGATATGGAAAGACAATTTCTGAGTCTGAGGCAATAGGGGGATGAGAATGTCACAAAGTATGAGGCTAATTTTACAAGGCTAGAAAGGAATGTCATAGATTATATACATAACCCAGCGATTAATATTTATCTATTATTATATGGGTTAAAACAATTTCTCTGTCGAGAATTATTCTCCCCATCTTTCTCATCATATGAATATATAGTCTCATGTTCTATGAAGATTAAAAACAAATTCTCTATGTCTTACGACTTTAAGGAAAAGAATGAGAAGAAGATATCTGTTGAAAAATTTAGAAATGGAAATAAGGGGAAGAAGGGAAATTTTTAATTTTCATCCTATAGTAAATGTGTAAGAAACACCCCTGTACTTTCTTGAAGGGAATGAGAGTCGATTAAAAGTGTAGTGAAAAAAACCACTAATCTCATGATTGTAAGGGAAAGAAATAGTTTGACAATATTGAATGATACAATTTTACAGAAATGGGGAATTATGAAAATGAATGTCCTAATAGAAAAGGAAACATACCTGAGAAAAGTCCAAGAGAGAAAGGCCAAGCTTATGAGATCACTACTACTATGTTTGATGCTTCGAATGATATAGTGGTTGGTAATTTAATGATTTCCTCAAATTTATCCAATAATTTATTTGATTATGGATCATTACATTATTTCATATCTTCCCAATTTGATAAGAAAATTAGATATGTCCAATTTGATTTAATAAGGGAGTTATCTGTCAAAACTCCTACGAGAAGTATCATTGCAACAAAGTTTTGTGAATTAGTTCCCATTAGGGCATATAGAAATTATTTATCTGCTGATCTCATCGTCATACCCATGATTGAATTTGACATAATCCTCAGTATGGATTGGCTTTCAGACCATGATGAAAATATTTATTGTAAGAAGAAAGAGGTTACAATTATCGATGATGATAAATAGTACCTTCTCTTTAGAGATGAAACATCACCATTTTATTATTATCTAGATCCACCCCCAACAGCTCTAATAATTTCAATTGTTAGGTTAGAAGAGAATTGAATTACTATGGGTGGGGAAAGTAATGTTAAAATAGAGGGTGTACCTTGTGTTAGAATATGTTGATATGTTTCCAGAGGATTTACCTGGACATCCTCAAGAATGATAAATTGAGTTTTCCATTGACTTAATTTCTGGTTCAAGGCCCATATCGATGACCCTTTATATAATGGCCACTATGTAATTTGTGGAACTAAGGAAAAAACTAGAATAACTGAGTAATAAAGGATTTATTCTCCCTATTGTTACTCTATGGGGACCCCCTGTTCTTTTTGTTAAGAATAAATATGGATCAATGAGGTTGTGCATTGACTACAGGAAGATCATTGCTATAACAATAAAGAACAAGTGTCCCCTGCCTCGCATTGATGATCTATTTGATCAAATTCATGGATTTTAATATTTTTCAAATATAGACCTTCGATCAAGAAATCATCAGTTGTGTGTGAAGAAGTAATACATTTTTAAGATAGCATTTCATACCAGGTGTGGTCATTACAAGTTTACAGTAATGCATTTTTGACTCACTAATGAACCCTCTACATTCATAGATCTAATGAATACAGTTTTCATGGAACATCTTGATGAATTTATAGTGGTATTTATTGATGATATATTGGTATACTAAAAAATATACAAAGATCATTAAAATAACTTTCCCACTATTATAAAGACTCTTAGAAGAAATGAATTAAGTGGGAGGTTTAGCATGTTTGAATTCTAGATTCAAGAGTTTTCTTTTCTTGGCCATTTTGTCTCTATAGATGGAATCTCTGTTGATCCTTTTAAGTCAAGAGTAATACAAGAATTGCTAGTATTGATGAGTATAACTGAGGTACACAATTTTATTGGTTTAGCAGGTTATTATCAGCGTTTCTTTTAGAATTTTTCTCAATTGGATAACCCATTAACCAAGATCACACATAAAGGGCTTAAATTTGTTTGAAAAAAAGAGTGCGAAGAATGTTTTTATGAACTGAAGAGAAGATTATTAAATGATCCTATATTGACTCTACCATAAGGGAATGATGGGGTTTTTTATAGTAATGCTTCAAATAATGGACTTGGTTGTGTCCTTATGCAGAATGATAGGGTTATTTCCTATGCATCGTGACAACTAAAAATTCAGGAACAAAACTATCCCACTCATGATCTTGAGTTAGCAACTGTAATATTTTCTTTTAAAATATTGTAACACTATCTCTATGGTGAAAATGTGAGATATATACCGATTACAAGAGTTTGATGTAGATTTTCTCATAGAAAGAACTCAATATCACACAAAGACGATGGATTGAACTACTCAAGGATTATGACTACACTATACACAACCAACTGTGGAAGGAAAATAAGGTGGAGGATTCATTGATCCGAAAGGATCATGGAGTTTTTAACAAGATGAGAATTGAAAGGGATCTTATGTTCATGGATCTATTAAAGATATATATGAGAATAATCATGGAAGGTGAAACATCAATACTTTTTAAAATGGTTTCCTAACTATCAATACTAGAAAGGACAAAAATTTCTCAAACTGGTGATGAGAAGTTTCAAAATAAAATTAAAGCTGTGAAAGATGGGAGATTGATTGAATTCATACATGAAGATTAAATTTTGAAAATTGGGAAGAGAATTTGTGTTCCTGACATACCTTATCTAAAAAGGGAATTATTGGATGATGCTCATAGCTCTAATTTCTCTATACACCCTGGTAGCACTATGATGTATAGAGATTTGAAGGAACATTTTGGGTGGGACAACATGAAGAGGGAGATTGCTGATTATGTGTCAAGATGTAGGGTTTTTCAACAGGTGAAGGCTGGAATACAACATCCTAGAGGAGTCATGCAACCTATTCCCATACCTAAGTGGAAATGGGATGATATTATGATGGTAATTGTCATGGGGATACCAAAGACTCCTAGAAAGAATGATGAAATATGTGTAATTACTGATTTTCTTACCAATTCAGCACATTTCCTTGCTATACAAGAAGATTTTCCACTTGAACATTTAGCAAGAATATATATTAATGAAGTTATAATACTTCATGGTGTACCCCTATTGATTTTTTATGATCATGATCCCCATTTTACATCAAGAATCTAGATATGTTTTTAGAAATCCCTAGATATTTAACTTCGTTTAATCACTTCCTACCACACTCAAACTGATGGGAAATTAGGACGAACTATTCAAACCATAGAAAACCTGTTGAGATCTTTCTCACATGAATTTCAAGGTATGTGGGATCAATATTTACCTCTAGTACAATATTCCTATAAAAATAGTTTCCATTCATGTATTCAGATGGAACCATATTAAGTGTTATATGGAAATAAATTCCGCACACCAACTTGTTGGGATGATGTTGGTGAAAGAAAACTCATAGGCCCAGAACAAGTTAAGGAAACAATGGAAAATGTGAAGATTATCCAAACACATATCAAAGATGCTCAATGTAGGAAAAATAGCTATGTTGATAACCGAAGAAAGGATTTGGAATTTAAATTAGGTGATCATGTTTTCTTGAAGGTATCTCTATGGAAGGGTGTTATACGATTTGGTAAGAAGGGTAAATTAAATCCCAAGTACATCAGACCTTTCAAAATTCTAGAATTAATTGGAGTTGTTTCTTATTATTTGGAATTGCCTCCAAGTCTCTCTAAAGTTCATGATGTGTTACACATATCCCTGTTGAGAAAATACATGCCTTAACCAATGCATGTACTCACCTATGATGAAATAGAACTAGAACCCAATCTGTATTATTTTGAAGAGCCTGTCAAGATTCATGATTCCAGAGAACAAGTGCTGAGAAATCAGACGACTCATCTGGTAAAAGTTCTATGGAGAAACGATAATATGGAAGAGGAAACATGGGAACCCGAGGAACATATGATGAAGAACTACCCAAATATTTTTACGCAGTAGTATTATAGAAATTTCAAGGATGAAATATTATGAAACGTTTCTTTTTGAATAATGTAATAGCTTGTGTTGTGTGAAACTTCAAGTTCTAGCACACCACAACCAATCAAACCAGCCACTATGAATATTAATACCCACTTTTTGAAATTTTATGAATTTTATTTTTCAAAATGGACTTCATTTTTGTATTCAGAATATAAATATGAGCATAAGTTGACTTTTTGGTATTTTTCTGAAACGTTTTAACTTTTGATGAATGGTGAAAAATACTACATTATTGTTTAAAACCTACTTTTTATTTAAGTAATTATTTATTTTATTTAAATTTATTTGAGGTCAAAATAGATAAATATTACCTATATTAGTTCAATTTAATTCATTGGATTTATTTTATAATAAGATTAGATATATAAAATTTTATCGAACTTTTTAACGTCTTTTACTCACCTTCTAGGCACGTTAGCAAATTTGCATAAAATGTAATTTTACTACTTCTGTGAATTTAATTTCAAATATACGAGAGACATGGTTGACAAAATTATGTAAAATCTCATTTAATTGGATGAAAATTATTTTCGGTGAATAGTAACTTTTTAATTTTATTTACCGCAGTTAAAAGTGAATAGGGTAATTAAAGGTAAAAATGATATTATAATTACCCTAAAACATGTCCTAATTCTATTGGATAATATTTTTTTTAACCAAAATAAACATTAGGAATAAAATATTACCCTCTTTGATCCACTTGGATTAGATTAGGACATTTATTACTATTTTATATATAGAAGATTTAAGTGTTAAATTTAAATTTTTATAAATAAAATATTTTTCATATAAGGTTATACATAATATAAATATGACTATAAATATTCCTTAAAAATATAAAAATATATCATACATAATAGTATTTTATTTATAAATTTTAGACATTAAATAATTAAATTTATTTATAACACAATGATGATGTCGTAATTACCTTATTAATGAGAGTTTAAAATAATTGATATCATAAATATCCAAATAAATGCAAATTGAGACTTTTGAGGAATTTCAATATATTTATAGGTTAAAATGACATGTTAGGATTGATTTAATGTATTTATTTTTGAAATAATAATTCTTTTTTGACTTTCACAAAAACCAAATACTAAATAGTGTCAAAATTGACATAAATGTGTTTTTAATACAAATACTATATATTAAATGTTATAATATTCCAAAAAATATAAGGTTTAGACAAAGTAATTAAATAATGATATATATCTCATTAATGAACCACTTGGGTTTTCTTATCATTTTATAATACGTTTATTATCCATGTAATATAAAAATACAAGAAGACATTATAAATGTAAAACTATTAAACTACGAGTTAAATCTAAATGATAAGGTTAATATGGTGACATAAACCAGTCTAAAACCTATTTGTTGAGATGATTTCATCCCATACCCACCTTATCTTCAAAATAAATCTTTTTTGAGCCATTATAAAGAAAATATGATTGTATAATAAATTAATATTTCAATCTTTTCCTAAAGTGACCCCCACCTCTCTTATAAAAGGGTACTTCCCCTTATCTAAAAAATCACACCACAAAAGCCATTTGGTTCAGCCATAACTAGTTCACAGATCTTTCCAACTAAACTCACATCATCCTAGAGGACTTACTTTGATCCGAAAGCCAACCCAAGGTGGCCTTTTTATCAAATCAAAAGGAATCACCCGAAAAAGAGGTAATAATTTCACCACCTCTTTCAGTGTTCATTTCTTCTTCCATTTCTTCTTTATTTGTTGTTTCTATAACAGAATAATAACTCCAATACCTTCTATATACTGTGATATTATTATAAATATGGTAAAACCATATTCATTTTTCTATATATCCTATGAATGAAAAAGTCACCATACGTGCGTACGTACGGCTTACCATCTCCACGTCGTGGTGTTGTTGGTTATTCAACACTTCATTATTTGGATGGGTATAATAATGAGTATAATTAAGTTAAATAATAAATATAATATGTTTATTATTCTATATATATGATATACCATCCAATTACATATGACTTAAACATCAATAATGATATTGTCGCTCATGTATACATTCGGATTACCGTCTCCACGAACGCGATGAGATTCATTCTCCATCATAACCATTCAAGAATAAATATCATTTTAGTATTAAAAAATATTTTTTAAGAACATTATATAATTATTTATATGAATCAAATACATCCTAATCCTAACAAACATGACTTATATAACAAAACATATAAAGGAAAATGAATCAGTTAACACCTGAAACGATGATAATACTGAAATATTATAAACAAAGCAATATTAGAAGATCATATATAATATCATATTTATGTATTTGGTTCTTCTATAATTTAATTAACAATGATTTCACTATTATACAGAAGGTTAAACTACCCTCTAACAAAGAAATGTACAAGTTAATGGTTAATTTTACAATATCATTATTTATCCGATGTTGTTTATACATAAATATCTTATGGGACTTCTTTATCATCCACATTCATGTTTCATAAAAATATATTTCAAAACATTTTTAATATTTTATATAATATGGGTTATAGTAAATTATACTCGTTCTTTCTTTTTATAAAATGTTTTGAAAGGAATCTTCCTGTCATTTTCCAAACAAGACAGTTTATATACTTTTCAACAAATTAAGGTAAGAATCTTTTTTAATGTATACGGTGGGTGCAGCTATTTTACACCGTTATAACACCTTCGAAGCTTCCCTTACAAGCTGATAAGAATGTTTTCAAAATAAATGTTTTATTTAATAATTAAATTACTTTTAAATGATTTCAAAATAGAAAGAGATGTTTCTATCAAATAGTTTTCATTTCATCTATGTCAACATCCTTTGATGAATTTTACAATTTTTTGAAGTTGATTTATTATGATACAATCTTCCATATTGTATTGATGGTTTTGTGATATATTTGAATATGAATTCATTATTTTTATACCATTCATGGTTTAAGGTTAATGTATTAACATTTAGTAAGCTAGTTTTAATACAAATGTTTATGTTATGTTTAAAACTTTTCATACGAGGAATGAATTAGACTTAGTAAGTGATGGGTGGAACCCGCCATAGCTCCTCGATTCATCGGTAGGTCTCATGATACAAACTAGTGTCTTGGCACAAGGCCTTGAAAAAATCTTATTTATAGTCTTGGCATGAGGCATTGAATATGTGGTTATGATATCCACCATTATGCATTCCGTCATTATGAAATTAGCTATTGATATTAAATGTGATTATTAGACCAGTATAATATCCACTAGAATAAGTAAATAGAATTATTTGATTTATCTTTTCAATATTATGTTGATGTTTAATTTTAAAAGGATTTTTTTAGTCTTATACATTACCTTAAATATTTATGCTTATTTATGATATTTTCTTCTATATTGTTATCCTTACTCAACATTTTATTTCACCCATTTCTTCTATTTTCTTTTTTCCATGACTTGAAGAAGTATATTATGATTAACCTGCATGGATAGTCTAAATGATATGAGTGTGTTCAAAGGGGACACAATTTTGTTTTTTTTAATTTCATGATTTAATGTAAAACTTATGTATGTATCTAGTACTTCCAAGTATAATAAAAAAATCAGTCTTTCGAGACTTGATCTCTTGTGATCATGCCAATATTATGTAATAATGCACTGACTCTGGGTAACTAGGGTCGAGGTGTTACACTATAGGATATATGTTTTGTTTATAAAATATAAAATTTGGGTGTTCCACCTTATAATAAGAGGGAAAATGAGGTTAGAGAAGAGCCCAATAAAATGGTTGCTTAATAAGGAGGAAATATTTTTATAAATTATTATTATTTAATAATGAAATTAAAACATAAAAAGGATACACATAAGGTCATATGGAACCTGTTACCAAACCCCTAGGTACCCACTCAAAGGGATATTGGGTGGTCGGTGGCCCACTTTGACCTGCTTACCCCTCCCACTGCCTAAGACACCTGATGCTCAGTACCAAGCCATTGTGTACCTTGTGATATTTTTCAACAAAGGAAATATTTCAAAATTAAGAATGTTTAAAAAAATACTTTGAACTTTTTAAAATCTTATAAAGATTGAAAACCAAAAAAAATATATGGTTTAATAAAAAATTAATCATATTTTTACCTATATATGTGGGGATCATTATAAACACTCAACTATAAAACAATGTTTCCACAAGATGCATCACTAATCATAATTGGAGAAAATATCTTGTTGTTGGGCTCATATAGCTACCTATCTCTCCTATGTATCCTTCTAGGTGTTTATCTTCTACTACCACAAATGTACCATAGGTACTATTTGTAATGAAAGATCTTATCACTCGAAACCACTGGGAATATTTGTGATTTTTTGAAAGATTCATTCTCCACCGTCCTAGCATCATCAATGCTAAGAATATGATATGGATATATATGATACTCTAGAGCTGATATATATGGAGTATATCATGAATCATAATATATCTCTTATAAATTTATAATAGGTATGTTTATGTACCGATCCTCTTAGAAACCTTGAATGGAACCATAATCCTAGGTTTTAATTTTTTCTTCCTCTGAATATTCCTTTGTCCAAATCTAAGTGACACTCTAAATAATACCTATTTTCACACATCAAAATTATAAGGACAGTATAGTTTTCCAATGTATGATAACTTTAAACCCATATTCAATGTAAAGATGAATGAAAAGGCCTACAATATAGCACCTTGAAGGGTTATATCTAAATAAAAACATTATAAATATTGTCATAGGAAATCTCTTCTATAGTAATATTGTTCTCCCATGATCCACATAAATCTAGGACACATGATCAAAGAATTTCCATCATATGTAAATAGCCTACTAATACATTACATCAATCTGAGTATAATATGTTGTTAATATATTTACCTAATTTCCCAAGGGGTATTTTAATGCCTACAAAAACAGTACATGAATCGAGAACCTAATCATGAATTATGATCCTTAACACTCTATGTAATCAAACCAACCCATGTGTTCACATCTTTTTCATCTTTTCAATAAATTGAGTCACTTTGATCAGTATGAAATATGAAAAATTTTCTAACTGGACTATGATAATCCATACCTCATCACTACCCTCAGCGACTTTAAAAATCCCTACAAAAAATCCATGTTCACCTCATCCCATTTCCACTTGAGAATATGTAGTAATTTAATGAGGCTAATCTGTATTTGTTGATGAACTTTCACATATTTATAAGTTAGATTTTAATGATACAAACTATACTTTTAGGCCCACTAGGTCAAATACCCTGAGAGGGGGGGGGGTGAATTAAGGTATGACAGATTAAAAAAAATTCCCCTAAGGATATTGTTTCATTGTTAAACAAAACAATCTTCTCTATATTTCTCATAGCATTGTATGAAAAGAATTTAAATCGTTCTTGAGACACAATAATTTTACTTTTTTCACCCTTACTGGGATACATCCAAGTAGCGTACAATGGCATTCCACTAAGAATTTCTACCAAATTACAAGGTTCGGGATAGATCACTTTAATGCCAAGGCTCATTTCCTTTAAAAGATGTAGGATCAACTCACTACTTTCACATGGTTCACTTATTATGTATCTTTCTATATCCCACTTCCAGTGGAAAGCATCACCATATAACTATTTCTTTCTTCACTATTCTAGTAAGGGATCCACAAATAATTTATGGACTTGCATTTACCTTCATTTTCCAAAATACAAGAATCCTCGACTGTAGGAAGATTCTCTGGTGAAGTCTCATTTTCATTTGCAATCCACTTTTCCACTTACTTTTAGTTTGTAAAAATTACTTTCATGAAATATTTTAGTCCCTATTATAACTTCCTTGAGTCAACAACCTTTCACCACATAGTGTGGATGATTTGTGGATCACCTTTTCTTCCATGGACCGTCCCTACTTCCCAAAAATATTCTTCTTCTATAGAGTACCTCTCCTATGTGGATGACTCTCCCTTTATGAGATATATTACCCCAAAATCCACTTCTGTGAACTATCTTCATTGAATTTATCTTTTGTAGATTTTCTCCCCCATGAACAACTTCTCCATTGTACAATTACTTCCCTACAAACTCCCTATTTTACCGAATCATTTCTCACAAACTCTTTAGGACTTCACAGAATTATTCATGGAGGAATTATGTTTTCTAATGATTATTTTTTTAATTAATGATGGGATTAACAGTCCTTATATAGTAGAATAGATATATATAACCTTCTAATCTATTTTACTCAAATCTTCAATGCAGTACATCCTTCACCACAGACTATGCTATGAAATCCACATAGCTCTTTACTCCCTTTGTATTGGTAGATATCTTTCATGGATGAAAAACCCTTTATTTATCCTCAAATCACTACCTTATTTTTAAAAATGAAAAGACTCCCCATGAAATTTAAGACTCCCAAAAACTTTGATTCTAGCACGAACCATTTTTCCCACCACAGTCCATGTAAAGTGCTTTGTAGTCCACATAATGGTGTTATGGGGAAGTTATTCCTTTACCGATTTTCCATCATCGTTTTGCACAAATCCTTTTAAGTCCATGAACTATGTTTCATAGTCTGTGATCTATGTTCTATAGAAAAACATCCCTTTTCCATAAACAGAACTCTTGATTTTAAAGCCCAAAAATTAGGTAGACACTGGAAAATTGTGCCACCTTAAAAATCTGCTTCGGAAAGCACCAACCATACTCATTCGCAGTCATCTGGAGTTTTTAACAAACATAATCACACCCAGAAACACCAAGGGTACACCTTAAGGGATTTTTTACAAACCATATCCACCTTTGGTTTTGTTTAAAACTATTCACATTTCTATACATTGTTAAATCTTATTCCATCTTCTACCACCATTTAATTCTTGTTATTAAGACAATGATCAAGGATTTACTCAACACACACTCTAAGCCCACATGATCCATTCTGATTCTGAGAAACAAGAGTATAACTCAAATTTCACCAATGAGACACATCATTTCATTCCAAACCCACAATTCTACTTTCATCACAAACCTCATATATCATGATATATAATCATTGATTGACCACCTTTAGCATCAGCATATTTAAAAATTCCCTTACATCACGACTCCCCCTAACAAATTCAACTCCCCCTATCTAGCTTCTCCACCAAATAGCTTCTCCCCTATCTTGATTAAGACATTTACTTCCCCTTTTTATAGCCCCAATTTATACCCCTTTGTCAATGAACCTAAAGGTCACTACATATTTTTATGTAATAGGGTAAAGAATATAGGTTAGCATGTTAGGGAAAAAATTTCCATACCTCAGGGAGTGGGGGTTCCCACAGCCACATTTTTTCAAGTGTGAGGATTCAATTATACTCTTAGAGCCAATATATGCCTCTCAATCACTTTTTTGGGTAAGGCCTTTGGCATAATATTTGCAACCTGCTGTTCTATAGGCACATAATCAAACTTCATAGTCTCTTTCCCCACTTTCTCCTTTATAAAATGATATTTTATTTCAATGTGGTTTTTCCTTGAGTGATGGACTGAATTTTTTGCAATAATTTATAGTACTTGAATTATTACAATGGATTTTAATTGGAGGATTCACTTAAACACCCATATCATCAAGCTACTTCTTCATCCACAACAATTTTGTCCATGATTGAGTAGACATAATATATTCAACTTCTGTAGTGTTCAATGAAATGAAATATTGTTTTCTTCTTATCCATGATATACATAATACATAATGATAAAATTCACCACTGGATGTGTATTTTCTATCATATACATAACCGGACGAATTGGCATCCCAATATCCCAATAATTGTGGCTGAGAGTTACCATTATACTTCAAACTAGAATATTTAATGCCCTTGATATAATATAATATTATTTTTACTGAATTTATGTGTCTTTATTTGGGATTTATTTGATACCATGCTTCTTAGAATGTGGGAAAAAAATATGTGGTCATGTCATTGTTGAGCACAACATGCTTCTAAAGATCTTCTTGTATTTGATGATATTAACTACTTTTCCTTCATCATCCCATGATAGATTCATTCATAAATCCACTAGAGTTTTTATATCCTTTGAATTATCAATTATAAATATTTTCAAATCTTTCGTGGAATAGTTAGATTGAGACAAGAATGTTCCATTATTTCCTTATATTACTTGTGATCCAAGGAAAACAATAGTTCTCCAATCATCAACATTTCAAAATCACTTTTCATAAATTTAGAAAGCTTTCTGCACTATGCTTCATCTAATCCACCAAAGAATATATCATTGATATAAAATAGCACCATTATCTATTTATTTCTATCATTGTTAACATATAGATAATAATAAACTCCACCATGATGAAAACTGAGATTCTTCAAAAACCAATATATTCTTGAATACCATGCTCTTGGTTTTTAATTCAACCCATAAAGTGAATTTCTAAACAAAAAAACTCTTTTCTCATATTCAGGAATGAGAAAATCATTTGTATACTAAATATAAACTAATTCTTCCAAAACCCCATTTAGAAATGATGAATTTATATCCATCAGGAGATATTGAACATTCTTTGTACTGATATGGACAAGAGTAATCTGATTGTCTCTAGCTTTAAAAAAAGTTAAATTGTTTCGACAAAATCTATACCTTCTACCTGGGTGTACCCTTGGCACACTATACGTGATTTTTTTGAATCACATCACCATATTCATTCATTTTTTATAAAAAACAATTTAGTCTATATACATTCTTGTATATTGGTCTTGGAACAACATACCATGTCTGGTTATTCTAAATTTGTTCAAGATCTTCTTCTTAATTATCCTCTGGAACTAGAACATTCTTTGATATATTTATCTATTCATCACTATTATTAGAAGACTAATAATGTATTTGTCAAATATTCATCTCATTTTATACTATTGTTACATCATGGATTTCAAAAACCTTTCCCATACTCTTATTGAAGCATTTACATGATTTTATTTTCTTTGAGTATCCAATAAATATCTCTTAATATCCATAGGATTCCGAAATCTAGTGTTTCTCTGTATTGATAATGAAACAATTTCTTATGAAGTCTCAAAACTAATTCAATGATGGACTCAATCCATACCATATCTCATATAGAGTCTTCTCTTATTTTATACATAATAATTCTCTATTTGATTTGTAAACTGATTTCATCGCTACTTCTTTTCAAAACATCTATAGAATGTCTTTCTCAATTAGCAATGTTCTAGCATTATTATTGATAATTAAATTATTTCTCTCAATTACTCCATTATGTTGTGGTGTTATTACTAATGAAACATTGTTCCATTATCCCATGTTTCTTGATATAATCATCTACTTGGAAATTTTTGAACTTTATTCCATTATCTTTTTAAATATTCTAAATTTTTTGACCCAACATCTTTTCAACTTCCCTTAGATAATTTTTTATGCAACTGATCACCTCAGATTTGTGGATGATGATTGAAACCCATTCTGTTCATCTAATATCATCAATGAAGATAACATAGTATCTCCTCCCATAAATAACTCTAGGTGAAATTGATATGAACACATCAATATGAACCAACCCAAGAATTTTTTTGACCTTTTCCACATTGACATATACATATTTCCAATGACATTCCATTGTGGACAAGAATCACATGTATGAGTATGATCATGTGATAATCTAGGTAGGTCCCAAGCTGTATGAAATTTTACTACATTTTCCAAGTACGTTTGGATAAAATGTCCAAGATGTTAATGACATAGCTTTTTTTCTTCTTCGTTGGACTAAAAACACATATCTTTTTATCCACTCACAAGGTAGAGATTCCCTTTCATACGCTTTCATTAAAAAATAGATGCACTGTCTTTTTTCCTTGATGACAGATAATTTCTTGGAAAAGCTTGGACATGTCCGGAGTCACATAGTTGACTAACACTATGAAAGTTGTAACTGAGACCTTCAACAAATAAAACATATGCACATATTATGTCTTTCCCCCCAAAAATTTCTTTTCTAGAACCAAAATATTTTTGGACTACATCATTACCAAATATTATGATACCTTCCTTATCGTACCTAATTCAGGTTACTAGATTCTTCTTTCATGTCATATGATAACTACATCCACAGTCTATAATCCATATTCCAATGAGATCTAATTCCTTTAAAGAAATCTAGGCAACCAATTCATGCTTATATATTTTCTTCTTGATCTGTGCCTTTGACTTCATACCTGGTATGGATTCATAATCTTTAACTTCCTTAGAGTATGGTGGAATAATGTTATCTTGCATAGTAGAAAATCAGTTTTTCATTTTTATCTCACTTGATGTGTAATTCCCCAACCCTAGTTTCTTAGAGTTAGTGTTTTTTAAATAAAATTAGCATGATTACAAGGAATCAAGTCTCAACGGGCCGATCAGTTTAACAGTCTTGGAAAATAGATTACATACATGAACTTCACATTAAAATTTATAACTTAAAATACAACATAGATAATCCTTTGAGAATTCCAATATTCTCCTAGCTTAAACCTATATATAAAACATAATACACTTCTTGGCATCCTGAGAAAATAAAACATAAGAAAGGGGGTGAGATCAGATGCTCAGTAAGGATAAAAAATATAGCAGAAGATAGAATAAATAATCATTAATGTTTATGGAAAGGTATACAATTAAAACAGAAGCCTTTTAAACATTAACTTCATCATAATATGGAAAAGTTAAATCAAATAATTCCATTTACTTATTCACGTGGATATTATACTAGTCGAATAATAACATGTAATACCAATAGATTATTTCATAATGATGGAATGCATAATTCCGGACATCATAACCACATATTCAAGGACTCGTTCCAAGACTAAGAATAATGATTTTTTCAAAGCCTGGTGCCAAGAAACTAGTTTGTCTCATGAGACCTACCGATGTATCAAAGAGCTATAGAAGGTTCCACGCTTAACTTAATAAGTCCAATGCATTCCACATATAAAAAGGTTGAAACATAATCTAAATATTCATATTAAAACTAGCATAGGAAATGTCAATATTTTAACCAGAAACCATGAATAGTATAAAAATAGAACATCCACAGTCAAACATGTAACGACCCGAACATTCATTAATGGAAATTCATCTTGATCTAATTAAATGTTTATTATGGTTATATAAAATCTTAACTTCTTTGGTTTTATGTTTCTATATTTTAAAATATCGTTATGAACTGTCACTATTGCTAATATAGCCATTGAACAGTTATGAGATGATTAATATAAATATAAGGCTTTAAAAAATCCAGTTTACATAGAAAAAGGAAGTGATGGCCTCATTCAGTAGACTTTCCCCATACGAAGCCCATTTTTTAGATCTTGTAAAGGAGGTGGCGTCATTCAGATTTTCTCTTGACTAAGACCAAGCCGAGCTTGAACATGTTAATCTTGAGCGGAACGAACTATGAGAGAAGTGGAAGTTAATAAAGATTACCACTAGAGTGATGTTATCCGAGCCACCCCAAGATTCTGTCATAATCACACACCATACCCTTCGGTATTATGCAGGTGTTATAAGGGGTTTGTAACAATACCCTAGAACTATTACTATGTACATTTTTTTATAATGAATGTGCATTAGTTTTATTAGTGTTACTTTGTAAATAGTTTTTAAAGCACAAATAGTATTTTTAGTTAATATTCAACTAGGAAATATATTTTGACAAATTAATAGATTTTTTAACTAAAAATATTGTAATAAAATATTAATATTAAATTACTTTTTATTAAATATAAATTATCATATAATTTTATGAATGAAATTGTAATTTTTATTACGGTTTGAAAGCTGTTTTTTGTCAAAAGCCATGAATTTTGGATAAATGTTGGTTTTTATTTTCAAAGTAAAATTCCACATATTTAGAAAATTATTTAGATAAAATGAATATTATTTTTGGAATTAGGACATCAAAATTATCAAACGGTTAATTTTTCATAATTTTCTGAGATAGTTGAATTTTTGGGGAAAATTTAAATACTGATTAAATATATAATGTATTTTATGACATCATAATGACCCAATAGTTATGTAATAAAATACTATAAACATTATTTTCGGTCAATATATGTTTTACCATTAAAATAATGTGATTTTGGGTTTGTTTGATTTATTTTACAAAGATTTAGTGGACCCTTCAATGCTTATAAAACATTTTGTCTTTTTAAATTGTCTTTTTGGAGTGTGACTCACCTACACATAAGAAAAATTATTATTTAAGGAAGATCTACAGTTGGCCTTATAAAATATTGTTTTCCACTCCCCTTTGGAAAAACCATGGGAAAAATCCATGTGGTGGTTTTCATTTTGGATTAGTTTAATGTGAGGTGTCCCAAACCTAAATAATAAAGAATTCCCTCTCATTTCCTCTAAAAACCCACCCAATCTCCCACATCCTCTTCAATAAAAGCCTTTGTAGTTTGACTGAACCCTGACCTCCTCTCTCTATAATCCTCCCAAGTTGCCCCAATCTCCCAATAATCCTCTCTAAAGCCTCTCCCAAGCCTTTGGAATCACACTTCCATGTAAGGGATTCCTACCATTATCTTTTTATCAAAGTTTCTTAATATTGTTATGCCATTTTATTTTCAATTGAAAATATTGGGTTATGGTTTCACACCTTCCCCATAATACCCTATTTATTTTTGGATGATGGGATACCTCTCTATCCTTCATTAATTCCTCCCATGTACACCTTTTACCATGCCAAAATTCTGTGAGATATTTCTCTCTCCTATTTTACATTTAAGTGATTTTTTTGTATTATGCATCTAAATTCCATTACATATGTTGGGACACATATCTATATAACCGCATTACTTTCCATTTCATGTAAATATGATAATACACCCTTTTCTCTCTCATCAACTGTTTCCATGAATCCTTATGTTACATCGTTATGCTGCCGAAATTGCACCGCGTTTTTCCAAGCCAAGATCATTGTTTAGTTAATACCATGCCCATGTCTCTATCAAGGGTATTCACTTGTATGCACATATACATATTTTATGGTAATTTTAGGTATTTATTAGATATTAATTAATCATTTAATACCTTATTATGTTGATTGATTACATGTTATATGATCCATGTGACACACTTATGAATGAAATAAAATGTTTAAGAAGGGTGTGCCCTGATAGCGCTCCAATTAATTGGGTAAAGTATAGTATCATGATATGTCACGTGAAATGGGTGTTGACTCATGATAATTCAAGTTCAATGAGGTTTTAATCATGATTCATGTGCAATGAGGGTTTACTCATGCTCTATGTGCAATGAGCCTTGGCTCGTGCTAATTCCATGTTAAGTGTTGTTGCAACATTTCCAATTTATGATTATCATTCTTTATCATACCTTTTATGTTCATGTTTCTCTTGTGCTCCATTGATATGGATATTGTCTAATATGTATTTTATTCCTGATGTTATTCCATTTTTATTTCCTTATTGGGTTTTATAGCTCACCCTTTTCTTATGCATGTCCTGAGGTTATCCCATGCAATGCTAAGTACAAGGGAATGTAGTGGTCATGTAAAAGAAGTTTTTAATAAAAATTTTGTGTGTTTTATGTTCTAAGATAGTATGTAATGTTCCTAATCCAAAAATACACTATACCTCTTGATCTTCTATGTTGTATCAAGTGAATATTTTATGTATTAAATCAGGTTTAAGTCTGTAATAAAAAAGCAGAGTTGTTATAGTTAGTATCAGAGGATAGGTTTGGTTATTTTTTTGGATTAGGACTAGAAAACCCTAGTGAAGACATAGAGACAAGAATAAGAATAATAAAAACATCCCTATGTATTTATGAGTATTGAGTAAGTGGTTTATCTTGAAAAGACATTCCTTTCTGGATATAAGTAGGTAGAGGCGGCTCTGGCACAAATGTATCCTAGGGGTAAAATTTGAAAAAACCGCTTTGAGATAGACATGAATGGGAATTTGTGAACAAAAATGGGCCTTGCTTCATTCTTGGTTATGACACACTCGGGGAATATGCTTTGGTTAATTCATAATCATAGTATGAAACCTTATTAAGGGAATGAAAAAAATGCCCCTAAGAATATATGCTAGAAGGTAGATCATGAATATCATATATTGAAGCTTATGGATTCATAAGTTAAGGAAATCAATGTTATTTATAAGTCATAAATTTTGTCCTTGGATAACCCGTTATGTGTTACCCCAATGTTTCCTTTTATTACTACCAATGGTCGGTAATAGGAGGACTCATGCTAATAACCGATGTGAAGATCAATGTGATGACTATGCTAATGAGATGCCCAATCCGATGGGAGCGGGAATCGCGAACCTTGTCATGCTTATCTCTCAGTTAACTCAGGATTTGAATATAAACATGGGTCAAGAGGAACGTTCAACCCACATAATAATGAACAAGTCATTATCAATAGCTTCATGAGACAAAGGCCTCATAATTTTAATGGATCATTGGATCCCTCAATCACCAAACAATGGATCAACCCCCTCGAAATGATATTCTCCATCCTTCAATGTTCTAAACAAGAGAAGTTTCTCCTGGATGCTTATTGTATGGAGGGTGAACCTGATCAGTGGTGTATTTTGATAAAAAAATATGAAGCCTGAGGAGGAGATCGATTCATTGAAATAGACAGATTTATAGAAGATGTTTTTCGATAAATATTTTCCGCACACCCTCTGACTTAGGATGGAAAGGGACTTTCTTTCCCTCAAGAAAGAAGACGACGAATCTAATAGAGAATATGAGGTAGAATTCACAAGGCTTTCACGATACACCTCTGGCTTTGTTATTACCCCCAAATACGAGGTTGACTGCTTCATTGGTGGGATGAAACCTAGCCTAGGAAAATCGATGGAGATCCATTACTACGACAACTATGTGGAAATTGTCTGATGTACCCTCAAGGTCAAAATAGAGATCATATAATCTCAGGGGTATTATAGGGATAAGAAGCATAAGTTGGACTTCAATTATGGTGGTCCGGTGGATAAATCTAATGGTGATAAGATGATCCAGCACCCATATTCCAAAGGTGCGGAAAGAAGCACCCCAGAAATTTCCTGATGGGGATGAAGAAATGCTTTCGGTGTGGAAGAGTAGGGCACCTAGATATTAAATTCCGACAAGAAAAAATTGTGGCTGAAATATAAGAGAGGAACGCTCCATTCGAACCTCAATGCATTGTTCATTTATACAATTGCAATGAACCACGGAATCATGAAAATCAGTATCCTAATCCAATAATTTTTGGAGGCAACCAACAACCTCCAAGGCAGTAAGGGAGATATTTTTCCATCACTATTGCCGAAGTGAACCCCGCCAATGAAGTGGTGATAGCTACACTAGTTATTCATTCAATAATATAAAACATACTTTTTGATTCAGGTTCTACACATTCTTTTATATCCCAAAGTTTAATAGAACAATCCCAGTACAACCACAAATCATGGAAATAAAGATATTTGTGAGTACGTTAAATGGGGAAATCATTGCATCCTATGAATATAACTCCTCCCCTATTATAATCATTGGATTGAATTTCCCAGGAAACCTCATTATACTCCATATGGTGGAATTTGAGGTAATTTTTGGCAAGTATTATCTTTTCTTATATAGAGCCAACATAAATTACTGTGAGAGGGAAATCACTCGCAATGTAGAGAATCGACCCCCAGTTCTATACAAGTGCAAGGAGGAAGATGAGTCTTCTTTACCTTCATCATCTCAGGAGTGGATATTACTTCCCTATGAGCACGCATATTTGGCTCAGATGATTGAGTCTAAGGAGGAAACCATCTTTAAGAAATGGCTATTGTTAGGGATTCACTGAAGTGTTTCCCGAGGAATTTCTTGGTCTTCGTTCTAGAAGAGATGTTTAATTCTCAATTGATCTTACACCCATGGTGTTTCCAATATCCAAGAATCCATATATAACGGTTTTTGTGGAGCATGAGGAGATGAAGAAACAACTACAGGTGAATTTGGATAAAGGCTTTATACACCCAAGTGCTTCACCATGGGGTGCACCAGTCTTCTTCATCAAGAAGAAAGTTGGGTTAATGTTCTTTTGAATTGATTATCGTGAGTTTAACAAAATCATGATAAAGGACAAGTATCCTCTCACACGAATCAATGACTTGTTCTATTAGCTGCGTGGAGAACAATAATTATCCAAGGTGGATTTTCGGTTGAAATATTAACATCTAAGGGTGAAGAAGGAAGATATACACAAGACTTCTTTTCATATAAGATACGGGCACTATGAATTCATAGTAATTCCTTTCTGAATCACTAATGATCCAAAAATATTTATGGACTTGTTGAATAGAGTCTTTAGGGATTACCTCGACATATTTTTGGTAGTCTTTATAGATAATATTCTGATATAATCCCAAACCAAGGAGGATCCTGAGGAGCATCTAAAAACTGTACTAGAGACCTTGAGGAACGAGAATATCTATGCAAAGTACAGAAATTGTGAGTTATGGTTGAAGGAGGTCTCATTCTTGGTCCATATCATCACAAGCCATGGGATATCTATGGATCTTTCCAAAACATATGCAATTGAGGGATGGCTGAGACCAACATCGGTAACAGATATCCGCAGCTTCATGGGTTTAGCATGATATTATCAATGATTTGTGAGAAATTTCTCATGATTTTACAACCCTATTACTAAGCTAACTCAGAAGGAAGTAAATTTTTCTTGGAGTTATGAATGTGGAGAAATTTTCAAGGAGTTAAAAAGAAGGATTATCACTGCACCCATGCTCACTTTACCCACAAGTGGAGAAATTTTTATGGTATTTAGTGATGCTTTGAAGAAGGGAATAGGTTGTGTGTTGATGCAAAATGAAAAAGTCATTGCATATGCTTCAAGGAAATTGAAAGTTCTTGAGAAGAATTATCCAACACATGATTTTAGGTTGGCTGCAGTGATCTTCACTTTTAAAATTTGGTGGCACTATATCTTTCGAGAGAAGTGTGAAATATATACTGACTTCAAAAGCCTAAAATATATATTCACCCAATAAGAGTTGAACATGCACCAATGAACATGGTTAGAGCTGATCAAAGACTATGACTGCTCAATCCATTACCACCCTGGAAAAATGACCAAGGTGGAGGATGACCTAAGTAAAAAGGACCTGATGATTCTATTATTGTTGAGAATTGAGAAGGATCCAATATTCTTAGACTTGATGAATATTGACATGGGAATTATAAATAAGATAACATCATCAATCCTTTCACAAATCATTTCTCAACTGCCTCTTTTGGAAATTTTAAAGGATGCTCAAAAGGATGATGTAGTAATTCAGCAGAAAGTGAAAGGTATCAAAAAATATAAATCCTCAGAGTTAATTGTTAATGAAGAAGGAATTGTGAGATTTGGTAAAAGACTATGTCTTCTTTCATGTCCAGAGTAGAAGAAGGATCTTTTGGATGATGCACATAGTTCAAATATCTCTATTCACCCAATAATCACAAAGATGTATCGAGATCTCTGAGAGCATTATTGGTGAGATAATATGAAGAAGGAGATCGCTGAGTATACATCAAAGTGCTTGGTGTGTTAGCAAGTGAATGAAGAGAGGCAGAAGTATAAGTGGATGATGAAACCATTTCCCATACCAGCGTGGAAATGGGAGAGCATCTCTAGGGACTTTGTCACTGGACTTCCAAATAAATACAAAGGAAACAATGCAATCTGGGTGGTTGTGGATAGTATTACAATGTCTACACACTTCATTTCAATTTGGGAGGATTTCTCGTTGGATCAACTATCACGAATATATATCAGAGAAGTGGTAAGGATACATGGAGTACCACTATCTATTATATCTGATCGTGATCCAAGATTCACCTATATGTTTTGGAAGAGTCTTCAACATGCTCTGGATACTGAACTGAACTTCAGTACATCCTATCATCCTCAAACTGATGGCCAATCTGAGTGAACTATTCAGACATTGGATGATATGTTAAGATCATGTTCTATGGAATTAAAAGGAGGGTGGGACGAACATCTTTCACTGGTTTAATTCTCCTACAATAACAGTTTCCACTTGAGCATTCTAATGGCACCTTATGAAGTCCTATATGGGAAGAGGTGCTAAACACCAGAATATTCGAATGAAGTCAATGATCGTAAGCTGCTAGGACCAAAAATGGTCAAAGAAATGGTGGAGAAGGTAAAAACCATTCAGCAGCATATCAAGGCAGCTCAGAGTCGACAAAAGAGTTATGTAGATAATTGTCAATGAGACTTTGAGTTTAAAGTTGGAGACATGGTATTTGTATGCATATCTCTATGGAATAATGTCATGAGGTTTGGAAAGAAAGGGAAGTTAAGTTCTTAGAACATCGGCCCCTTTGATTTTTTTGATCATGTTGGGGTTGTGGCTTATCAACTTGTACTTCCACCTACCATGGCTAAAGAACATGATGTCCTTCATGTATCCCTTTTAAGGAAGTACATATCGAACATTTCACATGTACTCTATTCAGAGGTAGTATAAATAGAGGATCATCTTTCTTACGAGGAGGAACCAGTGAAGATCTTAGATCGTAGAGAAAAATTTCTACAATATAAGACAATTCCCATCATCATGGTGTTGTGGTGAAACCAAAATTTTGAAGAATCGATGTGGAGATCAGAGGAAGTGATGAAGTAGAGTTACCCACATTTGTTTTAGAGTGGGAAAAGGAAATTTTATGAGCGAAATTTCTTAAGGGGGGGAGATTGTAACATCCCAAACATTCATTAATGGATATTCCTCTTAATCAAATTAAATGTTTATTATGGTTATATAAAATGCGAACTTTATTAGTTTTATGTTTCTAGATTTTAAAATACCATTCAGAATTGTGACTGTTTCTAATATAGCCATTGAATAGTGATCAGATAATTAGTATAAATATAAGGCCTTAAATAATCTAATTTACTCAGACAAAGGAAGCGATGGCCCCATCCGGTAGACATTACCCATATGAAGCCCATTTTTCGGATCTCAGAAAGGAGGTGGCATCATTGTGCTTCTCTCTTGACCAAGCCCAAGATGATCTTGAACAGGTAATTCTTAAACAGAACTAAATACGAGAGAATTGGAAGTTAATAGAGATTACCACCCGAGCGATGTTATCTTAGCCACCCCAAGAGTCTGTCACAATCACACACCTTACCCTTCAGTTTATACAGGTGTTATAAGGGGTTATGTAACAAGGCCCAACACTATGTCTATGTACATTATATTTTTTTAAATAATGTGCATTTATTTTAATATTTTTTCTTTGTAAATAGTTCATAATGCACTAATAGTATTTTTTAGTTAATATTCAACTAAAAAATCTATTTTGATGAATTAATGGATTTTTGAATTAAATAATATTTTAATAAAATATTATTATTAAATTAATTTTTATTAAATATAAATTATCATATAATTTTATGAATGAAATTGTAATTTTTATTAAGGTTTGAAAGCGGTTTTTGTCAAACCACAATAATTTTGGATAAATGTTATTTTTTATTTTAAAAAGAAAAATTAACCTATTTAGAAAATTATTTATATAAAATAAATATTATTTTCAGAATCAGGACGTCAAAATTATCCAATGCTAAATTTTTTATAATTTTCAGAGACAGTCGATTTTTTGGGTAAAACTTAAATACTGTTTAAATATATAATGTGTTTTATGACATCATAATGACCCAATAGTAATGTAATAAAATAATATCAACATTATTTTCAGCCATTATATGTTTTACCATTAAAATAATGTGAATTTGGGTTTGTTTGATTTATTTTACAAATTTTTTGTGGACCCTTCAAGGTTTATAAAACATTTTCTCTTTTAAAATTGTTTTCCGTCAAAGTGTGACTCACCTTGAAACGCCCCGGATTTTGGTGCCACACAACGGGTTCCACGAACCCGGTTGGTCACATGACCTCAAGCGCATTTCTCCAAATTCCATAGGCTGCTGACTAGAAGTGAGGGCCTAGGTCTGATAGTTGGGAAATTATGCCCTCATTTGTTAAAGTATAACACAACAGAACAAAATTACAGCATACAGAAGAAGAAGCAGTAAATAATAAAAATAATGAAATGGACAATAGTAATGAAGTAATGAAATGACCAATAGTCTTATATAAGGATGAAATATGTCCCTATGTCTAAGAATGCATCCAAAATATGATATACTACAGTATGAAGAAATATAGTATAAAGGACAAATACAGTAAAGAAAAACAAAACAGCGTAGTAGGACCTCAGCAGCATCCCAAGCCTAAGCTTTGTCCCATGCTATCCTACTCCTTTTCAAAAATCATGTACCTGTATAGGGACTCTTTCCCTTATCAACACCTGCATCAATATAATCTGTTTAGGCCCAAGACATGACCCAAACAGGGTGTGATAAATAAATCCTAGTAGGCAACCACTAAAGGCTCATGCCCAACTGTGAGTGAATTTGTGAAACAACAGTGTGCAGTAATGAAAATGCAATAAGATAGGAAGTAATCAAGAGTATCTACTCTTACCAGTTCTATTTCTATTTAATTGTTATTTAACAATTCAACATAATTGAATTATAAGTTCATGAGACTCAGCCTTAGCCGACAATCTCCTATACAGTGCCGCAGTAAAAAACTACAAAAAACTATCTAAAAAGTACAATGTAAAACAATACCAATCTCGTGATTTAGCTTGGCAGATATAACATAGGAAATCACCGCAGTGAATATTCAAGTGAACATTTCCGTCTGGCTAAACAGTACGTTTCCCTTAGGCTAATCAGAACATTACCCTCAGGATAAAGAGAAACGAAACCCTCAGGTTACTTCCCTCAGGAAAAATGAATATTTTTCTCAGGCGTACGAGATATTTCCCACATGCATTCAAGATATTGTCGTCAAACATAAGAAACATTGCCCTCGGGCTAAACAAAACATTTCCCTCATGCTAAGAAACACGTCCCTCGGGCTGAGCAAGTAACCGGGCCAAGCCCAACAAATAAGCAAGCAATTATATATACATTTTCTCTCAAGAAAACTCAAAGCATGCGAAAAACAACATGGCATACCCTCGGGTATCCTGAAAAAATGGCTAAACAAGGGAAACGCACCCCCAGGGTGGCCCTGGATCCAAGAAATGATCCCAAATAGTAGTTACACATATTCATTAAATTACCTAAATAGTTCTAGGTATTTAATTAATCAAGACCTCACCCATACGACACCCCAAACAAAGGCGCGTAGCACAATGGTACACAAAAACAACTTGACAGTTGGAATTAAACACCAGACCACCAACCTTGATCTTCCTCTGATCAATATACGCAAAAAGCGTCTCCAGAAACAACCAAGAATGGTGTAGATCTAGGTTAAATGAATATGTGTTCGAACCCAAATAACTTCTCCTTGGGAAAGAATTGGAAATAAAAACACAAAGAGAGGGAAGGGATTACCCACAAGGTCCAAAAAAGATAATCAACAAAAGAATCAAAGTCCCGGAGTTTGGTTGGGAGCTCCTCCAAGGTCCGACCCTCTCTCCAGGTGCTCCTCCGATGTTCTAAGATTCCTCTGTCGAAAGAGGAGGATACTGCCTATTTTATGATAAAAAAACAAACTACACAGCTTGTACACTCAATTACATGGCATGTACTTTCCATTTTTTAAATTGTTCCTCAGGTGCCCACTTTCCACCACCTCACTGTTCATTTGTTGACATGAGTACATGGTGAGTATTTCTGACTACACGACGTGTACTGTCGCTCCATTGGCGATTACTTCCATAGCCTTACTATTCACCTGCCGACTGATTACACGGCGTGTATATACTATGTACACAGCGTGTAGTCAGTTTTTACAACCTTCATCATCGGCCAACATACATTCCCTATGTACTCATTCCACATGGCCAAAGTACATGGTGTGCAGAAAAGTACACGGGATATACCCACAAAATTTGGGATTTTTCCCCATTTTCCTTATTTTCTCAAAAACCTTAAAGGAATAAGGAAAGGAAAAAACTCGTACCTCTAGAATAAGAACTGGGTTCTTCCAGAATTCCTCTCTTAAAGTAATTCGTCCTCGAATTTCCCTTCCAAATGTGGTGAAGATAAAGCTGAGAACAACTCTGGCCACTAAGAATGTATGTCGGCCTCCCTCTCCTAGGTTTCATCCTACCCTCGACCATTCTTCTATTGCACACATATGAGATGAACTGACCGGTCTCAGAGAACCTTCATGCTCCTATCAACAATATGAATCAGATTCTACTCAAAGGATGCATGTTGCTGAAGTTCATCTCTTGGGGCTGAAAAACGTGAGATGGGTTTGAGTGATAACGACGTAGCTGAGATACATTGAAGATGTCGTGCATGGCCCGATACCTTTGTGGAAACTGTAACCGATAGGCAACTAGCCCGACTCTCTCCAGAATCTAAAACATCCCCACATACCTCGGTGAAAGTTTACCCAATCTCTTGATCTGCCTGTGTCCCAACCTCAGTGAAACACGCAAGAAAAATTGATACCCGGCCATGAACTCCAAGGGTTGTCTACAGTGATCAACATAAGATTTCTGATGAGACTGTGCAGTAGACATCTGCTTATGAATCAACTGGACCTACTCTGAAGTCTCCAACATGAGATGTGGTCCCAGAAAAGCTGTCTCAACTACCTCCAACCAGCATAGGGGTGATCGTCATGGCCTACCATATAAATACTTCTAAGGTTCAATCTCAATAGTTTCTTGAAAAATATTATTATTGGAAAATTCGACCAAGGGTATGTGCTTCTTCCAGGATCCTAGAAAGTCCAGGACGCATGCATGCAGCATGTCCTCTAGCACCTGTATGATATGATCTGACTGGCCATCGGTCTGAGGGTGGTAAACTGTGCTCAGAAGCACCAGTGTACCCAGTGCCCTCTAAAAACTCTTCCAAAAATGAGATATAAAGTGTGCATCCCTATCTGAAATGATAGAACGAGGAACCCCATGAAGATATACCACCTCTAGAATATACAACTTTCTAAGCTCGTCAATACCAAATGTCTCCTTAATCGGAAAAAATTGAGCTACCTTTGTAAGTATATCCACAACAACCCACATGACATCACTGGCTCGAGGTGATCTCGACAACCCAGTCATGAAGTCCATCAGGAAATCATCCCACTTCCACTCCAGAATGGGTAACTGCTATAATAGTTTGGTTGGCCTCTGATGCTCTGCCTTCACCGGCTGACATGTGGAACATCTCATAAGAAAACCAGATACCTCCCTTTTCATACCTGGACACCAATACTGACGTCTCATGTCACGATAAATTTTGGTAAATTCAGGATGCACTTTCCATGCTGAATCATGAAACTCCAGTATCAACTCCTCACGTATATACCCTAGAACCCACACTCATCCATGTATAAGCAGTACCTCATCATCACATATTTTCCAACCAAGAGGAAGGTCCTCTATTTCCACTGAATCCCATAGAACTAGGCCTTCTGAATCCGATAGTTGTCTCGTCCTCACTCTTTCTAGGAGTGTAGAATTCATAGCTAGGGAAGAAAGATAGGCTCGCCCCTGATTATTGTGCACCTCCAAATTTATCTCAGAGAACAATGCCATGACATTCCACTCACCACTGGCCTCCCGCACTACGTGTATCTGAGTCCTCCAACCCAGTGCATCGGCTACTGTATTACCTTTACCAGGTGTATAGGCAAGCTCAAAGTCAAAGCACTGAAGGTATTCAACCCACCTTCACTGTATCAGATTCAAGTCACGCTGATTAAATATGTACATAAGACTTTTGTGGTCCGTAAACACAAAAAAATGTCCTCCCAAGAGATAAAGTCTCCAACAACATAACACATGAACAACTGTAGCCAACTCGAGATCATGCATCAGGTTATTCCTCTCATGTGGCCACTACTACCGAGACCCGTACGCCACTACTTGATGGCCCTACATAAAAACCTATTCTAGCTCAATACCTGATGCATCATAGTAAACTGTATAACTCTTCCCTTGCTCTGGAAGTATTAGGACTGGTGCTGATGTCAACCTTCCCTTTAGCTTCTAAAAGGTTTTCTCACAAGCTTCAGAGCAAAAAAACTTCACACCCTTCATAGTCAAACCCATAAACGACATTTTTAAGTGGGAGAAGTCTTGTATAAAGTTCCTGTAGTAACCAACCATCCCTAAGAAACTCCGTATCTCAAACACGTTCTTAGGATGCTCCGAAGAAACTACACCCTCACATTCTATGGGTCCACTACAACTCCTTCCTTTGAGATAATATGAACCAGGAAGTGTATCTAATATATACAATAGTGTCACTTTGAGATCTTAGCATATAACTGATGCTATCTCAGTTTACTCAAAATGATATCAAGATGGGTATCATGGTCATGTCGAGTGTGGGAGTACACTAAGATATCGTCATTGAAGACTACCACAAAATAATCCAGATATGGGTGGAATAAATGATTCATTAGAGCCATGAAAACTTCTGGCGCGTTCGTGAGTCCAAATGGCATGACAAAGTACTCATATAGACCATATCTGCTCCGAAAAGCTGTAAACGGTATATCCGATGGTCTAACATGCAACTGATGATATCCGGATCTCAAGTCAATCTTCGAGAACACTCATACTTCTTGAATTTGATAAAAATATCAACAATCCTTGGAAAGGGATATCAGTTCTTGATCGTCAACCGGTTCAGCTTCTGATAATACACACAAAGTTTGATGGTATCGTCCGCCTTCATTGCAAATAGGACAGGCACACCCTAAGGAGAAGTACTGGGTCAGATGAAACCCTTTTCATGAAACTCCACTAACTGCCTCTTGAGCTCCTTCAATTCTGGTGTAGCCATCCTGTAAAGAGGAATGGAAACTGGTGCCACTCCTTGAACAAGCTCAATAGAGAACTCCACCTCTCGCTCCAGAGGTAGACCTGAAAAGTTGTCCGAGAAGACATCCCTGAAACGATCAACTACTGGAGGGAAATCCTTTTGACTAGTTCCATGGTCATCTAGATGTAAACACACAATCTGAGCTGTCAAACCACCTCGCCCATGATGCTCCGGTCCAGCTCGGCTCGCCTGGACATCCCATTCACCCTTGTATAGAAACTACCTGCCCTCTGGTGACGTGAAACTCACCCTATGAAGATAGCAATCCACAAAGGCTCGAAAGGGTACCAATCAGTCAATCCTAAGAATTACATCATAGCTTGTCATCTCTAAGACATAGAGGTCCCATAAAAAGTGACACTCACCAACCTCTAGGGGGAACTCCCTGCATTGACACACACATGTCGTTCTAGTTCCCAACAGAGTGTCTAGCATCATAACATCAGAATAAGAAGAAACACAAAGCCCAAGGATATCCACAACAGGCACAACTATAAAGTTATGTGTAGAACCAGTATAGAAAAGTGCTGAAGACAAAACAAAAGAAACTATGATAGTACCTATGTTAGTGGAAGGTACGAGATCCTACTCATGTTGGGTCTGTTGCACTGCATATGCCTGCCAAGTGTCAGGGCCCTGCGACACAGCCTAGCTACCCTGAGCTGACCCACCCTTCTGTCTCTGAGATACATGTGTCTTTTTACCTCGGCCACGACCACCACCTCGGCCTGAACATCCCGACGTATCACAATTTCCTAACTGGTAAGAAGTTACAGGATCTGCTCCCGCACACAGAGTCTACACATAACCCCTCTCACTAGCCACTAGTGGAAACGTCATGCAAAAGTATTGTAGATGACCCTCCTTGTCACAATATTGGAACTCCACTGGGTCACGTGGACACTGAGGCCTCTTTTTCCCCTCTTCACCACACTGGTAGCACACTACTGGGCCAACAAAATAATTCTTCAGGCTAGTACTACAACTGTGATGTAAATCCATATGCCTCTTCCTCTTACCGATAGAAACAGTAAAAGAAACTGGTGCCGAACGGCCGTGGCCTGCACCACTAGCTTCCCGTAGGTTCAGTTCCTAGTTCACAATAGCTTACACTGTAGGTAACCTGAAAACATTCACCAGTGCTCAGATGTCATATCTAAGACCATCCTCAAAGCGTCGAGCTCTTAGTGTCTCAACTCCCACCATAACATGTGAAAAATGTTGTAGCTCGGTGAAGCAGGAAGAATAGTCCATCACTGACATGGCGCCCTGCTGCCGATTCATGAACTCTTGAGCACTATCTTCCCTCAACGTATCTGGAAAGAACAATTCATAGAATACTTCCTAAAAATTATCCCGCGCCATGTCTCTGTGATGCTCATTCCGGGTGGTAACATCCCTCCATCTCTTGGAGAAATCACGCAACCTGTATGTAGCAAGCTTGAACCTCCACCCTGTAGGTGTCTTCAGATTCTTGAAAATCATTTTCATAGAACCCAACCATGAATTTATAGCCTGTGGTCTTTCATCCCCTGAAAACGTAGGCTGATGCTGCTGCTGGAATGTATGAGTCTACTCTTCCATAGATGTGGAAACCGACGGTGCTCCCTGGAAGGTCTGCATGAACTTCAAGAAGCCTTCACAGAACTGCAAATCCACGCTTGCATCCAGTATAATGGTTGGTGCCACATCTGGCTCTGCTGGAGGATCCATCGGTAACCCATGGCCTACCATCTCTAGAGTTTATTCGTTTCTGCTCTCTCGGAGAACTACTTGTGGTCATCTCAGCGGCATGACTCTACAAGGTCAACACACTCCTCAGATCAAGATCATCAAGGATTATGAACTAGAATCATAAGAAGGAAACATGAGAAATAAAACATTCATGTTTTAAAAAACAAGACTACACAGCGTGTATAATAACTACACGTCATGTTCCTTTAAGTCTTTCACATGGGCGTGTACTTCTTCCAGAACTGGTCATGTAACACCCCAAACACAGGGCGTGTTATCCACATACACGACATGTACTTGAATTTTTGTTCCCCTGGACGAGTCCTTCTACACAGATTAACCACATGGATTTCCTTAGAACAAGAATACACGGTGTGTATAATGTCTACACAGCGTGTACAAGATGTGCTTCACAGACCCATGTTTGTTCGAGACACGGCCGGCTACACTGCTCAAACTACACGGCATGTTCCAGATTGACACGGTGTGTACGACTTAAATTCCAACTGCCAGTGTTGTTAGTGACACGGCCAGCTACTCAGTTGACACTACAAGACATGTTACTCCCACACACGTCATGTACACCACCCTGTCTCCCCAGCCACATGACAATGTCCACATGGTATCTCACTGGTCAAGACTATATGATGTGTCTCATAGGTACAAAGAGTGTACTAGAAAGGATAACACTGACATGTTTTTCTAGTGACACTGCCGGATCCCTAGATTAAACGACACGACATGTACAATAGGAACACAGAATATTCCCTCAAGATTTTTCCCCTCCCATTTTTTTTCCTACATGGCCTATGACATGGTTAGAAACTACACGACGTGTACTTAAAAAAAATTCACTTCTTCCTGAATAGAATATTACGTGGCGTGTGTTCATATAACAACACACTGTGTTGTCTGGGTTTCCAGACATTACAACTTAGAAACTACTCTGGAGCCCCTTTTTTTTAATTTCAAGCGTCAGTATGCCAAATTCCGATCTGTGGGGTCCCATACTCCCCACGAATCAAAGTTTAACACTCGACCTTTCACCTTATAGTACAAAACACAACAAATGTCTGGATCATGATCCGCTAAATTCCTGTCCAAGAGATCCCATACTTCTCAGGAACCAATGTTTAGCATCCATAGACCCAACTGTAACATGTACAAATACCCTATCAATAGTTGGAATATCTAACAAGGTACATATCACAACAACATGCATTTTCTAGCACAACATCTATCACAAAAACATGAAATTTCTAATGCATCTACATGGCATGGAAACTATGCATAACATGTGATTCTACACATGTTCCTAAATGATGCATGAGATGGAATACCCTCATTTCATCGGGTTGCAACTAAATAGAACCCAAATATAACATATAAATAGAACACCACAAGTTTGTCACCCAAAGGTGAAAATCAAATCAACCGTAAAGTGTAAAATATGTAAATTTGCAACACGAGGTAAATTAGATTTTCCTTGTACACGAGTTAGCTACTCTTGGGCACAACTTATTAAAAAATACCAATTATGTCCTATCCCAGACTATAGGCTCCAAAAAGTAAGTCAAATAAAAGAAATCCCTCTGATAACACTTTGTAACGTCCCAGTTCCGGGTGCCACTCAACGAGTGCCCTGAACCAGGTTGGTCACATGACCTCAAGTGAATTTCACCTAATGCTAGAGGCTGCCAACTAGTAGTGAGGGCCTAGGTCTGATAGTGGGGAAACTATGCCCTCATTTGTCAAAGTATAGAACAGCGGAGAAATATAAACATACTAAAGAGGAAGGAATAAATAATACAAATGCTGAAATGGACAATAGTACTAAAGTAAAGAAATGACCAAAAAACGTATATAATGATGCAATATGTCCCTATGTCTAAGAAAGCAGCCAAAATATGATACACTGTAGTCTGAAACAATACAATACAAAGGAAAAATACAGTAAAGCAACAAAAAATAGCGTAGGAGGAACTCAACAGCATCACAAGCCTATGCTTGGTCCCATGCTCTCATACTCCTTTACAACAATCAAGTACCTATATAGGTACTTTTTCCCTTATCAACACCTGTAGTAATATAATCTATTTGGGCCCAAGACAAAACCCAAACAAGGTGTGAGAAATAATTCCCAGCAGGCAACCACCAAAGGCTCATGCCCAACTTTGAGTAAATTTGTGCAACATCAATGTGAAGTAATGAAAATATAGTAAACTAGGAAGTACTGAAGAGCAGCTACTACAACTAGTTCCATTTCCATTTAATTCATATTTAACAAATCTACTTAATTGAATTATAAGTTACCGAGACTCAGACTCAGCTGACAATATCTTATACAGTGCCACAATAAAAACTACAACAAGCTATCTAACAAGTACATGGTAAAACAATACTAAGCACGTGCTTTCGGTTGGCAGATATAACACAAGAAATCACCACAATGAATATTCAAGTAAATGTTTCCCTCAGGAGAAATAATACATTACCCTTAGGCTAATCAGAAAATTTCCCTCAGGCTAAATAGAAAGGAAACCCTCAGGTAACTTCCCTCAGGCAGAACAAATATTTCCCTCAGGTGCACGAGATATTTTCCTCAGGCATGGAAGATACTGTCCTCAAACATAAGAAACATTTCCTTCAGGCTAAACAAAACATTCTCCTCAGGCTTAGAAAACACTTCCCTCAGTCTAAGCAAGTAGTCGGTCCAAGACCAACACCTAAGAAAGCAATTATATATACATTTTCTCTCAAGAAAACTCAAATCATATGAAAAACAGCATGACATACCCTCAGGTATCCTGGCCAAATGGCTAAATAAGAGAAATTCTCCCCTGGGGTGGACCTGGATCCAAGAAATGATCCCAAAAAGTAGTTACACATATTCATTAAATAACCTATGCAATTTTTGGAATTTAATTAATCTAGATCTTATCCATTCGACACCCCAAAAATGGGCGCGTAGCACAATGGAACACAAAAACAACTTGAAAATTCGAATTAAACACCAGAACACCTACCTTGATCTCCTCTGATCAGTATACGCGAAAGATGCCTCCCAAAACAACTGAGAACGGTGTAGATCTGGGATAAATGAATACGCATTCAATCCCAAATAAATTCCCCTCAGGAAAGAATTGGAAATAAACACACAATGAGAGGGAAGGGCTTACTCACGCGGTCCAAACGTGATCGTCGACAAAGGAATTGGAGTCCCGGTGTTCAGTCAGGAGCTCCTCAAAGGTCCAGCCTTCTCTCCTAGTGCTCCTCTAACTTTATAAGCTTCCTATATCAAATGAGGAGGCTACTTACTATTTTTAGAGAGAAAAAAACTACACAGCATGTACTCTCAAGTACATGGCGTGTACTTTCCATTCTTTAAACTGTTCATCTGGCGGACACTTTCCACCGCCTCACTGTTCATCTGTCGACATGAGTACATGGCGTGTATTTCTGACTACTTGGTGTGTACTGTCACTCCATTGACGACTACTTCCACCAGCTTACTATTCACTTATCATATGATTACATGACGTGTATATACTAAGTACATGGCGTGTAGTCATTTTTTTCACCCTTAATCATCAACAGGCCAACACGCATTGTGTACTCATCCCACACAGCCAAAGTACATGGTGTGTGGGAAAGTACACAGCTTTACCCAAAAAATTTGGGATTTTCCCCCGTTTTCCTTATTTTCTCCAAAACCTTAAAGGAAAAATGAAAAAAAGAAACTCGTACCTCAAGAATAAGAATTGGTTTCTTACACACCTCCACATAAGCAACCATATTATTTTAATAAGTTCATCTATTGGGATTATAAAATATTGTTTTCAACTCCCCTTTGGAAAAAAACCATGGGAAAAAACCATGGGTAGGTTAGTGGTTTTTATTAGTTTAATGTGAGGTGTCCCAAACCTAAATAATAAAGAATTCCCTCTAATTTTATATATAAACCCACCCAAGCTCCAACTTCCTCTTCACTCAAAGCCTTTGGAGTTCGACCAACCCTTTCCCTCCTCTCTCTAGAATCCTCCCAAGGTTCCCCAAGCTCCCAAGAAGCATCCTTCAAGCCTCTCCCAAGCCTTTGGTATCACACTTCCAAGTAAGGAATTCCTACCTTTCCCTTTTTATCAAATTTTCTTAATTTTTTCATTCTATTTAAGTATTAATTAAAAATGTTGGGGTATGATTTTTCACCATACCCATACTTACTTATTTATGTTTGGATGATGGGTGACCCCTTTCACTCTCATTAATGCCTCCCATGTACACCCGTTACCATGCCGAAATTCCGTGAGAGATATCTCTCTCCTCATTTTCATCAGAGTAATTATTTTGTATTATGAATCTAAATTCCATTACATTTATTGGGACATGTATCTATATGACCCAAATGATTTCCATTTCATGTACATTTGATGAGAAACCCTTTTCTCTCTCATCAACCATTTCCATGAATCCTTATGTCACACCGTTTTGGTTCTGAAATTACACCGCGTTTTTCCAAACCATGATCATTATGTAGTGAATACCATACCCATGCCTCTATCAAGGGTATTCACCTTTATGCACATATACATATTGAATGGTACTTTCATGTATTTATTCCACATTACTTAATCATGTAATACCTTATGATGTTGATTGATTCCTTGTTATATGATCCATGTGGCACACATATGCATGAAATAAAATGTTTAAGAAGGGTGTGTACTGATAGCACTTCAATGTATTGGGTAAAGTATAGTATCATGATACGTGATGTGCAATGGGTGTTGACTCTTGCTAATTAAAGTGAAATGAGATTTTATTTGTTCTTCATGTGCAATTAGCGTTTCCTCATACTCCATGTGCAATGAGCCTTGGCTCATGCTAATTCCATGTAAAGTGTTATTGCGACATTTCCATGTTTTGATTATCATGATTTATCAGGCCTTTATGTTCATTTTTCTCTTTTTCTCTATTTATATTACTATTTTCTAACATTTATTGTATTTCTCAAGTTATTCCATGTTTATTTCCTTACTGGGCTTTATAGCTCAGCCTTTTCTTAGGCATGTCCTCAGGTTATCCCATGCAATGCTAAGTACGAGAGAATGTAGTTTTCATGTAAAGGAGGTTTTCAATAATAATGTTGTGTGTTTTATGTTCTATGTTATTATGTAATGTTCTAACACCCAAATACACTAGACCTCTCGATCTTTTATGTTATATCCAGTGAAGATTTTCTGTATTAAATTAGGATTGATTCTGTAATAAAAAGCAGGATTGTTATAAAACATAACAAATTCAATACAATATGGAAGAAAGTATTACAATAAATCAACCTCAATCAATAATTATGAAGTATATTGACAAAGATTAAAATAATCAGTAAACCTATTTGATAGAAATGAGCCTTTTTTCTTGAAAACATTTAAAAGTCTCACTATTTATCAAAGAAGTCATTTAAAATATATTTTTGAATCAAAGTTTCCCATAACACTTTGAAACTTTTAAAAGTAATTTTAGTTTAAAAACATTCATGTTCCTATAAATAAATCCTTAAAACCATTTTTAAAACATGGACATTAAAGGGAATGATTTAAAATAATAAATCTTTAAAACATTTAAAGTGATATTTTATTTAGAGTTCCTAACCAAATGAGAGATTCTTGAATACAGATAATTGAGGTAATAAAAACTTTATAATATCATGTGAATAAAGGGATTCATGATATACTATGTTAATGTACATTATGTACACTATATAAAAGTGAATTGGCGCATAACAACAAAGAAGTCTCAATGGAATGTAAATTGAGATTAAATTTCTTATAAAGACTATATACTTAGGTTAAGGATAAATCAGTGACACAATAATGTGTGAAAATATAAATACACTCAATATTATTTTATATTCAATGTAAATTAATCAGAGTTCATTCACACATATTCTTGTAAAAACAACACCAATGACTTGGATGTTTAACTCAATGAATGGAAATTGAGTTAAGATTACTCTTATCAAGTTCATATCAATGACTTGAGAATTTATCAATGGAATGATTATGTGTAGAAAATGCATATCCACACAAATGGGAGTGAAAATTACTACATAAATAAGTAAATAGTTATTTCACACAAAATCATGGAGTAAAATAATTATTAAAGTTTGCATAAAACCCAATGAGTGGAAATAAAATTTCAAAATTCCATTTCTGATTGGGTAACTTACTAAACATACACCCCATGAAAGAAGGATCATAAAATAAAGATGTAAATACCCATAAGTGAAGGTATTTTACACAAATAATTCAATAATGGGTAGAATATACACCACAAAAAAGGAAATAGTGGCAATATTGCATGAATCACATGGGAATAAGAAGTGAGATGAAAAACACTTACCTTGTATGTTTCCTTAGTCAAGGGTACATTAACCTCCATTATGATGATTAAATCATTTTTATTAAGTTATAAAAGAACCACATACATAAATATGATATCATATATGATCCTCTAATATTACATTGTTAATAATATCTCAGTAGTATCATTGTTTTGGTTGTTAACTGATTCGTTTTCCTTTATATGTTATGTTATGTAAGTCATGCTTGTTTTGGATAGGATGTATTTGATTCGTATCCATAGTTATGTTATGTTCTTAAAAATTATTTCTAATCATAAAATGAAAATCATTCTTGAATGGTTATGATGGGAAACAAAATCTCATCACGTCGTGGAGACGGTAAGTTGTACGTACGCACGAGCGAAAATATCATTATATTAGTGGTGAAATAGTATGTAATTGGATGGTATATTATATATACAGAATCAATAAAATATTATATTTATTAGTTAAATAAATTATACTCATTATTATATCCATCCAAACAATGAAGTGTTGAATAACAAACTACACCACGACATGGAGACAGTAAGCCGTATGTACGCATGTATGGTGGCTTTGTCATTCATAGGATGGATAAAACAATGAATATGGATGTACCATATTTATAATAAAATATTTTTATGTAGAAGGTACTGGAGTTATTATTTTATTATGGAAACAAAAATAAAGAGGAAGTGGAATAAGAAAATAACATTGAAAGAAGTTATGAAGTAATTACCTCTTCTTCGGTTTCTTCCTTTTGATTTCAATAAAAGGGATCATTAGGTTGGATTTATGATCAAATTAAGGACTCTAGGTTAAATTGAGGGTATTTGGGAGGATATTTGAGCAGGTTTTGTTCAAGAAAAAAGGCTTTGGAGATGTGAATTTAAGAGAAGGGGAAGTACCCTTTTATAAGAGAGGTGAGGGGCACTTGTGGAAAATCTTGAATTATTATTATTTTTTAAACTCATTTTCAGTTTCTAATATCTCAAAATAGATTTATTTCTAGGATAATATGGGGATGGGTTGAAAAATTCTCAACCAATAGGTTTTAGACAAGTTTAGGTCACCATATTATCCTTATCTTTTATATTTAGCTCTTAGTAAAATAGTTTAACTTTTACCATGTCTTCTTGTATTATTATAATACATGGTTAATAAAATTACTATTAAATTACAAGAAAAACTAAAGTGGTTCATTAATCACATATATATAATTACATAAGTCCTTTTTCTAGACATTATATTTTTAGTAAAATTATATAATTTAATAAAATTTCATTTGTAATAAAAACTCATTTATGTCAATTTTGACACTATTTAGTATTTGGATTTTGTGAGAGTCATAAAAATCTGATTTGTTAAAGAAAAATATATTGAATAAACCCTAAAATTTATGATTACCCTATAAAATTCATGTATGTCATAAAACGTTTCAATTTACATTTATTTTTCTATTTATAATTTCAATTATTTTAATCTTTCAATAATCAGGTAATAATTGCATCATCATTGTGTCATAAATAAATTTAATTATTTAAGGTATGAAAAAATATAAATAAAATACTATGATTTAAAAAACCATTTTATATTTCTAATTAATATTTATAGTCAAATTTATCTTATGTATAACTCTATATTAAAAATGGTTTAGTTATTAAAATTTGAATTTAACACTTTTAACTCTTCTTTAAATAAAATAAAATAAATGTTCTAATCTAATCTAATGGGATTAAAAAGAATAATATTTTTTTACTAAGGTTGATTTTTCTTGAAATACACATATCCAATATAATTAGGACATGTTATGGGGTAATTATAATATCATTTTTACCTTTAATTACCATATCAACTTTTAATAGTGGTAAATAAAATTCAAAAGTTATTATTCACCAAAAATTATTTTCATACTATTGAACCAAATTTACTTACTGATTTCAACAGTTTCTCACAAATTTTTTAGATTCAATTCTCCTAATGGGTAAAATTAAGTTTTATGCAAATTTGGAAATGTGCCTAGAAGGTGGGTAGAAACCTGTAAAAAGATTAATATAATTTTATATATCGAATCTCATTAATAAATGACTTAAATGAATTAAATTGGTCTAATATAGGTATTATGTATAAATTGTTAATTAAAAACAAATTTACATAAAAAAATAATTATTTAAATAAAAAGTCACTTATAAACAATAACATAATGTTTTTCATTATTCATCAAAAATAAAAAGTTTTCAGAAAAATACCAAAAATTTACCCAAAGGTAATTTTTATATTACATAATAAAAAATGATGTCTATTTTACCAAATTAAAAAAATATAATTAGTATTAATTAATTTAAAAATAATCCTCATTATCAAATCCAGAAAGCGGGGTTTTGAGAAGTAAAAAAAGTATCAAAATATTGATATGTGTTTATGTCAAATTTTAATGTAAAAATACTTCCAATTACCAAAATTGAATTTAATGATAAAAATATAATCTATTTATAATTAAAAATAATTCAAATTTATAATTTATCACAATAAATTATTTTGATTAAAAAAGTTGTTTTTAATTAAAATTTAGTATTTTTCATTATTCATCAAAATATGAAAGTTATGAGAAAAGCACCGAAAATTTATCCAAACAAAATTTCTATGTCCCAATTCCAAAGAATAAGTTTATTTTGTCAAATTGAATATATAAAAATTTCAGATATTAGAATTAAAATAAGTTTTTCATTAAAAGGTGGTAAAATTGCGTTTTTTTTGAAAAAAAACTTATTTTATCTGAAAAATTGAATTTGTTATTATATTATATATAAGAAACACATAATATGGATGCTAAAATTATATAGAGTATATTAAATTAAAAAATCAGTTAATTCTATTCATAACCGATTTTTGAATGGCTAGTTAGGTAAGTTGTGGTGCGCTCGAACTTGGTGTTGCGTGTAGCACATGCTACTAAATCACTTTAAATAAAATAACTTATTATGAAATATTGGGGTGGTATATTATTCCCCCATTTTGGAAATAATGTCCTCATAATTCTAAAATTGGGTGTGGCAACTTCATTGAAAGTCCCACATCGGAAAGAGTTAATAAAACTGTCACTTTAAAAGAAAAAAAGAGAAGTACAAAGGTGACCCGAGATAACATATACTTGGATTCCATGTAAGAAAAAATGGATATAGAAGACAAACTAAGTGTAAAGTTCTGATGGAGAGTGATATAAAACACTATCAGGATAAAGTTAACAAAAAAGAAAACCACAAACTTGTGATGCGTTAAACGGTCATTGGTTTCCCACTAGGAAAAGTAAACATACATCATTTTTTTTTAGTTCCATTTCAAAATGTTGAGGAATTTATTTATGAGATTAACTAAGAAAATGAAGAGAAATATATACTTTTCAATTAAAGTTTCATCCTTTAATAAATTTCTACCACTAAATCATCTTTTTTCCAAAAGATGAGTATTCAAGATGACTTGGCCACACTTAAAGCACTAGAATCAACATCTAGAGAATCACATAATCCAAAAAAGATGAAGTACATATTTCCCTTAAATTTAGATATTAACAAAAAATGGTTATTACAGGATCTCATGATTTCCAAAATGGATAATCCTTTATAGAAAGAAATACTAATCTTAATTTCCAAAATTAAACAAACAATACCCAAAGTCCAATAAAGATCATTAAATAAACAATTGTCCTTAAAATCCATCAATATAATCCAAACTAATATTGAAACCCAAAACTCAGAAGAATTTAATCATGTAGTCTTTCATAGTAAATCTTAACATTTATCTCCAAATAACATCAACTACTCTTAAAGTCTCATACTAAAGTGTAATTAACCAAATCACATATTCTCTATGATAGATTAATCATTTCCATTAATAACCTGAATCTCTATAAGTCCAAAAAAAATAGATTCTTCCAAAATATAAATCCACCAATAATCCTCATATTTAACCCTAATGTATTTTATTTTTCTGTAGGCATATAGTGTTTCCAACAGAGAAAATGTCTTCCAAAATTACATTTATCACTTAATCACCAAATCATATTCCTATACTCAGGATATACAATTTATAAAACATAAGATCCCAACTCAACTTACTATTGATCAATAAAATAATTTAACTAAAAAAATTAGTCACACTAACCAGGGAATTCACGTATTCTAGTGGTATTTGATAAATCCCAGTCACGCTTGGGTTGTGGGTTCAATTCCTACAACTCTATATAAAACGATGAGTTGTCACATGTTATGCATTGTGTGCTTTTTTGATAATTATATAATTTCATAACCTTCCCAAAAAAATAGATAATTTCCTCAAAATAACCATATCATATTTTAACCACAAATGTTATCTTATACCTCACGTTTTCATCCCCAAAAGTAATAACCGGTAATTGCATCAAAATCAAAGATCATATAATCCCAAATGGATATTTATAACTATATCAAAAAAAAAAAAAGATAATTCTTACTCGAATAGAATTTTCACATAAAAAACTGTAGGGTATCACATACAAGAGAAAATTATTCAAAAGTAATCCCATCAACCAAGAGCATTAATACTTTTAAACATTTCTCCATCCATTAATTTTCACGTAGGCTTTTACATGACCTAGTGTTTATCCTATATAATAGGGCATTGACTCTGGTAATTCTCAAGTCACCAACATTTATGTAAAATGACTATAAATATATTCTTAGGGTCAATTTTATTTTCTTCCACATCACTATTCATTTTTCCTTGAAAATTATTTACTTTATATCATTCCTTCCCACACATAAATCATTTCATTGTTCTATTGAGACACTTTCTGGAATTTATCCATCTACATTTCCTGCATGATGGAAATTGTGCTTTCTTTTCTCCACGGTCTCCAATGCTGGAGCTCTTATCATTCTCTATCTTTACCTTAATTATTGAGTTTGGGAGTTGGTTAATGTATATGTTATTGATTATATTTTTGGAAACCTGGTTCAGCATGAACCCAAAATATTTTACGCATATCAACATTCCATTTATTTTCTCATTTCTACCATCATTACCACCTTGTACATCAAGTTCAATGTTACTATGACTTCCATGGAATCCATCTATTGACTAAAACTAAAAAGCATAGTGTGAGTAATAATTTTCATAAAGTCATTTAGAGAATCTCATGACACCTTATTTTAAATAAAAAACAAATTATGATTAACCATGTTTATTTATTCTCATCTTATATTAAAATCCTTCAAATTGGTCTCTAACAAAAAAGTGAATTATCCTTATATTATCTCTCGGTAGTGTCATAATCAATAGTGAGGCAAGGCCTGTTGTCGTGTACCAGTTCCCATTTGAGTCTAGCTCAAAGAGGTGTTTTGGGATTTTACCCAAAGATACATCGGTGCTAGAGCCGCCTCTACCTGATCATATCCAGAAAGGGATTTATTTCTTGGAAAATTCAAAAAATCTATACATTACCAAAATTCTAGGATTTTCTTCTATACTAATCCTCAAATTATATCTTAGGGTAATGTTCTCTAATCAGAGTTTTTTTAAATCTAGTTTCTAAGTATTGTACTAAACTTAATCTGATACCAACTGTAATGCTCCAAACCATGTTACCCAAAGATAGTGCATTATTACATAACATTGGCATGAATAAAAGGAATCAAGTCCCAAAGGTCCATTCAGTTTAGCAGTCTTGGAATATATATTACATACATTAACTTCACATTAAAATTTCTAACTTAAAATACAATATCAACAATCCTTTGAAAATTCCATTATTCTCATAGCAAAAACCTGTATATAAAACATAATACACTTCTTGAAATCCTGAAAAAATAAAACATAAGAAAGGGGTCGATCTCAGATGCTTATTAAGGATAAACAATATAGTGGAAGCTATCGTAAATAATCATAAATTTTTATGGGAACGTATAAAATTGAAACACAATCCCTTTAAACATAAACTTTAGGATAATATTTAAATGTTAAATCAAATAATTCCATTAATTATTCACATGTCTATTCTACTTGTCGAATAATCAGATGTAATATCAATAGCTAATTTCAAAATGATGGAGTGCTTAATGCCGAACATCATAACCACATAGTCAAGGCCTTGTTCCAAGACTACAAATAAAGATTTTGCCAAGGCATTGTGCCAAGACACTAGTTTGTCTCATGAGACCAATAAATGCATGAGGAAAATATAATGGTATCCACCCATCACATACTATGTATAATGTATTCTTCATATGAAAAGGTTGAAATGTAATCTAAACATTCAAATTAAATTTAGCATACGAAAGGTCAATATTTTAACCCCAAACCATTAATGGTATAAAAATAGAACATCCATAGTAAAAAATAACTCATTAAATACAATATATAAGATTTTATTATAATAAATTAACCTCAATCAATAATAATTAATTATATTTACATATATGAAAATAATCAGAAAAATAATTTGAGAGAAATATCTCCTTTTTCTTGAAAACATTTAAAAGTATCACAATTAATAAAAGAAGTCATTTATAAGAGATTATTGAATCAAAGTGAACCTTACCAATTTGAAACTTTTGAAATTAATTTTAATTTCAAAAAATTCATGTCCATATAAATAAATCCTTAAAACCATTTTTAAAACTTGGACATTAAAGAGAATGATTTATAAGAATAAATCATTAAAACATTTCAAGTGATATTTAGTTAGAGTTCATGACCAATTGAAAGAAACTTGAATTAAGATAACTTAGGTAATAAAAACATTATAATATCATGAGAATAAAGGGATTCATGATATACTATGTCAAAGTACAGTATGTACACCATATAAAAGTAAATTGGCTCGTAGCAACAAAGAAGTCTCAATGAAATGTAAATTGAGATGAAATCCTTTATAAAGACCATATACTTGGGTTAAGGATAAATCAATGAAATAATTATGTGTGAAAAATATAAATACACTCAATATGATTGTATATTCAGTGTAAATAAATCATAAAAAAATCTCATATATTCTTGTAAAAACAAAACCAATGACTTGGATGTTTAACTCAATGAAAAATTGAGTTAAGATTTCTCTTATCATGTTCATATCGATGACTTGAGAATTTATCAATTTAGTGATTATGTGTATCAAAAGTATATCCAAACAAATGGGAGTGAAAATTACTAAATAAATAAATGAATAGTTATTTCACACATAATCTTTGTGTAAAATAATTAATGAAGCTTGCCTAAAACCCAATGAGTGGAAATCAAAATTAGAAATTCCCTTACTGATTTGGTAACATACGAAACATACACCCCATGAAATAAGGATTGTAAAATGAAGATGTAAATACCCATAAATTAAATTATATTACACAAATAATACAATCATGGGCATTACATACACCACAAAAAAGTAAATATTGGCAATATAGCATGAATCTCATGGGAAAAAGAAGTGAGATAGAAACCCCTTACCTTGTACATTTCCGTATTTGAGGGTAAATTAACCTATTTTATGATGGTAAATCATTTTTATTAAATTATAAAAGTACCAAATACATAAATATGATATCTTATATGATCCTCTAATATTACTTTGTTAAAAATATCTCAGTAGTATCATTGTTTTGGGTGTTAACAGATTCGTTTTCCTTTATATGTTTTGTTATGTAAGTCATGTTCTTTATGGATAGGATGTATTAAATTCATATCTAGATTGGTATTATGTTATTAAAAATTATTTTTAATCATAAAATTAAAATTATTCTTGAATGGTTATGATGAGAAATGAATTCTCATCGCATCGTGGAGACGGTAAGCCGTACATACGCACCAGCGACAAATATCATTCTATTAGTGGTGAAATAATTTGTAATTGGATGGTATATTATTTATAAAGAATCATTAAAATGTTATATTTATTATTTAAATCAATTATACTTATTATTATACCCATCCAAATAATGAAGTACACCACGATGTGAAGACTGTAAGTTGTACGTACGCACATACGTTGACTTTTTCATCCATTGGATGGATAGAATGTTGAATAGGGTTGTAAAATATTTATAATAAAATCTATGTGTGTATAAGGTACTAGATTTATTATTTTAGTATTGAAACAACAAATAAATAGTAAGTGGATGAAGAAAATAACTTCGAAATAGGTGATGAAGTAATTACCTCTTCTTCGGGTTCTTCCTTTTGATTTGAACAAAAGGGCTCTTTAGATTGGATTTTTGTTCAAAAAAGGCCTATAAGTTGAATTTAGGGTAGTTTGGAGGATATTTGAGCAGGTGTTGGCCAATCCAAAAGGCTTTTGAGGTTTTAATTTAAGATATGGGGAAGTACCCTTTTATAAGAGAGGTGAGGGGCACTTTTGGAAAAGCATGAAATATTTCATTATAAAATCATTTTCTGTTTCTAATAGCTCAAAATGGGTTTTCTTTTGAATCTATGGTGAGTATGGGTAGAAAAACTTTCAACCAATAGTTTTTAGGCAAGTTTAAGTCACCATATTAACCTTATATTTTAGATTTAACTCTTAGTTAAATAGTTTAACTTTTACCATGTCTTATGTATTATAATAATACATGGTTAAAAAATTACAATAAAATTCCAAGAGAACCTAAAGTGGTTCATTAATGACATATATATCATTATATAAGTCCTTTAGAAAGACCTTATATTTTTAGGACTATTATATAATTTAATAAAATAGTATTTGTTTTAAAAACTAATTTATGTCAATTTTGACACTATTTAGTATTTGGTTTTTTTGAAAGTCATAACAATCTAATTTCTTTGAAAAAAATAAATTGAATCAACCCAAACACGTCTTATTAACCTATAAAATTCTTTTAGGGCATCTAAAGATTCAATTTAATTTAATTTTAATATTTGTATTATCAATTATTTTAATCTTCCTTAAATAAGGTAATTACTTCATAATTATTGTGTCATAAATAAATTTAAATATTTAATGTCTAAAAAATATAAATAAAATACTATGATGTAAGAAATATTTTTCAGACTTCTAATGAATATTTATAGTCGAATTAATCTTCTGTATAACTCTATATTTAAAAGGAGTAATATTTTTTTCCTAAGGTTGATTTTTTTTGAAATAAAATTATCCAATAGAATCAGGATATGGGTTAGTGTAATTATAATATCATTTTTACCTTTGATTACCCTATTTAATTTTAACCGTGGTAAATAAAATTAAAAAGTTACTACTCACAAAATATTATATTCATCCAATTGAACAATATTTTACTTACTGATTTCAACCGTGTCTCTATGATTTTTGAAATTCAATTCACAGAAGTGATAAAATTATGTTTTATCCAAATTTGTTATTTTTCCTATAAGGTGGGTAAAAGATGGTAAAATGTTCAATAAAATTATATATATATATAATATTATTATAAAATTAATTCAATAAATTACATTGTATAAATATAGTTATTATGTATATATTTTTAGTTTAAATTAAATTTAAATTAAAAATAATTATTTAAATAAAAAGTAAACTATAAAGAATAACGTTGTTTTTTACACAATTCATCAAAAATTGAATGTTTTTAGAAAAATAAAAAAACAATCACCAAAAGATAATTTTGATATTAAAAAATAAAAAAATGATGTCTATTTTACCAAATTCAAAACATAGAAGTTGTATTAATTAATATAAAAATATTTTCTGTTTTCGAAACTAGAAAGCAGGTTTTTGAGAAGTAAAAACTATCAAAAGATTGATATGTGTTTATGTCAAATTTATATGTAAAATTACTTCCAATGATAAAAATTGGATTAAATGAAAGAAATATAATATAAATATACATAAAAACCATTCATATTTATAATTTAATACTATAAATGATTTTTATTATAAAGGTTTTTTTCAATTAAAATTTAGTATTTTTCACTATTATTCAAAATATAAAAGTTATCAGAAAAGCTCTAAAAATTTATCCAAACTATTTTTTTGTCCCGCTTTTAAATAAGAAGTTTATTATGACAAATTTAATATATAAATGTTTCAAATATTTTATTTAAAATGGGATTTCCATTAAATGGTGGTAAAATTTCATTTTTTTTAAAAATACTTCTTTTATCTGAGAAATTTAATTTGTTCTTATATTATTTATAAGAAACATATAATATTTATGTTAAAATAATATGAAATATATAAAAATCAAAATGCGGTTAATACTATTCATAATCACTTTTTCAATGGTTAGTTTGGTTGGTCCTGGTCCGCTCGAACTTAGTGTTGCGTGTAACACATTCCAATGAATCACTTAAAAGAAAATAACTTTCTATGAAATTTTGTGGTGTTACATTCTTCCTCCATTTTGGAAATTTTTCCCTTGCAATTTTAAAATTAGGCTTGGGAAATTCATTGAATGTCCCATATTATAAAGAGTTAATAAAAATATCAATTTAAAAGAATTAAAGATAAGTACAAAGGTCACCGGAGATAGCCCATACTAGGATTCAATTTAGTAAATCATGGATATAAAAGATAAACTAAGTGTTAAGTTCTGATGGAGAGTGATAGAAAATACGATTAGGATAAAGTTAAGAAAAAGAAAACCACAAAATTTTGATGGGTCAAATGGTCATTGTTTTCCATGTAGTAAAAGTAAACGGACATCATTTTTGTTTTAAGTACCATTTCATAAAGTTGAGGAATTTATTTCTGATATTGACTAAGTACATAAAGAGATATAATTACTTTTCAAGTATAGTTTCATCCATTAATAAATTGCTACCAGTAACTCATCTTTTCACTAAACGATGAGTATTCAATATGACTTAGTCACGCCCTAAGTGCTAGAATCAACTTCTAGAGAATCACATAATCCAGAAATTATGAACTATATATTTCCCTTTCATTTAAAGATTAACCAAAAACAAAATGGTTAATACAATATCATATGATCCCCAAAATGGATAATCCTTTATAGAAAGAAATATTAATCTTAATTTCCAAAATTAATCAAACAATACCCAAAGATCAATAAATATCATTCAATAAACAATTGTACTAAAAATAATTCAATATAATCCAAACTAAGATTGAAACCCAAAACTCAGAAGAATTTAATCATATAGTCTTTCATGGTAAATCTTAACATTTATCTCCAAATAACATCAACTACTTTTAAAGTCTCATACTGAAATGTAATTAACCAAGTCATATATTCTCTATTATAGGTTAATCATTTCCATTAATAACACGAATCACTATAAGGCCATAATAAAAACATAGATTCTTTAAAAATAAAAATCTACCATTAATCATAAAATTAAATCACAGAGTATTCTATTTTCCTTAGGAATATAGTGTTCCCAACAGAGAAAACATCTTCCAAAAAAACATTTATCACTTAATCACGATATCATTCTCCTATACCGAGGATATCCATTTTATAAAACATAAGATCCCAAATAAACTTATTATTTATCAGTAAAATAATTTAACTAAAAATAATTAGTCACACTAACTCGGTACTTCCCGTAGTCCAGTGGTAGGTGATAAATCCCAGTTGCACTTTGGTTGTGGGTTCAATTCTCATAGCTTTTTAAGACACAATGGGTTGTCACACAGTCTATATGTTATCCTTTTTCCAAAACAATATTATTTTATAACATTACAAAAATGTGATAATTTTCTCCAAAATAACTATTTCATATTTTACCCAAAACTGTTATCATATACCTCACATTTTCATCCCAAAAAATAATAACCTATAATTGCCTCAAAATCAAGGATTATATAATACCAAATGGTTTTTTATAACTATATCCACAAAATAAAAGATAATTCTTCCTCAAATAGAATTTTCACATAACAAACTACACGGTTACACTTTCAAGAGAAAAGTTTTCAAAAGAAATCCCACCAACAAATAGAGTTAATAATTTTAAACATTTATCCATCCATTTATTTCCACCCAGGTTCTTCCTTGAACTAGTGGTTATCCTATAGAATAGAGAATTGACTCATGTAATGACCATGTCCCCTACATTTATTTAAAATGATTGTAAATGTATTCTAAGGATCATTTTTGTTTTCTTCCATAGTACTCTTTATTTTTTTCTCTGTAATTCGTTACATTATGTCCTTCTTTCCTACACATAAATAATTCCTTTGTTCCATTGAGGCACTTTCATGGGATTCACCTTCCACATTTCCTGCATGATGGAAATTGAGTTTTCTTTTCTCCATGGTCTCCACTGTTAGAGCTCTTATCATTCTCCACCTTTCTTTTCCTTTTTGAGTTTGGGAGTTGGTTAATGTAAATGTTTTTGATCATATTTTTAGAAACTTTCTTTAGCATGGACACAAAATCTTTTATGCCTATCAACATTCTATCTAGTTACTAATTTCCACCATCATTCCCAACTTGTACATCATGTTCAATATTACTATGCATTCCTTTGAATCTATCCATTGACTAAAACTAGAAAGCATAGTTTCAGTAATAATAGTCATAAAATTATTGAGAGAATATCCTAACACCTTATTTTCAATCTAAAACACCTTAGGATTAACCAAGGTTATTTATTCTCATCTTATATTAAAATACTTTAAATACTTCTATAAAAAAATGTGAATTATCCTACAAATATACCCCAGGAGTGTCATAACCAAGAGTGCAGCAAAGCCATTTGTCCTGCACTAGTTCCCATTTGAGTCTTGAACAAAGTAGTGTTTTCAGGTTTTACCCCTAGATACATCAGTTTAAGAGCCGCCTCTGCCTGATCATATCCAAATAGTAATGTATTTCATTGAAATTACATAAAATCTATACGTTACAAAAATTCTAGGATGATCTTCTATACTAATATTAAAATTCTATCTTAGGGTAATATTCTATAATAAAAGTTTTTATAAATCTAGTTTCCAAGGTTTTTACTAAAAATCCTCTAATACCAACTGTAACACCCCAACCCTTGTTACCCAGAGTCAGTGCATTATTATATAACATTTTCATGATTACAAGGAATAAATTCCCGAAGGTCTGGTTAGTTTAGAAGTTTTGGAAAATAGATCACATATATAAACTTCACATTACAATTTCTAACTTAAAATACAACATAGATAATATTTTGATAATTCCATTATTTTCCTAGCTTAAACATGTATATAAAACATAATACACTTCTTGGTATCATGAGAAAAAAACATAAGAAAGGGGGTGAGCTTAGATACTCAGTAAGGATAAACAATACAGTAGAAGCTATCATTAATTATCGTAAACTTTTATGGTAAGGTATAAAATTGAAACACAAGCCCTTTAAACATAAAATTCAGCATAATATGGAAAATTTAAAGAAAATAATTCCATTTACTTAGTCACATGGATATTATACTAGTCTAATAATCACATGTTATATCAATATCTAATTCAATAATGATGGAATGCACAATGTCGGGCATCATAACCACATAGTCAAGGCCTCGTGCCAAGACTACAAATAATGTTTTTGTCAAAGACTTCTTCCAAGACACTAGTTCATCTAATGAGACCTACTGATGCATAGATGTGCTATAGTAGGATCCACCCATCAAATAAAATACAAATTCATTTTTCATATGAAAATGTTGAAACATAATTTAAACATTCATATTAAAACTAGCATATGGAATATAAAAATTTTAATCACAAAATATGAATGGTATAAAAACAGAACATCCACATTCAAACATAACCCATTCAATACAATATATAATATTTTATTATAATAAATATACCTCAATCAAGAATAATGAAGGAAATTGACATAGATGAAAATACTCAGTAAAACTATTATATGGAAATATCCCCTTTTATCTTAAAAACATTTAAAACAATCACTATTTATAAAAGAAGTCGTTTAAAAGTGATTTTTGAATAAAAGTATTCTATACCACATTGATAATTTTGAAAGTAATTTTAATTTAAAAACATTCATGTCTATATAAATAAATGATTAAAACTATTTTTAAAACATGGTCATTAACAAGAATGGTTTAGAAGAATAAATGTTTAAAACATTTAAAGTGATATGTTAGTTAGAGTTCCTAACCAAATTATAGACACATGAATACAAATAATTGAGGTAATAAAAAATTTATAATATCATGAGGATAAAGGGATTCATGATATACTTGGTGAAAGTACAATACACACACAATATAAAAGTGAATTGGTGTATGCCAAAAAATAAGTCTCAATGTAATGTAAATTTAGATGAAATCCCTTATAAAGACCGTATCCATAGGTTAAGAATAAATAATTGAAATAATTATGTCTAAAAAATATAAATTTACTATATATTATTAGATATTAAATGTAAATCAATCAGAGTACATTCACACATATTCATGTAAAAACAACACTAATGACTTGGATGTTTAACTCAATGAATGGAAATTGAGTTAAGATTACTCTTATCAAGTTCATATCAATGACTTGAGAATTTATCAATGGAGTGACTATGGGTATCAAAATTATATCCACACCAAGGTGAGTTTAAATTACTATATAAATAAATAAATAGTGATTTCACACATAATCTTGGAGTAAAATAATCAATGAAGTTTGCATAAAACCCTATTAGTGGAAATCGAAATTAGAAATTCCCTTACCGATTTGACAACATATGAAACATACACCCCATGAAAGAAGTATCATACTATAAAGATGTAAATATCCATAAATTAAAGTATATTAAACAAATAATACAATCATTGGTAGTACATACACCCCACAAAAGGAAATAATGGCAATATATCAGGAATCTCACGGGAATAAGAAGTGAGATGAAAGCACATTACCTTGTAATTTTACTTATTAGAAGGTATGTTAAACTCATGTATGATGGTTAAATAATTTTTATTAAATTATACAAGAACCGCATACATAAATATGATATCATATATTATCCTCTAATATTATTTGGTTGATAATATCTCATTAGTAACATTGTTTTGGGTGTTAACTGGTTCATTTTCCTTTATATGTTTTTTCACATAATTCAAGTTTTTTATGGATAGGATGTATTTGATTCATATCCAGAATGATATTAAGTTCTTAAAAATTATTTTTAATCATAAAATAAAAAATATTCTTTAATGGTTACGATGGGAAATGAAATCTCATCGCGTCGTGGAGACAGTAATCCATACATATGCACAAGCGACAATATCATTCTATTAGTGGTGAAATAGTATGTAATTGGATGGTATATTATATAATAATAATCAATAACAACATATATTTATTATTTATATCAATTATACTCATTATTATACCCATCCAAATAATTAAGTGTTGAATAAAAATCTACACCACGATGTAGAGAAAGTAAGCCATACGTACGCACGTATGGTGACTTTGTCATTCATAGGATAGATAGAATAATGAATATAGTTATAACATATTTATAATAACATATCATTATGAAGAATTTATTGGAGTTATAATTTTAGTATGGAAACAAAAAAGAAAGAGGATGTGGAAGAAGAAAAGAACTTTGAAAGAGGTGATGATGTAATCACCTCTTCTTTGGGTTCTTCATTTTGATTTGAACAAAATGGCTCCTTAGGTTGCCTTTTAGATCAAATTAAGGACTATAAGATAAATTGAGGGTAGTTGAGAGGATATTTGTGTAGGTTTTGGCTGACTCAAAAGGCTTTGGATGTGTGAATTAAATAGAAGGGGAAGTACCCTTTTATAATAGAGTTGGTGGGTACTTTAGGAAAATCTTGAAATATTATTTTTTTATAAAATAATTTTCGGTTTATTATAGCTTCAAATCAATTTATTTAGAGTATAAGGAGATTATGAGTCTATAACCTCTCAACCAATAGGTTTTAGACAAGTTTAGGTCACCATATTAACCTTATCTTTTAGATTTAACTCTTAGTTAAATAGTTTAACTTTTACAATGTCTTCTTGTATTATTATAATACATGGTTAATAAAATTACTATAAAATTCCAAGAGAACCTAAAGTGGTTCATTAATGAAATATCTATAATTATATAAGTTTTTTGTATGAACCTTATATTTTTATGACTATTATATAATTTAATAAAATAGTATTTTGTTCGAAAACTCATTTACGTCAATTTTGAAACTATTTAGTATTTGGTTTTTGTGAAAGTCAAAAAAATCTTACTTCCTCAAAAACAAAAACATTGAATAAACCCTAACAGGTATTATTAACCTAGAAAATTCATGTATGGCATCAAAAGTTTCAATTTACACTTATTTTGATATTTATAATCCCACTTACTTTAATCTTTCATTAATAAGGTAATTACTGCATCATCATTGTGTCATAAATAAATATAATTATTTAATGTCTAAAAAATATAAATAAAATACTACTATGTGAGAAAAAAATTTAAATTTATAATGAATATTTATAGTATAGATTATCTTATGTATAACTCTATATTAAAAATGGTTTAGTTATTAAAATTTGAATTTAAGACTGTTAACTCTTCTTTAAATAAAATTTAATAAATTTCCAAATAAAATACAAGTGGATTAAGAAGAATCATATTTTTTTAAGGTTTATTTTGGTCTAATTACACTTATCCAATAGAATTAGGGCATGTTTTGGGGTAATTATAATATCATTTCTAACTTTAATTACCCTATTTAATTTTAACCCTGATAAATAAAATTCAAAATTTACTGTTCACCTAAAATTATTTTCATCCTATTGAACCAAATTTTACTTACTTATTCCAACCATGTGTCTCAGGTTCTTTAAATTCAATTCACAGAAACATTAAAATTATGTTTTATGAAAATTTGAAAATGTGTCTAGAAGGTGGGTAAAAGACGGTAAAAAGTTTAATAAAATTTTATATATCTAATCTTATCATAAATTGACATCAATGAATTAAATTGAACTAATATAGTAATTATTTATCTATTTCTAATTTAAAATAAATTTAAATTAACAAATAATTATTTAAATAAAAAGTGGTTTTTAAACAATAACGTAGTGTTTTTCACTATTCATTAAAAATTGAATGTTTTCAGAAAAATACCAAAAATTAACCCGAAGATAATTTTAATATTCCAAATTAAAAAATTATTTCTATTTTACCAAATTAAAAACATATAAGTTGTATTAATTAATTTAAAAATAATTCTCATCGTCAAAACCGGAAAGCGAGTTTTTGAGAAGTAAAAACTATTAAAAGATTGGTATGTGTTTATGTGCAATTTAAATGTCAAATTACTCCCAATGAACAAAATTTGATTAAATTATAAAAATATAATCTAATTATACTTCCAAAACATTCAAATTTATAATTTAACACTATAAATTATTTTGATTAAAAAAAGTTTTTTTCAATTAAAATTTAGTATATTTCACTATTCATCAAAATATGAAAGTTATCAGAAAAGCACCGAAAATTTATCCAAACAATATTTTGATGTCCCTATTCTAAAAAAAGTTCATTTTTTCAAATTTAATATATAAAAGTGAAAAATATTGGATTTAAAATGGCTTCTCAATAAAAAGGCTGTAAAATTGCATTTTTTGAAAAATACTTCTTTTATCTAAAAAATTAAATTTGTTCTTAGATTATGTCTATGAACCACATATTATAGATTTTTAAATTATAGGTAGTATATAAAATTCAAAATTCAATTAATACAATTCATAACCACCTTTTTAACGGCTAGTTTTGTAAGTCATGGTGCGGTCGAAGTCGGTGTTGCATGTAGCGCATGCTACTGAATCACTTTAAAGAAAAAAATAACATGAAATATTCGGGTGTTACACATTTGGAAAAGATTAGGTTGATATAGGGTTTCAATGTGATGTTATAATTTCTATAAAATTTTATTTTCTCCCCATAGTGAGAAGTGAGATCGAAATACTTCTACAAGATATGATGCCCTCATTCTCTCCCTATTTACATGTTATGTGTTGGGATTTCATGCCTTTTTTTCCATTGGTTGAATAATAAATGTTGTAACAATATGGAAAAATATATTCAATAACTTATATTGATGGTTATAGTGAGATATTTCATGTTTTGGATTATTTGATATATTTTTGATGATATTTTCCATGTTGTTTCCTTAATGAAAATAACATCTTTTGAGAACCCATTTTTCACAATAACGAATATGTATAAGGAACCGTACTATGTTGTCATGTGTTCAAAACCTGGATGAAAGGATATTGAATGTATATTAATCTAATCAATTAGTTTCTAATGTAATATAGTTTGTGAACTAGTACCCATATTAAATAAAGATATAAATAAATTAATGTCCTGGAATAAAATTGTGGAAGCTGATATGTGTTGTTCTTTTGTGTAGTTACCTTGATCTGTTTCCTTTTATTTGTGGGGTATTGTGACATGTTTCTCATGAATGGATTGGATTTGTAGTGTATGGGGTTGTGATACGATGTGTCTGATTGGCATGGATGAGATGTTAGAAATTGTGATGTGGTTGTGGTGTGCAGTGGTGTTATGTACGATGGAGATAATTTGTGTTGTCATTGCATCGTATAGTAGTGTTGTGTGATGAGTTTGTAGTGTGTGGTGTGGTCCAGTGTTTGTCAGGTGTAGTGTTTATGTATATTATTTTCTTGTGGCATCTATGTTGGGATATGTGGTTGGGTTGTGTGATGTGTGATTTTCATCATAAGATGGTTTTATTGGTGTTGTGCGGTGATGATGGTTGATGTGTGATGGGTGAGTTGTTGAGAGGTGGTTATGTTAGTTTCCTGGATTGACATTGAATAAATCAAGATGATGAAACAAAATAGAATAGGCTGTTAAATAATTGAGATGGGCAAGAAATAGATCTCTGATAAATAGATTAAATTTATTAAATTTTAAACAAATTGGTTATGTAAATGTAAAAAAGTGTATTTTTAAAGAATGTTAAGGGAACATATTTTATTTTTAAAGTGGTGAACTTGTTAATGAAGGTGGAAAATGTTGTGTGGATTGTGTGGTGGTGGTATGGTGTGTGGAATATAGTGGTGAAATTAGATATGATAGTTGATGTGTGGTATGATCGTAGTGATGTATTGTGCACTGTGGTATGAACCCATAGTTTGTGTATTTTTTTCTATATATAAAATTTGTTTTATTTTACTTATATATGTATCCTACCCAAGTTAGATAACCATACCAAATCTCAACGGTTCTAGGTTCTCGCTATTTTCCCCAACATTCAGGATGGTGGTGATACAAATGGCTAGTTGCTCCCTCTTCTTCATTCTTCCTTTAGCATGGATAGCCAATGTGTACTCAGATTAGATGTGGTTTTTTGGACCTGGTGTTTTTGAGTGGGAGATATGTGGTGAGGTAGTGATGTGATGTTATATGTGGTGGGGGTCATGGGTGGAAGGAGGAGTGAATGAGGTAGATTTACTTCACATTCATGGTGCCCTACTACTTTGGTTAAATGAGGAATTGTGTTGTGATGGCTAAATTATTTTCTATCGAGACATGATTTGATGATGCCTTACACTAGAATGACATGCTAGAGCTGGTGAGGTTAGAATAGGTAAGAATATATCTTGATCAACATAAGATATAGAAAATGATTCTTTTGGTGAGACATGATGTGATGTGGTATGTGATGTGATATGTATGAATGTAATTGGATCATAAGACATTCAACATTGTGGTGTGGGAGAAAAAAATTAATAGGAAAGTGGTAGTTGGGTTTTTTAACTTTTAATGATCATGATGTTATATTACTATATTGGATGCATGATTTTTTTTAAATCCATGGTGAGATGAGGCTTATTTAGTAGGCCATTTTAGGTTCTTGTTTCTATTGTTTGTTCATTAGCACATTAGCATTCTCTTTTTTCAAGTTCATTTGATACCTTGGTTATACCCCTACATAGTATACATGTATTCTTACTATATTTATATAAATTGTATTTAGGTTTCCATGCGGACATTGGGGACTGAGATGGACATTTCTAGTAGGGATGGTGATGTTGTTGAGTCATTATCATACAATAATCTTTTGGTATATATTGGATACTTTCATATTTATCCATTTTAATTTTTCATACATTGTGGGATGATTTTTTTTACCTTTATATATTTGTATTTTAGTTTTTTTGTGGTTGTTTATACAATCTCCCAATCCTGTTTTATTATAGATGGAAATGCCTCCGATTTACGATATTTTTTACACCCTCAGTTATAGGCAATAGTCTGAGACCTTTTGGAGGTGTGACATGGGGGGTCATTATCCATATCCCCTCATTTGAAAATATTTGGTGGGAGTGGGTCCTAACAATGTTTAATCAATTGTGATTGTTGAGATATAGGGTGGAGTTTGGGGTTATGAACAATAATTATTGTATAGGTAGGTGGAGAAATGGTGACAATTGATCTTGGTGAATGATATAGGACATGGAGATCATCTAGGAAATGGTATATTAGGGACCCATATGATCTAGTGTATGAAATATGAGCATATCAAATGACCATGTTAGGTATACCTATTTTTAGTGGAGTGACCTAGGATAGGTATATGTGTTACGATTGATTGTGTTTGTGTTTAAATTGAGTTGTTGTGGAAAAATAAATTTAAATAAATAAATATTCATTGATAAAATTTCATGACACCAAGATTAGGTTGTTTTCCTTATTATTCAAGAATTTCCCCTAATAACTCTCAATGAGTATCTCAGGCTACTGAGGTTTAAAAGTATGATCCATTTGATCATAAGTGGCTTGGATAGACAGAGGTGGATGCAGTTTGGAAGAGGTATTTTCATTCCTTTTAGTGTAATACTTAGGTAAAGTATGAGGGGAGTACATCAGATGTATAGATCGAGTTATAGTTTATGGATATAGATATTTATTTTTATTTGATTCATTACCAGGAGTGGTTTTGGGTGTCATTTTCGATTAGTCAGTTGTGAGGATCTTCATGTTCGTGGTGGATACTATTTCTGGGTTAGTGAAAGGAGGTAGATTTGTTTTCACCTGAAATTCATAGTGTGTTATGTTTATATTTCATTTATCAATGAAAAATATATATAATTAGAAATAATTACTATCTCTTAAACAGGGGATACTGAGTGTGTGAGAGATTGGTATTAGGTTCAAGGGTCTGTATTACATTTTTCCGAATGTTTTTTCAGATGAGGATTCCAGAGAGTGGTGTATGGAGGAGGCTTTTTACCTAGTGATTTGGCGTGCAGTCACCCATTTTACACTACCTACTTATCTAGAGAAAAAAATAAATCATAGGTTAACAAAAAGATGTGTTTTTTGGGATTTTAACCTCAATAGAGTTTCCAACTAGGCGTTTTGGATAGATGAGTCTTAGGTAGTGGGAAATGGGTGTTGAGGAAGTCATGGTTTCATCTAGTGGGGAACCAACCTTGAGAGATCAATTTTTATTATTTTATGGAAGCTATCCTCAGAGTACCGACATGAGGTTTTTTTTCATGATATACCTTCAAAACACATTGGAAGTACTAAAATTAGTTCCCAACCACATAGGGATGCTAGTATCAGGTAGGTTTCCAGACCCCTTTTTAATGGTAGTAGCAATTTCCTCCAATGAATATTCAGTGTTAGGGAACACTAAAACATGTTTCACAGTCGAGAGAAGATGGTGTTGGAATTGGGCAGCGTCATGATGGTCTAATTACATATAGAACTAGGATAGAGTGATTTAATGGTGTCCAGCTGAAAAGAGGTATAGGTTCTGGACATAGTCAGATGCATGCATTAGAATTTGTAGTTACTGCAAAGTCTGGAGTTGTTCGAGGTATGATTAATTTATCATCTATCATTTTTTATTTGTTTGATTCATTAGATTCATACTAATTTTTTTTATTTTTACCATGATTTGAGAATGGATTTGGAGAGGCTTATAGTTCCATTAGTGAGATCTTCACTAGTTGGACACTTGATTTCATTGTTCAATGTGTGATGATGTTATAAACTGGAGATGGGGTATCACCAGTCCTTGGGAGATTTACCCTTATTATAGATATAACCTTACAATTTTATCCTTGGAGTGTATTGGATGTATTCCATGCATGATTTCATCTACTACTTACAATGTGGAGTTTTGTATTATAATTTATATGGCCAACTAGTGTCATTAATTAGAGAGAGATTTTTTCCTGGGTAGTAGGAAATAATATAATCTTCTATATCAGTTGAAAGATCTGTTAGTAGAAGCTCAGGTATAGGGTATTCTCAAAGTGCTATAGAAATTCTTAAATTTTTTCCCATATGAGTTTGTGACACAACCCCTATGATATGATGTTGAGTTTGGTATAGAGATACGACTAGGTACATCTATGATTTTGATGGCTACCTATCAAATGGTTCCTATATAGATATGTTGTTAAGGTTGAAGGTGGAAGATCTGATGCGGATGGGTTTCATCTGACCTAGTGTGTCACCATGGGGTGCTTCTATATTTTTCTCTAAGAAGTTGGATGACAATATAAGGTTTTTTATAGACTACTATATCTTGAAAAGGTTGATATTCAAGAACCATTACCTAATTCCAAGGATAGATTATTTATTCAACCAATTATGATTATACAGTTAGTTTTTAAGGGTTAGTATGCGATATAGATATTACCGAATAAGGGTGAAATATGAGGATATCGAAAAGATATACTTCAGGTGTAGGTATGAATACTTTGAGTTTTTGGTCATTTGTTTTTGGTGTCATGAACACACCAACCATGTTTATGTGGCTCATGAAATCCATATTCCATTAATTCCAATATCGGTTCATCATTTTTTTCATCGATGATATCTTGATCTATTAGAAGTCAGTGGAGGAGCACACTAAGCATCTCAGAGATATCTTACAAGTCCTTTGGAACCACATTTTCTATGGAATATTTTCCAAGTGTATGTCCTAGATACGATATGTTCTTTTTAATGGGATTTTTATTATTAGGGTGTGTCCATTGACCCATCGATGGTCGAGGCAGTTATTTCTTGGGAATCATCCAAGAATATGGAAGCAGTTTTCTATTTATTTGGGTGTATGGTCTATTATTGAAGATTATGTCCAATTTCTATCAGGGTTAAACACCAAATATCTAATTGAAAATAAAGGACCATGTTTTTTTTTGTGGATTGATTAGTGCTAGGAAGTGTTCAGTTGCCTGAATGAGAAGTCAGTGCTCCAATGCTTTAGTTTCTTGAGGAGGGTGTGCTGTTTGTGGATTTTTGTAACATGTCAGATCTAGGATTGGGATTATTGTTGATCCTACAGGGAGAGATGATATCTCATGGATATAGGAAGTTACATATCCATTATAATAACTATGTCACCCACCATCTGGTGTTAATGTAAGAGGTGTTTTCACTAAAGTTGTGGTGACATTACCTCATCAGTGAGAACTTTTTGGTTTTCACATAGCACAAGATACTTAAATATGTTTTCTCTCTATGGGATATAAATATAAACATGTATATTTTTACGGAGTTTATTTATGATTATTATTTTTAGATCTCTTACCCCCAACTAAAAGGTAATGTGGTTTTCAATGTGTTGAGTCATAATTTCCTCGGAAATGTGGTCTAAGAAACACTCTATGTTTGGAAAGGGATGGGGGATCCTACTACAATGCATCTTGATATTAGAGAAATATTTAGATTAGGTTGTATTTATCAAATAATTGTATATTCATCCTCAGTATAGCATGTATAAGAGTATCTATGGGGAGACTTAGAGGTGGAGGTGATGCTTGATTATGTTTTTCATGGTGATACCCTAGAGGGATGGTTGGAATATGGTTAGAACTAATTGTTGTTCCGTGAGATTTTTTCATTACTAAACTAATTTATGAGGGAGTTCTCCATGAGTTTTATAAATCACCTTTATTAGTACATCATAGTGTATAAAATATGTATCATGTCTTGAGGAGGTAAATTTGGTTTCTAGGGTTTAAATGGTCAATGGAATAGTTTGTGGGGATATGCTAGGTTTTTCAGTAGTTGAAAGTGGAGAACCATGTTCCTAAGGTTTTTTTTGCAATCATTGGATGTTACCAAGTGGAAATGGGAAGAAATATCATTCATGATTCTTGGATTGAAAAACGCTTACCCTCCAACATCTATCTAGAACAAAGGGGATCTGTATGGCCTTCCATATAGTTCCTCACATAGTTCTATCTAAATAATTACTTAAAAACTATTATTACTCGAAAAATAAATAATATCTATTTGATACTCATAATTTCATTAAAATTATTTGATGAATACTTTCTCCATGTCTTTTAACTCCTTGATAATCTATTGTGATAGCCCATCTGTCTGTGAGTGGTTGTTCATATTCATAAGAACCTAAACACCAAGAACCTTCTACAAGTATTTCCAGAAATGATATGTAAAACAAGGATCTGTATCTAAAATGATAATCTGAGAAACCCAATGAAAAAACATTATATCTTGAATATACAATCCACCCAACAGACTAATAATGTAAGTCTCCTGGACTAGTAAGAAACAATATACCTTTTTCAATCCACAACCACCCATATCATGTCACTCTTCCAGGAGTTTCTTAGAAATCCCACCTTGAAATCCATAGAAGCATCATCCGACTTGTAAGGACCCGGCCTTAAAAATTACTTAATCTTGAGTTATTACAAGATTACACATTGGGGATCTTTTTAGGTTTAGATTTTTAGAGAATCAGATCATAAAACATGCATTACATTCCACATTTAAACAAAGTGGTTACATAAAAGATAGTATTCATTTTTTTCCCATCGATGGAAACATATTTAAAACAAAACCTAGATTCTTTCATGACACTTCCTTGACCCTATCATCACATCATGTACCTTTCCCTTGACCTGTGAAAAACATTAAAAAAACTTGGGATGAGCATAAAAAGCTCAGTAAGGGATATAAAAATATGGAAAGAAAACATGAGTACATGTATACATAAAAATCAATGAAGTCATACTTTACTCCTAAAATATAAGAACCTTAACATATCTCATCAAATAATGAATAAATCATAGAAATCATAATACATAAAGGTAACTTGAAGAATTTTTAACATTCTTACGTAGGGAGTAACCCTCATGGTTACGTTTGGAATACCCATCACAGTATATTCCCTAAATCTCTTCGGAAAAACCTTAACGTTTAACTCCTTCGCATTACCCAATGCATTGGAGATCTATATCGGGCTCACCCGCCCTTAGTTTATCACGGAACCACCCATCTTCATAACAATTTCCAAGAACCATAACATAATCATATCACATAAAACTTGCATAAAGGAAACATAACATTTCCACCTTTCAATCACAAGATATTGATACCACACATTGATATAATAAGAATATTATGAAAACCATTTTCAATACCAAAATAAAAGAAAAGTAAAACATGGTATTTATTTTCATTTTAGGAAAAATTTATGGCCTGTAGAGGAAGCCGAAACTCATATATTGGTCACAGCGGTAGAGAAGTCATTGTCGCCGCATACGTACGACAAAAAAACATTCCCTTATGTCGTTTAGTAAATGCTTCGTATAAAAAAGATTTATTTTGAATAAACGTAAAAGTAAAAGGGGTTTATACACCATATAAAAGAAAGTTGTGTATAAAACATAATATTTCTTAATGAAAGGAGATTGAGACGAAGTCCCTTACAAAGACGGTATCCTTGGATTAAGGATAAATCAATTACCTAATTATATGTGACAAACGAATACACCAAATATAAGTGGATATTAAGTGTGAACCAATCAGAGGTAATTCAAACATATTCATATAACGACATATTCAAGGAGTAAAAGTTTATCCCAAAGAATCAAAATTGGGTTTAGAAGTTCCCTTGCAAAAATTCGACAGCCTAACGGCGTCACTTCAAAATTCAGAAAATGAGTTGATGAGAGATAAAAAGGGTATCTCATCACTTGGACATAAAATTTACATCAATAAGGATATATAAGAACATATCCCAACATTATAATATGTAAATTAAAAGACCCAACAAAATAAGTCTTTTAAAAAGAGGATGGTGAAAGGTTCCCTTACCGACATTGGTATCTTTCGAAACATACACCCCATGAAAGAAGGACAATACAACATTGATGTAAATACTCATAAATGAAAGTATATTACAAAAATATTAGAATAATGGGCAGTACATATACCTCTCAAAGGAAATGTTGGAAAATGTATCATAAATCTCACGGGAATAAAAGTGAGATGAAAAATCCCTTACGAAAACTCGGCAGCCTATCATCACCACTTAAAACTTCCAAAAATGGATTGATGAGATCAAATAGGGTATCTCATAATATTAACATAAAATGTACATCACGATAAGTATAAAATAACATCCCACAAAATAACAAATAGGAGCTTAAATGAAGTGACATAAAGAAGAGTACATAAAAAAGAGAGAGAGGTTGGATCTCTTACGAAGATTTGGCAGCCTAACGGAGCCAATCAAAACATCCAAAATGAATTTATGAGAGAGAATAGGGTGTCTCATCATATGAAAATAAAAATTATAGTAATAGTAATATAAAATAACATCCCAATCATAAGAAAGATTAGCTTAAAAGGAATGACATAAAAGAGTGTATTTAAAAAGAAGAAGAGGGGTAGGATCCCTTACCTCAAGTCCGACTTGTCTTGTTCATTTCTTTATATTCCTGAATAATAAACTTTGGTAAATTTATAATTTCTTAAATAACTCCTTTAAAGATTATTATTTATTTCATATCACATATTATAATGTTATAATAATTGTTTAATAATGTTAGTTCATATCAGACGTTTTTGCCTATGTTTGGTACATGAGTAAAAAAATGAACTTGTTTGAAAATGATTGCCCATGTAGTTATAATTAAATAATTTACATAATAGTATTAATGATTAAAATATCATATATATCCAGTACATATTCATTTTATACTATTCCATAACATTTTGAGGTAAAAAATGAAAAGCACCGTTCATGGAGATGGTAGACCGTACGTACGCATGAACGCTACTTTCATTTTTTTTGTCATATTAATGGAAATAAATGAGATATATATATATATATTATAATTCCAGTATAATATATATGTTATATAGGTCACATATGTTCATTAAGTTCATTATTTATACATTCAATGTATTGCATGAACGAGTCACATCACTTGAGGGGGTGGTAGTCCACACTTCCTCATATGAAATTATCGCATTTGAAAAACATGAAAATGATAAAGGTATGTTTTAAATATAAAATAAAGAATCATATAGTAAACATAAATACCATATATATCATATATAAAATATAGTGACATCATAATGGCCACCTTTAAAGGTGTTAAAAGAATATTGAACAATTAGCGTTTCGTGAGGCAGAAAATCACCAACCACAGAAACAGTATGTTCTTTAACCATTAGATGAAGGTGTGTGTAGGTTTTGTTATAATACTTCTCATAAAAACATACTAGTATATTGAATATACTGGTTTTGTTACAAAATAAAGGAATAAAAATAGTTTAGGGGGTTGGAGAAGGAAAATAAAACATAAGAACACAAGAGAAGACACTACCTTGAAATCAGGTAACTCTTTTTGATTTGAGCTCAAAGGATAACTTGAAAAGCGTTATGCCCAAAGTGAGGATTCTAGGAGTAATATAGTGATTTGGAGAGAAAAAATGTTCATGGGATGGCTGAGCCAAAGGCTTGAGAGGTGTGGGTAAGGTGGTAGAGGTGGGGACCTTTTATAAGGGGAGAGGAGGGGCACTCTTGGAAAGTCTTGAAAAGTAACATTATTATAAAATGATTTTAGGATTTTAAAAGTTCCAAAATTATATTTTTCTAGGATAAGGTTATTATAGTTCGAAATCCACACATAAAATAGGTTTTTGACAAGTGTAGGTCTTATAATTTACATTATCTTTTCATTTTATTTAAATCGTTAAATAATGAGGTAATCACTGCATCATCATGGTGTCATAACTAATATAATTTATTTAATGTATAAAAATCGTAAAAAAACAATCATGATGTAGGAAATCATTTTATCTTTCTAATTAATATTTATAGTCAAATATATGACTTTTATAACCCCATGTAAAAATTGTTTTAGTAAAACAACACTTGTTTGTGACATTTAAATTTTAACTTTAAATGAAAAGGTATTAATGTCATTTTCCTACCAAAGTGGCTCCATGGGGTCCCCAAGTTGACCCATGGATTTTATGGGTCGGCAATGACTCATCCAATAAGGGTAGGACATGTTTCAAGGTCATTTCATATTATTAAAACATTATTTTTACCTTAAATTACACTAATTACCTCTAATCGTGATTAAAACTTGAATGTTACTATTCACCAAAAAATTATTTTAATCTCATTGAACAAAATTTTACTTCCTAATGACAACCATGTATGTCAGATTTTTGAAAATCAAATAAAAAAAGTGGTAACGTTTCATTTAAACGAAAAATCAGTTTCTTTAACTACAACTTAGTGGTTTCACTATTCATCAAAAATTGAAGTTTTTCAGAAAAATACCAACAATTCATCCTAAGCTATTTTTGATATTCCGAATTCAAAAATGATTTCTATTTTAGAAAATTAAAAACATATAAGTTAAATTAATTAATTTAATAATTAATTCCCACTTTCAGAACAAATATCGTGTTTTTATGAATCAATATATATCAAAAGATTGACACTAGTTTAAGTCCAATTTCAAAGTGAAATTAATTCCACTGACAACTATTGGATTAAATGGTAAAAATATATTCTAATTTAAATTTAAAACCAATTCAAAAGATAATCTAATCATATAAATAAATTATATTAAAAAGATGTTTTGAATTAAAATACAACATTTTTGACTATTCATTAAAAATGAACTTTATCGGAAAAATACCAAAAAATTACACAAAGTAAATTTTGATGTCCCAATTCTAAAGAATAATTTTATTTGGTCAAATATAACACATAAAATTGTCAACACATGTATTTAAAAGAGGTTTTCCATCAAAAGGATGTTAATCGACCTTTTAAAGAATATTAGACTGTTTACGCTTAAAATTGGATTCATTCGCATTTTTAATCCTCTAAAATTTATTGTAAAAAGTAAAAATATTTGAAAAACATATATAATCATTTTGTAGTTAGTTCTGTCTGTTCCCGTCATTACAACGGCTAGGTGTTAACAACAATTTAAAATAAAATTACTTTATTACTAGATTTCAAGGTAATATTTCAAAGGAACTCGTTGTTGCGTATTGGGTAAGCCATCGAGCATAGCGTTCCATTTAAATTAATATTAACAATTTATTCACAAATAGGGATAAATATAAAAATGTCATCTTCTTTATTTACCTGGGGTGTTACATCCTTCCCCCCTTTTGGGAATTGCGTCCTCGCAATTTTAAAATTGGGCTCGGAAACATCATTGAAAGTCCCACATCAGAACAAGAGTCGGTAAAACAATCACTTTAAAATAAATAAAGAGAAGTACATAGGTCACCTGAGTTAACCCATACTAGGATTACATGTAGGAAAACATGGATATGGAAGAAAAAGCAAAGGGTCATGTTCGGAGGGAGAGTGATAGAAAACTTGTTTAGGAGAAAGTTAACCACAAGAAAATCAGAAACTTGTGGTGGGTTAAACGGTATTCAATTCCCCAGTAGGAAATTTTAACATACAACATTTTTGTTTTAAGTTACTTTTCATTGAGGAATTTATTTATGAGCTTAACTAAAACATAAGGAAACATACTTACATGTCATGTTGACTTTCATCTTTTACTAGATTTCTTACACGAACTCATATTTTCTCCAAAAGACTAGTATTTAGGATGACTTGTTCACATTAAGAGAGCTATAATCAACTTATAGAGAATCACCTAATCCACAAAACAGAACTATTTACTTCCCATGTCTTTAGACCTTAACCAAATCTAAAACAAAAAAGGTTAGTATGAGATCATATAATACCCAAAAAAGATAATCCATTATAAAAAAATATATTCTTAATCTCCAAAATTTGTCAAACAATACCCAAAGTTCAACAAAGACCATTCAATAAACATCTATCCATAAAATTATTCAAAGTAAACCAAACTAATATTGAAACCCAATTATTTGAAGGATTTAATCACATTGTCTTCCAAGGTACAAATTAACATTTATCTCCAAATAACATCAGTTGCTCTTAAAGTTTCATATTGAAAAGTAATTAACTTAATCACATATCCTCCATGATAAGTTAATAATTTCCATATATAACCTCAAATCAAATTATTCTAGATTCATAATATGATCTAACTAAAAAGAATTAGTCAAACTAACAAGGGACTTCACGTAGTCCAATGGTAGGCGATAAATACCAGTTGCACTTTGGTTGTGGGTTCGATTCCCGCAACTTTGTCTGATGCGACAGGTTGTCACACGGTCTGCATGTTGTCCTTTTTATAAAACTCCAAAAATAACCCTAACAAGTTTTAACCTCAATAGTTTCTTTATACCTCTCATTTTCATCCAAATTAATTACGATATCAACTTATTAATTCTTGAAGTCTTATTTCCCCACCATAAAATAAAATAAAATGATTCCCAAAATGAATAACCGCATACCTTGATCATGGCATCCACTCGGTTTCATAGATATCTTTCTCACGTAGGTAGAAGTCCCATGAATTACAACAATTATTTAGAGATCCTTCAAAATAATGTTTTCCTCCATCCAAATACACCTTGTACCATATGGGTCATATGGGTGTTCACAGAAAAACTGTTTTGGAAAAAAATCATGTATGACATATAATTCCAAAACATCTTATAAAAAATGATTTCTATAAAATAGTCAGACAAAATTTGTGTTGAAACTTTCTATTATTGGCCCTTTTTAAATACCATAAGTATGTGCTGAGAGACTATATTTTAAAAGCAAATATAAATAGGTTGCGTAAGGGTCTCTTTCCTCAGCACCATTTTTAAAATCATAATATGCTTCAAATTCTTGTGATAAGGTAAAATATTTGAAAATACCTAGATAATAATTACCTTTCTTGAAAATATGAGAATATTGTGAAAATAGTATTTGTCTAAATACAACCCATGATCCACGATGATAACGAGGTATAGTGGAGGTGTTTGATATCTCAGACAACTTCTTGCAAGTGAGTTGTATGCTAGAAAAAGTTTCACAATCATCTGAACATGACTTTTCAATAATTATTGCAAGCATGTCATTAGGAAGAGATAGGAATGTCATTCTAGATCCTTCTCCTTCCATTAGTAACTGACTTTACTTGACCTGAAAAAAGTTATAAAAACAAGGATTTAACTAAAATAAAAGATATAGGGACTAATCATGTGTTTAACACAAACTCATAATCCCTAAAGTTGTCTAAACCGACCTCTGATACCAACTATAAGGACCCGGCCTTAAACAATACTTAATCTTGAGTTATTACAAGATTACACATTGAGGATCTTTTTAGGTTTATAATTTTAGAGATTCAGATCATAAAACATGCATTACATTCCACATTTAAACAATGTGGTTACATAAAAGATAATATTCATTTTTTCCCTCGACGGAAACATATTTAAAACAAAACATGGATTCTTTCATGACACTTCCTTGACCCTATCATCACATCATGTACCTTTCCCTTGACCTGTGAAAAACATTTCAAAAACTTGGGATGATCATAAAAATCTCAGTAAGGGATATAAAAATTTGGAAAGGAAACATGAGTACATGTATAAATAAGAATCAATAATGTCTTACTTTACTCATAAAACATAAGCACCTTAACATACCTCATCAATTCAGGATTAAATCATAGAAATCATTAGACATAAAGGTAACTTGAGGCATTCATAACATTCTTACGTAAGGAGTAACCCTCATGGTTACGTTTGGAATACCCATCATAGTATATTCTCTAAATCTCTTCGGAGAAACCTTAACGTTTAACTCCTTCGCATTACCCAATGCATTGGAGAGCTATATCGGGTTCACCCACCCTTAGTTTATCACGAAACCACCCGTCTTCATAAAAATTCCCTAGAACCATAACATAATCGTATCATATAAAACATGCATAAAGGAAACATAACATTTCCACCTTTCAATCACAAGATATTGATACCACACATTGATATAATAAGAACATTATGAAAACTATTTTCAATACCAAAATAAAAGAAAAGTAAAACATGGTATTTATTTTTAATTTTAAAAAAAAATATGGCTTGTAGAGGAAGCCGAAACTCAAATAATGGTCACGGCGGTAGAGAAGTCGTTGTTGCCGCATACGTACGACAAAAAACATTCCCTTTTTTCGTTTAGTAAATGCTTCGTATAAAAAAGATTCATTTTGAATAAACGTAAAAGTCAAAGGGGTTTATACACCGTATAAAAGAAAGTTGGGTATAAAACATAATATGCCTCAATGAAAGGACATTGAGACGAAGTCCCTTACAAAGATGGTATCCTTGGATTAAGGATAAATCAATTACCTAATTAAGTGTGACAAACGAATACAGTAAATATGAGTGGATATTTTGTGTGCAACAATCAGAGGTAATTCACACATATTCATAGAACGACATATTCAAGGAGTAAAAGTTTATCCCAATGAATAAAAATTGGGTTAAGAAGTTCCCTTGCAAAACATCGACAACCTAACGACGTCACTTCAAAATTCATAAAATGAGTTGATGAGAGATAAAAAGGGTATCTCATCAATTTTAAATAAAATGTACATCAATAAGGATATAGAAGAACATATCCCAACATTATAATATGTAAATTAAAAGACCCAAAAAAATAAGTCTTTTAAAAAGAGGAGGGTGACAGGTTCCCTTACCGACATGGGTATCTTTTGAAACATACACCCCATGAAAGAAAAACAATACAAAATTGATGTAAATACTCATAAACAAAGGTATATTACACAAATAGTAGAATAATGTTCAATACATATACCACTCAAAGGAAATGGTGGCAAATGTAGCATAAATCTCACGGGAATAAAAGTGAGATGAAAATCCCTTACGAAAACTCGGTAGCCTAACAGCGCCACTTAAAACCTCCAAAAATGGATTGATGAGATGAAATAGGGTCTCTCATCATATTAAAATAAAATGTACAGAAATATTAGTATAAAATAACATACCCCAACATAACAAAGATGAGATTAAAAGAAGTGACATAAAGGAGAGTACTTAAAAAAAGAGAGAGGTTGGATCTCTTATAAAGATTCGGCAGCCTAACGGCGCCAATCAAAACATCCAAAATGGATTGATGAGAGAAAATAGGGCCTCTCATCATATGAACCTAAAAATTACAGTAAGATTATTATAAAATAACATCCCAATCATAGGAAATATGAGCTTAAAAGGAATTACATAAAAGAGTGTACTTAAAAAGAAGGAGAGGGGTATGATCCCTTACTTCAAGTCCGACTTGTCTTGTTCGTTTCTTTATATTCCTGAATAATAAACTTTGGTCAATTTATAATTTCTTAAGGACCTCATTTAAATATTATTATTCAGTTCATATCACATATTATAATGTTATAATAATTGTTTAATTATGTTAGTTCATATCAGACGTTTTTGCCGATGTTTGGTACATGAGTAAAAGAATGAACTTGTTTGAAAATGATTTCCCATGTAGTTATAAGTAAATCATTTAAAGAATATTATTAATTATTAAAATATCATATATATCCATTAAATATTCATTTTATACTATTCCATAACATTTTTAGATAAAAAATGAAAAGCACCGTTCATGGAGACGGTAGGCCGTACGTACGCATGAACGCAAATTTAATTTTTTGTCATATTAATTGAAATAAATGAGATATATATATATATATATATATATTATAATTAAAGTATAATATATATGTTATATAGGTCACATATCTTCATTAATCGCATTCTTTATACATTCCATGTATTGCATGAACGAGTCACATCACTTGAGGGGGCGGTAGTCCACACTTCCTCATATGAAATTATCGCATTTGCACAACATGAAAAGAATAAATGTATGTTTTAAATATAGAATAAATAAGCATATAGAAAAAATAAATACCATATATATCATATATAAAATACAGTGACATCATAATGGTCACCTTTAAAGGTGTTAAAAGAATATTGAACAATCATCGTTTTGTGAGGCAAAAAATCGCCAACCATAGAAACAGTATGTTCTTTAACAATTAGATGATGGTGTGTGTAGGTGTAGCTATAATACTTATCATAAAAACATCTTAGTGTATTCAATATACTGGTGTTTTTATAAAATAAATGGATAAAAATAGTTTAGGGGGTTGGAGAAGCAAAATAAAACATAAGAACATAAGAGAAGACACTACCTTTAAATCGCGTAACTCTTTTTGATTTGAGCTCAAAGGCTTCCTTGGAAAGACTTCTACCCAATGTGAGGCTTCTAGAAGTAATAGAGGGATGTGGGGAGACAAAATGGGCAGGGTTTGATTGAGACAAAGGCTTTAATGGTGTGGGTAAGGTGGTAGATGTGGGGGCCTTTTATAAGAGGATAGGAGGGGCACTCTTGGGAAGTCTTGAAAAGTAACATTATTATAAAATGATTTTCGGATTTTAAATGTCCCACAATTATATATTTCTAGTATAAGGTGATAATAGTTCTAAATACACACATACAATAAGTTTTTTACAAGTGAAGGTCTTAGATTTTACATTATCCTTTCATTTTATTTAAATCGTTAAATAATGAGGTAATCACTGCATCATCATGGTGTCATAAATAATATAATTTATTTAATGTCTAAAAATTATAAAAAAACTATCATGATTTAGGAAATATGTTTATCTTTATAATTAATATTTATAGTAAAAAAATATGACCTGTATAACCCCACGTAAAAATTATTTTAGTAAAATAACACTTGTTTGTGACATTTTTATTTTAACTTTAAATATAAAGGTATTAATGTCATTTTCCTACCAAAGTGGCGCCATGGGGTCCCCAAGTTGACCCATGGATTTTCTTGGTCGTCCATGACTCATCCAATAAGGGTAGGACATGTGTAAAGGTCATTTCATATTATTAAAACATTATTTTTACCTTAAATTACACTAATTACCTCTAATCGCGATTAAAACTTAAAAGTTACTATTCACCAAAAAATTATTTTAATATCATTGAACAACATTTTACTTCCTCATGAAAACCATTTATGTCAGATTTTTGAAAATCAAATCACAAAACTGGCAAAGTTTCATTGAAACGAAAAATCAGTTTCTTTAACTACCACTTAGTGGTTTCACTATTCATCAAAAATTGATGTTTTTCAAAAAAAATACCAAAAATTCACCCTAAGCTATTTTTTATATTCCAAATTCAAAAATGATGTCTATTTTACAAAATTAAAAACATATAAGTTACATTAATTAATTTAATAATTAATTCCCACTGTCAGAACAAATAGTGTGGTTTTATGAAACAATATATATCAAAATATTGACACTAGTTTAAGTCCAATTTCAAAGTGAAATTAATTCCAATAAAAACTATTGGATTAAATGGTAAAAATATATTCTAATTTCACTTTAAAAACAATTCAAAAGATAATCTAATCATATAAATAAATTATATTAAAAAGTGGTTTTGAATTAAAATACAACATTTTTCACTATTCATTTAAAAAATGAACTTTATCTGAAAAATACCAAAAATTTACACAAAGTAAATTTTGACATCCCAATTCTAAATAATAATATTATTTTGTCAAATATAACACATAAAATTTTCAACAAGTGGATTTAAAAGAGGTTTTCCATCAAAAGGCGATTAATCGACCTTTTAAAGAATATTTGAATGTTTACACTTAAAATTGGATTCATTCACATTTTTAATCCTCTGACATTTATTGTAAAATGTAAAAATATTTGACAAACATGTATAATCATTTTGTAGTTAGTTCTGTTTGTTCCCGTCATTATAAAGGCCAGGGGTTAACAACCATTGAAAATAAAATTATTTTATTATTAGAGTGTGACGTAAGATTTCAAAGGACCTCGTTGTTGCGTATTGGGTAAGCCATCGAGCATAGCGTTCCATTTAAATTAATATTAACACTTTCTTCACAATAGGGATAAATATAAAAATGTCATATTCTTTATTTACCTGGGGTGTTACATCCTTCCCCCCTTTTGGGAATTGCGTCCTCGCTATTTTAAAATTGGGCTCGGAAATATCATTGAAAGTCCCATATCGGAACAGGAGTCGGTAAAAAAATCACTTTAAAAGAAAAAAAGAGAAGTGCAGAGGTCACCTGAGTTAAACCATACTAGGATTCCATGTAGGAAAACATGGATATGGAAGAAAATGCAAAGGTTCATGTTCGGAGGGAGAGTGATAGAAAACATGTTTAGGAGAAAGTTAACCACAAGAAAATCACAAACTTGTGGTGGGTTAAACGGTATTCGATTCCCTAGTAGGAAAAGTTAAAATAAAAAATTTATGTTTTAAGTTACTTTTCATTGAGGAATTTATTTTTGAGCTTAACTGAAACATAAGGAAACATACTTACATGTCATGTTGACTGTCATCTTTTACTATATTTCTTACACAAACTCATATTTTCTCCAAAAGACGAGTATTTAGGATGACTTGTTCACATTAAGAGAGCTATAATCAACTTCTAGAGAATCACCTAATCCACAAAAGAGAACCATTTACATCCCATGTCTTTAGACCTTATCCAAAACTAAAACCAAAAAGGATAGTATGAGATCAGATAATACCCAAAAAGGATAACCCTTTATAAAAAAAATCTATTCTTAATCTCCAAAATTTGTCAAACAATACCCAAAGTTCAACAAAGACCATTCAATAAACATATATCCATAAAATTATTCAAAGTAAAACAAACTAAGTTTTAAACCCAAATATTTTAAGGATTTAATCACATAGTCTTCCAAGGTACAAATTAACATTTCTCTCCAAATAACATCAGTTGCTCTTAAAGTCTCAAATTGAAAAGTAATTAACTTAATCACATATCCTCCATGATAAGTTAATAATTTACATAGATAAACCAAAATCAACTTATTCTAGATTCATAAGATCATCTAACTAAAAATAATTAGTCAAACTAACCAGGGACTTCACGTAGTCCAGTGGTAGGCGATAAATACCAGTCGCGCTTTGGTTGTGGGTTCGATTCCCGCAGCTTTGTCCGACGTGATGGGTTGTCACACGGTCTACGTGTTGTCCTTTTTATAAAACTCCAAAAATAACCCTAACATGTTTTAACCTCAATAGTTTCATTATACCTCTCATTTTCATCCAAATTCATTACAATCTCATCTTATTAATTCATAAAGTCTTATTTCACCACCATAAAATAAAATAAAACGATTCCCAAAATGAATAATAGCATACCTTGATCATGGAGTCCCCTTGGTTTCATCGTCATCTTGCTCACGTAGGTATAAGTCCCATGCATTAAAAAAATGATTTAGAGATACTTCAAAATCGTTTTCTTCCTCCATCCAAATACACCTTATACAACATGGGTCATATCGGTGTTCACAGAAAAACAGTTTTGGAAAATAATCATGTATGACATACAATTCCAAAACATCTTATAAAACATGATTTCTATATAATAGTCGGATAGAATTTGAGTTGAAACTTTCTATTATTGGTCCTTTTAAAATACCATAAGTATGTGCTAATAGAATATATTTTAAAAGAAAATATAAATAGGTTGCGCAAGGGTCTCCTTCCTCAGCACCATTTTTAAAATCATAATATGCTTCAAATTCTTGTGATAAGGTAAAATATTTGAAAATACCTTGATAATAATTACCTTTCTTGAAAATATGAGAATATTGTGAAAATAGTATTTGTCTAAATACAACCCATGATCCACAATGATAACGAGGTATAATGGAGGTGTTTGATATCTCAAACAACTGCTTGCAAGTGAGTTGTATGCTAGAAAAAGTTTCACAATCATCCGAACATGACTTTGCAATAATTATTGCAAGCAAGTCATCAGGAAGAGATAAGAATGTCTTTTGAGATCCTTCTCCTTCCATTCGTAACTGACTTTACATGACCTGAAAAAGTATTAAAAACAAGGATTTAACTGAAATAATAGATATATGGACTAATCATGTGTTAAACAAAAACTCCTAATCCCTAAAATCATCTAAACTGGCCTCTGATACCAACTATAAGGACCTGGCCTTAAACATTACTTAATCTTGAGTTATTACAAGATTACACATTGAGGATATTTTCAGGTTTAGAGTTTTAGAGAATTAGATCATAGAACATGCATTACATTCCACATTTAAACAAAGTGGTTACATAAAATATAGTATTCATTTTTTCCAATCGACGAAAACATATTTAAAACAAAACATGGATTCTTTCATGACACTTCCTCGACCATATCATCACATCATGTACCTTTCCCTTGACCTGTGAATAACATTTCAAAAACATGGGATGAGCATAAAAAGCTCAGTAAGGGATATAAAAATATGGAAAGGAAACATGAGTACATGTATACATAAGAATCAATGAAGTCATACTTTAATCATAAAACATAAGCACCTTAACACACCTCATCAAATCATGAATAAATCATAGAAATCATAAGACATAAAGGTAACTTGAGGCATTCATAACATTCTTATGTAGGGAGTAACCCTCATGGTTACGTTTGGAATACCCATCATAGTATATTCCCTAAATCTCTTCGTACAAACCTTAACGTTTAACTCCTTCACGTTACCCAATGCTTTGGAGAGCTATATCGGGCTCACCCACTCTTAGTTTATCACGGAACCACCCATCTTCATAACAATTCCCCAGAACCATAACATAATCGTATCACATAAAACATGCATAAAGGAAACATAACATTTCCACCTTTCAATCACAAGATATCGATACCACACACTGACATAATAAGAACATTATGAAAACCATTTTCAATACCAAAATAAAAGAAAAGTAAAACATGGTATTTATTTTTCATTTAAAACAAACTTTATGTCTTTTAGAGGAATCCAAAACTCAAATAATGGTCACGGCGGTAGAGAAGTCGTTGTCACCGCATACGTACGACAAAAAACATTCCTTTTTGTTGTTTAGTAAACGCTTCATATAAAAAATATTCATTTTTGATAAACATAAAATTCAAAGGGGTTTATACACATTATAAAAGAAAGTTGTGTATAAAACATAATATGCCTCAATGAAAGGAGATTGAGAAGAAGTCCCTTACAAAGACAGTATCCTTGGATTAAGGATAAATCAATTACCTAATTATGTGTGACAAACGAATACACCAAATATAATTGGATATTAAGTGTGAAACAATCATTGGTAATTCACACATATTCATATAATGAAATATTCAAGGAGTAAAAGTTTATCCCAAATAATCAAAATTGGTTTAAGAAGTTCCCTTGCAAAAATTCGACAGCCTAACGACGTCACTTCAAAATTCAGAAAATGAGTTGATGAGAGATAAAAGGGTATCTCATAACCTGGACATAAAATTTACATCAATAAGGATATAGAATAACGTATCCAAACATTATAATATGTAAATTAAAATACCCAACAAAAGAAGTCTTTTAAAAAGAGGAGGGTGAAAGGTTCCCTTACCGACATGGGTATCTTTCGAAACATACACCCCATGAAAGAAGGACAATACAACATTGATGTAAATACTCATAAATAAAAGTATATTTCACAAGGAGTATAATAATGGTAAGTAAATATAACACTCAAAGTAAATGGTGGCAAATGTAGCATAAATCTCACGGGAATAAAAGTGAGACGAAAAATCCCTTATAAAAACTCGGCAGCCTAACAGTGCCACTTAAAACATCCAAAAATGGATTGATGAGATCGAATAGGGTCTCTAATCATATTAACATAAAATTTACAGTAATATGAGTATAAAATAACATCCCCCAACATAACAAATATGAGCTTAAAAGAAGTGACATAAAGTAGAGTACTTAAAAAAAGAGAGGTTGGATCTCTTACGAAAATTCGGCAGCCTAACGGCGCCAATCAAAACTTCCAAAATGGATTGATGAGAGAATATAGGGTCTCTAATCATATGAAAATAAAAATTACAGTAATATTAATATAAAATAACATCCCAATAATAAGAAATATTAGCCTAAAAGTAATGACATAAAAGAGTGTACATAAAAAGAAGGAGAGGGGTAGGATCCCTTACCTCAAGTCTGACTTGTCTTGTTCGTTTCTTTATATACCTAAATAATAAACTTTGTTCAATTTATAATTGCTTAATTACATACTTTAAAGATTATTATTCAGTTCATATAACATATTATAATGTTATAATAATTTTTTAATAATGTTAGTTCATATCAGATGTTTTTGCCAATGTTTGGTAGATGAGTAAAAAAAATGAACTTGTTTGAAAATGATTGCCCATGTAGTTATAAGTAAATCATTAACAGAATATTATTAATGATTAAAATATCATTTATATCCAGTAAATATTCATTTTATACTATTCCATAACATTTTGAGATAAAAAATGAAAAGCATCGTTCATGGAGATGATATGTCGTACGTACGCATGAACGCTACTTTCATTTTTTTGTCATATTAATGGAAATAAATGAGAGAGATATATATATATATATATTATAATTCAAGTATAATATATATGTTATATAGGTCAAATATGTTAATTAATTGAATTCTTTATACATTCCATGTATTGCATGAACGAGTCACATCACTTGAGGGGAGGTAGTACACACTTCCTCATATGAAATTATCGCATTTGCACAACATGAAAAGAATAAAGGTATGTTTTAAATATAAAATAAAGAAGAATATAGTAAACATAAATAACATATATATAATATATAAAATACAGTTACATCATAATGTCCACCTTTAAAGGTGTTAAAAGAATATTGAACAATCATCGTTTCGTGAGGCAGAAAATCACCAACCACGAAAACAGTATGTTGTTTAACCATTAGACGAAGGTGTGTGTTGGTGTAGCTATAATAATTATCATAAAATAATCCTAGTCTATTTAAGATACTGGTTTTGTTACAAAATAAAGGAATAAAAATAGTTTAGGGGGTTGGAGAAGCAAAATAAAACATAAGAACACAAGAGAAGACACTACCTTTAAATCGGGTAACTCTTTTTGATTTGAGCTCAAAGGATTACTTGGAAAGACTTCTGCCCAAAGTGAGGCTTCTAAGAGTAATAGAGGGATTTGGAGAGAAAAAATGGGCAGGGGTTGGCCGAGAAAAAGGCTTGATAGGCGTGGGTAAGGTGGTAGAGGTGGGGGCCTTTTATAAGAGGAGAGGAGGGGCACTCTTGGAAAGTCTTAAAAAGTAACATTATTATAAAATTATTTTCGGATTTTAAAGGTCCCAAAATTATATATTTCTAGGATAAGGTGATAATAGTTATAAATCCACACATCCAATAGGTTTTTGACAAGTTTAGGTCTTAGATTTTACATTATCTTTTCATTTTATTTAAATCGTTAAATAATTATGTAATCACTGCATCATCATGGTGTCATAAATAATATAATCTATTTAATGTATAAAAATTATAAAAAAAATATAATTATGTAGGAGATACTTTTATCTTTCTAATTAATATTTATAGTCAAAATTATGACTTTTATAACTCCATGTGAAAATTATTTTAGTAAAACAACACTTGTTTGTGACATTTTAATTTTAACTTTAAATAAAAAGGTATTAATGTCATTTTCCTACCAAAGTGGCTCCATGGGGTCCCCAAGTTGAACCATGGATTTTCTTGGTAGGAACTGAATCATACAATAAGGGTAGGACATGTTTCAAGGTCATTTCATATTATTAAAATATTATTTTTATCTTAAATTACACTAGTTACCTCTAATCGTGATTAAAACTTAAAAGTTACTATTCACCAAAAAATTCTTTTAATCTCATTGAACCACATTTTACATCCTAATGAAAACCATGTATATCCGATTTTTTAAAATCAAATAAAAAAAGTGGTAAATTTTCATTTAAATGAAAAATCAGTTTCTTTAACTGCCACTTAGTGGTTTCACTATTCATAAAAAATTGAAGTTTTTTAGAAAAATACCAAAAATTTACCCTAAGCTATTTTTTATTTCTGAACTAAAAAATGATGTCTATTTTAAAAAATTTAAAACATATAAGTTACATTAATTAATTTAATAATTAATTCCCACTGTCAGAACAAATAGCGTGTTTTTATGAAACAATATATATCAAAAGATTGACACTAGTTTAAGTCCAATTTCAAAGTGAAATTAATTCCAATGACCACTATTGGATAAAATGGTAAAAATATATTCTAATTTCACTTTAAACCCAATTCAAAAGATAATGTAATCATATAAATAAATTAGATTAAAATGATGTTTGGAATTAAAATACAACATTTTTCACTATTCATTAAAAAATGAACTTTATCGGAAAAATACCAAAAATTTACACAAAGTAAATTTTGATGTCCCAATTCTAAAGAAGAATTTTATTTTGTCAAATAGAACACATAAAATTGTCAACAAGTGGATTTAAAGGAGGTTTTCCTTCAAAATGCGGTTAATCGACCTTTTAAAGAATATTAGAATGTTTACGCTTAAAATTGGATTCATTCGCATTTTTAATCCTCTATAATTTATTGTAAAAAGTAAAAATATTTGAAAAACATATATAATAATTTTGTAGTTAGTTCTATTTGTTCCCGTCCTTACAACGGCTAGGTGTTAACAACTATTTAAAATAGAATTATTTTATTATTAGAGTGCAACGTAAGATTTCAAAGGAACTCGTTGTTGCGTATTGGGTAAGCCATCGAGTATAGAATTCCCTTTAAACTAATATTAACACTTTATTCAAAAATATGGATAAATATAAAAATGTCATATTCTTTATTTACCTGGGGTGTTACACAAATTCCACTCCAGAATGGGTAATGACTATATTAGACTAGCTGATCGCTTATGCTCAGCCTTCACCTGCTGGAAGGTGTAGCATCATGTCCAGAACAAGAAATCTCTTTCTTCATTCTGGACCACGAATACTCATTACGATGATCATGAGACATTTTCATCAAACTATGGTGAATATGCCACTTTGAAATGTGAAACTCATGCATCACATCCTCTCGAATACACATAGGAATGAAGGAATATCCATTAAAATAGATAATCTCATCACCCTTGATGGTCTTATTGGGAGGTATCTCCACACAATCTAATATGTCCCACGTTACCATGAATATTATATCTCCATACTACCTCCTATTGATATTGATAAGATATTTGGGAGTGAAAGATAAATTCATGAGGTCCACCTTCTACCACACCTCCTGAATTCCTATAATCATCTTAAAGAAAAAGGATATCATCTTCCACATAGAACTAGACTTCTTGATTGACAAATATTATGTATTCCAAAATGAAGGCATCAATAACATTGTTTCTTTTTCTCAATGTATAAGAAATCTCAATTTCAAAATATTGCATGTAATCAACATATCTACATTTCTAAATATTTATATTAAATGGATAAAATTTATATTTAAGTCTCTTATGATTATTATAAACAACAAACCATTCACCCTATAGGTAATTATACTAACATTTTAATGCATAAACTACTTTGGCTAACACAATTTTATGTTTAGTATAGTTTCATTCATGTGGCCTCAAATGTCATGATCCATATGCCATAACTTTATCTTCCTACATCAACACATTCTCATTTCTAATCCAAGTTTCATCAGAGGACTATGTATAATCTTTACCTAGATCGGGTAAGATCACAATACATGTTTTATTTCCAAACCACTTCAGTACTTTTGAAGCAATTCCAAAAATTCTTCATACCATTCAAATTTCACTCCCTTCCAGTTTAGGCCTTAGAGAAGAACAACCATGATATAAAGGACCATTATATACTATTTTAAGTAACCCGTTATCCCAAAAATTATTTGGTTGTTAAAAAAAGTATTAGGGTATTACCAAGAAACAACCACTCGGACCTTCTCAAGGTCCCCTAACACACTTTATTCTAACATGATGTGGCCCAAGAAATGTATCTTGTGGACGTATAAATTAAAGATAGATATCATAGTGTGTATCACATGCTCTCTCATTTTATTGAGGATAATGTTAAGATGTTTGGATTTATTGTCTCAAGTTTGGGATTACACTAATATGTCATCAACAAAGTCAACAAAAAAACAATCCAAGTATGGGTGAAATACTAGGTTCATAAGGTCCATAATCATAAAATGTGTGTTTATTATTCCGAATGATATCAAAAAGAACTCATAAAATCCATACCCATGATGAAAATAACATAAGACAACAACATGACATAAAATTTTCATTTTAAGAACACATGTTTTTCTGGACTGTAGTTTTGAGAAGAAATTTGATTTTTTTTCTTTCATTTTCTTTTAAAGGTGTTAAAAGGTCTTTTCCCCTAGAAGATGAACAAAAATAACATATCTAACCTCTCTATTCATCCTATAATATGGGGGATACCCTAGGAAAGGAGTTTGGTGGAAATCCAAGGCATTCAAATTTTAGCAGCATAATTACTATATAATATTTAATAAATTAAATATTAAATTTTCCCGGATGTTTTTTTCAGACAAAAATTTTAAAGGGAGAGTCTAATTGAGATTTTTCACCTCTATTGAGTCTAAAATGAAATATTTTTTCTAGGAGAGGCATAAACATGAGTTGGACATTAGGGTTGGGCTAGACCCCTTTTTATTTTCCTTTATTTTCCTTCTTTTCCTTCTTTTATTTTTCATTTATATCTTTTCCTTCCTCCTTACTTCTCACAGAAAACTCATATCAATCCTCCTTCACCACGACCTAAGGTATAATGGGATAAGAATAAAGAAAGTGAGGGAGGGAGAGAATTATGTACCTTTTTGAATCCCTTGATGTGTTAGATCGACATTTAGCAACTGTGGACTGTTAAATTGAAAAAAGATTCAGTAGTTTCCGCCCAAAGGTAAGACCATTTATGTTTTTTTCCACAAAAACAAATTAGATTCATCATTTTTTATTTTTTAATTCCTTTTATTCTTAGAAATGGACTTTATAGTGTTGATCTATTGTTTTGGTGGTAAAATGGGAGGATTCAAGTGATCTGAAGGGTTTCTGTGTGAGAAAACCACGTAACACGGTGTGTGGTTCATGGGGACACAACCTGTGTGATTTCTGATTGTGGAAGATTAATTTTAAAGAGTACACACAATGTAAAGGGTGGTAAACACTGTGTATTATTACTCATATGTGCAGCCAAGTACCCTGGACTAGCTACTAGTGTAGGGGTACATGTCCAGGTAGAGTACATGACCAATCCATGTGTAGGGTAGTACGTACAGTAGAAGTTCTTGGCCTGGCCATGTATTTAACTTGGTCAGTTGAGGGACACATGCATGAACCACATGTGGGGTAAACATTGTGTACTCACTTGATATTCCATGTACTTATAGTGTTTACACACCCAGACCTGTATAGGTACACGCCCATGTCGGCCTTTGGGATTACACATAGTGTACCGAGGGGTGACACAATGTGTACTACTCCATTTCAATCCTTTGAGTGTTTTTCATGTATTATTTCCCCAATATTGTATTTTTACTCAATTTCATTCCATCCTAACAAGTTTTTTACATATATCATGATGGTGAAACCCATGTAGTGATATGAGGGCTCCTAATGGGTGTTTTGGGACTTTTATTTAAATAGAGAGGTTCTTCCTCTAGTTATTGTATTTAGTGTCCCTTGAGAGTGAGAAATGTTCAAAGATTATCCATGAGATATCTTTTTTGACATATGCTATTGTAGATTTCTTTTGAGGGAGTCTCCCTTGAAATATGTTCCCTTCTTGCCTATGTGGTTTTGAGAATGGTTGTCATTGGTGATCCCTTGTTTGATACATCTATTTACATTTCAACCTCGAGTATCCCATGCAGGATACCTATATCTTCTTTCTCATTACCAATGATTCAATGAGGGATACATTTTCTTATATACTGATCTAGGTATCCCCTTGTAGAATCCCTTAATTGTGTGTTGTACCAAGGATCCCAAGTAGAATGTATGTTCCTTTCTTTTCCATTTGTGGATCCCATGTAGGATTCCTCTTTTACCTTACAACTGAGGATCCTGAGTAAAATTTCTTCACTAGTGAGTTTATGTTAAAGGATCCGAAGTAGGATTCCTATCATTATTTGACTTGATGGACCATGTGGGTTCCCAGTTTTTTGACCTACCCTGATCTAGTACATTGGGTTTCAGTAGAGATGGTAACAGTTGTCACATTATAACCTATAAATAATTGGTAATCCCATGAGGTTGTGGATATAGTGTTGGGTTGGGTACTCGGTCCACCACCACTCTTTGGTTATGTTGCACGTGTTTATTTCTGATCCAGTGATGTTTACCAGAGGTTCTTCCTAGTTAGTGACTGTTCAGCCTGATGTGGGGCATCGTTCTTTATTTTGGGATGCCTAGATGTTCTTATTGGGATCTGTATTTCATGTTGGTATGCTGATATGTGTTTTTCTAGGATCCAGCTTCTAGGCAATGTTATTTATGATACTTAATGGAATACACATAGGTATTGGCTAAGACTCAATTTTTGAGCCTAGATGTATATTTATGTATTGATATATTTTATTGGGATGACCAGAGGTATTTTATAACATCTAGATATTGTGGTTATGCTTATGTTATAAGGGCTTGGTGACCTAATACTTGTTGTAAGATTAGACTATCCTCAGTGGTAGGGATGATTAGGATCTCCATATCCTTGGATCTAAATTATTATACTCTCCCAAATCACTTCTGAGACTCGGGTGGTGTAGCATGGCATATCACTGCAAAGTTCCCTCTTTATACAGGCATGGAGACCCAAGAATCATGGCACTATTATTCCCTACTGAGTGGTGGGGATTATTACAATCTATTCAGCCTATGATTGGGATGATTACACTCTCATGGATTAGTTGTGAGACTAGACTGGTGTTTCATGGAATATCACTAATGAGTTCCCCCTTTATATAAAACCTAAGGGTAAGACCCATAGGTTTCATCTGAGTTTCGAATGTTGTGACGGCCTAAAGAATGACACATAAGGATCCAAAATTGGGTTGGATTCATGAGCCTTGGAATCATGGTGACTGAATCAGTGAACTTTTATAGGATTGTTTTGATGCATTCCATGTAATCCTTATTTGCAGTGATTGGATTTGAGTACAGGTGAACCTAGGTGTAGGAAGAGTATCCCCCTATGATGAAAGAAATTTCCCATAGATATAATTTTAGTGTTGGCTGACGCAGGTAGATGTTTATTGGAATTACATACCCATAGATCGAATTGATGATACACGACTTGAGAGGCATGACGTCCAACTCAATTCCCTTACACAAGATATCTAGGCGACCAGGATTACAGACTGAAGGATCAACTATAGATTGGTTTTTATGTTATTTGATTTCACATACCAATGAATATTTATGTTTATGTATATATGTATAGGTATGCATTAATTCATTTATTTGTATATAGATATGGACATCCATGGTGTCACTATCCCAGTTGGCTGGGATTACAGACCCAAGGTTCAACTGTGGTTTCAATTTAGTTTTACAAGCCTTTTTAGTTATGTCTCATTTCTATTGATCACTATTGATTTGTACACAGTTATAAAATCACACTTAAAGGTTTCTTATTGGGATGGGCTACTATGATTATTTATCACCCCTGCATGTGCAACTCAGTGTATGCCTCAAAATTATGTATTTTATTTTTAGGTTGACCATGAGTTGCGTTGTGGATAGGGATGAGGCCTAGTGTTGCATGATCGAGTGGAGAAACTCATGTGAGTTATTCTGATCGGGCTATTGTAGTTCGATAGTGCATAGAGACCAGGTACATGGTCTAGCTTAGAGTTAGTAATAAAACCTTATACTTTTAATTTTAGTTTCTTCTGTACTTCTATATCTATATAGTCAGCCCAGTGAGTGACCAGTGTCATATTGTACGACATAGCTGTTTGGGATTTTATAGCATTCTCATTAATTGTTACATCATGTTGTATTTAAGTTATTTACATCCAACAAACTCTATTTTTTTTACTTCTGTATATGATACATAGCAATTTATATTGTTTTATTGCTATGGTATTAGGTAACAATTTCCCCACTATCTCAACCTAGTCCCTCGCTACTAGTCTACAACCTCTGGCGTATAGGGAGGAGCTCTTGAGGCCTAGTAACCCACTAGCCCAAATCACCGGTTTAATGACATCTGGGTCAGGACATTACACATTGGTATCATATATGTTATGTTGTTGGTATTTAATATTTCAAATATGGTAGAAATAATTATGTTGAATGTGTTAGAACCTGTGATGGATATTGGACTGTTGTGTTGAGAAAACATATTCTAGTAAGAAGTCCTACTTCTTGGGGTTGAGATTGTTATTCTAAAATGAGATGTTATAATTTTATATTATTTTTTTCTTAAGTGATTCACATTTTGTGTGGATATAATTATTTATTATGGATATTTGGCTCATGTCCATTAGAAGGAGGCTAGGGATGGATTTTCAATCTTGGCCAACAAAGGCAAGAGGCCTCTCATGAATCATATTTAACATGTAGGATTCAAATCATATAAGAATGATAGTGTATGATTTTATTGATGAATGAGACATTAGGGGAATAATTACACATATATATATATCCTTCTTATTGTAGGTTTTGTGGATATACATTAAGTGTTTTTTGAGGCTGATGACTCATTCCTCATGTACAGGAGGTGCATTGACCTTGTATGTCGGTATGGCACATGATGTATTTCTGTTGAACCCATTATAGGGTGTTGTTTCTCTGGTCAACTTTATCTTGCTGGATCATTGATTATAATGACTCTAGGTACTAGGAAATTCCTATGAGATGGACCTCCATGGGGTATTTCCATATACGGAAGCCCAATGACTATCAATTCAGCTGCTCTTCTATGTTGGTTTTGTGACCTTTAGGTAGTATTTCCTTATAAGGATGCCCAATGAGGATCAGGAACTTATAGGTCATGTTTTTGATTTTTTTACTTTGTATGTCTCTAAGATATTAACCAAATTTAGAGATGTGGGATATATAGGGATAGGTGGTAGACATAGAGGACCATAGTTTGACTCATACCCTTGTGGGTCGATGGTCATTTTGTTTTTGGGTAGCCTGCATGAGAGATTGGACATGTTATCTAATTAATTTTTATGTAGTGTTATTTTTTATACTCATTTTGATATCAAGACATGATAGGTGGTCATGTTTTTCATTATAGGAATGTTGATGCCTTCAACTTTTGATAATCACCTTGGGTGCTTGTGTTTTTCAAGATTATATTTGATGAGAAGTATTATTCGGGTGCCTAACCTGTTCAACCAGTGTTTCTATTACTGCTAATGTAGTTGCAGTGTGGGTAGATTCTCATGAATGAGATAACACTGTGTGATTGGTGATTTTGGGAATACATTGTGGCATAAGCGAGTTGCCCGGTTTTGAAGAGGAGTTACAAGGGATCTTATAACTTAATGAAACCGATGTTTCACAAAACATAGTCAACTTATCCTTGTAGCGGATGGATCACTATATTATGATCTAGGTGATAATGATATACGATGGTTTCACATGGAATCATTTGAATCTAATCAGTGAGTGGTCGAGAGTGATTCGAGGATCTGTGGTTTCAAAAACATTCCATGGTTTGGATCCTAGAAATTGTGTGGGACTATCTCTCTGTGGTAGAGGTGACATCATAAAATAAATCAGGTACTATGAGATGGTTGACCCATGGATGAATCCTATAATGGATTTGACAGGATGGTGAGTATGGCTCAGAGGGATATGTACATGACCCTTGGTGGAATCTTGTTTTACTCATATTAGAGATGATCATGATATATCTTGATTCTTCTTTATTATACTGAGAGAGAACCAGCCCTATGACAAGCTTTGTTTTCTTTATAAATGTTCCTTCTTTGTTAGGAATGGGAAACCTATTGATGTTTCACTCAAAGAGTGGTGTCAGGAAAATGATATCATGTTCAGTTCAGCATTTTCCATTTCAGGGTGGTGACCCTTGTTTTTTGTTGAACTTCATTATTTTCTGTGGGATGTTGTTCTCAGAGTTTTATTATGAGATGATGATAAGGGTATTATTATGGTGGGTAGATGGAAAATTTTGTGCATTCACTAGAAATCCTAGTCGAATAGGCATGTGAGGGTGGAGAGTTGATTTCACGATGAAAATGCTGGGGAGGAGTAGTTCCAAGTTGTTAGTCTGGGTTGTAAGTAATGTTTGAAGCCTATAGGCAATGAATTACTCCAAGGCCTATGGGCCAAGTAATAATTACGCCTATGGGCCTTGTAAGGGTTCCACCTCACCCCTTGAAAGGTGGATAACCAAAAATCAATAATAAATGAAGGCTTTGATCCATTGGAGAGTAATACTAGATTCGTCGTAGCTAAATGACTTACCTGTAGAAGGATCTTATTAATGATATGAGGCTAGTTGTTGGAGAGTCCAAATAACAGCTTTGTGGAGATTCTCTAGTTGAGAGCATGGTTTATGTTCTTTTCACCAAGATTCTAGGGGAAGAGAAGGTATATGGTGGGGACTTTGTAAGGACCCAAAATTTTATGAACTATAGTTTTGAGAAGAAATTTGAATTTTTGATTTCATATGCTTTTAAAGGGGTAAAATGGTCTTTTTCTTATAAGATGAACATTGATAATTTATCTAACAACTCCACTGGTCCTAAAATAGGGTTTTACCCTAGTACTGATGTTTTATGGTAATTTTAGCCACTGTAATTTTAGAGGAATAAAATATATTTTATATTTATGAAATTAAATATTAAATTGTCCACAGAGGTTAATTTGGCCATAACTTTTGAACGGAGAGTTGGATTAAGATTTTTTCTCCACCATTGAGTCGAGAATGAGGGTCTTTTCCTATCTGAAGAATAAAATTGAGTTAGGCCATGGGGTTGTCACATACCCCTTTTGTTCCTTTCTTTTTATTCTTTTCATTATTTTTCTTTTTGTTTCTTTGTTTTCCATATTCATTTTTTATTGTTGATTCCTCAGGTGGATCCTCCTTCACTATGACCTAAAATAGAAAGGTATTGGTAGAAATAATGTGAGAGAGGGAGAGAATAATCTACCATTGTGAATCCATTGATGTGCTGGATCGATGTGTAAAAATCATAGACCGAAAAATCGAATGAAGCTTCAGCAGTTTCTTCCCAAAGGCAGAACCATTTATATTTTTACAAAAAAACACTTTTAGATTTATTATTTTCATTTTTTAACTCTTTTATGATTTTTAATGTCCCCTTTAGGCTGGATCTGTTGTTTTGTGGGTGAAAATGGGGTTTCGAGCGATCTGATGGTTTTCTGTTCAGAAAAACTAGGTTACATAGAGTGTGGTCCACAAGAACACATTGTGGGTTCATTATGTTTGTCGAAGATGATGTTTAAGGATAAAAAATCATGTATAGGGGTGTAGAAACTGTGTATTGTTAACCAGTCATGTTGTTGAGTATCTTGGCCTAACTACCCATGTAGGGGTATACAGCCATGTAGAGTACTCTGTCTGACCCCATGTAGGGTAGAAAGATTTGTTGAACTACATGGACCAACCAAGAATCTGGCTAGGCTGATGGAGGGGATGTGGTTATATACCACATATACGTTACATGTCTTGTACCCGCCTTACACACCATGTACCTTGGGTTTTTACACGCTGAGGCTGGTGAAAAGACATGCCCATGTGGGCCTTCGGGACTACACACTGTGTACTGAGGGATGCCACACTGAGTACTGACCCTTTTCAACCCTTTGAGGGTTTTTTTCATGTATTCTTTCCCAAAAATTGGATTTGGACCAATATATAGTCCATCCTGTGTATTTCTTCATGTATATTGTGATGGTTAAACTTGTGGAGCAATCTAAGGACACCTAATTGGTGTTTTGGTTTTTTATCTAAATGGAGAGGTTCTTCCTTCAATTATATTATTCATTGTATCTTGAGAGTGAGAACAACTCAAATATGATCCATGAGATATCTCAGTTGACCCATGTGATGGTTCTGGGCATAGTAGAAGCGTAGGATGGGCATGCACCCAACATTAAAAAAATTCATAATCGATGATTAATCCATGATCAATATGACGACGAATGTTAGTATACATGGAATTGAATCAAATATAAAAAAGTAAAAGGCGAGTACCCTTAATTGAGAATCGAGGATCAAAATATTTTGATTATAATTAACTTAATTAAATTATATAATTACCTCTAAGGTGATTCTTTGTTTATTGATTCGTTCGACCACATGTCTGAGGTGCAGCTTCATTGCGATGTAGAATCAAAATATATGAATCCTCTAGAGGGGATCCACATATGCTCCACGTATATCCAAAATTCACCAGAAGGATTCTCTGGGTGATGACATTATATATCCTTGTGCTTTCGATGTCTGCCTTCCATCCCCTTAAGAATCACTTCCAAAGAATTCTATTTGATCCGGTGGAGGAGGATCTCTCTCATTCTTGAGAGCGTTCTTGGAGAGGGAAGATTTCTATAGGCTCAAAAACTTTTTCTCCAAATATGTTTTGCACACAATGTTTGGTTAGCTGGTTGAATGACCCCTTGGCTAGTTCAAATAATAATTACATAACACAGAATTTAATTCACCGAGTAAAAATAAATAATTAGCACAAGTGTCGTTACTTAATTTTTTATTATATGTGAAACCCCATGTAAAATAATAATAACAATGTTATTATTTCCATGACATTTTCTTAACATTCACTTTATATTTTAATATTATTTAACCAAATAATATTTAATATTATTTCTCATTAGACCCATAACTTGGTCCACCAATCCTCCTCAATATTTACAGGTACTTGAATAATGACTATTTATTTATTAAATAAATATAACTGCATTATTCAAATATAAATAAATATTTCATCTGCAATATATTCTATTGAATAACTAAAGTTGAAATAAATGTGACCAGGTATACAAGAATAATTATTAAGCAATAATCAAAAATAATATTTATTTAACATGTTAAATAAATAAATTATTTAACTGAGATGTGGGCTATACTTAGTGTGTAACCCTCTAGGAAACTTTCTCATTTGCATTAGGTGGGCTTTCTTAATGTCGAAGATTACTATCTAGAAATGGGTCAAGGAACCCAAAATAAATAATTTGATGGTGAAACAACATGTCGCCTCATATGAATGCTTACCATGTAATATAATCCCTTTGTCCCGATATCTCCAATCAAGTAGGTTGCATGCAAGTGCTATCAACCCATGTGCCCGATTTCTCATTATTTGACTTCCCAGAATTGAAAATTCATAGAGAACACCATGGTCATGGATTTAGTTGGGATATATCATTTCCATCAAAGGTCCTAAAATATCTAATTCTATAGAAGTGAGAAATCCTTTCTCGCATTATTCATTAATTCAATATTACTCGTGGTGAACCCAACAAATCCTACCTCACCATGAACATCTGTCATCCTGATTTCCGTTAATACATCTAATTCTGCGATTCATAATACCCATTAATAAAATATTAATGTCTAAGGAACAATATTCACATTCGTAGATAGGAACATCCAATGACACTTATGAATGTGTATTCCCTACTAGCGTGTCTTGTACTCGTAATATCCTACTAGATACTACCAAGGGTTTTCACCATGAGAAGGTGACTCAAATTTTCAGGAGTCCCCACCCTGATAACCTATATCATTTGTTTCCCTTCAAATGATATCATATGTTCATAGAACATATATTCAATAATAGTGTCATGGAACTTACAGGTTCTCATCACAGTACGGATCTGTTATGACCTTTAATGAAAAAAATATTCTTAGTACATTATCACATACTATACCACACAAAAGAACAACCATGATGTGATAATTAATTTTTTAATATTCATCCAAAAAATACAGGTTTATCATAAAGTAAAAAAGAAGTTGGTTTCTAGAGAAGAAACTCCAATAGACTCTCACTTGAACTAAAGCCAACTACTAACAAACTTCAGTCAGCTAGATCTCCCATGATATTCATGCTTCTACTGAGATATACCATTAGTCAATGGGTCTTCTATGTTATCTTTTGTAGATAATCTTCTCACTACAAATTCACCCCTATGATATATATCCATCAATAGGTGATACTTTCAGAGTATGTGCTTTTCCGTTGATGTGACCTTTGATATTTTAAAAGATTCACCACTGAGTATTTTCAAAATAAAATGTAATGGGATATTTACTGCTAGGAACCACATCAAGTTCCTAAAAATTTTCCAAATCCATAAGGCTTTTTTGGTTTCATCAGAAGCTACTATATATTCGAACTCTATTATAGAATTAGTGAAAACTAGGTGCTTGGAATACTTCTAACTCATAGCTCTACCATTGAGATAGAAAACATTTCCTGGTTGTGACTTCAGATCACTCTAATCTATGTAAAAACCATCATAATTATACCCTCTGATGAAATGCTCCTCGTCTCTTCCATACACTAAGAACAAATCATTTTTTCTTCTCAGATAATTAATTATAGTCTTGACAGTAGTACAATGATTTTCTCCAAGATCGTCTTGATATCATCCTACCTTGTTTAGTGAATAAGAAACATCAAGTCTAGTACATAACATGGAAAACATGATAGATCCTATCATTGAAGCATATGACATCTTACTCATTCTATCTTTACCATTTTTTATTTGGGGAAAAATTTCTTGGTATATGTATAAAATTTGACACTAAAACAAATCCCCTCTTGATTTGATTTTTTTTCCATTTTGGCTTTTGGATCCTTGTAGGCTGTGAGGCCTTTCTTCTAAGATGTTTTTCATCTATCTCTGTAATGGGTTCCTCATTCTTACCGTCAAAAGGATCTTATTTATTCTTCAATAAATGGGGTCTTTCCCCTTTACCTTTTAAAAAAATGTACATTGACTTATTCTAAGCATCATATTGTATCTATCACAGATGATCATGATCCATATAATTTAGGATTCTTTTCCTATGTCCTTCATGGAGTAGAAATTATTCAACTAGTCCTTGAATGACTGCAATACTGGCATGTCATTTCTAATAATCCATATATCCTCAACATAACCTATAAGGATAACATCCACATTCCCATTAAACTGCTTGTAAACACATGGCTCGCATTCATTCCTAATGAAACCAAATTCTCTTATGGTTTCATCGAATCAAATGTTCCATGATCTGAATGTTTTCTTTAATACATAAATGGATCTTTGAAACTTTTTATACCCTTTCAGAATCCCCTGGTGTCACAAACCCTTCTGGTTATCTCATATAGACATCTTCTTAAAGGTCCATGTTAAGGAATGCAGTTTTGACATCCATCTTCCTAATCTCATAGTCTTGGAAAGATATTATGGTAACTATTATTCTTATGGATTTAAACAAGGAAAATGATGAAAACGTTTCATCATAGTCAATTCCTGGGCACTGTATAAAACATTTATCCACTATCCTTGCTTTATAGGTACTAAATTGACATTCCATGTCCAGTTTCTTTTTAAATAGCCATTTACACCTAATAGGTTTTACATAAACTGGTGCATCGACTATAACCCAAACATGGTTCTGATACATGGAATCCATCTCAGAATTCATAGCTTTTACCCATATTGTAGCTTCTAATCATTCTACAAAATTCTTATATGATAGAGGTTCATAATTTTCCAATAATAATGAGTCACCATCCTTAGTGATAAGGAAAACATATCTCTCTGGTTTTCTTAATTCTTTTTTACTTTTATAATGTACTTTTTTATGAACTACCTCTTCCATGGGGACTTTTGGAACCCGTTCCTATACTAACTCTTCTGTATCTTGAGCATTAACTTCATCTAATTCAATCGTTATCCCTCTATCCTATTTAGTATGTGCTCCCTCTCAATAAACACAACCCTCTTAGCAACAATCACTTTCTTTTATGAGGATTTGTATAGATAGTATCACTTTGTTTCCCAAGGATACCATATAAAGACACACTTTGTACCCCAGGGTGCTAGATTTTTTCCTAATAAAGCATTAACAAATTAATTAAATACCCATACACATGTATGTAACAAATTGTGTTTATTTCTACTTCAGATCTTGAAGTAAATCCCACTTACCTCATTAGTTGGTACATGGTTAATGTTTATGTCGTAGTTTTCAATGTATATCCCCAAAAGGAAAATGGAAGATCTGCCTAACTAATGATTGACCTTACCATGTCTAAAAATGTAGAACTACTCCTTTCACTAATACAGTTACTCTATGACGTATAAGGTGGAGTTTGTTGGGATATAATCACAAACTCATATAAAAGGTCAATGAACTCTTGTTTAAGATATTTTCCACCTTGATCTTATCAAAGATTCTTCAACTTCTTACTAAGTTGATTCTCTAGTTCATTCTTGAACTCCTAGAATTTATCAAAGTAATCAGACTTATATGTCATTGAGTAGACATATCCATATCTATAAAAGTCATCAATGAAAATAATGAATTGAGAATATCCACCTCTATCTTCAACGGGAAATGGTCCACACACATCAGTGTGTACCAATCATAGAAGATTTTTGGCCCTTTAACCCTATTAAAAAAATAGTGGTATGTTTATTTTCCCTTGTAAATAAGTGTGACATCTATCAAGTGGTTTTATCTTAGAAGAGACTAAATAACCATCTTTCATAGCTTCATTAGGCGCTTCTTGTTTACATGACCAAGGTGGTGATGCCACAACTAGGTGTTATATGATTAATGTGAACTTGGTTCATTATCCATTTCCAACGCTTGGTTCTCATAATTTAATACATACAAAATGTTATTTAAATGCACCATACCATATAATTTGTTTCCCTTCTAAAAGAAAAAACATTTATTTCTGAACTTAAAAATAAATCCATATATATCTAAAATCGATACAGAAATTATGTTCGTGGTACCAATATGTATATAAAAATATCCATGTAAAACCAATATCATTCCCATCTTAAATGTGAGGTGGTAGTCACCAATAGAAAGAGAAATCAACATCACACCATTGGATGTTTGTATATCCACCTCTCCTCAGGAAACTTTCCAGAATCTACTTGGTTCCTGCATTTGAATACAGATGTGATCCCGAAAAGCTATATCTAATACCCAATTTGAAGAAATAAAAAGATTAAACTAGATAACAAATGTACATTTGGATTCCCCTTGCCTCTGGGTGTAGTTCCTCTTCCATTGGCCTAACTTTTCACATGAAAAGCATACTGCCTCTTTTTACTTTACCTACTATTGAATCTTTTTCTCCTTGATGAGATGATGCTCAGATGCTTTAGATTGTTTATAAATATTATGCCCCTTTTCCTTTTCATTCCCTATTCCTATTAACCATAAGGATTGTAGGGTTTTCATCCCTTACTTCCTTATCAACCTGGAGAATCAGGGTAAGAAGCTCTGATATACTTTTCTCATTTTTTCTCATATTATAATTAAAAATAAAACTATAAAAGGTATTAAGAAGTGATTATAGTATGAGATATATATGCAACTCATCTGGAAATTTAATCCCCGTGATGTATAGATGATCAATGTAGACAATGAGCATGACTACGTGTGGTCAAGTTGGCGAAGACTCTCCATTCTTAATAGTGAATAACTCATTGGAGACCTCATACCTATCTTGTGTCATCTTCTCTTGATATAGATATTGAAGGTGTGACATCATGTTATAAGAATCCATTTCCCCATGTTTCTTCAAGAGATCATTAGTTATGGATGATAGCATGAGGCACTGAACATTTGTAGCATCATTTAGATTTATCTCGTGCACATAGAGTTCCTTTTCACTCACCTCATTTCTTGGTGCAACTGGTAAAGGATATTCTAGCACATAATGTTTCCTCTCATGAGGAAGGATATCCCGAAGGCACCTTTTCCATTCATGGAAATTAGTGTTGGGGAGACGGTTTTCCTTCTCAAGTATGGATGACAATGATATGTTTGATTTGATTTTCATTATTGTTTCTAAAAATTCATATGAATAGAGTTTTAGTACTTTATCTTGATAAATATTGAAAAATAAATAAATTAATATCTATTAGTCTCCCACTATTTTTTTTCAAAACCCAGTATCCCTCACCATTGGCTTTGAAATATCATGTTTCTTGGGTATTCAAGAAGAAAGGGTCCATATTTCCCTTTACATTACACCAACTAGGGTGGTTAAAGCAACATGAAAGGTTTTAGGTAGGCATTCCAAATGACAACTATATTAACTCATATCCCCTTGATCTATTGAGTGGACTCCTCAATCCAACAATCCTTAATTTTCGATTTTCTCAACTTTTTCCTCTCAGTTAAACAATGTTTTGGTAGGGAAATCAACCCTTGATGTAAACTAAGTTAAGTAAAACCAAAACATCAAATCTAAATTCCTAAATAATTGAAAGCACCCCAACAAGGGTTGGTCAAGCACTTTGAACCATAGTTAGTTTCTAACTGAAGTAATAGAAGGTTATATTGAATTAATATTTAATTGAGAGATTTTTTCCTTTATGCATCAATTTCCACTTATAATTTTTTCACATACACGTTAATGTTAAGTGGGATATACTTAAGTGATTAACCATGTATAGATAATATTTACGCATAAACCATTTTATTTTAATTCCATCTTTTATGCTTGTTAGTTCATTAATTATTTGATCATGTCAAACATCTATAATGAATAAACATACAACTGGAAGAAATAAAACAAATTATATGATAATGATATTTACTATTGGTTAGTTTATCTAGTGGTTTATAAACTAACCCTCGCCTAGGGGAGAAACACTCTGAATTATTTATGGTTCGTGTTTATAGCTTTCCACCTGTCCATATTTGCATCTCCTTAGATTGGTTTCTCCTCATCTCCTAACTTGAACAACCTCTAATAGCTTGGAAGCTCCATCCATTACGTCTGATTTTACCTCACACACTGATGAGGGGTAAAATTGGGTTTACATAAAAGAAACCAGGGGCATAAAGGGCCTATGTTTTAATGAAGAGAAGGCAAAATTTCCAAGAATTTTAATTTAATGAATAAATTAAAAGTGAATTAATCACATACAAAGGTATGTTCTAGCTCAAGATCATCCACATACATGCAATTAATTACGAATTTAATAAAACTATAATTTAATTCTTTAACCTTAGATAAAACCCAGTTAAAAACCATCCAAAACTACCTAGCATGTATTTATACTTTTATACAATTTATTCTTTGTGACATGTAACATGAACAAAGAATTATAATTCTAATAAAACTCATACATGATGTGAATATATTTGAATATTTTGGAGATGTTAATGAAACATTTGTTTATGTATATAACAATCACCTATCAGATGTTGTGTCCCGTCTTTATTCCCACACAAAGGTACACGTCTCAATGGTTACATAATTTAGTAATAAATTTATAAATCTGACTAATCTGGAAACAGTACATGGCGTGTCGACCCAACTACATGGAATGTACCCTCCTCACCATCCATCCAAAGTAAATGCCTCAGGAAACGGCGTGTGAGGTGTACTTAGAAAATATTTAGAGTACATGGTATGTCTAGTGGGATGCACATTGTGTAGACTCCGCATTACACAGTCACTAGCTAAGAAATATTTATATGGGATACACAACCTAAACCTGTCCTGAAGGGACTACATGTAGTGTCCCGTAGGCCACATAGTTTGTAATCCGACTGACCACATGCTAGTCTATCCTGGTCAACATGCGATGTAAGAATTAACTACAACGTGTATCATCAATGCACACGACTTGAGTAATTTCTGAATTTCTCCGGACGTATTGGACACAAATACACATAATGTATATCCAACTACATGGCATATATTCTTGTGTTATCGGAACATAACTATCGGTGCCTCCTGATGAGATCCTCGATTAAATTTTAATCATAAAATTATTTTTTTTAGATTTGTTAGAAACAATAATGGAGGAATAAATCTCAAAATTTAGATAATAAGAGAAATTAAAAAAGAATTTACCAACTAAATTATTAAATTGTAAATCCTCAATGAATTATTTAAATAATTATAAAAAAAATATTAAAGCTATAATACAACTTGATGGTTTTTTCCACATCGGAATCATAGGATGGGTGTGCAGCCAACATTAAAAATAGTCATAATCAATGATTACTCTTAGATCAATATGATTATGTATTCTAGAATCCAAAAAACTGAATCAAAGAAAAAAGAAAATGGAGAGAACGTGGAACTGAGAATAAAATATTTAAATATTTTTTATAATTAATTTAATTAACCTATAGAATTACCTGATTTTTTCTTCATTGATGTGTCTGACCATGGCTCTGAGGTGAGGCTTCATTGCGATTTTGAATCCAAAAAAATGAATCTTCTAGGTGATCCACATATGATCCACATAACTTTAGATGTCACCGAAAGAGTCTCTAGGTGGTAGCGTGGAAGATCTTTTCATGTGTGATGTCTACCTTGAATCACCTTGAGAATCAATTCCAAAGCATTCTCCTTATCCGTTGGAGGAGGATATCTCTCTTTCTTGAGAGAGTTCATGGAGAGGGAAGAGTTATGTAGGCTCGAGATCTTTTTCTCCAAGGATGTCATGCATGCAACCATTGGTTATCCGGTCAAATGAACCCTTAGCTATTTTAAATAATAATCACATAATAGTGAATTTAACTCACCAGGTAATAATAAATAATTAGTACATGTGTCGTTACATAATTTATTATTCCATATGAAACCCCATGTCAAATAATAATAGCAATTCTATTATTTCCATGATATGTTCTTAACTTAAACATTATTTTTAAATATTATTTAACAAAATAATATTTAATATTATTTCTCACCAGTCCCATAACATGGTCCGCCAGTCCACCTAAATATTTATCGGGCAATGAATAATGAATATTTGTTTATTAAATATATATAACTTCATTATTCGCCGATAAATAAATATGCCATCCGCAATATATTCTCTAGATTAACTAGAGGTTCAATAAATGAGATTAGGAATACTTAAATAATTATTAAACCACAACTGGGAATAATATTTATTCAACTTGTTATATAAATATATTATTTAACTGAGATAATGTATACACATAGTGTGTGACCCTCTAGGCCTCTTTCTCATTAGCATTAGGTGGGTTTGCCTAATGTCCAATATTACTATCATTCAATGGGTCAAGGTACCCAGGAGAAATAATTTTATGTCATAATGAAATTTCACCTCATTCGAATGCATACCATATAATATAATCCCTTTGTCCAGATATCTCCATTCATGTGGGTTTGATGCAAGTGCCATCAAACCGCGTTCTTGCTTTATTATTCTTTGACTTCCCAGAATTAACCTTTCCTAGAGAACACCATGGTCATGGATTTAGTGAGGCTATATCATTTCCGTGAAAGGGCCTGAGGAATCTACTTCTATAGAAGTGATAAATTCTTTCTCACACTATTCTTTAATGCAGTATTACTCGTGACACACCCAACATATTCTACCTATCCATGAACATTTTTCACCATAGTTTCCATGAACACATCTTAGTGCACGAGTCATAATACCCATTAATAATAATCATAAATTATAAGGACCAATAAACATGTGCGCAGATAGAAACATACAATGAATCTTATAAATGTGGATTTCCTATTGTCGATACTTGTTCTTATAATATCTTCCAAGATATTACCAAGGGTGCACACCATGAGAAGGTTCCTCAAAGTTTCATGAGTCCCCACCCTCGATAGCCCGTATCATTTATGTCCCTTTAAATGATATCATCCATACATAGAACATGTATTCAAGAATAGTGTCATGGAATTTCTGATTTCTCATCATTATATGGATCCACTATGACCTTTTAATGTGACAGTTATTCTTAGGATATTATCGCATACTATGTCATGAAGAAGAAAAATACTGTTGTGATAAGTAGTTTATTAATATTCATCCAATGAATTCAAGTTTATCATAATGTTCAAAGAATTTGGTTTCTAGGGATCCAACTCCAACACGATGCTGGGGTGTATTTATTTTAAGGATGTCTCCCTTGTGAGAAGTTCCCTTCTGGACCATGAGGCCCTAAGAATGGTTTTTATCGAGGATCCCTTGTGTGATTCCTCGATTTACATTTCAACCTTGAGGATCCTGTGTTGGATGCCTCTATATTCAATCTGGTCACCAAGGATCCTCGGAGGGATACCTTTTCTTATATGTTTATCTAGAGATCCACTTATAAGAATTATTACTTGTGTGTTGTACCAAGGATCCAAAGTATAATGCCTCTAAATTTATTCTCCATTTAAGGATCCCATGTAGGATTACTTATTTACCTTAGATCTAAGGACCCTGAGTGGGATTTCTTCACCTTTGAGTTTAAAATTGAGGATCTGGAGTAGGATTCCTCTCAGTGCTTAACATAGGGGACCCAGTGGATTCCCCTTTGTATGACCTACCTTGAACTAGTGTGTAGGGTTTTGGAAGAGATGGTGGAGGTTGGCACCATATAACTGTTGTCGAACTGATAAACCCATGGGGTTGGAGATATAGTGTTTAGTTCAGAATTCAAGCCACCCTAAATCTTTTGTTATGTTTTCACTTTTTTTTGTTGATGTAGTGATGCTTATAAAAGGTTATTCCTAATTGGGGTATGTAAATCATGACATGAGGCATCTTTATTTATTTTGTGATGCTCAGATGCTCTTTATGGGATTGGTATTGCTTTTTTAGATTCCCAAATGTGCTTACTAGCGATCCAACTTTTGAGACTTTTTATTTCTTGTTTTTAATTTTATATCCAGAGGTACTACCTAGGATTTGCCTATTGAGTTTGGATGTATATATGTTGTGATATATTTTGTAGGGATAACTAGATGTTTTCTTGGAATCTATGTGTTGAGCCTATGATTATGTTATACAGGTTTGGAGACCCATGAATCACAGTAGGATTACACTTTCCTGAGTGGTGGGTATGATTATGATATCCCAATCCTATGAACAGGATGATTACACTATCTTGGATAAGTTATGAGACTCAAGGGGTGTAGCATGGCATGTCACTAGTGAGTTATCTCAGTATATTGTCATGGAGAACCATGAATCGTGGTAAGATTATTCCCTCCTGGTTGGTGGGTATGATTAGGATATCCTTGACCTATTATTGGGATTATTATGCTCTCCTGGGTCAGTTATGATACTCGAGAGGTGTGTCATGGTGTCTCACCAATAAGTTCTCTATTTAAAGATCTGTTAAGGTTAAGACCCTTAGGGTTTATCCAAGTTCTTAATGTCATGACCTACTATATAAAGAGACCTACAGATCAAACATTAGACTAGATTTAGAGGCCTAGGAAGCATGGTGACTGACTCATTGACCTTTTAGAGGATGTTCATATGTACTCCATTGAATCCTTCTTTACATGATTGGAGGAATGTATGGGTGAAACCAAGTGTATGACGAGTATCCCCCTTTGGTGACATGGATTGATAAGATATATAATTCTATTGTTGGCCAAATCAGGTAGATTTTGATTTAGATTATGGACCCATAGATTGACATAATGATGCATAGCTTGGGTGGCAAGACGTATATCTCAATTCCCATGCATAGGATGTCCAGGCGATCGGTATTATGGACCCATGGATCAATTAGGGATTGGTTTATAGTTTATTTTATATCACACACCAATGAATATACATATATATATATATGTGTGTGTGTGTGTGTGTAGGTATGAGACTTTACATATATACATATATAGATATTCACATCCATGGTAGCACTTTCCTAGTTAGCAGAGATTACAGACCCAAGGTCTGGCTGTAGTTTGACTTTGGTTTCAATTACCTTTTTTGTTGTGTCTCATCTTGATTGATCATGGTTTCATTGCACACATTTATGGTATCTCAGTTATAGGTTTCTTGTTGAGGTGGCCTACTGAGATTATTTCTCACCCGTTCATGTTCACCTTGGTATACGTGTTGACCTTATGTCTTTTTTTTAGTTTGATCACGAGTTTTTTGGTGGATAGGGATGAGGACTAGTGTTTCATGATCGAGTGGAGTTACTTGTGTGAGTTATTTAAATAGGGATGATGCTATTAAATAGTGTATAGATACTGAGTATGTAGAATGGCTCAAAGTTATTAGTAGAGCCATGTACATTTAATTTTAGTTTTTTGTACTCCTGTATCGGCATGGTTGGCCCAATGGGTGAAAAATGTAGTATTGTATGACATCGTTGTTAGGGATTTTATATAATTCTCAAATATTTTTATATCATGTTAAATTTTAGTTATTTAATGATCCCAAAATCTATTTGTTTACTGATGATTATGGAACATAGCTATTTCAACTATTTTCTTACTATGATATGAGTTCAGAGTCTCCCCACTATAACACTATCGACCCTCATTACTAGTCAGTAGGCTCTAGCATATGGGGAGGCACACTTGAATTATAGTAACCCACTGGATTAGTGAACTGGTAATGTGGAATTCAGTTTGGGGCACTACTTTTATCATGAAAAGTGAAATAAAATTTCAACTATAATAACTGAAAATCACAAACAACAATCTCACCCTAGAAAATTAGGTTTTCCATTGCATAAGGGGTTTATACTCCCATGTACAAGCTCATCACCAAGCATCAAAACATCCTCGTATCATGTATAGATTTTACAAATTAGAAGGAAATAGAAAAATATCCTTAACCTATGATACCACCTTTTAATGTCCCGAACATGATTTCTGTAACTAGTAGACAAACCAATTATCCATAAGAACTTAAGAATAGCTCCACATACTCTTGAGGCTGTTGACTATTAATGAGGGTATAATGAGAAATTTGGGGAGACTATACCCTCATTATTAGAGTAATAAAACAATATAAATAACACTAAATAACAAAAAAATAAGTGATAACCAATAGGTAACCACATATCACCTAAACTATCCCCAAAACTGTGAAAGTTCCCCCAAATTGATATAAAAAACATGTTGTTTAGTAATAATTTCATGTGTCAAAAAGAAACCCTAATGAAAGTAAAAACTAAAAATCTCCAAAATGGGTCCCAGAAATCAATTTCGGTCCCATCATATATTATTTATTTCATAATTCCCAATCTTCCATCTATCATAAGCCCTATACCCTTATCTAGACCTGAAAATCAAAAAATTCGGTCAGGTACCCCTGGATGCCCATGTAGGGTGTTAGGTCAAGTCATTAGGCCACTACCAATATTGTATAAATAAATTTCCTTTCAAATAAATAGTGTATGTAGAATTATAAGGTAACTAATAAATAGGATAATAAATAAAATAGGTTCAAGAAATAAATAGTTTTCAAATAACCTCTAGCTCTTAGGTTCCACCATGACACCTGACCATATAAAATAAGAAAAATCAATCCCATTTGGAAGAAACCATGAGAAAACCCATGGTAAGATTTGTGGTTTTGGTTATTTTATTTTATAGAGTCCAAAACCTAAATTTGAGAGATGATAAAGAAACCCCCACTCATTTCATATATAAACCCACACATGATCCCATTTAACATCACTCAGATTCCTTGGTCCAAGTCCTTACTCTATCCTCCCCTATCTATATTCATCCCATGGTTCCCCGAAGCTCTCATGAATCTCCTCCCAAAAAATTTAATTCACACTCTCAATGTATGGGATCTTCTCCATATACTATTTATTCAAGGTTCTTTATTATATTATGCCTCCTCCTCAATCATTTTATTATTATTTTATTAAAGAGACACTTTGAGGGTAAGTGGGAAACAACAGAAACATACAGCATCAAGTTATATCCTCACAAAACACCCATTAAAAAATTCAAATCTCAAAATAACCATTCACCCCGCCATGGCAGTATCATGAAACCTGTTTGAAAATTAAAAATATACCAACATCACCACAAATTTTGCACATCTCGTGAGTTGACTGATAATAATTGACTGCAAAAAGGGAGTCAGGTCCTTAACACATCATTTTGATCATACACATCAACTCCCTGTCGTCACAACACCAATGTCCACCACTGCAAGCTGCATCAAACCCCACCAAAGCATCAACGCTGCCTAGCATCATAATCGACAATGAAAACCACAACATCCGAAAATAGAGGAAACCAAATGCTAGAAACCATAATGACTGCCAAGAAAAATCAAAACAGAACACCAAAGCAGTAGCAAAAGAAAACCGAATCCACAAACCAAAATAACTTCAACTCTGGAAGCACCTTGAATCCCTTTAGACCTTGAACCAAAATACCAAAACCACATAGTTACCATTGCACTATATCCAACTATAAAAGGCATTTAGGAACTTAAGGTTATAGCTAGTTGAGCCGCCAAAGAGATCTTCCGCACATAACCATAGTCGAGCCCAAATCCTTCTTGAAAGCAGCGAAAAACCTTCTCCAAGCTCCTAATCTTGGCCAATAATGGAACCAATAGGTCCTCGACCAAAAATAAAGAAATAATCGCAATAGAAACCCTCCAATATGGGATAAAGAAAATAGCTTCCAAAGGATGAACCAAAAATATAATAGGGAAACCACCAAAACAGAACCCAAGAAAGGGAAATTGGGGTTGAAACCCTCAATGGAACAATTTCAAAGGTAAAGAGGCGAAGCTAATGAAATAATAAACATGAATAGAGGGACAGGAACCCAGGGATGAAACCCTAAAAAATAAGACCAAACACAAAGAAAAAAAAGTAGATCTAGAGAAGCCAGTGGATGCAGCGTCCGATCGGATAGGCTTGCATTGCCTTTACTCCCACCACTAGAATCCCAAACCCACGTGAAAACAAACTCACTAGACCAGTACGGGGTAGTGTGTGTTATAAAATGCCAGAAGAGTAGGGGAGGAAGAGTGTAAATGAGGCCATTTCCGAATAATGAAGGAGCAATCAAGATAAATGAAAATTCACCATGATTTTCCATACCAAAACAATTTTTTAATGAATGTGATACCCATTTCATATCATGGTTTTTAAAATTTATTCACTTATATGTATTCTATTTGGGACATAAATTTATGTATTACACACTCAATTATCATGGAATAAAATATATTAATAAGTTAATCCATGTTCTATTATCTATGATGAATACATTATCATGATAATGAAATGAATGTGATAAGTGAACCCACCATTATATAGCGCTCCAATGAATTGAGTAATGTTTAGGGTCATGATACATCATGTTGGGACAAGGAGTGAACCTGATTAATTTATTGTACTTTTTCCATCATGATTTATTGGATGTTATCATTGACCTTTGTTTATGATGCAGTGTTTTAAGTTGTTTCTACATTTCCCATGTTTCCATTATGATTATCATGCTATATCTTGTCAAATTGTTCGTGTTTATGATTTTTAAATATTTTATGCCACTTTAATATTCCTATTGTCTAACATGTATTATTATTTTCATGTTATTCCATATTTATTCCATTTCTAGGCTTTATATCTCACCCATTATTATATATTCTCTAAGGTTATCCCATGAAGTTTTTTGTTTTATGTAATATTATGATCATGTTATAGTCTTTTTTGACAAAGATGATGTATTCTCTATTTTAAGTTGTTATGTAATGTACCTAATTCTTAAAGATACTATACTTCATGATTTTTTGGTTGTATTATGTGTAATATTATGTAATAAATCATGTATTAATGGGTATTAAAGAGCATAATTGTTATAGAATCAGAGATATTGTTTTCTTTTTTATGAATTCTTCTTCTAAATCTATCTTCTAATTTGGGTTAAGAATTTCATACACTCTTCATTTGTGTCACTAATTTACCCAAATATTTCAGAAAGTAAAAAAGGAATGATACAATAAGATTTATAAGTTTTGGTCTCACTGTGAGACTACTCATTTCTACAAATGATTATGTTCCCATGTTATAGATTTTTTTCACTATTAACATAATAATCTACAACTTTATACTCTCACACCATGATTTCATGGCATCCCATCATGGTCTCTAGAATCTCACTGAATGATATTTATACTACATCACATAGTTACTATCATCCCCCTCATTCTTATTACTATCTAAAAAACACAGACAACCAAAATTTAATCAACTTCCTTGCATAGTACTTGATATTTATGGTCTTCTCAAACCTCCTTTTAATAGTTCATAAAATTATATCACTCATTATAGTATAATTTTGTCCATTTTCTCATCATGTACCCATGTTCATTTCTCCCATATCATTAATCCATGGTAAATATAGAAAAACAGTCACAATTATCTTCAACTTGTAACTCTCTCCATCCATGGTATAGTTGTATTATGGGGTTTCACCAACTTATATTAATTTATACACATGATATACTAAATTATATTAATTTATTCTCCTTCAATACACAAAAAGAAAACAATAGGGTTTCCAATAGTATTAGGATCTCATAAATTCCTCCTTATTATCCTCTAAATATATATATTCACAAAATAAGATCCTAAATATTACTTCCATAATTCATATAGAAACTCCATGATTGTTGGAAGTGAAATATTATCCTCTTGGAACAAATTAAATATTTTTTAAATCAAGTTAAGGATTATATTTCAATCTCATTAAGACATGAGATCTTTATTCTCATGTGATATTTGAATATACATGGTCTCAAACTCTCCCAAAAAAGCCATGACATTTTTTTAATATCTCCACATCCTCATGAGTTAAATATTACACTCTGACATATGCTTCAGTGTGGAACCCATCATGTTGTGCTCTCAGTAATGATGAAATATCAAAATGGGCACAATAAATATAATACAATGTGGTTTATTTTGTTTTATTGTTATTCATCCTTTGTTCATTTGAGATACCAGAGACACCAATATTCACACATGAATTTCACTATAGTATGGAATAGTCTCTATTTCTCAAATGTGAACTTCAGACTAAAAATACTCACCAAAACCCCCACTATCAAGACAAACTGACATGATGGTGTATTCATATCACAACACCTATGATGAAACCTCTATTTCTTTAGTGTAGTGCTCATCATAGATATATCTTTATATAGAAAAAAAATAATATTCATGTTGTGAAGTCTCCCCAATTAAAATTATCTTGAATCACAACATTATTTTTTTATTATGATACTAATTCAATGAATATCAGTACCAAATCATCGCCGGAATTTTATCTCAAATTCTTCATAATGTTCAAATTCTTGAAATCAAAGTATATCCCAACGTATGTACATTTTTTAACATTATATATCTTGTTACCTTTATGTAGGTCCTCAATGACCCTTATACTAGTTTGAACATACCGTTACAAAACACTTGATCTTAATTGATACCTCTATATAGGTATTGGATTACCCTTACATAACTCCTAGATCTAGATGTTACTATTACATAGCTAGATATTTATCTTTACACGACATGATTTAACCTTCACATAGCACCTAAAATTATCACAATACATTTTTGTAACTAGTTAAAATCACAGTTCACCTTTCTATTGATTCATAATTTTCCATATTACCTTTATGTATATATCTATTTTATCTTAGAATATCCTCTTTCCATTATTATAAAATCCTAAATCCATGTAGTTTGGCTGTAGATCATCATCCTCTCACCATTTCACCAGCACATATTGGCATAATATTAATATCCACACTAAAAAAATAGAACTTAGGACATGGTAATTTCAATCTCTCTATTTGTTTTTATTTTTAAAACCATATAATACCATTGCATTTAATATGTGTGAAAATTTATTTCTCACCCTTATTGAAAATAAAATGAAAAGGTTTATGTAGGGGTGAACCTAAATCATTAACTCTTTATTCTCCTTCTGTAAAAATGAGTTTTCATCGTCACATATATTCCATCTTAGATATGAATTACATTATTATTTATTTGTTTTTGGTTGAGATATAGAAATGACATCAAAAAAATTAAAAAATATCCTCCACTTAATCTACTATAAGTCTATTTGGTATAACCCAGTGTATAAACTGAGATTGACTTCATCAAGACATTAGGGTTGTCTATAAATTCAAGTTCATATAATTCAAATCCCCCTTTCTCTTATATTTATCATCAATCAACACCCCCATTGATAAAAATTATATTTATAATAAAAACATTGTAAAAAGGAAAACACACTAGTAGCCACTTCTCCATCCCCCCTCGAGGGATGCGTTCACTCCTTCCTTCATCATGGTAATGAGAATGTTCTATGATGACCACTCGTTTCTTACTATCCAAAAGTGATGAACTCACCAAGTCCCCCTTATTTTTTAATTTCTTCAATTCATTTAAAGTTAATATATATAGACAATAAAGGTAATTAAGAGTGTGTACATTTATATTTTGTAATAGAAAATGGGTTTACAGATGTCTCTCGACTAGTATATTCCATTTAACCAAAATTCATCATTGGAAATACTATTCAGGATTCTTTCCTCAATTTTCTTATTATTTTTATTTATATAAAACATAGTGGTCTCACTTTTCTCAATAGGATTCTTGTGTAAGACATAAGAAATAAAGGAACAAGCATTATAAAATTCAATATTCTTCTTCTTTATCTTTTCAAAATTTTCAGGTAATAAAATCATACACTCGTTGGAATTATGACCATTATTCCTAGATCCCCCACACATATATTTATAATATTTAGCATATATTATTACAATTTCATCATCTGAATCATATTATGTTTTCATAAACATTTTACCATGACTGTCACTGTCTTAGAAAAATAAAAAATTTCCACTTGTAGTAATATATGGATTCTTCTTTATTGACATATCTGCTACATTTTTATAAAACATGATATTGTTTTTATTTCACACAAACATACTTATTAATAATTTTCAAGGATTTTATATTCTCATAATTGATAATAGAATTCTGTGATTTATCAAGATATTATTATCTAATTTCTTCAAGGGGTTATATATTTTTTCAAATCATATAGATTAATTTATCATAATATTTTTTCCAATAGTTGAATCTTCCAACATATATGAAAATACCTGAATATTAATTACAACCTCATTAACCCAGGTATTGTAATTATTAATGTTTTCCTCATATTCCATATAAAAATATTCAAACCCATTCCTCAAAATTTAATTCGTAGATTCCATTATCTCTACATTACATTCGTACATATCATTAAGTTTTTAATATATCTACATGGTAGTTTAAAACACCATCAAATTTGTGTATAATTTTTTAGATAAATATTACAAGATGAAATTCCTTACTTTAACATCCAATTAAAAATTTATCTTATCTATGTTGGTCATGTGAGAATGTATTTGAAGTTGAGTAAATCCCGCTATAATAACATGACTAACCAAAATTATTTATGATAGTAATTATAGAGGAATCATGTTTTTTCATACATGGAAATTATTTCAACAAAATATAAGAACTCATCAGTTGTTTATAGAATTATGATTCTAAATGCTTCTTTATTAGATAGATATTTCATAGAGAAATTTTATATAAAGTAAAAAATACATCATAGAATATGTGTGATCATAGAGAGGGAGAGGGGTTGAATTAGTGATCCATTTTTATTTTTAATAATTAATCCTATAATTTAATCCTCTAATTTTAGTTATAACTTATATCCACACTCCTTTTGGTTCACTACCTAACCTAAATTATATATTAATTAAAAAATAATAAGTCATGAGGATTTATAAGGTTTGGTGTCAACGTGTTCATACTCATTGTCACAACCATGTATAAACCATGGTTATAGATTATTTTACTATTAATGTAAGAGGTTATAATGTAATAGTCTCACACTATGATTCAATGACATCTAATTAGAGTCTCTGACTCTTGCTAAATAATATTTATACTACCACACATAGTTAAAATCATTCCACTGATTCCGTTTTTTGCCTTTCATAGCTTAGCCTTCCCATTTGGTATCCACCAACTCACGCAGTAATTGATCATTAAGGTATTCCACAACCTCCTACAAATAAATTTTCAACTTCTATCTCTCCTTGTAGTAGAATTTTGACTTTGTTCTCTTCAAGTATTCCGGTTAGGTTATCCTAGATCCTTTATCCTTACTCATTCCAGCACAAAAGTTTTAGAATATTTCATCCTATCACTCTCCCCTCCCATAATATATATATATATATATATATATATTCATTCTTTTCCTCCATCTATTAATCGGTGTATATGATCTATAGAATTCAATTGGGTTCTACTACATAGATGCACAAAAAATAATCACCAACATTATAATTATTATAAGGGTATTATAAATTATTCTTTCATTGCATTAAAATTACTTACATAATTCATATAGAAACTATTTGATTCTATTCAGTGATATTTTTTCCTCTTTGAACTCATTCATCCTTTTTTAAATCAATTCAAAGCTTCTATTTAAACCTCCTTAAGACTTGAGCTCCTAATTCTACCATGATATTTGAATATACACAATCTCAAACTCTCCACTACTCCTATAGATTTTATTTATTTTGAATATATCCACGTGTTAATGTGATGAATGCAATACTATATCATAACCTATAGCATAAAATTCCCCATGTTGTTCTTTCAAAATCAGGGGCATCTCAAAATGACCAAATGGAATGAACTATGATACGGTCCATGATGTTTTGATCATTACTATTACTTTTTTCAATAAAGACATCATATATTCGAAAACACCGATTGAAATTTCACTAAGGTGTGTAAGAGTCACCATTTCTCACTAGAGAACTTCAGAATCACTATTCTCACCTAAACACTCACTAGTAAGACTTTATGGTATAGTGGCATCTTTGTTTCACAATAGTTGTAATGCATCCTATATTTCTTCTACCTGTTTCTCATACCAAAATTATATTTACACACAAATAGCTCAATATTTATTCTATGAATAATCCTAATTTGATATCATATTGAATTATAATAATTCTTATTTATGGTGATATTAATTCATTGAAGATAAGTACTAAATAATTATCTAAATTTTATCTCTAATTCATTAGAATATAAAAATATGGATATCTCATCATTACATTATAAATTTACACTATTTTCCAATACATATCTTTTTACCTTTATGTAGGCCATTAATTATGATAATGTTGGTCTAAACATACATTTACAAAACTCTTAATATCCAGTGCCTGTCACGACCCCCTCCAGCTCCGGCAATGTGAAAAGGGAGATAATGACCCCCGAGTCCCGCCTCCAGTAGGCCCCGGGATGGAGACTAGCACTGAGGGTATAATAAACATACAAATGGGAGGCATTACCCTCTAAGAGAACACATGCAGAAGAGAGAGATAGAATAGACTCCAATCAACTCCAACTCAGAACTGAAATATAAAAGGAAACCAAGTACATATATGAAATGTCATGCAAAAGTACTACAACTGAAAGGGGAAACTAAAAGTACCCAAAAGAAGGTAAAACGATAGCGACTACAAGCCCGAACAACTCCTCCTCCAACCGCAAGCTAGTAGTAACCAGCTTGATCTCCAACCTGCTCCAAGTGACCTGAAAAACAGTTTATATGTACATAGGGTGAGTATGACAGTATACTCAGTAGGATCCTCCCCAAGACTCTCGTGCAAAAGTAAAGAAAGCATGCTAAAGCCCAGTGAACAACAAGTGAAACTAACTCATCACCTAAACAGGTATACTATGTTCCCAACCTCACCATGGATACTCTCACCAAGTAACACATACAAGAATATATCATATAGTAAAGAATATCAAGGTTTACCCGCTACTACTTCCCCACTAGTTTGCCGCTTTGCCCCAACGACATACGTCATGTGCATCTCTCTCCAAGGCTTTCCCGCAGACACCTGGGCTAAGCTCCACAATCTGCACCTCGTGCACCACATAGGCTTGCCCGCAGACACCTGGGCGAAGCACCATACCGTCCTCATAACCAAAAGTAACCAGGTAATTTCCGGGAGCCCCCACATCTCGCATAACGTGTATCATACGTCGGGTATAATACCTCAAGCCATTACAGCCCATACGCCGAGTAAAGATCCTCAAGCCATCATAGCCTATACACGTTACACCTATAGTAGTCCGTAGGATACTATATCCAGAATATATGTGTGTGAATAACCACAAGCCATTACAGCCCTCTACACACATATATGGGGTAACTAACCGCTATGCCTCATGGCACAAGTATCTACCAAGAGAAGAGAGCGGGGCCAAATGGGGTAGTCAGTCATTCAACCTCCCATCAGAATGTTGGGGAAAACACCCCCCAGGGCTCAGAATCCCCGGGGTGTCAGTTGCCCTTACCGACAGGGTGGAGTAGCGTATAGAAACACAAAAAGTACAGAATATATAAGTAACTCACATCCACACTATGGGCATTACCTAGTCTTAGATACAACTGCAGCAAACGTCTCTCAGACTCCAGGCTGCTACTTCAAAGACTAGGTGTCCTATAAGCACACAACCAATTGAAGAGCTTTATTAGATTACTCCATTCTCATTTATCAGTTCCACTGTACATTAATTAATTCTTTAAACATTAATTAAGAATGAACAATTCCACATTAAACTGAATTGGCATCACATTCAAAAACAAATGCTCCTTTTTAAGATTCACATCACATTTAAATTCCAGCATCTCCATCCCCATGGATTTTCACCATTTAATCAAACATTCATTACAGAATTACTTTTCCACATTCCCAGGAATTCTAGAAAAACATCCTATGCTTCTAAACACAAAGGAGGCTCAACACGGTGAGTAGATATACTACCCATCGAGTCTTTTCCGCCTATAGAAAGAGCATATACCCATTCTCCCTCGAGAGGCTAAACACGGAAAGCACGTGGCATACCTCGTGCGTCTTCGCCTCCTTCAGAAGAAGGGTAGCAAGACCAGCTGCCTTGAGTAGTGGGGAAACGCAAAGAAGATTAACATTCAAGAAACCATAAGCAACCAGCAACCACATCCATCCCATTCCATCACCCCTGGTGTCCTCCCCGACACCCACATGCATAAACTGATGCATCTCGCCACTCTAGGCGTCATCTGCTGCCATAACCACAAGGCCTCCATGCCTCCACATATCACAACAACCATCCAGGCTCACATCACAGCACAAGCAGCAGGAAAACAAACATCACATCATGGGCTCTTGACCCTTTAACAAACAAGAGGGTAACCCAGAACCCTTTTAGAAATTCCCACATAATATGTTCTCTAATCCATATTGAATTAACAGATTTGTTATTCGTAGATCCAATCATGGATACCTAATCATAAAGCTATCACAATTAAATAACCATTCTTACTTCCCTAATTTGATTATCCTCAAATTAGAACAACTACAACAACTGCAATAACCAGATTAATTTACATGCCTCTTTATCTTTAGCCAATTAATTAACAATTAATTCCGGATTTACGTTCATTATCAATTTCTATCATGAACGAACAAAAAATCAAATAAAACATAGATATCACTATATCTAGGAAAACATGAGGCAAACCGTTATCACGGTATAAAGAAACAACATGCGATCAACCAATTCTTTTAATCCGGTTCAAGTATTTAATTAGGTCAATTTCATTGTGATCCAAAGGGATATATCATGCTAATTCTAAGATTTCACATATACAATTATAGAATCCATGAATCCCCTACCTCGAAGAGTTCTTGACGTCCTTTATCCACACAGCGGGCCACAATCCTTCTCTTGCAACAACTTATGTGGAAGAATGATCGACACAGCTTGGTTGCATCAAAAACAAAGCAGAACCAATCCTAGGAGTAAAGATTGATTGTGCAACTCCTACGGAAAGGATTGAAAGGTTATAGCGCCTCTTAGTTGAGAACAAAGGGAAAGAACAAGGGAGAATGATATCTCATCCCTTTTTAAGATTTAATGGGGCGACGGTTTAAGATCCGGTTAATTCTCCATTAAAAACGGATCGCATTAACCCACGCGGTTTGACCAAGTAAAACATTCCAAGCCTTAGGAATAATTAATATAGGATTTATGGCATTTGAAATGGCCTTAAGAGCCCTTAAAATAAGGCTTTAAATGTATTTTACGTCAAAAGAAACGTCAAAAGGGGCAAAACTGTAGGAGTCTGGAAACACTGTTCACCCACCGTTACTGTACATGAAACTGATCTGTGAAACCGATCTGTGAAACCGATCTGTCACACCGATCTGTGAATCCAATCTGTCACACCGATCTGTGCAACTGATCTGTCACACCGATCTGTGAAACCGATCTCTCACACCGATCTGTGATACCGATCTGTGAAACCGATCTGTGAAACCGATCTGTGAAACCGATCTGTCACACCGATCTGTGAAACCGATCTGTCACACTGATTTGTGAAACCGATCTGTCACACTGATCTGTGAAACTGATCTGTCACACCGATCTGTAATACCGATCTGTCAGACTGATCTGTGAAACCGATCTGTCTCACCGATCTGTGAAACCGATCTGTCACACCGATCTGTGAAACCGATCTGTCACACCGATCTGTGAAACTGATCTGTCAGACCGATCTGTGAAACCGATCTGTCACACTGATCTGTAAAACCGATCTGTGAGACCGATCTGTCAGACCGATCGGTGAGACCGATCTGTTACTGTTCATAAAACTGGAAACATTGTTCACAGAACTGGAAAATTGGCAAAGTGTTGGGGATAAGTCCCCTTGACCTCCCAGAACACCTCCAACACCAACATTTCACAAAGTAATGGACCGGAGAGGTCCGGGCCATTACATTAGATACCTCTCAAAACATTCTCGTCCTCGAGAATTAAAAACCAACCCAGGAGAGAAGAGGGGTCCGAACAACCACCCCATAAGATACCTCTCAGGGAAAAACCACCATGAGTTGTTTGAAATCTGGAACAAAACTACGACATCCGGGAGTATGGGAACAAACAATCCATACCCAAACAATTCAAACATAACATCACATCAAAGGTACATAAATAAAACATGAAAGGTCTAACCATAGAGGAAACATCATTACATGAAAGGAGTTAAACATTAAACAAATCTGGGTACTGAGCACGTATCTGTGACTCACGCTCCCAGGTACTCTCCTCCATTCCACCGTGTCGCCACAAGACACGAACTAAGGGGATAGAACGCCCACGCAACACCTTCTCCTTGCGGTCTTGGATCTCCACAGGTCTCTCCTCGAAGGTTGCATCATCATCAATATCGATCTCTCCCCAATCGATAACATGAGATTCATCATGAAGATAATGACGGAGCTGTGATACATGAAAAAAATCATGTATCCGACTCATCTGAGGGGGAAGTGCTACTTGATACGCCACACCTCCAACACGAGCTAACACCTCAAAAGGCCCAACAAAACGGGGAGAAATATTACTTCCGCGACCAAACCTTCGCTGCCCACGACGGGGAGTCACCTTTAAAAACACATGATCCCCAACATTAAACTCTAAGGGTATCTTTATTTGATCAGCATAAGATTCCCTGACGATCTTGTGTTGTCTTCATCCTCTCACGAATCACTTGAACCATCTTTGTCGTATTCTGCACTAGTTCTGGTCCGATAATTGCGGACTCTCCGACCCCAGTCCAGCACAACGGAGAACGGCATGGCCGGCCATACAAGGCTTCAAACGGCGCCATGCCGATGGTAGAGTGAAAACTATTATTGTAAGCAAACTCTACCAAGGTTCAGTGCTTCATCCATGAACCTCCAAAATCAAGAACACAAGAGCGCAACATGTCTTCAAGAGTCTGGATGGTTCGCTCTGTCTGACCATCCATTTGAGGATGAAAAGCAGTGCTAAGGCATAGTTGAGAGCCAAAAGCATGCTGGAGACCTCTCCACACCCTAGAGGTAAAACTAGGATCTCGATCAGAAATGATCGTCTTAGGAACTCCGTGAAGCCTCACCACCTCCTCCAGATACTGCCTCGACAAAACCTCCACTGAGCTCGACTCCTTTATTGCTATGAAGTGGGAAGATTTAGTTAAACGATCCACTACCACCCATATAACATCATGTCCTCCCGGATCTCGAGGTAAACCTGTAACAAATTCCATTGAGATGTCCTCCCACTTCCACTGAGGAATCTCTAAGTGTTGTAGAAGACCACCAGGAACACAGTGTTCGGCCTTCACCTTCTGGCAGACTAAACATCGAGACACACATTCTGTAACTGTATGCTTCAGCCCAGGCCACCAAAACTGACTCCTCAAGGATTGGTACATCTTCGTCACACCAGGATGTACCGCCAAGGGTGAACTATGGAACTCTTGTAGAACCATCTCGCGCATCGCCAAGGGAACAAAAAGCCTTCCATGATACAACACTCGGTGTTGTTCATCCTCCGACCAACCATCAGGGGCCTCACCACATACAACTCTGTCTCTCCAAACTTCCACCTCTAGATCACCCCAACTGAGACTCTTCCACCTTCTGCATCAGGGATGACTGCACCGTCATCTGGAAAAGACAACCTCTACCCCCAACTTCTCCCATATCAAGATGTAATGCTGACAGTTCCTCCATTACTCTCCAAGAATCACCAGATTCACGCACAACATCATTACGTGACTTTCGGCTTAGTGAATCAGCTACAACGTTCCCTTTTCCAGGTGTATACGATATTTCAAAGTCATATTCCTGCAAGAACTCCATCCACCGACGCTGCCTCAAGTTCAAGTCACGTTGGGAGAAAACATACCTCAAACTCTTATGATCGGTGAAAACCACAAAGTGCTCACCAATGAGGTAATGTCTCCACAACTTCAGAGCAAACACCACGGCTGCCAACTCAAGATCATGGGTGGCATAGTTGCGTTCATGGGGACGCAATTGTCGGGACCCATAAGAAACAACTGACCTTTGCTGCATGAGAACACAGCCTAGCCCCAGATGTGAAGCATCACAGAAAACATCAAACTGGACTCCCTCTGCTGGAAGACAAAGGACTGGCGCACTTACCAACTTCTCCTTTAGATATTCGAAAGCTACCTGACACTGATCAGTCCATATGAACGCTTGATCCTTCTTGGTCAAAGCTGTCAGAGGAGTCGCAACTCGGGAGAAATTGGCTACAAACCTCCTATAATAGCCTGCGAGGCCAAGGAAACTTCACACCTCTGACACGGTCTTGGGGGCTACCCATGACACCACTACTTCTATCTTTGAAGGATCCCCAGCTACTCCCTATTGGGACACAACATGCCCCAATAAACGAACTTCTCGAGCCCAAAACACACACTTGGACAACTTCCCAAACAACTGATGTTGGCGAAGAACTCCCAAAACGGCTTGTAGATGCTCTGCATGCTCTTCTTCAGATGTGGAGTACACAAGGATGCCATCGATGAAGACCACAACAAACTTGTCCAGGAATTCACGGAACACAGCATTCATCAACCCCATGAAAACAGCTGGACCATTCGTCACGCCGAATGGCATTACAACAAACTCATAATACCCATGACGACAACAGAAAGCAGTCTTCGAGATATCCTCATCCTTTACACGCATCTGATGATATCCTGACCACAAGTCGATCTTTGAGAACCAACTTGAACCCTTCAGTTGATCGAATAGGTCATTAATCCGTGGAAGAGGATAGCGATTATTTATTGTCACTTTGTTTAATCGACAATAATCGACGCACAACCGCAAACTACCGTCGGCCTTTTTCACAAACAAAACTGGTGCACCCCACGGTGACACACTTGGCCGAACAAATCCACACTGCAACAGACCATCGAGCTGAATGCGTAGCTCTTGTAACTCAGAAGGGGCCATCCTATATGAAGACATAGAGATAGGAGACGCTCCTGGCTGTAGCTCGATCCCAAACTCGATCTCTCGTCGAGGGGGTAAGGATACAACCTCTTCTGGAAAAATGTCAGGGTACTCCTCTACGACCCTAGGAAACTCCAACTGATGAACCTCTGAAGAACTCAGCATCATCCCAGCCATCATGGATGATAAGGATGAAACTCGTCTATGACTCATCCGACGATCTCTCTCACCAACAAACACTACTTCCTCTCCATCTTCATCAAAGAAAACGACCTTCTTCCTGTAGCAATCCACAATAGCCTGCACCGAATACAACCAATCCATGCCAAGGATGACATCATATGGTTGTATTCGTAAACATAGGAAATCTCCCCAAGAGCGGTGCTGCCCCAACACTAGCTCACAGTCTCTACATACTTCAAACAAGCTAGCTCGACCTCCAACTGGCGTAGTCAACACCAAGGGCACTGGAAGCCTCTCTACCTCAAGTCCCAAAGCATGGACAAGGGTAGGGGATATAAAGGAGTGTGTCGCTCCTGAATCAATCAAGGCATACACCAAGGTAGAAAACAAGCAAAGGGTACCTCGAACGACATCTGGCTCGCCTGGGGCTGGCAACGCTAGAGCATGAAGCTGACCATGACCACCTCCGCGGCCTCTCTGACCCTGATGACGACCACCACCATGGCCACGCTCTGCTCTCTGAGGACGGGGAGAATCATGGGTCTGTCCTCTGCCTGCTCCATCTACCCTCGGGTGATCTAAAGCTGGTGCAACCTGCTGCTGCTGCCTCGGCTGGAATTGCCTCAACGGAGGAACCTGGAGTGGAGCGCCTGGTGCACGATGACTGCTCTGAAAAGTCGGGCACTCCCGCTACTGATGACCACGACCACCACAAGAAAAACAAGCACCTGATCCCTTGGCATAGGCCTGAGAGTTGCTGCCTCCGGAGAAACGAGATGGGAAGGGCTAGGACCTACCCCCAGGTGAACGGATACTCTTCTGTCCTGAAAACCAGGAACCCCGGACCACAGCTCTGCTTCGTGAGGAATCATGACGATTCCCCTCTCGTGACAATCCGGTCCTGGTCAAAGTCCTCTCAACAACCTCTTCCCTCGCCAGCACCTCAAGATATGTATTCAGCATAAATGGGGTGACCTGGCGCTGGATCTCTGGACGCAAAGCCTCCTCGAAATGCCTCGCCCTGGCCTCATCATCTGGTAACAGGTCTGAAGCATATCGTAGAAGGTTCCTGAAACGGATTCCAAACTCTCGAACACTGGAGCTCCCCTGTCGAAGGGTGAGTAGCTCCGGGTGACTGGACACCTTCGCAGTTGATGAAAGAAACTCGACTCTAAACCTGTCTCAAAACTCCTCCCATGAGATCGCTGACTCCTCACGATCCCCGAGGAACAAGAACCACCACTGTCTCGCCGCTCCACGCAACATCGTCACAACCAAGGACACCCAGTGTTCCTTCCGAGCACGAATTGAACTGAAGCCTATCTCGAACTCCTCCAACCAGTCTTCTGTGACTGCATCTGAAACGGAGCCCTCGTACTTCTGTAGACTCTGGCGCTGAAACTCTCGGAGTGTCTTCCTCCAAGTGTCATCGTTGTCAACCTCTACCCGGCGGCGATCTGCTGGAACAGCCTGCTGGGCACCTTCTGCGCAAACCTGACGAGGACGTCGACCTGGAGCCATACCTATAAAATAACAACCGTTAGAGCTCCTAATCCTGGAATATGGAAGATTCAACATTAATTAATTAATTATTTTGTTTTATTAATTTTCGGTTACCTATCCCATGGTCTACCCATTCAAACACATGCACAAAGAATAATGATGCATGATCCTTTCCTAGGTCTCTACCCTGCAACCAGTATCACTTTGATTAGTAGCCATCGTAAACATAAAGGTCCGTGCAACAGATCATAGGGGGCCCTGAACGCCTATGTCTCTGCCGGTCTCCAGTGTTTACCCTACTTGCTAAACATGAATGACACCGTTTCCCTACCATCCCATGCATCCTCACCTGTGCCTAACTCCAAACTCCATCCTATCCCTCAACCAGACCTCTGATACCACTCTGTCACGACCCCCTCCTCACAAACTGTACCCCTCCTAGTCCGGCAATGTGAAAAGGGAGATAATGACCCCCGAGTCCCGCCTCCAGTAGGCCCCGGGTTGGCGACTAGCACCGAGGGTATAATAAACATACAAATGGGAGGCATTACCCTCTAAGAGAACACATGCATAAGAGAGAGATAGAATAGACTCCAATCAACTCCAACTCAGAACTGAAATATAAAAGGAAACCAAGTACATATATGAAATGTCATGCAAAAGTACTACAACAGAAAGGGGAAACTAAAAGTACCCAAAAGAAGGTAAAACGACACCGACCACAAGCCCGGACAGCTCCTCCTCCAACCGCAATCTAGTAGTAACCAGCTTGATCTCCAACCTGCTCCAAGTGACCTGAAAAAAAGTTTATATGAACATAGGGTGAGTATGACAGTATACTCAGTAGGATCCTCCCCAAGACTCTCGTGCAAAAGTACAGAAAGCATGATAAAGCCCAGTGAACAACAAGTGAAACTAACTCATCACCTAAACAGGTATACTATGTTCCCAACCTCACCATGGCTACTCTCACCAAGTAACGCATACAAGAATATATCATATAGTAAAGAATATCAAGGGTACCCCGCTACTACTTCCCCACTGGTTTGCCGCTTTTCCCCCAATGACATACGTCATGTGCATCTCTCTCCAAGGCTTGCCCGCAGACACCTGGGCTAAGCTCCACAATCTGCATCTCGTGCACCACATAGGCTTGCCCGCAGACACCTGGGCGAATCACCACACTGTCCTCATAACAAAAAGTAACCAGGTAATTTCCGGGAGCCACCACAGCTCGCATAACGTGTATCATACGTCGGGTATAATACCTCAAGCCATTACAGCCCATACGCCGAGTAAGGATCCTCAAGCCATCATAGCCTATACACGTTACACCTATAGTAGTCCGTAGGATACTATATCCAGAATATATGTGTGTGAATAACCACAAGCCATTACATCCCTCTACACACATATATGGGGTAACTAACCGCTGTGCCTCATGGCACAAGTATCTACCAAGAGAAGAGAGCGGGGCCAAAGGGGGTAGTCAGCCATTCAACCTCCCATCAGAATGTTGGGGAAAACACCCCCCAGGGCTCAGAATCCCCGGGGTGTCAGTTGCCCTTACCGACAGGGTGGAGTAGCGTATAGAAACACAAAAAGTACAGAATATATAAGTAACTCACATCCACACTATGGGAATTACCTAGTCTTAGATACAACTGCAGCTAACGTCTCTCAGACTCCAGGCTGCTACTTCAAAGACTAGGTATCATATAAGCACACAACCAATTGAAGAGCTTTATTAGATTAATCCATTCTCATTTATCAGTTCCACTGTACATTAATTAATTCTTTAAACATTAATTAAGAATGAACAATTCCACATTAAACTGAATTGGCATCACATTCAAAAACAACTGCTCCTTTTTAAGATTCACATCACATTTAAATTCCAGCATCTCCATCCCCGTGGATTTTCACCATTCAATCAAACATTCATTACAGAATTACTTTTCCACATTCCCAGGCATTCTAGAAAAACATCCTATGCTTCTAAACACAAAGGAGGCTCAACACGGTGAGTAGATATACTACCCGTCGAGTCTTTTCCGCCTATAGAAAGAGCATATACCCATTCTCGCTCGAGAGGCTAAACACGGAAAGCACGTGGCATACCCCACGCGTCTTCGCCTCCTTCGGAAGAAGGGTAGCAAGACCAGCTGCCTTGAGCAGTGGGGAAAAGCAAATCAGATTAACATTCAAGAAACCGTAAGCAACCAGCAACCACATCCATCCCATTCCATCACCCCTGGTGTCCTCGCCGACACCCACATGCATAAACCGATGCATCTCTCCACTCTAGGCATCATCTGCTACCATAACCACAAGGCCTCCATGCCTCCACATATCACAACAACTATCCAGGCTCACATCACAGCACAAGCAGCAGGAAAACAAACATCACATCATGGGCTCTTGACCCTTTAACAAACAAGAGGGTAACCCAGAACCCTTTTAGAAATTCCCACATAATTTGTTCTCTAATCCATATTGAATTAACAGATTTGTTATTCGTAGGTTCCAATCATGGATACCTAATCAGCAAGCTATCACAATTAAATAACCATGCTTACTTCCCTAATTTGATTATCCTCAAATTAGAACAACTACAACAACTACTATAACCAGATTAATTTACATGCCTCTTTATCATTATCCAATTAATTAACAATTAATTCCGGCTTTATGTTCATTATCAATTTCTATCATGAACGAACAACAAATCAAATAAAACATAGATATCACTATATCTAGGAAAACATGAGGCAAACCGTTATCACGGTATAAAGAAACAACATGCGATCAACCAATTCTTTTAATCCGGTTCAAGTATTTAATTAGGTCAATTTCATTGTGATCCAAAGGGATATATCATGCAAATTCTACGATTGCACATATACAATTAGAGAAGCCATGAATCCCCTACCTCGAAGAGTTCTTGACGTCCTTTATCCACACAGCGGGCCACAATCCTTCTCTTGCGACAACTTATGTGGAAGAATGATCGACACAGCTTGGTTGCATCAAAAACAAAGCAGAACCAATCCTAGGAGTAAAGATTGATTGTGCATCTCCTATGGAAAGGATTGAAAGGTTCTAGCGCCTCTTAGTTGAGAACAAAGGGAATGAACAAGGGAGAATGATATCTCATCCCTTTTTAAGATTTAATGGGGTGACGGTTTAAGATCCAGTTAATTCTCCATTAAAAACGGATCGCATTAACCCATGCGGTTTGACCAAGTAAAACATTTCAAGCCTTAGGAATAATTAATATAGGATTTATGGCATTTGAAATGGCCTTAAGAGACCTTAAAATAAGGCTTTAAATGTATTTTACGTCAAAAGAAACGTCAAAAGGGGCAAAACTGTAGGAGTCTGGAAACACTGTTCACCCACCGTTACTGTACATGAAACCGATCTGTGAAACCGATCTGTGAAACCGATCTGTGAAATCGATCTGTCACACCGATCTGTGAAACCGATATGTCACACCGATCTGTGAAACTGATCTGTCACACCGATCTATGAAACCGATCTCTCACACCGATCTGTGAAACCGATCTGTGAAACCGATCTGTGAAACCGATCTGTGAAACCGATCTGTCACACCGATATGTGAAACCGATCTGTCACACCGATCTGTGAAACTGATCTGTCACACCGATCTGTGAAACTGATCTCTCACACCGATCTGTGAAACCGATCTGTCAGACCGATCTGTGAAACGGATCTCTCACACCGATCTGTGAAACCGATCTGTCAGACGGATCTGTGAAACCGATCTGTCACACCGATCTGTGAAACCGATCTGTCAGACCGATCTGTGAAACCGATCTGTCACACCGATCTGTGAAACCGATCTGTGAGACCGATCTGTCAGACCGATCGGTGAGACCGATCTGTTACTGTTCATAAAACTGGAAACACTGTTCACAGAACTGGAAAATTGGCAAAGTGTTGGGGATAAGTCCCCTTGACCTCCTGGAACACCTCCAACACCAACATTTCACAAAGTAATGGACCGGAGAGTTCCGGGCCATTACAGTGCCACCTTTAAACAGGTATTGGCTTACCCTAATATAACTCCTAGACCTACCTGTTACCTTTATGAATCTGGATATTTAGCTTTATATATCCTAGTAAATTTCTTAATATCATTTACAAAGGTCTCCTTTTAAACACAAAAATAACTCAGTCCATTCTCAATTAATCCCAATGTCATGTTGCATTGAAGAAACTAAAATTACTCTCAATATTTTACCAACATATAGTATGGTATCAGCTTAACATCCATTTCCCATTTCTGAAACACATATTAAAATCCTTATATCATGCTTATTGAAAAAAAATAAACTCAAAACATTATCACATCATGAAATCACATATTCCCATCCTTTATGGATTCCTCCTTTGTTCCATGGTGATTTGGTGACCCTCGATTCATTGATTGAGGTAATTATCCACTCTTATCCCTCCTAAAAAAACTAATCCCACTTGATTCCATCCTATACCAACTCTAAGATAAGTTTTCTATATATAAATTTCATCCAATAGGACAGTGAGTGGTGAATAGAACTGAGTCAACATATCACATAGTATGAGAAGACTTAACCAAGAGTACATTTATTCAGAACAAGTCACTAAAATGGATATAATAATAATAATAATAATGTGATATAGATAAATGTATTGGACTTAATATAATCATGAAACACACACTAAACATCCATAGAGTTTTTCTCAATAATATAGAAAACAAGGGAGTTGGAATGACCTGATTAACCCAAAGATAAAGAAACATAGAATAACCTGAATGAAAAGAAACTCCTCAATACACTATTATCAACATGAAAACTACTCTATATATATCATATCAATGCACCACAATTCTCATGATCTACAAACATTATAAATACTATAATTTTCGTCCAATCTTCTGATGTTTGAGTAAGACATGACATGTGTGGGAAAATCCCCCATTCAAGTGTCATTGTAAACAAACCATGATGGATTCCACCAATATGACAAAGGATAAAAAAATAAAGAAAATACAACTCATAAAAAATTATAAGATAAATCATATATGATTTATAGATAGAGAATTAGTGACATGGGAATGCTCTAATCTTTATAACCCAACTAATGAAAGAGTATATTCTTTGACTAACCGAAGGAAACCTAAATACAGATCATCACAAAACCCATGTCACTTATCATGAACCATTGTTAGGGACCACAATCCCAAAAAAGAATTTTATGTTAGTTGATGGAGTACCGACATTGATAGATGACCTACTCTCCATCAATAATGGTATACCAAATAAGGGAGTACCTGACACTTTAAACAAAGAACCTTCACCCCATTAGTGTGAGAGTTCCAACTCTATCATCTATGTTAGAGACCCATTTCATATTGGAACTTAGGGAGTACCATCCTCATGAACAAATATGAATAACACATGCCTAAAGTATGTGTGGGAGTGAAAAAACTCTTGGGAAGTATGTGGAGGACCCATTCTCTGTCATTGTCATATTTTTATGAGAGTACCATACTATGGGAAATATACAGGGGACCTGCACCCAATAATCAACATGATTTCATGGTAGTTTCAAAACCTATTTCCACTCCTATCATCTCGCTTAAACCAATTCAATGGCTATTTAAAGATGAAGGATGAAACCTACCCACACTATTATTCAAATGTCCTATGATGAACTACATGATCACACCATTAAATCTTCTATGAAAAATGAATTGGAAATGAAATTAACTCGCCGAAAATAGACACAATCAATAAAGTGTGAAAAAAAGACTCACTGTACATGAAATTTACTAAGGGTACACAACATTTGTCCCTAGGTAGTAGTTTGGAATATTCTCTTATCATCCTTAGATCTAGAGGTAACCCAAAGAACATATATGGAAGGGGTATATGATGTATGGGTTGTGCGGGCTACTTGAAATGTAATACCAACAACCTGAGTTATTTAAAGTCCATATACATAGTGTTTATAAGAAAGATCCATATTGTGCATGACCTATGGATCACTTGGGAGTGTAATATAAACTACTAGAGTCATGTGGTTTGCTACTACAAGATTTACTCCCTAGTCCATACATCATGTATAAAAAAAGGGGAAATAGGATTATGTAATCTCATTCAACCTGGATAATATAACCTATAAATACATTGTGCGTGGACTGAAGCCATAGGACACATGATATGTAATGTGCATATGAAACCCTTCGACCACTAGAGTGAGATACATGATATGTGTTTTGAAGATCACATGGTGTGTGATATATAATTTGACGACTAGAAACCCTATGTAGATAGAAAACATGTCAAATCTACTTTTCTAACTTATTTTTGAACCAAAAACACCACCACTAACATTTAACATGGTTATCTTACCATCAAGGGACATTGCTAGAATATTTTGAGGCCTTGTAAACTATTTGTTTTCATAAACAAATCCAAAATCATTTTCATAGGGAAGCACTTCGCTACTAGTCACTAACACCCATGTAGTCGTAGGTCCAATGACTATTGTCACCCAATATACACCTTGTGACACACCACATTCACCATAGGTTTCCCCTCACATCAATTTCATGTCCAAACCCCAATCCCACTATCCTAGTTGTCTCTCATTAGAAATTCTTCTCCACCATCATTGATTTTTTAGCAATAGAGAATCTCGATAGTGATCACGAAAAGAAATAAGTTTTAATAGTGAATAAAATAATGATTTTGTGTTGGGAACAATTGTCTAAACATTATTCATTGTGTACAATTCCTTCTAGTGATGAAGAATGTAGGTAAAGAGAAGTTACATGGAAATAGTATGGAAAAATATATGCATGGAAATTTAAAATTGTGGGTACCAATTCAAGAATAAGAGGATTAAGAATGTAACTCATGAGGAATGGTGAAATAATCAAATAAGGAGTCATACAATAAGGATTGGATTGATATTTGTTGAAATAAATTTCATATTGGAAATTTTTAATGTTCTCTCAAATAATTTTCATGAGGAACCTCTAATTATCTTAACTAATATATTATATATATCCAAAATTATTTATAAATAAGGGTTATCCAAGGTTGAATACTAATTAGAGAGTTAACCAAGAATAAATAGATAATTCTTGGGTTTTATTACTATATAAAATACCCACGATGTGATCGATCACAAGCCTGAAAAGTGGTATAAAAATTATATAACCATTACTGTAAAACCCCCATCATGAGTCAAACTATTGTGAATATTTCCCCATCTAGACCCCAATAAAAATATATCAATTAATATTTATGCCATGAATGTGTGGAATAATAAATAATATATTTTTTAATATATTATATCCAGGAATCAACAATTGAAATTAAATGAAAATGAATTAGTGGACACCTTATAAAATACTATTTGAAATATTATAAATTTTCAAATGAAAATTTTCGAGTCACTAAACCCACCCACATTCAGGGATTTTCATTTCAAAAAACAAAAACCTACTCAAATTGATGAGGGTAATGTGTTAACATATGATTTTTTTTCATACCCAAAATCACTCTTGAGAGATCACAACCTACCTAAGAACATGCACCAATGGTATCTCCCAACCTAATAGGGTCCTCTTATAATGATCCTTTATTAGCACTGGGTACTCTGCAAAGATGGAACCATCCTCAATATATATCTCATCCTAGCCAATAAAGAATTATAGATTATGAAAACATCACCTCTGTCAAGGCATGTGAAGGATGTTATGAACCTAGTCCAATTACAAGATAAGGAACATTTTCTACCTTATATAGGATCCATAAAGTTCCAATGAACCACATGGACAACTTAATCCTTCAACTAAACCACTACAAACTGCACCATGGTGAGAAATTTAAGAAAACCTGACCTCTCTCATTGAACTCAGAATACCTCCATCACAAATGCATATAATATTAATTATGGAACTAAGAAATCCATGCTCATTGCTTGATCAATTTCACATTATCCATCGTCAACTAACCAACTATACTCCCATGAGTAAATATTCAATGATCTTTGTCCATTAAAAGTTTGATGTACATATTCAACTATATATATCTTTAAAAGGTACCATTATAATAGTGTGTTGATATCCATAACTATTCCCATACTCCATTTGAGATAGGTGATAATTTTATCTTCGAGAAAATATGATCACATAATCCCCCAATATATCCTTAAGAACCCAAATGGTCCTCTCAATCTGTCCATCTATCTGATGGTGGAATTTCATATTCTTTCAAAACAATGCCCAAAAAGCCTCTTACACACTTCTCTACAGTCAATATTTTAATCAATAATATAATTTAGAAATGGTTATTGGGGTTATCTAATGCAATTAGAAAATCTCATCAACATATAAGCACCCTAGACTCTCCATTGAACCTTTATCTCTAATTAAAAATAAGTGGGATGACATTGTATATCGGTCAATGATCACCTAAATTGAATTTTATAACTTTCAAAAATATGAAAGTTTTGTTATTATCTATGTATATATTCCATTAAAAATTAATTTATAACACTAAAGGGTTTGTTCTATACTTTTTGGACCCTGGTGCTTGTCCTTCACCCCATGAGAGGTGATACACCATGATATGAACTCAATAATGTTGTATGTCATACCAGAACACCAAAATTGACTCCTAGAATCCTAATAAAACATAATCACACATGGATATAACACTAATAGGTAAGTTTTGAACTCCCAAAAATCAACCACATATAGAATTAATAAACCCATTTGACACCCTTGGAAGAGGATGATGCACTCCCCACCTTTACAGAATCCTAGAGGTGTGTTTACTGGGGATATCATGTCATAAAAACTCACAACAAATATATTGAAACTGATTCTTAATAACTAAATGAATAAGTTAAGGGAACATAAATATTTATTAAATATATAAAATTACTCTACATCCCACTAAATATAATTACATCAAGGATAGATGCTCAGATTCCTCTACTAATAAATGAGCATGGAATTTACTTTAATGGATTCAACCATAATGTTTCTCTTATGAGGAGTATATAAAATATTAAATTCATAGTCAAAAACAAAAAAAATTTCCTATATATTAGTTAATTACATTTATTGGTAATGATGTACCTAATATTATTATAGTCTTTATACACGATAAATTACTCAAAAAAGGCAATTCTCTATGTATTTAAGGAAAACACAATTTATTGTAGCTCCAAATCACGGGCCGTGTAGCTATTCTCATGGGGTATCAACTTAATAGACCCATGAGTAATCCATTATTGACTATTTATTAGAAAACAACCAATCCACACTTCACAGTAATCACATAACACCATATAATCGACTCATTCCTCTGATAACATTTGAAAATAAATTATTTTTTAGCCTTCTATTAAAATCATTAAAATCACATCAATGCTAACTAGATAACATGGAAATTTTACCCCTTTAGGTAAGGGTAGTCAAGGAAACTGAGATAATGGATATTTCTGGAAAAAAAATTCGATGAAATCCTTCCATGTCTAGGAATCTATAAAACTTGAGCACACTGTTAGATGGCTCTCAATAACACACCAACATGATCATCATGGGGTTAATAGATAATAATAACTATAAAGTCCCCAAACCTAGTATCCCATAGTGGGAGGTTACATTATTACATTGGCATATTATACAATAAATCACATCCTAAACAATAAACTAGTTTAGTATTCTTGGTAAATTAGATACATACTTGAAATCTACATTACATTTTAAAACATAAAATGAGAAAAGAATTTGATTGAATATAACATTATTCCACCTATGTAAAAACCTAAATATCAGTCATAATATAATTCTTATAATAATATTGAAAAATAAAACATAATAAAGGGGAGATCTCAAATGCTCACTAAGGGTAAGCGTACAATAGAAGCTATGATTAAATATGGGAAAACAAATATAGAAAGAAAAATAACTGAAGAAAATTCAATTTAAATAATCTTATTAGAAACGAAAATTAACCATGGATATTTAACTAGTTGAATAATAATATGTAATACTAGTAATAAAATTCATAATGTTAAAATATATAATGATGGATATTTAAAACAGAAAATTGAGGCTTTATGCCAATAATCCGATACAATCAAGGAAAAATGCCAAAAATCTAATAAATATGCAAGGACTCATCCAAAACCATATATATTTTATTCCATAAAACCTACCAATTAATCATAGGTATATATCAGGCCTCACCCGTCACTTACTAAGTCCAATGCATTCCTCAAATGAATAAATAATATAACTGACCAAATTAATAAATATCTATATTAGAATGACTACTCATAGAGGATATAAGTAATTCCCATATCAAACAGATCATAGAACATCCAAATAAATATAATGAATGGTATAATTATATTACATCCTTAACATAATATTCAATAAATAGTTTTGATATTTAGGAAAATACATTATAGTTTAATTGAATATTTCTTGAGAAAAAACTCTGTTTACTTTAATATAGTTTTTAAAATATAAAAAATTTTCATGTAATAAATAAATAATTGTATTTGAATAAAAAATTGTAAAATTGTAAATTAAACCTTAAATAATTCAGGTATCATAATGGTGGGAAATTCGTTTCATTCTGTATAAGTTTATAAAATATTCCTTTTTCAATTTTGTTAGAAATGTCAAAAAGTACCTTGTTTTGTAAAATGATGTGCTGATTCCTTTTGAAAACCATTGAATGAAATTAAATATAGACATAAAATTTACTTTATAATCCTTTTATATGAATATATATATATATGTAAAATAATATCAATAATATTTTCGTAGAGAAAAGGTCTTAATAATTAAATCTTTAAATATTCATAGTGTCCCATAACACTATTAACATTTAAGTCATAATCCCCATAAAGGAATATAAATTAACAAAACATTAAATTACATGATAATAAATTAATTAATGACATTATTAGTCAAAGGTGTTGTATATACACCACATAAAAGAAAGTGGGTGTATAAAATAAAACAATTCCTTAATGAATGGATATTGAAAAGAAGTCCTTTACCTTACTCTTCCTTTAGTAAAATGTCCTTTAATATCCTTTTATTCGATGGAATTCCTATAGTTATATTCTTAATGGATCTAGGGTTAGTCATTTTAGAAGACCATGACCTCCAAAAAATGTATAAGGATGTTGGTAGGAGAAAGGGGTAGGTGTTGTTCGATCAAGAAGGCTCAAAGTGGTGTTAGGAAGTGAGGTAGGAGATTCCCTTTTATAATTGAGGTGAGGGAAACGTTATTGGAAACATTTATATTATTAAATTAATATAAAGTAATTCTCAATTTAAAATCGCTCAAAAGTGATTATTTAAAAAATAAGATAAATGATGTTTGAAATTATCTCAACCAATGCTTTTTAGACATGTTTATATCACATTTTTATTCTTATCTATTGGCTCAAACCCTTATTTAATCCCTTTAATTCTAACCATGACAACATGTGTTTTTACTACATAATGGTTAACATAGTAAGAATAAAAAATAAAAATAACCATAAATGGATCATTGATAACATTTTGAACTATTTCCCAATTAGATGTCATAATTTTAGATTTTTAGGAATTATATATCATTTAATAAAATATTATTTGTTTTAAAATATCATTAATTTAAACTATGACAATATTCATTAGTTTACTTTTTAAAAATATCATGCCAACATGAGATATTCAAAACATATTTTTTAAAAAACAACTAAAATGTAAATTTGATCTATAAATTTTTTTATGAAATTAATTATATCAAATTATATTTATTTTAATATTTTTAATATCATTTATTTGATATTTCAATTAATTAAACAATTATTTCACATCGGTGTTCCAACTTTTAAGTTAATTATTTATTTCCAAAAAATTAAAAAAATTATCCTGATTAATATAAACATTTTATCTTTAAAAATACTATTTTAGTCAAATTTTTCCTCTAGTTAACCTCATGATAGAATATTTTTCTTGTTAAAAAAAAGTATGGAATCATTGATTTTTTCAAAATAAAGTACCATTAATTTCTTAAATTCATCCAAGTGTCTCCAAGAGCTCATAAAATCATTTGAAGGATTATTTGTGTTGAAAATGAATCATTAAATAAAATTAAGAAAAGTGTTTGGGTAGGTTTGTAATATATATAATATTATTTTACCACTAATTACATGATTTATCCTTAACCATGGTAATAAAATGTACCATAGTTTCTATTCAAATTTTCTTAAAATAAAATTGGACTTTTTAATAAATTTTTAACTTATTATTACAAATATGAAATCCATTTTTAAAAATTTAAAAAACATAATTGTAAAAAATTATTTTAAAATTAATCCCTTTAATAGAATAAGAAAACATGTTTTTCAAGTGAAAACGTTCAAAAGATTAAAATGTTTTTATATTCAAAGTCAATGTGAAATTTATTAAAAAGAAATTGATTATAATAAATCATATAAAATTGATCCAATTACACTTTAAAACCAATCAGAAATACAATTTAACACTATAAATTATTTTGAAGAAAAAACTGTTTTTAATTAAAATCCATTATTTTTAACTATTCATCAATACATGAAACTTATCAGAAGAAAACAAAAATTCAATAAAAATGATTTACGAGATTATTATTTCATATAATAGGTTTATTTATTCAAATATAATTTATAAAATTTTCAAAATTAGATTTAAAACAACTGCACCATCAAAATGTGACAAAACAAACTTTAGAAAAAATATAGCTTTTATGCATAAAAATTAGATTTATTCGTATATTATGCCTATCAAATATATTTTATGAATTTGAAAAAAATTTATTGGATATATAATATATTATTTTAATAATGTGGTAAATACTATTTATTCCCCCAATTTAATGGTTATTTTGTAAAAATATTTCACTGTTCATTTAAGGTGGGTGTTTTGTGCAACATAAGCTATCAAAAAGATTAAATTTAAAGAGACATACCATAAATTCTTGGGGTGTTACATTATACCCTCCTTTAAAAAATTTCATCATCACAATTTTAAATTTCACTTCAGAAATAAAATCTTGAAAGTTCAAAATTACTTTGTGGGAAACCCACATTGGAAATAGGGTTAATAAAACTTACACATTAAAATAAAGAAAAGGAAGTGTGGAGGTCATCTTAGATAACAAATACTAGGATTCCATATACTAAAAAATTGATTTGGAAGAGGAACCTAACTATCACTTTATGACATAAAGTGATATAGAACATGATCATTATAAAGTTAACCATCACCAAACTATAAAACTATGATGAGTTAAAAGGTCATTGATTTCTTAGTTAGAAAAGTAAATGAATATTTTTTTTATTTTAAGAACCTTTTCATAGTGTTGAGGAATTATTTTACTATAAGAAAATATAATTTATTGAAAAGGTAAATTTCATCCTTCAATCGATTTCCACCACAAAATCGTATTTTTTTTTCTGAATGTTGAATATTAAAGATAAATTTTTCATGATTAAAGAATTATAATCAACTTCTAGGCATAAAAAACCCCAAAATTATAGTAGTACATTCCTCCTACATTTAGGAATTAACAAAAAAAGGTTATGATAAGATAATATAGTTACATAAAAATAATAAACCTTTTTATGATGAAAAACTACTTTAAACTCCCAAAATTAAACTATATTACCCAATGATCAACATAGACCATTCAACAATTAACTATCCTTAAAATTATTCAAAACTTTTATAGACTAAGATTTAAACCAAAATATTAGAAGGATATGATCACATAGTCTTTGAAATAACATCAATCACTCTTAATACCAAAAATTTAATTTCCTAAATAACATAATCTCCAATATATTTACTATTTTAATATATAAACTGAATCATAATAATTCCACAATAAAATCATATTTAAATCCAAAATAAAATCCAAATAATTTTCATCCTAATATTATTTTTACCTTAATCTTATAGGATTCCCTATAATAGAAAAAATATTCCAATAAAACTTTAATCACCTATTCACCTAACCATTATCTAATACCAATGTTATCAATTGGATAAAGAAAATGTTCTTAAAATCAAAATATCATTTATACTTTAGATAATTTAAAAACATCTTGCTAACCAGGACATTACATAGGATAGTGGTAGACATTACCCCCTCATCTCCCTTTGGTTATGGGTTCAAACCTCGTAGCCTTGTTAGATGTGATGGGTTGTCAACCAACCTGTGAGATTTCATTTTTATAAAACAACGTAAAAATTATCTAAAAGAAAATGTGATAAGCATCCTCAAAAATAACCAAAATATATTTAACATTAAAGAAATGTTTTATCCACAATGTTTATCTAATACATTTCATTTTATATTCCCAATAATATCAATACCTATAATTACCTTAAATTCAAAAAAATATTTTCCTTACCTTTAAACATATTCCCATAAAATTCAAAGGCATTATTCTAAAAATAACTTTTTCACGCATACAAACACAATTGGTTGTGTTCCCTAATCTATGTCTTCCTAAATTTAGTTCCCATAGTTTCTAATAAACTTCCCCTAATACCAACTTCAAATACCCCAACCCAAGTATCTTTGAGTTAGTGGTTACTTTATTAAATTGGAATATTATACAAGTAATCTCATCTTGAATGACTGTATATTTTAGTATTCATCGTAAACTAGAAACATTCTTGAAATCCACATTAAATTTTAAAAAATAAAATACCCAAATAATTTCATTGAGCCTACCACTAATCCCCCTATGTGTAACCCTAAATATCGGTCATAACATACTTATTGGAATCTTAGGGGAAAATAAAACATCAGAATGGGGTGATCTTAGATGCTCAATATGGGTAATTTTATAGTGTAAGATATGAGTAAACATTACATAAATAGTAGGGCAAGGTAAATAATTGAAACACATTCCATTTAAATAATCATACGAGCTAGGAAAATTAATCATTGATATTCCACTAGTTGAATAATCACATGGAATATCAATAAATAAATTCTTAATAAAGGAATCATAACATTGAATATATAAAACTTACCATCAAGGCTTGGTACAAAGAATCTAATAATGTCAAGATTCCATGCCTAGAATCTAATAAATGGGAAATAACTCAGCCAAAACCATATCTATTTTGTTTCATGAAACATACTTATGCATTTAGAGGTTATAGAAGGCCCTTCCCATCACTTTATAAGTCCAATAAATTCATCACATGAATAAATAATACAGATGAACAAATTAATAATTGTCCAAATTGGAATAACTAGTCATATGGAATATCAATACTTCCCCAGTAAAACTGATCATAAAACATCCAAAGAAATATGATTAATAGTATCATTAGAGTATATCCTTAAAATAGTATTCAACAAATAATTTTTAACATTAATGAAAATAGCTTATAGGTTATTGTAATATTTATTGATGAAACTACTCTTTTTTTTACTTTAAAATAATTTTGATAATCTAACACTTACACATGTTACAAATAAGTCATTTTCATTGAAAATAACATTATAAACTTTTAAACAAAACTTTATTTCATTAAAGAGTCATGATTTTGGGAAATATCATTCATGTTTATAAGATAAAAACCATTCCTTTTGCACTTTTGTAAGAAAAGTCATAGAGTACCCTGTTTTGTAAAAAGATAAGAAGATTCGTTTTGAAAACCTTTGAACGAAATTAAAAATAGACATAAAATGTCCTTTATAATTATTTTATATCAATATATATAAATATTTAAAATTATATTAATAATATTTTCATGATTAAAAATATTTAATAATTAAATCATAAAACATTCCCAGTGTCTCATACCACTTTGAACATTTAAATAATAATACCCATGGAATAATAACATATACAAAAAATTAAATAATGTGATAATGAAAAAATAAATGACATGATAAGTCAAAGGTGTTAAATATAAACATTATAAAAGAAGTTTGGTGTATAAAAACAGACTATGCTTCAATTAAAATAGATTTTGATGAAGTCCCTTTCCTTACGCTTACTTTATATGAACATGATTTAACATTCTCTTCTTCGATAGACTTCCTTTATATCTCTTCGTATGGGATATTAGGTTTGACTTATTGGAAGACCCGAACCTCCATAAAATGGATAATAATGTTTTTAGGACAAATGTGCATTTTATGGTCAATCTATAAGCCTCAAAGTGGTGTGAATAAGTGATGCATGAGGTGACATTTTTTAATTGAGTTGAGGAGAACTTTTGGAAACTCTAAAAATATTAAATTAATATGAATTAATTTTCTATTAAAAATAGATCTAAAGTGATTTATTAAAAAAATAAGATGAATATGGGCCGAAATCATCTCAACCAATAATTTTTAGACCAGTTTAGCTCACATTCATACCCTTATATTTTAGTATTAACCCTTATTTAATCCATTTAACTTTTACCACGACAACATGTGTTTTTAAAACTTAAGGGTTAATATAGTTATTATAAAATTCTAAATGATCCATAAATGGAAGATTAATAAAATTTTAAACCCAATCCCAATTAGTTGGACTATTTTTATATTATTATGATTTAATATCTTGAGTTTTTAAAAAATAAAGACTATATTTGATAACGTACATGATACGCCACTTCATGTTTAAATGAACAATTAAATATTATTATTTAAATGTTTTTGTTATAACATATTTGTTACAATGGTGGGACTTAATATTATTAATTTAATTATTAAAGTAGGGTTTAAAAATGTTTATATATTCATTCACTGTCTAGAAAATTAATTATAAATAAAAATAAAAACTAATTGAATACAAAATATGTGTTTTATGAAAAACTATTTAAGTGTGAATAATTATGTTTATAAAATAATAAAATAAGTCTTGTTTGATTATATTAATGATATATATATATATAATATCTAATTAAAATTTTTAAAATCATATTAATTATCTTATATCCCTAATATACGAACATATCAAATTTTAAGAATAAAATAAATATTAAAAAAACAATTTTACAGCTTTTTGATGGTGAAAAAAATTAAAATTTTGTTTTATTTACTTTTATATGTTAAATTTTAAAAAAATTATTTCTTATTTGGAAGCGAGCCATCAAAATTTTCCTTGGTTGAATTTTTTGAATTTTCCTGATAAAAATCATAATTTAATGAATAGTAAAAAATGCTTCATTTTTATTCAAAACTTCCCTTTCATATAAGTTATTTATATGGTTATATTACCAGTTAAATTATTTTAAGGTATTATTAGATGAAGTTTTTTTCATTTAATAAAATTTATTTCATTGGATTCTTTTTCAAATTAAAATTAAATGGAAATAATATCTGAACTTTTAAACGTTTAACTCAAAAAACATGTTTTCTCAATCCATAAACATGATTAGTATTAAACCTAATTTAACCAATTCTTTGAATTGAATTTTAAAAAAAAAATAATACAGGTTTCTTCTTAGTATGAAATTTTTTTTCCAACAGGATCAAAATAATTTTTTGTGAAAAGTAACTTTAGTATTTAATTTATCACAATAAAAAGTAAATTGGGTAATTAAATGTAAAATTAATATTATAATATTATAAAATCACCCTAACACTTTTTATAATATATTTTAATGAGTTATTATGGATCTGGACCATCCATGGGCTAAAATTGTGACATTTGGATGCCACTTGGGTGTGATTTTGACATTTATAACATTTATTTTAAAGTAAAGGAAAATATGTCATAAATATATCTCTTCTCACCAAAAGAGTTTTAATATTGGGTTATGTAAGTGATATATTCATATGTGAATAGTTCATATAAATATAAAAATATCATCTAAAATATTTTTATTTATTTATAATTTTTATAAATTAAATAATTAAATATGATTATGACACAAAGATGATATAGTAATAGATTTATTAAAGAAATAATCAGATAAATGAAGTTAATAATATTAAAATAACTGTAATTTTAAATATTTTATGTCATACATGAATTTTATGGATGAATATGACATGTTAGGATTTATTTAATGGGTTATGTTTTGAAGGAATCTAGTAGTTATGATATTTCAAAAAGTCTTGTAACGAATAATGTCAAAATTGACATAATTCACATTTTAAAATACTCATTTTTTAATTAAATGATATAAAATTTATAAAAATAAAATATGCTCACAAAAAAGTTAATATAACTCTAAAAATTTCATTAATTATTCATTCATTTGACATTTGGCATGATTTGGTAATTATTTTTACCCACTAAGTATAAATTACTCGATAAAATGATAAGAGTTAAAAGGGTTTAAAACAAAGATATAAGGATTACTTTTAAAAAAACTTGTTTAATTCCTATTTAATGAATATGTTTAAACCAATAATCATCATAGAATAGAAATAAATTATTGTGGACCAATTTGTAATTGAAATTTAACTTTTATTAATTTAATACTTTTAATAATTCCAATGGTTCCCCACCGAACTCCTATAAAAATGCATTCATTCCTCTCTATTACCGACACATCCAAAACCTCTTGGATCAGAAAATATATTCCCAAAAACATTACTTAAATTCATACCCACATTCTTTATTCCATATTTTAGGCACAACCACCTCCTTAGTGGTGTTAAGGTATTCTTCAACACTAATCAACTGAATAAGATGCATCATTTTCTTTAAGTATTCTATTTTATTTATTCTTCAACTTCCTTAAAATCTACTCCATCCATGATTAAATAATAACTCTAGTATCATATATATAATTATATGTTATTATGTTAATATCATCACCTTAATCCATCTCCATGTTCATCAAATATGAAATGAACTTTTAGTTCATGTGAATGATCGACTACGGGCACACGAACCGGTATAGTTTGTTTTTCATCATCATATTTAAAGACTGATTATACTAATGGAACTAATGTTCATGAGTGATATTAATGAAATATTAATCTTTATAAGATAATAATATATTAATTACATTATTACTTTCCACAAACATAAAAATGATAACGTTGTTCATGCATATGTGTGAACTATCACCTCCACGAAGTGATATGATTTATTTTTATTCACTACATCACATTAATGATATGTATATGTATATTTAATGGATTAATATGATCTAAATTATTTTATTATCATTATGGAATGATAAAATAGTACTTACCTTCTTTCTATAATGATAAAAAAAATGCAACATTACTCATGTGTATGTACGACCTACCGTCTCCATGATTGTAACATTTCTCATTTTTCATATCCATATTTAATGAAAAATTTTAAAGGTATAATTTAAACGAAAATTTTATTATTATTTCATTAATTTTATTCTGGATATGATGTACTTATGACCTCATGCACTATTGACATCCTACCATGTTTAGTTTTGACTCATGTACCGAATATCAAAAACACGCCTGATGTGAACATAAATAATTAAGTAATTTTCATGAAATGATAATAGTCATATAAAAGGAATAAAAAAATTTATAAACGTTCTAAAGAATGTAAACAATTAATATATGTTTATTATTTATTAACATAAAGATTTTGTGTGATGAGTTAGACTTAAGGTAAATAATTTTTTCTCAATCTCGTTTTATTGAAAAAGGTATTCACAAGATACACCTTTATTATTTTATAAAGTGTATATAAAGACCCTTTGAATTTCCATATCTATATTTTTGTAAATGTTTTGTAAAATTTTATACTTTCACGTGGCTTGTAATTTAAATGTTCAAAGTGGTATGGGTATCTTTAAATAAAACATTGTTTTATGTGTTTTAAGGATTTATTCTTCTAAATATTTCTCATTCAAATCCTTGTTTTCAAAATTATTTTTTGTATTTATGTATCTGGGAATTAATGTTTTAAAATAATAATTATTGAATATTATTTTAAAAGTTTCAAAGTGGTATGTGGTACATTGATTCAAAAATCTCTTTTATAATTGTTTTAAATTGGGATTTTAAATGGATTGGTTATCTTATGAATGACTACAAAAGTTTTTGAGTGACATACTGAAATTTGAATCCTTATATGTATTGGTACTTATAAATTTAATGGGTTAGACAAATATAGCTTATATTAAGGGTTGATCCCCATTATAGCTCATGGGTAAGCCTGACATAGCTTATACGATGGGTGAACCCCATTATAGATCTCCAATGCATTATTTATTCCAGATGTTGAAGTCGACTGTATGGTTATTCCATTTGTAAGGTTGATTGTAAGAGTGATATGGTAAATATTTCCTAAGGCACCTACATGATTTTATATGCTTTCTAATAAGTTTTGAATAAATTTTTTTAATGGGTTTTCATGTTTTCACTAGACTAAGGATTAAATTTCTTAACGTCACATACTAAGATTTTTTTATAATACCATGTTTTAAATGTTTTTTTCCTAGTAATTATGATTGTTAAGGAAAACAAATATTAATTGGTGAAATTATTGAAGATGTGTTGTGAAAATAAATCAAGTTTTACTTTAAAAGGGTTTTCTTTGGTTAGAAAATGGATCCTGAGTATAAGTATCTACTTGTAATGTGTGGGTTTATTACGTAAGAGTTTATTTGTCCTAATTTTCTGAAACTATAAACTAAAAAGAACCTCTAATGTAAATTATTGTTCAAAAACACTATAATATGATATGTTTAATTCTAGGTCTTATAGTTGTTAATAGAGGATGGTTCAGACAACTTTGGATATTATGATGACTTCTTAAGAGTTATATTTATCATCATGGATTTATTATTTTAAAGTTGATTATAATTTTAATGTATTAGGATCCATTTTTAGGATTTATGTTATGAAATTTTAAGGTGGCTAACATTATTTTTAGAGACATTCACATTTGAGACAATTATGGGTTATTACTTACTGGGATGCAAAATGAAAGTTATGAGGCAACCATAGAGGTTAAAACATGTATTGTTATTTTTTAGGTCTATAATATTTTGGGAATATTATAATAATTATATATTTTTTTTAAATTGGAAAACCCACATACCATGTAACAACCCATCACGTCGGACAAGGCCATAAGAATCAAATCCACAACTGAAGTGAAATAAGGCTTTATCACCTACCACTAGCCTATGTAATTCACTAGTTAGTATTAATTTCTCATTTTAGTTAAATTAGTTGATGAAATAAGAATAAGTTGATTTCGGGAACTTACATTTATGAAATGGAAATCATTTTTATTAGAAAATGATTTGCTGATTAAGTGATAAACCTTATTTTGGAAGATGTTCTCTATTTTGGAAACATTATTTGATTAAGGTAAATAGAATAATATGACATCTTAATTGAGGTATTGTCTTTGAATTATATTTTGGAAGAATATATGATTTTATTTGTGCACTTATAAGAAATTAGATGATTTATTAAACTGGTTATCCTATCATGGAGAATATGTGATTTGGTTAATTACTTTTTGGTATGAGACATTAATAGTGGTTGATGTTATTTGGAGTAAAATGTTAGTACTTATATTGGAAGATTATTTGATTAAATATTTCTCATTTTTGGGATTTAATCATAATTATAATATTTTTATGGAAATTTAAGGATATTTATTTTTTGAATTATCTATGTCAAACTTTTGGTATTACAATTGATCTTTAGAGATTAAAAGTATTTTTTCATCATCCAATGGTTTATTTTTTATCTTATTATAACTATATTGGTTTTGGTTAATGTTTCAGGATAGGATAAATGGATAATTAATCTTTTTTTTTTGGATTATGTGATTCTATAAAAGTTGATTCATGTTGAATACTCATCGTTTGGGGAAAAATATGAGTTTATGTTGGAAATTGATTAAAGGATGAAACTCTACTTTTCAAGTATGTATGTTTCCTTATTTTATTATTCATGTAAGTAAAATAATTCCTCAAATTTGTGAAAAGGATCTTAAAACAAAAACATTTTCTTTTTACTTTTACTACTACGAAGACAAATACCGTTTAACCCATCACAAATTTATAGCTTTATGATTCTTAAATTTTTCCTAAAAATATTGTCTATCACTCTGCATTAGAACATGATGGTTAGTTTTTCTTAAATATCTATTTTTTCGACATGTAATCCTAGTATGTGTTATTTGAGGTGACATTTGTACTTTCCTTTCTTTCTTTTAAAGTTGATGTTTTATTAATCCTTTTTCTGATGTGGGTCTATAATAAAAGATTTTTGAAAACTCATACCTTATTTAACGACCCCAGATTTAAAATTGAGAGAATAAAATTTCAAAAAGGTTGGGGGATAATGTAACATACCAAGTATTAAAAAAATAATGACTATGTTCGATATCATATATGATACGCCACATCAAGTTCAAATGAACAATTAAATATTGTTTTTAAATGTTTTCATTATAAAAAATTCATTCGAATGGAAGGAATGAGTATTATTAATTTAATTATGAAAATAGGGTTTACACATGTTTATATAATGATTCATTTGTTAAAAAATTAATTAGTGATTAAAATAAAAACCGATTGAATATAAAGGATGTGTTTTATGAAAAACTATTTAAATGTGAATAATTTTATTTATAAAATAATGAAAATACTCTTATTTTTTTTAATAATGAAATTTATATTAAATATAATTAATTAAAATTTAAAAATTAATCTTATGTATTTTTTATTCCTAATATAATAACAAATCTGATTTTAAGAATAAAATATATATTTTATCAAAAATGGAAATTTTACTACCTTGTGATGACAAACCCATTTTAAATTTAGTTTTCTTTAATTTTATACATTATATTTGATAAAATAAAATTATTATTTGGAATTATGAGATCAAAATTATCCTTGGTTGATGTTTTGGTATTTTCATAATAAAATTCATATTTTAATGAATAATGAAAAATACTGCATTTAAATTTAAAACTAACTTTTACTCTAATTTATTTATACTGTTAGATTATAAAAGGTTGGGTCCAAAGCCTCATTTTATTATTAAAGAAAATCAAATAACGCTTTTAAATGGGTCGAGGGAGACCCATTATATAGGCCGAAGGCCTAGTGGGCTTGTAGCCCATTACATAGCCCGTAGGCCCAATTTATTGGCCCAATTGCCATTCTGTTAGATTATACTATTAGATTATAATTTTACATTGTTATAAGACATAATTATGATAACTTTTTATCTGTTAATACAATTTAGTTCATTAGAAGAATTAAAAATTAAAATTTAATAGAAAATTTATGTGTACTTTCGAACGTTTTACATAAAAAAACCTATTTTCTTGATTTGTCAATGGGAATAGTCTTAAACCTAATTTAACCACTTATATGAATTAAATTTTCAAAAAAATACATATATGGATGTAATCAGTATAAATTTTTTTTTCAAATTGGATCAAAATAATTTTTAATGAATAGTCACCTTAGTATTTTATTTTCCATGGTTAAAGGTAAATAGGGTAATTAAAAGGTAAAATTAATATTATAAAATTATAATATTACCCTATCACTTGTTCTAATATTATTATATGAGTTATTATCTACCATTAACGTACTTGGTCCAAAATTGTGACATTTGGAAGCCACTTGGGTGTGATTATGACATTTATTATTTTTAATTTCAAGAAAATGCAAATATGTCATAAATATATCTCTTCTTACTACAAAAATTTTAATATGGGGTAATGTAACTAATGTATTAGACTATGAATAGTAAAATGAAATAAAAAAATATTTCCTATAACATGGTAGTTTATTTCTACTTTTTATGAATTAAATAACTAAATTTAATTATGACACAAAGATGATTTCGTAAAAGATTTATTAAAGAAAGAATCAAATAAATGATAATAATAATATAAAAATAATTTTAATTTGAAATATTTGATTCCATATGTAATTATATTTTTGTATATTACATGTTATTATTGAGTTAATGTAGTTTTATTTAAAGAATTACGTTTTTATGATATTTTAAAAAAACCACGTAATGAATAGTGTCAAAATTGACATTTTTCATATTTTAAAATATAATATATTTAATTAAATGATATAAATTTTGTAAATATATAATATTATAAGAAAATGTTTATATAACAATAAAAATGTCATTAATTACCCTTCAATTTGATATTTGGAATGATTTTGTTATTATTTTAACCCTCTAAGTGTAAATTACTTGATAAAATGGTAAGAGTAAAAAGGGCTTAAAAAACAGATAAGGATTAAAATAATAATTAAATATATCTAATTTTCATTGGGTTATTATATTTCAACCCATAATCATACTGAATCTTAAATAAATGTGTTTGGATCTATTTGGAATCGAAATTGAATTAATATTAATTTAATACTTTTAATAATTCTGTGGGTGCGCCACCCCTCAATTATAGAAAGGCACTCATTCCACTATATTACTAAAACATAAAAATCATTTTTGGAGGAAAATATCTTATCTAACCCCTTACTATAATCCCTAACCACATTCTTAAAGCCTTATTTAAGGCATAACTCTATGTTTAGTGGTGTTAAGGTGTTCTTCAAGGGTGATCAACTGAAGAAGAGGTATTGTTTCCTTTAAATATCATTGTTATATATATTCTTCCAATTCATAAAAATATCTTCCAGCCATAATTAGAAAATAAATACAGTATTCTCAATATAATTATATCTTATTATGTTGATATAATCACCTGAATCCATCTCAATTTTCAACAAATAGGAATTAAATATTTCGTTCCAATGTACATTGGACTACCGCTTCACGAACCTATATAGTTCGTTTTTCATCAGAGTCTTTAATGACTAGATATAGTGATTTAATTAATGTTAATTTTTTATATTAATTACATATTAATAATTATAACATATCAATTATATCATTACTTTCCATGCACAAAAAAATTATAACGCCGTTCGTGCTTACGTGTGAATTATCACCTCTACGAAGCAATGCCATTCGTTTTTATTCACTACATCACCTATATGATATTTATAATCATATTTAAACTATTAATATGATATTATTGATTTTATTATCATTACTTAAAGATAAAACAATATTAACTTTCTTTCCATAACGATCAATAAAAAATGAAGACATTACTCATGTGAATGTAAGACTTACCATCTCCATGATTATAATTATTTTCATTTTTTTATATACATATTTAATGAATGGATTTAAAGATATAATCTACATATAAAATTAATTATTTTTTAATGAATATTATTATGGATAAGATGGAATTATGACCCTTGGGACTATTGACATCCTACTATGTTTGTTTTTGACTCAAGTACTAAATATCGACACAATGCCTGATGTGAACATAAATAATAAATAATTGTTAGGACGTGATAATAGTCATATAAAATGAATAATAAATTTCATAATGGTTCTCAAGAATGTAAATAATTAACCTAAGTTATTTATTCAGAGAAATAAATATTTTACGTGACATGTCAGACTTAAGGTAAGGGATTTCATCTCAATCTCCTTTCATTAATACGTTTCTTGATGATATGAACCTTTATGCTTTTATAAAGTATATATATATCCCCTTTGAATTTTTGTATCAATATTTTTGTTAATATTTTGTAAATTTTTTTACTTTCATATGTCATATAATTTAAATGTTCAATGTGGTATGAGAATATTAAACTAAAACATTGTTTTAAGTGTTTTAAAGATTTATTCTTATAAATAATTCTCAATCATGTCCATGTTTTCAAAATGATTTTATGGATTTATTTATCTAGACATAAATATTTTAAAATGTTAATTCTAAAATATTCTTTTAAAATTTTCAAAGTGGTATGTGACAATTTGATTAACAAATCTATTTTATCAATGTTTAAAATTTATTTTTTAATAGATTGGTTATCTTATGAATGTAAATGAAATTTTATGAGTGAAATGTTGAAAATTGAAAGATTATATGTGTTGATACTAATAAATTTAATGGATGGTCCTTATATAGAATATACAAAGGGTTGATTCCCATTATATCTCATTGGTGAGCCCAATACATCTTATACGAAGAATTGAGCCCCATTATAGCTCTACAATACATTGGGTATTCTAGAAGTAGAAGTCGACTATATGATTATTCAATTTATAAGGGAGATTTTAAGAGTTATATGGGGATGATTCCCCAAAGGAACATATAATATTTTCTACTCATGGTAATATGTTTTTATGAAAAAAAATTTATTGGGTTTTTATGTATTAACTGGACTAACTTTTTACTTTCATTATATCCTTTATTGAGCTTCTTTTCTCATCCCAAGTGTTAAAATGATTTTCATAGTTCTCAAGAATTGTAAAGAAAAAGAAGATTCCTTGATGAAATTAATGAAGATGTGTCTTGAAAAGAAATAATTTTATATTTTAAAAGGGTTTCCTTTAATGAAAAAATGGACAGGGAGTATAAGTGTCCACTTGTATTGTATGGGTTTACTACGTAAGAGTATTTTTGTCGTAATTCTCTAAAACTCTAAAATAAAAATGTCCTCTAATATAAATTTTAGTACAAAAACACTAGAATAAGATATGATTAAGGTTGGGTCATTATATATGAATTTTAAATCATTTAATATAATATTATTTATATTAAAATATCATTAATGTCAATTTTGATGATATTAATTACTTGAATTTTTCAAAAATATCATAACAACATGATATATTAAAAAAAATATCCCATCATTAACACGTCAATGTAATCTATAATATTATTGGATGACATTAATGATATCAAATTATATTTACACTACGGGAAAAATCAGTATTTGCAATGGGTTATTTGTGACCGGAAGAGATCCCGTCACAAATAACCCGTCCAAGAATCTATTTGCGACGGGGAAGGTAGCTCGTCGCAAATAACCAACTATTTGCGACAGGAGTTTCTCCTCTCGTCGCAAATAGTTTGGCACGGTTTGGCGCGCAAGCCGTGCAGGTGTATTTACGACGGGAGGTCGTCCCGTCGCAAAAAGATTGTCGGCAGGTATTATTTGCGACGGGCCCCATCGCAAATAACCTTTTAACCGCCGACTGTAATTAATGCGGGCGGGGGTAATTGCGACGGACCACATCGCAATTACTACCATTTGCGACGGGAAGCCCATCACTAATAATCCTGTCGCAACTAATCTAACCTATATATACCCCAATCCGTTTTTTTCACAAATCATTCAGATCTTGATTTCTCTCTCTCTTCATTCATAAGTTTTAAAGAGAAATTTTTTTATAGTTGATGTTTTTTATACGAAATCAATTGGAGGGCGTCAATATCTTCAGAATATCAAAGATTAAGGTATTTATATATTTTTTATGATTATTTTATTTTTTTATGTTAATTTTAATTGTTATTTATTAGTTCGAATTTAATTAGATTTTTATTGATTTTTATTTATATTTAGTTTTACTAAGAATTTGATATTGTTAGTTATAATTATAAATAATTAGTTATAATTAATATTAATTAGATATAATTAGGAACAAATATATATAATTAGGAATAATTAGATGTAATTAGGAATAAATAGTATTAATTAGGAATAAATAGTATTAATTACGAATAAACAGTATTAATTAGGAAAAAATAGTTTAAATTAGTAATAAATAGTATTAATTAGGAATAATTAGTATTAATTAGAAATAATTAGTATTAATTTAGAATAATTAGTATTAATTAGGAATAATTAGTATTAATTAGGAATAATTAGTATTAATTAGGAAGAATTAGTATTAATTAGGAATAATTAGTAGTAATTAGGAATAATTAGAAATAATTAGAAATAATTAGTAGTAATTAGGTATAATTAGTATTAATTAGGAATAATTAGTATTAATTAGGAATAATTAGTAGTAATTAGGAATAATTAGTAGTAATTAGGAATAAATAGTACTAATTTGGAATAATTAGTAATAATTAGGAATAATTAGTAATAATTAGGAATAAATAGTAATAATTATGAATAATTAGAAATAATTAGAAATAATTAGTAATAATTAGGATTAAATAGTAATAAATTGTATTAAATAGTGATAATTAGGATTAAATAGAAATAATTATGATTAAATAGTAATAATTAGGATTAAATAGTAATAATTAGGATTAAATAGTAATAATTAGGTATAATTGGGAATAATTAGAAATAATTAGCAATAATTAAGAGTAATTAGCAATAATTAGTAATAATTGGGAATAATTAGCAATAATTAGGAATAATTAGAAATAATTAGGAATAATTAGGAATAATTAGGAATAATTAGCAATAATTAGCAATAATTAGGAATAATTAGCAATAATTAAGAATAATTAACAGTAATTAGGAATAATTAGCAATAATTAGCAATAATTGGCAATAATTAGCAATAATTAGCAATAATTAGAAATAATTAGCAATAATTAGGAATAATTATAAATAATTAGGAATAATTAGGAATAATTAGCAATAATTAGGAATAATTAGAAATAATTAGGAATAATTAGTAATAATTTGATATAATTAGTAATAATTAGTAATAACTATAAATAATGAAGAATAATGAGGAATAATGAAGAATAATGAGGAATAATGAGGAATAATGAGTAATAATTAGGAATAATGAGTAATAATTAGTAATTATTAGTAATTATTAGGAATTATTAGTAATAATTAGTAATTATTAGTAATAATTAATAATAATTAGTAATAATTAGTTATAATTAGTAATAATTAGTTATAATTATGAATAATTAGTAATAATTAGCAATAATTGGGAATAATTAGCAATAATTAGCAATAATTAAGAATAATTAGCAATAATTAGCAATAATTATGAATAATTATGAATAATTAGGAATAATTAGGAACAATTAAGAATAATTGGCAATAATTAGGAATAATTAGAAATAATTAGGAATTATTAGAAATAATTAGCAATAATTAGCAATAATTAGCAATAATTATCAATAATTAGGAATAATTAGAAAAAATTAGGAAAAATTATAAAAAATTAGGAAAAATTAGGAATAATTAGAAATAATTTGTAATAATTAGAAATAATTACCAATAATTAGGAATAATTAGGAATAATTAGGTATAATTTCGAATAATTAGGAATAATTAGGAATAATTAGAAATAATTAGAAATAACTGGTAATAATTAGTAACAATTAGTAACAATTAGTAATAATTAGTAATAATTCATAATAATTAGTAATAATTTGTAATAATTAGTAACAATTAGTAATAATCAGTAATAATTATGAATAAATAGTAACAATTAGGAATAAATAGTAATAATTAGGAATAAAAAAAATAATTAGGAATAAATAGAAATAATTATGATTAAATAGCAATAATTAGGATTAAATAGAAATAATTAGGAATAATTAGCAATAATTGGAAATAATGCCCAATAATTAGGAATATTTAGCAATAATTAGGAATAATTAGCAATAATTAGGAATAATTAGCAATAATTAGGAATAATTAGCAATAATTAGGAATAATTACCAATAATTAGGTATAATTAGCAATAATTAGGTATAATTACCAATAATTAGGATTAAATAGTAATAATTAGGATTAAATAGTAATAATTAGGTATAATTAGCAATAATTAGGTATAATTAGGTATAATTAGGTATAATTACGTATAATTAGAAATAATTAGGTATAATTAACAATAATTAGCAATAATTAGTAATAATTAGCAATAATTAGCAATAATGAGCAATAATTAGCAATAATTAGCAATAATTAGAAATAATTAGCAATAATTAGAAATAATTAGGAATAATTAGAAATAATTAGCAATAATTAGCAATAATTAGTAATAATTAGCAATAATTAGCAATAATTATCAATAATTATCAATAATTAGAAATAATTAGGAATAATTAGCAATAATTAGGAATAATTAGGAATAATTAGTAATAATTAGCAATAATTAGAAATAATTGGGAACAATTAGCGAGAATTAGCGATAATTAAAAAAAATATCATTATCAATATTTAAGAAAAAAAATATTAATATTATTAAAATAATAAAATATTTATAAAATATTATAATTATCAATATTCACAACGGACTTTGCTCAATTCTTAACATCTTCAAATATTAAAGGGTCGCCAATTGTCAGGTCATGCTCAATAAAAATTTTGTGTCAGCCATGTCCAATATAAACTCTATAATTGTCCTTGCATGGTTGATCACCATGCAAGTTATGTTGCAATCAGACAAACCAAGTCATGCTCTTCTTATCTATAAGAATTATCTCAGATGAACCTTTACATAGACCATTCTACCTTTAAAATTTAAGGGAAAATTAATGATATCCCCTCAAAATTTTAAGAAAAAATGATCTCTGTAAAGTTTCATGTGAGATGATTCTTAGAGACGAGAGTATCATAACATTGTACGTCCTATTGCAACACTACTTTCAAGGTGATCAACCATGCAAGTAAAAATATAGAGTTTACATTGGACATGACTGACACAAACTTTTTATTGCGCATGACTTCACAATTAACGACCCTTTGAGTTTTGAACATGTTAAGAATAGAACAAAGTCTGTTGTGAATATTGATAATTTTATTATTTTATAAATTTATTATTATTTTAATATTATTAAAAATGTTTTTTCGTAAATATTGATAATATAATTTTTTAATTACTAATAATTAGTAAATGAAATCTTCTTGGATAAAGAAGGGAAAATTTGTAATTATCTCCACAACGATGATTACCAAATTTCCTTTCATTATTCAAGCAGTTTTCCTTTTGTTATATATTTCTAAGTATTGCTAAATTAGTAATAAATAGTAATAATTAGTAATAAATTGTAATAATTAGAAATAAATTGTAATAATTAGTAATAAATTATAATAATTAGTAACAATTAGTAATAATTTGTAATAATTTGTAATAATTAGCAGTAATTATAAATAATTAGGAATAATTAGAAATAATTAGGAATAATTAGGAATAATTAGGAATAATTAGCAATAATAAGTGTGAGAAAGATGTAATTAAATGAGTTGTTGGACAAAAGAGTAGCCGTCAATCCACTAGAAATTGGGTCGTCCTTAATTACTGATAATTATTAAGTAGTTGTAATTATTTGTCTTCTTTTTCATATAGTGTTTTTATAATTTAAAACTATTCAAAAATAGTGATGATTTTATATTTTTTGTAGAAAATATTGAACAAGGAATTCGACATCAGTCATTATTAGATGATCGAGCTTAGATAAATCAGTATAGAAATCCCAATGGTTCTGGTTTAAATCCTTTATATATTGAGGGTGTTGAAGCCTTCTTAGCATTTGCATCATCAAAACTAGAATATGTTTTTGAAGGCACAATTAAGTATCCTTGTAAAAAATTTGCTCTGAGAGCGTTTGACACATTTGAAAAGTTTGGAGGAAATTTCTTGCGGTTTGGTTTTCAACAAAATTATGTTTTTTGGTATCAAAACGGTGAACACAGTTCCAGAGAAGATCCTAATAACTTGATTCCGTATCCATCATGATTTCAGAATTTAGTACATGACGTTTCAGGTCCATCTATGTAACAAACTGAAACTCGCGATGATATTGATTTAACTCCTAAGTTGGCACCATCATAATTTTATGAGTTGTTGAGGTCTTCTGAGGATGCATTATATCCTGGTTGCAAGATAAGGAAATTAGAAGTGGTTGAAAAATTTATAGCTATTAAATCAGATAATTCAATGTGAAAAAACAATTTTGATATGATATTTTCTTTAGTTAAAACACTGTTACCTGAAGGAAATGTGTTGCCTGCAAATTACTATGAGAGAAAGAGGTTGATTCGTAATTTGAGCCTTAGTTATCAGAAGATTCATTCATGTCCAAATGATTGCATATTATATTCTAGCGAAAATGACTCATTGGATATTTGTCCCACATGTGGACAATCGAGGTATAAAGAAGCTCAACTAGGGAAGTCTAGATCGATTCCAATAAAACAGTTGAGACATTTTCCCCTTACACCCAGGTTGCAATGTTTATTTATGTCTCAGAACACAGCGTCAATGATGTCGTGGCACAAAAATAAGATTTCAACTGATAATAGCTTGAATCATCCATCTGATGGTGATTCATGGAAACATTTTGACCGTCTACATCCGTCTTTTTCAATAGAAGCCTGAAACGTACGATTGGGTCTTTCTACCGACGGTTTTTGTACGTTTGGTTCTTATGGTAGTAATTATTCATGTTTTCCTGTCTTTATAACTCCGTACAATTTGCCTCCATAGATGTTGATGAAGTAGCCTTATATATTTTTGGATTTATTAATCCCAGGACATCCGAAAAAGAATATTGATGTTTATTTGAAACCTTTGATTGATGAGTTAAATGAATTGTGGAGTGATAGTGTTAATACATATGATGTTTCTGCGAAACAAAATTTCATATTAAAAGCTACATTGATGTGGACGATTAGTGACTTTTCGGCATATGGTATGTTATCTGGTTAGAGTAAACATGGTATGAAATCATGTCCTTACTGTATGAAAGAAAACAAAGCCTTTCTGCTGGTCAATTGAAAAACAACTTTATATTTTGATTGTCACCATAGATTTCTTCCAACCGATCATCCTTTTGGGAGGAAGAAATCACATTTCAAAAAAGGTACAATTGAAAGGTATTAACCTCCAAAGATGATCTCAGGTACAGAGTTAAAATCAGTTGAATTTTCATTACCCCCCATCACATTTGAACCAACAGTAAACCAACAAAAAAAATCATGGATTTGGGAAAGAACATAATTGGATAAAATGGAGCATTTTATGGTATCTTCCGTATTGGTATGATTTTTTGGTCGGCCACTTGTTGGATGTTATGCATATTGTGAAATACTGTTTTGATAATTTATTTCATACAGTTTTGGATACACCATGTAAGACCAAAGATACTAAAAAAGCACGATTAGATCTTGCCCAAATTTGCAGGCAACCAGAATTTGAATTAATTGAAAATGTCAGATGACAGAGGTTAATGAATCCAAAAGAAGCTTATACACTATCCAAAGAGAGTCACTTATTATTTTTTCAGTGGATTGTAGATTTGAGACTTCCAGATGGCTATGCTTTCAATTTGGGAAGATGTGTTAAGAATGGTTATATTACTAGATTAAAAAGTCATAATTGTGATGTTATAATGGAAAGACTTATGATGATTGGATTCATAGGTTTTTTGAATTCTATGAATTGGGATTAGATAACAGACATATCAAATTTTTTCGAGACATTTGTGTAGCGAAAACAGACTACGATGCGCAAAGAAAACTAGCAGAAGATGTTCCTATAATTATATGTAAACTGGAAAAAATATTTCCACCAGCTTTCTTTGACTCAATGGAACATCTCATATTACATTTTCCACATGAAGCTAAATGTGGAGGTCCAGTACATTTTCGATGGATGCAACCATTCGAGAGATGCATGCATAAATTGAAGAAAAAAATACGTAACAAAGCATCAGTTGAAAGATCAATTGATGAAGCTTATTTGTAAGAGGAAATTTCTTTTTTCTGCTTTCATTATTTTGAATCTCAATATCCCTCAAAACAGAATCGCATGGGACAAAATGAGGGGAATGTTAATGAAAAAATGGACAATCAATTAACAGTTTTTAATCCACCATATCTTGGTTTCGGTGGTGTTCATGAACGATGGCTTTCAGATGATGAACATCATAGAGCTCATACATACGTTCTGCTCAACTATGAAGAAATGACATCATTTTTCATGTGAGTGCTTCTATCACATATTCTATAATTTATGTTACAATATTTAAACTCATTTTATTTGTAGGTTATATGATAATCATATCAAGAGACAACTTACACAAATTACAACAGGTTCTCATGAAGAACGTAGAATTTTTTTTTATCAATGGTTTCAAAAACTGGTACCACAAATTATTGATAGTTTAATATCAATTCTGTTTATTATTTATTATATTGATAATTTTTTTTAAAATTTCCAGGTGTCACAATATGCTGAGAAAATTGATAAGTGACTGTGTATATTGAGTAACCCACCATCCAAAATGAATAAATCTTAAAATGCATATGTGGTGAATGGTTTTTGATTTCATACACATGCATATGGGGAATAAAAAAACAATTAACAATGGAGTTTTCTTGAGAGGATCACATCATAGAGAAACTGAAGTTGAATTTTATGGAATTTTGGATGTAATTATTGAATTGTGTTATCTAGTACATAATTACATAACAATGCTTAAATGTCGGTGGTTGGATACTGAGAGAGGTTTGCATGTTCATCCGACTCATGGAATCATCGATATTAAATATAAATGTATTCTTGTAGTAAATGAACTATTTTTACTGGCTCAATAGGCACATAAAATTTATTATGAAAAGTACTATGCTACTTAAAGAGACTTGAGCGATTCATGGAGCATAATAAAAATGAAATCTCGGGAAAATCAGTTTACTCAAACTGAATGTGGTTCCACTGAAGTGGAAGGAATTGAAATTTTTCAAGAGACGGCTCTAAATGAATCTGATTCACAAAGAGACGTTAATACCGATGATGACACCCCACAATTAAGGATCGATGGTGATGAAGATGTTAATGACGTTACAAATGAATTTGAAATGACAAGAAATTCTGAAACTAAAACTCATATGGATATTGATGATGCTGAGGAGGAATATGAAGACATTGACACTGACAGCTATGGAGAAGAGGATGAAGATGAACATTGACAGAATTAAATGCTGGTTATAATCATAACTAATATATATCTATATATAATAGTTATTTTCAACTATCTGCTAATAATAATCATTTTTGTGTTTCAGATAGACTCTGATCTATTGTGTCAGTTAGAGGAATCCGAGCTACCTTTGGATGATGAGGATGTGGGATCAGCTGACCCTCATCCTACTGGTGGTTTAGGAGGTACACATAGGGGGCATGGTCTTACACAACTGATGATTCCTGACCTTATCCCTGAGCGAAGTCCATATCTTGGTTTCGATCCACACACACAAAGGTATGGTAACCTATATATTTTAGTTAGATTTCATTAATTTATTTATATATATGTATTAATTGTTTGATTATTTATTCCTTTTTCATAGTTTTGAGTTTGTAGCTATTAGATAGGGGAGTGCTATATTTCACAATTATTTTTCTCAGCCATGGATCACATGAGAACAGATTCCCATTGATGTGTGACGCGACATGTTCCAACATTGGGTGGTACATAAATAAATAATATTTATTTTGAATTTTTTTTAATTAATAACTTGATATTATAAATTATTTGTAGGGTTTATGGCATCCTATCGATGATAGCATGCGTGACGCTGTCCATGAGGCTTGGCATGTTTCTATGCGTGACCGTTTCTGCCGGTTTCTTCACAATTTGAGAAGGATAGCCATTAAGAAAGAAGGAGTGACATAATTTGATGAGTCATGTAGAGACCACCGACCAGAGTACATTTCATCTCACATTTGGGATTGATTATGTTTACACAGGTTGGGTGGTGGATTTTAGAGGAGATATTCAGTGGGACGACAGAACCGAGGGAGACAGGAGGTGACACATCAAACTGGTAGTCATACATTCAGTTTGCATAGGGAGCATCTGGTAGGTATATTTTTAAAATATTTCATATAACTTTAAATATAAATATTTTATTTTATATTTCTATAGGCATTCAAGAATCCCGATATTACGGAGTTCGATGTCTATCGAAGGATGTATAGTGATCCAGCTACTGGAGAGATTAGAGGTGATCGCCAGCGTCAGATTGTGGTTAATATTATTTTTTCATTTTAACAATTAACTACATATAATATCTTGACAATTTTAATTTTAAATTGGAATTGAAGGAGCCATATGATGCTGCGACCTCTCAGACACAGGCTAAGGGTTAGGATGAGATGGCTGATCAGACCTGTGCTCACCATTTCGATGAGGTGGCATGGATGCAGGCGACTCAGTATGGCTTTGAGAAGGGCATAGTAGTTGGAATCAGATCTCATTTGACTCCTGTTACTTATTATGGTATTGCTGCGATGTTGGCGTCCAGATCGAGAGGAGCTCGTGTAGAGGTATCGTCTTCTGTCTCAGAGTATCAGGAGTAGTTGCGAGCTCAGGCTGAGCATATAGAGACTTTGCAGAAGCATCAAAAAGTGATGTGTCGGTGGCAGCAGCAGCAGGAGCAGCATTATGAGGAGCAGATGCGTCGATGGTAGTAGCAGCATCATGAGAAGATGGAGTACATGCGTCGTCTGACTCGTAGTTTAGGGATGGAGTTTCCTCCACCAGCTCCTTCGACTCCTCCACCTCCTCCAGAAGACGAACCCTTAGTGATTTTATATGTTACAAACATTTTAATTTAACATTGTAATATGAATTATTTACATTTTCTATATTTTATATCAGTAAAAATATTAAATAATTTAATTTTTATAATTTTATTATATTTATTTGTCAATATGGAGAATTTTAATATTTTTTATTTTTTTATTGTTTTAATAATAGTAATATTATTTTTTCATTAATCGTAATTTTATAAAATTTTATTTATTTTAAAATTAATTTATTATTTGCGACGGGACCTTTTGCGATGGGGTCCCGTTGCAAATAGTGTAACTAAATATTTTTAAAAACATATTTTCGATGGTACTACTTGATCGTCACAAATAATTTGTTGCGACAGACCCATCAGAGAAAGTGTTATATAAATATTTTTTGTGATGGGATGAGAGCCCGTCACAAATAGTTTTTGCGAAGGGCCCATTGCGAAAACGTTTACGTATATATAATACATATAATCGGAATCTTATTTGCGACAGTGCTGTTTCCCATTGCAAATAAATTTTTTTTGCAATGGGCCCATTGCAAATACTTGTATTTGCGACCACGTTTTCTACAACGGGCTATTTTCGATAGGGCCTCGTCGCTAAATCCTGTTTGCGATGGGATCCCATCGCAAAGAGGCCATCGCAATGACCAATAATTCTAGTAGTGTTATTTTAATATTTTTAATATCATTTTTTTGATATTTGCTTTAATAAAACAATTACTGCTTCATCATTGTGGAATCTGGAAAGTTAATTATTTATGTCCAAAAAATTAAAAACATTAACTGGATTAGCATAAAAATTTTATCTTTCCAAATACAATTTAAAGTTTAATATATCTATTAAGAAAATGTTTCCTTATAAATTTTCTAATTATATTATGTTTTGGAAATCACAATCCCATTTTCTTTAATTTTATTTTTTTCTTACCTTATATAATAATTTTTTTCTAAATATATGAAGCTCTGATTATAATCAGAATCATGTTCTCTAATCTATTCTATGTTATTTTCTAGATAAGTATAAAAACATTTCGTAAAACCAAATAAAAATAGAATAAATAATAATTGGATAGATACTTGTAATCAGATTCACAGTTTCTCAAATTCAATTCTCTCAAAATTTTGAATCGGATTCTCATAGTTTCTCAATTCCAATTCACTTAAAATTTGGAATATAATTCCCACAGTTTCTCAATTCTGATTCACCCAAATTTTCAAATCTGATTCATAGATATTCTCAATCTTGATTCACTCATATTTTTTAATCCTATTCACATAGTTTCACAATTCCTATTTGTACAGAACTTTGAATTTGATTCATAGAATTTCTCAAATATGATTCTCACACTTTATCAAATCTAATTATCACATTATCAAATCTAGTTTTGTTTTTTTAAGAATCTAATGTTTTATATTTTTCAAAGTTTACTAGTTACCATATATCTTTATTGTTATTATACATATAATTGTATTCTAACATATTTTCATGTCCGGTTACAAAATAATATTTCTCATGATTTTTTTCTTTTTCTAAAATGATGTCATCTAATCTATAATTTTATGACCATCGTAAGGGCCAACTGTACTGGTCCCTATGAAATTTTAGTAAAAATATAACTATTGGAGACTATGTTGACTATTTCATTCCAAGACTATAAATACATGTTCACTTATTTATTTGGAAAATTCTAGTTCGACAATTGTGTGTATGTCTACATGTGTAAAAATTTTCTCGTGATACTAGAGTGTGAATTGATTATTCTCTATTACTTTAGTAGATAGTATCAACATTAAATAAACCTTTTTAGGGTTTCCATTTAGTATTTATTTTGTGCATCCAATTCAGTAATCGAGGGATTCCATGATAAAGGAAGGCAGAGTTTTTGATTACCTTCATAATAAAGGGATTGTGGGGATAAAAAGATAGAAGTTGCATCCAATATTTAGTGGATTGAGGGATTATCCTAAAGTGGGTGAGACTGAATTTTGGGAAAGTATAAATCAAGTAAATTTTAACCAATTTCATTGGATACCCTTATATTTGGGTTAAAAAATTTCATTTCATTTTCACTAGTTTTATTACATGTTATTTGATTCCACTAAAATTTTTTATTAATAAAAAGTGTTAATTATTGTAAATTTTCTATTTGTATAAAATCTGATTTAAGATTAAATATACTTTATGGTAGAATATTATATAATTAAAACTATATTTCAATTTTATTACAGTAATTATCTTTATCAGAACCAAGGTATTTTTTATTAACCTTATAAAAGAGGATTTTGTGAATCCAATTTGTTATAACTTTGTTAAACAATGTTTTTTATAAGCTTAAAAACAAATGTTTTTAAACATACAATCCCCCCTCTTGTAATTGTGAAATCTTCATACATATTTCATTCCAAAAATAGGTATCAGAGTAGGTTTCCAAAACTCATATATATGATTACATTAATTTTTCATGTTTGTTATATTCTATTTATAAATTTTTTGTTTATAAATATTTTTCTACACTAACTTGTGTCGTGGAAAAATTATTATTGTGTTATACTAAAGGCTTCAGGTTTTAATTTCAGATCAATTGAAAATATTAATCCTATAAGACCACCTATTTTATATGGTAATGAGTTTGAATAATGGAGAGACAAAATGAATATGTTTGTTACTAATACTGGTGTTGAAATTTTTTTAATTCTTACTAGAGATTACAAAATCCTGGATAAAGAAGTTAGACTTTTTACAAATCAAGAGAGATAGTAATATCAACATTACTATAAGGTATGCAATACTTTATTTTTTTCAATGACTAGAATTATATACTAATAGATATCATGTTGTTAAAAAGCAAATATAATTTAGGGGAAACTTTAGATTACTAATTTTGGTACATTTAAATCCATTGAGACAATAAGAGACATGCTTATATCAGACTATCATTCTTTTGTTTTTCCATGTGGAGAACTTGTAAATAAAGATCAATAAAGGTTTATGAATATTGAAAATAAATTACGATCCATGGGATAAGAGGCTTAAAAGATGACATTATTATGGAAAATATTATAGATATCATTCTTATTGAATGGGATTCAACAAGAATAGAAATTAATGAATCAATAAAAGTTAAAAATGCTACTCTTAATGATTTATCTGGAACTCTTCTAAAATATGAGAACAGATTGAAGTGAGGTGCTGAAAAATGAAATAAAAATAACAGAATTGTTTATTTTACTACAACATTAAATTAGATGAAATCCAAGAAACCTTAGAAAATAGTGAATTCAACAAAGAAGAAAGTCTTGGTTCAGTCAGATTCAACTGAATCTGAGCATTCCAAGAATGAGTAATCCAATCTTGCTCGATGGACGAACATGATTTTTGGAATGACGAATTTTCAAAACAGATATAAAAAAAGATAAAAATTACAAGAAATATTTTAAAGCTTCATGATATGAATTCATGAACGAAGGACACATCAAACGTAGTTGTCCAAAACTTAAAAGAAATAATGGAAAATACATGCATTCTGAGAGGAATCAAAATAATTTACTACAAGCATAAATCAAATAATGTTCTTAAAGGAAAATGATTCATGGATTGTTTGATGGGTATATTCATCTAATGAATCCTAATATAATTAGAATTCCACATATAAGAAAATTATAATTACAGATAGAATAACTTTCTAGAATCAATGTTTCATCTAAAAGGTGTAAACCATTAAATCCTTAACCAATATTTCTTTAGATTTTAATTATCTTTGTGAAGAAAATTATAATTCTTTTAATGAAGAATCTTCCTCAGTAGAAGATAATTATTTACCTTAATTTATTTAATTTTATATATTTTCTAAGTTACATGAAAAATGAGAAATTGCAAATTAAAAAGAATCTTGATAAGAAAAATGATAGAATCAATTTTTTGACAAAATAAGTTTTATATATTTCTAAAGATATTGATTAAATTTTTTTAAAATCAATTATATTTCTAAAAACCTTGAAAATTTTAATTCTAGATAGGATAAAATTTCTACGGTTATTGAAAATTAGTTTCTGAGAAAAATGTTTTAGAGATAAAACCCAATTCTAAAACAAATACTTAGGAGGATAAAAATTTAGTCACTAGACTAAAATATGAAATAATTTATGTTAAGAAACTCTTATCAAACTTGAAACAAGGTAATTTTTTTTGATAAGATTTACTCACTAATTCACCCTCTAAATAATAGTTCTAGAATGGGTTACTCTAATGCAAAGCCAATTTTTTGAAATAACTACTTTGTTCCAAAAAGTTCCCTATTCTGCACTAAGTGTCAAAGTGCTGGACATGGGAAAATATTATTCTTTAAAAAAAATCACATCCTTATGATTTAATAAATCTTGTTTCTTCCAAAATAATGTGGATTCCTAATATTTTAATTTCTATCATTTCCAGATCCGTGAAATTTTTGATTCTAAAAATCTAATTGTTTTGTCTTCAAGAAAAAAAGAAAGTACTAACAACGATATATGGTACATTGATAGTGGATGTTCCCAGTATATGACTGGTAAAAAATAATTATTTGAAAAGATTATTGAAATGAAATTTAGATTGGTTACCTTTGGAGATAATATTCAAGTAAAAATCATTGGTATAGGTAACATTGTTCTTCCTGGAAAATCCATGATTTCAAATGTATTATTTATTAAGGGTCTAAGAACCACCTTATAAGAATAAGTTATGTGATCAAGGTTAACTTGTAAATTTTAGGAATGATAAATGTATAGTACATTTTTCAAAGTATAAATTCATTCATTCTTCCCCTCATCATGAGAATATTTAGACACTTAACTTAAAAGGCCTTATGATCTAAGACTTACCTTTCCTGAGTGCAGTGTAAGATCAATCTTGGTTATGGAATAGAAGTTTAGGACACTGTAACCTTAAGAAATATAAAAAAATGACTATAAAATGACTTTTTAAGGATTTTCTAGATCTTATTTTTGATTCTATTTTTATCCTTATCAATATGGAAAGAAACATAAGTCAATCCTTAAATCTATTAGTTAAGTATCAACACTTGATGTGTTACAGCTAGTGCACATGGACATGTTTGGTCTAATAAAAACTGGAAGTATTGGAAAAAAATACTATGTATTTTTTCTAGTTGATGATTACACTTGATTTATATGGGTTTATTTTCTCATAAAGAAATATGAATCCTTTTATTAAACTTTTATAGCTGAAGTTAAAAATTTGAAAAAACTACCATTGACAACTATTCATAGAAATCAAAGTATAGAATTTAAAAACTATGTTTTTGAAATTTTTTGTAGCAAGAAAGGAATTACTCATAACTTGTCACCTCCAAGAACCCCTCAACAAAATGGTGGTTCTGAAAGAATAAAAAACATTCTTCAAGAGATAACAAGAACCATGTTTAGTGAAAAATCAAATACTATGTGATAACACTAGTTTCGTAGCCCTAATAAAACACCTTGCAAATCACTCAAATGAAAAGCACATCGATATTAGGCATCACTTTTATAGGGATCACACACATGAAGGAGATATTATTTTAAAATTCATTATAATCTCAGAAAAAATTGATTATATTTTTACAAAACCATTACCATCTATTATATTTGAATAAATTAAACACATGTTTCGAACGATAAATTTAAGGAAATAATTAATTTAAACTTTTTGTTTAAATTACATCCTTAAATTAAGTTACATATTTTTATAGGGGGGTTATATTTAAAATTTCCATTCAATTGTTTTGGATAATTTCAAAAAAATCAGATCCTATCGAAATTTTCAAAACCAATCATTTTTACCAAATAGAATTTTTAGAATGTTTTTTATTTCTTTTTATAATCATGCTTTTGGATTTAAAACTTCTAAGAAGAATTTATATCCCACACTAATAAATCTTATGAAAAATCAAAAAGGTACAACTTATATCAAATTTTTTATTAAATTCAATTATTTATGATGTTTTTTTTTCAAAATCATCATTTCATTAAAAAAAATTGTCTTCTTAAAATTGTTTTGTTTTCTTAAAACTGTTTTGTTTTTGTAAAATTTATTGTTTTATTAAAATAATTTCCTTTTTCCTAAAACTATATTATTTTTTTAAACCCTCAAAAATTCAGAACTTATAAAATCTTCTTCAACTTAATATCAACCATTAGATCATATCTTTATATTTTCAACCATCAGATTAATCTTGGAAGCCGAATCCTCACCTCACTGCCAATATATAGAATGAGACCGCCCATTTCCCACATTGATCTACACTAGTTTTTATCTGAGACGATGTAAGCCTTCATAACCCTCAGACTAATTTCATCCCATTTCCTTACATCTAAATGTATTAGTTGGTATCTTTTCATCATTTAATGTCATCATCAAAGGAATTAAAATATTGGTTTATTTTTTGAGAAAGGTTAGTTGATCAAGCATTGTCTCTAAAGTATTATTCCTCATTAAGTGATATCATAATGATTCAAGGATAGAAACATATTTCTATTATGAAAAAAGGGAGATTAGGATCCATTCAATCATGAACTGGTTATTGATATTTTGGAATCTGTTGAGTTATTTATAGAGGGAGGAAAAGATGAGGTATAGTTTAAATGTTATAAAAAATATCACTCACTTTCCTTCAAGAAAGTAAATAATACCCTTAAAATACCCTTTGAAATAGAAGCTTTATACCATTCTAAAAACTACATAAATAAATAGGTTATTTTAATAAAGAAAAATAAATATAACCTTTAACACCCCAAGCTTCCACGGTACGTTTCTCTTTAAATAATACAATAGCGTGTGTTGTACGCAACTTCGAGTTCTAACACACCACAACCAATCAAACTAGACATTATGTATAGTAATACCTACCTTTTGAAATTTTGTAAATTTTATCGTTCCAAATGGACTTCATTTTTTGATTCAGAGTATGGAAATTAGCTTAGGGTGAATTTTTGGTATTTTTTTGAAAACTTACAATTTTTGATGAATAGTGAAAAGCCCTGAGTTATAGTTTAAAATTTAATTTTTATTTAAATAATTATTTAATTTAATTTATTATATATTTTAGGTAAAAATAGAGACATAATAACTATATAAGTTCAATGTAATTCATTGGAGTCAGTTTATTATAATTTTAGATATATAAAAATTTTATTGAACTTTTTACCGTATTTCTACCCCTCCTCCTAGGAGCATTTGCAAATTTACATAAAACGCAATTTTACCACTTCTCTGAGTTGAATTTAAAAAATATGAGACACATAGTTGATATCAGTAAGTAAAATGTGGTTCAATTAGATGGAAATAATTTTTTGGTGAACAGTAACTTTGGACTTTTATTTACCATGGTTAAAAGAAAATAGGGTAATTAAAGGTAAAAATGATATTATTATTACCCTGACACATGTACTAATTCTATTGGATAAGTTTAATTCAAAAAAAACAACATTGGGAATAAAATAGGATCCTTTAGGCCCAATTCTATTAGATTAGGACATTTATTATTATTTAATTCAAAGAAGAGTTAAAAGTGTTAAATACAATGTTTAATAACTAGACCATTTTTAATATAGGGATAAACATAAGATAAATTCAACTATAAATATTCATTAGAAATCTAAAAATATTTCTTACATAATGATATTTTATTTATATTTTTTAGACATTAAATAAATTAATTTATTTATAACACAATGATGATGTAGTAATTACCTAATTAATTAAATATTGAAATATTTGATATTATAAATATCCAAATAAATGTAATTTGAGACTTTTTTGAATTACACAAATTTTATAGGTTAATATGTGTAACACCCCATGTAAATAAAGAATATAACATTTTCATATTTATCCATATTTGTGAATAAAATATTAATATGACTTTAAAGGGCACGCTATGCTCGATGGCGTACCCAACACGCAACAACGAGTTTCTTGGGAATCTTACGTTGCACTCTAATAATAAAATGATATTATTTTAAATGGTAGTTAACATGTAGCTGTTGTATTGGCAGGAATGGATAGAAATAACTAAAATATGATTATATATGTTTTTAAATGTTTTTACATTTATCTAATAAAAGATAAAGGCTTAAAATACGGAAAGAATTCAATTTTAGGCATATATGCCCTAGTTTTCACTAAAGGTTCACTTATCGCCTTTTGATGGCGAACCGTCATTAAATATAGTTTTTTTTCAATCTTATACATTTTATTGGACCAAATAAAACTCTTATTTAGAATCGGGACATCAAAATTTACTTTGTGTAAATTTTTGGTATCTTTCAGATAAAGTTCATTTTTTTAATGAATAGTGTAAAATGTTGTATTTTAATTCAAAACCACTTTTTAATCTAATTTATTTATATTATTAGATTATTCTTTTAATTGGTTTTAAAGTGAAATTAGAATATATTTTTACCATTAAATCCAATAGTGGTCTTTGGAATTAATTTCACTTTGAAATCGGACTTAAACTAGTGTCAATATTTTGATACTTATTGTTTCATAAAAACACGCTATTTGTCATGACAGCGGGAATTAATTATTAAATTAATTAATGTGACTTATATGTTTTGAATTTTGTAATATATACTTCATTTTTTAATTTGGAATATCAAATATAGCTTAGGGTTAATTTTTGGTAATTTTCTGAAAAACTTCAATTTTTGATGAATAGTGAAACCACTAAGTAGTACTTATAAAAACCGATTTTCCTTTTAAATGAAATTTTGCCACCTTTGTGTTTTGAATTTCAAAAATCCGACATACATGGTTGTCATTAAGAAGTAAAATGTGGTTCAATGGGATTAAAATAATTTTTTGGTGAATAGTAACTTATTAAGTTTTTAATCGCGATTAGAGGTAATTAGTGTAGTTTAAGGTAAAAATAATGTTTTAATAATATGAAATGAACTTGACACATGTCCTAACCTCATTGGATGTGTCATAGACGACCACGAAAATCCATGGGTCAACTTGGGGACCCCATGGAGCCACTTTGGTTGGAAAATGACATAAATAACTTTTTATTTAATGTTAAAGTAAAAATGACACACACATGAGATGTTTTACTAAAACAATTTTTACATGGGGTTATACAAGTCATATTTTTGACTATAAATTTTCATTGGAAATCTAAAACGATTTCCTACATCATAGTATTTTTTTTATAATTTTTAGACATTAAAAAAATTAAATTATTTATGACATCATGATGATGCAGCAATGACCTCATTATTTAATGATTTAAATAAAATGGAAAGATAATGTAATATATAAGACCTACACATGTCCAAAACCTATTGGATGAGTGTATTTTTAACCCTTATCACCTTATCCTAGAAATAAATCAATGTGGGACCTCTTAAATCAGAATACCATTTTGAAATAAAGTGACTTTTCTTCACTTTCCAGGAGTGCCCCTCCTCTCCTCTTATAAAAGGCCCCCACCTCTACCTCCTTACCCACACTCCCAAAGCCTTTGGCTCGGCCAAAACCTGCCCATTTTGGATCTCCACATCCCTCTATTACTCCTTGAAGCCTCACTTTGGGCAGAAGTCTTTCCAAGGAAGCCTTTGAGCTCAAACCAAGGGGAGTTACCCGATTTTAAGGTAATGTCTTCTTTTGAGTCCTTTTGTTTTATTTTGCTCCTCCAACCCCGTAAAATCTTTTTATTCTTTTCTTTTGTAACAAATCCAGTATTCTAAATATACTAGGATGTTGATATAAGAAGTATTCGAGCTACACTTACACACACCTACATCTAATGGTTAAAGAACATACTGTTTCCGTGGATGGCGAATTTCTGCCTCCCGAAACGATGATTGTTCAAAATTATTTTAACACCTTCAAAGGTGGCCATTAAGATGTAACTATATATGATATATAATATGTTTATGTTTTACTTAAGCTTATTTATTTTTCATTTTTGTCTTACCTTTATGGCTTCCATTATGGGTATACGCGATATCTTCATTTTAGGAAGTGCGGACTACGACCCCCTCAAAGTGATGTGATTCGTTAATGCCATACGTGGGACGTATAAAGGATGGATTTAATGTTATTATATATGATTTTATACTGGAATTATTATATACCTCTATATCATTATTATTTCTTTCCATTAAAGTATGAGATAGAAATGAAAGTAGCATTCATGCGTACGTACGGCTTACCGTCTCCATGAACGGTGCATTTCATTTCATATCCCCAAATGTAATGTACTATTATAAGTACATGTATATAATGGATATATATGATGAATGATACATCTAAATGATGAATATAATTCTGGAATTAAAATATACATACCTCTCATTTAGTTTTAATTCCATTAATATGACAAAGAAATGAAAGTAGCGTTCATGCGTACATACGGCTTACCGTCTCCATGAACGGTGCATTTCATTTCTTACATCTAAATGATTATGTGATATTATAAATACATGTATATTCTAGATATATATGATATATATGATATCAAAATCAGGAATGTCATTCTGGATATAAAGAACCTTTGACCACACGAACAACATGTAATTGTAAGAAGTCCACTTTCGACTTAAGAACCAAATATCGACAAAACAAACATTATTAACTTAAATGATTAAATAATGTTTATAACATGGAAATAAGTGATATAAAAGGAATAATGAACTTGAAAAAGGTTCTTAAGAAAATATAAATTAACTCAAGTTTATTATTCAAGACGTTAAAGAACGATCGAGTCAAGTCGGACCCGAGGTAAGGGATCTTACTCCTCTCTTTCTTTTTAAAGTACACTCTTTTATGTCATTCCTTTTAATGCTCATATTTCTTTTTATTGAGATATTCTTTTATATTACTCTTACTGTAATTTTTATGTTCATATGATGAGAGACCCTATTCTCTCTCATCAATCCATTTTGGAAGTTTTGAGTGGTGTCGTTAGGCTGCCGAATTTTCGTAAGAGATCCAACCTCTCTCATTCTTTTTAAGTACTCTCCTTTATGTCACTTCTTTTAAGATCTACTTTTTTATGTTGGGGGATGTTATTTTATATTCCTATTTCTATAAACTTTATGATAATATGATGAGATACCCTATTTTATCTCATCAATCCATTTTTGTATGTTTTATGTGGCGCCGTTAGGCTGTCGAGTTTTCGTAAGGGATTTTTCATCTCACTTTTATTCCCGTGAGATTTATGCTACATTTGCCACAATTTCATTTGAGTGGTGTACGTAATGCCCATTATTCTACTCTTTTTGTAATATACTTTCGTTTTATGAGTATTTACATCAATGATGTATTGTCCTTTTTTCATGGGGTGTATGTTTTGAAAGATACCCAAGTCGGTAAGGGAACCTTTCACCCTCCTCTTTTTAAAAGACTTCTTTTGTTGGGTCTTTTAATTTACATATTGTTATGTTGGGATATTTTCTCATATATCCTTATTGATGTAACTTTTATGTCCAAGTGATGAGATACACTTTTTATCTCTCATCAACTCATTTTGATGTGACGCCGTTAGGCTGTCAAGGGAACTTCTTAACCCAATTTCGATTTCTTTGGGTTCAACATGTAGTTATTGAATATGTCATCCTTTGAATATGTGTGAATGACCTTTGATTATTTTACACTTAATATCCACTTATATTTGGTGTATTCATTTGTAACACATAATTATGTAATTGATTTATCCTTAAACCAAGGATACAGTCTTTGTATAGGACTACGTCTCAATCTCCTTTCATTGAGGCATATTTCGTTTTATACACAACTTTCTTTTATACGGTGTATAAACCCCTTTGACTTTTACTTTTCTACAAAAGGAATCTTTTTATACGAAGCGTTTTACTAAACGACAAAAAGGAATGTTTCTTTAAACGTACGCAGTGACAATGACCTTTTCCGCCGCCGCGAGTATTATTTAGTCTTTGGCTTCCTCAACAATCCGTGATGTTTTTAAAATGAAATAAATACCATATACTCTTTTATGTATTTTGGTATTGAAAATGGTTTTTTATAATGTATTTGTTATGTCAATATATTTGAGTGATATATTATGATCAAAGTGTGGAAATGTTTTCTTTCCATTATATTTGTTTTAAGTCTTATGATTTTATTATGGTACTTGGACATTTAACGGGTGGTTACGTGATAAACCATATGACGGGTGGTGCCGTGAATACCAGGACAGGTGGTTACGTTATAACCTCCAATGAATTGGGTATGGAAGTTGGTCGTATGGCTATTCCATTAAGTATGTATGGAAATTGGCCGTATGGATATTCCATTAAGTGATATGTGTGGAAGTAGACCGTATGGTTATTCCACTTAAGTATGTTTATGTCCCAAGTTACCTTTATATATGTTACTTGTTCTTTATATGGGTTTTATGGTAATCCTTTGGTTACAAAAAGGTAAGTAATGATACTTTTTTTTTCAGTGAAGAGTTTTTACTACTTCATGAAGGTGAAAAGTATTACTTTGATAAAGTATACATGGTTTACTTGTTGTTTTGAAAAACTAACAGTTTTCATTCTTTGTGTATCCCTTACTGAGCTTTTTATGCTCATCCCAAGTTTTTGAAATGTTTTTCAGAGGACTTAGCGTGGAATAGGGTCAAGGATGGGATCAAGGGAAAGTCATGCTACCTAAAACATGGAACTATACATGTTTCTTTTTAAGAGTTTTTATTTTATGGAAATTTAGTAGAGGCGACTACTTTGTAATCTTTTGAGATGTAATAGTTATATCCTAACTCTATAAAACTCTAAAACTGAAAAGATCCTCAATGTGAATGACTCATTTAATTCAATATTAAGTAAGGTTTAAGGTTGGGGCCTTATAATATGTAATTTTAGGGTTGGTTAGATGAATTGTTTTCAAATTAATGATGTTGTTAGGAATTTAGAAAAAACAAAATAATAAATAGTGCCAAAATTGACATAAAAGAGTTTTTTGAAAACAAATTATATTATTAATTGATATTATATTCCTAAAAATCTTAGATTTGGCCAAAAGAATTATATAATGATAGGTGTATCATTAATGAACAACTTGGGGTTCTCTTGGAAGATTATAGTATTTTTATTATCCATATAATTTAAAAATACAAAGAGACATGGTAAATGTCAAACTATTTTACTAAGAGTTAAATCTAAAAGATAAAGTTAATATAGTGACCCAAACCGGTCTAAAACCTATTGGTTGAGTGGTTTTAGTCCCATACCCACCTTATGATTTAAATTATTCATTTATCAGCCATTAGAAAACAGAAATTATTTTATTAAAAAATAATATTTCGAGCTTTTCCTAAGGTTCCCCTCACCCCTCTTATAAAAGGGCACTCCCCCTACTCTCTAATTGACACCTTCAAAGCCATTTGGATGGTCCAAAACCTGAAAAAATACCATCTAAACTGCCATCCATTAATCCTAGGGGCCTTCCTTTAGTCATAAAGCCAACCTATGGAGCCCTTTTGAACAAATAAAAAGGAAGAACCCACAGAAGAGGTAAATATTTCATCACCCCTTTCAAGTTCCTTTTTTCTTCCACTTCCTCTTTATTTGTTGTTTCCATTCTAAAATAATGACTCTAGTATCATCTATATACTATGATGTTATTATAAATATGGTACAACCATGTTCATTATTCTATCCATCCTTTGAATGACATGTCACCATACGTTTGTACGTACGGCTTACCGTCTCCATGTTGTGGTGTAATTGTTATTCAATACATTATTAGTGGGATGGGTATAACAATGATGTGTAATTGATGTAAATAATAAATATAACATGATAATGTTTCTGTATATATGATATACCATCCAATTATATATTATTTTAAAATCAAAAGAACAATATTGTCGCTCGTGCGTACGTACGAATTACCGTCTCCACGAACATGATAAGATTTATTCCCCATCATATCCATTCAAGACTAATTTTCATTAGATGATTAAAAATAATGTTTAAAGACATAATATAATTCTGAATGTGAATATGATACATCCTATCCATAACAAACATTACTTATGTAACAAAGCATATAAAGGAAAATGAATCAGTTAACACCCAAAATGATGATAATACTAAGATATTTTTAACAAAGCAATGTTAAAAGATCATATATAATATTATATTAATGTATATGATTCTTGTATAATTTAATAACAATTATTTCACCACTATATATGAGGTTAACCAACCCTCGACCAAGGAAAAGTACAAGGTAAGGGTTAATTTTACGATCTCTTTATTATACCAGGTTGTTTTTACGTAACTATCTACTAGGACCTATTTATCATCCTCATCCATGTTTCTTAAAAATGCTTTTCAAAACATTTTTACAATCTACTATAATATGGGTTGAATTCATTTATACCCTAATTTGAATTTTTATAAAATGTTTTGAAAGGATTCTTTCTTTCGTCATCCAAATAAGGTACTTTATGACCTTTTCGACAAAATTAAGGTAAGAATGTTCTTTTAACTTATACGGTGGGTGCAGCTATATTCGGCTGTTATAACATTGTAGAAGCTTCCCTTATAAGCTTATAAGAATATTGTCAAAATAAATGTTCTCTTTATAATTATGTAATTTCAAAATAGAAAGATATATTTCCCTAAAAAGATTTTGATTTCATCTATGTAAACATCCTTTGATGGATTTTAATCTTATTTGAAGTTCATTTATTATGATACAAAACTTCTATATTGTCATAAAGGTTTTGTTTTATGTTTCACTGTGGATGTGTTATTTTTATACCATTCATGGTTTATGGATAAAGTATTGGCATTTCGTATGCTAATTTTAATACGAATGTTTATGTTTTGTTTAAAACTTTTCTTATGAGGAATGCATTGGACTTAGTAAGTGATGGGTGGAGCCCGGTATAGCTCCTCGATGCATTGATAGTTCTAATGAGACAAACTAGTGACTTGGAATAAGGCCTTGAAAAAATATTATTCGTAGTATTGGAACAAGGCCTTGACTATGTGGTTATAAAAGTCTGGCATTATGACTTCCATCATTATAAAAGTGGCTATTGATATTGCATGTGATTATTCAACTAGTAGAATATCCATGTGAGTAAGTAAATGGAATTATTTTGATTTATATTGTACATATTATGATGAATTTTATGTTGGAAAGACTTTTGTTTTAGTTTTATAAATTACCTTAAATGTTTATTCTTATTTATGAAAGTTTCTGCTATATTGTTATCCTTACTGAGCATTTGAGCTCACCCCTTTCTATGTTTTATTTTTAATAGGATTTGAAGAAGTATATTATGACTGACCTGTAGGGATAGTCTATGGGATATCGTTTTTTCCATGGAAACAATGTTGTTGTTGTTTTCCATTTTATGATGTAATGTAAACCTCATGAATGTATCTTGTACATCCAAGGCTACTAAACTAATCGGTATTTTGAGACATGATCTTTTGTGATCATGAAAATGTTATTTAATAATTCGCCCACTCTAGGTAACTAGGGTTGGGGAATTACAGTTGGTATCAGATGAAGTTTAGTACAAAAATTTCAAACTAGATTTAGATAAAATCTACTTAGAGCACTTATCCCTAAGATAGAATTTGAGGATTCATATAGAAGAACTTCCTAGAAATTTGGTATTGTAAAGATTTTGTGAGTTTTACAAGAAATAAATCCTTGTCTAGATACGAACAGGTAAAAGAATCTCTGGCACAGATGTACCTAGGGGTAAAACCTGAAAACACCACTTTGAGCTAGACTCGAACGGGAACTGGTGCACGAAAATGGGCCTTGCTACACTCTTGGTTACGAAACTTTTGGGGAATATGCTTAGGATAATTATCATTTTCATTACAAACCATTTTGAAGGGTTTATGAGTAGATAATTATTCAAGGAAAACATTTTTTATGACTATGGATTATATCCATAAGGTTTTCAATTTGTGTTAAGTATTTTACAAGTTTGGAAGTATGTATTTCGATTCATAAACTATTCTATTTTATGCCATTGTTTAGAAATGGATATTAGTGGAAGGAATGGGAACTGTATCAATTCACACACTCCATGTAAGGATTTCCCTCTTTCATAAGATAATTATAGTGGAGTTGGTGATACAACTGGTGCTGATTACCTTATCACTATATTGGTACAACTCACTCAGGTTTTGAATAATTAACCTACTATATAGAGCACCCTGATCCGTAGTGTGGAGGATCAATGGTAGATTACTTCATGAGGCAACAACCACCAACATTCAATGGGGGTAAAAATCCAGTAGTAGCAAATCAATGGATAAATTCCTTTGGGAAAACATTCCTCGCCTTGGGGAGTAGCAAAAGGGAAAAAGTTGTCATGGTAGTTTACCGCCTCACTAGATATGCTGATCAATTGTGGTCATTGATTCAAAACACAAAGGAATATGATGAAGTATAAAATATGGAATGGAGGGATTTTAAAGAAAATTTCTTAGAAAAATACTTTCCTCATGACCACCGAGTGGATATGGAAAGACAATTTCTGAGTCTGAGGTAAAAGGAGGATGAGAATATCCAAAGTATGAAGATAACTTTACAAGGTTAACGAGTCATTCTACAGATTATATATATAACCCAAGAAGTAATATTGATCATTTATTTGATGGGTTAAAACCATTTCTTCATCAAGAATTAGTCTCCCAATCCTTCTCATCGTGCGAAGATATTGGCTCATGTGCTATCAAGACAGAACAAGAATTCTCTAAGTCTTACGACTTTAAAGAAAAGTAAGAGAAGAAGAGATATGTTGAACACTCTAGAAATTTAAATAAGGGGAAGAAGGGAAAAGTTGAATATTCATCCTACAGTAAATTTGGGAAGAAGCACCCTGGTACTTTCCTAAATGGATTGTGAGTATGTTACAATTGTGGTGAAAATGACACCAAGCTCTTGATTGCAAGGGGAAGAAAGAGGTTGTTAATGTTGAATGCTACAATTGTAGAGAAAGGGGACAGTATGAAAATGAATGTCCTAAGAGTCATGGGAACATACTTCATAAAAGTACAAGGGATTAAGGCCAAGCTTATGATATCACTACTGCTGAGGTTGAAGCTCTGAAAGATGCAGTGGCAGGTAATTTAATGGTTTCCTCAAGTTTAGAAAATGCTTTATTTGATTCTGGATCATAAAATTGTTTCATATCTTTCTAATTTTATAAGAAAATTATATATTTCCAATTTGATTTAACAAGGGAGTTTTCAGTCAAAACTCATAAGGGAAGTATCACTGCAACAATGTTTTGTGAATCAATCCCCTTTAGGGCATATAAATGTTCTTTATCTACTGATATAATCATCATACCCATGATTTAATTTGATATAATCCTCTATATGGATTGGATTTAAGACCATGATGCAAAAATTTATTATAAGAAGAAGGAGGTAACAATTTTTGATGATGATGATAAAGAAAACCTTATCTTTAGAGTAGAATCGTCACCACATAATTCTTATCTAGATCCTCCCCCAGTAGCTCAACTAAATTCAATTATTGGGGAGGAAGAGAATGAAATAAATGTGGGTGAGGAAAGGAATGTTCAAATAGAGGATGTAACTATTGTCAAAGAATATCTTGTTGTCTTTCCCGAATATTTACCTGGACATCCTCCAGAATGAGAAATTGAGTTTTCCATTGATCCAATTCATGGTTCAAGACCCATATTGAAGACCCCTTATAGAATGTCCACTGTGGAATTAGTGGAACTAAAAAAAACTAGAGGAATTGAGTAACAAGGGATTTATTTTCCCTTGTGTGTATCCATGGGGATCCCATGTCCTTTTTGTTAAGAATAAATATGGATCGATGAGGTTGTGCATTGACTACATGGAGATCAATGCTATAACAATAAAGAACAAGTATCCCCTACATTCCATTGATTATTTGTTCAACCAACTTCATGGAGCTCAATACTTTTCAAAGGTTGACCTCCAATATGGATATCACCAGTTATTTGTGAAGAAGGAAGACATTCCGAAAACAGAATATTGAACAAGGTACGGGCATTACGAGTTTACAGTAATGCCTTTTGGATTGACTAATGGACCCTCTATCTTCTTGGATCTAAGGAATAGTGTTTTCAATGAATATCTTGATGACTTTGTAGTGGTATTTATTGATGATATCTTGGTATACTTCAAAAGCTACGAAGATCATGAAAATCACATGCGTATTATTCTAAAGACTCTTAGAAGACATGAATTATATGGGAAGTTTAGCATGTGTGAATTCTGGCATCAGGAGATTTATTTTCTTGTCCATATTTTCTCTAAGGATGGAATCTCCGTTGATCCTTCTAATACAATAGCAATCCAAGAATGGTCAGTACTGATGAGTATAACTGGGGTACACAATTTTATTGGTTTAGCATGTTATTATCGATGTTTCGTCCATAATTTTTCCTAGTTGGCTAACCCATTAACAAACCTCACACGAATAGGGGTTAAATTTGTTTGGACAAAGGAGTGTGAAGAATGTTTTGAATAATTGAATAGAATATTAGTCAATGCTCTTATCTTGTCTTTACTAATAGGGAAATATGGATTTGTTATTTATAGTGATGCTTCCAAGAAATGACATGGTAGTTTCCTTATGAAGAATGATAGGGTTATTGCCTATGCATCACAATAGCTAAAAATTCCTGAGCAAAACTATCCTACTCATGATCTTGAGTTAGCAGCTGTAATATTTTCTTTTTATATTTGTAGATACTATCTCTATGGTAAAAATGTGAGATATATAATGATCACAAGATTTTGAAGTATGTTTTCTCACAGAAGAAACTCAACATGAGGCAAAGGAGATGGATTGAACTACTAAAGGATTACGATTTCACTATGCACTACCACCCAGTGAAGGAAAATAAGGTGGAAGATGCATTGAGTAGAAAGGATCATGGAGTTTTGTACAAGATGAGAGTTGAAAAGGATCTTATATACATGGATCTAGTAAATATGGATATGGGAATAATCATGGAAGGTGAAACATCAATACTTTTTCAAATGGTTTCTAAAACATCTTTACTAGAAAGGATAAAGAGTTCTCAAACTAATGATGAAGAGTTTTAGAATAATATTAAAGCTGTGAATGATGGTAGATTGAGTTACTTTGTGTATGAAGATGGAATTTTGAAATTTGGGAAGAGAATTTGTGTTCCTGATATACCTGATCTAAATAGGGAATTGTTGGATGATGCTCATAGTTCCAATTTATCTATACAACCTGGTAGCTCCAAGATGTATAGAGATTTGAAGGAACATTTTTTGGTGCGAAACATGAAGAGGGAGATTGTTGATTTTGTGTCAAGATGTATGGTTTGTAAACAAGTGAAAGCTGGAAGGCAACAGCCTGGAGAGTTCATGCACCCTCTTCCCATTCCTGTGTTGAAATGGGACAATATTACAATAGTCTTTGTCATGGGACTACCAAAGACTCCTATAAGGAATGATGCAATATGGGTCATTGTTGATCATCTTACCAATTCAGCACATTTTTTTCTATAAGGTAAGATTTACCTCTTGAATTTTTATTAAGACTATATATTAATGAAGTTTTAAGACTTCATGGAGTACCACTTTCGATTGTTTCTGATCGTGATCCACGTTTTACATCAAGATTCTAGAAATGTCTTCAGAAAGCCTTGGATACTAAACATCATTTGAGCACTGCCTACCACCCTCAAACTGATGGAAAATCAGAACAGACTATTCAAACCTTAGAAGACATGATGAGATCATTCTCACTTGACTTTCAAGGTATGTGAGATCAATACATATATCTATAGAATTTTCATATAATAATAGATTCCATTCAAGTATTCAGATGGCACCATATGGAGTGTTATACGGAAAGAGATGTCGCACACCAACCTTTTGGGATGATGTTTGTGAAAGAAAACTCGTAGGCCTAGAAATTGTTGTGGAAATGATGGAAAAGGTGAAGGTAATCCAAACCCACATCAAAGAAGCTCAAAGTAAGAAAAATAGCTATGCCAATAACTGAAGAAGGGATTTGGAATTTTAGGTAGGAGATCATTTTTTCTTGAAGGTATCTCCCTGGAAGTGTATTATACATTTTGGTAAGAAGGGTAAATTGAGTCCTAGGTACATTGGACCTTTATAAATTATATAACTAATTGGGGATGTAGCTCACCGTACGGAAATGCCTCCAAGTCTCTCCAAAGTTCATGATGTTTTCCATGTATCACTATTGAGAAAATACATGCATGCCCCAAAGCATATACTCACCTATGAAGAATTAGAACTGGAATCCAATCTATCTTATTGCGAGGATCCTGTTGAGATTCTTGATACAAGAGAATAAGTGCTGAGAAACCAAATGACTCGTCTGGTAAAAGTTCTATGGAGAAACCATAAGATGGAAGAGGCAACGTGGGAACCTGAGGAACATATAATGAATAACCACCCAATTTTTTTATGTAGTAATATTCTAGAAATTTCGAGGACGAAATTATTGGAAAGAGGGAAGAATATAACACCACAAGGTTCCACGGTACGCTTCTCTTTGAATAATACAATAACGTGTGTTGTATGCTACTTTGAGTTCTAACACACCACAACAAATAAAACTATCCATTATGAATAGTAATGGCCACTTTTGGAAATTTAATAAATTTAAAGTTTCAAAACGGACTTCATTTTTGGATTCGGAGTATTGAAATTAGATTAGGTTGAAATTTTGGTATTTTTCTGAAAACTTTCAATTTTTGATGAATAGTGAAAAACACTGAGTTGTAGTTTAAAACCGAATTTTTATTTAAATAATTATTTATTTTATTTAAATTTATTTTATGTCAAATTAGATGCATAATACCTATATAAGATCAATGTAATTCATTGGAGTCAGTTTATAATAATTTTAGACATATAAAAATTTTATTGAACTTTTTACCGTCTTCTACCCACCTCCTAGGAGCATTTGAAAATTTACATAAAACGTAATTTTATCACTTCTGTGAGTTGAATTTTGAAAATTTGAGAGAAACATTTTATATAAGTAAGTAAAATGTGGTTCAATGAGATGAAAATATTTTTTGGTGAATAGTAACTTTGGACTTTTATTTACCACGGTTAAAAGTAAATAGGGAAACTAAAGGTAAAAATGATATTATTATTACACTAACACATGTACTAATTCTATTGGATAAATTTAACTCGACCAAAAACAACCTTAGGAATAAAATATGATCCTTTATGTCAACTTGGATTAGATTAGGACACTTATTATTATTTAATTCAATGAAGAGTTAAAAGTGTTAAATTCAAAGGTTAATAACTAAACTATTTTTAATATAGGGTTACACATAAGATAAATTAGACTATAAATATTAATTATAAAGATAAAAATATTTACTAAATAATTGAATTTTAGTTATATTTTTTAGACATTAAATAATTTAATTTATTTATGACACAATGATGATGCAGTAATTACCTAATTAATGAAATATTAAAATAGTTGATATTATAAATATCCAAATAAATATAATTTGAGACTTTTTATGAATTACACTAATTTTATAGGTTACTATGACTTGTTAGGGTTGGTTAGATGAATGTTTTTAGAAGTAATAATGCTGTTATAAATTTAGAAAAAAAATTCCAAATAGTTTCAAAATTGACATAAAAGTGTTTTTAAAAGAAATATTATATTATTAATTGACATTCTATTCTTAAAAATATAAGGTTCGGAAAAAGTACTTATATAATGATATTTTTATCAATAATGAACCAATTTCGGTTCACATGGATGTTTATTCTAAGTTTATTAACCATATAATATAAAAATACAAAGAGACATGGTAAATGTCAAACTATTTAACTAAGAGTTAAATCTAAAAGATAAAGTTAATATAGTGACCCAAACCTATCTAAAACCTATTTTTTTAGTGGTTTTAGACCCATCCTCACATTATCTTTTCAATAATTCATTTAAGAGCCACTAGAAACCGAAAATTATTTTATTATAAAATAATATTTCTAACTTTTCCTATGGTACCCCTCACACCATTAATAAAAGGGAACTCCCCTTCTCTCTAATTCACACCTTCAAAGCCATTTTTCTCTACCAAACCCTACCCAAATACCCTCTCAAATATCCTCCCTTAATCCTAGAGGCCTTCATTTAGACAGAAATCAAACCTAAGGAGCCCTTGGATGAAATAAAAATGAAGAACCCGAAGAAGAGGTAAATATGTCATCACCTCTTTCAAGTTTCTTTCTTCTTCCACTTCCTCTTTCTTTTTCATTTCCATTCTAAAATAATAACTCCAGTATCTTCTATATTCTTTTATGTTATTATATATATGGTACAACCATATTCATTATTCTATCCATCCTTTGAATGACATGTCACCATACGTGCGTACGTATAGCTTACCATCTCCATGTCGTGGTGTAATTGTTATTCAATACATTATTATTTGGATGAGTATAATAGTGATGTGTAATTTATGTAAATAATAAATATAATATGATAATGATTCTGTATATATTATATACCATCCAATTATATATTATTTTAATATCAAAAGAATGATATTGTCGCTCGTGCGTATGTACGGATTACCGTCTCCATGAACGCGATGAGATTCATTCCCCATCGTATCCATTCAAGAATAATTTTAATTAGATGATTAAAAATAATGTTTAAAGATTTAATATCATTCTAAATATGAATAATATACATCCTATCCATAACAAACATTACTTACGTAACAAATCATATAAAGGAAAACGAATCACTTTACACCCGAAATGACGAATAATACTAAGATATTATTAACAAAGCAATGTTAAAAGATCATATATGATATATATTAATTTATATGATTATAGTATAATTTAATAAAAAAAATTCACCATTATACAGGATTTTAACCTACCCTCGACCAAGGAAAAGTACATAGTAAGGGTTAATTCCACAATCTCTTTATTATCTGAGGTTGTTTTTACGTAAGTATCTACTAGGACCTCTTTATCATCCACATCTATGTTTCATAAAATTGTATTTCAAAACATTTTTACTATTTACTAGACTATGGGTTAATTTCATTTATACCCTTATTTGACTTTTTATAAAATTGTTTCAAAGTAATATTTCCGTCGATTTCCAAACAAGGTACTTTATGACCTTTTCGACACAATTAAGGTAAGAATGTTTTTTTAACTTATATGATGGGTGCGGCTATTTTCTGCCATTATAACATCGTCGAAGCTTCCCTTAAAATCTTATAAGAATATTTTACAATAAAAATTTTATTTATAATTATGTACTTTCAAAATAGAAAGAGATATTTCTCTAAAAAAGGTTTTGATTTCATCTATGTCAACATCCTTTGATGGATTTTATTCTTATTTGAAGTTGATTTATTATGATGAAAAACTTCCATATTGTATTGAAAGTTTTGTGATATATTTGACTGTGGGTGTGTTATTTTTATACCATTCATGGTTTATGGATAAATTATTGACATTTCGAATTCATGTTTTAATATGAATTTTTATGTTATGTTTAAACCTTTTCAAATGAGGAATGCATTGGACTTAGTAAGTGACGGGGGGAGCCCACTATAGCTCCTCAATGCATTGGTAGGTCTCATGAGATAAACACGTGTCTTGGCACAAGGCCTTGAAAAAATCTTAGTTTTAGTCTTAGGACGAGGCCTTGACTATGTGGTTATGAAAGTCTGGAATTATGCATTACATCATTATAAAAGTGGATATTGAAATTGCATGTGGTTATTCGACTAGAAGAATATCCATGTGAGTATGTAAATGGCATTATTTTGATTTATATTTTCCATATTATGATGATGTTTATGTTAAAAAGGATTTTGTTTTAGTTTTATACATTTCCTTAGATGTTTATTATTATTTATGAAACTTTCTGCTATATTGTTGTCCTTATTGAGCATTTGAGATCACCCCTTTCTATGTTTTATTTTTCCTAGGATGCGAAGAAATATATTATTACTGACCTGCCGGGATATTCTATGGGATCTCAGTGTTGTACATGGAAAGAATGTTGTTGTAGTTTTCCATTTTATGATGTAATGTAAACCTTATGAATGTATCTATTACTTCCATGGCTAGTAAACTAATCGGTCTTTCGAGACTTGATCTTTTGTGATCATACTAATGTTATGTAATAACACACCGACTCTGGGTAACTAGGGTCGGGGAATTACATAAACCTTATGTTTTCAGTCAATAAATAATCCCAAAATTTCTCATCTCACCTACATTAATCAAATTATAGAATTATGGATTCAAGGGTTAGTCATTATAAGAAAAGAAAAAAAATATACCCTTAAGGTAACATACATATTAATGCTATATTTTCTTGTAAATATAATGGATATAAACTTAATAAGATTCATCCTTTAGTAATTTAGCATGATAAAGGAAAGATCAGTCAATTATAATATCATCATGTTTCCAACAATATTTTCTAAGATATTAGTTAATTTATTGAACTCTTTCAATATTCCTTATACATTGAATCCAATGAAGTTCAATATTTTAATTTTATGTGATGAAAAACTGAAAATAATGATATATTCTTTTGATGATAAAAATAAAGAGTTTTTTGATTTGTCTGTAAAGGTAGGCCATTTTTTAAGAAGTTCTAAGAAAATGATAGTTGATTATAAGAAAATAAAATCACAAGGTTCTGAACCACAAATATCAAAGAAGAAGAAATCTTATCTAGATGAAGTTATTGTAAAGTGGAGACAAGACAGAGAGGAAAATAAAGGAAAAGATACAATATTTAGATTAAATTTAGCATTGGAAAAAGATTTAAAAGTAAAAGGTGATAAATGACTAGAAAAATAAGTTAAAGAGATAAAAATAAAGAAAAATTTATTAGATGAAGAGTTATGTACACATTTATTGAACTATACTGAAAAATAATCAGAATAAATTCCTGTTCTAGAATCTTTCCATAAAGAATCCGAACTTACCCCTCATCAATTTGGTTTCAAGGTGGTAGAGGAAACACCAACAGATAAAGAAAAATAATTAGTTTCATGTTTAGTTATGAGTGTTGAAGAACAATATCAGGAAGAAGATAAAGCAATTAGAGAGAAATAAAGTAAGGCTGTGATTAGAGAAATTGAAAACATCCAAAAATATAATCAATACAAAAAACATTCTATAATAAATTATCATGTTTACTCTTCCAATTTAACTAAGATAAAATGTTAGTTCATAAATTTGATAGTCATATTCAGAAATCAACTTCATCCTAGAAATAAAATGTCACTGATAGTGAAGTTCATGAACTACCTACTGATGGTGATGATGGTTGTGATGATGATGTTGATAATGATGGCGATGATGATGGTAATGATGATGAAGACAAAATTTTTCAAATTTATTATGAAATGAAAAAATAATATAGGATAGATAAATTAGATTCTATGAATGAAAAAGAAAAGTAGATAGATGTTGGAACAACTAAGAAAAATCAATCAGAATCCGAAAACTCATCATTTTTTATGAGAGAAGATTTTGTTCTTTAATATTTGAAGGAGTTTATAAATTCTATTCCATAATTTCCAAATATTGAGTCAATATGTAAGATAATTCAAGAATCTTCAAATTAGAAAGCAGACTCAATAACCCATAAGATAGAGAAGATGATCAATCTTGAAACATATTTCCAAACCTTCATGAAAAATTAAATTATCATAGGAAATCGTATAGGGAGATGACCAAGTGGTCAAGGAAGATAAATCATGATCTTACTTTTTTTGATTATATGTTTGATTCAACCAAGAATTATTCTAATGAATCTGAAGACTTACACAAATAACTATCAATTAGTTTTTTAGAAAAGATGAAGAAGGGAGATGTCATTTGGATGTAAGAAAATAATGACTTGAATGGAAAGTTGAATTTAATCGGATCTGAGATCCAATTATAATGTCTTACAAATATGAGATGGTAAAAAAATTCAAATCTCAGGATGAAAAGATTAAAATTTAGGATGAAAATATTCAAATACTTCAAATGAAGAATCAACATCAGGATGCCATCTTAGTAATGTTTGAAGAATAAAACAAACAATTGAAGAAGTTGAAGGATATAATTAGATCCTTAATGTCGAGGAAGGACTTTTTTGTATCTTCGAATATTTTTTAAACTTTTTTTTCATTATAATGTATTAAATTTTCTCTTGTTTGGTTTAGATTGTTTCTTAACCATTTTCAGGAAAATTATATTTTCTCCATTCCTTTTTGTAAATCACAAATGGGAAGAATGGTTAAAAATATTAAATAAGATATCCTTAAGTAACATGGATATATTTTTTAAATAAATTCAGAAAAATTCTTAATGAAACAAATATGATCATTAGGGGGAGTTCATATACTAAGGGGGGGGGGTTAGTTGTATTCATATTTCTAGGAGTTATAAACATAGGGGGAGATAATTATTTCTTTTATGCTCGAATATGAAATTTTTTCAACTTAGTACACTTTTCATAAAATGTTTTTTTCTTCCCAAAAATGTGTAGATTATTGAATCAAAAGCTTCCTTATGAATTTTATCTTTACTTTATGTTTTGGAAATCATAAACCCATTTCCTTTAATATTATTATTTTGTTACCTTCTATAATAATTTTTGTCTAAACTTATGCAAGTCTGATTATAATCAGAATTATGTTCTTTATTCTCTTCTATGATATTTTATAGATTCATCTAAATTTTTTTTAAGACCAAATAGAAACTAGAATCAATGAAAATAAAATCTATAATAATAATCAGATACATTGTTTTTTGCAATCCGATATGCTAGGAATTTTGAATCTAATTCTCCCAATTTCTCAATTGTGATTTGCTCATAATTTTGAATATGATTCACACAGTTTCTCAAATCTGATTCACTCAGATTTTTGAATCTGATTCCCATAGTTTTAAAATTATGATTTTCTCATATTTTCAAATCTGATTCACATATTTTCCCAATTCTGATTTGAATTGAATTTTGAATCTAATTCACATAATTTCTCAAAACTGATTCTCACAAATTATCGAATTTTATTATCACTATATCAAATTTGATTTTGTTTTTTTAGGAATTTGATTTCTTATCATTCTCAAAACCAATTAGTTACTATATATATATATATATATATTTGTTTTTCATATAAATATAATCATATTATAATAAATATTTATTTCTCATTTCATAATAATGTTTCTCAAGATTTTTTCTTATGTTAAAACAATGTCATCTAATCTATTATTTTATGACCATTGTGAGTTCAATATGCACAGGTCCCTCTGAAATTTCTGAAAAAATTTGAGCATTAGATACCAAGTATACCATTTCATTCCAAGTGTATAAATACTCGTTCACTTCATCATTTGAAAAATGACAACTCGACAAACTATGTTTTTGTCTAATTAATGTAAAATTTCCCTCGTGATACATGAGTGTGTACTACTAGTTCCATGTGTTTGTTTACATCAGTAGTGAGTTTCAATCTTAAAGAAACCTTATGAGGTTCTCCATTTGTACTACTTGTATTATAACATGTTCTTTATTTCCAATGAAATTTATTATGAATAGAAAATGATACTTATTATACATTCTCAATTTTTATAAACTCTGATTTAAGATTCTATACACTTTAAGGTAGAATCTCATATAAGTAAAACTATGTATCAATTTTATAATGATAATCATCTTTATTGGACCCAAGGTATTTTTTAATTTAACCTTACATAAAAGGTTTTAGTGAATTCAATTTGTTTAATTTTGTTATAAAATGCTTTATTTAAGTTTAAAATTAAATGTTTTTAAACTCACAATTCACCCCTCTTATAATTGTTCTATCTTCATACATATTTGGATAAAAAAATATCCCCTAGTTAACCCAATATTAAAATATTTATCTTGATAAAAATAAATGTATGACATCATTGACCTTTCCTTAAATTAAAATACTATAAATATATTTAAGTCATAACAGTGGATTCAAGAGATCATTAAATAGACATATGGATGATTTCGATTGATAATCGCTCATCCAAAAAAATTAGGAAATTCTTTAGGGAACTTTTCTAGTATTTATAATATTATTTTTACCCTTAATTACCATATTTACCCTTAATCGTAGTAATAAAATTTACAAAAGTTACTATTAATATTTTACAAAATTAAAGGGGGACTATTTAAAAAAAACTATAAATTATATTTACAAATATGGAATATATTTTTCAAAATTAAATACATATAATTGGATAAAATTAATTTAAAATTAATTCCTTTGACGGAATGAGAAAATGTGCTTTTAACAGGGAAACATTCAAAAGATTGAAATATTTTTATATCCAAAGTCAATGTTAAATTGATTAAAATGCAAAAAAAAATTATTAAATTATATAAAATTTATCTAATTATACTTTAAAACTAATCAAAATTTTAATTTAATGCTATAATTTATTTAGATGAAAAGGTTTATTTCAATTAAAATTCATTATTTTTCAGTATTCATCAAAACATGAAACTTATCAAAAAAAATACAAAAAACAATTAAAAAGTAAATTTTTACATTACAATTTCTAATATGAAATATTTGTTTTTCAAATAGAATTTATAGAAGTGTAAAAAAAATATTTAAAATAGGTTCCCCATCAAAAGGTGACAAAACTGCCTTCAGAAAAAAAGTAGTTGTTTATGCATGGAAATTGGATTTATCTTATACCAAAAAAAAATATTTTTTGAATGTAAAAACATTTTATTTAATATATAATATATAAATTTAATAATTTGGTTAATAATTTTTACATATCTAATTTAATGTCTTGGTTTTAATAATATTTCATTATTCTCTTATGTTGGGTTTTGTGTGAAACATAAGCTATCGAAGAGATTAAATTTAAAAAGAGAAATAACAAAAAATCTCGGGGTGTTATACTAAAATTGATATGACATTATATAAGAATGGATCTCACAAATCTATAAATTTTAGATTTTACCAGAAATATGGTTCTCCCAAATAAAATGAATGAAAATAATAAGATATTTATTATACTCTCTCTTTAACAATAAATAAACGTGAATGTTGTTGATCAAGGCATCCATGAAATGGTCTAATAAAGGCTGTAAGATATGGTTCGAAAGCCGCTATGGACACCTTCATGGTTCTCATCAATCCAAATAAAATCACCCAAAATGTATAATGTTTATAAAATTTTTTAAATATAATTTACAAGATATCCCCCATATGAACTGGAAGTTGGTGATAACTGATCCAGATATTGATATTTTAAAACAACTTTACTCCCTTCATCTAGTTGAAGCATTTATAAATCCTTGAAGATGAGTTTTTTTCTTAAATATCATTTCATTTAAATTGATATTTTTAGAAAATATAATTAATATTCTCTCTCACTTATTAGAAAACAACATCAAATCTACAAAGGTGGAAACACAAGGTATAGTGAAAACATTATCTGTAAAGTACCCTGGATGTACCTTTAGAATCGTATGATCATCCGAAACAATATTATATATTTATAAATGATATCATTATGTACTAGGGGTTCAAATTAATATAAAATTATATGTAACAGTCTGTGCCTTCTTAGCCTATTAAATAGATAGTTTGGGTGTTCGAAGGAGGGTTGATGAAGGTTGGAGGTGCAACAAAACTAAATTAAGATTTTTTACATCTTAAATAAGGGTATTATGTTACAAGATGGAAGTTTATGGATTGTGTAACTGAATGATTTAAGGATATTATGTGATAGAGTGGTGGTCGTGAAATGAGATTACACTGTAAGAAGGGTTGTTATATAGTAAGTTAATTCGAGCATGATGACCTACATTATCTAGATGAAAATATGTTTAAAAACCTAATTTTTTGTTTCATAGTGTATTATTTATAGACCCATGGATTTTACAATGTGAATTGTAGTTTACGACCAAAATTGGGAGAGTTTCTAGTTTTTTAACCATTATTTGGTTAATATTTCTTTTAGTCTCCCACCCTCACCTTGGATTTTAAAAAAAACCTATGTTCCCTTGGGAAATATCTTAGCCTTGGTTTCCCCTATTTAGATCCATGGTTATGGTGGTTTAGTTTTGGTGATCTAAGGTGAGTTCTATTCTATTCCCCCATTGTTTCCCTTACTTTCTTCCTCTAAGAACTCATGTGGAGGTGTTGTTTTGTTTGGGGTGTGTATTGGGCTGTGTTTTTGAAAACCATTCGTTGTAGTTTAGGTTGATCTAGGGGTTCTATGTGAGGTTATAATTTCTAATAAATTTCATTTTCTCCACATAGTGAGAAGTGACATCAGAAAACTTCTATGAGTTAGGATACCCTAATTCTCTCCTTATTTACATGTTATGTGTGGGGATTTCATGACTTTATTTCTCATTGGATGGATAATAAATGTTGTAATAATAATAAAAATTAATTGTAATAACTAAAATTGATGGGTATAGTGATATATTTCATGTTTTGGATTCTCTGATATTTTTTATGATATTTTTCATGTTGTTTCCTTTCTGAAAATAAAATATTTTGAGAACCCATTTTTCTCTGTAGAGAATATGTGTTGGGAACCATTCTATGTTTTTGTGTGATAACACCTTGTATAAATGTCTATTTAATGCATATTCATCTAATTAATTGTTTTCCAATGGAATATAGTTTCTGAACTAGTACCCATACTAAATAAAGAAGTAATTAAATGAATGTCCTTGAATAAAATTTTAGAAACTGATATGTGTTGTTGTTTTGTGTGGTTACCTTTTTGTGTTACCTTTAATTTGAGGGATATTTTAACGTGGTGTTCATGAAGGGGTGATATTTTTAGTTCATTGGGTTTTTATATGATGTGTCTGGTTAGAAGGGATGAGATGTTAGCAATTGTGATGTGGTTGTAGTATGCAATGGTGTGATGTATGGTGGAGACGATGTGCAGTGTTGTTGCATCATATAGTGGGGTTATGTTATGAGGTTGTAATGTGTTGTGTGGTCCTGTGGTTGTCATGTGTAATGGTTATGTATAGTATTTTCTTGTGGCATTTCATGTTGGGAGAAGTGGTTGAGTTGTACTATGTTTGGTATTCATCGTAGGACATTTTGTTTAGTGTGGTGCAATGATGATGGTTGATGTGAGATGGGTGTGTTCTTGAGACGTGGTTATGTTAGTTTCCTAGATTGACGTGGAATAATTCAATATGATGAAAAAATAGTATAGGATGATAAATAATTGATATGGGGAGGAAATGGATGTGTGATAAATGGCTTAATTTTTTTAAATTTTAAACAAATGGGATATGTAAGTGTTAAAAAAGTGGATTAGTAAAGAATGTTAGTGAAAATTAATATATTTGGAAAGTGTTAAACTTGTTAATGAAAGTGTAAAATGTTGTGTGGATTGTGTGGTGGTGGTATCGTGTGTGAAATATAGTGGGGAAATCAGTTATGACCGTTGATTTGGGGTATAATGGTGGTGATGTATTGTGCACTAGTGTATTTGATGTGAACCCATAGTTTGGATATTTTTTACTTATATATCATTTATTTTATTTTATTTCTATATTTATCCCACCCAAGTTAGATAAACATACCAATTCATAGAGATTTTTGGTTCTGGGTGTTTTCCCCAATTTTCAGGATGGTGGTGATACTAATGGATGGTTACTCCCTCTTCCTCACTCTTCCTTTAGCAGTGATAGCCAATTTGTATTCTGGTGAGATGTGTTGTGATGGACCTGGAGTTTTCGAGTGGGATATATGTGGTGCGGTAGTGATGTGATGTTATATGTGGTGGGCCCTAGGTGGAAGGAATATGGAATGAGGTTGATTTACTTAACATTCATTGTACACAACTACTGTGATTAAATGATGAATTGTGTGGTTATGGCCAAAGTGTTTTCTATCGAAACATGATTTGATGATGCCTAGTTCTAGAATGATATGCTTGACCTGGTGAGGGTTTAATGGGTTGGGATGCCAGTGGAGCCACATTAGAAAGGGACCATGATTCTTTAGGTAAGACATGAAGTGATGTGATATGTGATGTGATATGTATGAAATTAATTTGATCATACGACATTCAATGTTGTGGTGTGGGAGAAACAAATCAATAGGAATGTGGTAGCAGGGTTCCTTGACATTTAATGATCTAAATGTTATATTACTTTCTTGGATGCATGCTTTTTTAGCGATCTATGCTGAGATGAGGTTAATTTAGTTGACCATTTTATGTTCTTGTTTCTATTGTTTGTTCACTAGCACATTAGCACCCACATTTTACAAGTTCATTTGATACCTTGGATATGCCCCTACTGAGTTTACATGTATGCTTACTATATGTTTATAAAGTGTATTTTAGTTTTCCATGAGGACTTTGGTGACTGATATGGACATTTATAGCAGGGTTGGAGTTGTTTTTTAGTCATTATCATAGAATTATCATTTGGTATATATTGTATACTTTCATATGTATCAGTTTTACTTTTTCATACATTGTGGGATGATTTTTTTTACCTTTATATATTTTTATTGTATTTTTTTGTTGTTTTTTATCTTATCTACTAATCTCGTTTTATTATAGAGGGTAATGCCTCCAATTTATGATATTTTTACACCCTTTTTGTTAGGCACTTTTTTTAGGCCTTTTTGAGGAGGTACATGGGGGTTCATTGTCCCTCTCCATTCATTGGGGGATCTTTGATGTGAGGGGGTCCTAACAGAGTTGAATCAGATTTGATCATTGAGATATAGGGTGGAGTTCTGGCTTATGCACTGTGATGATTGTATAATTAGGTGGAGAAATGGTGATAGTTGATCTTGTTGAATGAAATAGGATAAGGGGATCATCTAGGAAATGGGATATTATGGCACCACATGATCTAGTGTATGAAATATAAGCTTATTTAATGTCAAGTGAGTAATACATATTTTTAGGGTAGATACCTAGGATAGGTATATGTATTATCATTGATTTTTTTGTGTTTAAATTGAGTTTTTGTGGGAAAATAAAATTTAAAAAAAATATTTTTTGATAAAATTTCATGACACAAGGATTAGGATGTTCTCCTTATTTTTTAATAATTGACCCTAATCATTCTCAATGAGTATCTCAGGTAGATGAGGTTTAATAGGATAATCCATTTGATCATATCTGGCTTGGATTGAGATATATGGATGCAGTTTGGAAGATGGATTTTCATTCCTTTTAGTGGAATACTCAGGTAAAGTATGAGGGGTGTATCACAGATATGAAGATCGGATTTTGAATTGTGGAAATCGAGATTGATTTTGATCTGATTCATTCTTGGGAGGGGTTTTGGGTGTCATTTTCAATTACTCAATTACGGGGATCTTCATGTCCATTGTGGATACTATTTCATGGTTAGTGAAAGGAGGTAGATGTATTTTCACATGAAATTCATAGAGTATTATGTTTATATTTTCTTTTATAAATAAAAAATCTATATATGTGTCAGGAATTGAATTTTCTTAAAGATGGGATACTGAGTGTGTGAGATCTTAGGATTAGGTTCAAGGGACAATTTCAGTTTTTTACGAGTGGTTTTTCTGATGAGGAGTCCATAGAGTGGTGTATGGAGAAGGATTTCCACCCAGTGATCTGGCATGCGGTCACCTAGTTTACACTAACAACATATCTAGATACAAAATAAATAATTTTGTATCAATAAGATGTGTTTATTGGTATTTTATCCTCATGAGAGTATCCAATTGGGAGTTTTGGGGAGATGAGTTTCAGGCAGTGAGAAATGCATGTTCAGGTAGTCAGGGTTTCATCCAGTGGGGAACCAGCCTCCAGAGATCAATCTTCATTATTCTAGGGAAGATAGACTTTGAGTACCAACTAGAGGCTTTTCGTTTTAATGATATACCTTCAAAAAACGTTGGAAGAACTAATATTAGTTCCCAACCACTCATAGAGGCTAGTATCAGGTAGGTTTCCAAGCCCTTTTTATGGTAGTAGCAATTTCCTCTAATGCATTTTCAATGCTTACGAACAATGAAACATGTTTAGCAGCCAAGATAAAATGGTGTTGGAATTGTGAATCCTCATTATGTTCCACATACATAGGGACATAGGCTAGAGTGAGTCAATGGTGGCTATCTAAAGAGATATAAGGAATTTGTACATGGTCAGATGCAGGCATTAGAATTTTTAGTTCACGTAGAGTTGAGAGTTTTCTGAGGTATGATTATTTTATCATCTACCATTTTTTTATTTGTATGATTCAGTAGATTCATACTCATTTTTTTATTCTTATTTTTCCCATGATTTGGGAATGGATTTGGAGAGGCTTCTAGTGACTTTGGTGTGATCTTCACTAGTTGGACACTAGACTGCATTGTTTAATGTGTGACAAGGTTATAAACTAGTGATGGGGTAGCTCCATTCCTTGGAATATTTTCTCTTATTATTGATATAACCTTAAATTTTTTTCCTCGAAGTGTATTGGATGTATTCCATGCATTCTTTCATAAACTACTTCCAAAGTAATGTTTTATATTCTAATGTTTAGGGACAACCAGTGTCATTCATTAGAGAGATAGGTTTTGGGATGGGTAGTAGAAAATTATATCATTGTTTGTATCTGTTGAAAGATCTGTTGGTGGAATCTTAGGTAGGGGGTATTCCAAAATTTCTAGAGGAATTATTAAACGGTTTCCATATGAGGTTGTGACACTACTCCTGCGATGTGATGTTGAATTTGGTATAGAGATACAACTAGGTACGTCTCTGATTTTTATGGATACCTATCAGATGGTTCCTATTGAGATGTGTTAGTTAAGGTTTCAGTTGGAAGATCTGATGAAAAGGGGTTTCATCCGACCTAGTGTGTCACTGTGGAGTGCTTCTATATTGTTCTCCAAGAAGGTGGATGATAGTATAAGGGTTTTCATATACTACCATAGGTTGAACTAGTTGAAAGTCTAGAACCATTACCCACTTCCAAAGATATATTATTTATTCAACCAATTATGAGGAGATAGTTAATTTTAAAAGGTTAACTTGTGATATGGATATTACCAAATGAGGGTTGAAGATGAGGATATCCCAAAGATATTCTTCACATGTAGGTATGAGAGCTTTGAGTTTGTAGTCATGTTATTCGGTGTCATGAACACACCAACCATGTTCATGTGGCTCATGAAATCCATATTCAATGAATTCCTATACATGTTCCTCGTTTTTTCATCGATGATATCATGATCTATTAGAAGCCAGTGGAGGAGGACACTGAGCATCTCAAAGCTATCTTACAAGTCCTTTGGAACCACCATCTATAGGGAATTTTGTCCAAGTGTAAGTCATGGATACAATATGTTCTTTTTCATGGGAATTTTATTTTTTATTAGGGTGTGTCCATAGACCCATCGATGGCCGAGATAGTTGTATCTTGGGAATCATCCAAGAATATGGAAGAGTTTTTCTATTTCTTTGGCCGTATGGTCTATTATTGTAGGTTTATGTCCGATTTTTATCTAGATTTAACACCACAAATAAAGCTGACCATAATGTAACATGTTTTTTTAGACCAATTAGTGTCGGGAAGTCTTCGGTTACCTGAATGAGAAGTCAGTGCTCTAATGATTTAGTTTCTTGAGGAGGGTGTGTTGTTTGTGAATTTTTATAACTTTTCACATCTAGGATTGGGATTCGTGTTGATGCAGTAGGGAGATATGATATCTCATGGGTCTAAAAGGTTATGTAAACATGATAATAACTATTTTACCCATCATCTGGTGTTAATGAATGTGGTGTTTACGCTAAAGTTGGGGAAACATTACTTCATCGGTGATCACTTTTTGGTTTTCACAGACTACAATATACTTAAATATGTTATCTCTCTATGGGATATAAATATACTCTAGTACAAGTTGATGGAGTTTCTTTAGGATTATGATTTTTAGATCTCTTAAACCAAACTGAAAGGTAATGTGGTTTTCAATGTGATGAGTCATAATTCCCTAGGAAATGTGGTCCAAGAAACTATCTATGTTTAGAAAGGGATGCAGGATCCTGCAAAAAATGCATCTTGATGTTATATAAAGATGTGGGTTTGGCTGTATTTATCAAGTAACTATGGATACATCCTCAATATATCTTGCATAAGAGTATTGATGAGGAGACTCGGAGGTGGAGGTGATGTGTGATTGTGTTATTCATGGTGATTCCCTAGATGGATGGTTGGAAGATAGTTAAAACTAATTTTTGTTCCATGAGAGGGTTTTCATTACTAAATAAATTTATGAGGTATTTCTACATGAGTTTCACAAATCACATTTATTTGTAAAAAATAGTGTAAAAGATATGTATCATGTCTTGAGGAGGAAACTTTGGTGTCTAGAGATTAAATGGTCAGTGGCATAGTTTGGGGAGATATGCCTGGTTTTTCAGAGGTTAAAGGTGGAGAACCATGTTCCTAGTGGTTTTTTTGAATCATTGGATGTTCCCAAGTGGAAATTTTAAGAAATGTCATGCATGATTCTTGTCCCAAACAACTCTTACCCTCCAACTTCTATCTAGCACAAAGGGGATCGACATGGCCTACCATATAGTTTCAAATATGGTTCTATCTAAATAGTTTCCTACAAACTATTATTATTAGAAAAATCAACATGATATATTTGATACTGATAATTTCAATACAAATATTTGATGAATACTCTCTAAATTTCTTTTAACACCTTGAAAATCTGTTTTGATATCCCTTCTATATGTGAGTGGTTGGTTGTACTCACTAGAACCTAAACACCAAGATACGTCTACAAGTATTTCCAAAAACGATATGTAAAACAAGGATCTGTATCTGAAATGATACTCTGAGATACACCATGAAAACAATTATCTCTTTAATATAAAAGTAACCCAACTGGCCGATAATGGAAGTCTCCTAGACTGGTAAGAAATAGTATACCTTTTTTAATCCACAACAACCCATACCAATTCACTCTTCCATGGGTTCCTTAGAAATCCAACCATGAAATCCATGGAAGAATCATCCCACTTCCACTCCAAAATGGGTATTGCCTATATTAGACCAGTCAAATGATTATTCTAAGCCTTCACCTACTAAAAGGTGTATCATCATGTCACAAAACTAGCAATCTCCTTCTTCATTTCAGACCACGAATACTCTTTATGAAGATCATGAGACATTTTGGTCAAACTAGGGTGAACATTCCACTTGGAAACAGGAAACTCATGCATCACATCATCCTAAATAAACATATAAATGCAAAAATATCTATAAAAATGGATAATCTCATCACCATTGATGTCCTATTTGGGTTGTAGTTCCACACAATCAAATAAGTCCCACAAAACCATGCATATTATATATTCATCTAACTTCTTATTGATCCTGATAAGATATTTGGAAATGATGGATAAATTATTTAGGGTCATATCCTCCCCCTTCTCTTGAACATCTATATTCATCATAGAGGAAAATTATATCATCTTCCACATAGAATTAGACTCCTAGATTTCCAATGTTTATGTATTCCAAAATGAAGGAATTGATAACATTGTTTCCCTTTCTCGTTGTATAAGAAATATCAAAATAAGAATATTGCATGTACTCAACAAATATACATTTATAAATATTTATATTAAATAGATAAAATGTATATTTATGTCTCTTATGATTATTATAAACAATAAACCATTCACCCTGTAGCTAATTATACTAAAATATTATAGCATGAACTACTCTGGGTAACACACTTTTATGTTTAGCATAGTTTCATTCATGTGGACTAAAATTTCATGATCCAAATGCCATAACTTTATCTTCCTACATCAACACTTCCCCAACCCTAATCCTAGATACTTCACCAGGAAATGTATAATCCTTACCCATTTCGAGTAAGACCAGAATAGAAGTTTTATTCACACACAACTTCATTTATTTTTATGTAATTAAAACTAATACAATTAAAATTTCATTCCCTTATTTTTTCGGTCTGAGATAAGAACTACCACACTATTAAATACCATGTTGTACCATTGGAAGTAACCCTGTATCGCTAAAAAGATTTGGATTTTAAAAAATTTATAAGGGTATTCGCAAAAAACAACCACTCAAACCTTATCAGGGTCTACTAACACACTTTATTCTAACATGACGTGACCCAAGAAATGTAACTTGCGGATCTATCAACTAATCATAGATATTAGTGTGTGTGTATCTTATGATCTCTCAGTTTATTTAAGATAATGTTAATATGTTTGGATTGATTGTCTCGAGTTTGGGAGTACATAAATATGTCATCAAAAATGCCAACAAAAAATAATCCATGTATGGGTGAAATACTTGGTTCATCTAGAACATAAAAATGATAAGTATGTTTTTATCCCAAATTAAATCACAAAGAACTCGTACAAGCCATACATACATATGAAAGAAGTTTTGGGGATAACATAATGTCGCACCCTTAGTTAATGATACACTGATCTCAAAAAAATCTTAGAGAATACACTAGAACCCATAAGTTGGTCAAAAAGATAATCAAAATATGGAATAGGATATTGGTTATTAATTGAAATCTTGTTCGACTTTTGATAATAAACACATAAATACAACATTATATTAGAATTATTGGATAAAAAAATCTAAGATCTCATATGTGATTTACTCGACCAAATGAACCCTCTAGATTACAACACCTCTAGTCAATTTTTAAGCTACTGTAGCTCCTCCGGTTCCATCCTATAAGGTGGAATAGCAACAGATCATCCCAAGACACTAACTCAATAGAAATATAAATTTCTCCCTCATTTGGAAACCCTTATAATCCCTTTTCAAACACATCCTAAAACAAATAAAATATTATACTAAATATAACATGATCCACAACCCTACCATCAATAATAAGACTTGTAACTTGGGTTGTATTCTCTCCAAACTACTAATATCATATGTGGCCTTAAAGGATATATCATTATCTATGATGAACATAAATATCACCATCAGGATATATAAACATGACCTTTAAATGTTATTAATCAATGTGATATCGATACAAAACTAACATGTATATACCCAATATCATGTAAAGAATGTGATATATCAATATTTTTTTAATGGAGATGGTACCCACCACTCTCTGGAGAACACCCCTTAAAATGAATGATGCTCTATGATCTCACTCCTAATGGTTTTTTTATTGATATAAATTCATTAATGAACTACACCACAAGACCCATATCATTCAAAAACCAGAAATATATAAAATAATTCAAATCATTTGTATCAAATAATGTACTAGAAATAAATTAAGAGACAATAATTTTACAATATACATTCAATGGAATAACCTCAACGCATATGGGTGTAGGTTGAACTACATAAAGCTAACATATCCTTCTATCTTGAGATCCTATCTAATTCATGTGCACTAAACTACTCTAGTGATATGGATTCTCATGTCCTGGAGTACCTTGTCCTCAAACCTGACCTATACAGCTGGTGGAACTTTAACATCTAGATTGATATGAGGTACAAGATCCCCAGTTGGTTCTCTACATCATCCTAGGCCATATACCACTAGAAATTTATTGAGGGTTAGCCCATACACTCTTTTATTTTTTCGTCCCTCTACATGATGGGAACTCCATTGGTGGTCAAATAAATTTACCTTTCATGTGAATATGATTTATACACCGATATAAGGAAACCTGACCACTACCCTGAGAGGCCAATTCTATCCCCTAGATAATCTTCCCACCACCACCTTGGAAAAAGTTCTTATAGCGATGATTCATAAAATTAGAGCATGTGCCACAAGATCACTAATATAATATAGTTTGACAAGAACTTGATTCCTCCTCTATGTTTTCTTAAGAATTGAGACACTAATTCAACCCATCAGCAAACCTCTTTAAAGATAAAATATTTTCCTAGGAATTGATCTCATATCTATGTCCATCCTGAAAATGTCTTTCCATAGCCACCTTATCCCATTTCAATGTTGGAGAAAAATGTTACAAGTAAACTAATCATCCAATAAAATCCATCAGTGACCACTTCCCTTAAGTCAACAACCTAAACTCCATTACCCTTTTTTCTTAAAGGTCTCTATGTAAAAATTTTCTAATAACTTATCTTGGAATTCTTTCCAAGATAAACCCTAAAACTTCTCATCATGAACCTAGATATCCCACTAAAACTTCTCTGGTCTTCACAAAAAAAATAATATAACATAAAAATATTCTCTAAAGGTGTCTCTAATGGATCCAAAATCATATGGATAGAATCAATCTAGAACTCATCTTCTTCAAGACAAACCTTTTAGTGAGCTTCAGAGGATGATGCCGGTGGAACACCATAGTAAGATCAAACATACTTGGAAAACCATATAATGGTTCTATCTCAATAAACTATATGAATCAGGTAATGTTCTCCTAGAACATCTCTTCCTCCATAGTAAATGGGACTAATGGGGACTCTCGTTCCACTATGAGATGCACATTATTATTAGTGTACCAATTTCATCCAATTAGAAAATAGAGTTATAGAGACGTCCCTATATAATTCCAAACATATATTTTGGGGAACATAACTAAAAATTTACCAGGTTACACAAAATAGGTGGTGGTACAAATATCTATAAAAACCCAACCAAATGCATTATCTCAATGGTCATGGCTGAAATACTGCTACTCCACCCAACCTTCACTTCAAGGCCACTAGCTAACTCAGGGTAAAATAATCTTCCTAGTAAGAATATTTATGTTTGACACCAATTTAACCATTTCATTTAAAATTTTCCAATTTAAAAATAGTAATATTTTATTTATTAGGAACTATCTCTTATGAAACACAAAATAAATAACAAATCATATTACTTCCCACAACCCAATTAAGATTTTCCAAAGAAACAGACTATAAAATTTATTACATGTATTTCCTTGAATGCCTAAAATAAGGAATGTATAAACAAATATAATTCTATAATAACGCATGATGAATGTAACTCCCCGACCCCAGTTACCCAGAGTCGGTGCATTATTACATAACATTGGCATGATCACAAGAAAGATCAAATCTCGAAAGACCGATTGGTTTAGTAGCCTTGGAAACACTAGATATATTCATAAGTTTTACATTACATCATAAAATGAAAAACAAATACAACAACATAATGTTTCCACAATCCACACTATTAACCCCTCATAAAATCACTGCATGTCATTCATAACTTACTTCTTCACATCCTTGGAAAAATAAAACATAGAAAAGGGGTGAGCTCAAATGCCCAGTAAGGATAACAATATAGCGGAAACTTTCATAAATAAGAATAAACATTTAAGGCAATGTATAACTAAAACAAAAGCCTTTTAAATATGAACTTTCAACATGGTATGGCATAAATAAAATGAAATAATTCCATTTACTTATTCACATGGATATTCTACTAATCGAATAATCAAATGCAAAAATCAATAACCACTTTCATAATGTTGGAATGCATAATGCCAGACTATCATAACCACATAGCCAAGGCCTCGTGCCAAGACTACAAATAAGATTTTGTCAAGGCCTTGTGCCAAGACACTAGTTTGTCTCATGAGACCTACCGATGCATCGAGGAGCTATAGCGGGCTCCACCCGTCACATATTAAGTCCAATGCATTCCCATATGAAAAGGTTTAAACATAACATAAACATTCATATTAAAACTAGCATATGAAATGTCAATACTTTAACCATAAACTATGAATGGTATAAAAATAGCACATCCACAGTCAAACATATCACAAAACCTTCAACACAATATAGAAGTTTTGTATCATAATAAATCAACTTCAAATAATCTTAAAATCCATCAAAGGATGTTGACATAGATGAAATCAAAATTCTTTTTAAAGAAATATCTCCTTTTATTTTGAAATAATTTAAGATCCATATAAAATAAAACATTTTATTTGAAAATATTCTTATAATCTTGTAAGGGAAGCTTTGAAGATTTTATAACGGTGGAAAATAGCCGCACCCGCCGTATAAGTTAAAAAAAACATTCTTACCTTAATTCTGTCGAAAAGGTTAAAAAGGACCTTGTTTTGAAAACGACCGAAAGATTCCTTTATAAACCACTTATAAAAGTCAAAAAGGGTATAAATGACTTTAACTCATATTCTAGTAAATAGTAAAAATGTTTTGAAATACATTTTTAAGAAACATGGATGTGGATGATAAAGAGATCCCAGTAGATTATTACATATAAACAACCTCGGATAATGAAGAGATTGTGAAATAACCCTTACCTTGTACTTTTCCTTGGTTGGGGTAGGTTAACCTCCTGTATAATGGTGAAATAGTTGTTATTAAATTATACAAGAATAATATATAATAATATGATATCATATATGATCTTTTAACATTGATTTGTTAATAATATCTTAGAATTATCGTCGTTTCGGGAGTTAACTTACTCATTTTATTCTATATGTTTTGTTAAATAAGCCATGGTTGTTGTATCTTATTCATATCCAAAATGATATCTAGTCCTTAAACATCATTTTTAAATCATCAAATGATAATTATACTTGAATGGATATGATGGAGAATGAATCTCATCGCGTTCGTGGAGACGGTAGTCCGTACGTACGCACGAGCGACAATATCATTCTTTTGATATTAAAATAATATATAAATGGATGGTATATCATATATACAGAATCATTAACATGTTATTTTTATTATTTACATGAGTTACACATCATTATTATACCCATCCAAATAATATTATATTGAATAACAATTACACCACGACGTGGAGACGGTTAGCCGTACGTACGCACGTATGGTGACATGTTATTCAAAGGGTGGATAGAATACTGAATATGGTTGTACCATATTTATAATAACATCACAGTATATGTAAGATACTGGAGTTATTATTTTAGAATGGTAAGAACAAAGAAAGAGGAAGTGGAAGAAGAAATGAACTTGGAGAAGGGTGGTGAAATCATTACCTCTTCTTCGGGTTCTTCCTTTTGATTTGATCAAAAGGGCTCCTTAGGTTGGCTTTATGATCAAACTAAGGACTGTAGGTTGTATTGAGGGATGTTGGGAGAGTATTTGGGCAGAGTTTTGCCGAACCAAAAGGCTTAGAAGGTGTGAAGAAATGAGAAGGAGGAGTGCCCTTTTATAAGAGGGGTGAGGGGCACCTTTGGAAAAGCTAGAAATATTAATTTATAATAAATTCATATTCGGTTTCTAATGGCTCCAAAGCTTATTATTCAAAGGTTAAGGTAGGGATAGGTCGAAAACCACTCAACCAATAGAATTTAGACAGGTTTGGGTACTTATATTAACCTTATCTTTAAGTATTAACTCTAAGTTAATTAGTTTCACTTTTACAATGTCTCTTTGTATTTTTATATAATATGGTTAATAAACTTACTATATACATACAAGCGACCCCCAAGTGGTACATTAATGATGAAAATATCATGATATAAGTCTCTTGGCCGAACCTTAGATTTTTAGGAATTTAATATCAATTAATAATATAATATTTTTTTTAAGAACTCTTTTATGTCAATTTTGACACTATTCAATAGTTGATTTTTTGTGAAACTCATAACAGATTGATTACTTCGAAAAAAGTCAATTACATTATCCTAATATATCATATTATCCTAGAAAATTATTTTAATTCATTAAAAGTTTCATATTATATTTATTTGGGTATTTATAATATCACTTATTTTAATTTTTCACTATTATAGTAATTACTGCATCATCATTGTGTCATAAATAAAAGAAATTATTTAATGTCTAAAAATTATAAATAAAATATAATTACGTAGGAAATCGTTTTATCTTTCTAATGAATATTTATAATCTAAAATCCAACATATATAACCCTATGTAAAAATTGCTTTTCTAAAAGATATATGCTTGTGTCATTTTTGTATTCATTTTAACTTAATTAAAATAAAGTGTCATTATCACTTACAAGTAGATCCATGGGGTCCCAAAATAGACCCAAAGATTCCCATGGTCGACCATGTATCAACCAGTAGGGTTAAGACACGTTTTAGGGTCATTTAGTATTATTATAATATTATTTTTTTAACCCTTATTTACCGGATTTACCCTTAACCATGGTAAATAAAATATTTACCGCAGTAATTTTTCAAAATGTATAAAAATAAAAGTTACCTATTTACACAATTTGAACATCCTGATTCCAAATATGGAATCCATTTTCCTAAATTAAAAACACAGAAGTGGCAGAAATTAATTTAAAATTAATTCCCACTGTCAAAACAAAAAGCCTGTTTTTAAGAGATAATAACAATCAAAAGATTGACACTTGTTTATGTTCGGTTTAATTGTAAAATTATGTCTAATGACCAACATTATATTAAATGGTAAAAATATATTCTAAATATACTTTAAAACCACTCAAATTCATAATTTATCACTATTAATTATTTTGATTAAAAAAGTTGTTTTTAATTAAAATTTAGTAATTTTCACTATTCATCAAAATATTAAAGTTATCCGAAAAGTACCAAAATTTCACCCTAGGCTAATTTCAATATTCCGAATCCAAAAATGAAGTCCATTTTGAAATATAAAATATATATAATTTCAAAAAGTAGGTATTACTATTCATAACGGCTAGTTTGATTAGTTATGGTGTGTTAGAACTCGGTGTTGCGTACAACACACGCTATCACATTATTCAAAGAGAAGCGTACCGTAGAAGCTTGGGGTGTTACATTCTCCCCTCCTTCAAATAATTGCGTCCTCGCAATTTCTAGGGTATTACTGCATAAAAAGACTCGGGTGGTTCTTCATCATAAGTTCCTCGGGTTCCCACATTGCCTCTTCCATCTTATGGTTTCTCCACAAAACTTTTACCAGACGCGTCGTCCGGTTTCTCAGCACTTGTTCTCTCGTATCAAGAATCTTGACGGGCTCTTCGCAATAAGACAGATCGGGTTCCAGTTCTAATTCCTCATAGGTGAGTACATGCGTCGGATCAGGCATGTATTTCCTCAATAGAGATACGTGGAACACATCGTGAACTTTGGAGAGACTTGGCGGCATTGCCAATCGGTAAGCTACAACCCCAATTCGTTCTAGAATTTCGAAAGGTCCGATGTACCTGGGACTCAATTTACCTTTCTTTCCAAAACGTATGACTCCCTTCCATGGAGATACCTTTAGGAAAACATGATCACTGACTTGAAATTCCAAATCCTTCCTTCGATTATCGGCATAGCTCGTCTGCCTACTTTGAGCTGCTTTGATGTGATTTTGGATTACTTTCACCTTTTCCACCGTTTCCTCCCCAATAATTGAATTAAGTTGAGCTACTGGGGGTGGATCTAAATAAGAATTAGGTGGTGACGATTCTGCTCTAAAAATAAGGTGCTCCTTATCATTATCATCAAGAATCGTAACCTCTTTCTTCTTACAATAAATCTTCGCATCATAGTCCGAAAGCCAGTCCATACCGAGGATTATATCAAACTCAATCATAGGTATGACGATGAAATCAGCAGATAAAGAAAATTTATGTGCTCTAATGGGGACTGATTCACAAAACTTTGTTGCAATGATACTTCCCTTAGGAGTTTTAACTGACAACTCCCTTATTAAATCAAATTGGAAATATCTAATTTTCTTAGCAAACTGGGAAGATATAAAACAATGCGATGATCCAGAATCAAATAATGCATTTGCTAAACTTGAGGAAACCATTAAATTACCTGCCACCACGTCTTTCGGAGCTTCTACCTCAGCAGTAGTGATAGCATAAGCCTGGCCTTGATCCCTTGGCCTTTTCTGAGGTAAGTTCTCCTGACGCTTAGGACATGAATTTGCATAATGCCCCATCTCCCTGCAATTGTAGCACTGAACGTTGGTAGCTTCCTTCTTCCCCTTGCAATCATGAGCTTGGTGGCCTTTTTCACCACACTTGTAACAGACTCCCATTCCCTTCAAGCAAGTACCAGGATGTTTCTTCCCGCATTTACCACAAGATGGATATTCAACCTTTCCCTTCTTCCCCTTATTTCCATTCCCAGATTGATCAGCAGGTCTCTTCTTCTCTTGCTTTGCTTTAAAGTCATAAGACTTAGAGAATTCCTTTTCGGTCTTGATAGCACATGAGACAATGTCTTCGTACGATGAAAAGGATTGTGAGACTAACGCTCGACGGATAAATGGTTTTAACCCATCAAAGAAATGATCAATCTTACTTCTTGGGTTACGAATATAATCACCAGCGTACCTCGCTAACCTTGTAAAGTTAGCCTCATACTTTGTGACATTCTCATCCTCCTTTTGTCTCAGACTCAGAAATTGCCTTTCCATATCTGCTCGATGTTCGCGAGGGAAGTATTTTTCTAAAAACAGATCTTTAAACTCCCTCCATTCCATATTTGATACTTCATCATCTTCCTTCGTATTTTGAATCAATGACCACCATTGATCAGCATCTCCAGTGAGGCGGTAAACTGCCATGATAACGTTTTCCCTTTCACTGCTCCCCAAAGCCTGAAATATTTTCTCTAGGGAAAATATCCATTGCTCAGCTACTAAGGGATTTGTATTCCCATTGAACTTTGGTGGTTGTTGCCTCATGAATCGATCTAACATTGATCCTCCACGCTGCGGATCAGGGTGCTCCATACGGGTAAGGTTATTATTCATAACCTGAGTAAGTTGTCCCAGTATGGTGATTAGCTGATCAGCACTAGTTGCATCACCAGCCCCACTATAATTATCTTGAGCAGGAGGGCAATCCCTACATGGAGTGCGTGCATTGATACAGTTTCCATTTCTTCCACTAGGCGCCATTTTTAAACAATGGCATAAACTAGATCAGTTTATGAATCAAAATACATAATCCCATACTTATAAAACACTTAACATAAATTGAACTATTTATGGATATAATCCATAATCATAAAAATGTTTTCTTTGAGGAAGTATATACTCATAAACCCTTCATAATGATTTGTAAAGATAGTGAGAGTTATCCTAAGCATATCCCCCGGGAGTGTCGTAACCAAGAGTGCAGCAAGGCCCGTTGTCGTGCACCAGTTCCCGTTCGAGTCTAGCTCAAAGCGGTGTTTTCGGGTTTTACCCCTAGGTACATCTGTGCCAGAGCCGCCTCTACCTGCTCGTATCCAGACAGGGATGTATTGCTCAGAAAACTCACAAAATCTCTACAATACCAAAATTCTAGGAAGTTCTTCTATACTAATCCTCAAAGTTTATCTTAGTTCTACGTGCTCTAATCAGAGTTTATCTAAATGTAGCTTCCAAGGTTTGTACTAAACTTCCTCTGATACCAACTGTAACGCCCCGACCCCAGTTACCCAGAGTCGGTGCATTATTACATAACATTGTCATGATCACAAGAAAGATCAAATCTCGAAAGACCGATTGGTTTAGTAGCCTTGGAAACACTAGATATATTCATAAGTTTTACATTACATCATAAAATGAAAAACTACTACAACAACATAATTTTTCCACAATCCACACTATTAACCCCTCATAAAATCCCTACAGGTCATTTATAACTTACTTCTTCACATCCTGGGAAAAATAAAACATAGAAAAGGGGTGAGCTCAAATGCCCAGTAAGGATAACAATATAGCGGAAACTTTCATAAATAAAAATAAACATTTAAGGCAATGTATAACTAAAACAAAAGCCTTTTAAATATGAACTTTCAACATGGTATGGCATAAATAAAATGAAATAATGCCATTTACTTATTCACATGGATATTCTACTAATCGAATAATCACATGCAAAAATCAATAACCACTTTCATAATGTTGGAATGCATAATGCCAGACTATCATAACCACATAGCCAAGGCCTCGTACCAAGACTACAAATAAGATTTTGTCAAGGCCTTGTGCCAAGACACTAGTTTGTCTCATGAGACCTACCGATGCATTGAGGAGCTATAGCGGGCTCCACCCGTCACATATTAAGTCCAATGCATTCCCATATGAAAAGGTTTAAACATAACATAAACATTCATATTAAAACTAGCATATGAAATGTCAATACTTTCACCATAAACTATGAATGGTATAAAAATAGCACATCCACAGTCAAACATATCACAAAACCTTCAATACAATATAGAAGTTTTGTATCATAATAAATCAACTTCAAATAATCTTAAAATCCATCAAAGGATGTTGACATAGATGAAATCAAAATTCTTTTTAAAGAAATATCTTCTTTTATTTTGAAATAATTTAAGATCCATATAAAATAAAACATTTTCTTTGAAAATATTCTTATAAACTTGTAAGGGAAGCTTTGAAGATTTTATAACGGCGGAAAATAGCCGCACCCGCCGTATAAGTTAAAAAAAACATTCTTACCTTAATTCTGTCGAAAAGGTTAAAAAGGACCTTGTTTTGAAAACGACCGAAAGATTCCTTTATAAACCACTTATAAAAGTAAAATAGGGTATAAATGACTTTAACTCATGTTCTAGTAAATAGTAAAAATGTTTTTAAATACATTTTTAAGAAACATGGATGTGGATGATAAAGAGATCCCAGTAGATTATTACATATAAACAACCTCGGATAATGAAGAGATTGTGAAATAACCCTTACCTTGTACTTTTCCTTGGTTGGGGTAGGTTAACCTCCTGTATAATGGTTAAATAGTTGTTATTAAATTATACAAGAATCATATATAATAATATGATATCATATATGATCTTTTAACATTGATTTGTTAAAAATATCTTAGAATTATCGTCGTTTCGGGAGTTAACTTACTCATTTTCTTTTATATGTTTTGTTACATAAGCCATGGTTGTTGTATCTTATTCATATCCAGAATGATATCTAGTCCTTAAAAATCATTTTTAAATCATCAAATGATAATTATACTTGAATGGATACGATGGAGAATGAATCTCATCGCGTTCGTGGAGACGGTAGTCCGTACGTACGCACGAGCGACAATATCATTCTTTTGATATTAAAATAATATATAAATGGATGGTATATCATATATACAGAATCATTAACATGTTATTTTTATTATTTACATGAGTTACACATCATTATTATACCCATCCAAATAATATTATATTGAATAACAATTACACCACGACGTGGAGACGGTAAGCCGTACGTACGCACGTATGGTGACATGTTATTCAAAGGGTGGATAGAATACTGAATATGGTTGTACCATATTTATAATAACATCACAGTATATGTAAGATACTGGAGTTATTATTTTATAATGGTAAGAACAAAGAAAGAGGAAGTGGAAGAAGAAATGAACTTGGAGAAGGGTGGTGAAATCATTACCTCTTCTTCGGGTTCTTCCTTTTGATTTGATCAAAAGGGCTCCTTAGGTTGGCTTTATGATCAAACTAAGGCCTCTAGGTTGTAGTGAGGGATGTTGGGAGAGTATGTGGTCAGAGTTTTGCCGAACCAAAAGGCTTCAAAGGTGTGAAGAAATGAGAAGGAGGAGTGCCCTTTTATAAGAGGGGTGAGGGGCACCTTTGGAAAAGCTAGAAATATTAATTTATAATAAATTCATATTCGGTTTCTAATGGCTACAAAGCTTATTATTCAAAGGTTAAGGTGGGGATAGGTCGAAAACCACTCAACCAATAGAATTTAGACAGGTGTGGGTACTTATATTAACCTTATCTTTAAGTATTAACTCTAAGTTAATTAGTTTCACTTTTACAATGTCTCTTTGTATTTTTATATAATATGGTTAATAAACTTACTATATACATAAAAGCGACCCCCAAGTGGTACATTAATGATGAAAATATCATGATATAAGTCTCTTGTCCGAACCTTAGATTTTTAAGAATTTAATATCAATTAATAATATAATATTTGTTTTAAGAACTCTTTTATGTCAATTTTGACACTATTCAATAGTTGATTTTTTTGTGAAACTCATAACAGATTGATTACTTCGAAAAAAGTCAATTAAATCAATCCTAATATATCATATTATCCTAGAAAATTAGTTTAATTCATTAAAAGTTTCATATTATATTTATTTGGGTATTTATAATATCAATTATTTTAATTTTTCACTATTATAGTAATTACTGCATCATCATTGTGTCATAAATAAAATAAATTATTTAATGTCTAAAAATTATAAATAAAATATCATTATGTAGGAAATCTTTTTATATTTCTAATGAATATTTATAATCTAAAATCCAACATATATAACCCTATGTAACAATTGTTTTTCTAAAAGATATATGCTTGTGTCATTTTTGTATTCATTTTAACTTAATTAAAATAAAGTGTCATTATCACTTACAAGTGGATCCATGGGGTCCCAAAATAGACCCAAAGATTCCCATTGTCGACCATGTATCAACCAGTAGGGTTAAGACACGTTTTAGGGTAATTTAGTATTATTATAATATTATTTTTTTAACCCTTATTTACCGGATTTACCCTTAACCATGGTAAATAAAATATTTACCGCAGTAATTTTTCAAAATGTCTAAAAATAAAAGTTACCTATTTACACAATTTGAACATCCTGATTCCAAATATGGAATCCATTTTCCTAAATTCAAAACACAGAAGTGGCAGAAATTAATTTAAAATTAATTCCCGCTGTCAAAACAAAAAGCGTGTTTTTAAGAGATAATAACTATCAAAAGATTGACACTTGTTTATGTTCGGTTTAATTGTAAAATTATGTCCAATGACCAACATTATATTAAATGGTAAAAATATATTCTAAATATACTTTAAAACCACTCAAATTCATAATTTATCACTATTAATTATTTTGATTAAAAAAGTTGTTTTTAATTAAAATTTAGTAATTTTCACTATTCATCAAAATATTAAAGTTATCCGAAAAGTACCAAAATTTCACCCTAGGCTAATTTCAATATTACGAATCCAAAAATGAAGTCCATTTTGAAATATAAAATATATATAATTTCAAAAAGTAGGTATTACTATTCATAACGGCTAGTTTGATTAGTTATGGTGTGTTAGAACTCGGTGTTGCGTACAACACACGCTATCACATTATTCAAAGAGAAGCGTACCGTAGAAGCTTGGGGTGTTACAATGAAAATCACAAAAGATAGAAAAATCACATAAAATGTGCATTTTAAGAACCTGTGTTTTTCTGGCCGGCATTTTTTAGTAAAATTTTGATTTTTTTTCATTTAGATTTTTATAGAGGTGTTAAAAGGACTTTTACCCAAGAAAATGAACTCAAATAATGTATCTAATAAATTTTTTGGTCCTATAATAGGGTGGCTACCCTAGGATAGAAGTTAAGTTGAAATCCAAGCCATTCGAATTTTATTAGCATAGTTAATATTTAATGTTTAATATATTAAATATTAAATTTTCTGTGAAGGTTTGTTCAGACATAAATTTTAAAGGGAGAGTCTAATTGATATTTTTTATCCTGCATTGAGTATATAATGAGGAGTGTTTTCTAGGAGAGGCATAAAATTGAGTTGGAAATCATGGTCGGGTCGGACCCCTTTTTTATTTTCCTTTATTTTTCTTTTTTCTTTCTTTTATTTTTCATTTTTATCTTTTCCTTCCTCCTTCCTTCACAAAGATACCACCTATGGATCCTCCTTCACTAAGACATAAGGTAGAAATGTATAAGAAGAAATAAAGTGAGTGAGGGAGATAAAGAGGTACCATTGAGAATCCCTCCATGCGCTAGTTCCACTTGCGGCAACCATGGACCGTTAAATCGAACAAAGATTCAACAGTTTCTGCCCAAAGGTAGGAAAAATAATTTTTTCCACAAAAACACATTATATTCATCATTTTTCTTGTTTTAAACCCCTTTTATTCTTGTTAATTGACCCTAGATGCATGATCTATAATTTTGGGGGTAAAAAGGGAGGTTTTAGGAGATCTGAAGGTTTTCTATTTGAGAAAACTAGGTAACACGGCGTGTGGTTCAGGGGGACAAAACATGTGTTCTTTCGTTTCATGGAAGATGAATTTTAAGGAGTAAACATAAGGTAAAGGGGTTTAAAAACTGTGTATTGGTACTCAGCTATGTTGCTAAGTACGCTGACCTAGCTACCAGTGTAGGGGTACACGACCTTGTAGACTACATGACCAGACCTTGTGTATGGTAGCCCATTGTGTAGAAGTACTTGGCCCGGGAAAGTATCTAACCAAGTTATTTGAGGGACACATGAATGTACCAAATGTAGGGTACAAAATGTGTACCCATATTACATGGGATATACTTTCGGTGTTTACACACCCAGTATAGAATCCCGCCTTTTTATAACATAAACTTTCATTTAATTACACAAAACTGAGGATCTTTAAGGTTTAGTGTCTTGGAAACCAGGAACATAAAACATGAAAACATAAAACATTCTTGTTAAACACTTGAAAGGATTCTCCTCATGTCCACCCTAGGTTCATTACTGCATCTCAAACCTGGGGACATACATCAAAAGAAAAGGTGAGCAGAAGGCCCAGTAAAGGAAACAAGAGAAACATTTTACATGTGAACTTGAGATACTTCAATAAGGACATGAAAAGAACTTTAAGGCATGAGAAATAAATCATGAGATACATCATAATAAAAATATCATTTTTCATAACTTGAAGATGTGGCTGCAACATTTAATATTGACAATCGTTTCATTTCACCAAGGTCCATCCCCAAGGTGTCGTTAAAAATTACCAAGGTTATTCACCAGGGCGTCGTTAAAAATGGTCATCTCTAGAGATTAAGTCTTTACCCAAGGCATTGGAGCGCTATATGGGTGCACCCTTGACATGTATTTATTATCATGTGAGCCACATATATCATCATAAATAATTTCATAAACAACCCATATAGCATAAAATAAATGGGTTTCATTTCCTAATCATAACGTTTTAAAAACTGCTTTAATGACATGATCTTTATGTCACTTTAAACCCACGGAAAGGGGAAGCGGGTTTCATGTTTGTAAATCCAAGAATTTAAAATAGAAAATTTTGATATATATCTGAATACCCCTATAGAAATAAGTTCTTTGAGTATTCACTTAATAACATGAAATAATTTTGAGATAAAGAGGGAGGCATTTTGAGACGAAAACTATGCAGCATAACGTCTACGATACATGGTTTTAGAAAACATTGAAAAGAGAGGGGACATGGGTCAGCCACTCAAAAATGATACATAAAACAGTAGGGTAACAGAATATATAGTATTTAAGAACATGGTAATGAAATTTTAAGGACATAACATTTGAAATTAAAAACATGGAAGGAAGACAAAAATAAGATTTCCCTTATGAGAATTCGGCAACCTAACGGCGTCACTTAAAACTTCCCAAAAATGGATTGACGAGATCAAATAGGGTATCTAATAATATGATCATAATGATAAGTATGATAGATATAGATATCATACCCCAAAATAATAAAAATTAACTTGAGAGACTTGACATGAAATTAGATCTCAAAAACGAGAAGGGTGAAAGAACCCCTTAGAAATTCAGCAGCCTAACGACGCCACTTAAACTTCAACAAAAACGAATTGATGAGATAAAATTGGGTCTCTCATCATATGATCATAAAAGATCAGTATGATAGATTTAGAGATCATACCCCAACATAATAAAAATGAACTTTCAAGACTTGACATGGAATTAGAACTTTAAAAAAAAGGAGGGTGAAAGAACCACATAAAAATTCGGCAGCCTAACGGCGCCACTTAAAACGTCAAAATACTGAATTGAAGAGATAAAATGGGGTATCTCATCATATGATCATAAAATATAATTATGATAAATTTAGAGATCATACCCCAACATGATAAAAAGTAACTTTCAAGACTTGACATGGAATTAGAACTTTGAAAAATGAGAAGGGTGAAAGAATCCCTAAAAAATTCGGCAGCCTAATGGCGTCACTTAAACTTTCATAAAACGAAATGATGAGAGTAAGAGGGGATCTCTCATCATATAAACATAAAAAGGGAAGTAATAGGAATATGAAAGAACATCCTCTCACATAAGAACATGTATCATAAAAGGAATGACATAAAAGAGATTACATGAAAAGAAAGAGAGAGGTCGGACCCCTTACCTTAAAACGTAACTCTTAAAACTCAAAGGTTTGGACCTTTAGGGCTTGGGGGCACCTTGGGAGGACTCCTTGGGAGGTAAGGAGACCAGAAATTCGTTGAGGATGGTTTTGGAGTCTAAAATATGAGAGTAGGGCTTGGTATTTATAGGGAAAGTGAGGAGACAAGGCATTAATGGCCAAGGGACACCTCAAAAGTGCTTTTCTCAAAACCATGTTCTCTCCCTTGGCATTTACCGTGGAGTTAGGCCACATGGGGCCCCCAAAACAATAATTCATCACCCTTGGCCGGCAAACCCTTAAAATATCTCATGACATCATCATGACACAGTTATGATGTCATTAAACATACCGAAACCCTAAAACTATATTTTTACTATTCACTGAAAATTCAACATTCTCAGAAAGATCCCAAAATTTCACCTTAACCAAATATCAATGCTCTTATTTCAAAAATGAACACCATTTTATAAAAATAATTTTTTACTTATTTTTAATTTAATTTTTAAATAAATACACTATTCACCAAAAATTCATTTTTTTCAGAAAAATCCTCAAAAATTACCATAACATAATATCGACGCTCAGAGTTTCAAAATGAAATCCATTTTATAAAAATAATTTTCTAAATATTTTAAATTAAATTTTTTATTAAAAAACACTATTCACCCGAAAAAACTAATACTTGAATAATAATTTATGAAACTGTTATTTACCCATTTTATTGAATCTCATTACTTAATCTAGGTGTCTAAATTATATTAAAACTTTCTTTGAGTGAAATTACTAATCCATTTGGCCACATTACTAATCCTAAGCGTAAAATCACTATTCATAATTTACTATTCATCAAAAATAATGTTGGTCTTATTAGACTCTAAATTTCGTACTGAACATAATTGTAAAAGACCATTTTTTGAAAATCATTACACATTTTTATTTATTTAATGTTTACATAAACATTTTTAAAATATCCTTTTTCTAAAATTCATCAAAATATGCATACTATATTTAGTCGGACATTTGAAAATTCATAAACATCATCATAAGAAGAAATCCCAATTTTTATTTAAAACAAAGGATTACACAAGGCAGTTATGGTCTCCTTACATAGCCCCTTATCACACCAGCATAGGACCTAAGTGTAAGGTGTGCTAAGGTGAGAGAATCTGAGGGAGGCTCGGCCAACATCGCACGAGTAGTGATTTCTATCAGTTTGAACTTCTCGTGAAGGCGATCCCGTTCTAGCTTCACATGATGAAGTTAGGCTTGGGTTTGGTCCAGAGCAAAGCCTAGTGGTGCTACCTCCTTCCCAAGTTCTGTTAGATGGGCTTAGATCGATCCAAGACTACTGGGTGAGGCCATCAGATCTTCTTTCTATATTAATTAACCAATGTCACTTTTATTTAGAGACAAATATCGAAATGTTTAGTTTCCAGTGGTCATATTGACCAATGGTCATATAACAGTCAAAACCCAACAGTTTCACTTTAATTATACTCTTGTTATCCAATGAAATAGTTTTGTTGAGTATATATAAAAATAAAATAAAATAAAATAACACACAAAATTAGGAAACAAGATTTATTCAAAATTTAGGGTCGTTACACCCAGTCTGGTAGAGGTACATGCCCATGTAGGCCTTTGGGAGTACACATTGTGTACCAAGGGGTGACACACAGTGTACTATACCTTTTCAACCCTTTTGATGGTTATTTTTCATGTCTTGTTTCCCTATAATTGGAATTTTACTCTAGAGTAGTCTATCCTGAGTACATTTCTACATATATCATGGTGGTGAAACCTATTGAGTGAACTGAGGTCTCCTAATGGGTGTTTTGGGTCTTTTACCTAAACAGAGAGGTTCTTCCATTCGTTATTTTATTTAGTGTCCAGTGAGAGTGAGAACTTTTTTAATATGATCCATGAGATATCTCTCTTGACCAATTCTACTGTATATTTCTTTTGAGTATGTCTCCTTTGCGAGATGTTCCCTTCTAGACTAAGAGGCTATGAGAATTATTGTTATCAGTGATCCCTTTTTGGATTTATTATTCACATTTCAACCTCGAGTATCCCAAGTAAGATACCTATATCTTATTTCTTGTTACGAAGGATTCCTTGAAGGATATAGTTTCTTATATACTGATCTTGGGATCCCCTTATAGGATCCCTTACCTATGTGTTGTATTGAGGTTAAAAAGTAGAATGTATGTTCCATGCTTTTCCATTTGATGATCCCATGTAGGATTCCTCATTTACCGTATAGCTGAGGATCCCAAGTAGGATTTCTTCACTAGTGAGTTTATGTTCAAGGATCCTGAGTAGGATTCCTATCATTGTTTGACTTGAAGGACCTAGTGGGTTCCCAGTTGTTTGACCTACCCTGATCTAGTATGACTGGTTTTAGTAGAGATGGTAATATGTGTCACCTTATAACCTGTACTGAATTGGTAATCCCCTGTAGTTGTGGCTATAGTGTTGGGTTGGGTATTTGAGTCACCCCCACTCTTTGGTTTTTTTCACTTTTTTATTGTGAATACCATGAGGTTAACTAGAGGTTCTTGCTAGTTGGTTACTATTGATCCTAATGTGAGGAGTCATTTATTGTTTTGGGATGCCCTGATGTTCTTCTTGGGACCTGTATTACTTATTGGGATGTCGAGATGTGCTTTCATAGGATCCAGCTTCTAAGCCATGTTATTTATGATATTTACTAGTATACCTATAGGTACTACCTAGGAATCAGTTGTTGAGCCTAGATGTATATATATTTTGGGATATATTTTATTGGGATGAATAGAGGTATTTCTTGGCATCTGGATATTGAACATATGCTTATGTTATCCGGACATGGTGACCTAATACATGTGGTAATATTACACTCTCCCGAGTGGTGGGGAAGATTACAATCTCCTCAGACTATGATCAGAATGATTATACTCTCCCAAATCAGTTCTGAGACTAGGGGTGTAGCGTAGCATGTCACTAGTGAGTTCCCTCTTTATATAGGCATGGATACCCAAGACTCATGGTGCGATTATTCCCTACTGAGTGTTGTGGATTATTACGATCTCATCGGAATATGATCAGGATTATTACACTCTAATGTATATGTTATGAGACTCGAGGGGTCTTTCATGGCATCTCACTAATGAGTTCTCTCTTTATAGAACACCTAAGGATAATACCTTTAGGGTTTATCTAAGTTTTGAATGTTGTGACCGCCTATAGACTGAGATCTGGGGATCAGAAATTCTACTAGATTTACAGGTCTAAGAATATTTGGGACTGACTCAGTGAACTTTTACAAGATTTTCTGGATGTAATCAATGTAATCCTTATTTAAAGTGATTGGAGTTGAGTACAGGTTAACCCAGGTGTAGGACGAGTATCACCCTATGGTGACATATCTTTCTCAAATATATAATTTCTGTGTTGGATGAAGTAGGTAGATGTTGATCGGAATTATAGACCAATTAATCTAATTAATTATACATGTCTTGGGTGGCATGATGTCCATATCAATTCCCTTGAATAGTATGTCCAAGACACCAAGATTAGAAACCCAAGGATCGATTATTGATTGGTTTCAATGTTATTATATTTCACATACCAGTGAATATTGATGGTTATGTATATATGTATTTGTATGGAACAATTCATTTATATGTATATATATATGTACATCCATGGTTTCAATTTCCTAGTTGGATGGGATTATAGGCCTGGGGATTTAACTGTGGTTGGAATTTGGTTTTACATACCTTTTTAGTTGTCTCTTAGCTCGGATGAGCACTATTTCTTTGCATACACTTATAGAATCAAATTTAATGGTTTCATTTAAGGATGGACAAGTTTGATTATTTATCACCCCTACATGTAAAACTTAGTGTATGCCTCAGCCTTATGTTTTATTTTTTTAGGTTGGCCATGAGTTGTGTGGTGGATAGGGATGAGGCCCATTGTTGCATGATTGAGTGTAGCAACTCATGTGAGTTCTTTTGATTGGGATGCTACAGTACGATAGTGTATAAAGACAAGGTACATGGTCTGGCTCCGAGTTAGTAGTAGAGCCTTTTACTTTTACTTTTATTTTCTTTTGTACTTCTATATCTATATGGTCGGCCTAGTGGTTACCAATGTTGTATTGCAAGACATAACTATTCAAGATTTTATAGCATTTTTATTAATTGTTACATCATGTTGTATTTAAATTATTTACTGCTTCCAAACTCTATTTCTTTACTTCTATATACAATAATTTTTTATTTATATTGTTTTATTACTATGATATTATGGATTAGTCTCCCCACTTTCACACCCTAGGCCCTCGCTACTAGTCTACAACCTTTGGCGTATGGGGAGAAGAGCTTGAGGCCTAGTTACCCACTATCTCGGATAACTGGTTCAGTGGCATCTGGTTCAGAATGTCACAAAGTGGTATTAGATATGTTTTTTTGCTGGTATTTACTTTTTAGTAAATGGTAGAAATAATTATTATGAATGTGTTAGAACCTGTGATGGATATTGTACTGTTGTGTTGAGAATACTTCTACCAGTAATTAGTACTAGTTCTTGGGGTTGGGATTATTGTTCTCATCTAAGATTTTATAGTTTTATATGATTTTTTATTTATGTAATGCACATGTTGTGTGGATATAATTATTTACTATGGATCTTTAGCTTCTGTCCATTGGAAAGAGGCTAGAGATGGATTTAGAATCTTAGCCTACAAAGGTAAGAGGCGTCTCATGCATCATATTTGACACATAGGATTCAAATTATATAAGAATGATAGTGTGTGATATTATTGATGTATGAGGCCTTTGGGTCCTACTTAAAAATATATATTTACTTTTAATTGAAGGTTTTGTGGATAAAAATTATGTCATGTTTTGTTTGAGGCTGATGACTCATTCCTCGTGTACAGGAGATGCATTGACCTAGTATGTCAATATAGCACGTGATGTCTTTCTGTTGAACCCCGTATAGGGTGTTGTTTCTATTGTTATGGTTATATAGTTGGATCTCTGAGTATAATTATGATAGATACTAGGACATTCTTAGGAGATGGACCTCTAGGGGGTATTTCCGTATATATAATCCTTGTGACTATGAATTAAGTTTCTCTTCTCTGTTGGTTTTATGGCCTCTAGGGAATATTTCTGGATAAGGATGCTCGATGAGGATCATGAACTTATAGGTCATGTTTTTAGATTTTTTACTTTGTAAGTTGTTGGGATATTAACCGGCTTTTGAGAGGTTGGATTTTTAGGTCTAGGTGGTAGACATAGAGGACCTTAGTTTAACTCATACCATTGTGGGTCGGTGTTCATTTTGTTCTCGGGTAGCCTGCAGGAGAGATTGGCCATGTTTTCCAATTCATTTTTGGTAGTGATATTTTTTACACTTGTTTTTAGATCTAGATATGATAAGTGGTTGATTTCTTCCTTATAGGCATGTGGATGCCCTCAGCTTTGGATAATCACCTTGGGTGATTGTGTTTTTCGAGATTGGATTTGACGAGTAGTTCTATTTAGGAGCCTAGCCTGGTCGACCAGTGTTTCTATTGTTTATAACGTACATGGAGTGTGAGTAGATGCTTGTGAATCAGATGAAATTATGTGATTGTTGATTGTGGTAATAAATTGTGGCATATCCGAGGTGTCCAGATTTAAAGTGGAGTTCCAAGGGAGCTTATTCCTTAATGAAACTGATGTTTCACAAAACATAGTCAACTTATCTTTGTAGAGGACATATTGCTATAGTATAAGCTAGGTGGTAATGATATACAATGGTTTCACATGGCATCATTTGAATCTAATCAGTGAGTGGTCAGGTGTGAGCTAAGGATCGGTGGTTTCAAGGACTTTCCATGGTTTGGATCCTACAAATTCTGTTGCACTATCCTTTTGTGGTAGAGGTGACATCATGAAATGAATCAGGTACTATGAGACGATTGAACCATGGCTGAATCCTGAAAATGTTTTGACCTGATGGTGTGGATGTCTATGATGGATATGTACATTCCCCATGGTGGAATCTTAGTGTACTCATTTTATAGATGATCATGATATATCTTGATTATTCTTGTGTATGCTGAGCAATCATCATCCCTACGCTAATCTCCCTTTTCTTTCTAAATGGTCCTTCATAGTTAGGAAGGGGGAACCTATTGAGGTTGAACTTGAGGAGTGGTTTCAGGTAAACGATATGGTGGACAATGCACCATTGGCCATTTGAAGATGGTGACCCTCATTTTCAGTTGAACTTCAGTGTTTTCTGTGGGCTATTATTCTGAAATTTTTCTTATGAGATGATGGTAAGGGTATTCATGTGGTGGGTAGTACTAGATATGTCATAGTTAAATGACTTAAATATAGAAGGATCTTATTAGTTTTATGAGGTTGGTCATTGGAGATTCCAAATAGTAGGGTTGTGAATATGCTCATGTTGAGAGCATGGTTGATGGTCTTTTCACCAGGCTTCTTATAGAAGAGAAGGTATATGATGGAGAGCCTATAAGGACCCAATATTTTATAAACTATATTTTTTAGAAGAAATTTCAATTTTTGATTTCATATTACTATAAAGGGGTAAAATGGTCTTTTCCGTATAAGATGAACTTGGATAATTTATCTGACCACTTTATTGGTGCTAAAATAGGGTTTTTACCCTAGGACTGATGTTTTATGGAAATTTGAGCCACTTTAATTTTAGAGGAATATTTAATATTTAATATTTAATATTTAATAAATTAAATATTAATTTGTTCACATAGGTTAATTCGGCCATATATTTTGAATGGAGAGTCGGGTTAAGATTTTTTCTTCACTGATGAGTCAAGAATGAGGTGCTTTGCCTAGGTGACGAATAAACTTGATTTGGGCACCAGGTTTGGAACATACCCCCATTTATTTTCCTTTATTTTTCTTGTTTTATTTATTTTCCTTTTTGTTTATTTCTTTTCATTCTGCCTTACTTCTCATGGATGCCTCAGGTAGATCCTCCTTCTCCAAGAAATAAGAGAGAATGGGATTGGTAGAATGAATGTGGGAGAGGTAGAGAAGAATGTACCATTGCGAAGCCCTCAATGTGCTGGATTAATGTGAAACAACCGTACACCACAAAATTGAATAAATCTTTGGAATTTCTACCCAAAGGAAGACCCATTTGTGTTTTTACCACAAAACACATTTAGATTCATCAATTTCATGTTTTTAACCCTTTTATGATTTTTAATGGCCTTAATAGGCCTGGTCTATTGTTTGGGGGGGGGGTGAAAATGGGGTTTCCTACAATCTGATGGTTTTCTGTTTTGGAAAACTAGGCTACATAGAGTGTCTTCCATGAGAACACAGTGTGTGTTTGTTACGTTTGGGGAACTTGAAGTTTAAGGATCAAGAATCATTTATAGGGGTGTAGAAACTATGTATTAGTAATCAATCATGTAGTTAAGTATCTGGGATTTATTAACCATATAGGGGTACACAGTCGTGTAGAGTACCCAACTAGACCCCATATAGGGTATAAAGCTATATAGAAGTACATGGCCTAGAAAAGTATATGGCTGGGCCGGGTGAGGGACATGGTCATATACCCCATTTAGGGTGCACGTCTTATACCCGCCTTACAGACCATATACATGGGGTGTTTACACGCTCAGGCTGGTGGAGGTACATGCCCATGTGGGCCTTCGGGAGTGCACATTGTGTACCGAGGGGTGAAATGCTAAGTACTGGCTATTTTCAACCCTTTGAGGTTTTCTTTTCATGTATTGTTTCTCTATAATAAGAATTGGACTAATAAGTAGTCCATCTTGATTAGATTTCCTTCTATATCATGATGGTTAAACCCATGGAGTGATCTAAGGAAAACTAATGGGTGTTTTGGTTTTTTATCTAAATAGAGAGGTTATTCCTCCAATTGTTTTGTTCATTGTATCTTGAGAGTGAGAAATATTTAGATATAATCCATGAGATATCTCTCTTGAACAATGTTATGGAATCTGGTGTAGAAGAATCATATGATGGGCATGTACCCAATAATACATATTTTCATAATCGATGATTAATTTGGGATCAATGTGACGATGAATGTCATTATCCACAGAACTGAATGAATGATAAAAGTCAAAGGAGAGAACCCATAATAGAGAATATAGGGTCAACATATTTTTTTTATAAATAAGTTAATTAAATTATTGAATTACCTATAAGGTGATTATTTATTTGTTGATGTGTTCGAAAATGATTTTGAGGTATGGCTTTGTTGTGATGTAGAATCCAAGGATAATAATCATCTAGCAATGATCTACATGAGCTCCACATTTCTCTGGACGTCACTGAAGGATTCTTCGGGTGCTAGCACGAAAGATCCTTGTGCTTGTGATTTCCTCCATTAGTCCCCCTGAGAATCACTTCGAAAGCATTCTTCTTGATCAGGTGGAGGAGGATATCTCTCTTTCTTGAGAGTGTTGTTGGAAAGGGAATAGTTCTATAGGCTCAATAGATTTTTCTCCAAATATTTCATACACACAACCATTAGTTAGCTAGTTTAATGACCCCTTGGCTGATTCAACGAATAATAATATAATGTGGAATTTAATTCACTGGGTAATAATAAATAATTAGCACATGTTTCATTACTTAATTTTGTATTCCATGTGAAACCCCATGTAAAATAATAATAACAATCCAATTATTTCCATGAAATGTTATTAACTTGAACATTATATTTAAATATTATTTAACCAAATAATATATAATATTATTTCTCATCAGACCCATAACTTGGTCCACCAATCCTCCTCAATATTTATCGGGACTTGAATAATGACTATTTATTTATTAAATAAACATATCTACATTATTCACTGATAAATAAATATTTCATCCACAATATATTCTCTCGAATAACGAGGGATGAAATAAAAGATGTCAGGTATAATTCAATAATTATTAAACCATGGTCAGGAATAATATTTATTCAACATGTTAAATAAATAAATTATTTAACAGAGATATATTTTACACTTAGTGTGTAACCCTATAGGACACTTTCTCATTGGCAATAGGTGGGCCTTCCTAATGTCCAATATTACTATCTAGAAATTAGTCAAGTCACCCAAAATAAAGAAGTTCATGTTGTAATGAAATGTCACCTCATATGAACACTTACTTTGTAATATAATCATGTTCTCCCAATATCTCCAATCAAGCAGCTTGCATGCACGTGTCGTCAACCCATGTGCCCAATTTATCATTCTTTAACTTCATGGAATTGAACATTACTAGAGAACACCATGGGCATGGACTTAGTTAGGCTATATAATTTCCATCAAAGGGCCTCTGATATATACTTATGTAGAAGGTAAAAATACTTTCTCTCATTATTCATTAATGCAGTATCACTTGTGATGCACCCAACATATCCTACCTCACTACGAACATTTTTTGTCACAATTTTTGTCAATACATATAAATTTTTGATTCATAATACTCATTAATTACAATATTAAAGTCTAAGGAACAATACACACATTCTTAGATAGGAACATCCAATGACACTTATGAATGTGTATTTCCTACTTTTGTGTCTTGTTCTCATAATATCCTCTGGGATATTACCAAGGGTGCACACCATGAGAAAGTTCCTAAATTTTCCGGAGTCCCCACCCCAGATATCCTATATCATTTGGGTCCCTTCAAATGATATCATCTGTCCATAGAACATATATTCAATAATTGTTTCATGGCACTTCTCTGTTCTCATCATAGCATGGATCTACTATAACCTTTTAATGTGATAACTCTTCTTAGTACATTATTACATGCTATGTCACATAAAAGAACAATCTTGATTTGATAATCCATTTACTAATATTCATACAATGAATTTAGGTTTATTATAAAGTACAAAGGAGTTGGTTTCTAGAGCACAAACTCCAACAGACTCCCACTTGCACTAGAGCCAACTGATAACAACCTTCATTCTGCTAGCTCTCACATGATATTCATGCTTATGCTGAGACAGACCATTAGTCAAGGGGTCTAGCATGTTATCTTTTGTGGACACTCTTATCACTTCAACTTCACCCCTATGATAGAAATCTATCAATAGGTGATACTTTAGGATTATGTGCTTCGTCTATTGTTGTGAACTTGTATCTTTTGTAAGAGTCACCACTACAGTATTTTCAAAATACGATGTAATGGGATCTTTACTACTTGGAACCACATAATGTTCTTGGAAAATATCCAAATCCATAAGGCTTCCAAGGTTGCATCAAAAGATTATATATATTTGGACTCCACTGTAGAATCATCAAAAACTTGTTGTTTTAAACTCATCCAACTCAAAGATCCTCTATTAAGATATAAAACATATCCTGATTGTGACTTCAGATCATTCTAATCTATCCAAAAACCAGCATCATTATTCCCTCTGATGACAAGCTCCTCGTCTCATACATACCCCAGGAACATATCCTTTGTTCTTATTAGATACTTAAGGATAGTCTTTATAGTATTACAATGTTGTTCCCATAGATCTTCTTGATATAACTCTACAATGTTTAGTGCATATGAAACATCAAGTCTAGTATAGAACATTGAAAACATGGTAGATCATATCGCTGAAGCATATGAAATATTACTCATTTTATCCTTCTCATTTTGTTTCTGGGGACACATTTTCTTGGAAAGATGTATAAAATGGGACACTAATACCAATAACCTCTTAGATTGTTCCATAATAAATCTCTTTAGTATCTGGTCAATTTATGTACATTGACTTAGTCCAAGAATCCTATTGGATCTATCATGGATGATCATGATCACTAGAATATAGGATTCTTTTCCTATGTCATTCATGGAGAAGCACTTATTCAACATGTACTTGAATGATTGTAATACCGGTATTTCATTTCGAATAAGAAGTATGTCATCAACATACACTACAAGGATAAGAACCACATTCCCATTAAATTGATTGTATGCACATGGATCACATTCATTCATAATGAAACTAAAATCTCTTATGGTTTTATCAAATCAAATGTTCCATGATCTGGATGCTTGCCTTAATTCATAAATGGATCTTTGCAAATTACATACCCTTTTATCATCACTTGGTGTCACAAAACCTTTTGGCTGTGTCATATAGACATCATCTTGAAGGTCCCCATTAAGGAATCCAGTTTTGAAATCCATATTCCATATCTAATAGTCTCAGAAATATTTAATGGAAAGTATTATTCTTTTGAATTTAAACAAGGAAACTGGTGAAAAGGATTCATCATAGTCAATTCCTTGATGTTTTTTAAAACATTTATCCACTAGACTTAATTTATAGGTACTAACATGACCTTCCATGTCCATTTTCTTTTTAAATACCAATTTACACCCAATAGGCTTTACATGAACCGGTGCATCGAACAGAACCTAGACATGGTTCTAATACATGGAATGCATCTCATAATTCATAGTTTATTACCATCTTGAAGCTTTTATGATTTTTACTACTTCCTTGATTGAGAGGTGTTCACCATTTTCCAACAATAATGAGTCACCATCCATGTTGACAAGGAAACCATATATCTATGGTTCTCTTACCTCTCTTGTAATCCTACGTAGTACTTTTGTTTTAGGAACTGCCTCTTACATGGGGACCTTTGGAAATTGTTCATGTACCTACAATTGTGTTTATTGAGCATTAATTTCATCAAATCTAATTTGGCTCCCACTATCCTTTTTGAGGATGTTCTCCCTCTCAATAAGGACATCCTGCCTGGAATCAATCACATTCTTGTCTGAGGTTTTCTATAAGTAGTATCTCTTTGTTTCCCTAGAATACTATATAAAGACACACATCGTACCCCAGGGTTCTAGTTTTTTTTCTTATAAATCCTTAACAAATGAATTTCATCACCATACACATGTATGAGACAAATTGGGTTTCTTTCCACTCCATAGATCGAAGGGAATCCCACTTTCCACCTTAGTTGGTACTCGGTTTAATGTGTATTCCATAGTTTTCAATGCATATCCCCAAAAGAATAATAGAATATATGAATAACTCATCATTGAAATTACCATGTCTAATAGGGTACAGTTACTCCTTTCACTAACACCATTCCACTATGGAGTATAAGGTGGAGTGAGTTGAGATAGAATCCCAAACTCCTATAAAAGTTCAATGAACTCTTGGTTAATATATTATCCACCTTGATCTTATCTAAGCTTCTTTAACTTCTTATAAAGTTTATTCTCTTCATCATTCATTATCTCAATTAATTTCTCAATTGAATTAGACATATACCTCATTAAGTAGACTTATCCATATCTATTAAAGTCATCAATGAAAGTAATGAAGTTAGAATATCCACCTCTAGCTTTGACTGGAAATGGTCCACACGCATCAGTGTGTACCAATCCTAGATTCTTTGTTCCCCTTTCACCGTATTCACCAAATGGTGGTTTGGTTGTTTTCCCTTGTAAACAAGTGTGACATCTATCAAGTGGTTTTATCTCAGAAGATTATAAATAACCATCTTGGAGATATTTGTTAGGTGCTTCTAGTTTACATGACCAAGGCGGTGATTCCACAACTAGGTGTTGTATGAGTCATGTGAACTTGGTTCATTATTAATTTCCAACACTTGCTTCTCGTAATTTAATACATATAGACTGATATTTAAATTCACCATACCATAACATATGTTTTCCTTCTAAAAGTAACAATATTTATTTTTTAACATAAAAATAAATCAATCTGTGTCTAAAAAAGATAAAACTTTATGTTCTTGGTACCACTAGGTAGATAATAACTTCCATGTAAAACCAAAATCATTACCGTCAGAAATGATAGGTGGTAGTCACCAATGGAAATAGCAGCCAGCCTCACACCATTGGTAACTCATAGATCCACCATTTCTCAGGAAATTTTCCAAAATATACTTGCTTCCTCCATTTGAATATAGATGTGATCCCAAAAAGCTGTATATAATACCCAGTTTGTAGAAGTGGAAATATTTAACTTGGTAACAAATGCACATTTGGCATCCCTTTTCCTCTGTGTGCAGTTCCTCTTCCATTGGTCTGATTTCCCACATGCAAAGAATACTGCCTTCTTTTCCAAGCCCAACTTTGGGATATTCTCCTTCTTGATTGAATGATGATCAGAGGCATTAGATTTTTTATAAATATTATTCCCCTTTGACTTGTCCTTCCTCTTCCTATTCACTATATGGACTATAGGTTTTTCATGCCCTATGTCCCTATCAACTTGGAGAATTAGGGTAAGAAGCTCTAATAGAGTCTTCTCATTATTTATTGTATTTAATTAACAAAAAAGTTAGAGAAGGTATTAAGAAAAAATGATAGTATGAGATCTACCCACAACTCATCCAGTAATTTAATCCCTAATATGTCTATATGCTCAATGTATACAATGAGGTTGAATACATGTGGTACAATGGTAGAAGACTCTCCAATCTTAGTAGTGAACAAAGCATTAGAGATCTCATACCTCTCTTATCTTTTCTTCTCTTAATAGAGATCTTGAAGGTGAAACATCATGCTATAACAACCCATTTCTTCATGTTTATTCAAGAGCTCATTGGTCATGGATGACAGCATGAGGCACTGAAAATTTGTAGAATCATTCATATTTCTCTCATACATAGAGAGTTCCTTTTTACTCCCCTTATTTATATGGAAAATTGGTAAAGGATCTTCCAACACATAAAGTTTCTTCTCATGGGTAAGGATATCCCAAATGTACCTTTTCCATTCTTGGAAATAAGTGCCAGTGAGAAGGAATTCCATTTCAAGTATAGATCACAATGATATGTTTGATGTTATTTTGATTATTGATTCTAAAAATTAAGATGAACAGAGTTCTAGTACATTATCTGGATAAATATATACAAATAAAATAATTAATATCTATTAGTCTCTCGCTATTTTTTTCAAAACCTAGTATCCCTCACCAATTTCTTCATAATATCATGTGTCATGGATATTCTAGCGGAAAGTTTCCATATTTCCCTTCACATTATACCAACTAGGGTTGGTCAAGAAACATGAACGGTTTTAGGTAGGCATTCCAAATTCCAAATATATTAACTCACAGCCCATGGATCTATTGAGTGGACTCCCTAATACAAAAATCCATAATTTTGGATTTTCTTATCCTTTGACTCTCAGTTACACAAATCTTTGTTAGGGAAGTCAACCCTTGATGTAAAATAATTTATGTCAACCCAAAACATCAAATTATAATTCCTCGATAATTAAAAGCACCCCAACTAGGGCTAGTCAAGCACATTGAACTATGGTTAGATTCTAACCGAACTAATGGAAGGTTATACTGAATTAATATTTAATTGAGGAATTTTATCTATTATTTGTAAATTTCCACTTATTATAGTTTCACAAGAATGTTAATGTTAAGTGGGATATACTTAGGTGATTAACAGTGTATAGATAATATTTGTACATAATTCATTTTTAATTTAATTCCATATTGTATGCATGTTAGTTCATTAATTATTTGATCACGTCAACCTTCCATGGTGAACAACCATAGAACTGGAAGAAATAAAATAGATTTTATGATCTTAAGGTTTAGTATTTATTATTTTATCTAGAGGTTGATAAACTAACCCTGACCTAGTGGAGAAACACAATGAACCATTTGAGGTTCGGGTTTACAGATTTCCACCTGTCCACCTTTGTATCTCCATGGATTGGTTTCTCCTCATCTCCTAACTCGAACCGCCAATACTATATTGGGAACTCCATCCATTACATATGATTTTAACTCACACACCACTGAGGGGTAAAATTGGTTTTACATAAAAGAAACCATAGGCATAAAAAGAAACTTATTAATGATGAGAAGGACCACATTCCAAAAAATTTAATTTAATGAATAAATTAAAAGGGAAGCAGTTACATAAAATGGTCTGGTCTAGCTCATGATTATCCACATGCATGCAATGAATTACAGATTTAATAAAACTAACATTCAATTATTTAATCGTTCTTATTAAGATACATTATTTTACACTATGTTAATCATTATCTTTAATTGATAAATCCTTTTTATCTTAATCGTTTTTTGAATTTTCTTGATATTCTAATCAAAAAACTTGTACATAACATGTACCTTGGAAGAAACATGGTGAAAAAACATCCAAAAATACCCAGAATGTATTTATACTTGTATACACATTATTCTTTGTGACATGTAGCATGAACATAGAATTATAATTATAATAAAACTCATTAATTATGTCTGGATCATTGAACATTTTTAGATGTTAATTAAACATTTATATGTGTATATAACAAAAACCTATCACATGTTGTGTCCCATTTTTATTCCCACACAAAGGTACAAGTCTCAAGGGTTAAATAATATAATAATAAATTCTTAAATCTGCATAATCTGAAAATAGTACATGACGTGTCGATTCGGCTACATGGCATATACCCTCATCACCGTCCATCCAAAGTACACACCTCAGGGAACGACATGTGAGGTGTACTTCAGAAATATTCAGAGTACACAACATGTCTAGTGGGCCACACTCCGTATAGACTTCATGATACATGGTCACCATCTAAAAAATCCATGTATGGGATACATGGCGTAACCCTATCTCGAATAGACTACACATCGTGTCCAGTGGGCCATACAGTGTGTAGTCGAGCCGACCATGCACTAGTCTGTCCTGGTCAACATGTGGTGTAAGAATTAACTACAATGTGTATCATTAATGCACACAGCTTGAGTAATTTCCGAATTACTGCTGATGTATTGAACACAAATACATATTTTGTAGATCTAACTACATGACATGTATTCTTGTGTTATCTGGACAAAACCATCGGTGCCTCCTCTTGAGATCCGCAATTTAATTATAATCATAAAATTATTCATTTTTGTTAGATCTATGAGAAATGATAATGGAGGAACCGGTCTTGAAATTCAGATTACAAGAACAATTAAACATGAATTGACAAAATAACTTATTAAAGCATAAATCATCAATGAATTATTCAAATAATTATAAAAAAATATGAACCCTCTAATACCATTTGATGGTTCCGAGCACAGCGAAAGCAAGAGATTGGTGTGCACCCAACTTTTCAAATTTTAATAATAAGTGATTAACCCGGGATCAGTATGATAATTAATGGTAGTATCTGAAAAATCTAATCAACGATAAAATACAATAGAGAGAACATAGAACTGAGAATAGAGGATTGATAGATCTTTCTTATAATTAGTTTAATTAACTTATAGAATTACCTCCAAGGTGATTCTTTATTCATTGATGTGTCTGACCATGGGTCTGAGGTGTGGCTTCATTTCAATGTAGAATACAAGAATTGAAATACTCTTAGTGATCCACACTTGCTCCATATATATCTGGACGTCGCCTAAGGAGTATCTGGGTGCTAGAATAAAATATCTGTGTGTTTGCAATGTCTACCTTTGATTTCCTTGATAATCACTTCCAAATCATTCTCATTATCTGGCGGAGTATCTCACTCATTCTTAAGAGCATTTTTGGAGGGGTAAGTGTTCTGTAGGCTCGATAGATTTTTCTCCAACGATTCTAAGCACACAAACATGGGTTATCCGGTCAAATGAACACTTATATAATTTAAATAATAATAACATATTAGTGAATTTAATTCACCAGGTAATACTAAATAATTATCACAGGTTTCATTACATAATTTATTATTCCGCGTGAAACCCCATGTCAAATAATTATAGCAATTCTATTATTTCCATTGCATGTGCTTAACTTGCACATTATATTTAAATATTTTTTAACCAAATAATATTTAATATTATTTCTCATGAGAACCATAACATGGTTCTCCAATGATTCTCAATATTTACTGGGCCTTGAACAATGACTATTTGTTTATTAAATAAATATAACTTCATTATTCATCGATAAATAAATATTCCATCCGTAATATATTATCTCGATTATCCAGAGATGAAATAAATGCGACTATGAAAACATGAATAATTATTAATCCACAACTAGGTATAATCTTTATTTTTCTTGTTAAATAAATAAATTATTTAACTGATATACTGGATAAACTTAGTGTGCGACCCTCTAGGCCTCTTTCTCATTGTCATTAGGTTGTCTTATAAAATGTCCAAGATTATTGTCTAGTAGTGGGTCAAGGTACCCAATAGATAAAAGTTAACATCATAACAAAATGTCAAATCATACAAACAGTTACTATATAATATAATCCCTTTGTCTAGATATCTCCAATCAAGTGGCTTACATGAAAGTGCCATCAACCCATGTGCTTTATTTCTTATTCTTTGACTTCCCAAAATTAAACCTTCTAAGAGAACACCATGGTTGTGGATTTAGTTTGGCTATATCATTTCCATCAAAGGGCCTGAGGTATCTACTTCCATAGAAGTGGGAAATCATTTCTCACATTATTCATTAATGTAGTATTACTCATGACACACCCAACATATCCTACCTTGTCGTGAACACCTTTCATCCAAGTTTTCATCAATACATCTAAATATATGAGTCATAAAAACCAATAATAATAATATTAAAGTCTAAGGACCAATACACACGTCCTTAGATTGGAACATACAATGAAACTTATGAATGTGGATTTCTTATTGGTGGGACTTTTTATTATAATATCCTCCTAGATATTTCCAAGGTAGAACACCATGAGAAGTTTCTTCAATGTATCATGATTCCCCACCCCTGATAGCATGTTTAATTCAAGTACCTTTAAGTGATATCATCCGACCATAGAAATTATGTTCAAGAATAGTGTCAGGTCACTTCCAATTTCTCATCAAAGTAGGAATCTGTTGTGACCTTTTAATGTAGCAACTATTCCTAGGACATTATCACATACTATGTCACACTGAAGAACAATCCTGATGTGATATGTAGTTTATTAATATTAGTCTAATGAATATAGGTTTATAATAATGTATAAAGAAGTTGGTTTCTAGGTCACCAACTCCAACAGAACACTGGTGTGGATTTAATTAAAGGACGTATCCCTTTTGAGATGTTCCCTTTTTTCCCAAGAGGCCCTATGAATGGTTGTTATAGAGTATCCCTAGTTGGATTCCTTCATTTACATTTTGATCTTGAGGATCTCATGTTGGATGTCTCTATCTTCTATCTGGTCACCAAGGATCCCATATGGGATAAATTTTATTATATGTTGATCTAGATATCCCCTTATATGAACCATTACATTGGTGTTGTACCAATGATCCCTAGTAAAATGCCTCTACCTTTCTTTTATGTTTGAGGATCCCATGTAGAATTCCAAATTTACCTTACAGTAGAGGACCCCAACTGGGATTTCCTCACATTTGATTTTACCTTTGATGATCTAGAATATGATTCCTCTTAGTGCTTAACTTAAGGGACCTATTAGGAGCCCCGTTGTATGACCTACCTTGAGCTAGTGTGTCAGGTTTTGGTAAATATGGTAGAGGTTGTCACTATTGAACCCTTGTCGAACTGATAAGTCCATGGGGCTGTAGTTGTAGTGTTGAGTTGGTAATTCAAGCCAACCTAAATCATTGGTTATGTATTAACTTTTTTATTGAGGATGCAGTAATTTTTACTAAAGGTCCTTCCTAGTTGGTGGTTTTTTATCCTGACGTGAGGCATCTTTATTACTTTTACAGTGATCAAATAATTTTTATAGGATTTGTATTACTTGTTTAGATGGACAAATGTGCTTACCAGAGATCTGACTTCTGAGCCATGTTATTTATTATATTTAATAGTATACCAAGTGGTACTACCTGGGAACTGGATATTGAGTGTGGATGTATATATATGTTGTGATATATTTTGTTGGGATGACGATAGGTGTTTCCTAGAATCTAGGTGTTCAGCCTATGATAATGTTATACGGTCAATGAGACCCAAGATTCAATGTAGGATTACACTCTCTTAAGTGGTGTGTATGATTATGATATCCTAATCCTATGACCAGGACGATAACACTCTCCTAGATCAGTTATGAGACTCAAGTGGTGAAGCATGGTGTCTCACCATTCAGTTATCTCTTTATATAGGCATGGAGAACCAAGAATTGTTGTATTATTATTCCCTCCCGAGCGGTGGGTATGATTATGATCTCCTCGGCCTATGATTGGTAATATTGTGCTATCCTAGATCAGTTATGATACTCAAGAGGTGTTTCATGGGGTCTCATTGATGATTTCCCTCTTTACAGATCTTCTAAGGGAAAGACCCTTAGGGTTTATCAGCATTCTAAATGTCATGACCTCTTATAGATAGTGACCTAGGGCTCAAACATTGGACTGGATTCACAAGCCTAGGCAGCATCAAAACTAACTTATTGACCTTTTATAGTATGTTTGGATGTACTCCATGGAATCCTTCTTAACAGTGATTGGAGGCGTGTCAGGTTGAACCAAAGTGAATGAATATTATTCTCTTATGGTGACATGGATTGCTAATATATATACTTCTAGTGTTAGTCGAATCAGGTAGATGTTGATATAGATTATAGACCCATATATTAACATAATGATAAATGGTTTGAGTGGCATTATGTACATCTTAATTCCCTTGAATAGGATGTCTAGGTGATCCGGACTATGTGTAACTCCCTGACCCCAATTACCTAGAGTCGGTGCATTATTGCGTAACATTGGCATGATCACAAAAGATCAAGTCTCGAAAGACCGATTAGTTTAGTAGCCTTGGAATCACTAGATACATTCATAAGTCTTATATTACATCATAAAGTAAAACAAAACTACAACAAAATATTGTCTTCATATCCCATCATACTATCCCTGCAGGTCATTCATAATATAATTCTTCACATCCTGGAAAAATTAAAACATTGTAAGGGGTGAGCTCAGATGCTCAGTAAGGATAACAATATAACGGAAGCTTTCATAAATAAACATTAACATTTAAGGAAATGTATAACTAAAACAAAATCCTTTTAAACTTGAACTTCAGTATAATATGGAAAAAATAAAATTAAATAATGCCATTTACTTATTCACATGGTTATTCTCTTAGTCGAATAATCACATGAAATATCAATAACCACTTTCATAATGATGGAATGCATAATGCCAGACTATCATAACCACGTAGCCAAGGCCTCGTGCCAAGACTACAAATATGATTTTGTCAAGGCCTCATGGCAAGACACTAGTTTGTCTCATGATACATACCGATGCATCGAGGAGCTATAACAATCTCCACCTGTCACTTATTAAGTCCAATGCATTCCTCATATAAACATGTTTAAAATATCATAAACCATAACATAATCCTATCACATAAAACAAGCATAAAAGAAACATAACATTTCCACATTTCAATCACAAGATATAAATACAACACATTGATATAATAAAAACATCATCAAAACCATTTTCAATACCAAAATAAAAGAAAATCAAAACATGGTTTTTATTTTTCATTTAAAAAAAGTTATGGCTTGTAGGGGAAGAAAAAACTCAAAAAATGGTCATGGTGGCGGAGAAGTCGTTTTCGCTGCATACGTATGAAAAAAAAACATTCCCTTTTGTCGTTTAGTAAAACTCTTCATATAAAAAATATTCCTTTTGAATAAACATTAAAGTCAAAGGGGTTTATACACCTTATAAAAGAAAGTTGTGTATAAATTAAAATATTCCTCAATGAAATGAGATTGAGATAAAGTCCTTAAAAATATCATTATTTTAAATAAAATATATATATTATGTGTATTCACTATATGTACACATAAAGAAAGTATAAATACAAGATAGGACATAATAATATCATGACATAATTTTAAAGAAGGAGATTAACCCAAAGAATGGAAATTGGGATAAGAAGTTCCCCTACAAAGATCATTTTTTAAAATAAAATAGATACATTATGTGTATTCACTAAAAGTACAAATAAAGAAATTACAAATACAAGATAGTAAATAATAATATCATGACATAATTTGAAAGTATTAGATTAACCCAAAGAACAGAAATCGGGTTAAGAAGTTCTCATACCTCGTGTCCGACTTGACTCGATCGTTCTTTAACCTCCTGAATAATAAACTAGAGTTAATTAATACTTTCTTAATAACCTTATTCATGTTCATTAATCCTTTTATATAACTTATTACCATGTTATGAACATTATGTAATTATTTAAGTTAATAACGGTTGTTTTTCCGATCTTTGGTACTTGAGTCAAAAATAAACTTCTTATAATTACAAGTTGTTCACGTGATAAAATATCCATTATATCCAGAATTATATTCATGATATAGATATCATTTATATCATATATATTCATTATATACATGCATTTATAATGTTACATAACATTTAGAGGTATGAAATGAAATGCACTGTTCATGGAGATGGTAAGCCATACGTACGCATGAATGCTACTTTCATTTCTATTTCATATTTAATGGAATGAAATCATAATGATATAAAGGTATATTATAATTCCATTATAATATAATATATAATATCATTTACTCCATCCTTTATACATCCCACATATGGCATTAACGATTCAAATCACTTTGAGGGGGCGGTAGTTCGCATTTCCTAAAATGAAATTATCACGTTTACCCATAATATAAATCATAAAGGTATTCCATTAATGAAAAATAAATAAGCATAAGGAAAACATAAACAATATATATATCATATATAAAAATAGTTTCATCATAATGGCCACCATGAGAGGTGTTAAAAGAAGATTGAACAATCATCGTTTCGTGAGGCAGTAATTCACCACCCACTGAAACAGTATGTTCTTTAACAATTAGATGAAGTTGTGTGTAAGTGTAAATAAAATAATTCTCATAAAAACATAAAAGTATATTGAGGATACTAGTTTTGTTATAAAATAAAAGAATACAAAGAGTTCAGGGGATAAGAGAAGCAAAATAAAACAAAACAACATAAGAGAAGACATTACCTTAAAATTGGGTAACTCTTTTTGATTTGAGCCAAAGGCTTCCTTCGGAAGTCTTCTGCCCAAAGTGAGGCTTCTAGGAGTAAGAGAGGGAAGTTGAGAGAGTATTTGGGAATAGTTTTGCCGAGCCAAATGGCTTGGAAGGTGTGAATAAGGTGGTAGTGGTGGGGGTCTTTTATAAGAGGAGAGAAGGGAAACTCTTGGAAAGTCATGAAATGTTACAAAATTATGAAGTTCTTTTCAGATATCAAAGGTCCCAAAATTATATATTTCAAGGATACGGTGATAAGGGTTCTAAATATAGTCATCCAATATTTTTTTGACAAGTGTAAGTCTTAGATGTTACATTATATTTTCATTTTATTTAAATCGTTAATTAATGAGGTAATCGTTGCATCATCATGGTGTTATAAAGAATTTAATTTATTTAATGTCTAAAAATTATAAAAAAATACCATGATTTTGGAAATCTTTTTAGATTTCCAATTAATATTTATAGTCAAAAATTTAAGTTATATAACCCCATGTAATAATTGTTTTAGTAAAACAACACATGTTTGTGACAATTTTATTTTTACTTTAAATAAAAAGTTATTAATGTCATTTTCTTACCCAAGTGGCCCCATAGGGTCCCCAAGTTGACCCATATATTTTCGTGGTCGGTAATGACTCACCCAATAAGGGTAGGACAAGTGTAAAGGTAATTTCATTTTATTATAACGTTATATTTACCTTAAGTTACACTAATTACCTTTAATCGCGATTAATAGAACTTAAAAGTTACTATTCACCAAAAATTATTTTAATCCCATTGAACCACATTTTTCTTACTAATGACAATGATTTATGTCAGATTTTGGAAATTCAAATCACAGAGGTGGTAAAATTTCATTTAAACGAAAAAGCAGTTTTTTAACTACCACTTAGTGGTTTCACTATTCATCAAAAATCGAAGTTTTTCAGAACAGTACCAAATATTCACCCTAAGCTATATTTTATATTCAGAATTAAAAAATTATTTGTATTTTACAAAATTCAAAATATATATGTTGAATTAATTAATTAAATAATTAATTCCGGCTGTCGCAACAAATAGCGTGTTTTTAAGAAACAATATATATCAAAAGATTGGCAATTGTTTATGTCCAATTTCAATGTGAGATTAATTATAATGACCACCATTAGATAAAATGGTAAAAATATATTCTAATTATACTTTAAAACCACTCAATATTATAATTTATCACTATAAATTATTATGATTAACAAATTTGTTTTTATGTTTTTTTTTCTATTCATAGAAAATTGGAAGTTCTCAGAAAATTACAAAAAATTCAACTTAGGATAATTTCAATATTACGGATACAAAAATGAAGTCCATTTTGAAATATAAAATTTATATAATTTCAAAAAGTGGGTATTACTATTCATAACGACTACTTTGATTGGTCGCGGTGTGTTAGAACTTGAGGTTGCGTACAACACGCGCTGGTCTATTATTCAAAGAGAAGCGTACCATGGAAGCTTGGGGTGCTACATTCTCCCCTCCTTCAATAAATTGCGTCCTCTCAATTTGAAATTTTTCTTTGAAAATAAAAGGTTGAAAATAGAAAATATCTTTGTGGAAAAACCACATCTGAAATAGGGTTAATAAAAATATAACTTTAAGAGAAAGAAAGAGAAGTACAAAGGTCACCCGAGATAGCCCATACTAGGATTCTATGAAAATATGGATATGGAGGAGAAACAAACCATCAAGGTCTGATGGAGAGTTATAGAAAATAGGATTAGGAGAAAGTTTAACTACAATAAAATCCCAAACTTGTGATTGGTTAAAAGATCATTGATCCCCCAATAGGAAAAGTTAACCGACAATGTTTTTGTTTTAAGTTACCTTTTATAAAGTTGAGGAATTTATTTAGGAGATTTACTAATAACGTTAGGAAATATACATACTTGTCATGTAGACTTTCATTCTTTAATAATTTTTTACCACAAACCCATATTTCACTCAAAAAGATAATAGATCTCAAAAATATTATATTTATCCTAATAGTACAAGGTTCCAAATATTAACACATACCATTTAGATTAAGAAAACTATTTTATAATAACCAGGGACTTCCTATATGCTATTGGTAGGTAATAAAGGCCCGGCGCACTATGGTTGTGGGTTCGATTCCTGCAGCTTTGTCCGACGCGACGGGTTATCCCCCGACCTGCAGGTTATCCTTTTCCTGAAACTATAGTAATATAATATTTCAAAAATAATATTTAGAAATGTTTTAACCTTAAACAATACTATCCAAAGTTCAACTTAATCCATTAAAACCTTTATAGTTATCCAAAATAACTCTGTCCAAACTCACAGTCCAAATTTTATAAGGAAGGTAAACATAATGAAGATCCTTTTTTCCATGTAATAACATGTGAACACCTTCATCATGTATTCTTTTAAAACACTACACCATCCTGAATTACCATAAATCCTTATTGATTACATTCATGATCCCTTATTCCTTATAGAATACTAGTTTTACTCCTTCTATCAAATAATGTATACAAATCATTAATCAACTTCAAGGAAGTCAAGAATATCCAATATAATTTATCCAAATCAATCATGTATTATTCTAAAATCACTATCTCGGTATCAGAACCATATTATGGTCTATCTTTCTCTTAACCAAATATTTTCCAAATAATTAACCTGCTATCGAGTCACTTTTCTTGGTTCCACACAATCTCATGTCCTTAATGAAATAGTACTGTAGTACAATCCTTATATACTCCATAATCATTGATAAAACACTCAAATGACATAATTATTTAATAACAACATAAGAACTCTAATCATTCCCCCTCATCTGTGGTAGTATCGTAACTTTATTATTATCCAATAGCATCATTTGGGGCATACTCTGATGATTTGGACATTGGTTTGTGTAGTGTCCCCACTCCTTGCAGATGAAGCATTGTACTTTTGAAACCTTTTTTTACCCTTTCAATCACGCTCTTGGTGTCCTTTTTCTCCACACTTATAACAAACTCCAATTCCCTTCAGGAAAGTTCCAAGGTGCTTCATCCCACAGTTATCACTTATTGGAAAATTATTCTTTTCCCTCTTCCATTTATCTATCTTTCTCTCTTCCATCCTTTTCTTCTCTTGCTTACCTTCAAATCCATAGGACTTAGAGAATTTTTTACTTATCTTATTAACAAATGATACTATTTCTTCATATGATGAGAACACATGGGAGACTATTTCCCTTCTAAATGTCGGCTTAATACCATGAATGATATGATCCTTCTTACTCTTTGGATCATACGTATTGTTGGAGTTCACATTCCTTCTATTGGGCTCCATTTCTATACAATGGCATAAACTAGGTAAGTTTATGAATTGCAATGAATAATTCCAAACTTGTAAAATACTTAACACAAATTGAACGGTTTATGGATATAATCTATAATCATAAAGATGTTTTCTTTGAGGAAGTATATACTCATAAACCATTCATAATGGTTTGTAAATATATCATGAATTATCCTAAGCATATCCCCCAGGAGTGTCATAACCAAGAGTGCAACAAGGCCCATTGTCGTGCACCAATTTCTCGTTCGAGTCTAGCTCAAAGTGGTGTTTTCGGGTTTTACCCCTAGGTACATATGTGCCAGAGCCGCATCTACCTACTCATATCCAGATAGGGATGTATTTCTCGGAAAACTCACAAAATCTCTATAATTACAAAATTCTAGGAAGTTCTTCTATACTAATCCTCAAAGTCTATCTTAGGGATATGTGCTCTATTCAGAGTTTATATAAATATAGCTTCCAAGGTTAGTATTAAACTGCCTCTGATACCAAATGTAACGCCCCAACCCCAGTTACCTAGAGTTGGTTCATTATTGTGCAACATTGGCAGGATCACAAAAGATCAAGTCTCCAAAGACCGATTAGTTAGGTAGCCTTGGAAACACTAGATACATTCATAAGTCTTACATTACATCATAAATTATAACAAAAGTACAACAACATCTTGTCTTCATATCCTATCATACTATCCCTGTAGGTCATTCATAATATACTTCTTCACATCCAGGAAAAATTAGAACATTGGAAGGGGTGAGCTCAGATGTTCAGTAAGGATAAAAATATAGCGGAAGATTTCATAAATAAACATTAACATTTATGGCGATGTATTACTAAAAAAAGCCTTTTAAACTTGAACTTCAGAATAATATGGAAAAAATAAAATTAAATAATTCCATTTACTTATTCACATGGATATTCTTCTAGTCGAATAATCACAGGCAATATCAATAACCACTTTCATAATGATGGAATGCATAATGCCAGACTATCATAACGACGTAGCAAAGGCCTCGTGCCAAGACTACAAATAATATTTTGTCAATTCCTTGTTCCAAGACACTAGTTTGTCTCATGAGACCTACCGATGCATCGAGGAGCTATAGTGGGCTCCACCGGTCACTTATTAAGTCCAATGCATTCCTCATATGAACAGGTTTAAACATATCATAAACCATAACATAATCGTATCACATAAAACATGCATAAAAGAAACATAACATTTCCACATTTCAATCACAAGATATCAATACAACACATTGATATAATAAAAACATTATCAAAACCATTTTCAATACCAAAATAAAAGAAAATCAAAACTTGCTATTTATTTTTCATTTAAAAAAAGTTATGGCTTGTAGAGGGAGACGAAACTAAAATAATGGTCACGGCGGCGGAGAAGTCATTGTCGCCGCATAAGTACGACAAAAAAACATTCCCTTTTGTCGTTTATTAAAATTCTTCATATAAAAAAGATTCCTTTTGAGTAAACATAAAAGTCAAAGGGGTTTATACACCGTATAAAAGAAAGATGTGTATAAAATAAAATATGGATGAATGAAAGGAGATTGAGATGAAGTCCTTACAAATATAATTTTTTAAATAAAATAGATCTATTATGTGTATTCACTATAAGTACACATAATGAAAGTATAAATACGAGATAGGACATAATAATATCATGACATAATTTTAAAGTAGGAGATTAACCCAAAGAATGGAAATTGGGTTAAGAAGATCCCTTACAAATATCATTTTTTTAAATAAAATAGATAAATTATGTGTATTCAATACAAGTACACATAAAGAAATGAAAAATACAAGATAGCATATAATAATATCATGACATAATTTGAAAGTAAGATATTAACCCAAAGAACATAAATTGGGTTAAGAAGTTCCCTTACCTCGTGTCCGACTTGACTCAATCATTCTTTAACCTCCTGAATAATAAACTAGAGTTAATTTCTACATACTTAAGATCCCTTTTCAAGTTCATTATTCCTTTTATATAACTTATTACCATGTTATGAACATTATGTAATTATTTAAGTTAATAACGGTCATTTTGTCGATCTTTTGTACTTGAGTCAAAAATAAACTTCTTATAATTACAAGTTGTTCATGTGGTAAAATATCAATTATATCCATAATTATATTCATGATGTAGATATCATATATATCATATATATCCATCATATACATGCATTTATAATGTTACATAACATTTAGAGGTAAAAAATGAAATGCACCGTTCATAGAGACGGTAAGCCGTACGTATGAATAAATGTTACTTTCATTTTTATTTCGTATTTAATGGAATGAAATAATAATTATATAAAGGTATATTATAATTCCAGTATAATATCATATATAATATCATTTAATACATCTTTTATACATCCCACATATGGCGTTAACGATTCAAATCACTTTGAGGGGGCGGTAGTCCGCACTTCCTAAAAAGAAATTATCGCGTTTACCCATAATAGAAATAATAAAGGTATGCCATAAATGAAAAAAACAGAAGAATAAGGAAAACATAAACATAATATATATCATATATAAAAATATTTTCACCATAATGTCCACCATTAGAGGTGTTAAAATAATATTGAACAATCATCGTTTCGTGAGGCAGTAATTCGCCACCCACAGAAACAGTATGTTCATTAACCATTAGACGAAGTTATGTGTAAGTGTAAATAGAATCCTTCTCATAAAAACATAAAAGTGTATTTAGGATACTTTTATTGTTACAAAATAAAAGAATAAAAAGAGTTTAGGGGGTAGGAGAATCAAAATAAAACAAAACAACATAAGAGAAGACATTACCTTAAAATCGGGTAACTCTTTTTGATTTGAGCCAAAGGCTTCCTTGGGAAGAATTCTGCCCAAAGTGAGGCTTCTAGGAGTAATATAGGGAATTTGAGAGAGTATTTGGGCAGAGTTCGGCCGAGCCAAATTTCTTGGAAGGTGTGAATAAGGTGGTAGTGGTGGGGGCCTTTTATAAGAGGAGAAGAGGGGAACTCTTGGAACGTCTTGAAATGTTACATTATTATGAAGTGATTTTCGGATTTAAAAGGTCCCACAATTATATATTTCAAGGATAAGGTGATAAGGGTTCTAAATATACTCATCCAATAGGTATTTTACAAGTGTAAGACTTAGATTTTACATTATCCTTTCATTTTATTTAAATCGTTAATTAATGAGGTAATCGTTGTATCATCATGGTGTTATAAAAAATTTAATTTATTTAATGTCTAAAAATTGTAAAAAAATACCATGATGTAGGAAATCGTTTTATCTTTCCAATGAATATTTATAGTTGAAATGTTAACTTATATAACCCCATGTAATAATTGTTTTAGTAAAACAACACATTATTGTGACAATTTTATTTTTACTTTAAATAAAATGTTATTAATGTCATTTTCTTACCCAAGTGGCTCAATGGGGTCCCCGACTAGACCCATGTATTTTCTTGGTCAGCCGTGACTCACCCAATAAGGGGAGGACAAGTTTAAAGGTAATTTCATATTATTATAACATTATATTTACCTTAAGTTACACTAATTATCTTTAATCGTGATTAATAGAACTTAAAAGTTACTATTCACCAAAAATTATTTTAGTCCCATTGAACCACATTTTACTTACTAATGAAAATGATGTATGTCAGTTTTTGGAAATTCAAATCACAGAGGTGGTAAAATTTCATTTAAACGAAAAATCAGTTTTTTTAACTACCACTTAGTGGTTTCACTATTCATCAAAAAATCGAAGTTTTTCAGAACAATAATAAAAATTCACCCTAAGCTATATTTGATATTCCTAATTCAAAAATTATTTCTATTTTACAAAATTCAAAACATATAAGTTGAATTAATTAATTTAATAATTAATTCCCGCTGTCACAAAAAATAGAGTGTTTTTAAGAAACAATATATATCAAAAGATTGACAATTGTTTATGTCCAATTTCATTGTGAAATTAATTCTAATGACCACCATTGGATAAAATGGTAAAAATATATTCTAATTATACTTTAAAAACACTCAATAGTATAATTTATCACTATAAATTATTTTGATTAAAAAAGTTGTTTTTAAGTTGTTTTTTCTATTCATAGAAAATTGGAAGTTCTCAGAAAATTACAAAAAATTCAACTTAGGATTATTTCGATATTCTGAATACAAAAATGAATTCCATTTTGAAATATGAAATTTATATAATTTCAAAAAGTGGGTATTACTATTCATAACAGCTACTTTGATTGGTCACGGTGTGTTAGAACTTGAGGTTGCGTACAACACACGCTGCTCTATTATTCAAAGAGAAGCGTACCATGGAAGCTTGGGGTGTTACACTATGGACCCATTGATCAACTGAGGATTGGTTACTAGGTTATTTTATATCGCATACCAATAAATATTCATATATATATATGTACGTATGTATGGGTGTGGAACTATAAATATAAATATATATATATATATATTTACATCCATGGTGGCACTTTACCATTAGTCAGGGAATACAAACCTGAGTATTGACTATAGTTTGGCTTTGGTTTCACTTACCTTTTTAGTTATGTCTCATCTTGGTTCAGCATGGTTTATTTTCATACACTTATAGAATTACATTTATCGGTTTCTTGTTGAGGTGGCCTACAAATATTATTTCTCACCCTTTCATGTGCTCCTTGGTATATGTGTTGACCTTATGTCTTATTTTTAGGTTGACCAAGAGTTGCGTGGTAAGTATGGATGAGGCCTATTGTTGCTTGATCAAGTTGAGTTACTTGTGTGGGTTCTTCTAATAGGGATGCTGTAGTTCAACAGTGTATGGAGACCGAGTACGTGGTATAGCTAGACATTTTTAGTGGATCCATGTACATCTACTTTTAGTTTATTTTTTTCTCATTTATTGGCATGGTCATCCCAATGGGTGAAAAATGTAGTATTGTATGAAATAGATGTTAGGGATTTTTTATCATTGTCATATATTTTTAAATCATGTTCAATTTCAGTTATGTAATTCTCCCACAATCTGTTTGTTTATTATTGGTTATGGAACATAGTTATTACAACTATTTTCTTACTCTGATATGAGGTCATAATCTCCCCACTATCACAGCATAGGCCCTCGTTTCTAGTAGGAAGCCTCTGGAATACGGGGAGGTGCAGTTAAGGTATAGTAACCCACTGGCTCAGTGAACTGGTTATGTGGAATTCAGTTCAGGACATTACATTAATCATGCAATGTGAAATAAAATTTGAACTATAATAATTGAAAATCATGAACCACAATCTCACCAGAGAAATTAGGATTTCCTTTGTATAAGGGTTAGCTACTATAAATCACAAGCTCATTGCCAAGTCCTGACACATCCTCATTTTATGTATAAATTTAACAAATAAGAAAGAAATAGAAAAATAATGTTAACCTATGATACCAATTTTTAATTTCCCAACCCAGATCACGGTAACTAGTCGAAAAACCAACTTTTAATAAGAAATTAGGCATGCCTCCACATATACTAGAGTTTTTTTACTATTAATGAGGGTATACTGAGATATTTGGGGATACTATACCCTCTTTATTAGAGTAATAAAACAATATAAGCCACACTAAATAATAAAAATATAAGTGAAAGGAAATATGTAACCACATATCACATAACATATCACCAAAACTGGGAAAGTTCCCCCAAAATGATACAAAAAAATATGCCATGTAGTAATAGTATCATGTGTCCCAAAGAAACCCTAATGAAAGAAACAAATAATAATTTCCAAAATGGGTCCCAAAATCAATCTTAGTCCCATCATATAATCTATATTACTTAAGTACCAATCATCCATATATCATAATCCCTTTACCCTTATCTAGACCTACAAACTAGAAAATCATGTCGGATACCCATGGAGGCCCAAAAAGGGTGTGTGGTCAACATAGTAGGACAATAACAATATTTTATAAATAAATTTATAGTTTAATTAATATTTTATGTCGAATTATAAGGTAAATAATAAATAAGGTAATAAATAATGTAGGTTCAAGAAATAAATAGTTTCCAAATAGCCTATGGCTCTCAGGTTCCACCATGACAGCTGATCATCCAAAACTACTTCATCCCATGCTAAATGAACGAAATATAATTATTAGTGGTTAAATTTCTTAAATAAAAGGGCCATTAATTAATCAATTCAATTATATGTACTGAGGGGATTCAATCCAAATACCTACACTATTCCAAATCCAATTGATCCTATATCATGATATCAGCTCCCAAAATATGTATAAAAGGTTCTATTCCCAACAGAATAAACCATGAATGAAGAGTATCATATCCAAAAAACCTAAATCAATGATTTTTATTATAATTTCCTATATCATTACCCATAGGATTATATATTATTTTCTAACAAATCTAACAATTTCACCAATAACCAATTTATCACATTTGATATGATTTTCCTGTTTAAAACACTATGAAATCATGGGTTCACTTTATCCTAAAAAATCATTTTTCTGGGGTATAAAATACATAACCCCCTTTAGTCAATTTATATAACAGCTTGATATTTTAAAAAAGAAAACTTTATTCGATAGTGTATGGAACACGCCACACCAAGCCTAAATAAACTTTGAAATATAATTATTTAAACATGATTGTTATATCATATCCTTTATATTGGTGTGTATTAATAGTATTAAATAATTTATTAAATATATATAATTTTCATAATCGATATAAATTCAATGATAAATTCCTAGAAAATAAGTACTCAATTTTTAGTGAAGTCATTTTTTTCTTTAGATTTCATGTTTTCTTTAAAAATGATTTTTATTTCTTTTGGTGAGAAAATATTACAATTAATTTATTTTAATTTTTGAAATTTTATTTTATAAAATTAACATAATTTATGAAATCATAATATCATAATTTAATTAGGATTTGTGTTGGTATTTTCTTATATTGTTTATTTTTCAGTGAATAGAAAAAATTATCAATTTTCCAAATACTATCATTTATTTTCATTTAATAAAGTTATTCAAAATTTATACTATATTTTAGAGTTGGTATTAAAGTAAATATGGAAACTTTTATTAATAATAGTATCATTAATTTATTTTGAATCATCAATTTTAAATATTTTTATATATGTTTAAATTTATGCTTAAAAATTATATTTTCTACACACTTTTTTTATGTGCATAATGTTTTTCTATTTTAATTAATTAAAATAACACCTATTAAGGAAATATTTATTTTAAATTAATATATTATAAATATATTTATGTGAATTTAAATTCATATAATGATTATTTCAAGTCATAGATATAATATAAGATCATATATTACTTGAACAATCCATTTTCTAAAATCCCATTTTGACCTATTTTATGGGTTTAATTTTAAATTGAATTCTGCCACATTTGTGATTTTAATTTGATAAAATTAATTCTAATAAATTTAATTAAAAATATGTAATAAGTTCAAATTATCTTTGGTCATAATTAATATTTGAAATAGGGGGAAAACTAGTCACCATAGTGAAAAACTAAAATGGTTAAAGTGAGTAACCTTATAAGTAAATGGATTAGTATGTTAAAAAAATTATAATTTTAAGTGTTGGATATTTTTGGTGGCCATATAACTCATTAAATCCATATTTATAAATTTATAAGTCAGTTCTTTTGATATTGACTTCCCATTGTTGAATAGTTTTGGGTGTTATAAAAATGTCACTCGCTCTAACTTATAAACGAGAATCTCGTCTCCAATCCTTTCCACAAATTAAAATCATTTTGATTTAAAAAATACCTACCCAAATACATTTCTTTGTTCTATAAACATGTTATATTGGACTTGGTTTTATTATAAATACAGTCTTGGAAGGTTTTAGGTATAATCTTAAAGAGGTGGCCTGAGGAAGAGGTATCGCTTCTTACCGTGAATTTTTATTTTTTTCTTCTTTCACCTTATTAAAAAATTATTAAACACTGAGGATATAATAACGTAATTAGATAAAATAAAATAACATTTTATTATGTTAACTTCATAACATAAATCTATATCCTATTCTATAAAATGGAAAACCAAACCATCATGAGTGTGCATGACAGACTACCACCTTATGAATCAATGTAGTTCCTTTTCCATCTTCATCTATAACTGAATATTAAAATGATGGATTTAATGTATATATATAAACGATATTAACAAAATATTTATCATAGTTTAAATTTAAAATATCATATATTTTATTACCTTCCCATTCATATAAAATAATAATGTCTTTCATGAATACGTGTAGATTACCACATCCGCAAAGTGAGGTGACCCGTTTTTTCCATAACACATCACATGGATGGTATATATAACAATATTTTAAAAAAAATATTACATTTATTATAAAATTATCATTATGTAATGTTAAAATTACACTTAATTTATTTCCATCATGATCATTGAAAAATGGAAATGTTTCCCATATGTACGTATGACATACAATCACCATGATTGAATTATAGTTCATTTTTCATAACAATATTTCATGGATATTTTTAAAAGTATAATTGATTTATAAAAATGATAATTATTTCATGATACTTACTTTGGATATAATGTAATAATGGCCCATTTGAACACCATCAACAGACTGATAACATTCTGAAATCATGAACATAACATCCTTAGGACACCTAATGTAGATATACTTAATGATGTTAATAAATATATCATTAAAATTAATGATGTAGATGATTTTAGTATAAGGTATTAAAAATTATATTTTTTTAGAAATTATATAAATTATATAAATTTATTATACATGTGATAAAGGACATACATGGAACTTCTGGGCCCAAGGTAAGAGTTTTCATCTCAAAACATCTTTCTTTGAGATACATGTTCTTTTTTTAAACTAATTTATTTTGAAAGGTGAATATAATGAAAATTAAATATTTAAAATAATTTATCACTCTTATTCATGGTATTTTAATTTCAAATTCAATCTCTTTATCTTTTAATCAGTTTTTACTAGTATTTTTCTTAAATTGTAATGAACTTTATCTTAATTTTCTTTCATTAAGGTGTATTATAATATTATGCACTAATTTATTTTATATGGTGTATATTATTCCCCTTTAACATTTAATTTCATTATTGCTTCAAAAATTCAGGGTGTTTTATGTTTTAATTTTAATTATTTCATCAAATGGTATTTGACATGAATGTTACTAATTGGTAAAGAATTTCATAACCCAATTTATTTTCATGAGGTTATATTACTAATTTATTATCTTTGATACTATAATATTATATATTTCATGAATTTTTAATATTTTTAATGTTAATAAACTTTTTTATGTGGATTTACATTTAATAGATATAATAAATCCATTTATTAATCCCCAATTCAACAGTATGATATTTGTAAGATATTTATCGAAATTTCCACTCAATTGAATTATATGTGATAGTTTCCCCTATTTATTTTTATGAGGAGTATCTACTGAATATTTTATATATTATATCATAAATCTCTTTATATTAATGTTATTTAATATTTAAATATAATTTATTTCCTTCACAAGGGTTATGATTCCAAAGTTACCAAAGCAGTAAGGGTTTATACTTCAATCTCATTTTAATCATGTTTGTTTATGCTTGAATTTACCTTGAAGGAAATTATTTTATAATTTTATAATAATTAAATTAAATTTTATTATTTTTAGTCATTAAATACTAATTTAATAGTACCATTTTCATCTCTTTGGTTCTTAAAATGATTGAGAGACTATTTTTTAGGAAAACCAACTTTATTTCACTTTTCAGTCAAAATTATTTTTCCTCATTATCCATATTTCCTTGAAAATGATTTAAATAAAATAAATTTTTACCCATTTATAACTATTTACAAAGAGGATTAAAATGAATCTTTCTGTATTTTTTTTAACATGGTACTTTTTGACCATTTACAAAAGCATGAGAGAAATGTTTTATTTTAATTTATACAATATGAATATAATTTCCTTCCATCATGACCGCTAAATACATTGAATATTAATTTATCATTTATAATTTTTATTTTCAAATTATCAATAATATTAAGTATATTTTTTAATTTTAAATAAGTTATTTCATAGTGAAAATGGGGTTTTCCTTATGAAATATTTCATGTAATATTTTAAAGATATTTTCATTAATGATGAAAAAATTTTATATTATATATTGTATCTTAATTCTATATATGTATATTACATATATACCTAGATAATTATACCATCCTTTAAAAGGGTTTTACATTATTTATGTTCATTTATCAAATTTCTTCTTTATAGAATCTCTTTCTATTATGATATGAGATAAGATTATGCCATCCACATTCAATGTATTGGTAATTATTATATTTAAATCTTATGATAGAATTAATTTTGGGGTAACACCTAAATCATGAACGTGTTATTCTGAGTTAGCTAAGATAATGATTAAACTAAATCCTTTATGATACTCTATCCACTATGTGATATTCTATATGAAGTTATATTTTTCCCATGCTTTAATCATGTTATATATTGCTCCCAAATTTCCTATGTTACCATGCTCTTATGATACCGTGTTATTTCTTCCATGTGATTACCCATGAGCCATATATTTTATGATATCATGTTGTACCTTGAATCACATTCTATGATTCATTATAATTTTTATTCCCTTAAAAGGATATCTATCTCTCCAATTCTTTTATATCTTCCACGGGTTATCTTTTATAATTTTAGGAGTGAAAATGGATTTTGGATCTCATTATAAAGATAAATTAATGATTCCATGTTTTATTTTTATTTAGATATATTATGAATGTAGTCTCCCAAAGACACTCAGATTACACTACTACAAAAACAGACTGTATTAGCACTCAAAATGGGTTTTAACAGCACTAAAAAAGTGCTGTAAAGCTCAACGATAATATAGGGGGTTCCCTTTTATCAGTGCTCCGAGAAGCACTGATAAAGGCCCCTTTTATCAGTGCTAAAAAAAGAACTGATAAAAGTCCCCTTTATCAGCACTTTTTTTAGCGCTGATAAAGGTCAAAAAATTAAATAATGCGGGGAGTGATTTTATTAGTTCTTGACACCCCCTTTATCAGAACTAGGAGATCTCCCATGTGATTCCCTTACCGCATATCCTCATACACGCGCGCACCTCTTTCTCTTCCACCAGAACTCGAACCTGTAACCTCCCCCCTTTCGTGGATGCACCTTTACCACTAAGCCATTTCGTTTTGTTCTCTATTTAATGATATATATATCTATATATATAGTTATATTTATTCATATATTGATACAGAATCATATTAATATAAATATATTTATTCATATACCAGTAGATACATATTCATTCGTATATTAATATATATTTATATTTATATTTATTTATAATTTTTTATATGTATATTTATTTGTATATAAATATATACTTATAAGATTATTTTTAAATACATTTATTAAAAATAATATGTTTTTATGTGTGATTTTAAATAAATAAATAAATACATATATACATATATATATACAACACACACACACACATATATTTACGAATAAATATATATATGTGTGTATTTGAAAATCCATAGAATGTTAAAACGACCATAACTTATAAGATTATTTTTAAATACATTTATGAGAATTTTTTTGATGTGTGTTTATAAGTAAATAAATAAATACATACATATATACATATATACAAAACAAAAACACATAGACATAAAGACACACACACAAACGCACATATATATATTTACGAATAAATGCATATATATGTGTATATAAAAAGTCATATAATTTTAAAACAACCATAACTTCTAAACCAAAAGAATGTTACAACTCCACAACTAGTCAAATCGAATAAAATGAAACAATATTCGATATGATATGTGGTATACACCTAATGGACATCCAGATCAAATGTTATACGAGTTTGAATGTTAACAAATCGGGGTATCCTGACTAAAAACTCAGCTTTGGAGGACTTCTGGGCCTTTTTGGCCTCGAAAAATGTGACACAGGCTTTGCCTCAGTCACCAGCATGTAGAGCTCATCGCGATATTTGATTTGATATGCTGTAGAGCTCAAAAGGACACCCGGATCAAAAGTTATGGCCTTTTTAATTTTGAGTTGCATTTTCAACTTATTTTATATCTTTTATTAATTGTTTTTATTTTTTTTTGTATTCAAATTGTTGATAAATGATTTTTAATCGACAATAATTAGAAAATTATTAATTAATAATATTTTCTAAAAAATAATTTAAACCCATTTTCACTAAATTTATTATATATTAAATGTAATATTCTATTTATACATATATAAAACATATTTAAAATATATATATATAATATTTATATACGAATAAATATACTTATATAACAATATATTATTTTTCATGAATTTTTTTTGAAACTTAAAATTTATCAGCGCTAGGGAAAAGTGATGATAAATCCCCCCTTTATCTATGCTACTAAAAGAAGCGGTTATAAAGGGGTCCCCTTTAAAAACACTAAAAAAGCGCTAATAAAGGGTGGGGGGCTTTATCAGCTCTAAAAAAATGACTGATAAAGGGGGCCTTTTTCAGCGCTTTTTTTAGCGCTGATAAAAGCGTAGCGCATCCCTTGATTATTTTTGTAGTAGTGTTAATGATATTTGAGTTTTACTTATTTGATATTTATGTTAAAAAAATAACATAATATATTTTTAAAGGCTTGTTCCACTATAGTTGGTATCAGATCAAGATCTAGTTATTTTTTATGATGGGCACTAGAATATTTTGGTGAGAAACCTAAGGATAATTCTAGGAATTGGAAAATATTTAGGATTTTTGGCGATGGATATATCAATTGGTTTCCTAAAACTTTCACCCTTGTTTGGATAGTAAATGTGGTTGTGGCTCTAGGATAGTGATACCTAGGGGCAATAACTCTAAAAATGGTTTATTTGGATTTCACTTGATCATCACTAAGTTCATGAAAACCATCCTTGCTACATACCGGGTTTGAAACCCTCATGGGATATGTTTGAAAAATTCAAAAATACTTTATCATCCATCAAGAAATATTAGAATATATGATAATAATAGATGACCTCAGTTAAAACTAATGTGTCATATATTAATAATAATATTACATGATTTAGAAATACTATAAATTATTTTTCATGGTTATGATTATTATTTCTCACACCATGACTTTTTGTCATAAATAATGGATGGAACTATGAGGAATGATGTTAACACTAAATGTGATATACAATGAAAAAATTCAGATAAACAAAGTTGGATGATTAATAAATAATAGATATTGTGTTTTTTGTGAATCATTACCATGATATATTATTATCATCATATACCTTAACCAACTCTTGGAGTCACAAAAGAATAGAAGGATGGTGTTCACTAAGAGCTCGGTGGAGGATACCATAAGGGAATGGAGCCTTGATATTCTTCATATCATAAATATGGGTAGAGAGACCATGGATTGTGTCTCAATGGAACATGAAAATGTTTTATGTTTGGAATATAAGGTCACGAGGAAACAAATTGAAGATAAAAATGAAGAGTTCAATGTAGAGAAATAAATTTCATCATATATATCCATTTATTATTCATTGTATTAAATATGGGGAACCTAGTAATTATCCAAGTCAATTTACTCCCTTAAAGGTTAAATCATAGACCAAGGAAGGAATTATTTTGAACTAATCATTTAGCTTAAAGTATTTTCATTTTGATATTTGAGTAATATACTACAGAATTATTTTTATCAATGGTGTTTTGGTTATAAGAATCATAAAACATATAAGGATTATGTTAATTATTTATAAAATATATTATTTTACTAAGTATTTATAGTGATTAATATTATTCATATAAATTATTATCATAAATGATTAGGTAATATAAATTTTTATTTGAAACTTTAATAGTGGGTTATTTTATTTGAAGAAAAATGTTATATTTTTCCTGGATGAATATGTGATCAAGTAATTCAAATTATTGTGGTTAAACCTTAGTCTAATTTTTTTGATTAATTTTAAGGTTATTTATTTATCAAATGATCAATGTTGAACTTTATGTGTAATTTTTGTGGCTTTAAGGACAAATTATTTTATTTCATCTATAATGTTCTATTTATTTAGGAATAATCTTACCCTATTTTACCCATTTTGGTTTTGGTTAATGTCTAATGATATTTGAAATATATTTTTATCATTTTGTGGAATTATTTGTTATGTTAGAAGTTTATTTTGTTTCATCAGATATAAAAAATCATATTGGATATTGATTCTGTAGAGTAAGGGATGAAGTTGAAATTGGTCAAAGCACAACCAGAGTATAAAATTCTGTTTCTGATATAGAAAGATATTAAGTATATTTATTTTTCTTCTTAGTTTAAATGGTAAAATTATTTAAAAAATATTTGCAATGGGATCTTGAAAAAAATGTTTACATATTACAATCACTTTTGATGAATTGATGATCTTTTCTCCCATCACAGATTTAAAATTTTTGTTGTTGTTAACTTTCTAATGATCGTTCTCATTCTTGTGATGAAAGATCTATGTCACCCTCCTTTATTAATTTGGATTTACTATTTGATTCATTTATAAAAAATAAAATAACAATAATTATTTTCAACTTATTACCCAAGTTATGATTTATTCTAGATGACCTTCGTACTTCCCTATTACTCCTATCAACATGAAGTTTTATTAACCCTTTTTATGATGTAGAATTTCAAAAATGGTATTTTCAAATGGAAAACATTGAATTAATGATATAAAGTTCACATTTCAAAGAAAAATTTTATTAAATGTGGTAAGAATATAAAACCCAATTATTTTGAAAAAAACTTTGTTCGATAACAAATACAATTCACAACACCGAGCCTAAACAAACCATAAAATATTATTATTTTAAAATGTTCGTTATAAAATATCAATTAAATTGAAAGTTATTAACAGTATAAAATACTTTATAAATTTATATAAAGTTCTTATTAGATATTATTTTAAAAAAATCCTGATAAAATAAGTACTCGATTTCTAATGAAGACATTTTATTCGTCAAAAAATATTTTTTATTCATATTTAATTTTTATTGAATTTCATGATAAAATATTAATATTAATTTCATAAAAATTTATAAATGTTATTTTATAAGATGAAAATAATTTCAAAATTATCATATCAAAATTTACTTAGGGTGAAATTTTTGATTTTTCTGAAATGGTTGATTTTGCAATGAAGAGTAAAATTTATATATTTTTCAAATACATTCATTTCATTAAATAAATTAATTTAAAAGTTAAATTATATATTTTATTTGGTATTAAAGTGACATATTATTTATTTTATTTATAAACATATAATTATTTTATTTTTAGTCATAAATTTTCATGATATTGGTATAATCTTATTATTAAGCTTAAAACATGATTTTTCCAAACTATTTTTTAGTGCCTAAAGTTTATCCATTTTAATTAATTAAAATATTTCCTAGTTAGGAATTAATTAAATTAAATTAATATATTTTACATATATTTATATAAATTTAAATTCATAGAATGATTATTTCTAGTCATAGAATTAATATAAGACAATTTATTGCTGAAAAAATAAATTTCATTAAAACCTATTTTTTGACATGTTTTGAGGGTTTAATTTTAAATTTAATTATTCCAATTAAGTGATTTAAATTTTATTAAATTAATTATATATTTTTAATCATAATAATTAATATTTTATAATAATTTTAACATAATTTTATTCATAATTAATGGTAAAACAATAAAAAATAAGTTACCACGGTGAAAAACTAAAATAGTACAACAGAGTAACCAAAGAGGTAAATGGAACATCATGTTTAAAACATGATTAATTTTTAATTTTGGAGGATTTTTCAACCATATCATTATTCCATTCTATCATTTATTAATTTTTGAGGCACCTTTCTTGAGTGGGACATCTCATTATTGAATAGTGTTAAGTACTTAAAAAACACCACTAACTCCCACATATAAATCAAAACCTCCTCTTCTATAATTTATACACTTAAAAATAAATTTTTTATAAATATTAACTACCAAAATCCATTATATAGTTTCATATTCTTTTCTTAGAGACCTTTTTTGATTATAAATCTAGTCTGGGTAGTTTTTAGGTATAATCATAAAGAGGTGCTTCAAGGAAGAGATATTGTTCCTAACCGAGCGTTATTATTCTGATTACTATTCCACCTCATTAAAATATTATTACTAAATGATTATATAATAAAAATAGTATCTGTAATATTAAAAAAATGTTATTATTTTTATTTCAAAACCTACATTCATCTCATCTTTTATCAAATTGGAAATGAAACCATCTTTCATGTGTATAAAAGACTACCGCCTCGTGAACTCATACAATTCATTTTCCATCATATCCTCTCAAAGTTAATTATGATGATGGATTTAATGTATATATAAGATATTAATTAAATATTTAACATTATATTAAATTAATATATCATATATTTTCTTACCCTTCCATTCATATAAAAATGATAATGATGTTTGTGTGTACATTTGGATTACCACCTCTATGAAGTGAGGGGTTTAGTTTTTCCTTACAGAATGACATGGATTTAATATATAATATTCTTTAAAAAAATTAATATTATATTTATTATATAATTATCATTATTCATATGTAAAATAACACTTAGCTTCATTCCATCATGATTGTCGAAAAATGGAAATGTTTCTCATGCTTATATTGGGCCTACCGTCTCTATGATAGTAATGTAGTTTATTTTTCATAACTATATTTCATGGTTTATTTTTTAATGTATAATATATGTATAAAAATTAAATTTCTTAATGATTATTATTCTAGGAATGATGTAAAAAAAACATCCCTTTGACCATGGTCAATACAACATTGTTCTTTCGAATTTATGAACTGAGCATCAACAAAAAAACATGGACATAATTGATCAAGTAATTCTATATATCATTAAAATTAGTGAATTAAATTGATTATGTATAAGATATTAAACCTTTATAAGCTTATTAGGAATAAAATAATTAATATAAGTTTACCATACAATAAATAAAGGATATACTTAACAAGTCCGAAATCGAGGTGAGGTGTTTCATCAAAAAACATCCTGCTTTGAGGTACATATACTTTAATTCACTAAATTTATCTTAAAGGTGATTATAAAAAAATTAATATTTAAAATAATTTATTATTCATATTCATGGAAGTTGAACTTCAACATCAATATCTCTCTCTTTCAAGTGGTTCATATTGTGACATTTCTTAAACAAGGACTTCATCTTAATTTATTTCATTGAGGGGCATTTAAAAATTATACACAAAATTATTTTATATAAAGTATATTCTTCAACTTTTATAAGAAATATCTTGGTTAATTAATAATACATGGTGTTTTATGTTTTATTAATCATTATTTCATCAAAATTTAGTTGACTTTAACATTATCATTGTGGTTAGGAATTTCAGAACTCAATTTCTTTACATTGGGTTATATAATTTCTTAATTATCATTGATATTTTAATGTTATATCTGTAATGTATTTTTATTATTTTCTTATTTATATCCACTTTTTTATTTGTACTTATATGTTTTACACATAATATAGTATTTTATTAATCCCCACTTCAATGTTATGATCTTTATAAGAGATTTCATTTCAATTTCCTTTTCATTGAGTCATATTTGGTATTATGCGCCTATTAATTATTATGATATTTGTTTATTTCCCATTTTATGTTTTACATTATTAATAACTTTACAGTCATTCAATTTAATGTTTTAATATAACTTATTTATTTCATGGGGGTTATGATTCAAATGTTACCAAAGCGGTAAGGGTTTATGCTTCAATCTCATTTTAATTAGGATTGTTTATGATTGAATTTCCATTGGATGAAATAATTTGATAATTTTCTAATAAATCCATTTCATTTTATTATCCTCTATTTATCAATAAAATTTTCAAGAAAAAGTACCATTTTCCTCTCTTAGTTTCTTCAAATAAATTTTAAAATGTTTTTAAGGAAAGTCAAATTTATTTCCCTTGTTAGTCGAAAATACATTGATTCTTCCATTACAATTTTTTATGGTTATTTTCAAGTTAAATGTTTTCTATAAAATTTGGTAATTTTTATATTCAAAATAAGTGATTTCAGTTAAAAAAGTGTCTTTTCATCAAAAAATATTCTATGTGATATTTTAAATAAATTTTTATATGTGACGACAACAACATTTGATGTTATGGATTGATTCTAAATTCAATATATATATATATATATTCATGAATGTACTGGAAGACCTATTTTTATTGATTTTTGATAACCCCCTTTTAAGAGATGTGGGTGAACCCTTAAAAGGCCTGTAGACATAGAGATTACATAACCCATAGGTTGTAGAGGAAATACCAGACTATAACTGCATTGAACTGATCCTCCCTAGCTTGTGCATCGTGATATCAACACTCCATCATCACATGGCTATTCGGTTAAGCTTCTCGTGCATGCACAGGCTGGTCCCAATGGGAACACCATAACCTCTATTTCTTCCACATACATTAGCTTCTGATCATATGAATACACCTACTCTAAATTATCCTATAGAGTCTACTCCTTGTAGAGTCTTTCAGGTCCATTAAGCACAATTTTCAACTGTTCTGAAAGCCTTGAGGTGACTCGAAGGCCTAGAGGTGGCCCTAAGTCCTTGAAGTGGCCCAAAAACCACATTGTCCTGAAGGCCTTGGGTGGCCCAAAGGCCTTGAAAAACCCGAGGACCAAACCAGTGGCGTGAAATCCCAAATGGATAAATAGTTCCAGCTGCTACAGTACTGAACTGTAGCTGCTACAATATTTTTGTAGTAACCCTAAAATATGTCCATGCCCGATTTTTGAACTCAGGTCTCTTGGATGCACTTTTTGAGTCCCCACTAACTGGGATGGGACTCTTATGCTCTATATATTTATATAAACATATTAAATATATACCTATCTCATTATCCCTCACTTTTATGGGGTAATACATACCTTAAGATAATTTTTAAAATTCCTTATTTTTAAAACCTATTTTCTATATGATAAAAGAAAAGATTATGCAACCCATTTTCATTCCATGGTTAATTCTTATGTTTATTCCTTTTGATTGAATTTCTTTTTATGTAACACATAAATCATTAACATGTTATGGTGGTTTCACCAAGATATCACTCTAATTCATTGGGTAACCCATTAAACTCATGATACGTTATGTATAGGATTAGAGAGTCAACCTATTCCATTATGGGACTTTTTCCACCATGTGAAATTGTCTAGGAAGTTAGCCTTTTCTCATGTATATGTCATGTTGTATGTTATTTCCACATTTCTTATATTAATAGGATCTTATGGCTCTTAATTCATTATGTTATGAATCCATATTATTACTCATGATCCTTAAATTTAATGATATCATGTTTTACCTTGACCCACACACTATTTCCTTAACATATATATTCCCTTACTTTGATTTTTATCTCACCCATTTTTTTTATGTGTCCCCCAGATTATGTATACTATTTTAAGAGCGCAAATGGATTTAGGAGCTCTTTGTAGAGAATAAAATAAGGATGTCATGTAATATTTTTATTTAGATGAATTATGAACCTAGTCTTAAAAGGAAACTATCTCTCATGATAATTTGGTTATACTTATTTGACTTGTATAATAAAAAATTATGTAATAATATGTCTAAAATTCATGGAAAACTATAATTCTACAATTAAACAATTTCACCATTCATTCATATCAAATAGATGTAATATTTATTTAAACCATTTAATGAGTCACACAATATACTTTAACCATTTACCATGACTTATATTTATCATATCAAAACGTAATTCATTTTGAGTTAAGAGAAATGGAATATTTTTTCAACTTAACATGCTAAATAAAAATGGTAAATTGGTTTAATCTCATATACCCCTTATCCCACCATTTAAAATTTCATTATACCATTTTTAAGGAGTTAGAACACCCCTTGGGTGGCCATAGGCCTAGTCTCATTGTCATCAATGGACCCAATATGATCTATGAGAGGCATAACAGATAATTCCAAAGATAAATATATTATCCTTTACAAGAATTTTTTTTAACATGTTGGTGTCATAACACATACCACATACACATGAAAAACATCAAGATTATATGAAATAAGGCTTGTGAGATTTAGAGGAAGTGAAATAACCTGGCTTTGAAACTCATATATAATAGTAGTAACCAGAATAAAAATACTTACCTAGGTATTTGAATTTCAGGTAAAAAAATTTTTATATTCCCTATAATTGAAGAAGGTACACACCTCGGAGATGAGGGAGAGCATAGTTTACACTATATGATGTAGAAAGTAAATTTATGGGAAATATATGGTAATATTTATATAAACTCAAGTCGGAAAATGGTACATTCCCTAATTTTATTAAGGAACATGGAATAACCATACAGTTTTCCAAACTATGTGTGCACATTACCCATCACTAACTAGATGTCACATAGATTCTCAGGATAAAATATTGGTTTGGAAAATCTTGTGGAAGCCATGTTAATGGATCTAGAAAAACCCCATAGCATTTCCAAGACAACTAACACAATTTTTAAACAATGATCATCCCCTAAATTATGTTTCATGGTCCTAGAATATATTTATCACTAATTGCATGTTTTCTATGTAAACTCCATTTTCCATATTTCTAAAGTCTCAAACCCTTCAGATTCTCCTGAGACATTTCATACTCCACAGAATTACTTCGAAATATATTTAAAATTAATTTAACAAAAATAAAAAAAAAATAAACATACCTCATAAAAGAAAGAGATCTTAATATATAGATATTCAAGATTTTGGTATTTGGAAAACCCTGGGATATTAATTTCATTTACAGAAAATTTCATGTGAGTTCTGGTGTATAAATTATTTTGGATAGTTTTCAAATAAGAAATTATTAGTATAAAATTATTTTTCCTTAGAATTAAATATTTGGAATGAAAGTGGCATGAGAATTTTGGATTGATTATTTTTATTTGTCACCAAGTCTAACTAGAAAAATCCATGATAATTAGACTGTGTATACATGATCAAAAATTTATCTTCTTGCATGTAATAACCCTTTAGATATTAAAATCATTTATGTAACTGAACTAATACATGCATGGAATTGATATTTATTATAGAGGGTCATGCAAGATTATAAATATCCCACATTATGATCATGTACTTCATTGTAGGTTTATAGATATGAGATCAAATTCACTCATTAATATCCATGGTGGCCTGGTATACAACATGGACAACTGGGATGTAGTTAATGTGAATAAGGTTCTATCTATAAAAGATAATGTGAGATGCAGACTAAAATAATGAAATTTTTCTTATATTTATGGTACCACAAAAACATGTTGTACCACATTTAATGAAACTCAGTACTAACACTTCATTAATATTATTATCAAAGGGATGGTTCATCAAAACACTTAGTAACTTCCCTATATCGGTGGGTCATTTAGCCACCCATCATTGTGATTTGTGGTTTTTTAAAATTGATGGCCCATACCAAGATCATTGATTATCTATTATTTCACACTTTTTACTCCCAAGGACCTAATGTAGAGTTTTCTAGATGATTAATGTGTCCATTTTGAGATTATATGGTACCAACCTAGGATGGAATCTATATTTCAAAAAATTATTGATTTTTTTTCCTTCAACAAATTCAAGGAATCAAGGTTCAATTCATTCCTCCTTAATATTTTTTTTATTTTTTACTCCAATAAAAAAATTAATTATTTTATAGAAAAAAATATATTAAAAACATTTAAGAAATTAAAAATATCAAATTTAAAACTAATATTTATGAATTTAAATTTAAAAAATATGCATGAAATTATAGCAATTAAATCCCCCAAAAACCAAAAATATTACTTGTTCCCAAGTATGAAATCTAAACATAGCATATAGGAACACCCATCCTACCAATATTCTAACATAAAAGTTAAAAAAATAATTAACAATTCAAAATTAAATTTTCAAGAATCATATAATAATGTTTTTTTAAATACTCTCATTTTAAGTACTCAACTCAATCATGTATTTTTAACTCTATCTTTTTAAGTTACAATGATTCTCCTCACCTTTATTCATATTTTTCAATTCATCATTAATGTTCATTCCAAATGTGATTCAAATAATAAGAATTATATTTCTCTCATCTCAAAAACTAATTTTTTTGTGGATTTATGATCCCAACTCAAGTATATTATCTCTACCATAGGCTTGTATGGATTTTAAAATCCATACCCCATAAAGAAAAAACATAATTAAATAATAGGAATTTACATAAGTGATAAAGTGTCTCTATAAATTACAGTAGGCTGGTAATGGTGTCAAAAAAATAGATATGTAATAGGAGGTTTCAATTTAGAAAATCTCATGATATGAAAAGTTCAATAAAAACTCATCCTATCCAATGACATAATCCAACTTCCCAAAATCAAATATTAGGCTCATGGATTTGATAATAAATTAAAATTATTTATATACCATGTTTGTTTTATTTTTTTTATGTTATACTTAGAAAAAATATCACATGAATTACCCAACCCATATTTGATCACAAAATGACACTAATTTTTATATTTATATCAATATCATAGGTTTATAAATAATTTTTTTAACCCACCCAAGTTATAACCCATTTTTCCCATTTTTCTTTCACATTTTTTATTCTATTTTCATTTTTAAGAGGGGTAACAATGATATATTAGGATACAATAATAATGAACCTCCAAACAATTAATATAATAAAACCTCACATGTTCTCCTAAATTTAGAATAAAACATTCCACCACAATAACCTATCCCCCAAACATGATCCATTTAATATTATAAAATAATACATATATTAAGGTAAAAATGGTATAATTAGCTTGTAAATTGAATCTTACCTAATATCATCAGTTTTCTTCTTCTATGGGGTAAAATTAAGGATAAAAATTCCAGATATAGTATGCATGGATAATATCTCAAACAAATACTTAATCATTTTAAATTTGATTTTTTTACTTCAAATCCTTGAAAATAAATAATGAATGTTCCAGAAGGAACTAATATCTGAGTATTTTTCAAGAAATATTTGAGAATGGAATGGAAATATTAGGTCAATAATCCTCTCAAAAATGGGAACATATGATTTAAAAAATAACTCAATCATTCGTATTGATAACAAAATGATTGAAAATATTTTTATAAATTCAATGCATGTAATATCTAATAGAAATTAAATTTACATTAATAAATCAATTCCCTTAATTCATTATTAATTAAATCCATTCCCCAATTTTAATATTTACTTATTCATCCCATACATTATTATTTTAATATCAGTGAAAATAAATGTATAAAGCATGGAATGATGGGTATCCTAAATGTTTTTTTTCTTCATAGATTAAAAATGAAGAACTTTTCTAATTAGGGAACGTATTTTTTTACTTTAAAACTCAAAAATGAAAAATTATGAACTAGAAAATTAAGCGAAAAAAATAAAAATGAAGAATGTAATAATTACACTATTATTCATATGAATTTATCTCTTTTTATCCACTTTAATTGTTACTTACTCTATCATGGGACTATAAAATAAAACCCATAAGTTGAACCAGAAGTTTCATTTTAAATTATTCTAAAAAAGATAAGCCGAATTGACATATCTTTTAAACATAAATTATAATTCCTAAAATAACTCCTAAAATACTAGTAAATAATAAAAAATTAAGGTTTCCTCCTATAAGAATTTTCAGCGAGATATTTTAAAATACTTGAAAATTTTGTTAACTAATGGGAGAATATAAAAAGTTATCTTCCTTAGGTTGATCCATGTTTATAGTTTCAGACCATCATGGATTCCTCTTCACCTATTAATTCAAAATTATCTTTTTTACCTTGTTTAGTATAACCTAAAAAACTAGTTAGTGTTAGAGTTTGAAGTAGTAGTTCATGGGTAGTATATATTTGATGGAACTCCTCCTTACCATCATCTTCTAACTTTTTTTTAAATAACTTCTCTATGTTATCAGATATTATCACTGATTTTATCTCTTATTCATGTTTTTTAAGATATCTATTATTCTTCTTGTTTTAAATACCTTCTTCTTCGCCTTATTACTACTCTTCTAGATCTTCAATATTTTCCTTTATTACTGTATCCCCTATATCACTCTCATATTTTACTTCCTATTATTATTATTTAAGTTTTAATAAGGCTTATTTTTTATCATATTGTCCAAGAGTTTAGCTTTATTTTATTGTTGATGAGGGAACTAAAATGTGGAGAGTCCTAATTATTGAAGATATAGGTCTTATGATCTCTAAATTTGATAGAACTCTATTAAGGATACTATTTTTCTTCTCTCTCCTTCATACATTCAGTAGTGAAAGTATTTTATAGGGAATAAAATTTAGTTTTCTTATTTAATGTTACATTATATTCGGTCTCAACCTCTACATTACTCTCAAAAGTTTCTCCATGTATTACCTTAGTATTTTCTTCCTCCTTGGTCTATTTTAGTTCCTCAAACTCCTCAACCATTCTCAATAAATCTAGATATTCCTATTAGAAAACAAATTTGTTGTCACAGATTAATTCCTCATCATCATTCGATCATTATTCTCGACTATATTTTTCATAAATCCATTAGATATTTCTTCTAGTTTCTCAGTTTGGTATGAGAGAGACATTATTTTAAATGTATACATTTCCTCATTTTTTTGTATATAATTGTATCCTTCCATCATAAAATAAATTTTTCCAATAATTTAATGATAAAAAACTACTCTAAAGTTGTTAAATAGACATATGTAAGAGAAAAATTTTCCTTAAGTACTATATTAAAGATAATATGTGCCTTATCCATTGAAAAAAACATTATAAACTTGTTCGTGTCATGAAAATTGTTACATACTATATCCTCATACCAATGCAAAATTTATAGATCATGAAAAATGAGAAAATAAACCAATAAATAAGTAGTGTTGTATGTGAATGTCTAAGGAAGAACCAATAAAGAACATGTGGATAATACTGAAACACAATAATTGATATGAACTACCTATAAATACGTTAACTCAACTACATAAATAAAATAATGATGAATATTATGATTAGAGTGGAGAATGAAAATTTAAAAGGTTTCTAGAAATTATTAATCAGTGTTCATGAAGTAATGAGGCATAAAATAGTGAATTAGAAAACACAATTTTTCTACAATCAAGTCTAGGTAATTACTCTTTATCCTGAAGACTTTTTTTCTCATGATCATGTATTCTGGGATATTAAGAAGGTAGGTGAATGAAAAATATGTGTAAAATGGTGTATAATTTTTTCAATGGTCATCATCAAAACTATACTATGAATTAATATTTCTCTCTTGTACACATAAGGAATGATAATGCATAATAAATTGAATAGGAAGTGTAGAATAGAATATATTCATGAACCAAATATGAATTGAAATTTCAAAATAAAATAACTTAGTACATATAACCCCCCTTCATCATAATTTCCATTACATAATGAAATAATCATCGCAAGATAGTCATGAGAGAGTGATAAAAATAGTAAAATGAAAACCTATAAAATTCTTAGGGAAAATAAAATTGAGACACCATCTATAGAAATAGATCAAACCAAGATTTAGTTTATAAAAATAACTTCATAGCATTCACCATGTATATATAGGAAATAAATCTCCCCAAGGTTAATTTTTTCTTCCATAGATATATCCTTTTCATTTTCCATAGGAATTTTGGTTCAACATTTAATAAATATTTATGAAAATAATTAAATATCATATATTTTATTATTTATAAACCATGAAACTTGTGGTATATATTTTCATTCACAGTAAGAGTTTTCCTATAGGATCTTTCCTTTGTATAGCTCATGATGTATGGGTTATAACCATGGTGTGTCGTATCTTCCTATATCTTTGAGAATTTTTAATATCTAAAACAAAAAAATTAATTAATCTTCTTTACAATGAAGAAACACCACTCATATCCCAATTTTGGTTCTGGTTCTATTTATTTTCATATATTCTAAAATAGTTCAAAACCATAAAACTCATGATGTAAATATCCTCTATCATAGGATACTTCTATTACATCATATAGATTTTAAACACACATTGGTTGGACAAAAACCCTCAGTATATAAGGTCTTCTATAAATTTATTAATCCATAAAAAATTCCATATTGAACATGTGAACTTTTGTAATACTCATAGACACTTTGATGATGACTCATACACATCATCTTCTTCTCATAAACATATTAGGTATGAGGAACCAACCATAAAAGATATATAATATTATTCTTTTATACTTTAATTCACTTATTTACATTCCCAAAGACTTTTAAGTTTATACATTTATAAAATTAGAACATAACTATTACATAACAAACTCATAAAATAAAAAAAGTGAAAACTTCTACTTAATATAAATTTCTATAAAAATATACAACTTTAAAATTGAAACGGGTTTTCTTTTCATGAAAAATCTTCATGATTTTAAAATTTACTTATTCATTGTAATTAATCATTATTAAACCCTATAAAAAACATTTGCAAATGTGGGATGACCATAAAGTCTCACAATGTTATATAAAAAAGTGATTAATTTGTCTAGTGAAAAACATGATATCACATAAAATGTTACCCTTATCACAATATTAATTTAGTGTATTAAATAAATCAAATCCAAAATTAAAACACACATGTCCCCAATGTAATCCTTTAAAACCAATAGTAAGAAAATAAAAACCCTTGTAGGAAAATTAGAGAACTATATTCATATCCCATGTTGACTCTTTTCAAAAGTAGCACCATAATTCCTTCCTTTTTAAACCAAGTAAGATTACACAATTCATTAAAGAGCTATATCAGTCTCACCCATCATATAAGTTGTATCATGATCACATGTCATATAATTTGTACCTGGATCACCCATCATAGAAGCTATATGAATATCACCCATCATATAAGTTGTATTAGGCATACCCATAATCATATATAATTCTAATTACCATATCATGAATATATATTTTCTAATATTAAACTTTTTTTATAATAAATCACTTTAAAACTCTTTTAAACCCATATGAAAAACACTTTTTGATATTTAATTACCATTTCCTTTTAAAAACTTATTTTCAGAAAAAATAAAAATAAAAATAGTAAGGGATTTTATTTACTGAGGACATTAAATATTTTAATATAAGACACACATTAAATATCTATTTTTGTGGTGGGAAATGTCTTTGACATTGTATATGTAAAAATAGATAATTCCCATTACATTTTGAAAATGAATCCAAAATGTTCTTATAAAATTTGTAAAATGATTCATTTTACAAAATATTGAAACAAATCGAAATGAGAAATAAAATTTAATTTATAGAACATCTATTTACAGTTAAATACATTCAAAAAATAATTTTAATAATATGTACATTGAAGAAAAATATTTATAACAATAACACTTTAAAACATTAAATATGATGTTTTAAGGTAAAGTGTCTTATGAATTGAAAATTTTAGACCAATGAAATATTTAATGCAATAACATTGAATATATTTATAAAAACTTTAATTTTTAGATAATAATTATAAAATACATCCACATGGTATTTTTACACCATATAAAATTAAACATGTGGAAAAAATATATTAATTATTAGAGAAAGGTAATTGAGACTATAAATTCCTTAACTTCGGGTCTGAATCATCTCATATGTTATTTATATTCATGAATAATAAAAACCAGTTAACTATTTAATTTAAAATTTTCTGGATTATTATTTCATTAATTATATTTACTATAGTTTTTTATTCTATTACTTGATCAATTAGGGTTATTAATGGAGTTTTGGTGACATTCAGATCATTTATCCAAAAATGACTTCAGTAGGTTGACTATGATAAAAAGGATCATGAGTAAATAATTTATATAATATTAATAAAGTTCAAATTTCCATTTCTATAAATATTTTAATCATTTAGGACTAATAATGAGAGCTGGTTTTGAAAAATGAATTTTCTTACAGTTATAGAGACGATAGGTCATACATATACAAGAGTAAAATTTCCATTTGTCTATGAATCATGTGGGAAAGAGGGTAAGTATTATTTTAAATTTATAGAATAATATTTATAGAATAAATATAATATCATTTTTTTAAAATTCACTAATATATACAACCCATTTGATGTGGTGATCAAAAGTAAAATACATCAGTTCGTGATGTGCTAGTCTGCATGTACACATGATAAAAAAAATTATTTTCTGTTGGATTATAATTTATGAAGTATAATAATTACTTATAATTATAGAATTTAATTCATATCATATATTTCATATTATTTAATTTTTAAACATATTTATGACCAAACACAACTATTGATGATGAAAAATGAAATACATCATCTCGCGAGATGGTAAACTGTACGTATGCATGAGTGATATATATTTTTTCATTATATGGTCAAGAATATAATTAATGGATATACCATAAACATAATAAAATAAAAATATATTTAATACACATATTTTATTATTTCTTAATGGTTTAAATTCATTTAAATGAGGTGTAAGAATAAATAAAATGAAAACACACATTCAAAAACTACACCTCTTCTTCAGACAATCTCATTAGGTTGACACCTTTGGCCCTCTAAGGTGGGTATTCTAGTCCAATAGGAGATACTAGGATGTTACAAGGTATTTTAAGAAGGTATTTGATTAAGTATTAGATGATATGAGAGGATATTGAAAAGTGTAAAAAATATGAGAGGGGATATCCATTTATAAGTGAGGGGGAGGACACACTTAATATTTTTCAAATGATTTAAATATTATCAAGTCATTTTTATGGAAACATATCGCATAATGAAATAAATTTTTATCCTAAAGTGATGAGGGGAGAAATAAATTTTTCAAATAATGATTAAGATGAAATTTCATGCCCTTATAACTTAGTTTAACCCTAGAGAAACCTGATTTACCCTTTTACCACAACGACACATTTTTCACTGAAGAAAATATTCATAATGAAAAAAAACAAATTCAATCATTATTATATTTGGGCATGATGATTTAAAAAATTAATTTATTTTAAAATATATATTTAAATAATTAGAAGAAATTAATTTTAAATAATCATGAAAAATGCAGATAAAACCTATTTTTAGAAAAATGTTTTTTAAATCCCAAAAATAAACATATACCAAAATTAGGTATAATGGTTATTTTTATTCAATTAATTATATTATTTATATTTAAAAGAAATTTATTTTACATTAAAATAAAATTAAAAACATAATGGTATTTTTAAATTACTTTATTTAATGAAATTAAATAAAAGTTCTACAAAATTAGTATTTTTTATTATTCACTGAAAATTTGATTTTTTTAGAAAAAATCTAGACATTCATCATATAATAATTTTAATATTCTTATTTAATTTTTTTTTTTGATTTTTTAAACTGAAAATTATATAATTTATAAATTATTCTATAAAATTAAACATTATAATTCTTCTAAAAAAATTAGTATTAATATTTGACTAAAAAATTACTTAATATTAATATAATGAATATAAATATATAAAATTTAATTCATGAATATTAATAAGGAATAAAATCGTCATAATATTAACAGTACCCAGGTTGTTATAATCTTCCTCATTTTTTTAAACTTCATTTTAACAATATTTTTGTTGATTAAATTAGTGAGAATATTTTTCGTACATAACATTTTATGGTTCTTATGTTGCTTCTTCAATCATATGGTTTTTTAAGAAACCATAAACTAGTGAATCGCCTTATTCTATAACACATTTTCTAGGTGTTAAAGAATATGAAAAAGTTATTCCTTAATTTAATGATTCTCTTCCAACTGTACAACTTCATGGCTTAAAACAAGAGATGCAACTAACATATATTTCTTTAATAATAAAACATAAAACACATCATGTACCTTAAATAGAGCCATAGGTAAGTCCATTTCATATGAAAAATATATATAATTATCAATAATTTCATATGGTTCAATAAACCATAGACATAACTTCCCCTTTCCACTAGAACTCAAAACACCTTTCCCTGGAGATAGTTTAAGAAAAATAATAATGATTACCTTGAAAGAAATTTATTTACTTTGGTTATCTTCACAATTTTATTATTTTCTTTAATGTAATCTCATATTATTCATAATTATATTTACATTCTCAACCATTTCTACTTACAACATTACTAAAAAAAATACTTCCACCTACTACATCCTAAAAATATTATGTTCAACTCTAATTTTCATAAAATTCTTCAAAATCTTCCATCTGTATACTAGAATGGATATTACTATATTAATAAAATTCAACTGATGAAAGATATTGATCCCAAATTATCTATAAATCCATTAAACTATATTTAATCATGTCTTTAGAAGTCTAAATGGTTTTCCCTGTATGCCCATAAAATTGAGGTTGAAAGGTAGTTCTAAATTTTGATTTAGTAATCAATGATTTTTGAAGGACATTATAAAAATTATAAGTAAAATGTATATCATGGTCTGTTACAAAATAAATAATAAATCTATGTAACCTGGATATATCTTTGATATATAGTGGAGAAATATAATCAAAATATATTTTATTTTGAATAAGAAATAAATGTGTATATTTATCCTAATATTTAATAATATCCTAAATCACATTATTACCAAGATATAAATTTTTAAATCCCATAAAAAATAATAGATATATTTTCACATTTATACTTTGGAACTAGAAACTTATAAATAATTCCTTTTGGTAATTTTCATTTGGAAGTAACCTCTTGAAAATTCCATCCTTTCATGGTAAATTTTACAACATATTTATTAATTCCACTCCACTACTAATACCCCTAAATGTCTCTATACATCTTAGTAATTCATGGATGAAAAGAAAAGGGAATTTTATGATCTTCACTCAAATATTAATTTTTCTATTGTTAGACAACTCAGACCCACAACCTTTTTTTAAACCTCAAAACACATTCCTTGTCATTGTTAAGTCAAGGTAAATTACTATTCTTTACTAGTTACACTATTTCATTCAAAACATTATCTTCCTTATGAGATTTCCAAATTTTATCTCATAGTAAAGGTTGTAATAAAACCTAAAATGAAATAGAGAAAGTTCCTACATGAAAAACTTTAAGTAAATTATTAATTAAGTCATTTACTAATGGAAAATGCTCTAAATGTACCATGGTTAATGATCTATTATCTTTTTGACTTCAATAATTGACTAATTTTCTTTTCCTACATGGTAATGAATCATGGAATCCTAATCATTTATCAGTTGTACAGATATTCTATGCCCCTATTCATATCATTCTTAGTGAATATATACTTAAAAAATTTATGATCTGTATATATTATACAGATGACACCATATAATTTATGCCTTTATATTTTTAAACAAAACCCTAATTAGTTAGTTCAAGATCATGTGTAGGATAATTAAACATGTGATTTTTAAATTTTACCTAAACCAAAATAAATTATATTATAATTCTAAACCAAAAAAAAACTAAGTCCCTTCAAAGAATCATCATTATAGATGAAAAATTCACCATTTTTTATAACAGATCAAAAACTAGATAATTCACCAACCATATTTTTAATTCTTGTAAACATTCATCAAACTCTTTCATCCTGATGAATTTTACTCCTTTTCAAGTTAACTTATTTGATGAGATAGACCATTGTGCTAATTTTATGAACAAACCACTAATAGTAACCCACCAGTCCATAAAAACTATGAATGTTTGTGTCATTTTTAAGACTTTGACATTTTTTAACCACTTTTATTTTAAAAGGTTAAATTGTTATTCCATATTTATAAAAAATATTCATGAGGGAAGAAATTTTCTTCCCCCAAAATTCACATTTACTAAATTCTCTATACTACTTATTTTCATTAAATGTTTGAATAAAAATTCTTATGTGTATTTTAAAAACCTCTTGACTTTCAAAATATATTAGCATATCATCAATAAAATTAACCACATACTTATACAAATATTCCTAGAAAATATTATTCATATTATCCATGAATACAGCTTATGCATTAGATATCTCATATAGAATTACCACAAACTCAAAAATGTCTATATCTAGTCCTAAAAAAACTTTGGAAAACCTGTATACTTTAATTTCAACTAATGGTACCCTAACCAAGGATCAATCTTTGAAAAAATACTACAGTCCATGAGGATGATAAAAAATCATCTATATATGGTAAAGGATACTTATTCTTAATATAAATGTTAGTAAATTATATATAATCTATGTAAAGCCTCGTTGATCAATCATTATTTTTAATCTATAAAATTAGAACACCTCATGGTGAAGTGATAGGATGAATAAAACCTTTATCCATTAATTCTTATATCTAATTTTTCAATTACTAATGTTTTTCTTGATCCATTTTCTAATATGATTTGGAAATTCTTTTATCTTTAAAAACTATTTCAATAGTAAAACAAACCTACCAATATAAATTAATTCTATAAAAATAATAAGAATATACATTCATATATTCAAAGAAACTAGAACATAACTTATTTTGAAAATTTCTTTCATTTCAACAACATAATATGGGTAACTTACACTATTATATTTAATCAATTTAGAATCTTCTTGATATGTTATAAGATGTATTAAATCATTGAATATAACATCTTTACACCATAAATATATATTATAATGATAAAATAAAGGCTAATAAATACTAATAATAACATCTAACTCCACTCTGGGTAGTTTAACATTATTTGTAGGAAATAATGCCTCACTAATTACAATAGAAATATTCCAATAAATCATGGTATCTTTAATAATTCAACCCAAAATTTTCCCCAAATTTTTGAAATTATTTTGATGAGGTGATATTCCCATTTTACTAGAAAATTTATAAAATATGAAATAATTTGAAGATCTGAAATCAAATAGGGAATCTGTATGATTTGAATAAACATGTAAGGAACCTTTAAACAATTATTAATCCATCCAGTCTAGTTGAACTTTCTTTTTTGAGGCCAACTATATCTTCCTTGATTTCAATATCCAATGGAAGGGAGGTAAAAAATGAGTTGTCCTATTCAGTGATCAACTTAGGAAGGATATTAAACTTGAGTATCATATTCTTGGGTGGGATATTGGATAGACTCCTATAGAAAGAAAAAATGTGACTGGAAAGACCATGCCTTTCATCAAGGATATGCTCTCCATATTTGATAAGTGACATTGACATGTTGGCCCATATTAACCATTGAATTGAAATTAAAAACTTTTTGTTTCTTTCTCCATCATTAAGACATCTAATTTTGAATTTATCACTTCTGATGTTATCCCTGATCTTTATGAGATTCTTTAACATAAATTCCATCGCTACTTCTTGATCAAGGTCTCTAGATTCTTTTTTCCTGGTGATGGATTCTTTTAAGTCATGAAGAGAGAATTAGAGGTCATCAATCTAATCATCCTTCAAGATGAACCTTATTTTTCTCCAACCATTCATTCTGATCTTGGGAATTTTGAGTTTAGATATGCATATTATAGGATTAATATTGGACTCATATGAGCCCTAAGTATCTTAGACATTTTTGTGCACTCCGAAAGAGTTGTCCAAGTGTTATTAAATATGAAAGGAATATTCTTTCACCCCATGTAGTCAATAAGACTCACCGAGATGGGGTGGTGATTAGAATTGTGTTTGTCCAAGGTAACATAAATAATGGATATCAAAATTCCAATTGTGAAATCATTTAATAAGGCCATATCAATTCTAATTTCTTTCATTCCTCTCAAGTTCCTTCTATAATTGGTGAATTTATCACTAATGAGGGAAATTTATATAATGTTGGATTCCAAAAAAAATTTCTAAAGTCTTTGATAGTGGTAGTGTTGTGAACAGGTCCAATATTATCATCAACATAAAGGATAGAGTTGAAGTCTCCAATAATCACCCAAGAATGCACAATGCATCTGGGAAGATATTTAATTGGAATCCTTAGATACCCATATCAATATAGTTATTGGATTCATAAACAACTGATTATAATAATTTTCATCTATATTTTTTGAAGCTTTAGCTAATGATATTATTGTTCTCTTGCACTATAGAAGGATTTTCCATGCCGTTGTTAACCAAAATCTATAACTTGTCTAGGTTAGAAGTGAACTGTGTGGAGGCAAAAATTGAGTATTCCCTCACAACAGAGTGAGAATAGTATCTAACGTAGTTTTTCTTAGGATCAGATATTCCAATGACATCAGGTTTACACCTACCTATAAGGAGCCTAGGGGAACCTTCAGTTATATGTTTTTTTTGTTCCCTAACAATTCAAAAAAATAATACTCATTTCAATTTTGGATTGAGGGTGGATCCCCTATTTTATTTTTTCTCCATATAATGCACACTTTTTTATTATCTATAGGTGTTTGTTTTAATGGGATTGGAAGAATGTCATATCCCTTTTTGAGCCTCTTCAAAGTGTTATTCAACTGGGACTGATCCATCCCCTTTCAGTTCCTTTATAGGAGTGACAACTCTTCTAGTGTTAACAAAATTTTGGTTAGGGTAGTCGCTTGACTCCTTCCTTATCCCAAGAATTTGTTGGTGGTCTGCTAGAGTATACACCAGTGAAAAATAAAGGTGTATTGCAGCATTCATGTAAGAAGAAATAAGGAAAAATAGGCACTCCTTAGATTTCATTTAAAAAGTAGCGGAATGAATATCTGAAGAAAGGGTCATTAGAAAAAATCCTCCGTGAGATTACATTGTTTGTCTGACTCAGATGCAATGGGAATTTTCTCAAGCATGTTAGTTGAAAACAATATATTGAAGATCTTCCTCCTCCGCCAGTTCACCAAATGCGGTGGTTTTACCTACAGACTTTTCCCATTTCAATCCCTTAGTTGAATAAGTTGGATTGTTGTATCCGTTATCCACTATATCAATCTACTTTCCTCTTGAGACCTCCTTCCATGCCCTGGTATTGTTAGCAAGATTGAACATATTCTAGAAAATGTTAAAAAAATCAAAATTTGGGCCACTATTTATTTATATTCACAAAACTAAAGAAAAATTCTTGAATTCATAGATTACTTTAATATGGTAATCATTCCAAACCGGAGAGACTTGTTCTATTAAATTTATATCCATATTAATCTCAATATTTAACCATATATATATATAAATGTCTCTATTTATAGTCTCCTAACCTATCTTTAATATGATGCATATTAGAGAATCCAAATCATTAAGGCTTTTTAGGTTCCAATTAATGTAAGGAATCCCATAGATCCTGGCCTAGACCTGATAAAAGGACAACCTAAAGGGGTTAAAATTTGGATCCCATTTAGACATTCTAAAAAGACCTGGTTTGAGGTTGAGGTTTCAATATTTCCAAGCCACATCAAAATCATCATTCTTCTCATGGATGACATAGAATTTGTGTTTTCAAATATGAATCAACCTCCATTTAAAAATGTTCCAACAATGACAGGTCATATATTTTAGAATATCATAAGACCAATGTTTTTCAACTCTCTCATAAGAGATAAAATCTTGGAACAAGAAATTACAAAGAACTAATCTTCTCATTAGTATATCTGGACAAGAAAACACAATAATTTAACCATACCCTAGTCCTTAAAAAATGCCCTTTTTTCATTATAAAAATGTTTTAGGCTAAAAAATCAAATGTAACAAGTCCTTCATCTATTTTGGAAAGATAATTATAGCTTCAAACAAGGTTTCCATCATTAATGATTTGGTACTATAGAAGGTTTCCCCCTTTTTTACTTATCTCAGAGTCCCTTTGTTTTGGGGAAATCCTTGGGCCTCTTACTTTACTGATTTTTTGAGTGAAATGAAAATAATTCTTACCTCTTAGAAAGGAAAATATATGTCAATGGTAGGCAAATTTTGTCATGTTAAACATGTGGTGGTCTCAAAGTTGGTCAATTAGTTCATTTTGTATTCTTGGACTGAGTCAATAATTAAAACCATAAACTTTATGAAGAGAATTTTTTTTAGAGTGGAAACATCTTGGAAAGGAAAGTCATCACAACCTCTTGGAAAAATTGTTGCTAGCCTCATACTTTCTTTGTTCTTGGCATAAAAAATATTTAATTTTGAACCATTATCTTCTTGCTAAGTTTTTATAAAGGACTATCAATAGTTACTCTAAATTCTTTGTATTCCATAGATCTATAATGTTGGAAAAGATGATTGCATGAAATTAAAATTACATGGATTCCTCAATGTGACCTGGTTTGCGGAATGATTTTAAAAGATTCACATGAAATCTCACTATATTTTCAATAGGAATCCATATCTTGAATTCTGACATGAAAACTAGATTGGAACTCCTTTTATTGAAACTATTAACTCATATGATCAAGACATTTACCATAACTTCTCAATCAAGAACCAGATGGACAAACTATATCCTCTGTCTAATGACATATCTGTAGTTGTCTCCGATTATGATTTTCTCAATTCGGATGATATGTTTATTTTGGTGACATCCCCTATTGGAATAAATTACTTCAAGAAATTTCATACTCATCTAATCCAATTAAGCCTCAAATGGATTAGTGATCATAATAAGTGGATCCTTCCATCCATATTTACACTTCTCTAGAGACTTTCTATCAACAATTAACCTATCAATGCCAACCTACATCATGTCAATAAATCTATTTTCTATAAATGTGTCCTTTTATATAATCATATAGAGGATGTTGATCATCTTTTACAATTCTTTATAACCACTTACTACATTTTGAAAGCTATATTTGATATATTTGAGGTGTGGACCCTATACGTTACTTCTTTCTAATATTTTATTTGGGTTTTTATTGTTATCCAATTCTCCAGGAAAATCAAACATCTAATCCAGGTAGCCTGTGTAACATCCCAAGTAAGTAATGAATAATAGATATTTTTATCTATGTCTATTAATGATAAAGATAGTGTTTTAGAGGCTTAAAATAAAAATAAATACAATCTTATGCATGGAATACACTAATATTCTTAAAGGGTTGTTTTAGTGCCTTTTGATGGAAAACCATTTTTGAATCTATATTTTGACAATTTTATAAACTATGTTTGTCAAAATAAACTTATCCTTTATGATTGGGACATCAAAATTTACCTTGTGTGAATTTTTGGTAATTTTCTGACAATGTTCATTTTTAAATGAATAGTGAAAAATAATGCATTTTACATCAAAACTACTTTTTAATCTAATTTATTTATATGATTAGATTATGTTTTGAATTGGTTTTGAAGTGAAATTAGAATATATTTTTACCATTTTATCCAATGGTGGTCATTGGAATCAATTTCGATTTGAAATTAGACTTAAACTGGTGTCAATCTTTTGATACTTATTGTTTTGTAAAAACACGCTATTTGCTCTGGCAGCGGGAATTAATTATTAAATTAATTAATGTGACTTATATGATTTGAATTTTGTAAAATAGACTTCATTTTTGAATTCGGAATATCAAATATAGCTTAGAGTGAATTTTTGGTAATTTTCTGAAAAACTTCAATTTTTGATGAATAGTGAAACCACTAAGTGGTAATCAAGCAAACTGATTTTTCAGTTAAATGAAAGTTTACCACTAATGTGTATTGAATTTTGAAAATCCGACATACATGGTTGTCATTAAGAAGTAAAATGTGGTTCAATGAGATTAAAATAATTTTTTGGTGAATAGTAACTTATTAAGTTCTTAATCGCGATTAGTGGTAATTAGGGTAGTTTAATGTATAAATAATGCTTTAATAATATAAAATGACCTAGACACATGTCCCAACCTCATTGGTTGTGTCATGGCCGACCAAGACAAGTCATGGCCTAACTTGGGGACCCCATGTATCCACTTTTGTTGGGAAATAACATAAATTACTTTTTATTAAATGTTAAAGTGAAAATGACACAAACATAATATGTTTTGCGAAAACAATTTTTAAGTGGGGTTATACAAGTCCTAATTTTGATTATAAATATTCAATGGAAAGCTAAAAAGATTTCTTACATCATAGTAATTTGTTTATAATTTTTAGACATTAAATAAATTTAATTATTTATGACATAATAATGATGCAGCGATGACATCATTATTTGACGATTTAAATAAAATGGAAAGATAAAATAAAATCTATGAACTACACATGTCCAAAACCAATTGGATGAATGGATTTCGATGCCTTATCACCTTATCCACGAATTCCATCAATGTGGGACCTTTTAAAACCGAAACACATTTTCAAATAATGTAATGTTTCTTTACTTTCCAAAAGTGCCCCTCCTCTCCCCTTATAAAAGGCCCCCACCTCTACCTCATTTCACACACTCTTCAAGCCATTGGCTCGGCCAACCCCTGCCCATTTGCTCTCTCCAAATCCCTCTCCTCATCCTAGAGGATTCCCTTTGGGCAGAATCCTTTCAAAGGAAGCCTTTAGGCTCAAACCAAAAGAAGTTACACTTTTTAAGGTAATTCATTCTCTCATGTTCATTTGTTTTATTTTGCTTCTCCAACCCCCTAAACTCTTTTTATTTACTTCTTTTGTAACAACACCAGTATCTTCAATATACTAGGATGTTGTTATAAGATTTATTTGAGCTACACTCTCACACAACTATGTCAAATGGTTAAAGAACATAAGGTTTCCGTGGATGGCGAAATTCTGCCTCCCGAAACGATGATTGTTCAACACTCATTAAACACCTTCAAAGGTGGCCATTATGATGTCACTATTTTTATATATGATATGTAATATGTTTATGTTTTACTTATTCTTCTGTATTTTTCATTTGTGTCTTACCTTTATGGCTTCCATTATGGGTATACGCGATATCTTCATTTTAGGAAGTGCGGACTACCGCCCCCTAAAAGTGATTTGATTCGTTAATACCATATGTGGGATGTGTAATGGATAAAGTTAATGATATTATATATGATGTTATACTGGAATTATAATATACCTATATATATCATTATCATTTATTTCCATTAAAGTATGAGATAGAAATGAAAGTAGCGTTCATGCGTACGTACGGACTACCGTCTCCATGAACGGTGCATTTCATTTCTTATCCCCAAATGTAATGTATTATTAAAAGTACATGTATATAATGGATATATATAATTAATGATATATCTAAATGATGAATATAATTCTGGAATTAAAATATACATACCTCTCATTTAGTTTTAATTCCATTAATATGACAAAGAAATGAAAGTAGCGTTCATGCGTACGTACGGCTTACCGTCTCCATGAACGGTGCATTTCATTTCTTACCTCTAAATGTGATGTAATATTATAAATGAATGTATGTACTGGATATATATGACATATATGATATCTACATCATGAATACCATTCTGGATATAATGAACCTTTGACCAAATTAACAACATGTAAGTATAAGAAGTCAATTTTTGACTTAAGAACCAAATACCGACAAAATGAACATTATTAACTTAAATGATTACATGATGTTCATAACATGGTATAAAAGGAATAATGAACTTGAAAAAGATTCATAAGCAAGTAGAGATTAACTCAAGTTTATTATTCAGGAGTTTAAAGAACGGTCGGGTCAAGTCGGATACGAGGTATGGGACTTCGTCTCAATCTCCTTTCGTTGAGGCATATTTTATTTTATACACAACTTTCTTTTATATGGTGTATAAACCCCTTTGACTTTTACGTTTACTCAAAAGGAATCTTTTTTATACGAAGCGTTTACTAAACGACAAAAGGGAATGTTTTTGTCGTACGTATGCGGCGACAACGACTTCTCCGCCGTCGTAACCGTTATTTGAGTTTTGGCTTCCTCTACAAGCCATACCTTTTTTTTTAAAAGAAAAATAAATACCATGTTTTACTTTGGTATTGAAAATGGTTTTCATAATGTTTTTATTATATCAATGTGTTGTATTGATATCTCGTGATTGAAATGTGGAAATGTTATGTTTCTTTTATGCATGTTTTATGTGATATGATTATGTTATGGTTCTTGGGCATTATTATGAAGACGGGTGGTTCCGTGATAAACTAAGGGCGGGTGAGCCCGTTATAGCTCTCCAATGCATTGGGTAACGCGAAGGAGTGAAACGTTAAGGTTTCTCCGAAGAGATTTTAGGGAATATACTGTGATGGGTATTCCAAACGTAACCAAGAGGGTTACCCCCTACGTAAGAATGTTATGAATGCCTCAAGTTACCTTTACGTATTATGATTTATATGATTTATTCATGTTTTTATGAGGTATGTTAAAGTGCCTATGTTTTATGGGTAAAGTATGATTTCATTCTTATGTATATATGAACTCATGTTTCCTTTCCATGTTTTTATAACCCATACTGAGTTTTTACGCTCATCCCAAGTTTTTGAAATGTTTTTCACAGGTCAAGGGAAAGGTACATGATAAGATGATAGAGTCAAGGATGTGTCAAGAAATAATCCATGTTTTATTTTAAATATGTTTCCATTGATGGGAATGAAGAATACTATCTTTATGTAACCACTTTGTTTATATGTGGAATGTAATGCAAGTTTTATGATCTAATTCTCTAAAACTCTAAACCCGAAAAGATCCTCAACGTGTAATCTTGTAATAACTCAAGATTAAGTAAGGTTTAAGGCTGGGGCCTTATAGTTGGTATCAAAGGTCGGTTTAGATAACTTTAGGAGTTAGAATTCTATTAAATGATTATCCAAAAATATTTTTTTTTTCTTTTTCGAAATGATATAGCATTTAAAGATTACCATGTTGCTTCATCTAAGACATGTTTGTTCAGAATGGTTTTCCGCAGAGGAAACAGGGAAGCAGTGCTAGGAAGGCATACAGAAGGAAATAACCTTCCGAATCAGCATCCAGAAATGGTCGGAATTGGAAATGAACAGTTTGTTGCAGTAATGGCGCAGTTGACTCAGGCGATAAATGGTGGTGGTATCCATGCACGAGATCAGCCAGATCAGCCGCAGAGGAACATGTCAGTGGTGGAACATTTCATGAGGAAACATCCACCATCATTCAGAGGATCATCTGACCCTGTGCAAGCTGAAGGGTGGATTAAAGCACTGGAGAAGATTTTTGATGTCATGGGGTGTTCAGACAATCAAAAGGTTAGTCTTGCTATTTACCGTTTGGAGGGTGAAGCAGATCAGTGGTGGTCTATGGTTAAAAATATCAGGGAAGCCGATGAGATTGATGCTCTTGACTGGGATGATTTCAAAGGTATGTTTCTTGAGAAGTATTTTCCTAAGGCTGTTCGACTTAGGATGGAAAAGCAATTCTTGGAATTGAGGCAAGAGGAAGACTCAGTGGCTGCCTATGAAGAAAGGTTCACTCGATTGGCAAGGTATGCTCCCAATTTTATCCGGGACCTTGATAGTAAAATCAATCGTTTTTACTCAGGATTAAAGCCAAAGTATCGAAGGGCATTAGCTTCTCGAGAGTTTAAAAGTTATGAAAAGCTTGTTCGATGTGCTGAGAAGGTGGAAATGGAGTTTGCCGATGACCAAGTGTTCTATAACAACCAGCAGAAGAAGAGACCGAGGTGGCAGGAGAAAGGTAAGAATTCTTCAAAGAAGTCTGATGGTAAGAGAACTAAGTTTCCAGTTTGTGATAAATGTGGCAAAAGGCATGCTGGGGAATGTCTTCTGAATTCTGGGAAGTGCTACCGATGTGGTAAGATGGGACATAAGGCTCGTGATTGCACTGAAAAGGATCAAGGTGAAGGTAAAAACAAATTTGATTTACAGTTAGTGAAATGTTATAAGTGCAATGAGATGGGTCACTATGCAAACGAGTGTCCGACAAGGAGCTTGAGTGATGGGAAGCAGTTAGACTACAAGCAGAAAGGGGTGGTGAAATCCTTTGCAACTACTTCAGCGGATGTCGGGCCATCAAATGAAGTCGTATCAGGTACTTTGTTTGTTTTTTCAGACTATGCCAGTGTGTTGTTTGATTCGGGGTCTACACATTCTTTCATCTCTGAGACCTTTTCTAGTAAAATGGGAATACCATCTCAAGAAATGACTCCTGAACTTTTGGTAAAAACACCTGGGGGAAGTGTCGAGGCAAAAAGAATTTATAAGAATCTTCCTATCCTTATCTGTGGAAAGAACCTACTTGCAAACCTTATTGTTCTACCTCTAGTAGAGTTTGATGTTATCCTGGGTATGGATTGGCTCTCTATTTACCATGCTAAGATTGACTGTAGAGCTAAAGAAGTTTCTTTTCAGAAAGACTTTCAGTTTGTTTACAAGAATGAACCCTTACTTTTGATAACATATGAAGAGGCCGAGAAACTTGTAAAAGATGGAAATGAATGTTACCTTGCACACGTCGTTGAAAATAAAGGAACTGTTCAGATTAATGATGTGCCAGTGGTAAATGAGTATCCTGATGTTTTTCCTGATGAGTTGCCTGGAATAATACCAGATCGGGAAGTTGAGTTTACTGTTGACTTAGTTCCTGATGCTAAGCCAATTTCAAAACCCCCTTATCGAATGGCACAAATTGAACTTTTAGAGTTGAAGGAGCAATTGCAAGATTTATTAGAGAAAGGTTTCATTAGACCTAGCACATCACCATGGGGTGCTCCTGTTTTATTTGTTAAAAAGAAAGATGGTTCTATGAGACTTTGCATTGATTATAGAGCCTTGAATAATATCACTGTTAAGAACAAATATCCTTTGCCTCATATCGATGATTTGTTTGATCAGCTCCAGGGAGCTCAGTTTTTTTCAAAGATTGACTTGAGATCGGGGTACCATCAGCTGAAGGTAAAGGAGGCAGATATTCCGAAGACCGCTTTCCGTACGAGATATGGCCATTATGAATTTGTAGTAATGCCTTTTGGGCTAACCAATGCACCTGCTGTATTCATGGACTTAATGAATAGAATTTTCCATGAGTTCTTGGATAAGTTTGTGGTTGTTTTCATTGATGATATTTTGGTGTTTTCTAAAAGTAAAGAGGAGCATGAAAAACATTTAAGGGTTATCTTGCAAACCTTAAAAGAAAAGAAATTGTATGGGAAATTCAGCAAGTGTGAGTTTTGGTTGCAACAAATTGCTTTCCTTGGTCACATTGTTTCTAAAGATGGAATAACTGTTGATCCTGCAAAAACAAAAGTTGTGGAAGAATGGCCAAGACCCACAAATGTAACCGAGATTCGTAGTTTCCTTGGTTTGGCGGGCTATTACCGAAAGTTTGTTAGAAATTTTTCACGGTTATCTAGTCCAATGACTAAGCTAACTCGGAAGGGTGTTAAGTTTATCTGGACAAAAGAATGTGATGATTGTTTTCAGGAATTGAAAAGAAGATTGGTGAATGCTCCAGTTTTGGCACTACCTTCCAGGAATGGTGACTTTGTTATATACAGCGATGCTTCATTGAAAGGACTTGGTTGCGTCCTAATGCAGAATGATCAGGTAATTGCTTATGCTTCACGACAGTTGAAAACTCATGAGGTAAATTACCCTACACATGATTTGGAATTAGCTGCTGTTGTTTTTGCTTTAAAAATTTGGAGGCATCATTTGTATGGAGTAAAGTGTGAAATTTATACCGATCACAAAAGTTTAAAGTATATATTCACTCAGAAAGAGTTAAACATGAGACAAAGGAGATGGCTGGAATTAATCAAGGATTATGATTGTACAATTCATTACCATCCGGGAAAAGCAAATAAAGTGGCTGATGCTTTGAGTCGAAAAAGTAATGCTTCATTAACAATGTTGCGTTTGGAACGTGATCATTTGGTTAACGATTTGATGAAATTTGGCATAGAAGTTGTTGGTGCAGGAAGTCCTTCTGTTTTGTTTCAGGTATCAGTGAGATCTTCTCTATCAGATAGAATCAAGCAAGCACAGAAGCAAGACAGTGAGTTGCAGAAAAGGGTAGAGCTGGTTCAGAAAGGTAAGTTGCCTGAATTCAACATTGATAATGATTGCGTTTTGAGATTTGGGAAGAGATTGTGTGTGCCTTCTGATTCACAGTTGAAGAGAGAGTTGTTATGTGAAGCTCATAGTTCTCCGTTTTCAGTTCATCCGGGCAGTACTAAGATGTATAGAGATCTGCGGGAGTATTACTGGTGGGATGGAATGAAAAGAGATATTGCTGATTTTACTGTGAAGTGTTTGACTTGTCAGCAGGTTAAAGCTGAGCGGCAGTTACCGAAAGGGATGCTTCAGCCTTTACCAGTGCCAGAGTGGAAATGGGAGAATATATCCATGGACTTTGTTGTTGGGTTACCGAAGACATCTCGAGGTAATAATGCAATCTGGGTTATTGTTGATCGCTTGACCAAATCTGCTCATTTCCTTGCTATACGAGATACTTTCTCTCTTGATCAACTTTCCCGTTTGTATCTTAAAGAGATAGTCAGGTTACATGGAGTTCCCCTCTCCATTGTATCAGATCGTGATCCCAGGTTTACCTCTAACTTTTGGAAAGGCCTTCAGAAGTCGTTGGGTACTGAATTAAATTTTAGTACAGCTTTTCATCCTCAATCAGATGGGCAGTCAGAACGAACAATTCAGACATTGGAGGATATGCTACGAGCTTGTTCTATGGATTATCAGGGGAGTTGGGACCAGCATCTTTCTTTGGTTGAGTTTTCATATAATAACAGTTTTCATTCCAGTATACAGATGGCACCATTTCAGGCATTATATGGGAAGCGGTGTCGAACTCCAGCTTTCTGGGATGAAGTGGGTGAAAGAAAGTTGATGGGACCAGAATTGGTAGAAGAGATGGCAGAAAAAGTTCAGCTGATTCAGAAACACATGAGAACAGCTCAGAGCAGGCAGAAGAGTTATGCGGATAACCGGAGGAAGGATCTATCTTTCGAGGTAGGTGATCATGTTTTTCTCAAGGTTTCTCCTTGGAAAAGTGTGATGAGATTTGGTAAGAAAGGAAAGTTGAGTCCAAGGTTCATTGGACCATACGAAGTTCTAGAGAGAGTTGGATCAGTTGCATACCGAGTGGCTTTACCTCCGAGTTTATCTCAGGTACACAATGTTTTTCACGTTTCGATGTTGAGAAAGTATATGCCAGATCCATCTCATGTTTTGAGTCCAGAGGTAGTTCAGCTGGAAGAGAACCTATCTTATGAGGAACAACCGGTCCAGATTCTTGACCATAAGGAGCAAGTGTTACGGAATAAGGTGATTAAGCAGGTAAAGGTTTTGTGGAAAAACCACATGATTGAAGAGGCAACATGGGAATCCGAAAATGCAATGAGGGATAAGTACCCCAATTTATTTGATAAGTAAATAAATTGCGGGGACGCAATTTTCTAAAGGGGGGAAGGATGTAACATCCCAAGTAAGTAATGAATAATAGATATTTTTATCTATGTCTATTAATGATAAAGATAGTGTTTTAGAGGCTTAAAATAAAAATAAATACAATCTTATGCATGGAATACACTAATATTCTTAAAGGGTTGTTTTAGTGCCTTTTGATGGAAAACCATTTTTGAATCTATATTTTGACAATTTTATAAACTATGTTTGTCAAAATAAACTTATCCTTTATGATTGGGACATCAAAATTTACCTTGTGTGAATTTTTGGTAATTTTCTGACAATGTTCATTTTTAAATGAATAGTGAAAAATAATGCATTTTACATCAAAACTACTTTTTAATCTAATTTATTTATATGATTAGATTATGTTTTGAATTGGTTTTGAAGTGAAATTAGAATATATTTTTACCATTTTATCCAATGGTGGTCATTGGAATCAATTTCGATTTGAAATTAGACTTAAACTGGTGTCAATCTTTTGATACTTATTGTTTTGTAAAAACACGCTATTTGCTCTGGCAGCGGGAATTAATTATTAAATTAATTAATGTGACTTATATGATTTGAATTTTGTAAAATAGACTTCATTTTTGAATTCGGAATATCAAATATAGCTTAGAGTGAATTTTTGGTAATTTTCTGAAAAACTTCAATTTTTGATGAATAGTGAAACCACTAAGTGGTAATCAAGCAAACTGATTTTTCAGTTAAATGAAAGTTTACCACTAATGTGTATTGAATTTTGAAAATCCGACATACATGGTTGTCATTAAGAAGTAAAATGTGGTTCAATGAGATTAAAATAATTTTTTGGTGAATAGTAACTTATTAAGTTCTTAATCGCGATTAGTGGTAATTAGGGTAGTTTAATGTATAAATAATGCTTTAATAATATAAAATGACCTAGACACATGTCCCAACCTCATTGGTTGTGTCATGGCCGACCAAGACAAGTCATGGCCTAACTTGGGGACCCCATGTATCCACTTTTGTTGGGAAATAACATAAATTACTTTTTATTAAATGTTAAAGTGAAAATGACACAAACATAATATGTTTTGCGAAAACAATTTTTAAGTGGGGTTATACAAGTCCAAATTTTGATTATAAATATTCAATGGAAAGATAAAAAGATTTCTTACATCATAGTAATTTGTTTATAATTTTTAGACATTAAATAAATTTAATTATTTATGACATAATAATGATGCAGCGATGACATCATTATTTGACGATTTAAATAAAATGGAAAGATAAAATAAAATCTATGAACTACACATGTCCAAAACCAATTGGATGAATGGATTTCGATGCCTTATCACCTTATCCACGAATTCCATCAATGTGGGACCTTTTAAAACCGAAACACATTTTCAAATAATGTAATGTTTCTTTACTTTCCAAAAGTGCCCCTCCTCTCCCCTTATAAAAGGCCCCCACCTCTACCTCATTTCACACACTCTTCAAGCCATTGGCTCGGCCAACCCCTGCCCATTTGCTCTCTCCAAATCCCTCTCCTCATCCTAGAGGATTCCCTTTGGGCAGAATCCTTTCAAAGGAAGCCTTTAGGCTCAAACCAAAAGAAGTTACACTTTTTAAGGTAATTCATTCTCTCATGTTCATTTGTTTTATTTTGCTTCTCCAACCCCCTAAACTCTTTTTATTTACTTCTTTTGTAACAACACCAGTATCTTCAATATACTAGGATGTTGTTATAAGATTTATTTGAGCTACACTCTCACACAACTATGTCAAATGGTTAAAGAACATAAGGTTTTCGTGGATGGCGAAATTCTGCCTCCCGAAACGATGATTGTTCAACACTCATTAAACACCTTCAAAGGTGGCCATTATGATGTCACTATTTTTATATATGATATGTAATATGTTTATGTTTTACTTATTCTTCTGTATTTTTCATTTGTGTCTTACCTTTATGGCTTCCATTATGGGTATACGCGATATCTTCATTTTAGGAAGTGCGGACTACCGCCCCCTAAAAGTGATTTGATTCGTTAATACCATATGTGGGATGTGTAATGGATAAAGTTAATGATATTATATATGATGTTATACTGGAATTATAATATACCTATATATATCATTATCATTTATTTCCATTAAAGTATGAGATAGAAATGAAAGTAGCGTTCATGCGTACGTACGGACTACCGTCTCCATGAACGGTGCATTTCATTTCTTATCCCCAAATGTAATGTATTATTAAAAGTACATGTATATAATGGATATATATAATTAATGATATATCTAAATGATGAATATAATTCTGGAATTAAAATATACATACCTCTCATTTAGTTTTAATTCCATTAATATGACAAAGAAATGAAAGTAGCGTTCATGCGTACGTACGGCTTACCGTCTCCATGAACGGTGCATTTCATTTCTTACCTCTAAATGTGATGTAATATTATAAATGAATGTATGTACTGGATATATATGACATATATGATATCTACATCATGAATACCATTCTGGATATAATGAACCTTTGACCAAATTAACAACATGTAAGTATAAGAAGTCAATTTTTGACTTAAGAACCAAATACCGACAAAATGAACATTATTAACTTAAATGATTACATGATGTTCATAACATGGTATAAAAGGAATAATGAACTTGAAAAAGATTCATAAGCAAGTAGAGATTAACTCAAGTTTATTATTCAGGAGTTTAAAGAACGGTCGGGTCAAGTCGGATACGAGGTATGGGACTTCGTCTCAATCTCCTTTCGTTGAGGCATATTTTATTTTATACACAACTTTCTTTTATACGGTGTATAAACCCCTTTGACTTTTACGTTTACTCAAAAGGAATCTTTTTTATACGAAGCGTTTACTAAACGACAAAAGGGAATGTTTTTGTCGTACGTATGCGGCGACAACGACTTCTCCGCCGTCGTAACCGTTATTTGAGTTTTGGCTTCCTCTACAAGCCATACCTTTTTTTTTAAAAGAAAAATAAATACCATGTTTTACTTTGGTATTGAAAATGGTTTTCATAATGTTTTTATTATATCAATGTGTTGTATTGATATCTCGTGATTGAAATGTGGAAATGTTATGTTTCTTTTATGCATGTTTTATGTGATATGATTATGTTATGGTTCTTGGGCATTATTATGAAGACGGGTGGTTCCGTGATAAACTAAGGGCGGGTGAGCCCGTTATAGCTCTCCAATGCATTGGGTAACGCGAAGGAGTGAAACGTTAAGGTTTCTCCGAAGAGATTTTAGGGAATATACTGTGATGGGTATTCCAAACGTAACCAAGAGGGTTACCCCCTACGTAAGAATGTTATGAATGCCTCAAGTTACCTTTACGTATTATGATTTATATGATTTATTCATGTTTTTATGAGGTATGTTAAAGTGCCTATGTTTTATGGGTAAAGTATGATTTCATTCTTATGTATATATGAACTCATGTTTCCTTTCCATGTTTTTATAACCCATACTGAGTTTTTACGCTCATCCCAAGTTTTTGAAATGTTTTTCACAGGTCAAGGGAAAGGTACATGATAAGATGATAGAGTCAAGGATGTGTCAAGAAATAATCCATGTTTTATTTTAAATATGTTTCCATTGATGGGAATGAAGAATACTATCTTTATGTAACCACTTTGTTTATATGTGGAATGTAATGCAAGTTTTATGATCTAATTCTCTAAAACTCTAAACCCGAAAAGATCCTCAACGTGTAATCTTGTAATAACTCAAGATTAAGTAAGGTTTAAGGCTGGGGCCTTATAGCCTGTGTAGAGTTGATTCATGTTATTTAGAGAAGGTGAAACAAGGAAATTCATGAGTAGAAGAGTTTCAATACCCGAGTTGCTGATTCAAATATTATTAAGGAAGTTCATAATGCTAACATGCTACATGTTGAACACTATATAAATATAGTGAGGGACCCCATTATTCTTAGGATTCTAAATATTATAAGGAACTTTCCCAAACATTTCTCTACACATGAGGACTTATGGAATCCTCCCTACCTTGTTTGGATTAAATGCAACAATTATGGGGAATCGAGGGGGATTCCAAGGCCTGAAGGATATGGGACCATATTTATAGATCATAATGGTGATATGGTGGAAGCTTTCAAAAGTCCTTGTAGCTATGAAAATGCTCTCGAAGTGGAAATTAGTGGATTTATAAGTTCTATCTTCATTAGAAGGAACTGGAATTCGAATAACATATGTTTTGAGTGAAACTCTACTGCCATTGTTCAAGCTGTTAGGATGTGAGTGGTTCACCTCTCATGGAAGATGTTAGTGGGATGAGATAATTTCCAGGATGTGTTGTATTCCATGATTTAAATTATCATACACATCTTTCATGAAGAAAATTACCTTACTGATGGTATTATAATTTTTTTTGAATGAAGTTGTTTTATGTTACTCAAACTATTTCTATACTCATATGATTCATGTCTTTCAATGGGAAAAATTTAAAATACCCTATTTTAGACTTTTGTAATCTTTATTTACCTTTATCTAAAATCCTTTAAGCTCACTCTTCTAAAAAACATTTTTTCACTTCATTATACAATCAAAAATCAATTTTAATAATACAAAATTATTATTAAAAACATTTTTCTTTTGATATTGATGATTTCTACCATGATTAACTAACCTCATACACACACTAAAAAAATTCCCCTACTTGTTTAAATTAATACATATTATAATTATATGACTATCTGTTAACCCATTATTATATTGATTGGGACTCTTTTATTTATAGTCACAAGAAAAATGACTAAACATTCCACACCTGAAACACTTTAAAAATCTAATCAGTAATTCCCTAAAATATTTTTTACTACACTTGGAAAATATTCAAGGTTTAAATATATATTTATTAGTTGGATATATATCTATTTATTTCCACTTTGATGGATTCCTACTCGTTCCATCTCGAGAAGCATAAGTATCATGAAACTCTATCTCAATTTTCTCAACAAACTAAACAACTTTATCACAACATTAAAATTATCATGTGGCTAATACTCTTCACAATTTTTTTTTCATCATGAGTAAAATTTATTAACTTTATAAGTATTATCTAGAATACAATTTGGTGTATACCTAGTTAATCATGTAAAATTTTTCTTCATACATGGATACTGAATCATCCTCATTTTTCCTTAATTCATAGATTTATATCTCAATTATAAGTTGAATAAAATTGGGGAAAATATTTTTCCAGAAAATATTATTCAATATTGCCCATTCCATGAAATCTATATTATATATATATATATATCTTTTATTCTTAACTAATGACCACAATTGATTATATTAACCTTCAAAATATTAAATAATAAGAGTTAAACCATGATGTTCATAGCATCTCATGAATTAAAATATATTTTCTAAATAATTTATCCATTATTTGGATAACATTAGATCTGAATTTCCCTTGAAATATGTTGGGTTATATTTTATAAAATGCTCTCTAATGGACATGTTACCTTTTGGTAAATCTAGATTATTTCTAACATATATTTCATAATCATTTATATAATGTATCAAATGATCTATGACTATAACAAACTACTCAATTCCAATGAAACTATATAACACTTATTTTTCCCTCATTAGATGTTACAATATTTTAATGAATATTTTTGTATCTAAGAACTTATATAATGCTGGATTCGGAGTCCTAGTGAACCTTGATGTGGTTATAATAAAAATATTAAATATAGTATATCTCATGCATGTATTTTTTCAACAATAATGGAATAATTCTTAAAAAGGGACATGGATGAGAAATCTAATATCATCGTCGAATTTGGAATGTGTGTTTTACCTTAGGTGAAACATAACCTTTGTTGGATCTAGGTGATTTGTTAAAAAGTTTTCATGGGATAAATGGTAAATTAATTAATCAATTTATTTATATGTTTTCCATGACTGAAACCTATTCTATTTAATGGAAGTTATTGGAAAAACCAATGGTTAACCACATAACCCTATGGATTTTAGAGGAGAGTGTAGAGGAGCATTGTCGGGTGTCAAGATCGTAGAGCAATGATCGATTGTTGCACAAATCTCTAATGATGACAATGTTCATGGATCTTACCAACGATGATAGTAGAGTATCATTCATCATCATTGATCGATCCAATATGGGGATTTATGTTTTCTTTATTTTGTTTTATTTTATTGTTTAATTATTACTCTTCATTTTTCATTCTATAAGAAATGAATCTAGGAAAAACCAAAAAAAATCATGGTTCATTTGTATTTTCTATTTCGTGGACCCCCTGTTCTCTTAATAATTCATTTCTCGTATTTACTTGGATAGTGGTTTGAAAAATACTTGGTTTTGGATCATTTTGAAACCATTATTTGGAGTAAAATATTAATAATACTAATATGATTTAAAGATTTAGCATGCGATAAACTTTTGAAGATGGTGGTGGATTATTAGAGGCAGATCATGACTGGATCAAAGTTATATGGTTTCATTTTTGCATGTTTTGTGAAATTTGGTGAAACAAGAAATGTTTCCCTAGTGAATTAGATGGTTGTATTCTAGTCACTAGTGATGGAAAGGCTCGTTCAACCTGATCTTATCATTCTAGTAGGTTTTTAAGTGGATTTGTTAGTGGGGATGATGCAGGAAGAAGATGAATGAATATTCTAGATTTTTTGAGGAACTTTGAACTACATGTCATGTGACCCTTAGATATTTACCTCAACATGCACAAGGATTAAATATATAGGTTCCCTGTAGTGTTATACACTATATATCTCTTGGAAAAAGGATCAATAGGTATTGGTACTACACACCTAGGAACCTATGTGGCCCCACACACCATGTATGGAAGGGAATATGTTGCATAATTTGGAAGGTACATTGGATCGGAATGATGGAAAACCAAGCGATGAATGGAAATATACATTGTGTGTATGTAAATAGAACATGCCCTGAATCTTGGGGAAATGCATGTCATGTGAGTATGAGACACATGTAGTTCTAGGATTAGTGGTACATGCCTTATAAAATTATAGGAAATGTTGTATACTCCATGAGAAGTAAGTTGGAGAACTCATTCTTCTTAATTTATCTATTGTATGATCTTGTAAGTTCCCCTTAACAATTTTCATGTATAACAATATTGGTTGAGAGTATTCCCTTGTATATCCCAATGAGGGCACAGTGTGGAATTATTTCGAAAACATTGGATTGTGTTCCTGTCTAAAGCTTTAGTCTTAGATATAGTTTGTGGTGTCCCTTTATGAGAATGGGATGAGATCCACTATCATTACTTATATTTACCAAGGTGTGGTTTATAGAATCAGCATGAACAACTTACATGGGAATCGATCCCCTACTTACTAAGTTATTCTAGATTGCGTTTTTGGTTTCCCACAGTGATCCTATGTGTGATCCCCTATCTATGGACAAATATTTTTGGAGATTCATTGGGGGTCATAGGTTTTTACCAACAGTCCTAGGTATGATCCCCTCTCTTATTTTCTAAAATCCTTATAGGTTCAATTTGTATATCCTTGGTGAGACCCGATGAGCATGACCTCTCAAATGGTTGTCATTAGTGACAATATGGCTCATGGAGTGAGATCTTTCATATGAAAATTACCTTTAATCCTCAAGTTGAGTCTTTTGGCTTGTATTAGGGTTAATGAAAACATTGATATTTGTAGTTTTTAATAAGTATATCAAGGTATCTTTTTTTCTTATCTCCATGTATCATATTCTAATGGACATCACATATTCATGATGAGCTGACTAACCTTTTAATGCATTATGTTTGGTGATTTTAGGGTTTCCAACTAGATATTTTGATACTCAACCCTATATGGGGTCTTCCCACACATTTCTTGTATTATGAAGATAATATGCCTTTTTTATATACTCATAGGAGTACAATGAGAAGCTGGATAGTAGTGCTATAGAGAGATTGTGATTCATACTAGCTTTTTCATTTGAAATCGCACTACTTCTACTCAATAGGTTGGAAATTTGTATCATTTGCGTGGGCTTATATTTTTTTCTTTATTTGTCTTTAGTACTTTCATAATACTCTAATTATAACATAGATTTTAAGAATGAGTTTTCATATTGGGGGTATTTTCCTTTTTTCATTGTATAGTTTTTTGAATATGCATGCATATTTATAGATACTTTAGGATAATGCATCTTATGTTCATGATATTCCTAATTAGTATTGGTTGTTGTCCCCTAACCTATTCAAATCGGCCTTTTAGTTACCATTCTTGGCCTACATCTGACTGTCCAGTCCCTACTATGGGTGAGGTCCAAAAATTTGGTTATAGCATCCCGCCTTTTTATAACATAAAATTTCATTACATTACAAAAAATTGAGGATCTTTAAGGTTTAGTGTCTTGGAAACCAGGAACATAATACATGAAAACAACATAAAACATTCATCTTAAACACTTGAAAGGCATCTCCTTAAGTTCATCCTAGGTTCATTACTCCATCTCATAACCTGAGGACATACATCAAAAGAAAGGGTGAGAAGAAATCCCAGTAAGGGAAACAAGAGAAACATTTTACATGTGAACTTGAGATACTTCAATAAGGTCATGAAATGAACTTTAAGGCATGAGAATGAAATCATGAGGCATATCATAATAAAAATAACGTTTTTCATAACTTGAAGATGTGGATACAACATTTAACAAAGACAATCATTTCCGTTTCACCAAGGTCCATCCCCAAGGTGTCAATAAAAATTGCCAAGGTTTTTCACCATGGTATTAGTCAAAATGGTCATCTCTAGATATTAAGTCTTTACCTAATGTATTAGAGCGCTATCAGGGCGCACCATTAAATTAACCTTTATTATCATGTGAGAAACATATATAATCATCAATCATTTAATAAACAACCCATATATCATAAAATAAATGGGTTTCATTTCACAATCATAACATTTTAAAAACTGCTTTAAAGACATGATCTTTCTGTCACTTTAAAACCTACAGAAAAGGAAGGTGGGTCTCATGTATGTAAATCCCAGAATTTAAAATAAAAAATTTTCATATATATGTGAATACCCCTTTAGAAGAAAGATATTTGAGTATTCACTTAATAAAATAAAGGAATTTGAGAAAAAGAGAGAGACATATTGAGTCGGAAATTCGGCAGCATAACGGCTATATTGTAGGGTTTTGGAAAACATTGAAAAGAGAGGGGACATTGGTAACACACTCATGAATGATCCATAAAATAGTAGGGGGATAGAATATAAATGATTTAAGAACATGGTAATGAAATTTGAAAGATATACCATATGAAATGAAGAACATCAAAGGAAGACAAAAATAAGATTTCTCTTATGACAATTCGGCAGCCTAACAGCGTCACTTAAAACCTCAAAAAAATTAATTGACAAGATCAAAGAGGTTATCTCTTCATATGAACATAAAATATCAGTATGATAGATATAGAGGTCATACCCCAACATAATAAAATGAAACTTGAAATACTTGACATGAAAGTAGAACTTTGAAAAATGAGAAAGGTGAAAGAATCCCTTAAATATTCGGTAGCTTAACGGAGCCACTTAAAACATCAAAATACTGAATTGAAGAGATAAAACAGGGTATCTCATCATATGAACATAAAATATCAGTATGATAGATATAAAGATAATACCCCAACAGAATAAAAAGGATCTTGAAAGAATTGACATGAAAGTAGAACTTTGAAAAATGAGAAAGGTGAAAGAATCTCTTAAAAATTCGGCAGCCTAACGGGACCACTTAAAACATCAAAATACTAAATTGAAGAGATCAAGTAGGGTACCTCATCATAAAAACATAAAAGATCAGTATGATATATATAGGGATCATACCCCAACATAATAAAAAGGAACTTGAAATAATTGACATGAAAGTAGAACTTTGAAAAATGAGAATTGTGAAAGAATCTCTTAAAAATTCGGCAGCCTAACGACACAACTTAAACATTATTAAAATGAATTGATGAGAGAAATAAGGGGTCTCTAATCATATGAACATGAATAGAGAAGTAAAAGTAATATAAAAGAAAATACTCCAACATAAGAACATGGATCAAAAAATAAATGACTTAAAAGAGATTACTTGAAAAGAAAGAGGGAGGTTGGATCCCTTACCTTAAAACGTATCTCTTAAAACTCAATGTTTGGGACCTTTAGGGCTTGGGGGAACCTTGGGAGGCCTCCTTGAGAGGTAATAAGACCAGAGCTTTGTTGGGGGAGAGTTGGGAGTCGAATGCATTAGATTATGGCTTGGTATTTATAGGGAAAGTGAGGGGACAAGGCATTAATGGCCAAGGGACACCTCATTGGTGGTTTTGGCAAAACCATGGGCTTGCCCATGGTATTTTCCCATGGTATTGGCCACATGGGTACCCCCATAAAAACTTCATCACCTTTGGTCGGCCAACCCTTAAAATATCTCATGAAATCATCATGAAACAGTTATGATGTCATTAAACATACCGAAACCCTAAAACTGTATTTTCACTATTCATCGAAAATTCAACTTTCTCAGAAAAATCCCAAAATTTCACCTTAACAAAATATCGATGCTCTGATTTCAAAATTGAACTCCATTTTATAAAAATAATTTTCTAAATAATTTTAATTTAATTTTTAAATAAATACACTATTCACCGAAAATTCATTTTTCTCAGAAAAATCCCCAAAAATTACCTTAACATAATATCGATGCTCTAAGTTCAAAAATGAAATCAATTTTATAAAAATAATTTTATAAATAATTTTAATTTAATTTTTAATTAAAAAACACTATTCACCATAAAAAACTAATACTTGACTAATAATTTATGAAACCGTTATTTAACCATTTTATTGAATCACATTACTTAATCAAGGTGCCTAGATTATATTAATACTTTCTTTAAGTGAGATTACTAATCCATTTGGTCACATTACTAATCCTAAGCATAAAATCACTATTCTTAATTTACTATTCATCAAAAATTACGTTGATATTATTAGACTCTAAATTTCATACTGAAAATAATTGTAGAAGGCCATTTTTTAAAAATCATTACACATTTTTAATTATTTAAGGTTTACATAAACATTTCTAAAATATCCTTTCTGTAAAATTCATCAAAAACATGCATACTATATTTATCCAGACATTTAAAAATTCATAAACTTCATCATAAGAAGAAATAAAATTTTTTATTTAAAACAAAGGATTACACAAGGCAGTTACGGTCTCCTTACATAGCCCCTTATCACACCAGCATAGGACCTAACTGTAAGGTGTGCTAAGGTGAGAGAATCTGAGGGAGGCTCGTCAAACATCGCACGAGTATTAATTTCTATCAGTTTGAACTTCTCGCGAAGGTGATTCCGTTCTAGCTTCACACGATGAAGTTTCGCTTGGGTTTGGTCCAGAGCAAAGCCCAGTGGTGCTACCTCCTTCCCAAGTTCCATTAGATGGGCTTCGATTGGCCTGAGACTACTGGTTGAGGCCATCAAACCTTTTTCTGTATTAATTAACCATGGTCACTTGTATTTAGAGACAAAAGTCACAACATTCAGTTTTCAACGGTCATACTGACTAACGGTCATATAATAGTCAAAAACCAACAGTCACATTTTTAATATACTGATGTTATCAAATGAAACAGTTTTGTTGAGGAAGAAAAATAAAATAACACACCAAATTAGAAAATAAGATTTATTCAAAATTTCGGGTTGTGACAATCTTCCCCCATTAAGAAATTGCGTCCTCACAATTTTTAAAATTGGGTTTTGAAATTTCATTGAAAGTCCCACAACGGAAAAAGAGTCAGTAACACTATTACTTTAAAAGAAAGAAAAGGAAGTACAAAGGCCACCCGAGTTAACCCATACTAGGATTCCATGTAGGAAAACATGGATATGGAAGAAAAAAAGGGTCAAGTTCTGAGGGAGAGTGATAGAAAACATGATTAAGAGAAAGTTAACCACAAGAAAATCACAATCTTATGATGTGTGTAAACGGTCTTTGATTACCCAGTAGGAAACTTAAACCTACAATGTTTTTGTTTTACGTTCCTTTTAATAATTTTGAGGAATTCATTTACTACACAGAATAAAAACATAAGGAAATATACCTACCTTCAAGTAGAGTTTCATCCTTTAATAAGTTTCTACCAAAACTAATCTTTTCTCCAAACGATGAGCATTCAAAACTACTTTGTCTCATCAATGCACAAGAATCATATTATAGAGAATCACATAATCCACCAAAGATTAATTATCTATTTCTTATATCTTTAAGCATTATCCAAAAAACAGAAAGGGTAAGATAAAAAGACTCTTCCAAAAGAAGGAACCCTAGAGGAAGGGAAACTACCTTAAATCTTCAAACTTCCATGGTACTACCCAAAGATCATCATAGGCCATTCCATAAATAACTGTTCTTAAAATTCCTCAAAATAAACCAAACTAAGATTAAAACCCAAATACAAGAAAGATTTGATAACATAGTCTCCCAAAATAAACTTCATTATTCATCTCCAAACAACATCAACCACTCCTAACATCTTATAACCAAAGTAGCTAACGTAAACATATTTTACCCAAGATAGGTTAATCATTTCCATAAGTAACCTAAATTACTATAAGTCCACCTTAAATTCAGCGATTCTTCAAAATATATGTCAACCTTTACTCCTCAACGAAAATACCATTTTAATCTATTTACCTCGATCATATAGGGTCCCCAAAATAGTGAACGTCTTCCAAAATAATAATCATCTTTTAATCCCCTAATCATCTCTGTCATATTAATACGAAAATCGTCGCATTTCCTATCACATTGGTTGTTGGGACATGTTCTTCCATTTCCCACCATTAACTAAGTAAAGAAAGTATAATTAGGGGCTTAAATACTTAGCCAATAATCATTAAAAGGAAACTTTAAGCAAAGAAGGAGAACTTGTAGAAGGAAAGTATACCCTAACTTGTGATCCCCTAGGTTCCAATCTAGGTTATCCATGATCATATATTCTTATGTGAATTTTTGTTTTATTTTATCTTTGTTCCTTTAATAATGGTTTATACTAATCTTATGAATTTACCAAAGCATATCCCCCGGCAGTGTCGTAACCAAGAGTGCAGCAAGGCTCGTTGTCGTGTACCATTTCCCATTCAAGTATCAATCAAAGCGGTGTTTTCGGGTTTTAACCTTATGTACATCTGTGCTAGATCCACCTCTACCTACTCGTATCCAGACAAGGATGTATTTGTTTGGCAATCCCTTACTCAATACTCACCAAAATACCAGGAAGATTTCCTATATTTAAAATTTTATATACGGTTCTTCCTAGAGTTTTCATATCCTAATTTCCACAAATAACTAAACCATACTTTGATACCAACTATAGCATCCCGCCTAATTATAACATAAACTTTCATTACATTACACAAAACTGCGGATCTTTAAGGTTTAGTGTCTTGGAAACCAGGAACATAATACATGAAAAAAACATAAAACATTCTTCTTAAAAACATGAAACTCTTCCCCTTAAGTTCATCCTAGGTTCATTACTGCATCTCATAACCTGGGGACATACATCAAAATAACGGGTGAGCAAAAGGCCGAGTAAGGGAAACAAGAGAAACATTTTACATGTGAACTTGAGATACTTCAATAAGGTCATGAAAAGAACTTTAAGGCATGAGAAAGAAATCATGAGGAATATCTTAATAAAAATAAAGTTTTTCATAACTTGAAGATGTGGCAACAACATTTAACAAATACAATCATTTCCATTTCACCAAGGTTCATCCCCAAGGTTTCAATAAAAATTACCAAGGTTATTCACCAAGGTATCAGTCAAAATGGTTATCTCTAGAGATTAAGTATTTACCCAATTCATTGGAGCGATATTAGGGAGAACCCTTAAATTAGCCTTTATTATCACATGAGACACATATATAATCATCAATAATTTCATAAAAAAACCCATATATCATAAAATAAATGGGTTTCATTTCATAATCATAACGTTTAAAAAACTGCTTTAAAGACATGATCTTTGTGTCACTTTAAAACCCACATAAAAGGAAGGTGGGTCTCATGTATGTAAATACTAGAATTTAAAATAGAAAATTTTGGTATATATGTGAATACCCCTTTAGAAGAAAGAGATTTGAGTATTCACTTAATAAAATAAAGGAATTTGAGAAAGAGATAGAGACATTTTGAGTCGTAAATTCGGCAGCATAACAGATATATTGTAGGGTTTTAGAAAACATTGAAAAAAGAGGGGACATGGGTAACACACTCATGAATGATACGTAAAACAGTAGGGGGAAATAATATAATGTTTTTAATAAAATGGTAATGAAATTTGAAATATATACCATATGAAATTAAGAACATCAAAGGAAGACAAAAATAATATTTCTCTTATGACAATTAAGCAGCCTAACGACGTCACTTAAAACCTCAAAAAATGAATTGACGAGATCAAATAGTGTATCTCATAATATGAACATAAAAGATCAGTATTATAGATATAGAGGTCATACCCCAACATAATAAAAATAAACTTGAAAGACATGACATGAAAGTATAACTTTGAAAAATGAGAAAGGTGAAAATCAATTAAAAATTCGGCAGCCTAACAGCGCCACTTAAAACATCAAAATACTGAATTGAAGAGATAAAACATGGTCTCTAATAATATGAACATAAAATATCAGTATTATAGATATAGATATCATACCCCAACATAATAAAAAGGATCTTGAAAAACTTGAAATGAAAGTAGAACTTTGAAAATTGAGAAAGGTGAAAGAATCCCTTAAAAATTCGGCAGCCTAACGGCGCCACTTAAACCATCAAAGTACTGAATTGAAGAGATAAAATAGGGTATCTCATCATAAAAACATAAAATATCATTATGATAGATATAGATATCATACCCCAACATAATAAAAAGGAACTTGAAAAACTTGACATGAAAGTAGAACTTTGAAAAATGAGAATGGTGAAAGAATCTCTTAAAATTTGGTAGCCTAACGACGCCACATAAACATTCTTAAAATGAATTTATGAGAGAAAGAGAGGGTATCTCATCATATGAACATGAAAAGGGAAGTAAGAGTAATATAAAATAACAGCCTCCAATATAAGAACATGGAGCATAAAAGAAATGACTTAAAAGAGATTACTTGAAAAGAAAGAGGGAGGTATGATCTTTTACCTTAAAACGTAACTCTTAAAACTCAAAGGTTGGGACCTTGAGGTCTTGGTGGCACCTTGGGAGGACTCCTTTGGAGGTAATGAGACGAGATTTGTTGGGGGAGAGTTGGGAGTCGAATGGATGAGAGGATGTCTTGGTATATATAGGGAAAGTGAGGGGACAAGGCATTAATGGCCAAGGGACAACTCATTGGTGGTTTTGACAAAAGCATGGGCTTGCCCATGGTATTTTCCCATGGTATTGGCCACGTGTGTCCCCCCATAAAATATTCATCACCTTTGGTCAGCCAAACCTTAAAATATCTCATGAAATCATCATGACACAGTTATGATGTCATTAAACATACCAAAATCCTAAAACTATATTTTCACTATTCATCGAAAATTCAACTTTCTCAGAAAAATCCCAAAATTTCGCCTTAACCAAATATCGATGCTCTGATTTAAAAAATGAACACCATTTGATAAAAATAATTTTCTAAATATTTTTAATTAAATTTTCAAATAAATACACTATTCACCAAAAATTCATTTTTCTTAGAAAAATCCCCAAAAATTACCTTAACATAATATCGATGCTCTGAGTTAAAAAATGAAATCAATTTTATAAAAATAATTTTCTAAATATTTTTAATTTAATTTTTAATTAAAAAACACTATTCACCCGAAAAAACTAATACTTGACTAATAATTTATGAAACTGTTACTTAACCATTTTATTGAATCACATTACTTAATCAAGGTGCCTCGATTATATTAATACTTTCTTTAAGTGAGATTACTAATCCATTTGGTCACATTACTAATCCTAAGCATAAAATCACTATTCATAATTTACTATTCATCAAAAATTAAGTTGATCTTATTAGACTCTAAATTTCGTACTGAACATAATTGTAGAAGACCATTTTTTAAAAATCATTACACATTTTTAATTATTTAAGGTTTACATAAGAAAATTTAAAATATCCTTTCTCTAAAATTCATCAAAAATAGGCATACTATATTTATCCGGACATTTGAAAATCCATAAACTTCATCATAAGAAGAAATCAAATTTTTTATTAAAAACAAAGGATTACACAAGGCAGTTACAGTCTCCTTACATAGCCTCTTATCACACCATCATATAACCTAAATGTAAGGTGTGCTAAGGTGAGAGAATCTGAGGGAGGCTCAGCCAACATCGCACGTGTAGTAATTTCTATTAGTTTGAACTTATCGCGAAATAGATTCCGTTCTAGCTTCACACGATGAAGTTTGGATTGGGTTTGGTCCAGAGCAAATCCTAGTGGTGATACCTCCTTCCCAAGTTCCATTAGATGGGCTTCGATTGGCCCGAGACTACTGGATGAGTCCATTGAATCTTTTTTCTATATTAATTAACCAAGGTCCCTTGTATTTAGAGACAAAAGTCGTAACATTCAGTTTTCAAAAGTCGTACTGACTATCAAAACCCAACAGTCTCATTTTTATTATACTCATGTTATCAAATGAAACAGTTTTGTTGAGTATGAAAAATAAAATAACACACAAAATTAGGAAACAAGATTTATTCAAAATTTCGGGTCGTTACATTGGTATCAGAGGAGGATTTACATGAATACCAGATTTTAAAGATTTTATATCTATGAGTATTTTTTTGAGAACAAGTAAAATAGTGTTGTGGTATTTTTAGTTTAGCTATTAGGATAGGAACTCTAGTGTTGGTGTGGCGGCTGATGTATGTACTCACCAAATCTCTAACTACCTTTATGTTGACTTAGAAATTATTGGAATTGTTTTTTGGGTAAACATAGTGATGTGCATCATATAGAAAGTGGTTATGGATTTCGTTAATTTCTTATGTTAGCTCCCAATATATACAGATTTATTTGGGAATATCCTTCAATATTTCTTGATGCCTCCATGATAAAAACCATCTCGTATTTTTAAATAATTTCACGATGAAAAATAGTTGAGAAATTATGTCTTGGTTCAAGGAAACTTTTATTGAGGTGTTTCATCTAGGAAAACACAAATCATTGATACCATCTATTTATCAACACATAGACCCACCCCCAGTGGTCTAAATAGATGAACATTTTCATGTTCAGTATTTCACTACTCCTATTGTATTAGACAATGGTACACATATACTTATCAAATTTCAAGAGTTCTAGTGATAAAAAATTCCTAGGTTTTGTGGTAATCTAGACCCTTAGGAAGTGGAGGACTAGATCTACATGGTGGTCTGATTTTTTTAGCTTGGGCCAACCCTCAACCAATCAGATGGTATTTCCCAGACCCATTCTTCTTCATGGAGCAGAAGTTGGTTCTAGTGGTACAATAATATGATTCACCTGTATGGAGAGTGCGTCAATGTTTCTGATGTTAGAGATCTCCTAGTTTTTGTGGTGAACCAGAACCCCATCTTAGGTGGTAGAGTTTTGGCGTGAACATGTGGGGTGAAATTACCACTTTGGTAAAACCCCTATTAATAGTGGACCTGGAGAAGATATTTCTCTAGGGTGATATAGGGAGTTAGTATAGTTATATGTTAGTGGTGTTTACATAACTTTAGGCATGTATGTAAGAGGGAAACTTCCCCCATCAAGAGACATTTTTGTAATGAAATACAAAACCATGTAGGTGAGTCAGTTACATCAAATGTAGATATTTTCAATGTGTGGTGTATGAGTTCATTTTTCTTGTGCATTCAAGTATTTTTGGACTTCTATGGTGTCAGAGTGATCCCTGGTCATTTTGTGTATGAGAGAAAGGGAAGGAGAGATTCATGAATTTGGAGATGGTGACCAAATTTTTAAAGTGTACTTTGAGACCTAGTGATACTTGTGGAACCCTTTTAGCTTGATACTTGGGTTGGAGACTCTTATTAATAGGATCAGTGGTCACACACATCAGTAAATAGTGTGAACTGACTCCATGAGGTAGAGAGGGAGGCACGTTTGGAATCTTTCCATAGTGGAAATGATGCCCTATGATTTTTCCTCAATATAGACTAGATTATTAATATTCATGCCTAGATTAGTGATACCAATAAGGGTTGTAGTTTTCCAAATATAGTGGGATTTATTTCTCCATATTTGGTCAGAAGGAATCCCAGACAGATCAGGATGAGATTAAGTGCAGGAGGGTACAACTTATTTCTTATCAGGTGGCTGTTATGACACTTAGAGTAGTTGATGCTATGATATTTCTGTTCCCTGTTGAGTTCTATAAGTATGTGGAATACTTACCTAAGAATTATTCATGCTTAAAACTCTATTGAAATATTTTTCCTTTCCTATAATTGTACCAAGGGTGGTCGGATATCTATCTCAGTATATTAGATGAATCCTTTGAGCTATGAGAGATTAATGTGTAGTTAAAAGGTCTTTAGAAGTAGGGATTCATAAGAATGAATGTTTTTTCATGGGAATCCTAGTGATGTTCACCTAGGTGGTATATGGGAGATCGATGTTAGGTGTTGATTGAAATTACCTGGACTGGGTGGTGGTTTGGGAGGAGTATCGACCCCTCACAATCAATAAATTCTTTATCTAGTGGTTATGGGTGTTGTGGTTCTCAATTCATTAACTTAGTATATGTTATCAAAATATCTAGGTTTTAGTGTAGTATATACCAAATAAATCCTTCTAAATCCACCATGGATTCTTCAATTTTATAGTGGTAACTTTCAGATTGTTGGACCCTCAAGCAGTTCTTGTGAGACTTATGAACTATCTACTTCAACACTTTGGATTTGTTCATTGTATTATTCTTCAGTGACATCCTACTATACATGTTGTCAAAGGAAGAAAATTTTAGACACATGGGGATGGTTTTGGACATGCTCTGAGTGTACCATATTTATATGAAGCTCGTGAAGTATTAGTTTTCAATTCATGAGGTCAATATCACAAGGAATGTATCCTCAGACATGGGAGTGGTAGTGGACCTAACAGAGGTTTAGGTAGTGTGAGTTTTAATTCTACCTAATAGTTAGGTGTTGATAAGTGGTAATAAAAAATGTTTTTCGTTCACTATTTTTATGCTAGGTGACAGAGTTGTTGGCATCTTTGCAGTTAACCCTTGAGGGTGAGGATGATGTAATATACATCCAGTAAATAAATGTTCCCCTTTACTTATTTAGTGAGTCTAAGAGGAATATCTTGATGATATAACTTATGAGATCTATCATGAACATATATCCACTATAATTAATATTTATTGATTTTTTAAATGTGGGAGAATGTCATCCTTGATGAATTACAAATAATGACACAATTGATATAGAAAAATAAAGTCTTGACGAGGTTTCTTCCCCTTATTGTTGCACCTAGAAGAGGTGTGTATTTACCAGGATCATTTAGAATCATGGTAGGTGTCCAATTATTTGGTAGCATATTACTGGGTAAAACTAATGTGTCTCACCAATCAGTAGATGAAAATCATGGTTTTTGGAATGATTTTTAAATAGTATGGTAGAATTATAGTTTTTGTGATAGAAATTACAAGACCAGTGTAAGATCATGACACTATTTTAGTGGTGGTTAATTGACACCATGTAGTCACACTTCTTATCTACATCTTATTGGAGAGTTTGGGAAACTTGTGCATGTTGAAGGTATTATGTTTTCATGTAATTCTCTTAATGATCGCTCTATATAATGATTATCAATTCAAATAATGATCATGTAGAGGATAAAGAAGGTATTGGGACTTGTTGTTAGTTGAGTAGTGTTTCTACCCTAGGAATATTTCCATGTAAATCACATCATTAATGTTTTAGATAACATGATTCATGGTGTAATGTTAGCTTGGGGATAAACCTAGGAGGATAATCTATTCTCAATGGAGTTTTTGTATCATGATTTCTACCACTACACTATCAGTTTTGTTACATTTCATTATATATATAGGAGATACTATATTTCACCCTTGTATTTGTTATAGGTAGTGGAAGATAGTTCTTGTCGGCATAGTGTTGGTTGTAGTGATGGTTATAGAAGGTGAAATTTATCGGATGGTGGATGAGGATTGCATAAATACTTATTAGGTCCCTTGTTGACTGATGTTGGTGGCCTTTGGTGTTCTAAGAGGAGATAATGACTTCTGGGATATATTACCACAATATGGATTATGGATGTTTGGATAGAGAGATGGACTATCTCTATGGTTCATATGCCCTTTTTCCAGTTACTTTGTTTTGTAGTGAGGTGGGGTACCTCTTGGATATCTGATCATAGTTGGACTGGGTTCTTGGTAATTTCAACATGTCACTACTAAAGAGACATGTTCTCATATCATTATATCATATTGAAATTTTTATTTGCTCATTAAGGGTGGATAAAACATTTTGAGGTTCCCAGTGGAGTTTGAGAAATTTAAGGAGAATACCCTTCATGGGAAAATGTTTTCCAAGGGTATGTGTTTGTTGACCCTATGGTAACCCTCAAGAGGGCTCATGGGATTTTTATACCTATATGAGACCTCAGTATCCTAACTTATGAGTAGGATTTCACATTTTAGGGGAAAATAATTGATGGTGGGTAGAATGTAACATCTCTATTTGTTCCTCATGAGATATTTAAATATTATAAAGAATTCTTATGGATCCAATATCTAAGATAGCTTTAGAATCCATGTTCTGATGATCCTCAAAGTGGATAAAATAAAAAATATATATTATATAACTTATATTCATTATTTATATAATAATATAATAACTCGTGAATGGGGGATCATATGGGAAATAAAATATCACTATTTAATCTGGAACACAAGTTTTACACTATGAAGATATAACATTTATCCACATTGGGAGTCAATTTAAAAAGTGTTCATGGTTGAAATTGTAAATTAATTTATTGATTTACATACTTATTTTTCAATAACCTAACCCTCCTCTATTTAAAATAAATTTTGGGAAAGTCCAACTGTTAGCCACATAGCCCTACAAATTTTATTAGAGAGCATGGAGAAGAATTGGTAGAAATCAGGATTGTGGATCAATTATTGGGTGACATAATGATTTCCAAAACCAACAGAGTTTGTGGATGTCGGTAATGATGATGAAATATTATTTTTATTCATTAATGATCAATCCAACTCAATGAAGTATATTTTTGTTATTTTAATTTAACCTGTTTTGATATCCCATGTCGAATGTGAATGAATTCGTGTATCAAAATTTGTTAGAGGATCACTGGTCGATTTTTTCATGATGGTTTATCTTTCTATAGTTTATTTATTGATTTATTTAATTTTTAAATTATTAAAATTTTCTCATTATTATAATGTAAATTAATTGAGTCCAACCTAAAAATAGATAAGGGTCATTCCTATTTTGTGTTTCTTAGACCCTCCCATTTTTTTGCAAAATTTATTATTGGTATTTCGATTGATAATTTTTTAACAAATACCTAAAATAAAAAAAATGTGTTGCTGTTATTTAGTGAAATTGATCAATATTATGGGCGTGGTTTTTCAATAGAAGGTTCATATGAGATGTGATGATGATGGTAGACTATTATAGTTAGATCAGGATCATAATAAATTTCTCTGACTATGGTTTAGTTTTCATTGGATGACACGGTGTGATGGGAACCATTTACCAAGTTACTGAGATGGATAGAATCGATCAAATAGTGTGGGTAAGTCTTTATAAACAAGATATTTTATTTTTATTGGTATTTTGATAGATTTTGTGGTGGGAGCATCATGATAGGAAGATGGGTGAATGTTTTGAAATTTATAAGAAATTTCAAACTATGCAACATTTAGTCCAGAGGCAGACACACTGTGTAATCCTCTATGGGTAGTGACTAGGGTTTCTACATAGAGATAAATATCACAATGCATGTTGTGGGACCAAATTATATGTGACCCTTATCCAACCATATTGGTGTATACAAGGATTTCATGCTAAATAATAGATGTGGTGTTACACCATGTGTACTACGTCACACACCATATAACCCTTGGAGGGAAACTCAATGAATGCAGGGAGTGTAGGCCCAGGAGCCCCTATCGCCCCAAACGTCATGTATGGGGGGGATAATCTATGAAATTTATAAGATACATTGTCTAGGAAGGATGAAACACTAAGAACTGAATGGAAATCAACATGTTGTGTACCCATATGGGACACTTTGTGTATTTTAGAGAAATGAATTTCATGTGAGGGAAAGAAATGAGAAGTGAAAATATTAGTGTGACACACTATGTACCCTTATGGGACATGTTGGTTACTCTTTTTCAGGAAGGTTAGAGACCTCTTTCTTCTTAGTTCATCTCTAGTATGATCTAGGGTATTTAGATAATGGAATTTTATTATATACCAGTATTGGTTTAATGTGTTCCCTTGGTCCATCCCTATAAGGGTACAACACAACATTACACAGTTGACATAGGATTGTGATACCCTCTATGTATTTAATTTGGGATATAGATCATGGTATCCCTTTATGAGATCGGGGTGGGATCCTCTATCATTCCATTTATTTCACTCAGTGGCATTTATTGCATTGAAATAAAAAACTTACGTGGGTGTTAATTCCCTACTTAGCGGGTTATTGTAGATTAGTTTTGTAGCATCCCCTGGTGGTCCTTGGAGTGATCCCCTATCTTTTTATCAAGATGATGAATTTTCAAGTTAGGATTATATGTTTCTCCCTGTGTTATTGGGTATGATCCCCCCATTTGATATTTTGATATCCTTAGAGTTCTAATGAGTATTTTCTTTGATAAACCAAACAAGAAAAAACTCATGGAATGAAGTCATCATTGATGAGAAGGGTCATGGAGTGAGATATCACAGATGTGCATTACCCTGATGTCTCAAGAAGAATCATTATACTAGAAGTATAGTTGAGACCCCTTTGAGACGTATAGTCTTTTAAGAGTGTATATGGGTTTCCATGGTTCCTATCTCTATAAATAGTATTCTAATAGAGATTTTTTAACAAATAACTACTCACTCAATGATTTAGGTTTTGTGATTTTGGGGTTTCCTACTGGGTATAGTTATACTCACCACTACATAGGCTCTTCACACCCATTTCATGACTTCTGCAGATGATAGGAATTTGTATGGAGTCCTAGGAGGACTAGGAGCCCTAGAGAGATCATGGTTTACACCATGTGTTTCATTGGAATTAATTCCCCTACTTCTCAATAGGCTGGACATATGTATCAGTTGTGGTGGGATTGTATTTTTCCCTTTATTACATTACCATACTTTCTGAATACTATGACATCGAGATAGATGTTATTAATTCATTGTGGTATTCATTGTATTTACCTTTCAGTAATGTGTATATTTTTTGATATGTGTGTGTAGGTACTTTAGGTTAATTTTTCCCTTCTCTATGATATGCCAACTCCACATTATTCATCATCCCCTGGTTTATTGGAGATAGGTTAGGGGTTTTAAATCTCATATTATCCCTAGCTAGGTGGGCCCTGGTGGGTCAGGTTATGAAAAACTATTCCAAGCTACTAATTTGAAAGTGCATTTTCCTCTTAATTTATTCATACTTTAACTTTCATGTTTCCTCTATAGAAACTCATTATAAACAGACATATATTAGATGAAGCAACATGATAATCCTCAAATTCTATATCATTTCAATATATCGATAAATTGGAATCTCTTATGCGAATTCTAGTAATATTATCCTAACCTCAAAATTTATCTAAACCAACACTATGATTCTAACTATAAATACATGAACATAAAACATTTCATAGTCTTGTATATTTATACTAGACTCAACATTTTTACATTCCCAAATACATTTTAGGTTTAGAGTTTTATAGATTTTGGCTATAAATTTTATATAAAAACTCAAACATTACAAAGTGAAAATTTGCACTTAGTATCCATTTTTTACATAACAGTTATTTTAAAATGAAACTGGTTTTCTTTTCATGCTTTTTTTTCATGAATTTCAACATGAATTTTTCTTTTTTCATACTCATTCATAAACCCTATAGAAAAATTTTGTACTTTGGGATAACAAAAAAACATGATAAGGGATATAAAAGAAAGAGATATGTTAGTCCAATAAATAAATTAAAATCCATAAAATGAATACCATTATCATATTATTCTTTTAGTATAATAAATAAATCATATCCACAATAAAAACACACTTTTTATCAAATAATACCTTTAAAACCTGTAAGATGAAAATAGAAACCCTTAGGGGAAAATTAAATCATAATATTAATAACTTATGTTACTAATGTTAGAATTAACTATAAACCATATAAATTCATAGAATAATCCTCCTAAATTTACTCTCTATTTATTTATTGGAAGATAAGGAACACTACCCTATACATTTTAGTGTTATATTGGTCTCACCAATCATATAACATGTATCGGGATCACCTGTTGTATAATATGTATCAGGATCTACCCCAAAATAAGTTTTATCATGATCACCATTCATTATATATATTTCTCATGTACCATATATTGACTAAAAAATAACTTTCACATTTTTATTATAAATCTCTTGAAAACTCTTTTGAACCCATATGCAATACAATTTTGAATATCAAAATACCCTTTCCTTTTAAAACACCCCTTTCAAAACTAAAATACCTAATGAAAATGGAATAAAATAATTTTTCTAAAGAAAAAATAGAATCTTGTAATGTAATCCAAAGATAAAATATTTATTGCAGAAATGGGAAAGTTCTTAAAAATCATATACCATATAACAGAACTTTCATTTATCCTTCTGAAAATTATGTAAAAACATTTCATATAAAAGGTTAAAATATTCCTTTTGAAAAACATTGAAAGAATGTAATAAAAGGCATTAATTTTATTATAATTCATTTATGTCTATATAAGTACATTAATAAAGTAAATTTATGAATATGGTAATGGAAGAAAAATATTTTTGAAAAACAAACCATTAAAACATTTAAATCGAGGTTTTAAGATAATGTGTCTCATACGAATTCATAAATATTGAACCAATGTAATATTAAAGGTAATAAAATTGAATTTATTCATAATGATGCTATTTTATATAAAATTCTGAAAAAATATATCCATAATTTATTTTTCACACCACACAAAAGAAAATGTGTGGTGAAAATAAAGTAGTACTCTAGAAAAATTAGTTGTGTCTAGAAATCCCTTACCTTCATGTCTAACATGAAACATACATTATTTATCTTCATAAAATATAAATTCAATTTAATTATTTACTCTCTTAATTACCTTTTTATGTTAATAATTCCTTTTATTTTTTTATTACCATGTTAAATTCAATTAGTTAATCAATTTAGTTCATGTGAGACATTTTTATGATATTCAGATCATAATCCCTAAATGACTTCGATGGGTTGACTATGATCAAATAGATCATGGGTATATCATTTCTAGAATCATATTATTTTTATAATTAACATTTTTTAAAATTAGTTAAACTTTTAAAATCAATCATGAAATATGCTTTTTAAAGAGGAATTATGTTAAAAATGTGAATACGGTCGGTCATATATACAAACGAGTAATGCTATAGTTTTTCAAAGAATCATGAGGGAATGAAGGTAATTATTATTTAATTTTTCTATAATTAAAATTATGTCATAAATATCATATAATTTCATTAAATACACTAATATATACAATCCATGTGATGTAGTGATGAAAAATTAAATACATCAGTTCGTGAGGTGGTAGTCCACGTGTACCCACAAGTGACGTTTTTTTCAATGGATTGTAATGAAATAAGTATAATATTTATATAAAATATAAGAATGAAATTTATATCAAATATATTTATTATATAATTCTATTCCATAATTATGACCATACATAAGAGTATTTAGTGAATAATGAAATACATTGTCTCATGAGGTGATAATTTGTAGAAACCTGCAAATAATGTTTTTAAGTTTTTGTCATATAGTTAAATAGATTGAAAAATATTATACAATAAAAATAAAAATAAAATATATTTATGATACTTATGTTATTTTTTTCATTTTTCAATAATATTTTAAGGATTTATAAGAAGAAATAAAATAAAAACTCTCAGTTAAAAACTATACCTCTTCTTTTGACAAACTCTTTAGCTTTACGTATATAGCCTTATAAAGTGGGTATTATGACCAAAACAAGGCCAATAGGATGTTTTTATAGATTTTAGAAAGTTATTTGGATAGGTTTTAACCAATATAATATGTTCATTAAGTGTGGATAAAAGTATATAGAGTGTGCCCTTTTCTATGTGAGAGAGTGGTCACACTTAGAATTTTTCAAGAGATTTAAATATTATTAAGTCATTTTCAGTAATAAAAAACCCATAAACAAATAAATTAACATCATAATGTGATAAAAAATTCTTATAATAATAATTAAGATAAAAGTGTATATCTTTATCACTTAGTTTTAACCTAGGTTAACATGACTTAACATTTTATCATGGTGACACATTTTTTTACCGAAGTTATAATTCATAATGAAAAAATAACATAATTTCCATCATTACTAAATATTGACATAATTAACAAAAATATAGATTCAATTTTATCAAATTTAATTTCTATAAGTTCATGAAATTATTTCTATATAATTATGGAAAATGAAATGAAACCCCATTTTTAGATAAATGTGTTTTAGCCCAAAAATGAACTTATACCAAAATTAGGTATAATTATGCTTAAAATATAATTAATTATAATATTTATAATTAAATTATAATTATTTTACTTTAATATAAAATAAAAAATTAATTCTACTTTTAAAATAATTGATTTAATTAAAATAAAGTACAGTTATACAAAATTTGGTATATTCACTATTCACATAAAAATCAATTTTATCATTAAAATACAAAAATTTCACCCAAAGATAAATTTGATAATCTTTCTTAAAATTTTAATTTCAGTTTTTAAATAGAAATTATTATATTTTTAAATTAATCTTTAAAATATATCCATATAGTACATATAATAAAAATCTAGTAAGAATTAAATTATTTCCTTTATGATTGAAAATTTACCTAATATTATCAGAATGAATTTAAATCTGTAAAATGTAATTCAAAATTATTAATAAAGAATAAAATTGTTTTACTATTCAACTTACTTGGGTTTTTATAGTAGGTGTGATTCAAACATCATCTTCATGCATGCATGACTACTCTGGATATCTCGGTGGCTTAAGGAACTCAACCAATTCATGTATGGTGTTCTTATTTTTTATATAGGGTCATATGAGATTTTTTTGGATATCCCATTTTTGTGTTATACCTTATAAAATTTTAAAAAATAAAATATTATTCTCTCATATCAACTTCTATGTTGGTCTAGTATGTGGAGTGGGTAAGAAAGATGTGACACGAGCGATGAAGGTTCTTTCTGAGGATCATGATATTGGATATGGACTGAAAGAAAGTTGTTTTGGTTATTTTCACATTAACACATAAATCCACTATAATATATAAAAATTCATGTGGCTTTAGTTGTTCTTTATGAATCTGAACATTGAATTGAGTATTCATCAAATCCCTTAGGTACCTCACTATATCGATTAGTCAAACAGCTACCCCACTTGGTGTATCTTTGACACATTTTCTTATAATAAACCACACCATTATCACATATGATCTATTATTACACTCTATTTTAAAAATATGTGAATATGTTTTGAGTTTTATGGATTCGTATTGTGGTCATTCTTATCTCTAATGTTGTGATGTAGGGATGTAATCTATTTTTTTTAAAAACTCTTAAATGTTTCATTTACCAAATTCATAACCCCAGGCTAAAAGTCTCCATACCTGCATATATTACTTTTTTACAATAATAAAAAACTAATTAATTACTTCCATAAAGAAATAAATCAATTACAAAAATTAATAATATTCAATTAAACACTAATGTTAATGAATTTAAATTTATAAATTTGTAAGAAATTCTAGCTACAATGATTCTTATGGTAGTAAGTGGCATAAGAAAAAAGTTTGATTTCATATTAATTAATTAATGGGGGGACTTATATAGGAATAAATATCATATATTAATTTTTAATTATCTCTTATATGATCATTTATACATTATCATAGTGTTTTATGTTGACTATGATCAAGGTAATCGAGTGAGTAGAAATGAATTATGAGTGAACTGAAAAAATTTTCAAAGGAAAACAACACGAATGATAAGATGATTATTATGGTAAGTATAGTGGAATTTTACATTATTTTTATAACAAAAATCCTTGTGAAAAGTGTTATTAGGTTTAAGAGTCATACCATTAACATCTAATTGGAATTTATAGGTAAAAATTGGTGAATTTTTTATCAATGGACAATTGATGTCCGTGAATATTTATGGATGAAATTTTTTTTAGTATTATTCATAATGAGAATAATTATGCTAGAGAGTTTATAATTAATTCAACCCTCGCAATTTTGTGAACTAGAGAGAAGGTTGGATTTAAATTGATTTTTAGGTGAGTGAATATAATAGTTTAGATTCATATAAAAATGCGGATATTTTGGGCATGTTATAATTGAATTAATAAATATTTTAGTGGTGAAAGAGTGGTCGTATGATAGCCCAAATAAGTATTTCGGTGATTGTTAAAGGAAATAGAGGTGGTTCTCGATTTCACAATCCACTATGTTCTAGGTCTAGTTCTACCAGATATTGGGTAGAGTGGCCAATGGTGTATCGCCATTGGTATACCCACCATGTGGTTGATGGCCTTACATTGAGCACCCAATGGGGAACTGAAAAGACACTGTTTTTACACCCGGTACCCAATTGGTATTTTTCATGTATTTTCATTATAGCGAAAATAATTGTTTGAAATTTATACAATTAAATTTTAAGAAACATAGTTTTTTTAGGATTCCATTTTAGTAAAAACACATTATATCATTATTTTTATATTCCGCCTTTATTCCATGGTGATTTGTGGTCACTATGTTCACAAAGTTTTGGTATTTATTCCCTGTTATTCTTCCCTTGGTGTCCATCTCCTATTAAATCTGTTTTTTGGGTGGCTCAATTAGGTATTAAAATTTTAATTCCCCCATAGTATACCAGAATCTCTTCATGTGCAAGGGGATTTCATGTGCTTGGATTATAAGAGGCTCAAAAGGCATTGAATCTCATCAATACATGTTATTTAGATTGTTGTACATTTCTCGATGACTTTATTTTTCAATGTTAATGGATATTGATAAAATTGATTGTATTTTGCTGTTATATTTTAGTGTTTTCCCTTGTAATTCAACTAAGGGTTCATTTTGAGTGGTTTTTCATTCACAAATTCTGTTTGTGGCATTATAGAGATCCCTAGTGTGTTTTAAAACATTGATAAAAAATTATGGGTTTTGGTTAAACCGATTAGTTTTTCAATTTATGTGAGTTTATCAATGAGATAATTATTTTTTAGATCAATAAAATTTTATTAATAAAGTATAGTGTATTAAGGTAAGTTTAATTTATATATTTAGTAAATCGACCATTCAGTGATATTATATTTCTGCGTTATTAACATTTTTTATAGGAATGTTTCTTTTGAATTGTATGATATAACACTATAAATTGGGAAGGCCCATATCAATATAGTAGTAAACATGGACTATATAACAAATTAAATGGTTTAATGGTGGTTCCTTGGATGAATGGGGTTGTAGTGAAGCACTTTATAAACATGTTTGGTGGTGATATTTTTTTTAAATGTAAATTTATTCTTCCTTTTTAAATGAGATTAAAAAATTTATTTGGGTTAAATTATAACTTAAAAATAAAATTCATCAAACCATATAATTTTAAAATAAATTGTGTAAGATAAAAATGTAATTTCTAAAGGAATTTCATATGACCAGATTTTAAAAATTATATTTTTAATTTAAACTGGTGATTTTGAAAGGGTGTTTTAAAATAAATTTTATGTTCTTCCATATCGGATTTGACTTGTATTTATAAGTTAAATACATGATATCTTTGTTCATATTGTTTTATCCCATTTATTCCATGGGTAAAATTCCCTATTTTATAATTTTTGTTGGATTCAGTGAGATTCTTGTTTATGATCTCATCATATGTAATCATTCCTTGGGTTATGTAATAGATATATTGAATTGAGATAATATTTATGATTCTTTATTTGTCTAGTTCCATAGGAAACATGAGATGACCTCTTAAGAATTGGTTTAGTCTATGACTCTTGATTATTGTGATTATATAGATTGAGTCTTTTATTTGAATGTGAAATTATTCTAGTGATCATAATCTAATTTTTGTTATTGTATAGGGTGAACCTTAATAATTTTTCTGATAAATTATGGATATTAATGATGATAATTTGAATTCCATAGTTCTTATTTGAGTTCCCACTTGATTGGACCTCATAGGTTGAAGTGGGGGTTAGTACCATGACATTTAGCTTTTTGGTTAAACCAAAAAACATAGAAATTACAACTATTGTTATGGATATCCTTTGAATAGATCTATTTATAAGACCAGAAGATGAGTGAATTACTACTTTGATGTATTTACAAGAATATATTCGATTCCCGCACTAATATTAACTTATAAAATATGAGACAAATAGACTAGAAACATTTTCATTGAGGTAGTGAGACTCACATGGCTGAACTCTTAATCAGTTTATAAACCTTGTAGAGGTTACATCGAATATGAACTCAATTCATTACATTCTTTTTTAGGATCATAAATACTTTTATTTTTATGTTTTTATGTTATTTTATTTTCCTAGTTGGGATATCCATCAATTTTGATTTTATCATCCCTATGGATTTCTAGGTGTGTAGTGATGACTGATGAGATTGTAAGAAGGATGGTGGAATATTCTTGGTAGGTGATTTTTATTTTAATTTCATAGAGTACGTACACATCATTATATGGTTTCACCTAAGGTAAGTACATAAACATGGAACAAAAAACTATTTTTTATGATTATGATATATGGCCCAAAGGACCAACAAGAATTCAAGTGTAATTACATCATGTAGTCAGATCCGTCCCCTATAATGACTTGTGATATATGGGTCAAATCTAGTGGACATCTAGGGGTATTGAATTATAAATATCTAGTGGGGACTAGTGAGATGATGTGGGATAGTTTATGAGTATTGGTATTATTATTTCATTGGGATAGGTCTGATTGTATATGTTACCTAATTTTTCATCATTGGATTATTGTTCATGAGTTTGTATATGTTTCAGACCCTCTAGGAGTTTTTTGGACTTCAATATCATTTGATTATTGACATTGATATTAAGTCCCTCTTTGATTGGCCATTTTTACCTTTCCTTATAATATTTTAATTTACCATGATATGTTGTAGTTTTTTATTATTTTTGGATAGTGAGGTGACCAATGGTCCATGAGATATTTCAATGAGTGGTTCTTTATGGTTTAGGCTATTCATATTTTGGATAATATATGATGATATGGGAGAGGTAAAATGTAATAAATCATTGGAAAATTAGTGTATAAGATTCTTCAATTTACATGAAAGTGGGTCCTGTACTGAGTTGGGTAGTATAAGTATGATATTTTGAGATGCATTTGTATTTTCCCCAAAATAGCATGAATGTATGACTTGTTTGAGCATACATGAGTTTGTGTTTATGTGTGGGTGGGTTGTACATTTTTGTAACCTTTTATCACTATTTTTTTTCACAAACATATACTTCATAATAATAATTCAATGTGTTAAGTAAAGTGGGGTAATACAATTAGTTCATTAGACTCACCCCTAATTAAATAAACTATTTGGGTTTTGACGTATTTGGGTTCACCATCATGTTTTCTTTCATGAATAGGGATTATCTTAGAGTTAGATATAGGTAATGGGTTAACTAATGTATTAATGGAAAAATATTTGGAATGAGACTATTACGAGTTAATCTAGAAGTCATTGTATTTTTTTTTGTACTCCACAAGTAACTTTCAGATTACTATTATAAAATATATGTTCTTGTTTTTGAGAATATGATTTATATATTTTATCTTATTACTTTTATATAATATTTTATGAATATCATATATAATTCCTCTAGTTTATATTCTTGACTAAACGATTCCCTCATAGATCCTTATTTCACATCTAGAGGTTTTCGGTATTCCTGTTACATAAATAAGTCATACTAGATTTTTAATAGTTTTGATCATGACACTTATGGTTTATATTGAGGCCAAAGTCTCCCTATAACTATTCTAGGACCTCTTTACTCATCAGTAGTATTTTATGTACAAAAAAGAGTGCCCGAGATCATGTGATATCACTAGTATAGTAGTTATTTTGGTGAACCGAGATAGGAATCTACTTTAAGAAATATAAATAGTTTTTAAAATTAATTATGAAAAAGTCTTTGTTGATTATATAAGGAGTTATAGAAGTTTCATGAAATTAATGAGTGAATCCAGGTGGAATTATATTAATTCCAATTTTTTCTTAAATGATTCTCTTCTATATCCATATTGACTATATTTTTTTATGAAGGTATTCTCAATTCATTGCTCCATTTATATGATTTTTAATAAATAATTACATTTATTTTAACGTACATATAAATTTTGGAAGGGAATCTCTTTATCTCATTTCTTTTATATTTATTTATTGGTTACTTTGTCCCAATTTTGTATCCTTTTTCATTATATAGCTTCTTTGGATGTTTTATTATTTAATTTTATTTTAAATATATTTTTTTTCTTTCCCCATATTTATAAAATAATTTATTAAGAAAATATTTTCTAAAAAAACATCAACATAAAAATGATGTTTCTTCTTGATTTTTATAACATTTTTTATCTTCCTATGAAGTATTTTTTATATAAATAAAAACTTTTAATGTTATAAATATTAATATTTCACATGTTTCTAATTTTTTATTAGGGAATTACTTTTATGTTGTCATCCAATTTATTTCTATGGATTATTTAGGTGTATAAATTATGGAAATTTTATTTAATTCATTTTACTTTCATAGGTTAGTTAATATATATATTTTTCATGGATTTATCATTATATCCACATGCATGTGGAATACATATTTAAGGATATATGTATGTGATGAGTGGTCCAATAAATATATATCCCCATAATGAATTAGTTTAAGATTTATATATCATGAGATTATTATGTTATGTTATATTGGTAGTGAATCTAATCCATTATGTTATGGGTCATAGGTTGTTATCTTAGTTCACTATGTTATTTTTTTCATCATTATTATCCTTAAAATATTCTTTTTATATCCTATTATTATGTATGTTCCACATTCCTAGGTTATCCCAAATCCTTATATTATGATTCACGTTTATATTCAATGGATTCTATTAAATTGGGAATAATTTCCTTATGTTAATTACATAAACGATTGTTTATTTTTTTGATATGTATATGTTTTTTATGCTCGCTATTTCATTATCTTCAATATGATCACGTATGTTTCAATGTTTTATATATCATATATTTTACCCTTACTGAGCTTATAATCTTACAAAATTATTATATTTTCCATTTTCCATGCTAATATAAAATAATATTTTGAATGATATTTCTTAAAAGGAATCATGTATGATAAATTTTATAAAATAGATATACAATGTGTTGTAAAATAAAATTTTTCTTGTAGCTAATCTACAACGAAACTAAACCTTGGTGTTTTTTTGGTTTATTTTAATTATGTTTATAATCATATAAAATGATACTCTATATATTTGTGTGTGTGTTTTGAATTTGTTGTATCAACTCCTCATCCACATACCTACCATCTGCCTTGCCTATCTATATGGTCAGATATTTTTCCTTGAAGATGTTGACCTCCTCCATAATATTCTCTCCCTATACCATCCTATTTTTGTCGTCCCAATGTTCATCTATTCAAATTTTTCTACAGAAACAACCATGAGGGATTCCTATAAAACTGATAAAGAGTCTTTTTAATTATCCCACTCTATATAATCCTCAACTATACACTTTTGAGAAAACAATATATAGTCTGGTGATATACCATATCGCCATCATAGAATCATATAAATCATGTTTTACATAACATGGTTATGTGCTACCCAATCTTTATAAATGAGATCTTGCTAGTAGTCTATTCCAATGCTAATTCTAAAACTTTTATTGCATTTAAGATCGAGATAATCCATCACTATCAAAACTCTAAGCATAAACCTAATAAATAATATCCAAGAAATATATTATCCTTTTCAATACATTATAAATAATCCTAGAATTATCCATTATATCTTTGAAAGAACACTATGAAAATATATCTAACATCTTGGGTTTCTTTGATCTTTTATTTCTCTAGAAATGAAAAGATCTCAGCTTCTCATCATTCATAAAATCATATGAGAATCTCATAAATTCCATAACACTCAAATATGACTCCTTAATGATGGAACTAAAAAACTAAAAACACAAAAACAATTATTATTTATAATATAAGAAATTATTAGATATGAAATTCTTCTTAAAAACACATAAAATTGTGTCTATCCTTAAATAGGGACATCATGATTTCTCAAACATTGAATTTACCATTGTTGAACCAATACTAATAGAAAACACTCTTTAAAAGAATAATTTTTTTTACCAAATGTGTAAACAAACTAAAATAAATATCAACCACTTTCAATAATAAATCGATATCATGAAGATATATAGGCCACTTAAACATTGTCAGCTTCTACTTCTGATATCAACTCAACAGTTTCTTCCAATACTACCAAGGCTCAATGTATACTCTTTGAAACACTGGATTAACTATTTAATTAATATCTATATTCATAACCTCATAATGATGTTATCTAAGTTCATCTAATGGATATATAAGTGGAATGTTTATTAATATACTCGCATTATCTACAACATAAGAATAATCTCCCCATGAATAGTATATGAAACTATCATGGTATGAAACAATATAAACCGTGAATCCATACCTATAAGCCTAACCTATAGTCTATATAATTTTCCATAAGTATTTATTCATATATTTTCATAGTCCTTTCTTAGAATCACATTTGGAATCTATATCTAATTAGTTTCTTTAGTCTACATCACATACTAGAATCCAGTAATATAGTTTTATTACCAACCCATGAAGTCCTCACCGAAGAATACTAAAAAATCTTTTACAAATGAAAAATCACTCTAATATAATTATATATTCACAAAACAATGCTATGACTCCCCCTGAGCCTATAAAAATATAGTCTATGATCCTTAAATACTTCATTTGACATTTCTTGATTTGGTAAAAAAACCAAGGGTCTATTTTTTTAAAGGTTGTGGTCGAAGCCTCATTTATTATAAAAGAAAATAAAATACATCTTTTAACTAGGTAGAGGTAGACCCATTATATAGCCCGAAGGCCTAGTGGGAATTTAGACCATTACATGGCTCGTAGGCCCAAATTTTGGGCCAAAGGCCCATTATTTGAATAGTACTGCAACAGTACCCGCCTTCTACAGTACCGCACAGTTCCCCCTGTTGCAACAGTGCCCATACCACCTCTATAGTGACCAACTGACACAATAGTGTATGTCGTTGCTACAGTCCCACCACTACTACAGTGCGCTACAATACTGCTACAGAAACCTTCACCAAATAAAAAAAGGGTCTATTATCACACATATATAGATTATATTACTGTTTTAAATAAAAATTACACATCACTATAATATTTAATAATACACCTCACAAATTTAAATACCTGAATTATATATCATCCAATTCATTCTAATTCATATAAAAGATGAAAAAACCACACAAAAAGTGACAGGATGACAAAAAATTAATAATAAATCTATATATATTTAGTAAAGTATAATTTAGATCTATTCTGAAAAAAATTTATCTCATATAAAGAGATATGTTAAGGAAACACAACCATTAACTTTATCCTGATGGTCTAAAAACAATATATATAATTTATAAGTGAATAGAAAAATATTCCAAGTTGATTCCTCCCCAAAATTATAATGTATTTATATGAATGAATCATGAAAAATCATTCATGTAAAAATTAAAAAAATAAAACAATAAAATAGTCATTTTGAGGAAAATTCACCTAATAAATATTCAATCTCATTGCACATCTCAAAGCATGGGACTTTAGAATCATGAAATATAACTTAACCTTCACCAATAAATTCCATCATGAATAATTTTTAGAAAATTGATTATTTTACCTTGCATAAGGACCACAGTACATAATATATTGTTTGTGTAGATACCCATCCTTAGGAAATATTTTTTCTATAGCTATCCACCCTCAGAGAATCTCTATACTTTAACTAAAATACTCTACAATATAAGGAATTGATTTTTTCACCCTTACGGAGTCCTATTGTTACTGGGTATCTATGCTTAGAGAACTCCCAAATTAATCTTAAATCATAATCAACACACATCATAAACCATCACTATGATTTATCTATATCATCAATATCATCAACTTCACTATTATCAAGAAACATAATGGATGAAAACCCCAAAACATTTATCATATATCTAGGTTATTCATGCACATAAATATAGATTTTATTGAATTTAATAACCATATCCAGTAACCTTACCATTCCCCCACCAAATTAGTCGAAAACATATATCCTAGGGTGTTAACGAACACTTCTCTAAAATTCCTCTTATACTATGAATTTACAATATTTTCAAACTATTCATTATATTTAAAAAACAAAAAACCCCTTTATAATAGTTTATTTATCTACTTTCCTATTATACTTTCACGCCACTATATAATCATAAAATAGAGTAATATCTATGGATTAGTAAGAGATCTTCACATATTAGTATTTATAAACCCATCTAATAGGTTTAAATTTTCACTAATGAGAAAAATATAAGAAAATAATCATGTTTCATGACCTGCATGTTGGATTTTGTATAATCCTAGGCTTTGATTACCCATGCAATGTGAAAAAATATGTGATCATTTTGTAATGCAATGGATGAATATATATTTTTACAAGAATATAGAATTAACATTTTTATTTCCCTTAAGGCCCTCATATAATACATTTTCGTATCATTCAGAGGTATACTGTCACTTAGAAAAAATTTATAAAATGTGGAATGGTCCCCAAGAAAAATTCACATGGACTATACAAAAAAAAATAGTGATTCACATAATATCAAAAAATTTAAAAAAAATTAACATCAATTCATGATTGATATCACCATTGGAGTTAATATATATATATATATATATCAATATAATCAAATATCACCACTAAATTAATCTTACTTTCTACTAATTATATTTTTATAAATAATTTCCAATCATATAAAAACATTTCTATAAATTCACCACTTTTCATATCCAAATATTATTTTCTATCAATCTAAAATTCAATATGGTATTATAATCATTAACTCATATTATCATGAATTGTCTATCCATTATGTAATAAACACATCATAATAAATTTTCCTTGATTAAAAATAGATGGCATTTTAAAATTTACTATCTCAATTTCATTTAGGAGCCTAAATCCTCACTTATCTCCCTTCATTTGTCTAGTTTTTTCTCTATTCACCCACAACAAACAAAATCCCAGGAGTTATTTAGGGATAAAAAAGATACTCAGTTAAAAATTTTATCAGAATAAAATAATAAAGGATCATTTCTTTCAAATATATAATAAAATGGTCCTTCACGTTTTTATAATCACCCTTCTAATTACACCATTTCCTTTCTTATTCAAAATCTCACATTAAAATTTGAAATTTACCATGAGAAATTTCATTGAACAAGATTTTACATCCACCTATTTCGCATAATAACATTCTGTTAATATCCACCATAAAATATCATACTATTTTTTATTTAAGAGTAACAAAGATTGTATTACTTATACAAATAAATCAATCAATCAAAAATTTCCATTGAAATTTAGTATTACCCAAAAATATAGTCACTGTACAAAATTCTCAAAAATTCAACCCAAGGGTAAACATCTCATCTTGAATCTTATTAAATAATTAGAGTTTTATTCTATTACTGATCCATTTTACCCCTCATAATAAAAAATATCAAAATAAACTCAATAATTTGAAAAACCCACAAACATTAAATTTTAGGGTTTCTATATAGTACCATAGGTTGATGTTTACTAACAGGATATAATAAATGTAAAATATTATTGGTCTAAAATAAAATTATTATGATCATTTATTATATATAGTTGATATAAGAAAAGTTATTTTTAAGAACACTTATTATTATTTTATGTCATTTTGATGTGATGTGGGTACTATTATCTATGCCACCAACTCATGAGAGAGTTTTTCTCAAGTACGATGATATATCTAAATACTAGGGTAATTAATAAATGCACAACTAATATTCCTATTCCCCACCACACTTAGGAATATGGTTGAGTTTATAGTTATTATTGGTTATGGGTATTTTCATGATGGTGAGTATGGTTTTTATATAGATACAATTATGCTAGAAAAGTGGGTATATAACATAATGTGAAACATTAGGTATTCTGGTGACTGTATTTGAGGGATTTGGTGTAAATGGGCCCCTGATATTATTTTTATATAATTTTTACTCTTCATCTCTCTCCCTCTCTCTAGCTATTAATCTATCTAGACATAAACATTATATTTTTTATGATCAGAGTTTTATAATTATTACATAGTTCCAGTGGATGTAGAATTATCAAAAACATGGATGCTCTAAAATATTAAGATACCATAAGTGATCAAGAGTGAAAAATTAAGGAAATATTTAGAAGCTTGATATAAGAAATAGGGAAAATAAAATTTAATATGAAAATATTTTAGGTGGTTTAAGAATATTTTATATCCATAAAGAGGGAAACCATTTTTAGTATATCTAGGTGTTTATATTATAATTGTAGGAAATAAAACATGAGAATTGGATTGATGTAAGAATGTAATTTAAAATTCAGTACCATAATGCCCCATGTTTCACAATAATATGATTTTTAACGCATCATATTGTTCTATATTACCATGTGTTAGTTCAAATATTCAACTCTTTTATAGGTTTCATTATTATTATAGAGTTTTAAAATATGATTCAATTAATTCAAACCCCAGTAAATGGTATTTTTATCCATATATAATGTAATCACATTATTGTGATGATCAAACCATGAGAAGCATTAGATTGATGTTAAGTATAGGTCTACAATAATTATCCAAACTATATTCAACTGACCAGCATTCAAAATTTTCAAATGAATTTATCTTGTGATTTGATATTTATTCATGTTTTAGTTTGTATAAAAAAATAATTATTATAATCTATTTAAATTTTCATGGATTTTAGTTTCAATGGAAGAACCAACTATGTATGCGTTTACAATTAATCTTACTTCTTATGTAATTTTTATGGACTTCCAAGATTGATCTGTTGAATGTTTTAGGAAGTATTAGTTTAAACTCAGAAAAAATATAGATTTTTTATGTTGCCTTTTCATATACCATTGTGGTATAATTAATGATTATTTTAGACTATATGTATTTTGGGTTTTTTTATAGTTATTTTACCATAAAGGGTTACCTTTTTAATTTATGATATTTTATAACATATATGATGATTACTATTATTTCATTCCAAGAATATTTGTCTTGATAATTTCTGGGTTTTTCAATATTTAAGTCATCTACTATATTTGAGGTTAGTCTCATCCATTTTGTGTGTGTAATTCCCTTGATTCCCATAAAAATTACTAACCTATTACATGTAGTCTTAGGATGGTACTATTTGTATTATCACCGATCCATGGAGGGGTCTTGGATGATTTATTTCATTTCATAGTAATGTTAAATAATTTTGTCAAGGATGGTGTTTTATATTAGTTTTATATTAGTATTGTGTTGTTTTTTTAATGTTGTGATATATATAAATCTATAATATAAGAAACTAAGAAAAATAATTAAGGATTTGGTGGTTGATGTATTATAACATAAGGATCCAAACCATTCTTTAGCTACACCTAGATTATGTGTATACATTTTATACTGCACTTATATATATATATATATATATATATATTATAAAAAACATAATATATTTTCAAATTGGTTATTATGGTTGTGCGTGTCGATTATATGGTTGGGGTTCTCATGAGGAAGACCAAGGGATATCTAATTTTTTCAATCCAAATTCTTAATCAAATATATTCCATTATTATATATCTATTTTATTTAGATGTTATACTAGAGATGAGATTATCAAGTAGTAATATCTGACTATAGAATAGAGGGTTCCATAAGGGGTACCAATAATAGATATAACATAAAATATATGTTTATAGGATTTTTAGTTGTATGGGTCTTCAATCATGAATATATCTATTTTTGATCTAGAGAAATATTTAAAATTGGAAGAGGTATGAATATAATTTTATTTATTTACCAAACAGTAATACTATAAAGTATGGTTGGTGGTTATCTTATTATAATGTATTAATTTTTAGTGTTAGTGAGTTCATTATAGATATCAATATGAGTCTATAATTTGATATACAAAATTATGTGACTGGTTCTATGAAAATTTTCAATAAGTGATTATATGAGGGAAGTAACAATAAGATATAATAAGAATTTTCAATGAATAATGTGAATGTATAAATTTGATAGTAGATTTATGATATTTATTCATTTTTATTATAACATTCTATGGGTTTATAGAAATTACCATTTATTGGTCACTACAAACAAAGAACCAGTGACAAATTGAAGCATTAAAACTAAGGAAATATTTAGTAGTTGTTTCATGGGAATGATTGGGTGAGAGTTTAATGGAATGAATGGAATCATAACTATTGATGATCTATCATATTATTTAGAAAATTATAGTTATATTTTTTATAATTATCAATATATTATCGTGATCAAAGGTTTCAATCGTTGGATATTCTGTAGTTTATATAATTGGTTATTAATAACTATCTAGAAATATGAAGAGAATTATGTGACACTCTTATGGAGGTATAAATCACATCCATTACATTTGAAACATCATTATAATATAGTAATATGAGTTCATAATATATCCAAATGTAGATGATATGGTCTATTATCTTCATAGAACTATTGTTTAGTAGTTTTGGCTACAACATCCTTATCATTTTCAATAGTAACTTCCTTATAAGCATATTTGTTTATCGCTACAATGTTTAAACCCTTCTATAAATCTATTTCTTATTGAATTAGGTATATTTAAACAATATTTTGGTATACTAAATATATAATTTACATTCCCAGAACCAGGGTAAGATGGTTCTATACATTAGGAATGTTGAGAAGGATGAACTGATTAAGTAATGTTTCAAGAAGTAAAGGTTTATGGGGTGGATGACCTAATGGTTGTGAGAGGTGTGATATTTTATACTCAATAATAGTACATGTATTAGTGTAGAAAATTTCATCACATTATTTTATTACTCATTCCATTATGTGCAATAAGAAGCTTTGTATAAATCAAACACTTATTCTATTATTTTTATTGACACCCTTTGGAGATCAATTTAGATTATTAGAATTTTGACATAGTTTCAAATTAATTTTTTGTTAGATGTTTTTTTACCTAAAAATATTATATATATAGTTGTATAATGTAATTTTTATCATGTATTATTTATATTATTTATGATATTTTGAAAATTAATAAACATATAGATTTATGTTATTTGTTTTGATCAATTAATATTATATTTTAATTAGTGATGGAAACAAATTAGAGATATATTAATTGATAGATTCTCATTAGATTATTTTCTAGTTAAAATTTATAATGTTTTTTCCAATTTGGGTGAAGGTGGAGAAGAATCCAAGAGTTTTTGGGATGTTTGTTATTGTCATTATAGAGGAAGTTATGAGGTTACCAATATGGTGAGAAGGAGAGTTTATCATAGATTTTTATATAAGTACAACATCAATATTGTTATCCTCGTATCAGATAACACCTAATGAAATTCACTATTTCAGGATCCAAATTGATGACTTAGAATAGAAATGTTTTATTCATCCCAGTATAACAGAATGGATTTCAGTAGATTTATTTTCCATGAAAAAATTTGGTACCTTATGAATATACATTTATTATTCACAGTTTAATAAGTAAAATATATAGGTCTAAAAATTCATATTCTTATAATTTGTGGAAATTAAGTTATTGGATGAGAATGAGTGATATTGGATGTAAATTGTAAGAAAAGAACTAAAAGTTAGGTTATAAGTGAAACCAGTTTATGGTTTTATCCTCATTATGATGTGGGTTTCTATTATCCTCATGATTTTAGGTCTTCATCATATTATATTGTTCATTTTTATCGATAGCTACGTGGGAGTTAAATTTGGTTGTTTCCAAGGTAGAGTCATTTTATGGTTTTGTAAACCACAATGTGGTCTAGGACTAAAGGTAATATTTCATCTTATGGTTTATAATTGTCTTTTAGGTAGTTCTTTTATTTAAAATAGTCAGTTAATACATGTATTGGTGGTGGTTTTGGTTGAAAATGGTGTGTTTTTTAGAGAATTCCACCATTTTTATGTCACAGTTTAAATTGGGTGAAAGAACACCCTATTTGATTTAGTTAACCATATCACGGTTTATTCAAAATGAATTTATTTAATGAAGATATGTTCTAATTATTTTATGAGATAATATCAATGGTATTTATCTATCTATTTACTAAAAATAAATAAATTTGTTTATGTATAAAGCAATGTGTTTGGCCTCACACAAATTAAAATATAAATTCAAAAGAACTATTTCAATTCCTAGGGACTTTATTCTTCCATCGATGACCTAGATGGGAGAGGGGGTATATTTATAATGTTGAACGTATATTAATGGTTTATTAAGTTCTGTTAAATCATAGATTTGAATCAACCCAATGTTCATATGGAATTTTCTGAAACATTGGGGGTTTGAGATCAGGTTTCAACCATTGAAAACTAGTTATTCAAGATTCTTTTTAAGATATGGGATTATAACTTTTTTATTTATTTTTATAAGTTAATTTATATAGTTTTGGATGATGTGGTGGTTTTCAATCATTGTGAATCACATGGAAAAATTGATATATAATAAATTTTATTTTAATATTAATTATCTATGATAATTAAATTAACATGTGATGTTTTATAATTGGTAGTTTTGATATAAAATGATGAGTATGGATGATATGAATAAATTGAGAAAAGAAATAAATAAAGATGGGTTTGATTGTATTAAATATAAAATATAGTTTATTACAATTTCTTTTGAGTAAAATATATATGATATATGATTCAAATAATATTATTTTTGGATGTTATAAAACATAAGCATAGTTGAGTTATCTATGATGGTGTAGGTTATATAATCGATATTATGGGAAAAAAGGAGGAAACTAAAAATGTAACGTTAGGTTGGAAATGAAATAATTATAAAAACCAGGATATTTAAAGGATAATATGTGTTAGAGAGGGTGTGAATGAGATAGAATGATAATGTAATGTGAAAATTTTTATTCTTGTTAAATATCATGGGTTTTTTGTTATAAATATTATATAGTTTCTGGAAGTCATTGGTTAGTGTATTATTGGGACCTATGTAAAGTAATTTTTTTAGAAATGTTTTGTATTGGAGAAATTATGGTGGTGAATAGTGGGTTGAATGTTTAATATTATTGTTGGAGGAGTATATTATAACTTCCAAATTGTGACTATCATTAAAATAAGTATTATGGCTTTGTATTTTATTTTTAATACCACTATAATGTGTTTATTTTATAGATATATGTTTTTGATGAGTATTATTTATACTATAGTGATTAAATATTTATGTCAGATTATAAAATGTTTGTGTTATATTTAGGAAATGTGATAACATTTTCTAGAAGGTTTTTCATGTGGTTACTAGGTTAATATTGTATTCACTTATGTGGATGAGGTGTGATAGAGTTATGTTTTGTTCCATGGGATTTGGTATTATTTAAGGTTATTGTAAAAGAGGAATGTTGTATTTTAACTATAGATTTAACTATTGTTATTATTGTTACATCACTATATAGTTGTTGTTTTTTAGTTAAATGGTATTTCTTATAGTGATAAATAACTATTGTGTTTAGAGTTAATATCATTAGAATTGTTGATAGTATGTGGTGGTGATGTTGTCATAAGTGGTGATATTATTGTTTCGGTGATATAAAAGTGGATGTGGATGAAATAATGTGGAATTTTTCATATATTTTTTTATTATATTTGATTTGATATGATGAAATAATTGATATTTATATATTTCACTCATTGAGACCATTATTCCTTTTCCCTTGACACAAGATATATTAGAATACAAACCTAATGAGTATATTTTTATTATTTCCCAATTTTTATTTGATCTTATTCAAACATATATGAACTTATTGAGGCTATAGTTTAGAATCAATATTTTAGAAAAATGTTTATGTAGCTAGTAGTATGTGGAGTTATTTATCAATAAATTTCCATTTAATTAGTTTGATGGTATTTTAGTTTAGTTTGTTTTTGGCTTAATCATCCATATTTTATTCTTTTATGTAGACATGATTGTCTTTTTTCTATTTATAATCAAAAAGTTTAATTCATCCATATTCTAAATTTTTATACCCTTGATGATATTCTCTATATTAGGACAAATTGGAGAAATGATTTGGGGTCACTCTCAATTATTTTCTTTCTCTAGGGGAGTTATGGTGAGGTTATGTTTTGATTAGATGGTATTAATTAAAGTATTATATGATGTATTTTAGAGTTATAACTTGAGACATTTTAATTTCTTTCTATGTTTTTATTAATAATTAGACCTATTATATTAAAAAATATAGACAAATTGGATTGGTATGAAGAGGACCCCTATGATTCTGAATATTGGATCTGATTTTTTATGTGTTTCTACTTAGTGAGGAATGTGTTTTCAGTAGGGTAGTTTAACAAGCATGTGTTTAGGCATCATGTAGTATCATGTCTTAAAGTCTGTGTGTGATATTTTATTCACACATCATAAATTTATTGTTTTTTTGAAACTTATGGCATCATATTAGTGTTTTTATAATATTAACAAATATATAAAATTAAAAAGGTACGATTTTATGATACTAGTTATGAAAATTTATAATTTTAATACATATTGTTATTAATTCATAATAATATAAACATAATTTTTTTTCATGATAAGTAAGATTACAATATTTAAATATAATTTGTTATCAAATAAAATTTTTTATTTCATGAGTGGGACAATAATCAAATTATATTAATAAAATAATGAATTATTATACATGATTTCATCATAAATGATTTTATCCTATTTAAATGTGATATTTATTCTATAAAATCTTGTGATAGTTAATCATTTTAATTGTAATTTTCATTATAGAATAATTCTAATGAATATATATATAATTCTAAATTTAGAAATTGGCAGGCTAAAAAAATATTTGAGGAATATTTAAAATATTAGTAATATGATATTTATTAGATAAATAAATGGTATTGATTTAAAAACATTTATATGTGATGTATGGAAAATATTTTTGGTATTAATAAAATGTCATTTTAATTTTACTATGATCTCATGGGATAATTAATGAAAAATTAAACATATTTATTAATATAATTTTGATATATTATAAAAATAGTTTTTATAGGAAATATAGTTTAACAAATAAGATTCTTATATAACTGATATTATCACCTTGATCATTTATAAATTCAAAGGGTTAAAAACTATTTTAAATGATAAATATAGGTGATTTTTTTATGTGCATTTATTTTTATATGGCTTATTACATTATTATTTATAACATATATTGGAATGTTATTATTATGATTAGCTGGTGATTAGTTGGTTGTTAGGGAACATGAAGGATAAACTGAAGAAGTGCAGTAAGTAGTAAATTAATGATGATGTTTGAAATGAATAGTAATAATATAGTTGGTATGATGGTTGGAGGGTATTTGGTTGTGTATTTGATGGGTTTTTATCAAGGGATAGGGTCATATAATGAGAGGATTTTGGTTAAAGATGTATATAAGATTTATCCAAGAGGAACCATGTATCAATTGAAATAATTATTTAATTAATATAGTTATTTATGACAACGTGGTACATATTGAACCATATGAGGCAATGAGTTTCTTTTTATTGTACTCTTCCACAAGTTATTATGAGATTTCTAGACTGTGGATAAAGATTCATTATTTATGATGTGAGAACCTATTGCTAGTGTCAAAGAGGCCACTAATGAGGAAAATAAAGGATGATTTTGTTGCATTAGAATCTTAAAAGAATATTTATTTTCATAAATATTGGTGTAAATATAGGGATGATGTATTTTCTCATTCCTTAACGTATGATTCTTATGATTTTGAGTAGAGTAGAAGTTATATTTTTGATTCATAGTGGAATAATATTATGACTATCTAGAACCATGAGGATGTGAATCTATATTTTTATATTCTTCTATTTAAATGAATTTATCATTATTTTATGGTTTGAGATGACTAATAGACATGATATTGGAATTGTGATGAGTCAGGTGATTTTTTATAAGGATATGGACTTGAGAATTAATTTTTTTATAATGATTTTATTGATTTGATATTTAATCATTTAGACGGGAAATAGTTTTTGGAATATTGGATTAAAGTGGGAATGAAATACTAAATTGTTGATATATTTTATTATATTATATAGGCATGGTATGATTAATAGATGAACAAGATAACTGTATGAAGTACTCCAATGATAGTAAATAATGAAAAAACATTTAATATTTTGTAATTTAAGGTTACAAAATATGTTTCTATATAGAGGTTAATGATTTCAATGGAGGTATTGTGCTATTGAATATATATTGAGTTAATTTTTTATAGGAGAATATTTTATTATAAAAGAGTATATATGGAATATATTTTTTCATAAAGGATTAATATCATTGATTTTTTTTAAAGTATATAATCAACTGTAGAAGTCGGTTTTAAATTGGATATAGGTTATAAATTTTTTTGCTGAGTAATAATTTTGTGTAGAGTTGGTATTTAAGGATAAAGTGTATTATAAATATACATAATACTATATACCTTAAATTAGTAAATTTTAGAAATAATTTTAAAAAAATCAAGTTGTTTTAGAATAACATCTCTTAATAATGTTATTATAAAAATAAATTCTGTGGTGTAAAAAAATATTTTATTTTTAAAATCATTTAGATATAGTTCTATTCTATTTTAAAAAAATGTGTATTTTAAAATAAACCATAATTTTACTTTAAAATATAAGTAAAATAAGTTTTCCATAAATTTTTTTGATTGATAGTGGAATTGGTTTTGAAAATGTAAAATTGATTCTAAAAAAATAAATTTTTTTGTGGTTAAAAAATTTGGGTTTTTTCTAAAATATAGTTTTCAGGAGATTTTAGCATAGTATATTTTAATTAAATAAGTTGATTTTGGAAATGGGTTTTGGGATTACGAATGTGACCCTTTATTTGATTATCATTATCATTTTTGTCTTGGTATTGATAAACAATTCTTATATTTAGGGTGTTTGGGTATATAGCATTTGGTCGTTAATTTATGTGTGAATTTCCCATATGGATAGTTTTTTATAAGGTGGAGTATGCCATTTAATTTTTAGGAGGTATGTTTTATGGGGTTGGGAGATTGATTTGAAATTATATGATGCCTTCTATTTGTTAGTTTGAGTCGTTGGGATAGGATCATGGTTTAAGTGATAATACATATAGGATTTATATAGTGTGATTTAAGATTGAAGATCGTAATGTTTGATTCCAAAAAAAATTAATATTAAAGTATATAAATGTTTGATGAGGTATGTAATGTGAGAACCCATTATTTTTCTAGTTGTACTTCCTTTATCGAGGATTAAATTTAGGATTTATCAATGAAAATAGTTTTTGTTTATGATTTATCGATGAAAATGGTAGTTTTTCATAGGTGTATTCTATGTTAGTTCTAATTTTAAAAGTTTACATGCCTTTAGTTTTTATTCTCAAGGAAACCCATCATTTAAGAGTTGTCCAATATTGAATTTTTGAAATTTTTGATCCAATAAATTATGGAATTTGAGTCCTTTGAGGTGGAATGAGTGATTTTTTAGGTTAATTGTGAAAAAAATAAATTAAATATTGGTTTCAAGACACCATTTCATTATTTAGTCCCCCCCCCCACACCATGATTCATATTCTCATAAATGTTTTAGTCCTTCATCATAGTGGAGAGATCATTATTTTATAGAATAATATATGAAATAAAGTTAGTCATTTCCATGGTAGAGTCACATTATGGTTTAATAAATATAATATGGGTTATAAAAATGATTTCTTTTTAATATCATGTTTTGAATTTATATTTTGGGAAAATCATATATTTGAAATAGATATTAAATATATGTTATCGTAATAAGTATAGTGTAAAATGTCTTGGTTTTCCAAACACACCACCATGGTTATGTTATGGTTTGAAGGAGGATGAGAAAAAACATTATGATTTAATCAAACAAATTATGTATTAGAAAAAAATTATTTAATTATTAAATGGTTTTTTGATTTTGAATTTAGTGTTACCCTAGTTTTTATATATCCATTTATTGATCAAAACCATGATATGGTTTAGATTAATGATGTCATGGTTGGAATCACCTAAAAATGAATATAAATATTGAGGTACTCTTTATTTTCATGGGTATTTTTTATATATTGGGTAACCTAGTTTGAAGATATGTGTATCGTATTGATTATTTATTCATATTGTTAGATTCAAGGGTTTGGAATGAAAAATGTAAGGTTCGAAAGTAATGAATTAAAACATGGGTGTTTAGATATCACATTTTAATTTTTTGTGAAAATTTATTTGAGATTACTGATTAGACACTAAAATAGACTAATATTCATTGTTAATATATAAAATATTCATGTGGTTTATTATTCATAAACACCATTTTAGTGCATTTTACACTTTGAACATCATTTCAAATTATGATTATAATTCCCCCTTAAAATGAACTATTACATGTTACAATATTGAACACCTCCTAAAATAAAAAATAGCCTTAATTTTATTTTTAGGTTTTATTTTCAGGTCTCTCGTTCTTAAATGATCAATTCATACTTTTTAAGTATCTGAAGATTCATATGGGAAGACCACCAAAATGGGCTTTCATGGAAACACATTCTGGGAAAAGTAAACTAAAAAGCAGCCCAATAAAGAGACTGTAGCAGCCAATATCCAAGATTAATGATTCTAAAAATTTAAGTTATGATATATAATATCATGGGGAACATTTCATTTAATATTGGTCAAAGCTAATTCGGATTTTGAATGGAGTTTTTGGCAACACATGTTGGAGATAAATGTTTGGTCGAGATTCTGTAGCCCAGAATAACATCCCCCCGTTTTACACATCTCTCATAAACCATAAACGTTTTTGGGCTGAAACATTACTAATGGTTAGGTGACATACAGAGATCCATTTTGGTATTCTATGGCCTACTCCAATTTGGCCATCTAGAAGGTCATCTTGGCGCCTCTATTCAGTGGATGAAAGTTGGTTACAACTTCGGGTCAAGGATGGAAAAGTCTCATCTCACTTACTATCCACCACCCTAGGCGCATCACCATTTTTTAGGATACTTGGAAAGATGTGGGATCGACCCAAGGCTCCCAAAATTTCTATTTAAGGTAGTTTTTTGGAGGATTTAAGGATATTTGTTTCTTTGTTCAATTGTAGTGTTATGCTGCGATTTTGCTGCCTGGAGTTTTTCTTTCTCATGTAAGGTGTTCAATTCACCTTAGTTTCTTTATAAATCTTATTCTTTGGATCTCATTTTTTTCTTATTAATATCACATTAATACTGTTGGTTCAAGGTATTAATTTATTTACACCAAACCTTGTGAAATTATCACACAATAGTGGAGTGATTTTTATTTCATTAGATTTTTTTACTTCTCTAATTCCTCCCTCATGAGTCTACTTTCTACTTTCATTGAAACCATAGAATAAATGGAGGGATAACCCAATTAGGAGTTGATAAAAGGGAGTATAAAGGAGATATATTGTAATTTATTTTTCACTCCATTTATTTCTAATCACTTATTTTAATTGATAATATTGTTTGAAGATCTTTAAACTCCCTTGTCATTATTGAATTTAAGGCCACACACTTCAAGTGCTAATACGAACCTTTACCTTGAAGTGATCAAAACCATGATCCTTCATGTTTATAGGTGATTTGTATTAAAGTGTGTAGGTATTAAACCAGTAAGTTATGATGTTTTTTGATCTTGTTAAGTGAACCAATCTCAAATATAATAAACGTAAATAGTTGAAAAAGGAATGCATCTAATCCACCCCAAGTCATAACCTAAGATCAACTAATTATTTTAAATTGAATTCACATAAGTGTATTAGAGTTAAATTAAATACATATAGTATTAACCCAAGTTTTCCACTTCATATCCAAAAATAATCCATGGAATGTATTTGTCTGTAGTTTACTTCTTAGGTCTATGAGGATTCGACAACCCATGCTAAAATACAAGCGACCGCTTAACCGTAAAATCATGGGTATATTTGGGAAGACCAAGTTTTGGAGCCATTTTCGGGTACCTAAGTATGTTACATTATACACTAACATACTTTTCGCACCCCAAATTCTCTATTCTCACCCCCATATCTCTTATCATTTCACCTTTTTGTTTGGGTGTGTCCTAAGAATCTCAAATTCTAGTTTCAGTCTAATATAATGGAATCTCATCAACATCACCCTATCATAAACCCATGTTGGAATAAAATTGGAAATTATTATTGGGAATCCCATAACTTAGTGAATTTATTTGATAAATCCATGAATTATCACCGCACACTCGGTGAGATGCACAGTCAATTAAATGATGACTATTTGAAGGATAAATTTCCAGCCCTCTCAAGGATGGTTGAAGAGATCAATCTTGGGAATTTCCATGATGTTAAAACTCATACAAATTCTATTCCACAAACATTTATTGATCAATTGTGTAATCAAATGGAGATAATGAATTGTGAGGATTCACCTTTTAGATAAGAACTACAATGCATTAATACTTGTGAGGAACTCATCCCTACACCGACCGACCCTTCCATAACCTTATGTGGAGTGTCTAGTTTCCCAAAAACATCTCATGAATTTATTGAAGATCCAAGCATTGGATTTGGGGTAGAATAATTGAATCAAGATACTGTTGAAAGGTTTTTAAATTAAGAGGAAATTGATTTCATGTATTCATAAGAGGGAAATTTGATATCTTGGATTGAGTGTCTAGAATATTCCTCCATTAATGATTTTTTTTAAAAAAAATCACTGAACTGTTTGGAGAAATAAAAAACATTGAGTCCATACCCATTGCTGAAACTGATATTTCCAATTTGGTGGTTTAATATTCCATTCTAAATAAACGAATTTTGTTTATAAATTTAGAGAACGAAACTGATTTGTATTCCAAATCGCAACCTGTGTCTGAATGTTCTATCCAAACCGAGCTCAAAATTATTTTCCTTCCATCCATGATCAGGTATCCTTTCATAGGATATTAGAATGTCCTTTTAGTTGGAATTAATTCTTCTTTTGAAAAAAAATTTAATTATCATTGATTTATTTCGAAAGACTACAGTGGAAACTGGATCAACCATTTCTAACATTCTGTGGATTTTCCCACTCATTGTAGAACATAGTTTTGTACATGAAAAAAATTCTAAAAAAGATTCAATCTCAATATAGGTAAAGTGGAGAAATATTAGGTTCTTAAAATGTTGAATTTCGGTATTGGATAAGTTGGGGGTTCATATTGAGCTAACGACGATAAAAAAGAGTTTTGTACGGGAGGAAACCCATGGTTTTCATGGTTCCAATCATTTTCAATCATCTTTGTTTTTTAAATAAAATTAACAAATCAATTTGATATTTAAAAAAAATTAATCAATAAACTCTAAATATGATAGGTCCTTAGACTATTAATCTATTCTTATATTATGAGTATGGATGGGTATGAAAGGGGATCTCCATATTCATCTGTGTCATGTGGTGTGATCCTTGAGTAATACCATACCCAAGAAATTTAAAAAGAAGAAAATGTATCATTAGTTCATTTTATTTTTATGTGTTTTTAGGTTAAAATTAAAATAAAAATAATATTAATAATAATAATAATTAAAAAAAATTAGATGAAATGTCCTAGGTTGTGCGGAAAACCCCATCACAACCGGTGAAGCCGTGGGGACTCGAATCTGGGACTGAAGGGAGACAAGGGCACGTGCTTACCACTGACCTTCAGCTTATAGTGATTAATTATTATATAATTTTTGTATATATACTAAAATTTTATTTTTTTTCATTATAAGAATAAATAAATATATATATATAAATATATTGTTTTGTTTGTTTGTTTATTTTTTCCTTTTTCCACTAGGGAACTCTGCAAGTGACATGGATATTAAAGGACTAAATTGGAGTAGCAAGAACTCCAACTTCAACCACTAGGTGACATCATTACATGGTCCCCATATTTCAAATTCCTTTTAGAACTCATCTCATCTACCTCTACCCCCTGTCTGAATTTTATTTTCTTTAAACACTGGGGACATTGATATTCTATGTAGGGGTGAAAAGGATAAAAAAATTAATTAATTTTGTGTGCATAAAAAAATGAGTGGAAGGAAAAATTTCCTTAACCTTCAACATGATAATACAAATTAAACACTTTAAAAATGAATATCAAATAATTTTCATTCCCGGATTCTGATTTTAGTCCATGTATAATTTCATTAGCATAGAATTTGGAAAGTGTGGTTGTCTAATGTGATATTTCATCATTTATATTTTCATCCAAATAAAAAAATCACAATGAACATCCTTTGGATTTTGGGGTATTAGTTTGAGTTCATGGGGTCCCCCAAATAAATATCATAGGTTTGGTGATCATTTTAGTTTTAATTTGAGTATTCAAAAAAAATAAAAAAACAATAAATTTTGGCGTAGAGAAATGAAATAACCTAATGTGTGGATTTTTTCACATGGGGATCGTGACTCCATAGTTTTCTGGCCTAGATTTAGTCATTTTGTCTCTATTTTTTTGTAATTTGACTTTGTCCTTGACTGAGTTAACTTGAGATGATGCCGGAGTATTTGGGCTTCACATCGTGTCGTAAGTTCTTTGAGCCTAGGAGTCATCGACAAAGTCTCACTTTATGGGTTGACTCTTTTGAGTACAATTTCAATTACTATGGATATATTTCCAAGAAAACATAATACTCATCTTAATATTGAAATGTGATTCCACCTAGAGCTTTCGTCATTTCCCCCCTTGAATTAAGATGAACCCCCATGTCTATTGTGATACACAACACATCCTCATGCTTAATTGATATTGGATGAAATATGGTGACGAATTTGAAAAAAGGAATGGGCTTGGGATTGGGATCTTCTTGTGAAACTATTTTTTATTAAAATATTTTTATGGGTTTCATAATTGTTTTGTATAAGGGTTTTTGGTGATCATTGTGTATTAAAATGTTTTTTTTGGAAATGGGAATTTGAATTTTATATTTTTGAGATACATATTGCTTGGGACTAGAAAAACTCAAGTTGGGGGTGTGATTAGACACTAAAATAGGATAATATTCATTGTTAATATATATAATACTCATGTTATTTATTATTCAAAAACACCATTGTTAGACCCTCTATGATTTTGTAGTTTTCAAAATCACAAATAACGTCAATATACAGATTATCATGCCATTTAATATCTCTATGTAAATCAACCATGTCATACATAAAAATATACTTAAATAAGTCAATAGCCTATTCATGATTCAATATGTTTACCAGTGTATTTTCTACATGTATTTTTGGATAACTCTTAGTCTTATAATGATTTGTGTAAGACCAAAGTTCAACACACTGAAACCGACACACTGATGTTCAACACACTGAAGCTCAAAAAACCAAAGTTTGATAGACAGAATTTCAACACACTGAAGTCGACACACTAAAGTTCAACACAATGAAGTCAACACAGCGAAGTTCAACACACCGAATCTCAACAAACCAAAGTTCAACACACATAAGTTTGACAGACCAAAGCCAACACACCGAAGTTTGACAAACTGAAGTTTGACAGACCGAACTCGACACACCAATGTTTGATAAACCGAATATTGACAGACCGAAGTTGACACACCGAAGTTGACAAAACTAAGATTGAAAAACCAAATATTGAAAAAATGAAGTTGACATACTGATGTTACCAAACTAAAGACAACAGACTGAAGATGACTCACTGATATTCATAAAGTACTCCTTTGATTTTATTAATACAAATTTATTTATAACGGTAATATTTAGACAAATTAATGTGTCTGACATTATTTAATGTTTTCTATCGGACTATCTGTAGACAGTGTGAGGTACAGGAATGTGCCAAGAGATTTATACCTAGTGAATCTTGAAGTATAAAAGGACTTCAATCCGAGATCAATAAAAATAAGAAGAAGTGAGATGAATTCATAAAATATATAGACACACATAGATCTTGATGAACACGCTAAAAAAGTAGACTGTGCGAATACACAAAGAGAGGAACAAAACGCCTATGATTAAAAGAAGATTTGTACAAGAAATATTTGTTGAATATCACTGTACATTGAGACACTGGAGAGATGAACCTTTTTACATGTTGAAGTTGGATTACAGAAACTGCGATACTCTGTTCTGAATTCAACTTTCAGAAGAGGACTCAAATATCCTTTTCTCAACATCTATTGAGTCTAGAGCATTACTGCATAACACATGGAAAATTCTTAACTCTATTCACTTTCATAACTCTATTTTGTTTTATCTTTACTAATTGAGTAGTGTGTATATTTGTTACACACACTGTCTTCTGAGAATAACTAGGGGATATTAAATCATCCTCACTCTCAATCCCTTCTTACACTTTTACCCCACGTAGAATTGTGGAAGAGATCCTATGTGATCTATTTATTTGTTTTTCCCATGAATAATTGTGGTAGAGGTCATGTGTGACCTGGAAATCTGAGTATGCTATTGTGAACCACGATCCAGGGTGTGGATCAAAAGTTTATTAATATAAACCGCTTGGTGGAAAGAGATCACCAAACTGAGAGGACTAAGTCTCTACTTGAGACTAAACCTCTTGTTTTATCTGTTGTGCTATTTATCATATATTTCTTATGTGTTAAGTATTTCATGGATTAAGATAAACTAAACTTTAATAGTTATTTTATCAAGTGTTTACATCTATTTTGAATCAGTAGGTTTGTTTCAAATGTTTTACTAATCTTAATATTCGTATAACTGAGAACTAATCAATCTTTTGAGATCCAAATTGAACATTCAAGACTTTTATAAATTCACTAAAAAATGAGTTTGTGTTTACTTTTATAAGGGATGTTATTTTGAAAATAATCCTTTTTAACAAAAATTCTTATAGATACTCAATTCACCCCCTCTTGAGTCATCTTCTCCAAACTACATTTGGCATCATAGGAATTTGAAAGTTACTGTTAGTTTTAAAATCGTGTAAACTGTGATTATAGTTGTGTTTCAAAGATCTTCAAATTTATGTTATTTCTAAATTTATATATATTTGAAATTCCTTTAAAAAATTTATCATGGAAAATAGATTAGAAGGATATGCTACCAACAGACTGCCTTTCGTTAATGGAACTAACTATGCTCAGTAGATGTTTAAAAGGAAAGTACATCTAGAAATTATGGGATTTGAAATCTGGACTTCTATTGAAAGTAAATATACAATACCTGACACTATTAGAAGAACTTGGGATGAACCTACCAAATCTAAATATAAAAATAATAGTAAAGTAATGAATGCTCTGTACTATGCACTAGGAGATGCATAATTTACCTATATTTCTTCTTGTAAAACTGCACATGAAATTTGGGATACTCTCTCTGTTTCACATGAAGGAACATATAATGTTAAAGAAATGTGATTGAATACTTATACAATCAAATACAATAACTTTATAATGAAGCCTAGTGAGTCAATTTAGAATATGTATCTCAAGTTCAATGAAATCATGAATACCATGATTTCTTTAGGAAGAGATGTGACTAACAAAAGAGAAGATCATGCGGATTCTGTGATGCTTACCAAAAAGATGGCATGGAACATCTATGTCTAGCATAGAATTGTGTGATATTGATAAAATGTTAGTGAAGGAATTGATTGAAAAATTAAGGATGTATGAAGAATAATTGAAGGTGAATCAAGAGGAGGATGAAACAAAACTAAAGTCTATAGTTTTCAAGACAACTACATCTAAAGGTAAAGACAATGGGAAATTTTAAGCTACTGCTGAAAGCTCAAGTAGTGATTAATTTGCTTCAGACAGTGATGAAGAAATGGCCTAGTTGGATAGACGATTCAAGAAATTCTATAGGAAAAATAAATTCTTCAAAAAGCCCAGTTATAAAAGAAATTGTGATAATAAGGGAAATTGAAAAGTACTGTAAAAAAAATGTTTAATCAGAAGAGGTAATATGTTATGAATGTAAAGGGAATGGACATGTCAAGGCAGACTACCCAAAGATGAAATACAAGAAAAAGTATGAAAATAAGGATATAAGGCATAAGAAACCAATGAAGTCCACCTGGAGTGCCTCAAAGGATAGATCATGTTGATCTGAAAATTCTGATAGTGAAAATAAAAAACATGCAAACCTATGTTTCATGACAAAAACATCAGATGTAACACCCAATTCTCCTTTACATAATTCTTACTGTTCTGAGAATGAATGTGAATCAAACAATGATGAAAATTTGACAGGGGATGAAATATTTGAATAATGTGGAATTCATGATGATACCTTTAATGAACTCAAGGATAAATATAAATTATTGAAAAGGAAACATGTTATAAATTCCAATTATCAGTCTGATCTGGATATTGAGAAAGAAAAATGTGCTCAACTGTTAAAAGAAAATATTGAACTTAAATTATCAATTGATAACTTAAAGAGAGGTCATGAAATGTTTACTACAGGTAGATATACCTTGACTCAGTGACTAAGAAAATAGATTGCTTCAAAATACACAACTAGTATAGGATATCAACCAAGACCGAGAAGGATTATTAAAACTAAATTTGTTCCAAAATCTGTATAGTTCATAGATAGTTCATGTTCTGGACCATTTTTGAGGGCCAAACAACGTGTTTATGTCTCAAAATATATCTGTTGATTATAGGAAATCTTAGATACAAGTATGGGTCCCCAAAGTTTTACTTGCTTACCTCTCTGGACCCAATATAATCTAGGTACCAAAGTTACCCTACACTTAATCAATTTTGTAGGAAAATTGTCTGAAGAGTTTCTCTAAAACTGTTTGGTACTTGGACAACGGATGTTCATGAAACATGAAAATATACTACACATGTTTCAAAAGCCTAATTAATGTTCAGGGTGGACATGTCACATTCAGTGATAATGCAAAAGGGAACATTGTCGTCTTAGGACAGATTGGTGACCCTAATACTATATTAATTTCAAATGTACTTTTTGTTCATGGATTAAAGTAAAATTTACTTAGTATCTCTCAGTTGTGTGATGATGGATTAAATTTTAAATTTGAAAATGATTCATGTAATGTTTTTAATTATAAAAATGATTTAATATTTACTGCACTTAGAAATGAAAATGTATATGTTGTGGATTTAGATTCTTTAGATAAGAAAAATGTTTCATGTTTAAATGATTTTCATAAGGAATATTGTTTATGGAACAGAAGATTAGGACTTTGCAATGTGCACTCTCTTAGGCAGTTAACTTGAAAACGCATAGTTATAAACTTACCCAAATTAGAGTTTCCAGACAATAAAGTATGTAATCCTTGTCAAAAAGGAAAGCAACATAAAATCTCTTTCAAAACAAAGAAAGAAGTTTCTACTTTCCACCTCTCGCGTTGGTTCACATGGGCTTGTTTGGACCATATAGAATTTCAAGTCTCAATGGGAAGCACTATGTTTATGTTCTTGAAGATGATTTCTCTATGTATACCTGGACCTTTTTCTTGGATCATAAAAGTGAACCTTGTTCACACTTTGCTATGTATTTTAGGACTGTAGAAAATTTTAGTGGACTTAATATTAAATCCTTAAGAAGTGATCATGTCCATGAGTTTTAAAATCAATATTTTTAAGCTTTCTGCTCACAAAGTGGCTATAATCATAACTTCTCTGCACCTAGGACACCCCAACAAAATGGTGTGGTAGAAAGAAGAAATAGAACCTTACAAGAAATTTCTCAGACAATTCTTAATGATTATGATTTACAAATTTATTTTTGGGATTAATCTGTTAATACAGCTTGCTACATAATAAACAGAGTCCTAATTAGACCCACTCTTAAGAAAACTCCTTATGAGTTAAGGAATAATAGGAAACCCAAAGTAGGTTATTTTAATGTGTTTGGATGTAAAGTCTATATTCTGAACACTAAATATAATTGTGATAAATTTTCCTCTAAATGTGATGAAGGATTTTTTTTGGATATTATACATCATGTAAATCCTATATAGTCTTTAACAAGAAAACAAAATGTGTGGAGATGTCTGTACACATCAATTTTGATGAAGCAGATCCACATGAACCCAAGACTTCACTAAAAAATATTTAGGAAGTTATGTCCAATATGGACATTGATGATACAACCTCAAATCATCATGTCAAACAATATGTAAAAACTTCCAGTTTTGGAAATTCTCCACATCCTAATCGTAGTGAACAAGATCAACCTGACCAACCTAAAATATATATTCATGTTTTCTGTAGACCAACTATAACCCTTATGAATCATCCTTTAAATGTTGTTGTTGGAGATTTATATAGAGGAACACAAACCAGAGCTTCCTTGAGAAACCAGGTTGAACATCAAGCCTTTTTGTCAAAACTTGAACCTAAAAATATCAATTATCCAATCAGTGATGAATTTTGGATAATGGACATGCAAGAAAAACTTAATCAGTTTGGAAGAAATGATTTTTGGAAACTTGTTGATAGACCTAAGGATACTTTGACCATAGGAACCAAATGGGTGTTTATGAATAAGGTTGATGATGTTGCAAATAATGTTATGAATATATATATACTAGTTACACAAGGATATAATAAATAATAGGTAATTGATTATGAAGAGAACTTTTCTCCAGTAGCTAGACTTGAGGCAATTATGATCATACTTGCCTATGCAGGACACTTGAATATTAAACTTTATCAAATGGATGTCAAAATTGCATTCGTAAATGGTTATATAATTGAGGATGTTTTTGTTGATCAACCCCATGGTTTTAAAAATCCACATTTTCCAAAACATGTGTTCAAATTATCAAAGGCATTATATGGTTTGGAACAAGCTCCAAGATCTTGGTATGAAAGGATAAGTAATTTTATTATTTCTAAAGGTTTTACAAAAGGACTTGCAGACCCTAATTTATTTACAAAAAGAGTTTCGAAAGAAGTTTTAATAGCCCATATATATGTAGATGATATTATTTTTGGATATTCCAAAAATTCTTTGTAAGGATTTTTCAAACATAATGCAAAGTGAGTTTGAAATGAGTCTGATGGGTGAACTTAAATATTTTCTTAGATTTCAGATATTTCAAAATAAAGAATGTATTATTTTAAATCTATGTAAGTATACAAAATATATTTTGATAAGATATGGTTTTGATAGAATTAAGTGAAGTAAAACTCCTTTGAGTTCTACATGTAAGTTAGATCTTGATGAAAATGGAAAATCAGTTGATCAAACTGCTTACAAAGGAATGATTAAGAGTTTGTTGTACATAACTTCTAATAGGCCAGATATTATGTTTAGGGTGTCTATGTGTGTGAGATTTAAATCAATCCCAAAAGAGTCACACCTTAATGTTGTTAAAATAATTTTCAAATACCTCAAGTATACAATTAACATAGGACTGTTCTATCTAAGAGGAAAACAGTAATGTTTGGTTAGCTATTCATATGCTGATTTTGGTGGATGTAAGTTAAATAGAAAGATTACCTATGAAACATGTCACTTTTTTGGAAAGTCACTAATATCATGGTGTAGTAAAAAGAAAAATTGAGTAGCAATATCAACTACTGAAGCAGAGTACATTGTTGCTGGTAGTTGTTGTGCACATATTTTGTGGATGAAACACACCTTATTAGACTATGGATTTCAATATAGAAATATCCCTATAAACTGGGACAACATAACTACTATTAAAATCTCCAAAAATCGAATTTCTCATTCAAGACCAAAGAATATTGATGTAAGAAATCTCTTTTTGAGAGATAATTATCAAAAAGGTGATATAACTCTTGAGTTTATTAGAACTGAACATCAACTTGATGATATATTCACTAAACCCTTAAATTATGAGAGAATGAATTTCATCAGACTTGAACTAAAAATGATAAATCAGTAGAGGATTTGTTAAACTGGTCTTCTTGAAACCGATCTTCTTGAAACCGATCTTCTCGAAACTGATCTTCTTGAAACTGATCCCCTTTAAACCAATCTTCATGAAACCGATCTCTTGAATGTGATCCCTTAAAAATGATATTCTAGAAACTTATCCCCGAAATTGATTTATTTCCATCAATGTAGTTATGAATTGTTATTAATTTTTGTATTTTTTAACTAAAACAACGCTGTTTTACTTTTGTTTTTTCTACGTTTAAATTTTTATATTTTACAATTTAAAATCCCTAAATGACATATCTAGTTAAATCCATCCCGACCTTTCACCTCCACCCATGCCATAATGCCTTTTACCTTTTGTCTCTCTTCCTCTTGACTCATGACCTCTCAACTTTGTTGGAATCTGAAGCCTTGTCATGGAAAGGACTAAGTGTGTAGTGAATGAACCCAGAAAATATCCTTCTGCTAAGCGGAAGAAAGGCGAGTCCAGTGGGACTATGAGACCATGCTTGGAAAGCCGAGTGGTTATGGCTGAAAAGTGGTGTCTGTTGAATGGATTCTTTTGAGCATGTCTTTTTTGTTAAAAGTACTGGAATCTCAAGGGTGGATCAGTTGGTTCACCAACAATGAAGGACCATATTATCCCCAGCTAGTGCATGAGTTCTATCCACATTTGAGAATATCTTTCGATGAAATTGAGGTAGCAAAGATGAAGTCTATAGTAAAGTGAAAGGAGATAGCTTTTTCATCTATGGAATATGCTGAATTTTTGGAAATACCTCATGAAGGTGTCTTTACTAACTATCCTGGAAAAATTCCACCTTACTCTAATTTGTTCTCTTATGAGGATGCTCTGAAGGAGCTGACTGGAAATGGAGAATCCAGAAGGACTATTGCAAATGAATTTGAAGGACAATTAAAACTTCTTATTATGTTCATACAACATCAAATCTTCCTAAGGAAGGGAGATTTATCTACTATGAAGTTTCAGGATGTGTTATTGATATTTTTGTTGAATCATGGGATAAAAGTAAATTTGTCTACGTATATAATGGTTTATATCTCATATTTGATTAATCCATCCAAGAGGGAAACCGACTTATACTTCCTGAGGATGATTTCTGCTATGTTGAAAAGATTAGGCTGTGTGGAAGATGGGGATGAAGTGTTAAGTGCATGTAGTGGATTTTTCTTCAAAAATACATCTATAAGAGGATTAAAATCTTCTGGAACCCATGGAAGAGATGTTGTGTAGGAGATGAGGAAAGGATATATGAGGATTTAAATCCAGTTGAACACCCCTCTAGACCAAAAAACCAAGTTGATCTAGGTCTCAAACTAGGAGAGGTTCCAGTTTATTCTATTGAGGAAGTCGAACCTGAAGTACCAAGGGAGGAAGGATATCCTTTTGATGATAGGAGTGATCATGATATTGCTGAAAATACCAAAGATATAACTTATGGATATGATAGTCTGCCTTTGGATTTTCCCTCAAGAGAATATGTTTTAATTGATGAGGATGATGAAGAAACTGAAGTTACTGGAGTTAAAGGCTATGTTAGTAAATCAGATGATGATGATGGTGGTGGTGGTGGTGGTGGTGGTGATAATGGAGGAAATGTTGAGCATGTGAGTGACTCTTTAAAATTGAAAAAATAGAAGGTTGACAGATCTAGTGAGGAATCTATACATGGGGTTGGTGATGGTGATGAAAATAATGAACAACAGGCTCTTGGTCATGGAGATACTGAACATGAGGATAGATTGCCTCTTCCTAATGTTGAAAATAAAGAGATCATTCATGAATTGAATAATCATATGGATGCTGGCCAAGAGGAAGAAGCTGAAGTTCTAGTGCCTCAATTTGAAGAAGTGCCTGCTGAAGTTACAGTGGTTGGAGCACAAGAAGAACCTGAAGTTTTGTTGGTTCCTCTTCCCATACAAGTTATTATGGCCCAAAACCATAATGTAGAAGTTGATGTTGATTATGTTGTTTCTGAGAATCAGGGAAGGAGGATCAGAATTGATGTTGTTGAGCCCAGAGACTAGACCTGTACTAGAGAATGGAATGATAAAACATGATACATTCTTCTTGGTTTGGAGTATGAATCAGATGAGGAGAGGATACCTCCCCCTCCTTCTCCACATGTCTAGGAAGAACCATAACTTTTTTGCACCTATTTTTCAAACTGCACCTCCACCATTAGAACTTGTAGTTCAATCAGTGGCCAGTGATTATGTTACGAAATATGATTTGGAGAAATTTAAAAATGATGTATGTGAGTCTGTGATTTCTTTAGTTGGATCCATAAATTAATCCTCCACTTCTTCAGGTTTCTTAGATGCTGATGCAACAAATATTTCAAGGATGGTAATCTAATAAATTCAACTGAATCTCATTAATACAGTAGAAACCATTATTAGTCATAAAATCTTGTTAAGGGAAGAAGTACGAAAGATGAGAAATGAGTTAAATTCTTTGACCTCAGACTTCAAAACCTCCTTTAGTGCTATTCTATAAGTTATTAGAAACTTGTTAACTCATCTACTCAGTGTGGAACTGAATAATTTGAATGAAGAACTTAAGAAAATGTTAACTAGCCCATCCAGTTCCAGGAGTGGAAAAAATGCTTTTGCAGATTTAGAATTTCTCAAAGTTTTGATGATAGAGGAAATTCAAAAACTTCAAAATGTTTTAAACAAATAAACCCTTGAAAAAGTACATTGAAATATCGATATTGTATACAATATGGTCAGATAGTGCGCAAATGATGCCTTTGCGGCTCAAAAAGGCATTCGGTAAAAGTTGGATAATTATTTCACTAAGATTTATACCAAGTATGATCTCATCAATAGCTTCAATATTCTTACAAAAAAATTAGTATTCCTCCAGTCACTGAAGCATTATAGAAGAAAGTCCTTCAATTAAAGGATTTTACACCTTTGAAATGTAATTTTTTGTAAAATAAGGATGACTTAAAGAAGGTAATAAAATATAGTGGGGAAATCATTAATGATTTCATCAATCTCCTGAAGCCGTATCTGCATGTTCAGGCCAAGGAAATTGTGGTCCCTCGAGCTTCTTCAATTGGTCCTACCTATCGGCCTCCTGCTCTAATGACTGTCTCTCAGGCCCTTACCCAGATTTGACTGATTGTTACAGAGCATACTCCTAGTCTTGTGTTGTCAGAAAGGTGGCCTACCCTTGCAGCTACTGTTCCTATAGGTGTTTCCCTGCCTAGTGTTATCTTTAGACCACCACTTCCCTCTACCACTTCCAAACATTATTCCTCTCCCACAGATCCCTCAGATAAAGGAAAAGCTCCTCAGCATCCAAACCCTTAGTGATGGATTGTATCTTTTGATAGGGATTTGTATCTTTTTGTTTTCCTGGTACATGTATTCATTTTAATGAAAATCTGTATGCTGCCCTTTCTATTCTATTATTTCTCATTACTCCTTTTCTTTTCTTTTCTAATCCCAAAATGGGGAGAAAACTAAGGCATCCATTATACCTAAGTTGTACATTATTTATCAATGTGGGAGTTTTTCTTGTTTTGGACACATGGAATCTACTCACCTTAATCCATTTTGTGAGGGGGGATCTTTGTTAAAATTTCAAGCAAGGAAAACATTAGTTATATTTGACAATTACTTTTAGTGCAGCATGCAATGTCAGGCTATCTTTATTCTTTATATTTTTTCATGTAGTCCATAATTTGTGATTATCAAAAATGGGGAGATTGTTGGACCCTCTATGATTTTGTAGTTTTCATAATAAAATATAACGTCCATATATAGATTATCATGCCATTTAATATCTCTAAGTAAATCAATTATGTCATATATAACAACATACTTAAATAAGTCAATAACCTATTCATGACTAAATATGTTCACCAGTGAATTTTTTACATGTATTTTTGGATAAATCTTAGTCTTTTAATGATTTGTGTAAGACTGAAGTTCAAAAAACTGAAGTCGACACACTGAAGTTCAACACACCGAAGTTCAACAAACCGAATTTTGATAGACTGAAGTTCAACACACCGAAGTCGACACACCGAATTTCAACACACTGAAGTTGACACGCCGAATTTCAACACACCGAAGTTCAACAAATCGAAGTTCAATAAACCAATGTTTGACAGACCAAATTCGACACACTAATGTTTGAAAAACCAAAGTATGAAAGACCGAAGTCGACACACCGAAGTTTGACTAACTGAAGATTGACATACCAAGGTTGACACACCAAATTTGGTAAACCAAAGATTGAAAAACTGAAGATTGAAAAAATGAAGTTGACAGATAGATGTTACCAAACCGAAGACAATGGATCAAAGATGACTCACCGATAGTCATAAATAACTTCTTTTATTTTATTAATTCAAATTTATTTCTTAACGGTAATATTTAGACAAATTAATGTGTCTGACATTATTTAATGTTGTCTGTAGAACTATCCGTAGACAGTACAAGGTACATTCCTGTGTAGAGAGCTTCATACCTAGTCGATCTTGAAGTATAAAAGGACTTCAATCCGAGATCAATAAAAAGAAGCAGAAGTGAGATGAATTCACAGAAATAAACAGACACACATAGAGATTGAAGAACAAGCTACAAAATAAACTGTGCGAATACGCAAAGAGAGGAACAAAACTTCTGAGATTCCAAGAAGTTTCGAACAAGCTATATTTTCTGATGCTCACTGTCAATCGAGACACTAGAGAGCTAAACCTTTTTACATGTGGAAGATGGATTATGGAAACTGTGATACTCTATTCTAAAGTCAACTTCAAGAAGAGGACTCAAATATCTTTTTCTCAACATCTATTGAGTCCAGATCATTACTGCATAACACATAGAAAATTCTTAACTCTATTCTCTTTTATAACTCTGTTGTGTTTTATCTTTACTAATTTTTCAGTGTGTATATTTGTTACAAACACTGTCTCTTAAGAATAACTAGAGGATATTAAAATATCCTCACCTTCAATCCCTTCTTACACTTGTATCCCACATAGAACTGTGGATAGGATCTTGTGTGATCTGGTTATTTGTTTTTCCCATGAATAATGGTGTTAGAGGTTAAGTGTGACCTAGACAGTTGAGTGTACTGTTGTGATCCCCAATACAGGGTGTAGATCAAATTGTTATTAATATAAACATCTTAGTGGTAGGTGACCACCAAGTGGAGAGGACTAAGTCTTTTCTTGAGACTGAACCTCTTGTTTTATCTACTGTGTTGTTTATATTATATTTCTTATGTGTTAAGTATTTACTGCATTAAGATAAACATAACATTGATAGTTAGTTTAGAAAGTGTTTACATATATTTTTAAATAGTAGGTTTTTTTCGAAATTTTTACTAATCTTACGATTGGTACAACTGAGAACTGATCAATCTTCTGAGAACCAAATTGAACCTTCAAGACTTTTATAAATTCACTAAAAACTGACATTGTCTTTATTTTTATAGGGGGTAATATTTTTTAGAGAATACATGTTAACAAAAAAAATTATGGATACTTAATTCACCCCCCTCTTGAGTCATCTACTCCGACCAACAACCATTTTAATGCATTTTACACTTAGAACATCACTTCACATTATTATTGTAATTTCCCCTGAAAATACACTATTTGATTGTTCAATTTTGAACAAATCCTAAAATAAGAAATGGCCTTGATTTTATTTTCATGTTTTATTTTCATGTATTTAATTCTAAAAAGAACAATTCATACTTTTTAAGTATCTGAAGATTCACCTTGGAAGACCACCAAAATGGGCTTTCATGGCAACACATTCTGGGCAAAATAAACTGGAAAACATCCCAATAAAAAAAACTGTAGCGGACAGGATCCAAGCCTAATGATTCTGAACATTTAACTGAAGATATATAACATCATGGGGAACATTTAATTCACCAATGGACAAAGATAATTCAGATTTTTGAATGGATTTCCAAGAGGCCCAAGTTGGAGATAAATTTTTGGACCAGATTCTGCAGCCAGGAAAAATAGCCCATCATTTTATACATACTCGTAAACCATAAAATTTTTTGGAATGAAACATTACATAAGGTTAGGGAACATCCGGATATCCATTTTTATAATTTATTACCCACTCTAATTCGTTCATCTAAATGTCCATCTAGGCGTCTCTATTCAGTAGATAAAAGTTGGCTGCAACTTCGGGTCATGGGTGAAGAAGTATCATCTCCCTTACGTTCTACCTCTATAGGCCTACCACAATTAATTTAGGAAACATGGATAGATGGGGGATCTAACTAAGGCTCCCATAATCACTATTAAAGGCAGTTTTTTTGGAGGATTTAAGTATATTTAGTGCTTTGTTAAATTGTAATGTTATGTTGCGATTTTGTTTCCTTGAGTTTTTCTTTCTCATGTACGTTGTTCAATTCACCTCAGTTTCATTATAAAATTTCTTCCACTACTCTTATTTTTTCCATCTTAATATTAATTTTATACCATTACTTCAAGGTTTGAATTTATTCAAACCAACCCTTGTGAAATTATCACACAACAGCGGAGTGATCGTTATTTGATTGTCTTTTTTTTTCTTACTTATCTAATTACTCCACCATGAGTATAGTTTCGGCTTCCATTGAAACCATAGAACCAATGGATGACTATCCCAATTATGGGTTAATCCAAGGGAGTATCAAGGGGCTTTATTAGATTTTATTTCTCACTCTATTAATTTCTAATCACCTCTTTTAATTGATAATTTTTTTTCAAGATCTTTAAATGCCTTCGTCCTGGTAGAATTTAAGACCACACACTTCAAGTGTTAATACATACCTTTACCTTGAAGGGATCAAAACATTGATCCTTATAGTTTATAGGTGATTAGTATTATGTTTTTTATGTATTAAAATAGTAATTTATGATTTTTTTGATACTCTTAAATGAACCCATATCAAATATATGAAATTGAAATATTTGAAAAAGGAATGCATCTAATCCACACCAGGGGATAACCTAGGAACAACTCATTATTTTAAATTGAATTCTCTTAACTAACATAGAATTAACTTAATCCCATCTAATATACACCCAATTTCTCTACTTAATAGCCAAAAAAAATCCATAGAATATATTTGTATGTAGGTTACTTGTTAGGTCTCTGAGGATTCAGCAATGCAAGCTAAACTACAAGCGACTGCTTAACCCTAAAATCCTGGGTAAATCTGGGAAAGACCAATTCCTATTAATGTAGGCTATTTGACCATTCCTATTAATATGTTTCATGTGTATTTTTATATATTTTTTAGATGTGGATATGATTAATCACTTTGAATTACATTGAAATAAATGGTAAACACACTAAAATAATGGAATTTATGTGTGTATGTGAAAATCTAGTTAGAAAGGGTTATACATGAATTGATAGTTATGATAAAACATGATTAGTGTAGTTGATATGGTAAAAAAAGGAAACAAGAGATAATGATTATATTTATTGGGAAATATGGAAAGATGGTTTTTTGTGAATTAGGTGAATCCATATAATTTAAGTTTCCCTTACGTTATTTTGTGATGTTATAAAACATAATGGTTATTGAGTTACGTTGTAGAGGTATAGGTCATTTAATTGATCTTGAGGAAAGAAATAGGACATGTAAGAATGTTAATTTGGTTAGGAAATGGAATAATTATATAAAATAGGATAGGTAAATAATTATATGTGTTTGAGTGGGTGAGAATGAGATACAATATGAAAAATAAGGAATTGGTTTTTGTGGTATGAAAAAAAGGAATGTGAAGAGTTTTTTATTTTCATGAGGTGTGGGTGTGTGGTTGAAAATATCATGTGGTTACTAGAATTTATTGTTCAAATATATTTTTTAATCCATTTAAATTAAATGTGATACAAATTTTATAAGGTGTTGGAACTGTAGTAGTAAACGGTGGGATAAGTGTGAGATATTATTGGTATTTGATTATAGAGAAAGTATCACATTTTAATTATAATTATAATATGTATTTTGTTTATTTATTGCCTTTTTATTATTTATTATGTTGTTTATATTTGTATATAATTTATTGGAGTTGAGTATTCTATTTTATATGGTCATTTGATATATGTTTGGAATTATATAATGTTGATTTCATGTTATTGAAATTTACTAATTTTTATTGAATGGTTTATAATGTGGTTACGGGGGGGATTTGGTATTACAAATTTCTTAATGATATGTTGTAATGGGATTCTATCTTTCATTGAATGTAGTATTACATGTGGTTTTTATAAAATATAAATGTTGTATTTCCACCATAGATATAATAATAATTATTATTGTTTTGTGTAACTATACTTTTTCTTAATGAATGCATAAACCTCATTATAGTGATAAATATTTATTATGGTTATAACTATTATTATTATAGGAATGGATGGTATGACATAATGATGTTATCATTAATGGTGATGTAGTGGTTTTAGTGAATTTTATGTGGTTATTGGTAACATGCAATGGTAATTGACCTATTTTGTTATTATTTTTACTTTATTGATATTTACTAATTACTACATCACCATTAATGCTAATATTTATGGTGGAAATAACAAAACAATAAATTCAAAATTAATGATAAACCATTAATAACATCAATAAATTCCCCATTAATTCTAAACCATAAACACAACTTAAATTCACCATTATTTTTTCAAGAGTTTTTTATTTGAGATTATTGGATGATATTTTAATTTGGTTAATTTTTGACATACTCTTGCATATTTTTTTATTTTATGTTAATACAGTTATCTTGATATTTTTTATTAATAGTTAACTGGGTAATTCTTCCCATGTTTTTTTATGCCCTTTTTGTTAGTATCCAACTTATAGCCTATCGAATGTGAGATTTGGGAGTTATTTGTAATCTTATTTCCTACTTGGGAGGAGTCCTTATTTGTACATTTCTTACTAACGAAAACTATTTTAATTTTCCAATTATTCATAGTATATTTAACTAGTTAAGAGGTGAAAGGTGGTATTCTTAGATTAATTTGTGGTTTAAAAATAAATAGTTAAGGATTCATGATAGGTATGGTCACTATGAGTATGTTTTGATATTATTATGTATGAAAGCTGATCAATCTATATTTGTGTGTTTGATGCATCATATATTTTCACTATATCCTAATGATTTTTTCATGGTCGTTATTGATGGTATTTTATAGTATTATGGATCAAAGTAGGATCATGTAGAGAATTTGTGGTTCGTTTTTGTGATATTATGGGAACATGACCTATATAGAAAATTATCAAAGTTTTTCTTCTGAATAAGAAAAGTTTATTTCTTGTGTTAAATTATTTTTATATGGTACCATTATAGACCATGTAATGAATAAAGAATTTTCCACTCAGTAGTAACCCATGAATGTTTCAAAAGTATACTATTTCCATGTATTAATAGGATATTAATTGAATTTATTATCTGAATAATCTTAGAATGTGACACGTTTATCTACACTAACTAATAATATTCAAGTATTTTTATGATTTTAGTAGTATTAAAAAACCATATATTTTTTTATGGAAAAATTAACTAGTGAATATATTCAATAATTGTTTAAGGAAGGAGTTACTTATGATGTCTATTATGAAGCCTCACATCATAGTTTGGGTTATGTGTTAAGGTAAGATCCTAGTCTATTTTGAAGGTTATTAATTATTAATTTTTGTTGGTTAAGATCCTTTTTTGGGTAAAATATTTTTTCCTAGGTTCTTGAGGAGTTTCAATAGTGTTCTGGGGGTGTAGGATATGAAAGGATGCAAAAAGTGGACAAATAGTGCATAATTCAAGGTTAGCACACGGTTAGTGAGAACTGTGTGCCTAGCCTAAGAAAGAATATGTAAAGGGAAACATCTTGGACAGAGGGATAGTTCAATGTTACCACATGGTCTTCTAAACCATTCAGGTATCTTCAAGTAACCTTGCGACCCAACATCCCTTAGACAGTTGATTGTGCACAGTTTTGAAAGTCGTGTCGGTAAATCGTGAGCCCCATTAAAAGTTGAAAAAATTACAGTTTTTATATCTCATGGTTTTTAGATCCCCTTGTTTTTTTCATTCCAATTCAACAACCACTATTCTAGGTGATAAACCAAGAACCCACTTCTACCCATGGGTGATTCTCCTTTTATTCTTGGGCGTTCATAGTGCATTTGTTTGTCAATAGAGGATATGGGTGAGTCGCACACTCCTCTTTGCAATATTTTTTTGAATCAAGGATTGTAGAATATTCCCTTTTCATATAAATTCAAAAACCATAATATTTTCATTAGATTATAGTTTGGGGATTTAGAGAGTTTTTTATTTCGAATAAATGGTGGAGGTTAAGAAATCATTCATCAACGGACATGTGATAGGTGGTATTTATGCTTTTCTCATAGTCTTGATGACATATATGTGTATGTGGTTGTTCCTATGTGTTTCCTTATTTTTCTGTATTCTTCAATGGTAATGAAAACTGTGTTGGGTATTATATTGAGGTTTGAAACCCATCACATACCATGTTGGGTTCATCTATGATGTGAGACTGAACCTAGGGAAACACATAGGGTATGCCAAACCCATGTAATTATTAAAAGAATTTAGTAAAACTTGTGGTAGGGATATTATAATAGGGAATGGGTATTAGATATGTATTTGGAATGTGTGGAGGGTTAATTATTAATTTAAACAATTACAAGTTTTCTTTGGTAAATGTTTAAGAGTTTTTATAATGGTTTGGACAACATGTTTTGGTGATTGACCCGGTTATGGATTTGTTGATGATAAATGATGTTTGAAAATGAGAAAAGTTTTCAAAATAGGCAATGACCTTAAAATAATTTCAAAAAATAGTTTTAAAAAGTATTTTTCAAATGATACTCTAATGAGGGAGAGCTTCCCTTTTTTTGAAAATTGTTTAGAGATTGTTTTGGATGATTTAAGTGGAAATGAAGGCATGTGGGCATGTGTTACTTTTCTAGAAGTAATCCCCATGTTTTAAGGGGGTGGAATAAAGATGTTTTCAAATATTATTTGATTTTATTCATCTACGATGTTGACCTAAGGGTCCAATGGGACCATAATCATTGAATTACAGGCTAATGAGATTGGCCCCATGATAATTAAGTTTGCATGATAACCTAGTTTTTATATGAACTAAGTGAAAATTATTATTATTTGATGACATCAGATAAGGGGGTTTTAGGGATATTAATATATGAGTTTAATAATTATGTTTTATTTTGGTAAATTTAAAATTTTATGTAAATGAGATTAATGGTTATAGTGTTAACATTTTATGGAATAAGGGTGATCCATCTACTTAATGAAATGTGAAATGTGATTATTATGTGTTTAGATTATGTTTGGTTTGTGATGTGGTATATGCATTAAATGAATAAAGAAGCATGTTAACATGTCTTTTTTGTGGAATAAATTACTGAGGCTCCCCACATAGGTCAGTTTGGACTGAGGCTCTAACCCCACCCCAGAATGCATGGGTTAGGGAGTCAAATTGTTGCTCTAAGCCTCTAATGGTTGAATTTAATTAAGCTACCTAGACTGAAGATCCAAGGTATATTTTATGTAATTAAAAGTTGGTATGTTGTATTTAGGATATATTCTTCCTAACTTAAGTTCATGGCGTGGATTGGGATGTCAGACTAAGGCTCTATGCTTCCTAAAAAGATGGACCTAGCTTGATTATCAGACTTAGGATTCTGGGTATGTTAATAAATATTATTAGTAAATTATTTGTGATAAGAATTGTATGTGACCCATTATGCATGAAAAATTTACATCTTAGTCCTTTGTGTAAATGACGTAATTTTCTAACCCATGGAACATGCGATGTAGATGAATTTAGTAATAAAGATATCAAAAGTAACGAAATCATAATAATGATAAAAATATATTAATATAATATTGTAGATAATTGGAATGCTATGAGTTGTGAAGTATTAAAACCCATGTGGATAAAGTTTTTTGTAGCCCCAGGTACCTTGGTTTAAAATCCCAGTGTGACCTGATTAGGGTATTTCGTTCTTAATAGAAAACTTAATTTGTAAAATGAATATTATATAATTACATAAATGTTTTCCCTATTTAAATTCTTATTTATATATTTTGTTACCTACATACACAATTGTATAGAATGACCATTTCATTATAAACTGTTGGTAGTGGCCTACTGAGTTATACCCACACCCTATTGGGGCTTCCATGGCACTTGGGTACTTGAGAAGATGATACTTTTTTTAGGTAAAGGTTCAAGACAAGGACCTAGTATTTTGTTATGCTTTGGATGATGGGTTGGAGCATGGAGGTGAAGACTAGGTTGGGACTTGGGTCTGGGTTTAGAATATTTTGTTTCTTTTTTCTTGGTTTATATTGTTTGACTTCTTTTCATGTTGGTTATTCATTATTTTTTGTCATAGTACATGTACATGGTTACTTATTAAGGTTTTTTTCATGCTTCGAGTTTACTTTTCATGTGATTATGTTATCGGTTTCTGTTACTTATCTTGTAGATTCACTTAGATATGTGGGTATTGTCTCCCTATTCTACTATTTAGACCCACACTACTAGTCAACAGACTCCGGCGCATGGGGAGGAGTGCTTGAGGTCATGTGACGACCTAGCGCATGGCCCCGTTTATAGTGTCTTCCAGGGTGGGATGTTACAAAGTGGTATCCGATGATGTATTTTTCATTATTATTTGGGGTATGGTATACAGGAGACAATGATCTTGTCGGAGCCTAGTAATGATCTCGTTTATGGGTTACTATATCCCCACAGATGAGGTAAAATCCAGGTTTCCATGGGTGGGAATTAATGTTCGATTTTGACATTTTATGGTTGATTGTTATTTCCAACTTGAGTGGTGCACCTAGACGTGGTGTTACTGTTTTATAATGATTTATATCTTTTCCCTATGTAGAAAGATATGGCATATGAGTTCATGAAATATTCTAGGGCCATATGATAGATTGGAAATCCATGTGTTTCCTATGATTAACATGTGGATGGCATGTTGCTAAACCAAATAGGTATGAAAGTGAAATTGAAGAAAATCATTTAATGTTGAAAGGTGAGTAAAAAAGGTTTCAATAAATGTAAAATCCATTGGTTTTTGAAATGTAAATGCTTTAAAAGGTGATTTTCATTGTCTACTATGTGTATGTATCTTCTATTTCCATATTATTTATAATTTTTTAAATTAATATTTTTATTCTATAACATACCATTCATATTCTCCTTATCACTTCTTAAAATAAAGCTTCATAATTATTTTTGGTGATGTGGGTTTCATTAAAGTATTTAAAATGATAAATAATTTCTTTCATTCTACTTCCATACATTTTATATCACCCACTTTTCTTTTTAGATTCTTTACAATTATGAATTTCGCAAGGATCCATTATTAGGGATTATTTTCACAACAATGTTTTAAAAAATTTCGTGGAATCATTTGAAAATTATTTATAAGGTGACATAAAATGTTTTAGGAAAATTTTACTAAAACCATAAGAGAAATATTTTTATGAATTCACTTTCATTTTCCTCACTATAACTGAATGAACTATAATATTTTGAATTATGATACTTGTACCACTCTCAAAATTGTTTTTGTTATGATTCTTTTGGATAATTGAATGTTGGGTATCATCTGATTTAATTCTTAATTAATTCTTCTGTGATACCCTATGAACTTTTATATAACCTATTTTTATTAAATTGGTTTTTAAAGATTTGATGTATGATTGAATTAATGTGTCATACATTTTATGGTTCATCATTATAAAATGGTTGTTTTTTAAATTGTTTATCGCTAAAATTCATTGAGAAAAACATATTATTTCATGATATTATAATGGGATTTGGGTAGAGATACTAGATCTACTATGTCATAGGATGGGGTATTGATTACCAATCCACTCTTTTATAAGATACTGGTAGTGATTCCTAATTCAAAATATTATGATGGTATTTATGATTAACCATAACATATTTTAGGACATTATATGATTATTCTAGTGTTATATTTCCATTTTATTTTTCCATGACTCTTGATTATTGGTTTTTGATTTCATGTTCATATGTAATGGTAAATTTTATACACTCATAATGTTACCTTTATAGTTCTACATTTATATGTTCTTATCACCTTGAATTATTCCAAAATCTAATCCCATTAATTAGGTTTTTCTCGCATGTTAAGGATTTATCACATGTTTATTATCTGGTGATATGATATTATTTTCTAATTGATATTATTTCTCCTTACTTAGTGTTTTTGGTTAATTCTTCCTTATGTTTACTTATTTCCCCATGAACCGAAATATAGGATCATGACTATGAGGGAATGATGTGTGGAGAATTTTATAGGATATTTTTAATTATTATTATGTATTATTATGGTAATATATATAATCTCTAAAGACATTAATCCTTTGTGTTTAAAGTGTTTTTTATTCATCATATATAATGGAACATTAGAAAAATGAAATAAAATCTCAATATTTTACTTTTTTGCTGTCTTAGTTGGTATCAGAGTGGTGTTTAGTTTTTTAGGGGATTAGGTGAGTATGCATAAAAAAATTGTCTTGGTTGAATCAGAAGTGTTATAGGTTGAAATATATAAATTTAATTTCAAATAAAAATTATCGTAGGTTAAAATTGAGATTCCATAGTGTAAGAAATATTTGGTTTGATTCTATAAATTCATAAGATTGATTAAATTTGTTTTTATAAGATATCATTACTTATTATACATGTTAACCCACATGGTGTTAATAAATGATTTGAACTACAATAAAATTTAAATAGATATAAATATTATTAATTCAATAAATTAAAAAGGTATATTTAATTATAGTTCTTTTCATTCATTTATATCTTATGTGTTTTCTATGTTTATTGATTGAGTGACTCAAAGAATGAATATTATGTTATCAATGAAAACACCCAATGTTCTGATGATGGAATCCAATGTTATATATCTTCTTGGATTAAGGTTTGTGAGAAGATGCTTCCTACAATTCAAGTCATTTTTTCCTTAGTATAATTAGACATTATATTTTTTATGGAATTTAAATCTCAAAATTGAGATCATATAAATTATTGAAATAGGTAAATATCATTTCATATACCAAATCATAAGATAATCAAATATCAATGAAAGGATGATGATGAAATTATTTTGAAAAATGATTTCCTAAAATGTGTATTGATACCCAAAAATCATAGATATTTGGATCAAATGGTTGAGGAGGAACTCATATATCGTATAGCCAATGGTTTCATCATCTCCCTAGACTTCCAATGTTAGACCTTGACTTATTTACAAGCCATGAATTAGGAAATGAAATTTACACACTCTCTTTTTATGTTATCCCCCTTGAAGTTATCCTTGAGATCACTGTAAATCATTTTACTTACTAGTAGAATTGAGAATAATGTTCTATTTTCAGCATCTGAAATATAATTCTTTAGTTTTGTCATGGGTGAGACACATATATAGGTTCCAAATCTATATATCTGTCTCACCCATGACAAAACTAAAAAAGGACATTTTAGATGATCTACATAAAACACCATTCTCTATTATCCTCGGAAGAATTAATAATTATAGAGATCTTAATGATAAAATCTAGTGGGATGAAGTTAGAGAGAATAAGTTTATGGAACCCTATATTGATAAAAAATTTGAAGAGATGGTTCAAAAAAATCAGTTACATATTAAAGAATAATAAATGGTCAATGGAAGAGTTGTGATAATAATCATCGATGAGGTAATAATTTCAATTTTGGATGAAAATATTCTTTTGACTATCTCGATGGGAGATGATTATGAGACTCAGGAATAAAGGAAATATGAGATATAGTTACATGAGTCCCTATAAGATTCATGGTCTCACGAGGATTATATCTTATCAAATAGTGAATCCAAAAAACATATTTGTAGTACATGATTTATTCTATATGAAATTTTTTAGGAAGTAAATTTTATATCCATCACATGTAATAACATCAATGTTTGAAAACATGGAACATGAACTCTCATATGAGGAATATATAATGGAGATATTGGATGATAGAGTTAAATTACTATACAACAAGACCAATCATCTGGTTAATGTTATGTTAATAAATCATAAATTTGAGGAGGTAACCTGGAAACCGGAATATATAAGAAAGAAAGACAATACTCATCTATTACAAATTATGTAATAAAATTTTGATAGAATTATTTTTATGTTGTAAAATGTAACACCCAACATTTTTATTTCATGTATACATAGAAAACTTGTATCGCATAAAACACTAAACAAAAAAAATCTTTAATTTTCTTATGATACAATATTAAAATAAAAAATAAAAAATAAAAAATTATAATATATAAATATGAAACATGATTATGAAAATTATAAGATAGGTAATAGCAGAAGAAAATATAAAGGACAATAAAATTGAAATATTTATCCACATTATTTTCTATGAGGACCATACTACCGATTAAAACTATATAAATGAAGAAAATATCATATATATGATATGACATTCGATAGTGAAATAAATAAATAGGATGAATCATTTTAGTGAAATAGGTAAATTTATACAAGGTAATGTAATATGGATACCTGTTATATGGTCTTGGTAATACGTGTGTTTGTTATATGGTCTTTTCTTATATTTTGGTTCGGTATACATATACCCGATCAATATATTAGAAAATTTATAATAGTATTGTGTAATTTAAAAAATTTATATAAATATTATATCTAGTATATAGTTAAAATATTATATATATATATTGAAATAAAATAAAAGATTAAAATTTATTTTAGGTTATCTTTTGAGGAATTTTCATTTATTAAATTTCTTAATTTTAAATAATGAATTTAATTAAATGTACTAATAAATTTAAAATAATGATTTTATTTAAAATTAATCAAAAAAAATTGATGAATGGTTAGTAGAAATATTATTAATTTAATTGAAATTTTATTAAAATCATTTAATTTAAAAAGGGTTATTTTTTAAAGAATTGTTTTTTATAAGTGTTGAGTATTTTTATTGATGAGTTTTAAAGAATTGTATTAAAAAATATAATTTATAGTTGGAAATAAAATTTAACCATCATAAAATTATTAATAAGAATAAAATATTTTACGGTTAAAAAATTATTTTAATAAAAATAGTCTATCTAATATATTATATGCTTTCATTTAAAAGTTAAATATATTATAATTATTGTTTGAAATTTATTTAATATAGTAAAAATGTGGAATACAAGAATTAAAAATATTTAAAAGATTATATAATATATTTTTATTAAAAAATATTTATCTTTGTAAATAAATAAATTAATTAAGAAAAGATAAAATGGGATAAATTGACATAACCTATATTTTAAATAATTATTTTTATATATTGAAAATCTATAATTACTTTGTTTGGTGTGTGATTCAATTCTATATTCCAACCAAATTTGCTCCACCAAAATCACTTAGCATACAAGTGATTCAATGTTTTCTATTCACCTAACTCATTTTTTTCAAATAAATATCCCTCATTTTAAATTATAAAAGGACATATCCTACACCCACTCTATGAAACATATCTTATTCATTCTTCCCTTGAATCCTTAATCTAATTTCATCTCCCATAGTCATATCTCATATTTTGTATCTTTTTTTCATAATAAGGTGGTCAGAGTCCTTCATTTTAAATGAAAATTCCATGAGAATGAGCAATTCCATAAAAGTATATAACAAGTTCTTCTTAATGAATTTCATTTATCTTCTCAAAGTAAAATAAAATAGATACCTAATAGTGATTTTTGGGAGGAAGTTCTTATAACAACTACTAAACATTATGAGGAAATAATTTCAAGGATTTTTTATGGTGATCTCAAAAACTGATTCAAAACAAAAAATTTAATGATGTGGGGTTTAAACAACCTCTAATTATATGTGGGTTTTAAATAAATTGGCACCACATGTTGCAAAAAATATACTATCCCCCTTTATTATACCCTATTCATCTGAGCCGCATTTCACCCAAAATATTCCCCATTTATCCTACTATCAATCATGGTTCTTCTTTGGTATCATTTTATTAGTATCTTACCTCAAACCTACTATCAAAGTCACCCAACCCCAAGATTTATTCCTCCCATACCATTTTAGACATCCCCCTTTGTGGTTTATTCCTCTCATTTTTGAGATTTTTCATTCCATTGGTTATACCATTTTACTATTTATGTTTTTTGAATTTAATATAAATTCCCCATTTATTCAGTAATATCACCATATATATACATATATATCAAAGTAATTTGGATTACTTGGAATTTATGATTTACATTTTCTTAAATTATTCATGAACACTTAAAATTTTTGAGTTCTCACTTCGCAATGGATTTTTATAAAAATTATAATGATGGAAAAGCATAAAGAAATTGATTTGTAAATCCAAACCACTATAAATGTGAAAACCTTAGGTAAGTAGTGATGTATTTATTTTCCTAAACATGGGTTAAACCTATGATGTCACTTATAGGTTTCCTTCAAATAGAGGTAGATGCAATCTAATATGTATTCTTATTGAACTATGTTAATAATGAATTAAAATATAGTGTGACATAAATATAAAATTGATTAAAATATAAAATTAGTTATTTATAAAAAATTTATTAAGAAACATAAGGTATTATTTCTGAATTATAGTTTGAGTTGGTTTTCTCCATTTTTTTCATAATGTATTCTCCATGAATCTATTAACTTTTTATTTGAGTCGATCTTGCTATATTTTATTATCAACCATTTACACTTGACAATAATTGTTATATTTCTATTGTTGGGCATGAATTTTCTTATAAATGTGTTTCCAATTATTTTAACAATTATTATAGTTGTTTTACTATTTTAAGAAATACATGTTTTTTCTAGATAAATAAACGGATATGTGTATATAAATTTTTTTATTGATGTACCTAATGTGTAGCACCTCAACTTGAATCATCTGGTCTGGGTTTAAGTTGTACATGACCACATGCGAGCCTCTCCATATGCAATAGGTTGTCGACTAGTGTTGAGGGCCTAAACTACACTATACAGAGACTATTCCCTTAGTGTAAAATGTACATTGGGATAGATACATATGTAAAAGAAATATAAATCAGTAAATAGTGAAATATGATATAGTAGAAGAAAATAATAATATCAACATTTTATATAAAAAATGGAATCAAATATCCACTATAAAAAGTCAAAAGAGATCCCCAAATATGTAAAATATACATGAATAATAATGAAAAGGAAAAAAATAGAGTAATCTTTATAAAATGATCCTAAAGTATATCCCAACATCAACTCAACCAATAATATACTCTGGTACAACTACCCTATGATGGGCCTTTTCCCTTTTTAAAAACCCTAACCATAACTCTTCATGTACAATGAGGTTCTCATATGGGGTGTGAGTATAAAACTAGTTTAAAACCACCAATACATACTTAACATTAGTTATGGATTCATATAAAAATTTATTTAATGACAAAAAGTAAATACATCAATAAACACATAAATTTTATGGGTCATTGTGCACTAACTAGATTACCACAAACCCCAACCCAACCTACATTGTCCCATTGCCATATGAAATTTTCTATCAAAAACATAATAGCATATAAAACATAAGGCTTATTCTTTATCACTTGAATCATGTCCATATCAATCACACAGATCTATCCTCATTTACTAAATAGAGCTCACATCAAGCACCCAGATCCATCCTCACACACTTATGGAGGCCACATCAAAGACATTCTACCATCCCAACGTACTTAGGGGAGGGTACATCAATAACACTAATACATACCATCATGATTAATGGAGTCCACATCAATCACTCAAATCCATCCATGCATTCTCAATGGAGTTCATAGAAAGAATACCAAGACAACCCCACACACTCATGGGAGGAAACATCAGGCACACATAGCTCATATCTTCACACTCAAGGTGGGTCACATCATGCACACATTCCCCGTAACAACTCACTAAAGTCATGTCACATCAATAAATAATAAAATAACAAAAATAAATCAAAATATAACAAAAGTAAGAGATACCATTATCCAAACTCATACGCCATTTATCTAGGTGATGAAAGATATAATTGATCCCTAATTGATCATTTCAAGCCTAATCACACAGGTGGTAGCCCCAACATTAACATAAGTATAAGGTAATTTTATATCATTCAATGATAAATCACTTACACTCCCCCTTTATGAGTTCAACCACATCAATATGTAACAACCCGGTTCTTTGATACCAAAAAATGGCCCCGCAGGGCTACACATGCACCCACATGAAAATCGGGGAATACAATTCCATAAAAGTTCCTTAACATGGCAAGGACTTACTATATCAATAATGGTAAAGATAAATCATCAATTATTTCCCCCACAGTCAATCTAATAACATAAAAATCTTAAAACCAGACATTAAATCACCCAAATTAGTGTTTATATTGAGAAAACCAAGAATCTAGAACAATAAGGGAATTTAGGGCATGTAAAGGCTTATACTCATGTAGAAAAACTAATTCTATTAAATGAATCTTGAAATAACAATGAGATGATAAGATATGAGCCAAAATCTCAAAATAGGATCCCCCAACATTGCCTAGGTCATGCATCGGGTGTGGAAGAGGATAGGTGGAATAAGAGGAGTCGATGGTAAATTATAACCTTGCCCCTAAAATAGAACATGATCTTTCCAAATCATGATCCACTGGATCACACCTGAAATAATGGAGTCATAACCCACCCCCAACATTCTACCCATACGATAAATAGCATAACCCATAGCTTCATTTTGTAAAAATATAATATTTTACCCTCCTAGTGGAAGCCATGAGTCTTTTTCCAGAACATAGCTCTTGAACCTCCTATAACCCCTCCAATAACTCATCTCTAGTATGATATGGATGATTAAGGGAATTTTAACTAGTAGAACACCTCAAAAGTCATGGGAAAATACAAAATCACCCTCTAAAGGATTATCATTATTGAGATGAATCACCAGAGGTCTCCTAAGGAAAACCTATCCTTTAGTCCTTAACATTCGACTCTTGTTTTCTATCCTATCCTAGAAGACATTCATGTTTCCACAACACCTCAAAATCAAAAATACATATAGGACTATCCTAAAAAATATGAATTTTCTAAATTAAACATTTACTAAGATTCGTAACATGATTCACTCCCTGAATCACATCATTAACTATGGAACAACACATAAACCACCATATTACTACTCTAGATCCCATAAAATCCTTCTTAATGATCTATAGAAAAACCCATTTATTAACATAAATTTCTTATTCTGATCAGTATTAGATGATACCAATTCATGGGCATATCTTATTCATCAATACAATTTGTCCTCTTACATGTATGTACCATTATAACCTATCTCTACCAATGCGTTAAGTTCACCCACACATCACTCTCAAAGGGTACTATGGAATTCCACCTCCATTAATATAATATCACAAACCTGTCTATTTTTTAGTCAAATGTTGACACTAATGAGCACCACTAACACATATTGAACATGCTCATATTTTTTAGTAATAATGGATTCAACTCAATGGCTACATCCTCTCTCACCAACATATAGCTCTCACAAACCAACCTGTTATATCCCTACATGATCTTTATAATTTCTAACATTCTTCTAGGAACCCCATTTACCAAGTGGCATAATCCCCATATTCCAGAACCACTATGTCGATCTAACAACCGCATAATGGATTCCCAAATTCTACTATTCACCACCATACTACCCAATCTTTAATGTATAATAGCTCATTCCTCAAAGGAGACGACTACCTAACTCCACCACAATTCATTATTACCTCTTATTAATTTCTTTATCACCTCATAGAGGCCAATCTTGAAGCATAAATCATACACTGGTGTATGGGTCTTATTAGTGAAACGTTACTAACCTACACCCTAGAGAAATTTCAGAAGGTGGTATATCCTTTCGCCTACTCATCAAATACCAGAATCATTGACCAAATCTACTTCACCACTAATCATCAACCATGAAACATATTTAAAAAAAACTCACCTTAATACCACCAGAACCAAACAATATGAACCAGACACCTATCCAACCTGAGCATCATACAATTCTATGTCAATATTTTTCCTTTTTTATATAAGGTTAACCATCAGAAAAATTACCTCTCATAGTGGAATCACCTACCCTATTTCTATTATAAAACCCCACTACTCTAGTTTAGGATTATACAAGGGTTGACCCTATAGGAGGATTATTCATTAGACTTAGAAACCTCAACCCAAGGTGTAAATCTTGAGTCTTATAGTTATAATAGTATAACTTAAATCACTTAATTTGGTCAGTATTTTGTGATTATTTCTAACTCAATACATAGACCAACTCCTATGACACATCAATCGCAATGTAATGATCAAAATTTAATTTCAAAAAAACCATAAAATAATGATCCACACACCCCAGGGACTCACAATGAAAAACTATGATCCACTATAAGTGGACCCAATTATAATTTTCAACATCTAATCCTACCTTTTTTGACATATGACATTAATGAATAATAAATATTTTATACTTTTCTATGTAGAGGCTCTAGTTTCCTTTTATAATCCACCACAACAACTACCACCCTTCTACTGGTCCAAAATTCTGGACCATATATTTACCAATGATCAACATGAATGTCTCACAATCCTTCATGAACATAGAACTAGTTCTATAAGAACAAGTAAACTCATAATTGTTGTCCTAAATATTATTACACCAATAATATATATATATATATATTGACAACACATCCACTCCCATGGTAGTTCACTAAGTCCCTACCCATCAAGGAAACTTCCAACCACACTTAACGTTATAGAAGAAACTTCCCACTATCATTGTATGACCAAGAAACACTTCTGAACTAAATATCATTCTCCAATGCCCTTATAAAGACCTAAGATTACTCAAATTATGAAAGATGAGGCCCTAATGTAAATACAACATGTTTCTCCAAGAACCCCACCTATTATCATATTCCAAGACCACCATGTATCACATGCTTTTTGCCACTTCAAAGAATAATTAGCGGCCTCAAACCAATTTATGGCTCAACATTTGTTCCCAAAATGAAAACATAAGCTAAAAGTTAAAACTCACCTATAATGAAACTAATAAAATGTCTAAACACAATCTATTTAATGAGGGGAACACATGGTTCACATTTTTAACCATTGTAGACAATGATATTTTAGCTATTATCCTATCCAATTTCACAAAAACCCTCCAAGCTCACAGTCCAAAAATTCGAGATATAAGCTGACAAAGCCTAATTCCCAATACAATACCAATCTAGAAACACCACCTCGTGTATCTATAACTTAGTTGAAGAACTACCGCACACTTATAACCATATAGGTAATACTCTATTACCATTTAAGAAAATAATAACAACCCACTTTCATGCACCTAAAGGCCAATGAAACCATATTGTTTAGTTAACAGATATAGAACCAATTTTTAACAAGTGAAACAATATATTGTGTGTTACTATTATCTTAAATATCACACCTTTATAAACATATAAATGTTCCATGGAGATACCGCACAACTACGCATCTAACTCATGGATCTCTTCACAAAATAACTCCCACTATCCCAACCACCAGAGGTTCCACATCTGGATCAGGGTATCATACAACCACATTCATCCCACAACCCCTCCTTATTTACACCAGAGATAGACACAAGGTTTTAATAACCGAATATTACATTAAAATACACCACTTTAAGGGTTCATCAATAACCAAAAAACCCAATAAAACTAGCCAATCATCTCAGATCCCATCCCCTAAAGAGTGGATAGTCTCCAAATCCACACAACATCCATTCCCTTGGACCAAGATCAACACTAAAAAAACTAGGGTAATAAACAAGGTCTCGCATATACACCATAAATATAAGATTAAAATTTCCAAATATTCCTCACTAATATCCCATCTCAGTATGTCAATCCATTTTGACCTTTTGAAATTTCATTTAATGCAACATGTTCAACCAAAATGTTTAGGGAACTAATTCCAATCCATTTAAAATGTTTTTTTTATTTATAGAAAATTAAAAAGCACATAATTTCCCCACATTTGGAAAATTATATAAAAACCAATACTCCAGAAAATTCATGGTCAAATCAAGGCCAAATACCCTTTTAAAAATTTCAACTCCACTCAAACATTTCACTGAAACCATTTTAAAAATATATGTTATTCAAAAATTCCATTAGAAATAAAAATCCCTTACCCCCCATACCATGTGATAAACCAAAAAAAATAATTTCTAAAATCTAGTTAACATTAATGTATAAGAAAAATATTCAAATAAATTACAAATAAAGATCAAGACACAAACGACAAGCTAAATGGAGGAAAACTCAAAAACACCTACCACCAACACAAGGAACATGTTCATATCATCCACACATTCATGTTATTCATAGTCATATATATATATATATATATATCCTAAAATGTATAAGTTATGTTAATTAAATTTCACCAATAAAGTATTTGAGAAATCATAAAATATATTATTCATAGTATTTAATAAAATTAATCCTCTATTGATCGTATGCAACCAATATCATTTCATGTTAACCTATGTGGCCATCCATGATACATGAACTCACCCATTCTGTAACACCCCAAGGATTTACCAAAAAAAATAATATAAAATTAATTCAACACTAAGGATCTTTAAAACAAACACTTTTTTTATAAGAGATAGCTATAACCTAGGCGTTAAACATAATTTTTCTGCTTCAGTGTTTTTAATTTTGAAAAATATACATTGATGGTTGCGATCAGTAAGATATTTAGAGTCTGATTGGATCAACATATATTTTTGGTGAATATTAACTTGAACCGTATGAATTGTAATTTACCCTTATGGATATTAATATGAACCCTATGTATAGTAACCTCATCAATGTAAGTATAAATAAAATTTAAGCACCTTATAAATGAGAGAGAATATTTCAAAAATTAATAATTAAGTATTGGTATTTTTTGTAAGTAATAATTATATGATTATAATTTTAAATTAAAAGAATTATTTAAAATGAGAATAATTTTCAAAAAATGTATTCTTAAATAAATATTTTTTTCCTATTATTTTATGATAATTTAATAAGACCCTATTTAATTTTTCGAGTTGTTATAAAATTAGTTATAGTTTTAAAAACTGTATTTTTGAGAAAATGATGATTCTATTTAAAAATAAAATTTCAAATATTTAGAAAATTATTTTGGTAAAATGGAGTCCATTATTGAATTTAACACATTAAAAAATGTTGGCGTGACTTTTGGGGATTTTTCTAAAATGCATTAATTTTTAGTGATTAGTAAAATATGATAATTTATGATAAATGCTAAATACATGATTTATTGAGTCATATTTTCACGACCCACCTTCCCCAAGATGCGGGAGAGATAGTAGATTTCCATACCCTTCCTTAATCAAATAAAAGGAGAAATAATGACCCCTAGAGACCCACCTTTAAAATGCCACGAAGTGGCGAATAGCACCATAGGTATATAATCACACATAAAATGGAAGGCATTGCCCATTTTCATTTAGTATGATTGGGAGATAAGATATTAAATCCCAAAAACACCAAAAGTGGGAGTAAAACTAAAGCCAAAACAATTCCCATAAGCATGTTCCAATAATAAGTGCTACAAAAAAATACAAAAAACTCAAAAGGGAAGTACCAAAAGAAAAGAAAACCAATGACGTCAACGGTACTGGCGTCTGTGAAAATAGAGTCCATCATGGTCCTAGAATTCCTCCTGGAAACCTGAAAGTAGTTTTACATACTTATGGTGATCATACATGTATACTCATAAGGGAAAACCAAAAGATCTCGTGCATAAGTGGGGAGGCATTCTAATACCCTATAAGAAAAAAGAGATAACCAAAGAACCTATCGAGGAAATTTTCCACCCAACCTCACCAATGCACACTCCCCAAATAACATAGGTAAAGTAAAGTAATAGTAATAACACATCGATATTTTGGTACCCCGCACCACTTTCACACTGGTTATTGAAGATATCCTATGCATCAGACCTCTCTCGCCATTCTCACAGCAGTCCCACTACTATACCCTAGCTACACACACCTGGGCTACCACAACCACACATACCACTTGAAAACACCTAGGCCACAACAACCACACCTAAACACGCCTGTAGACGCATGGGCTCAAATTACTATTGCTACTTCTGAAGACACCTGGGCCTCACCCCGAAGACACTTGGGAAACAACCTACCCACACACACCTGTGCCAACCACCACAACATACCCTGCCCAAAGAATTTTAGGCTAAAATTGACCTTAGGTCATCACAGACTCCCTAAAGTGTCTTGGGATACTTATGGAAGGGAGAAGAAAAGGAGCTAATAACCAGCCACTCAGAGAAGTTTTGGAAAAAACACCCTCCCCAATGAAATTGGGGTGTTCGGCACAAAGTGCTCTACTTGGGTGGGGCATGAATAAGAAACATAAGAACTTAATTATAAATATATGTAAACAAGCAATCATCCCAACATAGGGGTTCCAAAACCAGCACACACACAAACACCCTCATTACTATTCATTCATAAAAAGCACAATGACCATAACCACGTAACAACTCATTCTTAGAAAACAAATCCCATTTTAAGTCCATTCTTGTTATCACATTCCAATGGTTCCATTTAAATAATTCTTCACTACTGGGAAACTAACAGGCATATCCAGAAGCCAAGGAAGGAAAAACAACCAAGCACCAAAATAAGCATTCACACCCGATTCTCTAGTAATGTCACAACAACAGAAGGGACATGTGAGATTCTTCGAAGTACTGGAACCAAACCATGCCCCAAAATATGGCCCCAAAAGGCCTAAGATCCACAAACCAACAACTTAACCACAACATGGGATCCCATCCCTATTCACCTCACCAAAAAACCATCAAGCAGAATCAACAATACACATCATTAGAACAGAGTAATGGATTTTTCATATTTAAACACACCATTTCATTAGTTACGTCATTATATTTGGTTAACTAGGGTGAACACAAAAGTATTATTATTCATTAGGAATCCATTTAATCAGAGGAATTTATGTGATTAACCAGTTTCAAAGTTGCATCCATTCAATCATAGAAATATCTAGAAAACGGAGGTTCATTAGTGCACAAGAAAGGATCACCAACAACCATTATTTTTAATGGACATAATCCCATATAATTCTCAACATATACGCATAGGTAAAAGAGTATAGTATCATTATCAAACACACCCATTCATTATTTAAATCTATTTATTATCATTATTAAGGTTTGGTTTCATCCATCCCCATAGAAACATTATCACAACCATCCCCATGATACACAGTAAAGAGATATAAAGAAAAAACCCTACTTGGATGATCAGTGATCAATGTTTTTCTCCTCATGCCAATAATTGGGATGCGTGACTTGTAAGGGAGGAACTCTGAGGACTCCAAGAATGAGCAGGAAAGGCTCCAACACAGGCGCACCACTAGCCTCAGGAAAGGGGGACTCCAAACGCACTAGGGAAAGGAAAGAGACCAACAAAGAAGAAGAAAGAAAGAATTCTTGTGCGATAAAAAGGCAAGATCCTGGAGTTACGGGATATGAATTTTTTATAACTATAAAGGAGGATCATGGTTTCACCACATAGTTGGAAGGTTGCACATGATGGAATTAATTATTATTTAATAATTCTCATCAGATGGGTGGTCATAGCAGTTTTGCATTAAAAGATTACATTTAAAGAGAGGAGAATAGGTCCATTGGGGGTCTCCCCACTCCTAGGGGATTTAAAACATTGTTTATGGTGCTAAAAAGGACTTGAACCACTTTAAAACGGTTAAAAGTCTTAAAAGTGTCATTGCGGGAAAAACTGGGGAAGGAAACCCTGAGACCCCTATGTGGATGATTGGTGAAACCGGTCGGTGAAACCAATCGGTGGAGTTAATCTGGTGAATATGATCGGGTGAAGATGATCCCAGGAAGTAGATCAGTGAAACTAATCTGGTGAAATGGATCAGTGAAACCGATGGGTAAAATCGATTGGGAAAACCGATCGGAGAAACCGATGGGTGAAAGCGATCAGTGAAACCGATCAGTGAAATCGATGGGTGAATCCAATGGGTGAAAGTGATTGGATGAAACTGATCAGTGAAACTGATCGCAAAAAACTGATTGGGTGAAACAGATCAGTGAAACTGATTAGTGAAACCGATTTGTGAAACTGAGGGGTAAAACCGATGGATGAAACCTATCAGTGAAACATATGGGTGAAACCAATCGGTGAAACAGATCGGTGAAACCGATCAGTGAAACAGATTGTGTGAAACTGATTGGGTGAAACTAATTGATGGAATAGATTGGGTGAAACTGATTGGGTGAAACGAATTAGGGAAACAAATGGGTGAAACCAATCGGTGAAGCCCGTTGGGTAAAACTGATCGGTGAAACCGATGGGTGAAATCGATCAGTGAAACCTATTGGGAGAAACTAATCAGTGAAATAGATTAGTGAAATCGATGGGTGAAACAGATCGGCGAAACCGATAGGTGATACCGATGGGAGAAACCGATCAATGAAACTGATGGGTGAAACCGATCGGTGAAACTGATGGGTGAAACTCAAGGGTGAAACCGGTTGCTGAAAATGATGGGTGAAACTAATGGGTGAAACTGATTGGGTGAAATCGATCATTGAAACAGATCAGGCGAAACCGATTGGGTGAAACCGATTAGTGAAACCGATGGGTGAAACCGATCGGTGAGACTAATCAATGAAACCTGTGGAGTTGATCCGTGAAGCTGATCACGTGAAGCTGATCAATGAAGTTGATCTGTAAAGCTATTATGTGACACTGATCTGTGAAGCTAATTAGTGAAACTGATCAGTGAAGCTGGTCTGTGAAGCTGATCGGTAAAGCTGATCTGTGGAGCTGGTCAGTGAAGCTGATCAGTGAGGATGCTCAGTAAAGATGATCTGTGAAGCTGTTCTGTGCAGCTGATTAGTGAAGCTGATCTATGAAGCTGATCAGTGAAGTTGATCTATGAACCAGACTAGTGAAGTTAATCTCTGAAAATAATTTGTGGGACTGATCAATGGAACAAATCAGTGAGACCGATCAGTGGAACAGATAGGTGACACCACGATGACATGTTGCCACTGACACCCACATCCTCCTGACTCGCCAAGGGTTTCTAGGACACCCCATCACTTAGAATTTAGCAAAGTAATGGACTAGGAGGGTCCGAGCCATTAAACATAGGTTATGTATGGATGACATAAGCACACTTGGTTCGAACTCATATGCACCTATTATTGTTTTTGGTCACAATAATCAACACTATTACTTATCTTGAGAAAAATATTAAAATAATGAATAAGACATTCAAAAATCACCCCTCTACCCCACTATAAAACCACCCCTCACTCCCCCTTTTACTCATTCCTATAAGCCCTGAATATTATAAAAGTTATTCTAAAATAATCTTCCCTGGTCTCTTCCCATTTCCAGGATCTCTTTTTCTTTCAAGAAGACCAAAACCCCTTCCCTTAAGTAGGTTCTCAAGGAGAATATTTTAAGAGGTTAATCTGCTTCCTTTTTCATTTACTTTCATTCCAATTTATTTTATTTTCTTAGTCTCTCACTCAAATTCTATATTCAAATGAAAATGATAACCCCAATATCATCTATATACTATAATTAAATAATTTTAATAGAATCTCCATCATCAATCTCTTTACACAATTTTATTTTTGAAATGAAATCATCATCTGGGAGGTGCCAATTAACAACTTTTATAGACGAAAAACCATCGTTCATCAATTTATACATCACATGTGGTCATGAAAACAATTTTATGGTTAAACCAGACTATAATATATCTATTATAACCTACTTAATGTTATGTAACTAGTTTATATAATTAATATAAATTCATACTACAAAAATATTTTGTAAGAATCAAAATACTGCGAAAATAATCTAAATGATTATATGTAATGTATAATCTATTGATTCATCCTAATACCATGTAAAAAAATGATATATATAAACATTTAAACATATGTATGTTCATTAATTATATTTAAATTCAATTTTGTATAATTATATCCATTCTAAATGAACTTCCATACTCATATACAAGTATACTGATCTTTAAAACCTAGGAAACGAACGCTCTCGAGCAATAAATTTATCATTTATAACTCATCAAAAATACCATAAATAAACATAATAAAATTATAATAAATAAAACATATGAATAAAATGTTTCTAATTATTTAATTAATTAAAGTATTTAATTTTATTATCTAGGATGTTATGGTTAAGTACAGAACAATTTTAGACATAAGGTAAGGGGTTTCTCATCTCACTTTTATTTCTGTGAGATTTCCATTATTCACCACTAATTTCTTGTATGTGGTGTATTTATATTTCCCATTTATGTTAAATATCATGAATCTATTTATATTCATGGTATTAAATGTCTACTTTTATGACCATTAATTATATGGGTAAAATGGTTTGGTTGATTACAAAGTGGTAAGGGTTTTCTACTTGAACCTCCAATTTCATTTGGGTTAATATTTTTCTATATTTACCCCAGTGAAGTTCTTATTTTTTTATTTACTCCTCATAAATTACATGTTTATTATATATATATATGTTCCAATTATAATCATTCTTTATTTTATGGGTAGTTACATGTTTTAAAGGATCTTTATCAAATTCTTCCCGATAAACAAGCCTGATTCAAGGGAACTTCTCAAATTCTTACCTATTTTCAAGTTTAGTATATAATATTTTTTAATACACAATAATTTTTATAAAATAACTCATATTATTATGAAAAAATTGTATGATTTAACTTCTGGTTTTGTACAAATATTTTTCCAAAAGAACTATTCTTCGTAAAGTAAAAGAGTATTTCTACCAAGAATTAGTCAATGATTTTATAAGAGTATTTTAATCTATTTCAAAACTCTTACTGATTACTATATTTAATTGGGATTAATATTTTACAATATCATATACCATATTTTATCGATTTTTTTATGATTATTTTTACTCTAGATGTGCTATATTGATATCATTCACCATATAATTCAGAATGATAAGTGTTTATTTTCACAAATTGGTGAAAATTATTTACATTTCACATGTTAGTTTAAATATGAATGTATATGTTGATTATATTTCTCCCATTTCATATAAAGAATGAATTGGAATTTGAAAGTGATAGGTGGGTCCCACTATAGCCCATTTATGTATCGCTAGGTCTCCTAAGACAAACTACGCTGGGTTTTTACCCATTATGTATGGTGTCTTGGCCAAGGCCTTAACGATATTATTCTGATGTATGGCATTATAAATTCCCTCACTATGAAACTAGTAATTAATATTCCATGTGATTATTCCGCTTGTATAGTATCTATGGTTATGTTTTATTATGTCATTATTTATTTATCTTTTACTCCTGTCATATTATGCTCAAGTTTATTTTTAATTACATGTGTACTCTCAGTTATTCATCATGTCTTATTATTTATGCTTCTGCTATTTTACTTACCCTTACTGAGAATCTAATATCACCCCTTCCTTATGTTTTATTTTTTCTTAGGATGTTAAGAAGTATATTATAAATTTATTTTAGGGATAATCTAAGATATTTGTATGTTTCCAATGGAATTTATATGTTGTATTTTGTTTCAAGTTATAATGTTGAACTTATGTATGTATCTGGTCATCCAAAACTACTAAACTATTCAGTCCTTCGGGATGTGTATTCCTTATTGATATGTAATTATAATTAAATAATGCCCTTGCTATGGGAAATAAGAGTCGGGGACTTTATAGTTGGTATCAATGGAATTTTAGTAGAATCCTTGGAATGCAGATTTATAAAATGTAGATTAGGGAACAGACCCCTAAGATATATTTGTAGAGAATATTAAAAGAACATCCTATATTGGTAAATAATATATCTTTTGGATCTTACATGAAAACAAATCCCTATATGGATACTATAATTGTATGTGGTTCTATAATACATGTACCTAAGAGTAAGAACTGCAACAAGGTGTTTTGGGATTGATACAGGGTAACCTGGTACATGACAAGAGGCCTTACTGCACACCTCATTTGACACTCCTCAAGGATATTCTTAGGATAATTCACATTTCCTTATAAGACATTATTAAGGATTTAAAAGTAAACTTTTCTTCAGATAACCATTTTTATTATTATGCGATTAGTTATGCATAGGTTTTCAATTTATGATTAGTATTTTTCTAGTTAAGACTATACATTATTATTCATTGAATAATCTAGTGTATTCCATTATTTATAAATGGTTCCTAGTTGAAGTAATGGAAACTTAATGAACACATGTATCCCAGGTAGTGATTTCCCACCGATGTAAGATAATGATGTTGGTTCTGGAGAAGAGACTATTGTGGATCAAATTATAATTATTCTGGATAGATGACTCAGGTTATAAAAATAACCTTACCTGTATGGAGAATCTGGACCCACAAAGTGGAGGATACTTTTTTGACCTTTTATGTAATAATAACTTCCATCATTTAATGGGACTAAAAACCCATTCGTAACAGAGGAATGGATAAGTTCCCTAGAGATTATATTCGTTGCATTGGAAAGTAACAAAAGGGAGAAGGTTTTCATGGAAGTTTATTGTCTATTGGGAGATGATAATAAATGGTGGTGAATAATAAAATACAAAAATTAGGAAGTTATTTAAAATATGTAATGGAGTAATTTTAAGGTATTATTCTTATAAAAGTGCTTCCCTCATGAATAGGGAATACATATGGAAAGGCAGTTTCTTAATCTGAAGAAAAAAGATGATGAAAACATTGCAAAGTATGAATCTAACTTCACAAGGTTTGAAAGGCATGTGGCGGACTATATACATAATCCATGGAGAAATATTTATCAATTATTTTATGGTTTAAACCCATTCCTATGTAAGGCTATAGCCTCCCAAAGTTTCTCATCATACAATGATATAGTCTCATGTGCTATCAAAACAAAAAAATAATTATCTATATCTTATGACTTTAAATGATTTCAAGAGAAGAATAGGGTTGCTAAACACTTTAGAAAAGGAAATAAAGAAAAGGGGAAGAAGGGAAGAATTTATTTTCCATATTGTGATAATTGTGGGAAGAAACGCACTGGTACTTTCTTGAAGGGTATGAGTATTTGTTACATGTGTGGAGGAAAAGGTCACCATGCCCTTGATTATAAGGGAGATAAAGAAGATACAATTTTTCAACACTACAATTTCAATGTTATAGGCCATTATTAAAATTAGTTTTCTAAGACCCAAGGAAACGTTCCCCAATGAAGGCTAAGGGATTAAGGGAAATCTTTTACGGTCACAACTGCTGAGGTTAAAGATCCTGATGATGTGGTGGTGGTCCCCTCAATCGTTTCCTCAAGAACAGCCAATGCTTTATTTTATTTTGGATCGTCACATTCTTTCATATCTTCCTTATTTTTCAAGAAAATGATAAATTTCCAATTTTATTTAATAAAGGAGTTTTCAGTCAAAACTCTTAGGGGATGTATTATTGTAACAAAGGTGTGTCAATCAGTCCCCCTCATGACACATAAAAGTGATTTAGTTTCTGACCTTATCATTATACCTCTGATTTACTTTTATATATTCCTCATTATGGACTAGCTTTCAAATTATGATGCGAGAATCTATTGTAAGAGGATGGAGGTTATAATTTTTGAGAATGATGTTGAATCCCTTATCTTTAGATTAGAAACACCATCATCTGATTCAAATCTAGATCCACCCCAATAGCTCTACTGAATGAAATTCTTGGAGATGATGAGAACACAATATCTATGGTGGGGAACAATCTTAAAAATCAGGATTTAACTATTGTGTAACATTATAATAATGTTTTTTCAGAGAATTTACTTGGAAATATTTTGGAGCACAAATTTGAGTTTTTAATTGATTTAATTCCTAGTTTTATACTAATATCAAAGACTCATTATAGAATTGACACTATGGAATTAGTAGAACTAAAGAAAAAACTAAAGGAATTGAGTGATAAAGGATTTATTATCACTAGTTTTTCTCCATGGGGATCCCTTTTTCTTTTTGTTAAGAAGAAAGATAGATCTTTGAGGCTATGCATTGACTATAGGAAGATCAATGTTATTACTATAAACAATAATATACTATTCCATGAATTGATGAATTATTTGATCAACTTCACTGAGCCCAATATTTTTCAAATATTGAACTTCGATATGGATATCATCAGTTGTATGTGAGGAAAGAAGATATTCCAAAACGACATTCGGAACATGTTATGGGAATTATCAGTTTACAATAATCCCATTTAGACATACTAATTCACCCTCAATGTTCATAGATATAGTGAATAGTGTTATCAATGAATGTCTTGATGAAATTTTTGTTGTATTAATTGATGATATCTTGGTATACTACAAAATCAATGAAGACCATGAGAATCACTTGTGGATTATTCTAAAGACTCTTAACAGAAATGAATTCTATGGGAAGTTTATTGATTGGTAATTTTGGATTCAATTAGTTTCATTTTTGGCCATGTTGCCTCAAAGGATGGAATCTTAGTTTATCCTATGAAGACAGAGGCTTTTCAGGAATGTCCTACTCCAATAAACATAACCGAGGTACGTAGTTTCATTGGTTTAGCAGATATTATCAGTGTTTCCTTCAAAACATATACTAATTAGAAAACCCTTTAACCAAGCTTACTCATAAAGGGTTTATGTTCATATGGGAAAAAGAATGCAAAGAATTTTTTTAAGAATTGAATAGAATCTTAGTGAATTTTATGATCCAAACTCTACCATTGGGAAATGGTGAATTTTTGATCTATAGTGATGCATCGAATAAAGGACTTGGTTTTGTACTTATGTAGAATGATATAGTTATTTCCTATGCATCAAGGTAGTAAAAAATTCTGGAATAGAACAATCCAACACATGATCTTGTGTTAGCAGCTATAATATTTTCTATGAAGATATGGATACACTATCTCTATGGATAAATATGTGAGATATATACAGATCAAAAGAGGTTGAAATATATTTTCTAAAATAAATAACTCAATATGAGGAAAAGGCAATGTCTTGAGATACTCAAGGATAATTATTTTTTCATACACTACCCCCCAAGAATGGAAAATAATGCAGTTAATTCATTTTGTAGGAAGCATCATGGAGTTTTAAACAAAACGTAAATTGAAAAGGATCTTATGTAAATGGTTCTAGAGAAGATGGATATGAGAATTATAAAATAAAGTGAAACATCACTACCTTTTCAATTGGATTCCCAACCATATTTATTATAAAGGATTAAAATTTCTCATTCTAATGATGAGAATCTTCAAAAGAATGTTAAAGTTGTGAATGATGGGAAGTCAGCAGACTTTGTTCATGAGGATGGTATTATGAAATTTTAGAGGAGGATATGTGTTCCCTCTATACCTGGTATTAAAAGGGGGTTATTAGATGATTCCCATTATTCAAATTTTCCTATACACCCTGGTAGCACTAATATGTATAGATATTTTAAGTTACATTTCTGATGGGACAACATGAAGTGAGAAATTTCGGATTATGTATCAAGATGTTTAGTCTGTCAACAAGTCAATACCGAAATATACCATCCTAGAGGAGTCATGAAACCTCTTCTAATGCCTACATGTAAATGGGATGACATTGCTATGTATTTTTTCACCGGATTACCCAAAAATATAAGAAGGGATGATGCGATATGGGTAATTGTAGATTGATATACTAAATATTGACATTTCCTCGCTATAAGGGAGGATTTTCCACTAGAGTGCCTTGCACGACTCTATATTAATGAAATTGTAATAATTTATGGGGAACCTTTCACAATTGTGTCTGATCATGATCTATGATCTACATCAAAATTTTGGAAAATTCTTCATAAATATTTGGACACTAATCTTCTATTGAGTACTGCATATCACCCTCAAACTGAAGGGAAACTAGAAAGGATAATCCAAACATTAGAAGACACATTGAGATCATGTTCACTTGACTTTCAAGGTATCTAGTATCAGTATCTACCTTTTGTGGATATTTCCTACAATAACAGTTTCCATTATCGTATTCAAATGGAACCATGTGAATCATTTTATAGAATTAGATTTCATACACCAACAAGTTGGGATGATGTTGGTGAAAGGAATCATGTGGGACTAGAGCTTGTCGAGGAAACAAGTATGAAGGTAAAGACTATTCAGTCCCATATCAATGTAGATCAAAAAAAAGAAAAAATATCTATACTAATTATCGAAGGATTTATTTGGAATTTCAAGTGGGAGATTATTTTTTCATGAATGTATATCCATAGAATGGTGTGATAAGATTTGGGAAGAAAGGGAGATTGAGCCTCAGGTACATTGTTTCTTTTTAAAATTCTAGGGGCATTTAAAGTTGTGGATTATTGTTTGGAGATTCCGGAGATCTTTTCTAAAGTACACAATGTGTTCCATGTCTCATTATTATGAAATTAGATGCCAAACACCACTAATGTACTCACTACTATAGGAATATAATTAAAACTTGTCTTATCATTTTGTGAAGATCCTATCCAGATTATGGACACTAAAGAATATGTGTTAAGGAATTATATGACTCAGAAAGAAAAGGTAATTATAAATAATCTTAAAATTGAATAGCCAGAATGGGATCCTAAGGAACTTATGATGAATAACTACCCAAATCTTTTTATGAGGTAACATTCTATTAATTTCGAGGATGAATTTTTTGTAAGGGGGAATAATGTAACACCCCAAGGATTTAAAAATAAATTTAATATAGAATGCATGAAACACTAAGTCACTATGAAATAAAAACTTTTCTATTAATATGTGATAGTTATAACCAAGCTGTTAAACTTAATTTGTCCTCTTCTTTTTTTTTGAATTTCAAAAAACATACATACACTGTTTTGATCAGTAATATATTTAGAGTCTGATAGGATCAAATTAAATTTTTTTGTAAATAGTAACTTGGCCCTTATGAACTGTAATGTACCCTTATGAATCATAACATTACTGTTATTTATAATAAACTCATGCATGTAAGTATATATAAAATTTAGGCACATTTTAAATGAGAGTGAATTTTTAAAAATTAATAATTATGTGTTGGTATTTTATGAGTAATAAGTATTTAATTAAAATATTAAATTAATAAATTTCTTTAAAATAAATTTCATTTTTATAAAATTTTTCCTAAATAACTGTTTTTTTAGTGTTTTAGGATAATTTAATAAGACCATAGTTGATTTTTTAGGGTGTTATAAAATCAATTTTAGTTTTAAAAACTGTATTTTTCGAGTAAATCATGAATTGATTTAAAATTAAAATTTCATATATTTAGAAAAATATTTTTATAAAAAGGAATACATTTTTTAGTTCTACACATGAAAAAATTGGTGGGGGAATTTATGGGATTATTTAAAAATACATAAATTTTATTATGAATAGTAATATACGATTATTTACGATAAATGGAAAATACATGATTTATTGAGTCAGAGGTGATGTATGGATGATTTAATAACACTTTTTTAAAACTCGCATGCATTATTACTATTTTTCTATTTATAAAAATTATAAAATAATGAATAAGATATTAAAAAATCACCCCTCTCCCCCTATAAACCACCCTCCCAATCCCACTTCTCCTCAGTCATATGAGCCTTTAAGATTATATAATTTATTCCCAAATAATCTTCTATAGTCTCTCCACACATCTAAGAGCTCTTGGTCATTCCAAAATACCAAAACCTCTACCCTTAAGGAGGTTCTGAAAGAGGATATTTCAAGCGGTAAATCCTCTTCCTTTTTTCATTTAATTTCATTTCAATTTATTTTATTTTCTTACTCTCTCACTAACCTCCTCTTTTCAAATGAACATGATAACAAAATTATAATCTATGTACTAGAATGATATCATATTAATAGAATATCCACCCTCAAACTCTTCACTCTCTCACTTTTATTTTTAAAACGAAATCATCATCCAAGAGGTTCCAATTTACAACCTTCATGGACGACGAACCTTTTTTCTTCAATTTAACTTTTAAATATGGTCATGAAACAATTTTTATTGTTTAACCATAATATAATTTATATATTATAACCTATTTACTGTTCTGTAACTAGTATATATACATAATATTAATCCATATGACAAAAGCAGTTCTTAATAATCGAAATACTGCCAAGATAATGTAAATGATTATAACTGTTTCCTTATCTATTGATTCCATCTCATACCATGTAACCAAATAATATATATAACAATTTAAAATTCTCGATGTTCATTAATTATATAAAAATTTTATTATGTAGAATTATATACATTCTACATGAACTTCTATAATAATATACAAGTATACCGATAGTGAAAACCAAGGAACCCAATGCTCCCAAGCGATAAATTTGTCTCTTATAACTCATCTAAAAGGCCATAAATGTAACACCCCAAGAATCCACAATACTCCTCTCTTTGAATAATACAATAGTGTGCGATGTACGCAACACCGAGTTCAAGCACACCATGACCTATCAAACTAGCTGTTTAGAAAGTGGTTTTCAATAGTAATAACCAAATTTTTAATTTTATATATATCCCATATAATTTTAGCATTCATATTTTGTGTTTATTAGACATAATATAAGGACAGATTCAATTTTTCAAATAAAAGAAGTGTTTTTCAAAAAATGCAGTTTTTCCACCTTTTAATGGTGAACCCTTTCTAAATCCAGTATTTGACACTTTTAAATGATCTATTTTACAAAATAGAATTATTCTTTATATCTGGGAGATCAAAATTTACTTTGGGTAAATTTTTTGTATTTTTTTGATAAAATTCATTTTTTATGAATAGTGCAAAATACTGTATTTTAATTCAAAACTGCCTTTTAATCTAATATATTTATATAATTAGATTATATTTTTAATTTCTTTTAATGTTTAATTAGATTATATTTTTTCCATTTAATCCAATTTTGGTTATTGTATGTAATTTCACTTGAATTTGGACATAAACAAGTGTCAATCTTTTGAAAGTTATTATTTCTTAAAAAACCCGTTTTTTGTTTTGAAAATGAGAATTAATTTTAAACTAATTGATGAAAATTCTACATTTTGATTTTTTTAAGGTGGACATCATTTTTCAATTCTGAATATCAAATATATCTTAGGTGGAATTTATGATATTTTAATGAAAAACTTCAATTTTGATGAATAGTGAAAACACTAAGTTGTAGTTAAAAAACCGACTTTTATTTAAATGATATTTTACCGCTTTTTTGAATTGAGTTTCAAAAATCTCACATACATGGTTATTATTAGTAATTAAAATGTGGTTCAATAAGTTGAAAATAATTTTTTGTGAATAGTAAATTTTGACTTTTATTTACCGCAGTTAAAGGTGAATAGGGTGATTCAAGGAAAAAATAATATTATAATAATATTAAATTACCCCATGGAGCCACTTTAGAGTGATAAAGACACTTTATATAAATTAATTTAATGTAATGAAAAAATTGACATAAACATATACTATTTAGTAAATCAATTCTTACATGGGGTTATACAAGTTATCTCATAGACTATAAATATTCATTTTAAATCTAAAAATATTTCCTACATCATGGTGTTTTTTTTATAATTTTTAGACATCAAATAAGTAAAATTATATATGACACAATAATGATGTAGTGTTTAACTAATTAATGAATGATTTAAATAAATAAGATAATAAAGATTAGAAAAATATCCAAAACCTGTCCAATTCTTATTGGATGATTTTATTTGGAACAATAGTCATCTTTTTTCCTAATTTTATAATTTTTGGACCTTTAGAAATAGAAAATAATTATATAATAAAATTATAATTTCAAACTTTCCTAAATAGCCCCTCCTCCCCCTTATAAAAAACATTAACCTCTAACCCATTAATCAAACCTCTCAAGACACTTGTCTTGACAATAATCTTCCCAAATAAGCTCTCAGTATCCCTATTTTCTACCTAAAAGCCTTACCTTATGCAGAAGGCACTTCATGAAATCCTTTTGGTTCAAACCAAAAAGAGTTACCCAATTTAAAGGTAAGTATTCTTTTAAGTTTTTCTCATTTACTTTTCCTTCTCCAACCCCCTAAAATATTTTATTACTTTATTTTATAGCAACACAAGTATCCTAAATATACTAGTTTGTTTATAAGAGAAGGATTCAAACTACACTTACACACACCTCCGTCTAATGGGAAAAGAACATACTATTTCTGTGGATGGCGAACTACTGCCTCACGAAACGAGGATTGTTCAATATTCTCCTACCCCCACTTATGGTTTCCATTAAGATAGAAATGTATTTAAATATGATATATATTATATTTTTATCTTCTATATACTAATTTTTTTTCATTTACATCATACAAGTATGGTTTCCATAATGGGTAAATATGATAATTTCATTTGAGGAAATGCGGACTACCGACCCCTCAAAGTGATATAACTCATTCATTCCATACGTGGAATGTATAAAAGATGGAGTTTATTAAACTAAATTACATAGATAATATAATATAATTATAATATACCAATGTATTATTAAGTTTTTATTCTTTTAAATATAACATAGAAATGAAAGTTGCGTTCATGCGTATGTACGGCTTGCCTTCTCCATGAACGGAGCATTTCATTTATTAACTTAAAATGATATGAAATATTATAAATATATATACACTAGATATATATATATATATATATATGATATATATGATATCTAAATAATTAATATCCTTCTAGAGATAATGGAATTTTGACCTCATGGACAATTTGTAGTTATAACAAGTTCATTTTTTGACTAAAGTTCCAAACATCAATAAAATGTCTGATATGAAATCAAACAAATTACTAATTGTTATATCAAGGTAATAAGTGATATAAAAGAAATAATAAACTTGAAAATTTTTCTTAAGGAATTATAAATTTAATTATGTTTATTATTCAAGAATAACACATAACTTACGAGTCAAGTCAGACATGAGGTATGAGTTTTCTTATCTCACTTTTAATTCTGTGAGATTTCCATTGTTTTACACTTATTTATTGCATGTGGTGTATTGTGTAATTACATTGATATATATTATCATTATTTTATTAATATTTATTTTATTCTATAATTAATTTGGTGGTTATTTCCTTTTGGTCATACGACTCGATTGATTACAGCATGGTAAGGGGTTTTCATCTAAATTTTTATTCTCATGGGATTCATGTTATATTTTCCACTATTTCCTTTTGAGTGGTGTATGTACTACCCATGATTGTATTCTTGGTGTGAAATAATTTAATTTATTGGTATTTACATCTTCATATAATGATCCTTCTTTCCCAGGGTGTATGTTTTGTAAGTTACCAAATCGGTAAGTGAATTTCAAATTTCAATTTCTACTCATTGGGCTTTACCCATAATTCCTTGATTATTTTACTCAAAGATTATGTGTGGAATCACTATTTATTATTTATGTATTAATTTACAATCCAATTTGTTTGGATATACTTTTTATACACATAATCACTCTATTTATAAATTCTCATGCCATTGATATGAACTTGGTAAGGGTAATCTTAACTCAATTTCCCTTCATTGAGTTAAATATCCAAGTCGTTGGTATTGTTTTTACAAGAATATGTGTGAATTTAATTTTATTTATTTTCACTGAATATCCAATTATATTGAGTGTATTTATATATTTGACACTGAATTATTTCATTGATTTATCCTTAATCTATGGTTACAGTCTTTATAATGAATATTTCCTAAATTTACATTCCATTGAGACCTCTTTGTCATTATACACCAATTCACTTTTATATGGTGTATATACTATCCTTTGAAATATTATATCATTAATCCCTTTATTATCATGATATTATAAAGTTTTTATTAATTTTATTCCTCAATTACTTGTATTCAAGCGTCTCTCATTTGGTTAGGAACTCTTTAACTAAAATTTCATTTTAAATGTTTTAAAGAATGATTATTTTAAATCATTCTCATTAATGTCCATGTTTTAAAAATGGTTTTAATTATTTATTTATATATACATGAATGTTTTGGAATTAAAATTCCTTTAAAAAAATTCAAATTGGTATGGGACACTTTAATTCAAAAATCTCTTTTGAACAACTTCTTTGATAAATAGTGCGACTTTTAAATGTTTTCAAGGAAAAGGGAATATTTCTCTCAAATAGTTTTGCTGACTTGTTAAATCTATGTTAATATCCTTCATTTTTCTTGATTGAGGTGGTTTTATTATAATAAAATCTTCTATATTGTATTTATTGAGTTATGTATGACTATGGATGTGCTATTTTTATACCATCCAGGGTTTGTTCTTAAAATATTGACATTTCTTATATTAGTTTTAATACAAATGTTTAGATTATGATTCAACATTTTCATATGAGGAATGCATTGAACTTAGTAAGTGATGGGTGTATCCCTATATAGCTCATCAATGCATCAGTAGGTCTCATGAGACAATCTAGTGTCTTTGCACTAGGCCTTGACAAAATATTTTGTGCAGTCTTAGCATAAGGCTTTGACTATGTGGTTATGATGTCCAGCATTATGAATTCCATCATTATGAAATTGGCTATTGATATTTCATGTGATTATTTCAATAGTAGAATATCCATTTGAATATGTAAATGATTTTTCTTTTCCATAATATGCTGAATTTTATGTTTAAAAGACTTGTGTTTTAGTCTTACATATTGCCTTAAATTTTTATGCTTATTTATGAAAGTTTCTATTGTAGTTTTATCCTTACTGAGCATCTGATCTCACCCGTTTTTATGTTTTATTTTTACCTAGATGTGAAGAAGTATATTATGATTGACCTTCAGGGATAGGCTAAGGGATACGAGTGTGTTCAAAGGGGCACATTGTTGTTGTTACTCATTTCATAATTTAATGTAAAACTTATGTATGTATCTTTTACCTTCCAAGGATACTAAACTAATCGGTATTTCGAGATTTGATCTACTACGGTCATGACAATGTGGTGTAATAATGCACCAACTCTGGGTAACAAGGGTCGGGGTGTTATAGTTGGTATCACAGAAAGTTTAGTACAAACCTTGGAAGCTATATTTAGAAAAACTATGATTAGAAAACACTACCCTAAGATAGACTTTTAAGATCAGTATAGACGAACATCCAAAACACATGGTAAAGTAAAAATTATGTTCGTTTTCCAAGCAATACATCCTTTTCTAGATACAAGAATGTAGAGGTGACTTTGGCACAGATATACCTAGGAGTGAAAACCCTGACAAGGAGTTTTGGTCTTGACCCAGGGTATCCTAGTACATGACAATGGGCCTTGCTGCACTCTTGGTTACGACACTCTTGGGGGATATTCTTAGGATAATTCAGATTTTCCTTACAAAATGATTTGATAGACGTTAATATAAGATGAGAATAAATAACCTTGGTTAATTCTAAGGTGTTTTAGATTGAAAATAATGTGTCATGAGATTCTCTAAATGATTTTACTAATCACACTTTGCTTTCTTGTGTTAGTCAATGGCTAGATTACAAGGAAGTCATAGTATCATTGAACATAATGTACATGGTGGGTACGATGATGTAAATGAGAAACTAAATAGAATGTTGATATCCTTAAAATATATCATGTTCATGCCGAATAAGGTTTCCAAAAATATGATAAATAATATATATATTAACCAACTCCCAAACTCAACAAAGAAGAGAAATGAGAAAAATGATAAGACCTCTAGCAGTGGAAACTGTAGAGAAAAGAAAGCTCAATTTCCATCATGCCAGAAATGTAGCATTAGAAACCCAGGAATGTGTCTCAATAGAACAGATAAATTCTCTATGTGTGGGAAATAAGGACACAAAGTAAATAATTCTCGAGGAAAAATGAAGAGTACTATGGAAGAAAATAAAAATGATCATAAGATTCCAATTACTGTTATTTTTCATAAATGTAAGGGACCTTGGCATTTCCTGAGTCATTTCCCTATTTAATAGGAAAACCTCTAGGTCATGGAAGAACCTATGTGGAAATAAATGGATCAAAAAGTTTTTAATTGTATTAATGCTCTTTATTTATGGGAATACTTTGGAAGACTATTCTCATGTATGTGTAACCATGCAGTTTGTTATGTGAAAATTCTATTTGAGGAGGAAATATCTTTTCTTTCATGGATATATTTATATAGAACCATTTCAGTTTATATGATCCTTGAATTTGAGGCAATTACAGGTTATTAATTTTTGGGATGAAAATGCGAGGTATGAGATAACATTTTTGGTTAAATTATATTATTGTTATTTTGAGGAATTAATTTCATTTTGGGAATTTAATAAAATATAGTTTTAGAAAAAGGACAACAAACAGACCATATGACAACCCGTTGCATCGGACAAAGCTGTTGGAATCAAACCCACAGCCAAAGTGCGACTGGGATTTGTCGCTTTCCACTGGACTACGTGAAGTACCTGGTTAGTGTTACTAATTATTTTTTGTTAAATGATTTTTTTGGTCAATAATATATTATTTGGGATGTTTTTTTATCAATTGAATATCTTTAGTATATGAAAATGATTTATAAATTAAGTGATAAATTTTATTTTAGAGGACGTACACTCTATTAGGAACACTATATTTCTAAAGAAAATGGAATACTATGGAATTTCATTTGATGAGTAATGGTGGATTTTTTTATTTTGGAAGAATCTATAATTTTTTACAGATTCAGGTTATTAATGGAAATGATTAAGAGAATATATGATTTGGTTAATTACACTTCTGTATGAGACTTTAAGAGTAGTTGATGTTATTTGGAGATAAATGTTAAGATTCACTATGAAAGACTATGTGATTAAATTCTTCCGAGTTTTGGGTTTTAATCTTAGTTTGGAATATATTGAATGATTTTAAGGACAATTTTTTATTGAATGTTCTTTAATCAACTTTAGGTATTGTTTGTTCAATTTTGGAAATTAAGATTCATATTTCTTTATATAAAGGATTATCCTTTTTGGGGATCATCTGATATTGTAAAAACCATTTGGTTTTGGTTAATCTCTAAAGACAAGTGAAATATATAGTTCATCCTTTGCAGATTTTGTGATTCTCTAGAAGTTTATCCTAGCTCTTCAGGTGTGATCAAGTCATCTTGAATACTCATCTTTTGGATAAAATATGAGTTAGTGGTAGAAATTTATTAAAGGATGAACCTATACTTAAAAAGTAGGTATATATATTGATGTTCTTAGTCAATCTCATAACTAAATTCGTCAACTTTATGTAATGGAACATAAAACAAAAAAATGGTGTTTGTTTACTTTTCCTATTGGGAAACTAATGACTACTTAACCCATCACATGTTTGTGGTTTTCTTGTTGTTAAATTTCTCCTGATCATATTTTCTATCACTCTCCATATGAACTAAATGATTAGTTTATCTTCAATATCTATGTTTTCATACATGGAATCCTAGTATGTGTTATCTCGGGTGACCTTTGTACTTATCTTTCTTTATTGTAAAGTGATAGTTTTATTGGATCTTATTCCGATGTGAGAAATTCAATGAAGTTCCCAAGCACAATTTTAAAATTTTGAGGACACAATTTCCAAAACGGGGAAGAATGTAACACCCCAAGCTTCCACGATATGCTTCTCTATGAATAATACAATAGTATGTGATGTACGCAACAACGAGTTCAAGCGCATCATGACCTATCGAATTAGATGTTTAGAAAGAGGTTCTGATTAGTAATAACCACATTTTAAATTTTATATATATACCATATAACTTTAACATCCATATTTTGTGTTTCATAGACAAAATATAAAGACAAATTCTATTTTTTCAGATAAAAGATGTTTTTCTCAACAAAATGCATTTTTTCACCTTTTAATGGAGAACCCTTTATAAATCCAATATTTGACACTTTTATATGTTTCATTTGACAAAATAAAATTCTTATTTATAACCAAGACATAAAAATTTACTTTGGGTAAATTTTTGGTATTTTTCTGAAAAATTTCATTTTTTATGAATTGTGAAAAATACTGTATTTTAATTCAAAGCTATATTTTAATCTAATTTATTTGTATGGTTAGATTATCTTTTTAACTGGTTTTAAATTTTAATTAGATTATATTTTTACCATTTATTCAAATTTTGGTCCTTTTATGTAATTTCATCGTGAAGTTGGACAAAAACTAGTGACAATCTTTTAATAATTATTATTTCTTAAAAAACACACTTTTTGTTTTGACAACGGGAATTAATTTTAAATTAATTGATGTAACTTCAAAGTTTTTAATTTGGTAAAATATACATCATTTTTGAATTCAGAATATCAAATATATCTTAGGCTTAATTTTTGGTATTTTTTCTGAAAAACATCAATTATTGATGAATAGTGAAAACACTAAGTAGTAGTTAAAAACCCGACTTTTTCATTTAAATGATTTTTTACCGCTTTGTGAATTGAATTTAGAAAATCCAACATACATGGTTGTCATTATTAAGTAAAATGTGTCTTAATAAGATGAAATTATTTTTTTGGTGAATAGTAACTTTTGGCTTTTATTTATCGTGGTTAAAGGTAATAGGGTAAATCAAGATAAAAATAATATTATAATAATTATAAATTAACCTAACATGTGTCCTAATCCAATTTTTTGAAAAATATGGGACCATGGGATTCCTTTCATCAATTTTGGGACCACATGGAGCCACTTAAGAGTGATAATGACAGTTTATATTAATTAATTTAAAGTAATTACAAAAATGACATAAACATATATCTTTTAGTAAATTAATTATTAGATGGAGATATATAAGTTATCTCTTCAACTAGAAATATTAATTTTAAAGCTAAAACTATTTCCTACATCATGGTATTTTTTTATAATTTTTAGACATTAAATAAGTAAAATTATATATGACACAATAATGATGGAGTGTTTACCTCATTAATGAATGATTTAAATAAATATGATAATGAATAATAAAAAATAACCAAAACCTCTCCAATTCATATTGGATTATTTTATTTATAATAATAGTCATATTATATTCGAATTTAATAAGTTTTGGACATTTAGAAACCGAAAATAATTATATATAAAATAATATTTTCAATCATTTCTAAAGAGCATCTCCTCCCCCATGTAAAAAGACCTCGCCACTAACCCATTACTCACACCTCTCAAGCCGCTTGGATCATACAACCTCTTCAAAAATAATCTCTCAAGATCCCTCTCTTACACCTAGATTCCTTACCTTATGTAGATAGAACTTCAATAAATACTTTTGGTTCAATCCAAAGGGAGTAACCCGATTTAAAGGTAACATATTCTCTTAAGTTCTTTTCTTTTATTTTACTTTTCAAACCCCATAAACTCTTTTATTCCTTTCTTTTATAACAACACAAGTATCCTAAATATACTAGGTTTTTTATATGAGAATTATTAGAACTACATTTACACACACCTTCCTCTAATGTGTAAAGAACATACTGTTTCTGTGGACGGTGAACTACTGCCTCACAAAATGATGCTTTTTGGCTTTTATTTGTCGTTCTTCTTCAGAACCTCCTTAGGGGATTGGTTTTGGTCTTTGGTTAATATAGAAATCTCCTATAAGTGGGGGTGGGGGGTCTTATGAAGATATTTGAGTATAATTTGGGCAAGTCTCAAGGCTTCAGAGGTGTGAGGATAATAGGTGGTGAAGGGTGGTATTTCTAGTGGGGGAGAGGGGTGTTTTCCCACAATTTAATTAGTTAGATTATTATTTTTATCAAGATAAGAAAATGTGCTAATTATGGAGAATAAATATAGTAATTATATAATGTGAGTTTTAACCAATGGGGCTAACACCATCCATGAATCACAGAATAGTGTATTAAATTTATAATGTATATATACCATAAAATACCGTATTTTACTAGTCACTGAAAATTCAAGTATTTAATAAAAATCCCAAAAAATAAACCTAACCCTATTTTTATATTTATAATTCAAAAATTAACTCCATTTTATGAAAATAATTTTATAAATATGAGCAATTTAATTTTTAAATAAAATTATTATTAAATTGAATAATACAGATTTTAAAATTATAACTCATTTTATTTCACTTTTAAAAATTAAATAACATCTCATAAAATTACCTTATAACCATAAGACATCAAAATAATAATTCATGAAAAAAATTTACAAAGATAAATTTTCTTTTATATTATTAAAGTAGTCATAATATTTTAATTAAATTTTTATGACTTATAAAAATACCAACACATAATATATAATTTAAAAATGTTTATTTATTTATACTATGATATAATTATAACTTATTTTTACTTATAAAATGCATAAATTTTATTTTTACTCTAATTGGTGAGGATACTATTCAATTTTTTTGTTTAATATTCATAACGGTCATGTTACTATTCTAAAGGTCAAACTACTATTCCTTTAGTATATGTTACTTAACTTCTAAAAATGCCTTTTATTTCATTAATTGGTTATTTATAAAGTTCATTCCATGTTCTTGATTGGATTTATGTGATTATAAATTTGACCTAATTATAATAATGGATTTTTTGATAGAATTTTTCGGTCATTACATTCTTCCCCCCTTAAGAAATTTTAACCTCCAAATTTTCTTTTATATTCAATGTTGAAAATAGGTTTGGTTACATTTACTTTATCACTTCTTATGGTTCCCATATTTCCTCTTCGCACTTATGGTTCTGCCACAGTACACTCACCAGGTGAGTAGACTTGTTGCATATAACTTTATGATTATGATCCAAGATATTCATTGGATTCTCCTCATAAGAAAGATCATGGTCCAACTTTACTACATCAGAAGTCAGTACATGTGAAGGATATGGTATGTAATTTCTTAATAGGGATATGTGGAATACACATTTTACTTAAGACATTATTGGTGGAACATCTAGTAGATAGTCCAAAGCTCCTACTTGATCAAGGATCTTTATGGGGTGGATGTACCTGAGACTTTTTTCCCATTTTTCCCAAATCACATGATCCTCTTCAATGGAGATATCCAAAATAATACCAAACCACTGAATTTAAACTCAAGGTCTCCTCTATGGTTGTTTTCATAGATCTATTGTCAAACATTGGGATACCTTGATATCTTGTTGAATGGTTTTCACCTTCTCCACCATTTTTCTTTGACTATTTCAGGTACTAGATTTTTACATTAACTAACTTCATCCTAGTATTCCGCTTTTCTACACCTTTTCCCACAAATGAAATTATATGGAACTGTTAGGATGGCGGAGTTGAAACAATTATTATAGTAGATTTCAACCGGTGGAATATGATGGTATCATCCTCCTTTCAAGTCCATTAAACATGATCTCAACAAATATTCTATTTTTTAAATATTTATCTCAGATTTTACATCAGTTGGAGGATGATTGGCTGTACTGAATTTCAACTTAGTTCTTAGAGAATGTTTGAGACTTTTCCAAAACATCGATGTGAATCTCTGATCTCAATCAGATACAATCAATAGTGGTACTACATGCATCCTGACCACCTATTTGATATATATTCAAGAAATTATATCCAATTAGAAGACCTCTAAAATTGTAATAAAGTGATATGTCTTTATAAGATGATCTATAATAAATCATATAACATTTTTCCCTTGGGATGTCTTTGGAAATACAATAACAAAGTCCATGGTGGTTTTTCTCATTTCCATGTTGGTATGGGTAATGGTTTAATCATACCATTAGACTTTTTCCTTTCAACCTTCACTTTAAGACATGAAAGAAACTTCTATTTATATTCAATGATCTTCTTTTTCATATTTTCCCACCAAAATTTCTCCCATAGATCTCGATAAATCATTGTTCTCCCTAGGTGAATAGAAAATGTTATGTTATATTTATCATTCAAAATCTCTTTGTCTTTCTATAGATTTTATGGTACAAATATTCATGATATAAATATTATGACTACATCCTCATCTATCTTGAACTCCATATATTTCCCATTCTTAATAGCCTTCACCTTTTTTATGAATTTCAACATCACTTATTTGAGAAACCATTATTTTAACCAGAAGGGATGGTTGATCTGTATTTTGAGAAAGGAATGATGGATTTTCTCCCTTAATTTCTCTCATGACCATCCTTTATAAGTATAAGAATCTTTTATCCTTCTCAATTCTCATAATTAATAAATATGCATGATCCTTTCTACTGAGAGCATATACTACCATGTTTTCTTTATAAAGATAGTAATGGATTGAGTAGTTGTAATTCTTGATGAGATCTAACCATCTTTATTGGATCATATTAACCTCCTTCTTTGTGAATATATATTTGAGACTCTTTTTATTGTTATATATCTCACACTTCTCCCCATAGAGGCAATGTCGCCATATTTTTAACATAAAGATCATAGCTACCAACTACGGATCATGTGTCTAATAGTTTAACTCATGATTTTTCGACTACCTTGAGGTGTAGGATATCATTTAATCATTTTTCATTAGTAAATAGCCTAATAATTTCTTTGAAGCATCTTTGTAAACCATAAATAGTTCTCTACATATCGAGAGTGTGAGTATTGGGGTAGTGATAAGCCTTGTTTTGAGCTCCTTATTTCTTTACTCACATTCTTGTGTCCAAAAAAACGTCACTCCATTCAACTGTAGTTTGGTTATTGGGATTTAAAATCATGATAAGTTCTTCAAAAATCTTTGGTAATACCCCAAAAGTCCAAGGAAACTATGGATCATCATTACAGATGTTGGCCTTATCCAATTCTCAATTTCCTTTTCCTTATAGGGGTCCACATATAACCCTTTTCTAGGGATAAAATTCCCCAAGATTTATATTTCCTCTATCTAGAATGTACATTTACTATACAATGTATAAAATGTCTCCCAACATAATGTCTTTATCATTGTATTTAAATTATTCTCATGTCCCTCCTTTCCCTTGGAGTATATCAGAATATCATGAATAAAAACTAACACAAATTGGTCAAGGTAATCTGCAAAGACTATTAATTAAATCTTAAAAAGCTTCTGGAAAATTAGTGCATCTGAGGGGAGTCACTATGAACTCATAACATCCTTACCTCATTCAGAAGGCAGTATTGGGAATATCTTCATTCCTCAGCTTTAATTAGAGTCATCCCAACCAAAGGACCGCCTTAGAGAAATAACTGGCCCCATTTAACTGACTAAACATGTCATCTATCTGTGGTAGGGGATACATGTTCTTTATCATGATTTTATTGGTCTCATGATAATTTTGAAGGAGATTCAGATTCCTCCATACACTAGTACATGATTTTAGGATGCTTCAGGATGTGAAGGGTGATCTCCCTTTCCCGACAATTGATGTTGGATTTGTATAAATATTTCTAATACATTCCCAATATAGAATTGAACTCCACAAATAGAATTATGATGATATTTACAAAGAGGTTCATTCAAAATACATTAAATATGAAGTAGTTATATACTTTGGATGAAATAATTTCCACTTTTTCTATTCTAATAGATAACTCATCCTCCATATATTGAGTTAATGTGGGAATAGTTATACTAAACCTGCAAGATATAAAATAATGTGTAGAACTAGAATCAAATAGTGAATTCACTATTATTTAATGAATATCCTTTGTACATTTCACCATAAAAATTTCCGACTCCACCTCAATATTAGAGACATCATAAGCCCTTCCAAGTTTCCTTGAAGTTTGTTGTTCAATTCCTCTAACAACCATGGGCTTAAGAAATTAGTTGGAAAAATTCTCATGGTCCTTGTAGTTGAAACACTAAACTACTGGCTAAGAATTGACATGTTCCTTCCTTTATTCTTCCACATTAGTGGGATTCTTCATGTCCCATCCACATTTCTTTTCCAAATACCCCATGCTTCCACATTTGAAGCATTTTATGCTTCCCTTCAAACAGTTCCTAGGATGTTTCTTCCCACAATTTTTATATGTGGGATACTCAGTCTTCATTCTATCATGGGATTTATTTTCTAATCCACCTATATTAGACTCATTTTTTCTACTTTTTTCACCGGTCCCATGAGATTAATGAGTGTCTCTAATCTTCATTTCAACCTTGAAGAAACAATGGAAAATATCTTCATAACTGACAAAGTCTCGAATCCCTAACGCTTTTCATATACTCGAATTTAGTATGATAAAGAAGTGATCCACCTTTATTTTTATTCTCATTACAATGTTAGAGGCTTATCTTGCAAGCCTTCTAAATTTGGCTTTATATGCCCCGATAGACTCGTATTCCTTCTGCTAAAGTCTAAGTAAATATCCTTCTATATTGAGACTAAGAGTTTGGGGAAATAATAATTGAATTCATTTAATTGAATTATTCACAATCCATGGAATAACTTTACTCTTTTTTCTTCACATTTGTTTATCAATTTACACTTTTGATTAGCTTCCCCATCAAAATAATCGACTTCCATCACAACATTATCTTCTTCTGAGCACTGGAGGACAGAGAATATCATTTCAATGGAGTTAAATGACTATTCCATGAAGAGTGGATCATAATATCCACCCAACATGTGAGGAATTTTTCAAATTAGGGATTTAACATAAACTTTCTATTTCCATGGAGAAAGAGGGCGTTCCACATGATTCAAGATATTATTCATAACATGGTCCAGCTGATCAAGTAAATTACTAAATTGTTTAGAACACTTTTAAATTATATTTGGAATATAATTAAGTAATTAATCACATTTATTATCATATTTATTATTATAATGTGTTCTTTTATTTACGTATATTAACTAAGAAAAAGAATGTGCAATTAGGTGGCATAAATAATTAGATAATAATCATAAAAAGTAAACTTTAAAAATAAAAGGATAAACTTGTAAAGTAAATGTATATCCAAACTTATTATTTCTTATGTGTCAATATTGGTTATCCATGATCTATTTCCTAAAATATATTCCTATCATAATTTTTATTGTTCCCTTAATTATGGTTTTTAATGAGCTTATGAGCTTGAAAAAGCTTATCCCCTGGGAATTTTAAACTGTTTGTGCAATAAGGAACATTTTCATTATCTTGTTTACCTCGAGTTAGGCCTATAACACCTTAGTAATGTGGTTACTCATAGGTATATTTGTAACAGAACCACATAAACTTGTAGTGTCCAGACATGGATGTATTTTCATGAAATAAAACTTACTCTACACTTACCAAAATTTTGGGATGTTTTCTTAGACATAGTATTATCCATAAGTTTCTTAATAAATTTCTCTATTCTTAATATCCAAAAATAACTAAACATCCCCTTTGATACGAACTATTGTGGAACTATCCATTTAAACATAACATTGAATGATTTTTAGTATAATTAAACATCAAATTATAATCCAAGGATCATAGTGTCTAGTGTCTTGGAGATTAGGTACATAATTAAACATCATGATTCCAAAATAAAAACATATTTTATTTAATCTTCATAAAGAGATACAAACTTCCTTTAAGCCCTTAAATAAGCATATGATAACTTGTGGATAACATTAATAAAGTGATGATCTAATATCCTAGTAAGCGAATAAATATAAGAATAAAGCTTAGCAAAAGGGTTAGAAGGCATAACAAAATGATATAAAAGGGGAATGAAACATGATTAAAAATAATAAATCCTAGCATATGAAACATGGGATAATATATTCATGTAATTATAATAATGGGAAATCAACATAAAACATGACTTTATCATGAGTCAAGGCTCATTGCACATAGAGAAGCACGAGTCAAGGATAACCATGAAGACAGTTGCACATACTGTCTCATGAGACAAAACATTTCTTAATTAATTTGAGTGATATATTGGTGAACCCATCATAAAATGTTCATGAATATCTGTACCACTTGATGAATCATACATCATAAATCAATAGAATACATAAGGGTTACCCATGGAAAGAATTGGGTATCATAATCAGGTCATAAAGCATAATAAATGGGTGTATCATAATGTTTTATGTGAAAGAAAGGAATAAAATCATAAATGGATATTAATAAAGGAAAATAGTAATCTATAATTATTATTAATGTTAATATAAGGTGATATCATGTAAAAATAGTATTTAAGAAACTTTAGAATTAAAACATTTTTGTGTGGTTTAAGAAAAATATTAAAGAGAATTTTAAGTAGAAAAGGGAATAATATTTTATATAAAACAAAAAGTGAACCAAAAAAGTGTTCATAATAAAATTAGTGATTTTATAAAAATAATTGTGTCTTGAAACTGATTATAAAGTGTACTCAAAATTGGGTAAGAATTCCAGAAGTTTCCTTAAATCGGGCTTGCTTTTCAAAAAGAATTGAGTAGGGAACCTTTTAATAATAGGTATATCCCCAAAAAATAAAGATAAATGGATCTTCATACCTGATTTTGAAAAATATTAACTAAATTCATAATATTTAAATAAACATAAAAGATAATTTTATTTGGTTATAAATAAGTAAAAAGTAACCCGAAGGAATAATGGTGTTTCGGTTAGAATCCCTTACCTTTTGTTCGAAGGTGTTCTTTACATAATCATAGTTTCCTAGATAATCTTATTATATTAATTAATTAATAATTATAGAAACTTATATACATGATATTTATTTATTATAATTTTATTAAGATCATTTATGTCCCTATTGATGGGTTATTAGATTCAATTTCATCATTCCGGAGCATTTGTTTCCTTTGATTTCATGATTAGTTAACTTGTGTATGTGTATGGAAAACCACGTACAATGAGGATAGTTGTCCAAAAAATAACTTAAATGTTATTAGTTAACATATATAATATTAAAATATCATTTTTACAGAAGTGAGTATGATTCATTAGATAAATCATTAATGGTAATCGTTTAGATTAATTTACAGTTTTTTCATCACAAACTAGTTTTTTTATATTATTATATATCATGTTTATATACTGATTCTAGAACATTAAATAGGTTTTAATACATATTATATTATCTATTTCAATCGTAAAAATGGTTTCATGACCAACCTTGATGACTTAATTTAAATATGAAATCATGTCGTCCACAATGGTAGTAATTCGGCACCTCATGGACGATGATTTCATTCTAAAAATAAAATAGAGAAAAGAATATATTTTATGAATAATTATCCCATAAACATGATAAAATTCTTGTATATTTAAGATATTGGAGTTTTTCCGGACACTTGTACAAGTCTAAGTGAGAAGAAGTTAAGAAAATAAAAGAACTTGAAAACAAGTTAATAGAAAAGGAAGATGGGTTTACCTCTTGATTCATTCTTCATGAAAACCTCCTTAAGTGATTGGGTTTGATCTTTTGACAGAAAAAATCACTTGTACATGTGATAATGTCTTGGTAAAAAAAATTTGTAGAATTTGTACAAGTATCAATTCTTGAGAGGCGTGGGGAGAAGAGGTTGTGAGAGGTGGTATTTATAGTAGAGGAGAGGGGGGTTTTATCATCATTTAATATATTAGTTTATTATTTTTCCCAAGAAATGAAATATTGCCTATTATTGAGACAAAAATAATTAATTAGATCATGTGTGTTTGAACAAATGGTTCTTACATCATCCATGACTTAAGGAATAGTGTAATAAACTTATAATATATATATACCGTAAATTAATGGATTTTTGTATTCATAAAAAATTCATGTATTTCAAAAAATACTAAAAATTATACATAAACATTTTTTTATTATTATAATTCATGAATGATCACCATTTTATGAAAATAATTTTTTAATATGAGAAATTTAATTTTTTAGTAAAATTAGAATTTACTTGAAAAATTCAGATTTTAAAATTATAACTGATTATATATCACATAGAAAAATTAACTAAGGGAACCAAAAATTATATTATAATCATAATACCTCATAATAATAAATTTATTAATACTTATTATGAAAATAAATTTTCATTTAAATTATTTAATTAGTCATAAAATAGTAATTAAATATTTCTGGCTTACAAAAATATAAACATTTAATTAACAACTTTTAAAATATTTATTCATTTATAAAATCATATAATTATATCATATTTTCACTTATAAGATGGCTAAATTTTATTTATATTTTCATTGTTTAGTTTACTATTCAATTATACAATCCTCTATTCATAAGGTTCATGTTACTATTACAATGTTCAAGTTATTATTCCTCTGGAAGATGTTCATTAATTACTATAATTGCCTTTTATTTTAGTAATTATTCATTTATAAAGTTTTTATTGTGTTATTAATGTGATTTTCTGTGATTATAATATATGAAAAAATATAAGATGTGATTTTCCATTGATATAAGTTTTGGGTCGTTATATTGAGAATGTCGGATGTTGGGAAAAGCAAAGGAAAAGTAGATTGAGAAATTTTCTTCAAAGAATACAATCAAGGAAAATATAATAATTTTCTCAAAGAAGAATAAGTTATTTATTTTAATTAATAAAATAATGTTAATTGTGATTTCTTATAATATTTTATCCTTATTTTCTAAAAATGTGGAAATATATAAGGTTAATTTGAAACGGAATTTAACATTGAAATGTTCTGAATGTGTAGTTGTTCGGTAATTTTTTGTGAATTTCCATCGAAGAAAGAATAAAGAAGAAAGTTATGAAGATGATAAAAGGACAAGAAGATCTTGGAAGAAACGTGTCTATAAATAAAAAACCTACTCTAAGGGAAAAGATTAAAAGTTCTCCAAATAAAAGAGGAGATTTTGTTTCCTTGGGATGATGAAGATAATGATAGTTAAGTTGAATATGACAAACTCATTGAATTTGTTTGAGAATACACATTTATTTTAAAAGTTAATTATAAATTGTTTCTTTGTGATAAATGAAATATTTTTGAAGAAGTAGAGACTCATTTACAATTCCATATGAGAATGGAGATGAAAGAATGTATTAGAAATATTGTTAAGAGTCGAAATAGAAATTAGTATGTTTAAAAAATGAACTTCTACAACAAAAAATTTAAGGAACCTAGGGTGAAGTAGAACCATGGAAGAGGAAATTTTTAAAATATTTGGGTTTAGATTCATGTTAAAAACACTAAATCTAAAAAACACATTTCCCTAATTTCTAAAATGATCCATTGTATTTCAATTTATTCATGAAAATTAAAATTAAATGAAATCTTAAATGATTCCTCATTTGTTTGAAGTCTTCAATTCAATTTGATCATTTTCGATGTTTCAGACCTCAAAAATTCCAAACTAGACTTCCTACATATCATCCACACATGATCTAAAATTTTAGGATCTTTGATCTACATTTTCCTAGTGCTAGTATGGTAAATCTAATAGCTTTACGATGTCTCTTTGATCACCTAATGAATGCAGACTCAATCGAGAAAGCAGGATCAATTTGAATGTGTCCTCCCTTCATAATTCTTCTTTAAGAACTTGCGAGTAGATGAGAATAGAGTTACTCTTAATAAATTCATACAAATGGTTGATCTAAGAATTAAAGGGTAAAAATAAAATTTTATTCTTAAATTTTACTTTCTAAAATTAAACTTTGGTCCTTGGAAAGTAATAACTTTTATTTTCTACCTTTTTACACATGTATGACATAATAAACTTATCATAGACATCAAAAATATTATATCGCACACTTTTGACACAGTAAAATGTTATGTGATCAAATAAATACCATTAACTAGGTCTGTAGCCTCTGTAAATAATTTAACAAACAATGAACATTCAATGTTCATTTTATAAATTATATTCTTCTCATATTAATATTTATGATCAAACAACCTGTGAATACATTGAGAAATAAATTTCTTCCTCATTATTCTAAACATGAAAAATATAATTGTATTAGTTTTATTTTTGATCGATCAAACTCAGAAATTCGGTAGCCCCCACACGTGGGTCCCCCTTCATCCTAAACTTTTATTCATTAGAATAGGTGGAACTTGTTGATACAATTAGTGGGTGACCCTCTAAGACCTTATCTCAATAGAAGTGAGTCCAACCCATATACCAAGATCATAGTCTAGAAACCCATCCTAGACCCTAAGGATATATGAAATGTCATAGCAATGACTTCCTTCTATGAACACTTACTCATTAATATAATCTTTTGTGTTGTGATTTCTCATAAAGCAATATGAACACTTGTGTTATCCTTTTGTTGCATTATTTATTTTTTGACCTTACTGGATAGACATACCATCTTGTACCATAGTCATTGATTTATGAAGTTACTACCATTCTGCTCAACCTGGGCCCATGAGATATCTCTTCCTCAACTCAAAAAATAAAAAATCTATCTTGATCATACAACCAATGACATACCACCAATGGCTCACCCAACACAAACAACATCACCATTTTTTTATTATAGTGGTTTTTAACTTGCATAGTAGTATGTGATCAAATGGTACCCACTAATAATGATCTCAAGTCTAGAGACCAATATACATATTCATATATAGGAACAACCAATGACACCTGAAACAAGTAGTGTTCCTATTGGAGGGTTTTTCCTCAAGATATCACTATAAGAGACCACCAACTGAGAACTTCATAAGCAGAATTCTCAATGCTTATGATCCCCCAGCACCTGATCATCAAACATCATATGTATCATATTGGTATGATTTATCTATACCATATGACATATATATTTAATATTATTATCATTGTATATCTAGGTTCTCATTATAGTTTGGAACTTCCATAACCTTTTGATACAATGCATAATCTAAGGACATTGCCATCTAAATAGTGGATACATAAATATAAATACTATTATGGTAATAATAAATACACACACACACATATATATATATATATATATCAAACATTATACATGTAATGGTAATAAAAATTACTATTCATGTTGGGTATAGAGAAACCACTATTACAACACTCCCACTTTCACTATATCTTGATTTTTAGTTTTCTTTATTTGTTGTCACATGACAAGATCATGTTTTTGAAGATATATGGATTTATTTCGGGACCTACCACATTTCCATTACCTAAATATTCTACTATCTATGACTTTATCTCTTTGAGTAAGAAATCTCATAAGATAATATCTCTGATTTTATCCCTTTTGTCCACTATCTAAACATGAATTCTTGGCTAATAAGAGTATCATAATTTATATAAAAATAATTCTTTACTTACTAGTTTTGATTCCATAAATTGGAAGAAAATGTTACATCATTTACACTACTTCTTAACTACCTTAGAATATGAAACATACATGGTATTTCAATATAGAGGATGGATTCAAACGCTCGCTCGCCCGTTGCTCTGGTGCCTTCAGGGGTTCCCTCCATGTATGGATCATCGGTGATTGGCGTGGATTCAGGCCGTTCTTCGGGGATCTCTTTCAATGATGCTCTTCTATGGAAGCCCTCGCATTTGGATCTGATTTAGGATGGATCGACGGCTGGTCCAGAGGTCACTTTATTTTCCTCGGAGAATGGTTCCCCCGTGCTCGAGGTGTCAACATCTTCCTTTGCGGCAGCGGACACGAATCATCAACGGACCCTGATCACGAGATTTGGTGCAAGACAAGCCTCCTCTTTCGCTCTTTTAGGATTTTTTAATGAGGTGGAGTTTAGATCTACTGGCCAGGGTGTCTATTCTGGATCGCAAATCCTTCTTCATTGTGCTGGATTCTAGGGTAGATTTTGTTTCAGCTTGGAGTAGGTACCTGCATTCGGTGTGGCAGTGTCAGTTTTCTCTATCGTGATGGTCGATGGATTCGTACTTTGGAAAAGAATGTTCAAGCGCAGTGGTGTGGATCTCGCTTCCAGAGCTACCCCTTCCTCTCATGAATGAAGCATTTCTTAAGGTCATTGTTGATTCTCTGGGGACCTTTTTGTGCATGGATGATTGGAAATTAAGTCTATCAGAGGCCTCAGTTGCAAGGATATGTGTAGAGATAGATATATCTTGGCCAATTAAAGAGAATCTTGTGCTTAGAATGGAAGGGATGAAGTAATTGTGACAATCTTTGTCTTATCTGGTCTACCCTAGGTTTTGTTCTTCTTGTCATCTTTCTAGGCATTCTGTGTAGGTCTGTCACAAGGCTCATTCAAAGGTTGTTGTGCATAAGGAGCCTCTAGGGCCCTCTTCTCAGCATCATCATTCTCCGCAGCTCATTGGTATGAAGAGTTTCAGTCAAAGTGAAAGGTACCCTGATGTTTCCTCTGTGCAGGAAGCTAAGGCTTTGTCTTCTTTTTCTAAGGATGGGGGGAGTGTGTCTACCAGTCATGTTGTGGTTCCTGCCTTTCAATGCTCCAATATAAAAGATTTGGTGAAGTATTTGGAGGAAGTTCCACCCCTCTTGGGGGTGTCTTTTTTCAATGGCATCAACCTGCAGAATGTGTTTGCAGAGAAATGGGTTTCAGTGTCAGTGTGAATTTTGGGATTTTCCATGGTGTTTTTAGGCTCGGGTGATCCAGATGCTTTTCTCTCATATGAGGGTCCTCCCTCTTTTCTGTTGGGTTCCACCCCAGTAGTGTCCACTCCCCTGGATTTAACCTCTTCACCCTCACCGCCCTCTAATCCAAGCTCTCCTGTAGTGTCCTTGTTATCAAAACATGGGATGTTGGGGAGTCTGTGTTTTGTGTATCTAGAAAGTCGTGGTAGGGATTGTATCAGCAAGGGGGTTTCACTAGTGGAAGTGTCCTCATAGATGAATTCAGGGGTTCGCACACGTTGAAAGGCAAATCTTGAGGCATCAGCAGGTGTTTTTTCCTTCCTTCTTGATAATGGCCTGGAGTCTCAGGCCAAATCCAGACATGTTTGATCTGATATACAGATTTATTTTATGGAATGGTCGAGGCCTAGGATCCAGGGTCAAGAATGACTTTATCACCAATGAGATGAGCAATAATCATGTTTATTTGGTGTCTATTCTAGAGCCCAAGCAACCCTCTAGAAAGATTCATGAGTTTTATCTCCATCTTATAATGAGGGTTTTCTTGCATGGGGATCCTCCGAACTCTCATATATGGCTTTTTTGGAAGGATCATATTAGTTTTGATCTTCTGAGCTCGTCGGATCAGGCTCTGAATACTAGGATCACGGTGGGGATTCAGGTGTTTCTTTTCTCTTTCATCTATGCGAAGTGTACAGCACAGGGCAGGGAGGCCTTATGGAATTTTATAGAGGAGTTTAATCCTGAAAATACCCCCTGGTTCGTTGGTGGTGATTTTAACATCATTAAGAATACAGAATAGAAAAAAGGAGGTGAGCCCTTTCCCAGGAATTCCAGCCATGCCTTTGCCTCTTTCATGGCATGGAATAGTCTTATGAATGCTGGTTTTGAGGACAGAATTTTTACATGGTGTAACAATCAACGTAGAGGGAGACGATCTTACTCCCTTCTTGATCGATTCTTGATGAAAAATGCTTCCATTGATATGTTTCTAGACACCAAGGTCTGTCACCTAACCAGAGGATTGTCTAACCACTCTCTGATTCGTATTATTCTTGGTACAGGGGTGCTGAGGGGGATCATGCACTTTTTTCAAAATCATGGATTGAGGAACTAGGCTTCTTTGAGGTGGTTAGTGAGGCTTCGGTTATGCATCATCAGGGAAATATATGGAGTGTTCTATATAGAAATTTGAGGAGGCTCAAGTCTCATCTTCAGGATTGGAGGAAGGCGATTCCTGCCCGAGATCAGTAGGTGTCTGAGCTTAGCATGGAGGTGGACCATTTGGAGGGTTACTTGGAGCAGGCATGGGATGACAATTTGTTTTCTAATCTATCGATTGAGAAGGATAATTTAACTAATTTACATTTGAAATAGGAATGCAGTGCATGGGAAGGAGCTTGGGTGAAATGGCTTTGTGAGGGAGATCGAAACACAGGGTACTTACATGCTTGCATCAAATAATGTCGACGTGTTCAAAGGCCTAATATTCTAAGGGAGGATGGGCCCTTCTCCTTAGATAGAGATGAGGTGGGGACCATAGTAAATAGGTCTCTTCAGGCTCTTATAATGGCTCCTAACACTATCCTGGCAGGGGGATATCTGATCATTATTTTTGAGATCTCTGAGGGCATTCCAAATATTGTTACTGAGGTCATTGATGTGGGCATGAGGAGAGAACCAGATGAGGCTGAGGTCCAAGAGGCTATTTGGACTCTGAAGCTGGATAGTGCACTAGGGATTGATGGTTTTCCACGATATTTCTACAGGGTGACCTGGGACATCATCAAGGGGGGTCTAGTTGGTGATGTGCAGGACTATTTTTAAGGAGGGAACTTACCGCGTATAGCCTGTTCAACAAAGATTGACCTCATTCCCAAGGTGACTAACCCCGGGTCTATTTATCAGGACCGCCCGATTAGTATGTGCAATCTTTCATATAAGGTTTCGGCTAGCATTCTTAAGAAGCATCTGGCTGAACATCTGGATTCTTGGATGAACTCTGAACAGCTTGGTTTTATCAAAGGGAGGTCAATTCAGGGGGTTATTGGAGTGGCCCAAGAGATGATCAATGGCATACATAATGAAATCTTTTGGAGGTAATTTGGTGGTCAAACTAGACATGAACAAAACCTATGATAGGTTGGAGTGGGGCTTTGTCCTAAAAGTTCTTGCTAGTATGGGGTTCTCTAGTTGGTCCAAGGATATCCTATTTCAATGCTTTATCTCAGCTTGGATCTCTACTACCTTCATGGGAAAATAGTTTGGTTTCTGTAAGGCCTGTCGGGGTCTTAGGAAGGGCGACCCTTTGTCCCCCACTTTATTCATTATTTCCCAAAATAATTTCAGCCTTTATATTAATCAGGGTCTTGGTAGGGGTACAATCCTACCTTATCATATTAGGTATGGAATAAGGGGGATCACTCACTTAATGTTCGTGGATGAAATTATTATTTTTACTAATGGTAGCAGATAGTCATTGCGGGGGATGAATTAAATCATAGTGGAATATTGAAAGTGGAGTGGTCAGGTGGTGAATAAAGAGAAGAGTCTCTTCTTTTCTTCCAGAAAAATCACTAAGAGAAGGGCTAGGGTCATGGGCGTTAGTTTGGGCATGCGTAGGGGTTCTTTTCCTATGGAGTATCTAGAATCACCAGTCAGTCCCTTTTCTCTTTGGGTGCACCATTTTGATAAACTCATAGGAAAAATCATGGGTCACATTTATAACTGAAAAAATAGGTTCTTATCCTTTGGAGGTCGCATCACTTTGGTGAACGGTGTTCTGGTTTCCATCACTATGCATATCCTCTCAACTCTTAAGGTTCCCAAGAGTGTGGTGGTAAGATAGGAGAGGATTATGGTGTCATTCATATATGATGGAAAATTGAAAGGTAGGCATCACTGGGCCTCGGGAAATCAGCTGGTCAGGCCTCTATCAGAAGGGGGCATTAATATGAGAAGTGTTTCATCAATTATTCAATGGTTACAAGTGAATCTATATTGGGAAGCTCTGGAGGGTGGGTCTCTTTGGGGTAGAATAATGTAGGGGATTTACGGTATGAATGTGAATGATCAAAGGAATGGTCCTTCTAGAATTTGGATGATGATCCATCCATACCTTGAGGATATTCAACAACATTCTCGTTGGATCGTGGGAAAGGGAAATATTAACTTTTGGAAATAAGAGTGGGGGTGGGTAAGATGTGGTTTCCAGGCTTCCCTAACCCAGATATAACCTTTATGGAGGCAAGTAGGCATCCAAGGTTTGAGCAAGCTGTTTTGGATGTGGGTCAATTGGAGATATTCAACAACATTGTTTCTAATGATGAGGATGATAAACTTGTGTTCAATGGTTCTGCGACGGATGATTTTTCCATCAAGGATTATTTTCAGGTTGCAAGGGTCTCCTCGGGTAATGATCTTTGGGGGGAGGTGTTGTGGTGCAAGGATGTACCCTCCAAATTTAATTTTCTGTTATGGGGAATGAGGTACAGGGCCTTACCTACGGATGAGAACTTGCAGCGAATGGGAATTAAAATGGCCTCTAGATGCTGTTGTTGTAGGGCCTTCAATCAGGAGTCAGTGGGACATCTATTTTTTGAGAGTGAATGGGCTAGGAGTGTCTAGCAGTCTTTTGGGTCCTTCTTCAGGTGGAGAGATTTTGATGGGAGGAATGGGGATTTTTTCAGTGACTGGTTTAGTGGAGATGGGAGCCATGGAGGTGAATGAAATGGAAGGGCTATCATTTTACTTGAAGGGTGCAGGATGATTCGGAAAGATAGGAACAATCACTGACACAACAAAGCTTTAGGATCTCTGGTCAACATTCTGTTCAAGATGAAGAACACCTTTCTGGATTTGATCAGGCTGTGTCCTGAGTGTTGTGATGCACCGTCTGTGCACGCCATCACATCCATCCTCGCTGTAGCATTTCTGAATGTCTCTCCAAGGCAGGGTCGATGGGTTTGTTGGAGTCCTCCAAGAATGGGGATAAAGCTTAACATGGATGGGTCGGTGATCTAAGGGGAGATGCGCGGTGGGGGGGTCATCTGTGAACGGACAAGATCTGTTATTGCTGCTTTCGCTGGGTGGCTCGAGAGAGGTGACGTGCTATAGGCTAAAGTATTGTCCTTCGCTACAGGTCTGCATATGTGTGTACTCAGGCATTTTCATCCGGATTGGGCGGTGACGGATTCCCAAGTGCTGTATAATGTGTTACAGGGAAAGAGCAGGATTCCGTGGGCTATTTTTTACATAGTTAGGCAGTGCTATCAGTTAGTGGATGATCATACGGTGTTCTCTCACACTTGGAGGGAAGGTAATATGGTGGCTTATTTTTTGGAATCCATGGAAACTCTGGATCGCAGTATGCTCTATTTTTCTGACTTGGGTTCATTTCCTAGTGCGGGGTTGAGCTTTGTAGTCAATGATGCACTGGGTTGGCATTACTTTAGGCCACCGTAGTCTGGTCTATTGTTTGCAGTTTGTAATTTGTGTTTTCATATAAATAAAAATGGTAATTTTCAGTCAGTCTGTTTTATATATGTCTACCACTATATTGAATGAACATTTCTTGCTCATTCCCTTAGCATAACTACGGTATTAGATCACACTGATGTAACTAATACGAGCTTGTGTTCCCTAAAAACTTGTATCCTTTCCTCTCCACATACCCGGTACACATCCTTTATATATTTCAAGTGAATTTGTATTGTTTTGACAGTATCCCTTACAGTTCTCCTAATTAAAAAAGATATTATCCAACTATAAATTATATATTTGAAATATCTATTATTTTACATATCATGGAAAATTTGATGGATCCATCACTAAATCATATGGAATTAAAATCACCGTGTTAATTTCCTCCAATTTCCAAGACAAGTCTGTATGGAGAGATATATTCTTTGTGACACTCGAATTGTACCAAACTATATTCTTCAATACTATGTCATTATATATACGACTGAGTAGGTCTAAGAAACCATTTGATATAAACCATTTATATCATTCTATAGAACACTATTTTCTTCTTTAAGTCAATATCTGGAGAGTTATTTCTATCGTGGTATTAACTAACTATAAGACCAATAGTTGTTTTACATATGTCAACAAACATATTTTACTTGGAAAATACTGGCTCTCCCACTAACCCCCAGTAGGAACATAGAAAATAATAAATTCCAAATAAATATTCTATGATCTAGTTGCATAATTTGATCATAGACTAGATTTTAGTAACATTCACCCTTTTAAAATTCTATGATGTCACCATACCTTTTTTGTTGCATCATATAGACATCATCCACGATTGGTGGTCTTGGAATCCTATTATTAATAAAATGATCATAGAAATTATCTATGAAAAGTAAAATTATAATGGAATTAGGCTTAATGACTTGGTATTCCAATCGATCCTTATTGGTATCACACTTATTCAATCCATGTATAGTCTCATTTGAATACCCACCATAGTATTCAAATTAAGAAGCCTCTTTTACTATAAAAACACATGGAATCCAATATTGAATGTTTATTGATTAAGTAAATATTAGCTAATTTACATATGCTTCTTACTTATAGGAATTATTATTCATTGAATAATGAATCACCAGTCATGGTGAATCTAAAAACATTACCATGTATTTATCCTTTCAATGTGGTATGTGTCTCCAGAACATTCCTCTTCCACACCTCTAGTGGAACTTGTTACTATGTAAACCATCTGTGCATCTCTAGCATTTCATAAACCCAAGTCAATCCGGCTCTCACTATCTCAAATAAAGATATGAATTTTTTTAGAAAAATATAGTCTATAACTTGACTATATATTTTCTATGATAGTAATTTCTATAATATACTTAGAAAAATTTAGGATGATTACTATAGTTGCACATTTTTTTCGCTTGATTATATTTTTTTATATCTTAACAAAATCTTTGCATCTAAACACATGTTCTTATGAAAATGGATTTATATTACACTAAAAATCATATAAAACTCATTTTTCAATATAGTTGGAATATTTTTATGGGATAAAAATGTTATTTTTGATGAACATTTTTAATGTTAGGGAAGTATCTAAAATTCATGAGTTTTAACATTGATACCCCTTTCACTTACATCATGACTTTGATGTGTTTAAAGAAATGTGTATTTATGAATTTATCCAGCATATATTTTATTAATAATTTTTAAAACATTAAAAATATCACCAATACTCTTTATTAGAATCATAGGATTGATGTGTATAAGTTAATGTGTTTTAAAAAATAACTCAATGATACATTATATTGATTGATGAATGCTTGGTTAAAAAATTATTTGGAAGACCATCCCAAAGCCTCTCATATCTTCTAACCGGGAATATATCATACTTCACTTTAACATTCCTTAAACACATAAAGTAATCTTATGAATCATACTAACAACTATATTACCCTTGGAATAGATAACTCTCTTTAGTTGAACTAGTTGTGAACGATTTTTGGATTTATTTTATTTTTAAATGTTTCTTTGTCCGAAACTAATTTCAAAAGTATGTCAATAGTACATATGGTATTTAACTCTGAAGAGTCTAAAAACATAATCGGCGCATCCGTTAAATATATTTAGTTTTTCATGAAAAAGTATTTTCATTCTAAAACTGGGTATATTAGTCCTTCATTTTATATTCATCATGTATTTCCAATGATTCATGTTTCACTAAACTATGACTTGATTATTTGTCACCACAAACTGAATTAATTCTAAAACTAGAACAGTGACACCTTATGTCCAAAAGACAAATGATATTAATATTTATTTATACTCTAAATTTTCTATAAAAATCAATAAACTTGGAAATATATAAGTTATGTACTTCTCACCCCTTACTCTGAAACAACCTTTTCATGTCTACTCAGATAACACACCTTACTTCTAGTAATTCTTCTTAACATAATTGGTTACTATATATAAATACACATATGAAATAATCATGTAGTATTTAATACCAATGAAGTAATATTGAAACAATGCTTATTTTTTTTGATTATTCTGGAAAAAGAAGAGAATACTTCATTAATTTAGTTAATTGGATTTAAAAATTCACATATATATTTCATGATATGTGAAGAAAATAACATCCTCTTTAATACCTCTTTAATTAAAGGATGTTTTGAAGGTTCCTTTGGAGTAAATATTTCCATTGGTGATTTTTCACCATGTCTTTCAAATTTGTTTCCATAAAAACTAAGGATTGATATTTATTTATTGTTATTATTACTTGGTAAACCATACTCAAAAGGTAAGGAAGCATTATCAATACACTTTTCATTTTTTTAGTCATAAATGAAACTGGTCTAAATGTTTTAAAATGATATGAGAAGGGGATCCATTTAAATATGATGATCCATCTTTCAATTTACACATATCCTATGTAAACTTCAACAATTCGTATCTCACTTCACATTCTCCTTGTAAAGACCCATAAATTTCAAGGAAAATTTTTTCTTAAATACTTTTTAATTTTATGAGTCTGTGATTTCTGACGGAACCTGATTCTGAGGCCCGGTGTTCCCGGAATCATTTTTTGAAGTTTTGTTCGGGTACGTTCAGTAAACGTAAGTTTGTGTTTTTCTATCTTTTGAACCGGTGCTCCGAATTGAAATCAGAGGGCACCGATTAACTCCCAACACCAGTATTCTCTTAAGCGGACCTTTACTGCAATTGTGTTTTCTCGGGAGGAGAAGTTAATTTTTGGGGATTTATAATAAATTAAATAAAATTTTTCAACACAATTTTATTTATTTTTAGTGGTTATTTTCCCTTCAAGGGGGTTCTAGCGGTGGGGCCCACAACCACAAAACCTCCCATGAAAGAATAATGTGATTTGGGGCCCACACGAGAGCCTAACCCCTCAACTTCCCCTTAAACTCCTACGAAACCCCTTATTAATTCTTATAACTCTCCAGCTTCTCCCTTAATTATTTTAACACCTACCCTCATTAAGGTAAATCCTCTCCACCTCCCACCCATTCATTATGCCACCACACCCAATTAATAACTTCATTAATTAATTGGCATATCTCATTTGAATCAATTTGATTTTCAGGGAAATTCTATTAAAATGGGGAGGCCTATTATAATATTTGCGTTGGAAAATATTTTGGTGGGGGGAACCTTTGGAGAATTAGAGGGGAGCTTCTTTCTACCACGAAGAACGCCATACTCTCTCGGCGAAGAATGCTCCACGACTTCTCCTAACTTCTTCTTCCTCTGCATCAAGGTAGATGACATAGATCGCGAGAATCATCGCCTATGACAACGACTCTTCCTCCAACATTGATGGGACGACACCATTCTTCTGTGACGCCCGACTACTGTGACGCTCGTCTACCGCAGCTCGACTTCGTGCGACGTCAATCACGAGGTAAAGGGTTTGATTCATTTTTTATTGAATAAAATTGTTCTTTGTTCTTCGTTGAAGCCATGTTTTATCTTCAGACATATTATATCGCCTAACACGGAGGGTGCGGGCCGAATGAACACAGCCCGATGACCCTCTGTTGATCCTCATTTTATTTCGATGGTGGCAGTGACAGAAGAGGTGGTGGCGACCGGAGGAAGCGGCGGTCGTATTCCGGTCATGTGGAGAGGAACTGCAGCCCGCAACCATGGGCCACTCGGCCAAAGAAGAACTGGCTAGTCATAGCCGGCTGGGCTGGTGGAACCACGGTTCCCCATGGTGCCACGCTGTAGAGGACCGCGGCCTGCACTCCGCGGGCCGCTTCGGCGGGCGAACCGGTCGGCTCGTCAGCCCGCCAGGTAGGAGGAGGCTGCGGCACCTGCAGGTGCAGCGCGGGAAGACAATGTCCCGCCTATGTGAGTCGCTCATGCCGGGAAGACCGGCCGACTTCGCCCGGCCGGACAGGAGGGCATCGCCGCAGGTTCGGGAAGTCACCCCCACCCCCACCCCGCGCGCGGGCTCGGCCGATTAGCTGAGTCGCGGTCCGCCGTGGGCCACGCCAGCCGGGCCACGCCAATCCGTGCTGGGCTAACCCCCCTGCCGGGTCGGACCCTCCAAATCGGGTCAGGCCGACCCGCCAAATCGGTCGGGCCGACCCGCCAGCCCACTATGATTGACGGGCTGACCCCGATTCACTTAAACAAGAATAACATTAAGACCTCGCGTCCGATCGACGCGCCGTCTATTGAACTGGGACCCTCGTGACGTAGCGGTCCTTTTGCGATACTCTAAGTTAGTTTTGAACAACTTTGGAAAATGGTAGGGTTTGGAACAAGCGTAATTCCAACCACGCCCCTAGAACAAAAATGCCAATATCTCTCAGACCGGGCGTCCGATTGACGCACTGTCTATCACGTTGGTTTCCTTTTGACGAGACGGAACTTTGGGATACAACAACTCTGGACTTCGTAATTGTTGATGTATTGACCCCCTGGATCGAGGAGCGAACCCTCTTGGAATCAAGTGGGCTGTGTGCAGGAACGATGACTATTATACATGGATCCTCCGTGGGTTCAGCAACGATGACTACTGTACATGGATCCTTCGTGGGTTCAGTAGCGATGAATACTGTACTTGGATCCTCCATGTATTCGGAAGAGATGATTACTGTACTTGGATCCTCCGTGGGTTCGTAAGTTACGACTTTTGTACTAGGATCCTACCTGGGTTCGGCAGAGGAGATGATTCAGAGGCTACATCTAATCATCTCCACCCCTCTTTGTGAGCTGTATAACTGTGTGATATTATTCTTGACTTTTAATCATTATCATCGATGTGATTGACTTCTTTCCTATGTGGACTTAGTTGTTCTTGGGATTGAGAGTTTGGAGACGAATTGAGATTGATAACTTAGGTATATGTATGGGCATATACCTAATTAGGGTTGGTTGATACTTCGTGATTTTATCTCTCTTCTGTGGTTTATCCTTTGCGGATTCTGGGAGACCTTCGGGGGTCTCAGGGTCCCTACTGAGTATCATATACTCACCCATGTATGGGATTTTCCCGTACTACATTGAGTTGGATGTAGACGACGGACAACACTGATTGAGGTGAAGACTTGAGGAGCTGGACGGTACCCGGAGGTGGACCACTTGGTGAGACATACACGGAGCAGACAGATGGACCCGAGGGGCTGAGGAGACCATCTGTACCCACCCTTTAGGTGGGATACCCAGAGGATGACTCAGTGGTTGCTGCTTTACTTTACTGCTGTTGCATTAGTTTTTCAATTGTATTGTACTTACTGTTGGGCTGGTATTTTCAGTCCCCTTTCTTTTTAGCACTTACTTTTTTACTTCAATATTACTTAGTTCTTACATTGGTTGCATACTCTGTTGTGTTTATTTACTATTATAAAGGAAATTCCTTCCCTTTTTATCGGTATTTACACCTTGGTGCCAGTCGCCAGCCCCTGGCCTTTGGAAGGCGGGCTTGGGGTAGTCACGACACGGGCCCCGAGGACGGGTCGTGACAAATTGGTATCAGACGTGGTGGGTTCTACCATAGAACATTAACTCTAAATCCTTAACGGAAATATTGTTATGTTTTTTGGGTGTGTTTATCAGTTTAGGGAAACTGGTGTTAGTGCGGCGGCCAACATATCCATACACTAGGACTCTGACTTCTGATTTTCCGACTCAGTACATGAAAACACTGATTGCATGTGTGTTTCAAAAAGTTTTCTTTATTATTACTTTGTATCAGCTCACCAAGTATATTGTTTTAACCATGGAACACCTGTTTCTTTTTCTAGATGGCCCCATGAAGGCATCTAGCTAGGGTTCTGAGTTACGTATGAGATGGTAGCCCACCGAGCGACGAGGCCTTGGTGTAGGGCCCCATCACAGCAAAGGCACTAGCGGTACCACTACCCACTGGGCCACTGATACCACCCTCCCCAGTAGCAAAGGGTTCATGCTTCCTGAGTGTGTTGCACAAGTTCCAGCGATAGAGGCCACCTAGGTTCTGCGGAGAGACGGACCCACATGAAGTTGAGGATTGACTGGAGGTTGTCGTCAGATTTTCCAGATTGGTAGGGACACAAGCCGACCTTATTGTGATCCTTGCCATGAGTCTCCTGCATGCGGAAATAGGTAGATGGTAGAGTCTGATGATCCAGGTACATGGTGAGGCATATTTACTCTAGAATTACTTCGAGAGTCTCTTCTGCTCAGAATTTGTTCCAGCCACCCTCCATGTAGTGCGGATTCAGGAGTTACTTCATCTGCAGCAGGGCAGCATGATAGTATCTCATTAATCAGTGAGGTTCACTGACCTCTCATGCTACTCCACAGATATGGTGCGGGACCCATTATTTAAGGCATGGACTTTCGAGCAGGGACTGAGGCATGAGACCAGGGCTTCAACGATTCCCTGCAGCATCCGGATGCAAGAGGGGGGGCTGGAGAGAGCCCTTCTAGTGAAGAGATTTCTCACTGATCAGTCTCCAGTGGCGAGACCCACCAGAAGACGACACGTAGAGGACTCTTCTGCAGCCAATAGTAGATAGTTGACACAGAAGTCCAAGTGGGCCAGGCCATCATGAGGTTTACCTCAGGATAATGGTTCGGATGTGCGGGGAACACAAAACAGAGCCAGCCATACGAGGGGTAGGCAGTGCTATGCATGCGACGGGTAGGGTCACATGGCTCGAGACTGCCCGACCTACCATGCAGACAAGAAACAGATAGTAGAGGGGCCTCCCAAGATGAGGCAAAGGTTCGACCGTGGTGGTCTGTCGGGAGAAGGCAGACGAGGCAGAGGAGCTAGTCGTTCAGCGGGTGGTGGAAGACATTTTGAGGCTCTACCACCACCACCACCAGGAGGTCCACCATGACCATAGGAAGCTAGCGGATAGAGGCAGGCTCAGCTTCAGGCAGTCGATGCCTATGACCACGGCGCACCTGAGATGATTCTAGGTACTATCTGTGTCTACTCCACCCTTTCTGTAGTACTTATAGACATATGTGTGAGTCATTCTTTTGTTACTGTTGCCCTTGTTCGGATCTCGGAGACTCCAACGGAGCCATTGGCTCCATCCTTATGGATAGAGACTCCTACAGGAGAATACCTGATGATTACGCACTGGTGTCAGTAGTGTGAGCTTACTCTAGGAGGATAGAGCTTTGGCTGGGATCTTCTTGTTGTGGCGTCGGGGCCTTACGACATCATCTTGGGTATGGACTGGTTATCTACAAATCATGCTCAGATCGACTATATTAGGGGCATGGTGCAGTGTGTTCGCACGAATGGGACCAGTTCACCTTCACCAGTGAGAAGGGAGCCATTGCAGCACATGATAGACTTACATAGAGGATATGTCGGCCTATCACACATCAGTTGACTAGTCTCATCCTCGGAGAGGTTGATATGTGGAGTCTGAGTATTTCTGCTGTGGTGGATCAGTATGCAGAATTTTTTCCTGACGAAGTTCCAGGACTAACTCCTCGTAGAGAGGTAGACTTCTACATTGATCTGTACCCTGGGACATCCCTGATATCTACTCCAGCATATTGAATGGCTCTCACTGAGCTTCGTGAGATGCAGGTACAACTGGAGGACGTGTAGGGAAATGGATTCATCCGACCTAGTGTGTCAACCTGAACTTCTCCAATTTTGTTCGCCAAGAAGGTAGATGGGAGCTTTCGACTGTGTGTTTACTACCATCGCCTGAATCAGGTGACCGTAAAGAACAAGTACCCACTCCCGAGGATTGAAGACCTATTTGATCAGCTCAAGGGAGCACGTTGGTTCACAAAGATAGACCTCATGTTAGGATATCACCAGCTCAGAGTTCGAGATGAGGATGTGCAGAAGACATTCTTCAGGTGTCGGTATGGCCACTACAAGTTCCTTGTTATGCCCTTCGGCGTAACCAAGGCTCCAGCGGTGTTCATGAGTCTCATGAATAAGATTTTCCAGCCTTACCTTGAACATCTTTTCGTAGTCTTCATCGACGACATACTGATTTACTCAACTACTGAGGAGGAGCATGACTACCACTTTCAAGTTGTACCAGATACACTTTGAGAGCACCAGCTTTATGATAAGCTCTCGAAGTGCCAGTTCTGGATTCGAGAGATTCACTTCTTGGGACACATTATCACGTAGGCTGGAGTTGCAGTGGATTCAGTGAAGATCGAGGCGGTACTTTCTTGGGATCCACCCAGGAGTGTGACGGATGTGCGGAGTTTCCTAGGACTGGCTGAGTACTATCATAGATTTGTTCCAGACTTCTCCAGGGTTGCAGCACCGCTTTCAGCCTTGAAAAAGAAGGGGAAACCCTTCCTGTGGTCATTTAGATGTCAGCAGATCTTTCCGGAGCTGAGGTAGCAGTTGAACAATGCGCCCATCTTGAGGCTACCGGAGGAAGGCGTTTGGTACGTAGTGTACTGTGACGCATCAGGGAACGAACTCGGGTGTGTCCTGATGTAGGAGTGAGCAGTTATCACTTATGGTTCTCGTCATTTAAGACAACACGATCAGAACTACTCTACCCATGACCTGGAGTTAGTATAAGTGGTCTTATCCATGAAGATGTGGTGGCACTATCTGATGGGCGAGAGCTTTACAATATATTTTGACCACCAGAGTCTTAGGTAAATCTTCTCGCATATGGACATGAACCTGAGACAATGGTGATGGCTCGAGTTCCTACAGGACTATGACTTTGAGATAGTCTATACTTCTGGAAAGGGGAATGTTGTAGCTGATGATCTCAGTAGGATATCGGGCATTCAGCTGCGAGGAGAGGCGAAGGAGCAGCTAGCCGTGTTGCATATATCCTTTGTGGATAGAGATGGAGCAGCCTTTCTACAGTCTCTCACAGTAACTCCTCCACTCCATCAACGAGTCAGAGAGGCATAGCATGGGGACGTTGACTGTGAGACGTGACATGATCAGATATACTCAGGGCAGGTAGCTGATAAATTTTATGAAGGTGGGGAGCACGACATCCTCTTCAGAGGACGTACCATGGTACCAGTTGCACTACATGAGGAGGTGCTGAGGGATTTCCACACTTCCCCTCTAGCGGTACATCTAGAAGTGGTGAAGATGTATCAGGACCTCACACGACAGCACTGGTGGTCGAGTATAAAGAAGGATGTAGCAGAGTTTGTTTCACGATGCCTCACTTGTCAGCAAGTGAAGGCAGAACACTAGATACCATCAGTCTTGGTAAATCACTTAGAGGTCACAGAGTGGAAGTGGGATAGGATATCCATGGATTTCGTTATGGGACTTCCACGTACATCTAGGGGACACAACTCTATCTGGGTGATCTTAGACCGACTCACCAAGTCGGCCCACTTCCTACCGATCAGAGAGCATGGATCAGTGGAGTAATTGGGACGCCACTACATTTGGGAGATCATATGGATTCAGGGTGTACCATCGATTATTGTCTCCGTTTGAGATGCTCGATTCACTTCCCGACTATGGAAGGGGTTACAGTAGGATTTTGGGATACAGCTACGTCTGAGCACCGCCTTCCATCCTCAGATGGTTGGACATAGAGATAGGACCATTCAAACTATCGAGGACATGCTCCATTCATATGTCCTTGACTTTGGTCGTAGCTGGGAGGATCTCCTAACCTTGGTGGAGTTTGCGTACAACAACAGTTACCAATACACCATCAGGATGGCCCTTTACGAGGTATTGTATGACTAACCTTGAAAATAACCTATGTGCTGGACTAACCTAGGGGATTCAGCACTTGTAGGACCGGAGATGGTGCATGATATGACGAAGAAGGTGCAGATCATCCAGGAGCGAATGAAGATTGCACACAGCAGGCAGAAGTCCTATGCTGATAGGAGATCGAGACCACTGGAGTTTGAGGATGGTGTCCACATCTTCCTATGAGTCTCACCTTGATGTGGTCTGTGGAGATTTGGCTGAGACGGAAAGTTATCTCCATGCTTCATTGGGCCATTCCAGGCCCTCAGCAGAGTAGGTTAGGTGGCTTACCGCCTGGCTCTTCCACATCAGCTTCACCGTGTGCACGACGTCTTCCACGTATCTCATCTGACGGGATACGTACATGACCCATCACACATCATCGATCACGGGGATCTCGACATCAATGACAGGGAGACATTCACGGAGGTTCCGGTGGAGATCGAGGATCAACAGAAGCGGGTCCTACATGGACGGTCGATTACTCTAGTGCACATTCACTGCAGCACGAGAACCTCCAGGAGAGCACATGGGAGAAAGAGGCTCATATGCGTGATTAGTACCCCCATTTGTTTCCCTAGTGTGTGTTTTAGCTTTATGGGGACGTAAAGCCCTGAGGTAGGGGTAATGTAAATACCCGGAAATTTCCAGGAAATTTTTTTCTTAAATACTTTGGAATTTTATGAGTCTGTGGTTTCTAACGGCACCTGATTCCGAGGCCCAGTGTGCCCGAAATCATTTTCGGATGTTTTTTTCGGGTACATTTAGTAAACGTAAGTGTGGGAATTTCTATCTTTTGAACCGGTTCTCGGGAGGAGAAGTTAATTTTTATGGATTTATAATAAATTAAATAAAATTGTTGTACACAATTTTATTTATTTTTTGTGGTTATTTTTCCTACAAGGGGATGTTAGCGGTGGGGCCGACACCCACATAACCTCCGCTGAAAGAATAAAGTGAGGTGGGGCCCACACGAGAGCCTAACCCTTCAACTTCCCCTTAAACTCCTATGAAACCCCTTATTAATTCTTTTAACTCTCCCCCTTCCCCCTTAATTATTTTAACACCTACCCTCATTATGGTGGAGCCTCTCCACCTCCCACCCATTCATTATGCCACCACACCCAATTAATAACTTCATTTATTAATTCTCATCTCTCATTTGAATCAATTTGAATTTCATGGAAATTATATTAAAATGGAGAGGCCTAATATAATATTTTCATTGGAAAATATTTTGGTGGGGGGAACCTTTGGAGAATTAGAGGAGAACTTCTTTCATCCATGAAGAACGTCATAGTCTCTCGGCGAATAATTCTCCATGACTTCTCCTATCTTATTCTTCCTATACGTCAAGGGAGAAGACGCAGCTACGAGAAGTGTCACCTACGACAACGACTCTTCCTCCAACGTTGATGGGACGACACCGTTCTTTCGCGACGCCCGACTACCGTGATGCTCATCTTCCGCAGCTCGACGACGTGCGACATCAATCACGAGGTAGGGTTTGGCTTCATGTTTAATTGAATAAAATTTTTCCTTGTTCTTCATTGAAACCATGTTTTATCATCAGACATATGATACCGCCTAACGCAGAGGGTGCGGGCCGAATGAACACAGCCCGACGACCCTCCGTTGATCCTCCTTCCATTTCGATGGTGGCGGTGGTGGAAGAGGTGGCGGCGACCAGAGGAAGCGGCAACCGTATACCGGTCGCATGGAGAGGAAACGCGGCCCACAACCATAGGCTGCTCGTCCAAAGAAGAACTAGTCATTCATAGATGGTCGGGCTGGTGGAACTGCGACACCCCATGGCGCAGCGCTGCGGAGGACTGCAGGCTGCTTCAGCGGGCAAACCAGCCGACTCGTCAGTCAGTCGGGCTGGAGGAGGCTGCGACTCCCACATGTGTCGTGTGGAAAGACACCAGCCCGCTTATGCGGGCCGCTCGCACTGGGTAGATCGGCTGACTTCGGCCGGCCGGACAGGGGCACAACGCTGCTCCACGCTGCCGGTTCGGTAAGTCGCCCCCCTACACCGGCTCGATCGGATGGCCAAGTCGCGGCCTGCCACGGGCTGTGCCAGCTGGGCCGTGCCCCACCAAGCCAGGCCGACCCCCCTGTTGGGTCGGACCCGCCAAATTGGGTCGGGCCGACCCGCCAGCCCACTGGGCTTGACGGGCTGGGCCAGATTCACTTAAATGAGAATAACTTTAAGACCCCGCGTCCAATCGATGTGCTATCTGTGGAACTGGGACCCTCACGACATAGCTGTCCTTTTACGATACTCTAAGTGAGTTTTGGAAAACTTTGGAAAATGTCCTGGTTTAGAAAAAGAGTAATTCCAACCGTGCCCCTGGAATGAAAAGTCCAATATCTCTCAGACCGGGCATCCGATTGACGTGTCTTCTATCCTGTTGGGTTCCTTTTGACAAGACAGAACTTTGAGATACATCAAATCTATACTTCATGATAGTTGATGCATCGACGCCCTAGGACCGAGGAGCGGACCCTCCCGGAATCGAGCGTGCTGTGTGCGGGAACCCTAGAGCTGGTTGCGACTGCAACTGCGATTACTACTATACTTGGATCCTCCATGGGTTCGGCAGTGATGACTACTGTACTTGGATCTTCTGTGGGTTCGGCAGTGATGAATACTGTACTTGGATCCTCTGTGGGTTTGGCAGTGGGGATTACTGTACTTGGATCCTCTGTGGGTTCGTCAATAATGAATTTTGTACTAGGATCCTATGTGGGTTCGACAGAAGAGATGATTCAGAGGATACATCTAATCATCTCCACCCCTCTTCGTGATTTGTATACCTGTGTGAGATGAGTATTGACTTTCAATCATTATCATTTATGTGTTTGACTTCATTCATATATATATTGAGTAGTTCTTGGGATCGAGGGTTTGGAGCCTAATGGAGATTGATAACTTAGGTATATGTATGGGCATATACCTATGTAGGGTTGGTTGATACTTCATGATTGTATCTATCTTATGTGGTTTATCGTTTGTGGATTCTGGGAGACCTTTGGGGGACTCTAGGTCTCTACTTAGTATCATATACTCACCCCTGCATGGGCTTTTCACGCACTACGTTGTGTTGGATGTAGACGACGGACAACACTGATTGAGGGGGAGACTTGAGAAGCTGGACGGTACCCAGAGGTGGACAACTTGGCGAGATGTACACAGAGCAGATGGACGGACCTGAGGTGCTGAGGAGACAATCTATACCCACCCTTCAGGTGGGATACCCAGAGGACAAATCAGTGGTTACTGCTTTACTTTACTATTGTTGCATTAATTTTTCAATTGTACTGTACTTACTATTGGGCTTGTATTTTCAGACCCCTTTCTTTTTAGCACTTACTTTTGTACTTCAGTATTACTTACTGCTTTCTTCTGTTGCGTACTATATTGTTTTTTTTACAATTATAAAGGCAATTCCTTCCCTTTTATAGGGATTTACGCCTTGGTGCTAGTCGCCGTCCTCTGGCCTATAGAAGGCAGGCTTGGGGTAGTCATTGCACGGGCCCCGAGGAAGGGTCCTGACACTCCTCACCAGATTCTCATAGATGAGACAACATGTAAAATCACTCATTTCTTGATTTTGTATCCACAAATCACATAGTATGTTGATGATAGAAGTATGAAATAACCATAATGTGTGTAAAAACAAGTCTTCTGTAATCATATTTTTACCCCCACTTCTAGTGGTTTCTTAACTTGTATTAGGGACATCGGCACCTTGAATTTCTCATCTCATAGTACTTTAAATAATCGAATGTACTACTCTTTGAAAACATGCATAATTTTGGACATGTTATTAATCCAATAATTATCATAGAATGTCTGGTGGTATTACTTTCTATTTTATAGAAAAAATAAAATCTAGAATATTATACTTTTATCTTGATTACTATTAAACATTTTTAAGTTAGTAATTTTAAATTTCTCCAACAATTTTATGAAATTATAGGAACCTTCTATAATAGAATTGGAATAATTTTTTTCTTGAATATTCTAATTCCAAGGATCCTTGACCCCACCTCACGGTCTATAGTATTTGGCTATGAAACTACTTAGAGATTCTAAGGTAAAAACTAATCTATCCAACCACATTAGCTCACATATCTTTCATCTGTTGAGTGGAGTCCCATATCTTATAAAGAATTACTTTTCTTTTCCCAAATATTTTCCTCTAAAGTTAAAACAAGCTATACTTTTAAACCCCTTTACTAAAAAATTTAGTTAAGTCTACCCACCACTCTTACAATACCTCACCATTAGTAGGAGGAACCCTCAACTTTGGCTGACCGAGCACCCCCACAGACAAAGTTTTTCACAAATTTGAGTGATGGAGGGCATTTGATAAGTCAATATTTTCACTAATGGATTTTCAAATTTAATATTGATGAATATAATCCTTTCCTATTTAAAACTATTATTCTATGTGATTTCAATCAGATTTTATCCTTTCTTTTAAATGGAAAACATTCACCTCACATGTTCATTTTATATTTTAGTTTTTCTTTATTATTATACCATGTGATCAAGAAAAATAAATACACATTCACAGAATAAAAAACCATTCACACAATAAAATAAATAAAAAATTTGTTGATAGTGATCCATTAACTGTTGGTCAATCCATCGAGTGAATAATGGTTTAACTGAGACTCTAGGGTAATTCATTAAGTCAATACATGACTTAAATCATACCACATGAAACTCCCATGCATTACACATGTTTAGTGTACACTGAATATCTACTCAGTCCATTTCCCAGTGATCTACTCTAAACATTTCAATGTATACTCACATGAAGGTGAGGGGAACTTAGGGTGAGAAATTATATATTTAGAACTTAAATGTATACACATAGGCCCTATTAAAAATTAAATATGGAGGGATGATGCACAATTTATCAAAATAAATTAATTATTACATTTTAAAAAACATAATTGAAATAATTAAATTAAATTAATAATAAACCAAACATTCACTTGTTGTTCTCAGCTCATAATCAGTCAACAAGAAATAATATTTCATAAGAAAAATTAATTTTTCTAAAATTCAACTAGAGGTTATTTTTAAAGTGTAAATAAGAATTAAAATAACTTTATTTAATAGAATATTCCACAGAACTCAAAATAATTTTATTAAATTCTATAAAATTAAATTATTTTTTTGAAATTTTTATAATTTTTTGAGTCTATCTAAACCTAAAGTAGATCCCTAAAAATTAATTTAGGTCAAGTGATGGGGTAAATGAGTAAGGCCAAGAAATCCCAAAGTGAATTTGTTTGTCCTTAGATGAGGTATGCATTTTATTTATATATATATAATAAAAAATTATATCAATATTCCAAATGAGTATTTTTCCCTTTTTTATATATATTGTAATCAGACAGCCATGGAAATCTTGGAATAATCTTCCAGAGGAAGATTTGTCCTTTTAATTAAGAAAGATTCCCAGAGAAGATTTAAACTAGCTTCTAAGAGAATATTTATCCTTTTAATTATAGAATATTCCACGAGAAACTTTAAACTGGATTCAATGTGGAACTTCATCCTTTTAATTAAATAATATTCAATAAGAAGCTTTAAAATAACTTCCATGGGAGGATTTATACATTAAATTAAATAAGATTCCATGAGAATATTTTAACTAGATTCCATGGGAATATTTATTCATTTACATATACAATATTATATGGAAATATTTAAACTATCTTCCATGTAAAGGCCCAAGCTTGAAGTACATGGAAATTACATTACATTTTTGGAATACTTAATACATGACACAAACAGACACACAAAGACCAAATTAGTTTAGTGCCTTTGTAAATATTAAAACATAAACAACTGGTTCATAAAATATCTAAATCATGTCTTACTTTATCCTTCATAACTAGAACCCCTTTTTGACACATCTTACATAATACCCTTATTCAAATCCTGTGGAAAGAGACATGAAAAGGGGTGAGCTCAAATGCTCAGTGAGGGTAATCATGGAAAATATTATAAAAAACATAAACACAGGAATTTAAAAACAAGAACATAATTTTTTAAAAAAAACATATCACATTTAACATATACCTAACCGTGAGTCATGAAATAAATCATGGTAGTTCATAAGGCATAAATCATAATGGAATCTTGAACCATGACAAAATAACATGGGAATTAAAAATATAATTGTGGAAAAAATGACCAAATAATATGATATAAATAGAATCCAAGGAATTGATACCAAGACCATCATAGTGGATAAATTATATTACATAATCAGGTTTACTTGTCATTCCATCCATGTATTACTAAAGAAAATTTACTTGTTATTCTAGACCTGTATTACTGAACCAAATTTACTTGTCATTATATTAATTTCTATCTCATGAGATATAAATATTTACCCAATTCATTAAAGGTAGATATAGGTACCACCCATCTCATAGTGAAATCATTCCTACATGTTCCATGAAAACATTAAACATTAATCATAGTATAACCCAAGAAATAAAATGGGTTTCTTAAACATATTTCCATCAAAATATAGCCTAGATAAAATATTATTCCATCATTGAAAAAAATTAAATAATAGTAATTTTAGGGATAGAAACATAACCTTATGTAATTTATATGGAAAATAATTTTGATAAAACACTTCTAATTAATTTTTGACCAAAATATCCTTTATTCTTCAAAAAATATTTTTTAAAAAATGCCACAAAATTTTTAAAAAAAACTATTTAGTTGAAAATAAACATAAAATTTGGTAGAGGAATATTCATGTAAATAAGGTTTTATGAAGATTTATAAATACTTTAATATCGTATAAGTTAAAAAAACATTCTCCTCATACTTTTCCTGAAAAAGTCAAAAAGTACCTCAAATGGAATAACGAAAAAAGATTCCATTCATAACTTTTAATAAAAATTCACCAAAGGGTATAATTAACCATAAAAATTTTTAGAAGAATATAAATAATATTAAATAATTAGTAAACATTAATATGGATGAAAAATATACCTGAGTAAATACATTTGTATAGATAATCTCAAATAATAATGAGATTGTGAAATTATCCTTTACCTAAGATCCAATTTCTTCTGTATGATTCTGAAACTCTTATTCAGTGGGTTTCAAAATATTATAAACTTATAACTGAACAATAATAATATTTATGATATTATATATGATTCAATTATTACTTTATATTACCCATTTATTTATCAATTCCATGTTAAAGCAGCATTTTTGGTATTTATCGTTTTATTTATCGTACGTGTTTTAACTTGTTATTATTGATCTTATTACTTATATCATGATTTAATTAATTAAAAAATGTAAAATATGATTTATATATCATAAATATTTTTTATAGAAATATATATAATTGATAGATAAATGAAATGGAATACACCGTTCAAGGAGACTATAGGTCGTACATACACATGAATGTTGATTGTTTTCCTTATTGAATTGAATGGAAGAAACTAAATGATATATATATAAATAAATAAATCTATTATATTTATTATGTCATATATTTAATGCTTATTTATTATATATAATTTATAATCATTCCTGGATTGTTAACATGGATAATGAATCTAATCGCGTCGTGGGGATGATAGGTCGAACGTACGCACGAGTGATAATATCATTTCTTTAATAGTTAAATGGTATGGAATTGGATTTTATGTTAATTAATAAAAATAATTATAATTTTATATTAATTAATTAAACCCATTATACTCATCATTATACCCATTCAAGTTAATTATTATTGAATAACAAATTACACCACGACGTGGAGACGGTAAGCCGTACGCACGCACACATGGTGATAATGTTATTCATTAGATGGATGAAAAGAGGTATAAGGTTATACCATAATTATAATAACTTATAATAATTTATAATATACTATATTTATTACATTATTATGGGACCAACATAAGAATATTAAGTAGAAGATTAATTTTTTTGAATGAGGTGATAAAACAATTACCTCATTTTCATGTACCTACTTTTTATTTTCACAAAAGGTCTTTCTAGGATGGATTTATACCAAAATTGAGGCCTCTATGAAGAATTTAGGGATTCTGGGAGAGGAAATATTTTGGGTTTGTCTGAGAAAAAGTTATTTAGGGTTGTGATTAAAAGATAATGAGAAGCTCCCTTTTAAAGGAGAGGTGAGGGGAACTTTAAGAATGTTTTTAAATATTAATTTATTATAAAATCATTTTATTTTTCTAAAGGTCTCAAACTAATTTATTTCTAAGAGAAGATGTGTTTTGGTTGCAATTATCTCATCTAATAGGTTTTATACAAGTTCAGGTTATAAAATCTACCTTATATTTTAACTTTAAGCTTTAGATAAAAATAATAACTCTTACTATGTCTTCTTGTCTTTTCATAATATATGGTTACTATAGTTACTATAAAATGACAAGAGAACCTCCAGTGGATCATTAATGACATTTGTAAAATTATCTAATTCAATTGGCATAATCTTAGATTTTTAGGACCATTATATCATTTAATAAAATAGTATTTGTTTTTAGAACTCATTTATTTCAATTTTGACACTATTTAGTAATTGATTTTTTAAGTCATAAAAATTTTATTCCTTCAGAAAAAGGCATTAAATCATCCCTAACATGTCAATGGAATCTTGAAATTTCGTGTATGTCATCATAATTTTCAAATTACATCTATTTTAATATTTATAATATCATTTATATTAATATTTCATTAATATGGTAATCACTGCATCATCAATGTGTCATAAATAAATTTATTTATATAAGGTCTGAAAATTATAAAAAAAATACCATGATGTAGGAAATCGTTTTATATTTATAAGGAATATTTATATTCTATGTGATCATTTATACAAAAAAATTAAAATTATTTTATTTAAGAGATACATGTTTATATTATATTTCCCTTTTTTTTAAATTATAAATTATAAAAATTCATTATCACACCCAACTGTCTCCATGGGGTCCTAAAATCAACCCAATGATGCTCATGGTCGTAAAACTCTCATAAAATGGGATTAGGACATGTTTTAGGATAGTTTTATTTTATTATAATATTATTTTTACCATTATTTACCTAATTTACCATTTAACCGTGGTAAATAAAAAAAATTACTGAAGTTACTATTCATAATGTCCAAAAATAAATAGGACTTATTTACATAATTTGGACCTTATGATTCCAAATATGGAATCAATTTTTCTAAATTTAAAACACATAATTGGAAATAATTAACTTCAAATTAATTCTCATTGTCAAAACAAGAAAGTAGGTTTTAAGAAGTAAAAACTATCAAAAGATTGACATGTGTTTATGTCCAATTTAAATTTAAAATTACTTACAATGACCAAAATTATATTAAATTATAAAAACAAAATCCAATTATAATTTAAAACCAATTAATAATATAATATAACTATATAAAAAATTAGATAAAAAAGTAGTTTTTAATTAAAATACAATATTTTTCACTATTCATTAAAATATGAATTTAATCAGAAAAATACCAAAAATCAACCAAAGTAAATTTTTATGTACTTATTCCAAAGTAGATGTTAATTTTTTCAAATAGAATGTATAAATTTGTTAAAAACTAGATTTGAAATGGGTGCTCCATCAAAAGGCGGAAAACCAACATTTTTTAAAAAATACTTCTTTTATCCCAAAAAATTGAATTTGTTCTTATATCAGGTACAAGAAAATTCATAAGATGAATTCTAATGTTATATAAAATTCCAAATGTAGTAAACACTATTCATAATGGTTAGTTTATATCCCATTAAATAATGATATTTTAACAATATATCATTGTTTAGTGAAACTCGAAATTGCGTACAATGCAAGCTATGGGGGAAGATTGATCTTACATGCAACGAAAGACAATTCAATGTTGTGTGTAGTGAAATATTCCTTTGGTGTTTCCTATAACATAATCCAAAATTTATTCTTTTATACATTGAAAAAAAATATATACTTAGTTTTGTGTCTATCATATGCCAACTCAGTGTTATGTGTAACATACGACAATTTGGCTTAGTGTGAAAGGAATGTTTGAATTAGTGCATTGAAAGATATATAAAATGGTCCTTAAAACTAAGGGTGTTACATTTTACCCCCCTTAAAATAAATTTGTCCCTTGATATTTATCGAGGTTATAAATGGTTTACTAATTGATTGATTCTTTTATAGAATGCCACATCGTAAAAAAGAATACTAAAAATCATTTTAAAAATTAAAGATAGAATCATAATGGTTTCAAAAAGTAACTCATCACTGGTTTTCCACATAGGTTAACATAGGTGGGAAGAGAAAAAAATGGATATGGAAGAAAAATCTAACCATCAATTTCTGATGGAGAGTGATAGAGAATAGTGTTGGAGAAAGTTAACAATCAGATTGGTATAAATCTGTTATGATTTAAGGGACCATCTGATTCATCAGATAAGAAGGTACTCAGAAAAAAAATTTTGTATTCAGGATCCTTTCCCTAAATATTAATAATAAGAGAATAAATACTTACTTGATTTTAGTACAATATCGTCATTGGTCGTGCCTTCAACAATTTCCACTTCATCTCTTATTCAAAGAAATGCTGATGAATTTTCCATTCCTAAAGTGTTTAAAAATCATGAGAAATATAAATTGAATGATAGTTCATTACATATTTCATTATCATAAAAATGTTATCACAAGTTATCAAACTTGATTAAGTCCATTTATGGTGAGATAAGACTTTATACTAACTAATGTCATCTACAGTTTTACATAAACATTCCATAAATTTATATCCTTACAATACTTATAAAATATAAAAATCCAAAACTATAGAAAATTTTCACTTACTCAGCTTAACATTTATCCACCATATATCTTAAGATATCTCTTTTTAGTCACATTCCAAAAATGTTAACACCTTCATCAAGTATTATCCTGAGTCACGGTAACAACCTGAATTATCAGATATCCTTATTGAAAACATGCTTTTTTCATTGGTAAAATACTTATTAGATTATTACTTATGTCCCAAAACATTGTATACTTTATCCATGATAGTATAATCATCGTGGAAAAAACTCCATAATTATATCTCTAGAAACTAGCATCATCCAATTTACTAATTCAATCCATCATATCTTTATCCAAGTATCGTTATCAAAACATAAGGGACATATTAACAGTTATCTTCCCCTTAATCATGTGTTCTCAGAGTATATCACATTATCCTTAAATCACTTTTCTATCTCCTTAGAACTATTCAATATATCCTTTCCAATCCATAATGAAAAAATGATACTAAAATCACTTATATATTTCATGATTTATATAACATAGTATTTGAATTACCAAATATATACACCTCATTCATCCAACTTTATTCTTAAACTATTACTTAGGATCCATTATCTTAATCTTTCCTAAAATATGAATCATGTATTAAGGTTTCTCAACATCAATATTCTTAGGTTTAATGTAAAAAATACTATAAGAACATCACATACCTTTCACATTTTGTTTACTGCCTCTTTTTTTGAATGGCCTATTGGCCTTCTTTTTTATTGATTTTTAATAACCCCCTTTCGATGGATGATGGGGAACAATAAAAAGGCCCGTAGGATTATATATTACATTTCTCGTAGGCTTGGAGACAATACAGGTCCCGAAGTTCTGAAAGAAATCATACAGACTGTGACTACTAGAAATCACCCTTCCCCAACATCTGCATCTGGATCAACTCTCCACCATTACATGTATATTCAGAAAGATATCCTGTGCAGATATTCATAGGCCCGGTCCCGATGGCATTGTCATACCCTCTCATTATTCGAAATCCATTAGCCCTGCTCTGGTGAAAGTACCCTACTCTTGAATCCTCTACTGGAGCTAGTTGTTTATAGAATCTACTTGTGCATTTGTATATCAGGTGGCCCTGAAGTCCATGAGGTGGCCAAAAATCCTTATTGACCCAATTTCATGGGTGGCCCAAAGGCCTTAAGGACACCAAGATGAAACTGATGTCCCAAGGTGAATAGTTTTGGCTGCCATAGTACCGAACAATACCTGTTACAGTGCCCCCACAATACTGCTACAGTACCGGAATTATACCTCTACCTAGTTTTCAACCTAGGTCTCATGGATGCACTTAGAGAGACTTCACCAACTAGGCCGAGGCTCATATGCTTTACAGTTTCTTTATCCTTAGTAGTATGACCAATACTTGTACAATCTTCATGATTCTCTTCATGATATTTCCACTTACAAAATCAATCTTCATAATTCTCATACATTCCACATCTAAAAAATAAAATGGTTAACAATGTTCTACGTAGTTTTGGATATTGGCTAAGACCAGAAAAAAAAGTGAGAGAAATACATATCATAAATTAGAAATGCATAATTAACATAAATTACATAAAATATTTCAATCTATGATATCTTCTGTTTAACCCTGGGTTAGTCATGATTATCACAAAAACCCTAAGATTGTAACCTATACTTAGAATTATCCATTGGAAATCCATAGAACTATCCTAAGAAAATATCTCTCAGGATCTCATTAAAGTTCTTTCATCCTAGTTTCCAATGGTTGATTAAACCATCGCTCTAAGACCAACTGTAAAGACCTAAACATGACGTACATTGACATTACATTCCTTTTGCAGAATACTTAATACATAACATGAATAGAGTCCCAAAGACTGTATTAGTTTACTGCCCTTCGAAACTGGAAAATATAAACAACTATTTCATAAAACATCTACATCATCTCATTCTTTATCCTTCATAACTAAAACCTCTTTTGACGCATCTTACTTAATACCCTTCTTCAAATTTTGGAGGAAAATAAACATGAAAATGGGTGATCTCAAGTGATTAGTAAGGGTGTGCATGTAAATTATATTACAAAACATAAACATAAGAATATAAAAACATGAATATAACTTTAGAAATAAACATACCACATTTTACATATACAAAAATCTTGAGTCATGAAATAAATATTGGTAGTTCATAAGGCAAAAATAAAAATAGAATCATGAACCGTGAGAAAATAGTATGGAAATTCAAAATAGAATTGTGGAAAACAAAGGAGAATGTAATTTTATTTACATAGTAGACAAGGAATTGCTTCCAAGACCGTCAAAGTGAATAAATTCCATTACAAAATCAGGTTTACTTGTCATTCCAGCAATGTATTACTGAACTAGATTTATTTGTCATTCCTGCCCTGTATTGCTGAACCAAATTTAATTTTCATCCTATTCATTTATATCTAATGATATATAAATATTTACCAAATTAATTGAATGTATTAATAGGTCTCACCCATCTCATAGTGAAATCATTCTTACATGTTCCACAAAAACATATATCATTCATCATAACATAACCTAGGAAATAAAATGGGTTTCTTAAACATCATTCTATCATAACATAATCCATATATAATATCATTCCATAATTAAATAATAAAATCATGTTAATAATAGTGATATAAATATAACCCTATTTCATCTTAGATAGAATATAATTTTGATAAAAAATTTGAATTTAATTCTTTAGGAAAATATCCAATCTTATTAAAAAACGTTTTCTTTTCTCAAAATGCCATAAAATTTTAAAAGAAAATTATTTAGTTGAAAATAAACATGAAATAATGTATAGTATGATTTGTGTAAATAAGGTATTATGAAGATGTAAAAATCCGTTCATTCCATATAAGTTAAAATACATTCTCCTCATACTTTTGCTGGAAAAGTCAAAAAATACCTCAAATCGAATATCGACAAAAGATTCCTTTCAAACCATTTAATAAAAACTAACCAAAGGGTAAAATTAACTTTAAATTTTTTTAAAAGAGTAGAAAAATATTACATAATTCGAAAACATGGATTTTGATGATAAATACACCCCAGTAAATACTTATGTATAAATAATATCAAATAATAATGAGATTGTGAAATTATCCCTTACCTTAGATATGGTTTCTTCTGTATGTGTCTGAAACTCCTGTGTAGTAGGTTTAAAAATATTATTAAATTCTAACAGAAACATAATATTATTTATGATATCATATATGATTCACTTATGACTTTATATTACCTGTTTATTTATCAATTCCATGTTAAATCAATGTTTTGGGTATTAATCATTTTATTTATCTTATATTTTTTGACTTGTTATTATTGATCATATTACTTATATTTTTATTTACATACTTTAAGAATATAAAAAAAATGATTTATATATCATAAATATCTATTATATAAATATATATAATAGATAGATAAATGAAATGGAATACACTATTCATGGAGACGGTAGGTCGTATGTACGCATGAATGTTTTTTCTATTTCCTTATTGAATTGAATAGAAGAAATAAATGATATATATATATATACATAAATCCTGTATAACTATTATGTCATATATTTCATGCTTATTTATTGTATATAATTTATAATCATTCTCGAATTGTTAACGTGGAGAATGAATCTAATCGCATCATGGAGATGGTAGGTCATACGTACGCACGAGCAACGATACCAATAAATTAATAGTAAAATGGTATGTAATTGGATTATATATTAATTATAAAGAATAATTATCATGTTATATTCATTATTTACACCTATTATACAAATCATTATACACAACCAAATTTAGGGTTGTTGAATAACAAATTACACCATAGCGTAGAGATGATAAGTCGTACGCACACACACATGATGATATTGTTATTAGTATAATGGATAAAATAAGATATAAAGTTTTCCAATAATTATAATAACATCTCATCATGAATAAGATACTGAATTTATTATTTTATTATGACAACAACATAATAAGTGGAAGTAGAATAAGAAATGATTGTTGAAAGAGGTGATACAACAATTACCTATTTTCTGAGTATCTCCTTTTGATTTGCTCAAAAGGTCTCCTAAGTGGATTTATGCCAAAAATTCAGACTCTAAGAGGAAGTAAGGGATGTTGTGAGAGGAAATGGTTAGGTTTTGGTTGAGAAAAAAGGGTTTCAAGGTTGTGATTAAAGGAGAAGGATAAGTTACCTTTTATAGGAGAGGTGAGGGGCGCTTTAGGAATGTCACTAAATATTAATTTTTTATAAATTAATTTTATGTTTATAATAGTCCAAAACTAATTTATTTCTAAGATAATAAGTGTATGGGTTTAAAGGATCTCATAAAATAGGTTTTATACAAGTTTTGGTCACAATATTAACCTTATCATGTAGCTTTAAACCTTAGTTAAAAACACTAACTCTTACCATGTCTTCTTGTATTTTCATAATTTATGGTTAATATAGTTGCTATAAAATGAGAAGAGAAACTCGAGATGAACATTGATGAAAATTTTAACATTATATAAGTCATATTTAGGAATATTAGATTTTTTGGACTATTATATCATTTAATAAAATAATATTTGTTTTAAAATAATCTTTATGTCAATATTGATGATATTTAGTAATTGTTTTTTTTATGTTATAAAAACTTTATTCTTTTAAAAAAAGGAATTAACTTGTCCATGACATGTCAATGTCATCCAAAAAATTCGTGTATGGCATCAAAAATGTTCAAATTACATTTATTGTTATACTTATAATATAATTTAGTTGAATAGTTCATTAATAAGGTAATCATTGCATCATCATTGTTTCACAAATACAATAATTTATTTAATGTCTAAAAATTATAACTAAAATACCATGATGTAAGAAATATTTTTAGTTCTATAATGACTATTTATTGTCAAATTTATATTTTATATAAACCAAAATAAATTCTTTTAGTTAGGATATACATTTTTATGTTATATTTCCATTTTCTTTAAATTAAAAGTTATAAAAGATCGTTATCATACCCAAGTGGCTCCATGGAGTCCTAAAATTGACCCAAGTATGATCATGATCAGAAATATCTCATAAAATAGGATTAGGGTACGTATTAGGGTAGTTATATATTATTATATTATTATTTTTTCTCTCATTTACCTTATTTCACCTTCAATCGTGGTAAATAAAAATAATTACTAAAGTTACTGTTCATAATGTCCCGAAATAAAATAGACCAATTTATATAATGTGGACCTTTTGAAGCCAATTATGGAACCATTTTTCTTAATCCAAAACTAATAATTGACAGAAATTAATTTAAAATTAATTCTCATTATCAAGAACAGAAAGATGGTTTTAAAGAAGTAAAAAACAATCAAAAGATTGACACATGTTTATGTCCAATTCAAATGTGAAGATTAATTTGAAGGACCAAAAATTTATTAAATGATAACAAAAAATCCAATTACAATTTAAAACCAATTAAAAATATAATATAACTATATAAATAAATTAGATGAGAAGGCAATTTTGAATTAAAATATAGTGTTTTTCATTATTTATTAAAATATGAATTTTATCAGAAAAATAAAAAAAATGCTACCAAAGTAAATTTTAATGTACCTATTCTAATTAAGAAGTTTATTTTGTCAAATATAATATATAAAATTGGTAAAAACTATATTTTAAATAGGCACACCATTAAAAGGAGGCAAAAGTGCATTTCTGAAAAATAATTCTTTTATCCGAAAAATTGAATTGGTTATTATATAATGTATATAAAATACATAATATGAATTTTAATGTTATATAAAATTCAAAATATGGTTAATAATTTTAATAATATCTAGTTTATATCCATTAAATAATAAAATTTTAATAATATATTGTTGTTTAGTGAAACTCGATATTTCGTACAACACAGGCTATCAAGGAAGGTCTCTATTGTGTTTAACACAAGCCAAGTCATTGTTAAGTATACTAAAAGATTCCTTTGGTGTTTCTTATAACAAAATACAAACAAAGTTTTTTTATACTTTAAAAAAAAAATTATACGTAGTGTTGTGTGTATCATATGCCAACTTGGTGTTGCATGTAAGATACGACAAGTCAGTTTAGTGAGAAAGGAATGTTTGACGTAGTTCATTGCAAGATATAAAAATGGTCCATTAAAACTCAATGTGTTAAATTCCAAGTGAATATTTATCTTATTAAATTAAACAATCTTCAATGGGAAGATTTAAACTATCTTCCAAGAGAAGAATTATATTTTTAATTAAACAATCTTCCAAGGAAATATTGTATTTCCAATAGACTACCCCAACTAGATTCTGGCTCATCTAGTGACCATGTAACATACATACATTATCCTTCAGCTAAAAATATGTCACACTAGTAGCCATTATATTGAATCATAAAATAAAACTTTAATTTTTGTGACATCATTTACGCAAAACCCGTCGGTCTTCAATAGGCCATATCTTGAAGATACAAACTCATATAGACATGGTTCTTGCTGAGTTTAGACTGTATTGAAACCCCCATTCTAAAAATTATCTAATTTAATTGAAATTGAAAATTATTAGACATAGATAATTACATGATCCCTCTGATACCAATTGAAGGAACCTAGGGAGTAGCGGAAGCGTGAAAGTGGCACAATTTTAATTTTTTGGGTTTGGATTCATTTAAAAAACATCGAATCCACAAAACTGCTTTACCATACACTACCAGGAATATGGGCTTTTGAGCCCCTTTACCTATAGAGACTGCAACTGGAGGTCGCTATAGGTAACCAATAGAGACCTCCAATGGCGGTCGCTACGTTTCCCTAAAAAAAGGCATCTGCGCCCCCTGAACCCTCCCTCCTCTCGCGAAGCCCCCCGTTCCCTTCCCCCCTCCCCGTCACCCGCGCCCTCCATATTGCCACGCTCCCTCCCCGTCTCCCTGCCCTCCCCATCGCCCCGCCCTCCCCGCTTCCCCGACCTCCCCGTCGCCCTGCCCTCTGCCGGCCCGCCCTCTGCCGCCCCCCTCTGCCGCCCCGCCCTCCGTCGTCCTGCCCTCCGGCCAGCCGCCCTCTGCTGGCCCCGCCCTTTGCTGGCCCTGACCTCCGCCAGCCACCCTCCGGCCACCCTCTGGCCACCCTCCGCCCTCCGGCTGCCCTCCGCCCTCCGGCCACCCTCCGCCCTCCGGCCGCCCTCCGGCTGCCCTCCGGCCGCCATCCGCCGGCCCCGCCCTCCTCCAGCCGCCCTCCGCCCTACGGCCTCTCTCTGCCCTCGGGTCTCCCGCCACCCACCTCAGGCAGCCCGGAAGCACTAGGGAAGCCCTTCGGCCGCTCTCTGGCCTTCGGCCTCCGCCCTCCGCCCTCGGCCCTCGGCCCCCTCGTCCCTCCCCCCCAGCACCCCGAACACCCCCCCCCCCACACCCCGCCAACCCCCGTCTCATTTGTCTTCGTCCCCTCCCTCGCCGCACTGCCTCCACCTGTCCCCTCCTTCACCGTCCCCTCCCTCACCGCACCAGCTCCGGCTCCGTCTCCCCACCGCTGCCTCTCCTCTCCCTCGCAGCACCGCTTTCGGCTCCCCTCCCTTCCGGGTTTGTAGTGCAATCAGGTATGACATGGGCTTTCACTTACATTATTATTTTATAAATGGTTCACAAACAATTAATTAGTATTTATTTTAAATATATTTGATATGAAAAATGAAAATGTAATAAGTCTTGTGTAAATGTTTGTTATAGGGATCTTATTATGGATAAGAGTTAGATTGATCTTCCAAATCGAACGTCTAGGGAGTATTTTAATGGCATTATGCAGTCTATTGACTTCACTAGAGGATTTGAAAGTGACTATATTTGTTGTCCATGTAGAAAATGTGCTAACAGATATCAATTCACATGAGATACTGTGAGGGAGAACCTATTATTTAATGGATTTATGAGAAATTATAAGAGATGGACTCGTCATGGAGAAGATTATGTTTGTTGTGAAAATACAGATACAGTTCAGATGGATGTTGATGCAAGGATGAATGATCCAATGCATGAAGTGCTTACTGAAATGGTACGTGGGTTGGATCCTAAAGGCATTGACATCCAGAATCTTGAGACCGGTGAGATAAATCTTCACTCTGGTGCAGATCGTGATTCGAGGAGGTGTTATGAAGCAATTGATGGTGCAAAAACATAATTATATCCTTCATGTACTTCTTTCAATAAATTGTCATTTATCGTGGAGTTGTTGCATTTGAAGACTTTGAATCATTGGTCAGACACATCATTCGACATGCTGTTGGTGTTATTCAAAAAGGTTCTTCCTGTCGATTCTAAGATTCCTGAGTCGTATTACCATGCTCGTAAGCTGACAGAGAACTTAGGTTTTACATATGAGTCCATAGATGCATGTGAAAACAACTGTATGTTTTTTAGAAAGGAAACTTCCCATTTGGATATTTTTACGGTTTGTGGTTCTTCCAGGTGGAAAGAGAACAGGGGAAATCAGACTCATCAAAGTCAGATTGTGATACAGGGGAAACCGATTTTCGTAAAGCAAATGTGTTACTTTCCCCTTAAACCATTTTTGAAAAGATTTTTTATGCCATCTAAAGTTTCTAATTTAATGAGATGGCACGCAGAAAGAGTTCATGAAAGTGATATGTTAACCCACCCGGAAGACTCTCATGCATGGAAGGATTTTGATAAGAGACATCCTGACTTTTCCAAAGATATTTGTAATGTCCGATTGGGATTGGCAGCAGATGGTTTCAATCCATTCAAGTATATGGTTGGTGCAACTCATAGCACATGGCCCGTGGTGTTGGTTTCATATAATCTTCCTCCGTGTCTTTGTATGAAGCAACAATTTATATTACTTTCCACTCTTATTGATGGACCTAAAGGTCCGGGGGATAAGATTGATGTTTACCTTCAGCCATTGATTGATTATTTGAATGAATTTTGGGGCGATGGTGTGATGACTTATGACTGTGAAACGAATGAAATGTTCAAACTACAGGCTGCTTTATTGTGGACAATCAATGACTTCCTAGCTTATGCAAATTTATCAGGCTGGAGTACGAAAGGAGAATTTGCTTTCCCTTGTTGCAACAAAAGTAAAAAATATGTATGGATTAAGCATTCCAAAAAATAGGCATTCATGGGTCAGAGACGTTTTCTCCCCCCTCAGCACAAGTTCAGAAAGGACAGAGTGGAATTTGATGGTTCTAGAGAGTTCAGCCCAGCACCAAAGATCATGACATGAGTCGAAATGTTATCGCATATTGAGGAAGAAAACATCCACATGGTATATGAAATTCGGGATTTGGTGGCTCCTTTGGTACGTAATATTCGAGCTGGGGGTAGGCATTGCAGTCACAATTGGAAAAAGAAAAGTATTTTTGACAGTCTTTTGTATTGGAAAACTAACATGATGAGGCATAATTTGGATGTCATGCACATTGAAAAACATGTTTTTGATAACATATTGTGGACCATTTTAGGTGTCAGTGGTAAAATAAAGGACCATGTTAATGCACGTCGTGATTTGGATGAAATGGGTTTAAGGAAACAGTTGCATTTACAGTTAGCTGAGGGAAACAAGGCATACATGCCTGCTGTACAGTATATGATGACTAAAAAGGAGAAAGATACATTTCTTTCCATTTTGAAGATTCTCAAGGTGCCTGATGGTTACTCTTCTAATATTTCAAAGTGTGTGAATCTGACGAGAAAGACATTGCAAGGGTTGAAAAGTCATGACAATCACATACTACTTCATCAGTTGATTCAAATCACAATTTTTGATTGTTTATCCCCCAATTTTGTTTAGTAGTTGATTGAGATGAGTAATTTTTTTAGACATCTTTGTTTAAGAAATAAACGAATGAGTGATTTAAAAAGTTTACAGGACCGAATTTTACTTACTCTTTGTCACTTTGAGAAACTATTTCCCCCCTCATTTTTCGATGTTATGGTCCACTTGACAGTGAAACTAACTGATGAAGTAATGTCTTTTGTTCCAGTGAAATTCAGGTGGATGTATCCTATTGAGAGGTATTTGAGTACATTGAAACGATTTGTACGCAACAGAGCTCATCCGGAGGCATCAATAGCCAATGGTTAATTGATGGATGAGTGTACTAATTTTTGTGCAGAATATCTTATGGATGTTGAATCAAAATTAGATAAGCCCTCTCGGATTCAGGATGGTCCATTTGGAGAAGGAACCACACATGATATGGACAACATCGAGTGGATACAAGCGCATCGATATATCTTGTTCAATACTCCATTAGTTGCACCATTAATGTAGTAAGTATCTTATCACTTTTATTGTTTCACTTTTACATGTTTTGTTTGCATAATTTTATCATTTAAACATTGCGTTATCATTTGTAGAAAACACATTAATGAGATAAAAGAAGAGATGTATCGTGCAACTGAGTTGCAAATTCAACAGTCTCATTATGCGTCAATTCATGATTGGTTCAAGGATTATGTACGTATAAATTGATTTTCATTATGAGTGAAGTATTATACTAATTTCTTTCTTCATATGTCATTATTGAATTTTATGAATTATGTAGGTTCATAAGCTAAGGGAGTTAGGGGACCCCACGCTAACTGAAGAATTTATCCAACTGGATGAGAGTCCATCTATAACGGCTCGTCATTATAAATCTATAGATGCTAATGGTTTTTGATTTCACATTAAAGATGTTGATGACAAATTAGAAACACAAAATAGTGGCATCGGTTGTCCATTTGTCGATTCTGGTTATTACTATGGTCAATTGATAGACATCATTGAAGTTTTATACACACACGAGTTGAAGTACATATTGTTAAAGTGTAATTGGGTTGATCTAGTGCGTGGATATAAAGTCGATAAATATCAATTTTCATTGGTGAATTTTAACTATATGTTATACAGAAATGAACGAGTTGATAATGAAACTTTCATTTTGACATCACAAGCAGAACAAGTATTCTTCGTTACTTTGCCTTTGAATCCAAGTTGGCAAGTTGTGGTCAAAATGTCTCGGCAAGGAGTGTTTGTATTTGAACAAGATTATCCTGAGACTGTTTCTTTTGTTTCCCAACAGCTTGATCAGCATACCGTAGTTCAACGTGAAGAAAATATTTATTGGGTCAGAGCGGCTGTTGAAGGAGAAACGGTCGATTTGCATGCTTAATAAAAGGTATAACTGTTTTCCTTCTATTCATAATTAGATATCATAAATTATCTAAACATTTTATAAATCCTTGTAAGTTTTAATCCTCACTTTTAGAAGTTTATTTAGTTATAAATATTTAGGGTGATTTAACTCATGTTATATTGATTTTATTGTCGGTGTATCTTCCCATTGAGGTATTCTTCATTTAATTCATGTGCTGCTTGAATTTTTATTAATTCAATTTGAAATTTGGCTATGCATTGATTGGTTTTGTACATAATTTATATATCTTTTTTGTGAACTTTCTGATTTTTTAAAATTCATTCACAACTAATTATTCAATCCCTTTTTGTTTGATTAAAAACTGTACAAGTTTGATTTTTTTAAAAACTATCGAATTTATCATTTGGACACTTTGGATAGTCCCCTTACTATTGTTTTCCATGATTGCAGGCATGTCAGGGGAAGAGGTAGAAGATCCACATCATCCATCTGAGGCATCTACATCTCAGGGTTGAGGTATGTTGGAATTTCATTGTCTCTATTTTTTATTAAATTAATAAACATATATATATATATATATTTATTTATAACATCATTCAATTTTTATATAAAATTGTTTTCAACAGGATCAGACTCGACTGCTTCTTCCTCTCGCAGGAGAGGCCCTGGTCATGGCATATTATCATGGAATTCTGACACGACTTTTTATGTTTCATTTGATGAGGTATTTCATCCTGTGTGACAGAATTTCCCTGCATTTATTCATCAGTTCGGTCATATCATACGTGATCCACATCGATTTACATTGAGCACATGTGACTGGGCTTCTATCCCTCAGGACAGATTAGATCATCTTTGGATGGAGGTTCAGGTAAGAAGACCATTTTACTTTATTCCCTATGTATAAACAACAATAACATATGTGATATTTTTATTTAATAGAAAAATTTGAAAGTATGTCCCGATGAGTTTCGGCCAGTGTGTGTGAGCAAATTTTGTAAGATGTGGAAAGACTATAACGGCAAATTCAAGAGGGACCACTGGGTACCAAATGTAGGTGCCCCAGACATTCTGGAAAATGTCCCGAGAGGTGTCCTCCCGGCTTAGTGGCGTGATTTAGTTGCATATTGGTCTACTGAGGGTGTTGCGGTTTGTATATTTATTTTGGTATATATATTTTCAAGAATGTGTGATTTGTTTGATATTTGAATTAATTGAATGTAGGATGTGTCCACATGCCATTCTGAGAATCGCGTGTTGCAGGGACCACCTCACAGGCTCGGGACTCATCACGTGTCTCAGATCCGACATGAATTATTTATGATTCATTTTTTAATTTTTTTAATTAATACGGTTTTGTGTATATATTCTATTCATATATAGTTGCGGGAGCAAGGTGCACCAACTGATAAAATGTCGGTGCGGATGAGGACTCGTGATCGCAATGATCCAGAGGCTGCAACATTGATAGTAAGTGCTTGTACTCATTACCAATACTTACATGAAATCTGTATATTAATATATGTATATATATTTAAATATTTCACAGGCTCAATTTGAAGCTGAATTAGAACATCTGCCAGAGGACCAGCGATAGCTTCCCATGCGAAGGGATGAGATCTTTTATCGCATCATTGGTCGGGATGGGCATGGATATAGTTTGTCCTATGGAATAGGGATTCCTCATTCTGTAGTGTCACACGCTGCGGTTGTCGGTCCTGCTGTTGCTCAGATGACACAACAATTGTCAGATTTTGAGGCACGACTGCGGGCTTCTGAGGAGGTAAGTGCGCAATTGGCTGCTGAGGTTAGAGCACTGCGGGAATATGTGCGTCCGGGTGATGGTGCAGGGGATCACATGACATAGGTTTATATTGTATTTATTTATTTAATTTAAATTATTTTTGTTATGAAAATATTCATAATGTTTATTTGTTGTAGGCCCCTGGCCCACCGGATGGAGGTTAGTGATGAACACGCATGAAGCATCATATTCACGAGGTGTGTTTCTGCTTTTAATGGTGGGGTTTTTATTGATATTTATGTTGGGTTTCTAGTGAGTTGTTTTGTGATTTGGGGGTATCATGTGTGTTTTGGCCTCATACAATGTTTGTGTGCACGAATTGACCATGAAACAGATTATTGATTTGGATATTTTTTGTTCATTTAATTTTCAATGTTTAGAATTGGATGTTCTGTAATATTTTTTAAAAAAACACATGATTCCTAATATAAATCATTAAACTTTTTTTTTGACGAATGAGCTGAGTTTACTATTTGTAGTCCCCGACCTACCCCAGAAAGCCCTCCCCGCACTCCGGACAGCCCTCCCCGCACCCCGGACATCCCTCTTGCACACCGGACAGCCTTCCCCGTACCCCGGACAGCCCTCCCGCACCCCGGAAAACCCTCCCGCACCCCCGACAGCCTTCCCTGCACTCCGGACAGCCCTCCCGCACCCCGGACAGCCCTCCCGCACTCCGGGCAGCCCTCCCCGCACCCCGGACAGCCTTCCCCGCACGCCGGACAGCCTTCTCGCACCCCAAACAGCCGTCCCCACATCCCGGACAGCCGTCCCCGCACTCCGGACAGCCCTCCCGCACCCCGGACAGCCGTCCCCGCACTCCGGACAGCCCTCCCGCACCCCGAACAGCCGTCCCCGCACTCCGGACAGCACTCCCGCACCCCGGACAGCCCTCCCGCACTTCGGACAGCCCTCCCCGCACCCCGGACAGCCTTCCCGGCACTCCGGATAGCCCTCCCGCACCCCGAAAATCCCTCCCGCACTCCGGACCTGCGGTGCGCGCGGTACGGCCGATTGTGCCGTTTTCAGCAGGTCAGCGCATGCTAAAACGGCGCGTTGGGGGGTCAAAACCACCCGAACAACCTCAGAATGCCATGAAACCGTACGAAGTCAGCCATTGTGTGATTTGTGAAATGGTCGGGTAGACGACACGTTAATCGGAGGTGTCGTTTGGCCGCGGTGACCGGAAACGTGTTTCTGGTGTCATAAAACACAAAAACCGGCGTGAGACGGTCGAATTCGGAGAAAACGTGCTCCGAATGACCTGAAACCACACGAAAACATTAGGAATATTATTTGTGACGTGTAGGAGGAGACGGCGCACCCATCGGACGTGCGGTGCACGCATTACGACCGATTGTGTCATTTTCAGCAGGTCGGCGCGTGCTAAAACGATATGTTGGGGTGTCAAAACCACCCTAATGACCTCGGAATGCCATGAAACCGTATGGAATTTGCCGTTGTGTGATTTGTGAAATGTTCGGGTAGACGGCACGTCGATCGGAGGTGTTGTTTGACCGCGGGGAACGGAAATGCGTTTCTAATGTCATAAAACACCAAAAACTGCGTGAGACGGTCGAATTCAGAGAAACATGCTCCGAATGAACTGAAACCAAATGAAAACATCAGGAATATTATTCGTGATGTGTAAGAGGAGACGGCGCGCCCGTCGGACGTGCGGTGCGTGCGGTACGGCCGATTGTGTCGTTTTTAGCAGGTCGGTGCGCGCTAAAACTGTGTGTTGGGGGGTCAAAACCACCCGAACGACCTCGGAATGCCATGAAAATGTACGATATCAGCCGTTGTGTGATTTTTGGAATGGTCGGGCAGACAGCATGTCAATCGGAGGTATCCTTTGACCGTGGTGACCGGAAACGCGTTCCCGGTGTCATAAAACACAAAAAACGGCGTGAGATGGTCGAATTCGGAGCAAACATGCTCCGAATGACCTGAAACCACACGAAAACATTAGTAATCTTATTCGTGACGTGTAAGAGGAGACGACGCACCCGTCGGACGTGCGGTGCGCGCGGTACAGCCGATTGTATCGTTTTCAGCAGCTTGGCGCGCGCTAAAACGGTGCGTTTGGGGGTCAAAACCACCCGAACGACCTCAAAATGCCATGAAACCGTACAAAATCATCCTTTGAGTGATTTGTGGAATGGTCGGGCAGACAGAATATCAATCGGAGTTGTCGTTTGACCGAGGTGACCAAAAACGCGTTTCTGGTGTCATAAAACACCAAAAACGGCGTGAGGCGGTCGAATTCGGAGCAAACGTGCTCCGAATGACCTGAAACCACACGAAAACATTAGGAATGTTATTTGTGATGTGATGGAGGAGATGGCGCACCCATCGGACGTGCAGTGCACGCGGTACGGCCGATTATGTCATTTTTAGCAGGTCCGCGCGCGCTAAAACGACGCGTTGGGTGGTCAAAACCACCCGAAAGACCTCGGAATTCCATGAAATCATACGGAATCAGCTGTTGTGTGATTTTTAAAATGGTCGGGTAGACATCATGTCAATCAAGGGTTTCGTTTGACCGCGGTGACCGGAAACGCATTTCTAGTGTCATAAAACACCAAAAACGGCATGAGATGGTCGAATTCGGAGAAAATGTGCTCCGAATGACCTGAAACCACATGAAAACATTAGGAATATTATTTGTGACGTGTAGGAGGAGACGGAGCGTCCGTCGTACGTGCGGTGCGTGTGGTACGACCAGTTGTGTCGTTTTTAGCAGCTCGACGCGCGCTAAAACTGCGCGTTGGGGGGTCAAAACCACCCGAACAACCTCGGAATGCCATGAAACCGTACGGAATCATCCGTTGTGTGATTTTTGGAATGTTCGGGTGAATGACACATCTATCAGAGGTTTCGTTTGACCGCGGTGACCGGAAACGCGTTTCCGGTGTCATAAAACACCAAAAACAGCGTGAGACGGTCAAATTTGGAGCAAACGTGCTCCGAATGACCTGAAACCACACGAAAATATTAGAAATATTATTCGTGACATGTAGGAGGAGACAGCGCGCCCATCGGACGTGCGGTGCGCGCGGTACGGCCGATTGTGTCGTTTTCAGCAGGTCGGCGCGCGCTAAAACGGCGCGTTGGGGGTCAAAACCACCCGGACGACCTTGGAATGCCATGAAACCGTACGGCATCAGCCGTTGTGTGATTTGTGAAATTCTCGGGTAGATAGCACGTCAATCAGAGGTGTCGTTTGACCGAGGTGACCGGAAACGCGTTTCTGGTGTCATAAAACACAAAAAATGGCGTGAGACGGTCGAATTTGAAGAAATCATGCTCTGAATGACCTGAAACCACACGAAAACATTAGGAATATTATTCGTGAGGTGTAGGAGGAGACGACACGCCCGTCAGATGTGCGGTGCGCGTGGTACGGCCGATTGTGTCGTTTTCAGCAGCTCAGCGCGCGCTAAAACGCCGCGTTGGGGGGTCAAAACCACCGGAATGACCTTGGAATGCCATCAAACCGAACGGAATCAGCTGTTGTGTGATTTGTGGAATGTTCAGGTAGACGACGCATCAATTGGGGGTGTCGTTTGACCGTGGTGACCGGAAACGCGTTTTCGGTGTCATAAAACAACAAAAACGGCGTGAGACGGTCAAATTCGGAGCAAACGTGCTCCGAATGACCTGAAACCACACAAAAACATTAGAAATATTATTCGTGACATGTAGGAGGATACGGCGTGCCCATTGGACGTGCAGTGCGTGCGGTACGACCGATTGTGTCGTTTTTAGCAGGTCGACGCGTGCTAAAACGGCGCGTTGGGGGGTCAAAACCACCAGAACGACCTCAGAATTCCATGAAACCTTACGGAATCAGCCGTTGTGTGATTTGTGAAATGGTCGGGTAGACGGTACGTCAATAGGAGGTGTCATTTGACCTCGGTGACCAGAAATGCGTTTCCGGTGTCATAAAACACCAAAAACGGCGTGAGACGGTCGTATTCGGAGAAAACATTCTCTGAATGACCTGAAACCACACTAAAACATTAGGAATATTATTCGTGATGTGTAGGAGGAGACGACACACTCGTCGGACGTGTGGTGCGCGTGGTACGGCCGATTGTGTCGTCTTCAGCAGCTCGGCACACGCTAAAACGACGCGTTGGGGGGTCAAAACCACCCAAACGGCCTCATAATGCCATGAAACCGTACGGAATCAGCCGTTTACTGATTTCTGGAATGGTCGGGTAGACGGCATGTCAATCGGAGGTTTCGTTTGACCGCGGTGACCGGAAACGCGTTTCTGGTGTCATAAAACACCAAAAACGGCGTGAGACGGTCGAATTCAAAGAAAACGTGCTCTGAATGACCTGAAACCACACGAAAACATTGGGAATATTATTCCTGACGTGTAGGAGGAGACGGAGCGCCCATCGGACGTGCGGTGCGTGCGGTACGGCCAATTGTGTCGTTTTAGCAGGTCGGCGCGCGCTAAAACGACGCGTTGGGGGGTCAAAACCACCCGAACGACCTCAGAATGCCATGAAACCGTACGACATCAGCCATTGTGTGATTTGTGAAATTTTCGGGAAGACGGAACGTCTATTAGAGGTGTTTTTTGACCGCGGTGACCGAAAACACGTTTCCAGTGTCATAAAACACCAAAAACGGTGTGAGACGGTCGAATTCGGAGAAAACGTGCTCCGAATGACCTGAAACCACACTAAAACATTAGGAATATTATTCGGGACATGTAGGAGGAGACGGCGCGCCCGTCGGATGTGCGGTGCGCGCAGTACGGCCGATTGTGTCGTTTTCAGCAGCTCAGCAAGCGCTAAAACGGCGCGTTGGGGGGTCAAAACCACCCGAACGACCTCGGAATGCCATGAAACCATACAGAATCAGCCGCTGTGTGATTTTTGGAATGGTTGGGTAGACGAAACGTCAATCGGAGGTGTCATTTGACCGCGGGGACTGGAAACGCGTTTCTGGTGTCATAAAACACCAAAAACGGCGTGAGACGGTCGAATTTGGAGAAAACGTGCTCCGAATGACCTGAAACCACACGAGAACATTAGGTATATTATTCTTGACGTGTAGGAGGAGACAGCACACCCATCGGACGTGCGGTGCGCGCGGTACTTCTAATTGTGTCGTTTTCAGCAGGTCGGCGCGCGCTAAAACGACACGTTGGGGGGTCAAAACCACCCGAACGACCTCAGAATTCCATGAAACCGTATGGCATCATCTGTTGTGTGATTTTTGAAATTCTCGGGCAGACGACATGTCAATTGGAGGTGTCGTTTGACCGCGATGACCGGAAACGCATTTCCGGTGTCATAAAATACCAAAAACGGCGTGAGACGGTAGATTTCAGATAAAACGTGCTCCGAATGACCTGAAACCACACGAAAACATTATGAATATTATTCGTGACGTGTAGGAGGATACGGCGCACCCGTAGGACGTGCGGTGCACGTGGTACGGCCGATTGTGTCGTTTTCAGTAGCTCGGCGCGCGCTAAAACGGCGCGTTGGGGGGTCAAAACCACCCGAACGACCTCGGAATGCCATGAAACCGTACGTAATCATCCTTTGTGTGATTTGAGGAATATTCAGGTAGCCTTCACGTCAATTGGAGGTTTCGTTTGACCATGGTGACTGGAAACGCGTTTCTGGTGTCATAAAACACCAAAAATGGCGTGAGACGGTCAAATTCAGAGCAAACGTGCTCTGAATGACCTGAAATGATAGCATTTCTTAAATTGGGGGTTTTAAATTATTATGGAACCATGATTTGATGTCAGATTTAATTTTATTATATTTATATAATAACTGAATAATTATGTTCAATTTATGTTTGTTTTGTTTTGTTGTTTTTTTGTCTTATTGTAGGTTTATTGAAACAGAAAATTGAAATAGATGGACCTGCTCGGATCGTTGAAGCACATTTATCGTTTATGATGATATTGATGTTTATTTTGTTTGAAATTGTTTTCCAATTTTTATGATTGTTACCTTGTTTTATCTCTGATTTTGCACCGTGGAGAAAAATAACACAATTCATACATTTCATTAAAAAAATGAAAAATATTTTATTTAATATTATATATATAAATATTTTCTTTATTATATATATATATATTATTTAATATATATATATATATATTATTTAATATATATATATATATATATATATTTCTTTCAGTATGATTTTTAAAAAAACAAATTTCCCAGTGTAGTGACCGCCAAAGGCGGTCGCTTAAGGCTGAAATTTCGTCCACCTATAGAGACCGCCATTGGCGGTCGCTATTGGCCTACAGTGAAGACGCTGAAGCGACCGCCAATAGCGGTCCCTGGGCGGTCTCTATAAGCCTATAGTGACTGCCAATGGCGGTCGCTAATGGCCGATTTTTTATTAGTGAAGGATCATTTTTAGTTAACATTAAGCATGAAAATTAAAATAAAATGAAATCTTAAATGGTACTCCATTCGTTTGAAGTTGTTGGTTTGATTTACTCACTGTCAATGTGTCATGTCTCAAAGATTCCAATCTAAAAACCCTCTATATCATGCACAAATGATCCAAAATTCCCTGATCATTGATCTATGTTTCCCAAGTCCTACATTAGTAAATTTAAGATCTTTACATATTCCCTATGATCACCTGAAGAACACGAACTCGATCAAGAAATTGGGATAGATCTAACCTTGATCTTCTATTGGAATCCCACTCTAAGAACTTGAGAAGATAGTAGAAGATAGATTACCACACTAAATTCATGAAAATAGTGGAGATTATAATTCAAAAGTCTAAAATGAGATTTTAAACTTAGGACATACTTTACAAAATTCCACATTAATCCCTAGAAAGTAATAACCTTTATTTTAGAACTGTGTGCACATGTATGACATAATAAATTGGTCATAAATGTCAAAAATATTTTAAAACTCACTTATAACACAGTAAAATGGTATTTGATAAGATAGTACCCATAAACTCATCCCAAAAGATCTCAAAATAATTTAACCAACCACAAACAACCAATATTCATTCAAAAAATTATATGTTTCTCGTATTACCATTTTTCATCAAACAACTTGTGAATAAGATGGGAAATAAATTCAATCCAAGTTATTCAAAACATTAATAATATAATTGAATTGGTTTTATTTGTGATTGATCATACTCAGCTGTTCATTGACCCCTACACATGGGGCCCACTTCAACTTAAACTCCCATTCATCATAATAAATGAAACTTATGGTTACTCAAAGTGTGTGATCCGCTAGGTCCTTATCTTAGTAGCAGTGATTCAAACCCATAGACCAAGAGTAGAGTCTAGAATTCCATAATGGCCCCTAATAAGATAAAAAAAATTCATATATATGACTTCCTCTCATGAACACTTATTATGCAATATAATCTTTTTGTCTCACGATATCTCATAAAGAAATATGCACACTTCTGTCATCGTCCTTTTGTTGATTTATATATTTCGTGAAATTACTGGATGGATGTCACAAACCAGACCGGGTTGCTATCTTACCCGGTTCCCAACTCTGTCTGCGGCATGGTCCAAAGGGCGTTCCCGATCCCCACGGGCTGGCACAAGTGACATGCTATCAAGAGTAACATGTGGGAACGATTTACCCAAAATAGTAAACGCAAAACCACTAACAAGATAAATAAAATAAAACTATGAACTGATTACCAAATAGACCCTTAAAAAAATAAAATTTAAAGTTTTACAACTTGGGCCAACATCCAAAAATAAACAACAACAAAAGATACTAAACTCTAACTCAAACCTCCAAGCAACAAGAGACGTGCAGCATCCACACGCCACAAACAACAACCTACAGGAGGAGACCATCAATGATGAAAACCGCAGTCGCTGAGTTCAACGATTCAACCTAGAATACAAAAGAAACTGAAACTACATACTCCCAAAGTTTTATGTAGGCTGTGATCCAAAAGCCCAGTTGTACGTCCCCAAATAAAAAGGTTCCATACATAATCATTTAAATGAAAAATGCATTTTCAATTTTAATTAAATAAAAGAAGTAAATGTTTGAACAGTTTTAAATAAAATGGTACTAAGGAAAAAAGTTTCAAATGGAACAACATAAATTAAAGCACACACACACCCTTACTTATTAAAATAACCAATGTGTCACACTAACGATCGTAAAGTAACCAATGATCACCAAATATGGGAAATACCTTGTGGGTGTTAGCTAGCTTGGGCCCCTAGATCTTCGTGTCTTGGTGAAACGTGGCTTAGAAGGTCACGACCCTCAGAAAATGTTTCTAAGAAGGCCATGACCCTCAGAAAATGTCTCTTAGAATACCACGACCCTCAGATAAGCATATGTTTAGTTACTGTTACAATCTTCAGTCCTGCTAGTGAAACTGGGTCGATTCACCTATGGAATAGTAGCCAAATAGTCTATTTCACCCTCTTAGTTTCTTGGGCATCCCAATTTGTGCTCAAAAATGTTTCAAGTTCATGTCACATGTCACACTAATGCATAAAATCCAAATAGGGTACTTACACATGCAAAATCACAATTTGCTCACCCAAACATGCTTTTAAAACCGCAATCACACCAATAACTTTTCAAAACATAATTTTCATAGGTTACATACTTAATTAAACTATTTTTACCATAAAAAAACTTATTATTAAACAAACCACAACATACACATATAAATACCATTTTTAAATAATACGCACACTAAAACATTTTTTTCAAAACGTTTCACACCATGGTCATGATTTAATAAACCATTTAAAACGATCATAAAACAATAGAAAAAGAGTGTCACATGGCTTTACACACACTAAAGTAACCATTTATACATTCAAAACACATTCTAACATTACATACACTCAAATACCATTTTAAACTGTGACATGCACCACACCAACAGTTTTATGGAAGACCTTAAACCATAAGGAAAAAACATTTGCACAAATAACATGATTTATTAATAAAAAAAAGAATACAAAATAATTTAAAAGAAGTAACTTGGTGTTACCGACTAAACCCACACCAAAAACTTCTTTGACAACCAGACGCACACGACGCCATGTCAAAAATATAGTTCTTACCACTTGCACAGATTAATAACCTAACCACACAATAAAAAAACACCAAAATCTAAATAGATATGAGTTTTCAAGATGAAATAACACACATAAAATATAATTTCTATTAAACAGTTCAAATTCATATCAAACATCAAAGAAAAACAACTTCGAAATACACAAATCAACTAAAAGATATGCTAAACAAACTAAACATAAAAAATTAATTTATCAAATAATAATTAGACATAGAACCACCTACAGATATGTAGTAACTTTGCGAAACAATCCGGAGACTTCCACTACATGCGACCCTCACCACAAGAAAATGAAAAAATACCTTAAAACAAGAATTTTAACAAAACAGAGATTAAACAAACAACCCTCAATGAACATCATACCTGCGGAAAGGAACAAAACACTAAGGGGGGAAACAACAGAAATCAACCGGAGGGGGGTTTTGTGCACACGAAAGGAGGGCGAGATGCCGGTGGGGGAGCCTAAGTGACGTCAGCCAGTGAGGGAGGAGTCACATCTACAGCCAATAAGGGGATCGTCGGTAGACCCACTGGTGAGTTGCAGCAGAAGGGTGAGGGGAATTGGGGGAATGTCGAGAGGGAAAGGGGGACCAGCGAACTGGGTATGAGGGCTGACCGAGGGGGGTGTGGGCGATGCCTGTAGGCCGGTCGGGAGGCACGGTGATGGAAAAGGGTAGGGGATTAGGGAGTTTGTACAATAAGAGTGGTGAGCGGTGCGACTGGATTCTAGGGGTTAAGGGAGCAGTGCAAATTAGGGCAACATTAGGCGGCGCAAATTGGGATGCAGGAGGATGCCTGAATTAGGTAGTAGGAGGCGGCACGAACAGGGGAAACTGATAGGAAGGAACTGGAGGGTGGTGCACACTGAGGTGTTTACGCCGGCCAAGAAGGGAATGTGCTGGGAAGGGGGTGAAATGACTGGTGGTGGGTTGGAAGATGGACAGTGGAGAGGATGGAGGCGTGATGCGACGGGCTAGTTGCTAGATGGAAGCATAGGGGTGCGCTAGGTAGGAGGTGATTGAGGCAGTAGCATGATATTAATAGAGGGGGAGTCCAGCAGCACGATGGGGGTTCCCATGGGAGGAGGCATGATGATAATGGGGGGAAAGAAAGAGTGGTGTAGTGCAAACCCTAGGAAAAAAAGAAATAAAAATAAATGAAAATTACTAATAATAATAATAATAACAACAAAAATAATAATAATAATTAAACAATAATAATAATATCTTAATAAAATTAATCTAACTAATAATAATAATAATATTTTCAAATAATAATGAAATTATTATCATTATTAAGACAATTTTGTTTTAGTTAATGTTTTTCTATTTTGTGTTCTCTTGTTAATTTATTTATTAATTATAATTTATGGAAATAATAATAATAACAACCTTAATGGTATTAATAAATTTAAAATAATAAAAAGAAATGGTAATAAAATAACATAATATTAAGAATAATAACTATTATCACAATATTTGTAACAACTTAGTAAATTTTATATTTTTAACACTATTAAGAATAATAATATTCTCAAACAACATTATTCTTATTAACATTAAAATTACTCCTTAAATTTTTATTAAACTACTTATTTTCATTTTATTTCTATTTCATTATTCATTATTATTTAATTAGTTGACCATCAGACAGGACGTGCGGTGAACCGGGTGAGGTCGTAGGGTCACCCAGGAAAAGTTGTGTAGCTTCGAGCATGCCCCGCCCATGCATCGAACACCACCACGCCTAAAATATCCATTTATCAACAAAAAGTAAAAATTTTAATCTTTCTCAACCTGCACTTCAAAAAATATTTGAAAAAGAAAATATAAATAATAAAAATTATAAATAAAAATTATTTTAGAAAACTGGGTGTGAAAATTCTCCCCACCATAGCGCTTTCCGTCCCCAGAAATCCACAACTAATATTGAACTCCGAAATAGGAATCGATACCCCCTTGGGGTTCAAAAAGGATCACTAAGAAAACCAAGTTAAAAGAGGAAAACACAGTGTGCTTGGAGGAAGTGACTCAAAAGAAAACTTCAAGATACTCTTAAAAGGATATCCTGGTATGTGTCGCCCGCCCAAAATAGCTAGAACACCTCTAGTTGACAGATCAAGGAACTCCCACACCCACGGAAACCAACTTCACAAGCCAAAACACCTCAAGCACCATTGAAAGAAAACTAGACTGTTTAACTAGAGTGAACAAACAAGGTCAAACCATATCAAAAGAACACCCTTTTCACCCACCACCAGTCCATCTCCAGGAACTAAACCAAAAGGAAGACATAGGGAAGCCCGATGCGGCTCCCCACAATTATAAACTTACCCATTCCTAAGACGAGACTATAAAAACGACAGGGGGATCCTCGGGCAGACTCCCTGCCATTATGAAGAAGGGCCAACACCGACTCATTCCAGACACAATTGAGCGAGACCCACCGTTGGTCTCCCCGCCATTAGAACTGAGAGAAGATACAAAACATTGAAAATTTCCCGATAGTGACCAACACCCCACCACAAGGGGTGGGGAGGTAGGGTCCCAACAACTAGGCGTCAAAACCAAAAACCTAGACCAACCAACAACTCCATTTCCCTGGATGAGAACAATTCAAATCTTAGACAGATTTACCTTACATACCCCATAAGGACCACTAAAACTGATTACACCCGGTGGGATTCAACCCTCAGACTTTAAGGTAATGAGATGATTATGCCTCCTCATAGCCACGAGAAACCCCATACATCTAGAAAGGTCATTCAGGATGGAACAACTATAGGAAACGATTTAATCTTAATTCACCTCCAACACTGATGACATAAATAAGGTCGACGTCCCATACACACTCTCAGGGTTACGAACTATGCGACAACTTCACTCCGAGGCCTATGGCTGGAGCCCCGATGTTTGAAGCATATCATGCCTCGCAGTTAGGTATTGAAGTCTCCCAAATAGAGTTTCCCCTTTTTGGGTGTCACACACAACCATACCGCTACTGAGACAACACCAACAAACACAACAAACCACAAAATCCAACGACTCCATCACGACACATTCACCAAAACATGGGTTAATATGATGCACATGAATCACTTCTTCACCTTAACCCAGAAACATAAGAAGCGAAGATGTACAAAAAACACTCCCCTTTGAAAATAAAACTTAGAACTCCCCAAGAGGACATGTTCTTATGAAAACAAGGATTCCCAAAGGATCCTACGAAATCTACCATTTCTCTTCGAAGAGAACTCACACCGTAAGACGTCACCAAACATGACCCTTATGGCCAATGAAAGTACTAAAAGCCTTTCAAGACATCAGTCAGCACCAATAATTCTAAACCGTCCTCACCCTTCCTCACTGGAATTTCTTTCACTATTTCTAGGGTAACCTTTAAACCCAACAATGTCAAACTCAATACCCAAAAACCCAAAAGGCTCAAAGAGACCAAAATACCCTTCAACTCCCCTCGCCTCTATCATCCCGCTGCTAGGGTAACCATTTAGTTGTAAAAAGGGAGAGATGGGTTAAATTCTATAATTCAAGATGAGAGTCCTCTGATCAGCTGGTGGGCTGACCAACGACAAATTTCCCATGGTCATACTTCAATCGCATGTTAATTCTTTATAGGGGGGCATACACTAGTCACGAAATAAAACCATGGACCCAACAAAACTGGTCCAATGGCCAAGACATACCATAAGAGAGCACTAAATGTGCAGAGGGAACTATTGCAAGGGCTTTCTGAATCACTTTTCAAAAGAAACCATTAACCACATGCTTGCACACCAACTTACAAATAAGTATTCAAAATCAGGACACAAATCAGCCAAAAAGGATTCTTAGCTCGAAACACCCCATATCCAACATTCCCAAAATAAAAGGACACACCCCGCAATCACCAGTTACTAAAACACTAAATAAACACTTAACAAACCTTTTTTAAAATGAGCAAAGCTAGTGGGTTTCACAAACACCAATGGTGTCCCATGGGCCTCGCACATGCATGTTATCGTGCCACACCGGTACCCACCTCATATCCATCCTGTAATTCATCCACTCATTCCATCGAACATTTCTTATTCCATATACACTCATGCATGTGGTTACCCATGAGAACACCAAGGATCAAAATCAAACCTTCCCATTTTTTTCAAAACCAAAACATTCAACCCACACCTTTCAAACCTCATACATCATTTCCATTTTAAAGTGCTTAATTTCAAAAAAATTTCCAAAACCAAATCATTTTTACTTAAAAACAAAATTTCAAAAATTCCAAAACAATGAAACGAGGAACGGTGCAAGAGAAAACTAGTGTTAGCGGGTGACTGGAACGTATGGTTGGCGACCATACGACAATCACACCACCGCCATAGAGAGTATTCTAGGATAGCATCTCAGACTCCACAGGGATTTTTAGACCATGCTATCTCTCTTGGATCACTGAACCTACTCCCTTTTCATTTACCCATAACAAGATTAACTACAAGGACCAAAGACTAGAACAAAACTCAAATTAATCGGGTAACTCGAGTCCTTCCATGAGGTGTGCTGGCCAGGCACTTTTCTCGTAGCTAGAACGTCGAGTTCTGACACCATTAACTTTGGTCTACCCAAACTTTATCCCAAAAGAACATGACCCAAGAGAGAAAACCTGCCTTTGATACCATTTTATCATGAACCAGGCCCGGTCGTCATCATACCCGGCACCCGACCCAGTCCGCGTCATGACCTGAAGGGAATTCCCGATCCCCACGGGCTGGCACAAGTGCCCGGGTATCAAGAGTAATATGTGGAAACAGTTTACCCAAAATAGTAAAAGAAAAACCACTAACAAGATAAATAAAATCAAACTATGAACTGACAACCAAACAGACCCTTAAACAAAAATCAAATTTAACAGTTTGCAACTTGATCCTACATCCAAAAATAAACGACAACAAAAGAAACTAAAACCCTTACTCAAACCTCCAAGCAACAAGATAGGTGCAACGTCCACATGCCACAAACACCAACCTACATGAGGAGACCATCAAAGACCAAAACCACCATTGTAGAGTTCAACGATTTGACTTGGAATACAAAAAAAATCAAAAATACATACACCCAAAGGTGTACGTAGGGTGTGAGCCAAAATCCCAGTAGGACGTCACCCAATAGAAAAGTTCCATGAAAAATTATTTAAATGAAAAGTACAGTTGAAATTTTAATTAAAGCGAACAAGTAAATGCTTGATCATTTTTAAAGAAATCAGGATTAAGTAAAATAGTTTCAAATGGAACAGCTTAAATTAAAATACACACACCGTAAATTTTTAAAATAACCAATGTGTCACATTGAGGAGTGTAAAGTAACCAATGAGCCCCAAATATGGGAGATGCCTCAGGGGTGTAAGCTAGCTTGGGCCCCTAGATCTTCATGTATAGGTGAAACGTGTCTTAGAATTCCACGACCATCAGAAAACGTGGCTTAGAAGGACACAACCCTCAAAAAACGTGGCTTAGAAGACCAAGACCTTGAGAAAAGCATATGTTTAGTTAGTGTTGCAATCATTAGTCATGTCAGTGAAACCACGTCAAGTCACCCCCGTAACACTAGCCCACTAGTCTAGTCTACCCTCCTAGCTTTCCGAGTATCCCTGTTTGTGCTCAAACAAGTTTCAAGTTCATGTCACATGTCACACTAATGCATAAAAGTCAAACATGGTACTTACACACACTAAATCACAATTTTCACACCCAAACCCACTTTTAAAACCATACGCACACCAAAAACTTTTCAAAACATAATCGACATAGGTTACATACTCAATTAAACCATTTGTGCCATAAAAAAACTTATCAGTAAAAAACCACCACTTACACATATAAATACCATTTGGAAATAAGACTCACACTAATTTTTTTTCAAAACGTTTCACACCATGGTCATGATTTAATAAAATATTTCAAAAGTTCATAAAACAATAGCAACAGAGTGTCACGTGGCTTTACACACACTAAAGTAACCATTTCTACATTCAAAACACATTCTAACATTACACACACTCAAATAAAATTTTAAAGTGTGACCTGCACCACACCAATAGTTTTATGCAAGACCTTACAACATATGTAAAACACCTTTTCACAAATCACATGATTTAATAAGCCAAAAATTAAAGAATAAAAAATAATTTAAAGGAAATCACATGGAGTTACCGACTAAACCCACACCAAAAACTTCTTTGACAACTAGACACACACGACGCCATGCAAAAAATATAGTTTGCACCACTTACACAGATTAATAACCTAACCACACAATTAAAAAGGCACCAAAAACTAAATAGATATGAGTTTTCAAGCTAAACAAACACACATAAATTATACATTCTATTAAACAGTTCAAATGAATATCAAAGATAAAAAAATAACTTCGCAATACACAAATCAACTAAATGATTTTCTAAAAAAACTAAACTTACAAATTAATTTATCAAATAATAATTATGCATGGAACCACCTACCGGTATGTAGTAACTTTGTAAAACAATCCGCAAACTTCCACTGCACACCACCCTCTCCTCAAGTAAATGGAAAAAAACCTAAAAACAAGAATTCAGACAAAAAAGAGATTAAAAAAATAACCCTCAACGAACTTCATACCCGCTGAAAGGAACAAAAAACTAAGGGGAAAAACAATAGAACATAAACGAAGGGGGGTTTTGTGCACGTGGAATGAGGGCGAGATGCCGATGGGGAAGCCTAATTGACATCAGCCAGTGAGGGAGGAGTCATGTCTACAGCCAATAAGGGGATCACCGGCAGACCCGTTGGTTAGTTGCGGCGGAAGGTTGAGGGGAACCGGGGGCGCGGTGCGAGAGAAAGGGGGGCTGGACAACTGGGTATGAGGGCTAGCTGAGGGGGGTGTGGGCGACGCCATCACGCCGGCCGGGAGGCGTGGCGAAGGAAAAGCGTAGAGGAGTAGAGTGGCTGGCCATTAAGAGTGGTGAGTGGCACGACGTGATTCTAGGGGGTAAGTGAGCGGTGCGAATTGGGGTAGCAGGAGGCGGCACAAATTGGGTAGCAAGAGGTGGCATGAATTGGGTAGTAGGAGGCGGAAAAAATGGGGAAAACTGACATGAAAGTGCTGGAGGGTGGTGCGTTCTGAGGCGTTTATGCCATCCAGGAAGGGAATTTTCCGAGAAGGGGGTGAGATTGTTGGTGGTAAATTAGAAGCCGAATAGTAGAGAGGATGGAGGTGTGACGTGACGAGCTCGTGGCCAGATTGGAGCGCAAGGGTTCGCTGGGTAGGAGGGGATTGAGGCGACAAAGTGATATGAATAGAGGGCGAGTCCAGTGGCACGACGAGGGTTTCCAAGGGTGGAGTCGAGATAGGAATGGGGGGAAAGAAAGAGTGGGGTAGTGAAAACCCTAGGGAAAAAAGAAATAAAAATAAATGGAAATCACTAATACTAGTACTAATAAAAAAAATAATAATAATAAAACAATAATAATAATAATATCTTAATAAAATTAATCAAACTAATAATAAGAATAATATTTTCAAATAATAATGAAATTATAATCATTATAGAGAGAATTTTATTTTAGTTAATTTTTTCCTATTTTGTGTCCTCTTTTTAATTAATTTATTAATTATAATTTATGGAAATAACAATAATAACAACATTAATGGTATTAATAAATTTATAATAATAAAAATAAATGTAAATAACATAACATAATATAAATAATAATAACTATTATCACAATATTAATAACAACTTAGTAAATTTTATATTTTTAACACTATTAAGAATAATAATATTATCAAACAAAATTATTATTATTAACATTAAAATAAATAATTTAATTTTTATTAAACTTCTTGTTTTTATTTTATTTATATTTCATTATTCATTATTATTTCATTAGTTGACCATCAGACAGGGCGTGCGGTGAACCGGTTGAGGTCGCAGGGTGACCGAGGCAAAGTCGCACAGGTTTGAGCGTGCCACGCCCATGCATCGGACACCGCCACCCCTAAAATATTCATTTATCAGTAGAATGTAAAAAAAATAATCGGGATCAGCATGCACTTTGACAATGATTTCAAAAAGAGAATATAAATAATAAAAATTATAAATAAAAATTATTTTAGAAATCTGGGTGTGACAATGGACTTACTTTCTTGTACCATGACTATGGATTTATGAAGGTTCTACCATTTTGGTCAATCTAGACACACTAGGTATCTCTTTCTCAACTCATAAGTGAAAAAATATATCTTGATCATTCAACCAACGCCACACCACCAATGAAGAACCCAACACAAACTACCTCGCCATAATTTCATTATCATGGTTTTCACCTTGCATCAAATTACACAATAAAATGGAACACATTGATAATGATATCTAGTCCAAATACCAATACAAATGTATGTAGATCGAGACAACCAATACCGCTCGAAACATATGGTGTTTTTATTAGTTAGTCTATCTTCATGATCTCACTACTAGATATCATTAAATGTGAACTTCATAAAAAGAATTCTCAATTCTTATGAGCCCCCATCACCTGATAGTCAAATATCATATTTGTCTTATTGGTATGATTTATCTAGACAATAATACATATATATATATTTAAGATTACTTTCATATTATCTCGAGGTTCTCAATATAGCTGGGAACATATATAACATTTTGATATGACGCATAATCTAAGGACAGTTCCATATAAATAGGGGATGAAAAAATATCAACACTATTATGGTAAGAATATAAACATGTATATATTGAACAATATACATGTAATGGTAATCAAAAGTACTATTAAAGTATTTCTATGGCACCCACTAATACGACAAAAATTAGGAATCTCTTCTTTAAGAGAAATCTATGTTGCTGAAAGATATTGATTACTTGAAGAAATGTCTTGATAAAAATAATGAAATAGAATAAAAAATTTCAATTAAAGATAAATTTGGAGGAAGAGTTATACCTTTTTCAATAAAAGTTTTATAAAGGTGAGCAAGGAGTTACATGTTTCAAGAACACAGTCCCAAAATTTGGTAATGATTTTGGAAAGTGTAATCCTAAGAAATATCAGTAATAGTTATCTTCAATATATTAAAAGAAATTTAAATATATTCCTATGAATAATAATTCTAAGAAAATATTTTTTATTTCCAAAACTAACCATGTTGAAAATTTATATGTTTCTAAAATTTAAAAATTTAAAAATAAATGTTGCTAGTAATTTTTATTCTATAAAATTTAGGACAAAATATAAATTGAAGAATAATATTTTAGGTTATAATAGGAATTTTGGGGCTCAAAAATGTTTTGATATTTATGGTTAGAAAGTTGTATACAAACATGTCTATAACTCTAGATAGTAAGGAAGTTATAGGGGAAATATTATTTCCCTGGGTATTTCTGGTATTGTGGTGGATTTTTTCATATAGAAAACATGTTTTGGTTCAATAAAAAATATTATCATTATCCTATGAGTAACATGAAGTAAATTTGTTTGGGGATTAGAACCTCTCAAATAAGGAACTCTAACAAATTTTTCTGAATTTTAAAAATATTTTCTATCCTCTAGATACTATTTCAGAAAGATGTGAGTATCCTGAAAATATTGAAATAGAATGTATTTTTTTTTAACATTACAAAAAAATTATTATAAAAATTCTCAAATTCCAAATGTAAAATATGTTTAATGAAAATAAAAAGAACATTTTGTAGAAGCTGATCTCAAAGCTAAAAAAGGGGAGAAACCCTAGATTTTAGATAGCGGGTGATCCTTACATATGATAGGATATTTTAAGGTGTTTGATGATATGAATTATTTCAAATAAGAAATAGTGAAATTTGTAAATGATGGGTCACTCATAATCAAAGGTGTTGTATATAAAATTATTGGGGATGAAATATTGAAATATAAGAAATCCTTGTTTGTTTATGGGGTGAAACATAACATGTTGATTATTTCACAACATTTTAATGATGAAAATAAAATTGTTTTTAGAAAATATGATTTTATTATGAAAAGATTTGATTATGAAAAATTTATAACAATAGGCCAACATACAATGGAGAACTTGTTTCAAGTTGGTGATATGAAAAATTCACGTTATCAAAGCATGATTAATGAAAATCAGTTATAGCATAAAAGGTTGAAGTATATTTGTTAGGGAAATATGATAATTTTTTCCAAGAGAGATAGTGTTCATGATATTCTTAATATTAAAAGATTTTTTTTGGTTTTGTTCAATCTTCCAGAAAGAAAATATTATAAACATTATGTACAAGAAATGTGAAATTCATTCAAATCATCTCCTAGAACTAATTCATTCTAATATTTTTGGTCCAATGAGAAAATAATAAACTTTTAATGATAATTACATTATTTCTTTCATTGATTATTTTACTCATGTTACTTGTTTTATCAATTTGAATCATAAATCAAATACACTGAAGAAGTTTAAGAGTTTTAGAATAATAGAAGAAAATGAATTTTCATGTTTTGTGAAAAAATTATGAATGAATAATGGTGTTGACTACAATAATGAAGAAATCATAATTTATCTTGAAAAAAAAATTATTCATGAGTTCATTTCACTATACACCACTACATTATGGAGTTTTTGAAAGGAAGAATAGAAGTTTAGTGGATATGTGACATACTATATTAATAGAACATTTTATTTCTCACTATTTTGGAGGATAGAAATGAGTACAACATTATATATTAATAATCGATGTTTATATGGGATACGTTCTAATATGAATCCATATAAAATTTTCAAAAATGAGGTTCAAAGTTTGAAACACTTGAGGGTTTTTAGAATTCCATGCATCGTAACTAAAAAATGTGAATGTCTTTTAAAATTTGATCAAGGAGGTGAAGATATATTTTTTCATTGTTATGATCCGAATGGTATAGGATATAGATATTTCAACAAAGAAACATGAAGGATAGTTGATTATATTGATGTAAAAGTTCTTGAAAATGGTAAAGAAGATGTTTCATAATTTTATGAAAAAATAAAGATTAATAATATGAAATAATTGTTCTTGAGCTACACGAAATGAATTTTAACAATGATGATTCCATGAAGAATAAATAATTAGACTCTTCTATTTACAATGATGAGTAATAAATTTGTACATCTTATCCTTGAATGAAGAAATATATTTAATTTTAATACATTATTAGTGATAAAAAAAGTTTTAAAAAATAACAACATCAAAAGTAGTTAATCATATTTCATTGTATATAAATGTTTATCCAAAAGATGTCAATGAAACTTTTGATCATTATGAGTGGATTCCTATTATGAATGAAGAGTTAGATCAGATTGATAAGAATAATACTTGTGACATATACCTAAACCTAATGATAAAAATGTTTTTGGAATAAAGTGGGTGTTTCTAAACAAGTTGAATGAACATAAAGAATTGATAATAAATAAAGAAATATTAGTTTACAAAGGATACTCATAGATTAAAGGAATTAATTTTGATGAGACTTCTACTCGAGTAAAAATATAAGAATCAATTAGAATCTTTCTTAAAATTTCTACACGATGGGGTTATAAAATTTATCAGATGGTTGTGAAATAAATATTTCTCACTGGAGAACTTGATGAATAATTTTATATTGAAAAACCTTGTCACTTCATTATAGAAGAAGATTAATTGAATGTGTGAAAGTTGAAGAAATATTTTAATGGGTTAAAAAAATATCTGATATCTTGGTATTAAAAATTGGATGAATAATTGATGAAGATGAACTTTTTGAAATTAAGATTTGATAGAAATATCTTTATAAAGGAAAAACATGAGATGTGACTCATTTTAATTTTGTTTGTAGCTGATATTATCTTTGTTTGGAATGATGAAAGAACGTTTGAAATGTTTGCTGAAGATATGATGAATTTTTTTTAAAATTATATGTTTCATGAAATGAAATATTCTCTTTCCATATAGATCTCCCAATGGAATAAATACATTTTTATATCTTATAAGATCTATGGTAATGAAATTATTAATAAGTTTTTTTAGGAGAATTAAAAACATATTTACACACCAATTTTAGTGGGAACCATGTTTTATAAATATGGATAATGGAATGAACTCGATTATGAATAATTTTTAAAGGTGATTGGAGGTTTATTATATTTGACTATTTCAAGAACCGATATTCTATATGTTGTTGCCTTATGTTCAAGATTCCAAAGTGCTCTAAAATAATCACATATATTTTAAGGAATAATATTTCTCAAATATATTAGAGACACAATATATTTCAGAATCAAATACGATATCATATAAATAATTGATTTGTTTGGCTATATATATGCTTATTGGGATTGAAGTTTAGATGATATAATATCTACATATAGTAAAGTTTTATTTCTTGGGAAAATTTGTGTGAGTTGGAATACTAAAAATCATAATTCTATAAATCTTGGCATGGTTGAAGCTGAATTTGTTTATATTAATCAAGTTTCAACACAACTCATATAGATGAAGTCTCAATATGAATATTTTCTAGTGGAATTAAATTTAACCCTTCTCATCAGTTTTTATAATGAGAGTTCCATAAATCTCACAAGAAATCCACTACAAAATTATCATTAAAAACTTATTGATTTCAAATAAAACTTCATTAAAGAGAATTTGGTGAAGAATGAAATCAAGTTATAATATGTTCCTATAATGGAAAACGTTATTAATATATTCACAAAACCTTTACCAAAACAAGAATTTTTAAAACTAAGGTTAAACATGGGTGTCTAACCTCTTTCTACCCAAAGTAGATGTATGTTTTTCCATACCTTATCTCATTCAGTATTTGTATATGTTATCTAGGTGGGTTAAATGATGTTTTATAAATATATTCCTTGCTATGTGAGAAACCTTTTAAGGAAGCATGTATTTAAGGGTAGTTTTGGGTAATATGAAAACTCAGTGTGTGAGTGTGTGAACTATTCTAACATTTTGTTGAAATTATTGTAGGAAACTTTTTTTATTTGAATAAATAAGTTATGAAGAGATGCATAAATTTTATAGTTCATGATGATATTTCTTAGGTCACTAGTTATGGATCTCGTGGTTTTGCTATCAATGATTCTTGTTTCCTAAAATGAGTTCACTCGCATAAGATTAAAATTGTTTATTAGTAAGACATATATTGAGTTGAAAATATTAAGTTATTTATGAAGTTTGGATGACAACAAAATCTAAAGGATGGACTTTTATGACTATGTTGGCTGGAGATGGTTTTTTTGTCACTCGAGGAACTAGTTGATGAATTCATTGTATTTTGTTATATTCTCAAGAACTCACTTCAAATTGTATGTTTTGGTGACTAGAAAAAGTATTAAATAACATATAAGATATGATATATATATATATATATCTTAAGATATTACATTCTTTGGAAGTCTCTATTAGGATGATGTGCTCTGGGTGAACTTGTTTTTTGGACTCAAAATATCATAATGATGTTTTCTGAAATAAAGTAGGAAGTTGTATCAAATTAAAAATGATTTTATAGATGTTAAACATAAATATAATGATTCTTTTATGAGATAAAAGTTCTCCACATCATAAGTTTTTTAAAAAAAATTATTCAATATTTTTTAAATAAAGGGAGAGAAAATGTTTTTGGGTATTCAATGTGTTGGAAATAGGTTTCTGTTTTTTATAGAAAGAAATAATTTATTGAAAATATGGAATGTTTTATAAATTTATAACTTATGTTGGATGATTTTTTTTTCTACTTTTAATAATATCAATATCATAAATTAGTTATCACTGAAGCATAAGTTTTTGGAAGAAAAGAGAATTGTTAATTTTTTGAGATTCTAAAAAGTTGATGTTTTCTAGATGAATACCATCGGGTTGAGGTTCACCAAATATATAAGTTTTTTATTGACTAAGATTTTGAATGTGTAGAATTTATAGGATTTATGGATGTTGTTATCAAATGATCCTGAAGATGGAATGATCCATCAGATAACCTAATTCAACAAATGAACCATCAACTGTTGAGTTTAAAAAGGAAAGAAGTCTCTTTTAATACCAATCCATTGGAAAAACTGACCCACCAATCCATCAGAAGAGTTATAAGACTAATCCATAAGTTGTATGGTTAATACTAATAACACATTAGATATACAATTAAATCAAAGGAAGAACATTATATTATCCAAATTTTTTTGGAAGTACCATAGTTGTTGAGAGTTATAGAGTATAGAAGTTGTTGGAACCAATAAAATAGAAGGGCTTTAGAGAATGATGAATCAGTTAAAATAAGACAATATTTTCTACCATTTTCATGTCATCTGAAGCATCAGAGTGAGGTCTCATGTTTTCTTGTTTGAAATGATTCAAGACTTATCATACAAGGTGTGACATTGATGATTCATTGTAAATAGAGTTTCATCAGATGCAGTGCATTAGTATAAAGAATAGTTGAACAAATAATCAAGGTAGAATAATATTTTAGTTTCTATCAGAATATTGTTGGGTTTTAAAGTATTTATAATTTAAATTAATGTTTATGATAGAACACTATTAGTTGGTTCATATAATTAGAATGGTAAGTCCTATATATTACATGTTTTCAATCAGATCAAGGGAATCAAATTGTTAAATAATTTCAGAAAGAATATTCCCATACTATCAGCTTGTGGACTAAGATTTTGAGTGGTTCCTATTATGAAGTATGAATTTTTAGAGAAATATATATGATTTAATAATAATCCATAATAGTTGATAAGTGGTGATATATGGTGAGAATTATTTAAAATGAAGTTATAATTAAATGAAATTCAAGATTTTGAAATTTATGTGAGCTGTAAAACAAAAAATTTCCATGCCCTTTTAACTTATGTGGCACATATAACTAGTGGTCAAAGTATAACATAGTCTTTCATTATTAATTTTTAAAAGATATCAATAGTGATGGATTTTTTTCCAGATCAAATTTCTAGAGAAATGTTTCTTAAAAGAATAATTGTTTAGAAGAATTTCTGGTTAGGATTTATGAGATCAAACCAAATTATTTGACCAGATTATCAAATTGAATTTTTTTGGAAAAGAAATAAGTTATCTAGGCCTGTTTCTACATAAGAAAATTTGAAATGTTTCTAGATTGAATAATTATACTGAAGAATAAGACAAAGGAATTAGAATTATATCTTTTTCAATGACCATATAATTTGTTCCTACCAGTATTTGTGTAAAAATTGAATATTTTTTTGTTGAATAATTAGAAAAGTGGAAGTTATTGAAGAAGAATAGTGACATGATCAGAACCTAATGGTGAAGATTTCTAAACTTGTTACAAGAACTTATTCTCAACATTTGTGCTAGAAAAATCATATGAATTATTATATAGATCATAGTTCTATACATGTTTAATAGAATTTATTACTCGTTGTATCCACACAAAAGAATATTTTTATAGTGGATTGTGTTGCATTGGGTTATTTCCAAACCATACTAAGGAAAACATACTCTTATTGAGTTTTGAACCATGTAAATACTTGTGTTCATGTGGTCTTGTGATTTTTTGGTTTTTAGAAATGTGATAAATCATTAATAAGAAGGTAAAGGATTTTATATAAGGAATATAATATAATATAAAAGTATATCCCTGATTAACTTCCCTCTCCTATTAGTGATTACATTGATATTGGGTGGTCCTTTTTACCATGAATTTTTAAATGGTTTTCGATGAACTTATAACATTGGGTAACCTTGGGTGTGTTGGAGATAGAAATTTCACTCATATCATGTGTAATACGACTTGAGTATTTCTTTCACATTAATGGGTCTCTATGTGTGTGATTCCACTAGAGGATATACCTATTGGATCCACCATAGGCCTATATTTGGGATTTCATTTTATGTATAGTGAATATATCCATAGGTTATATTCCAAATGGTGATTTTTCATTTATTTTTAGATTATTCACCAGATTAAATGGACAAGGTTATTTTCTCACATGCTTTTATATGATGGATTGGTCATGATTATTTTCTCACATACATTCACAAGATGGATTGGTCATGGTTATTTTTTTCACATTCTTTAACATGAAAGATTGGTCATGGCTATTTTCTTTCATATATACTTTATGGGGTATTGATTTATTCTGATGATTATTCTATAATTATTTATCACATTTATTTTCCAAATTTCTAATATTTAAGAAACTTAAAGGATTTTATGAAAACCCAATAGAGGATTTACAAATGGATTGGATTTTTTAAAATTCATTATAAAACAATATATATTTTAAATCTATAACTATTTCATTCTTTATATTATACATTGTGTTGATTATATGGTGGAATCCTACTAGGCTTAGTTATCACACTCAACAATTTTCTGTGGGTAGTTTTAGATGTTTTTTCAGGACCCATGTAAAGGAAAAGAAATATTATAGTATGTTTGATTCTCTTTTCATTGTTTACTTCATAACGGGATGGTATGGAGGTGATGGTTTTTTACATGGTGACCTATTGGTCTAGTCATGTCATACTTTCTAGTTTTTATGATTTTTCATGGTTTGTATGGATCTTGGATGTATATTTTTATTTTTTATTTTCCTCTAGTTTTTTGTCATGTTTTCTTATATACAACACTTGTTTTTATTATCCTGTTGCACCTAACCACCGTGGCAAGCCGACTTGGGTGGATTGTCCAGTTAACCTGGGTTTGTTTATTACATTAGTCATAGATTTACATTCTCCAAGAATCTTAAAATTTTTATAAATATAATATTTAATCATTATATATACTTTTTTATAAAATTAATGTAATTTAGTGATGAAAAATCAATTTCATCACTTTGTGGAGGTTCTAGTCAGCACATACGCATGGGTGATGCTTTCGTTTTTTTAATCAATGAAAATAAATGAATGTAAATAATAATTTATCTTAATATAATCTTAATTGTATCATAAATATAATATATATTCATTAAATACATCTATATATCCATTCTTGAGAGGTGGTGATAAAAAGTGAGTTACACCACTTCATGAAGGTGGTTTTTCGCACGTACGTATATGTGATGCCCTCATTTTATATTGGATAAAAAGGAGAAAAAAATAGTTCTACAATTAAAACAAGAACATTTAATTATATTAAGGATACTAATTTAATTATTTAATATATTTATATAATATTTGGATTATTTCAATGGAGAATAAAACTTTAGTGGTTTTTGTAAGAATATATACCTCTTATTTGAATATTCTCTTTTAAAAAACACCTTAAAACTTCGTAGATGAGTTTCTTATAAATTTTTTAACCTCTACGTAATGGATAAGGGGTTTTCAAAGATATTGGTTGAGAAAAAGTTTTCACGTAGTGTGGAAAGATGATAAGATTAGGTTCCCTTTTACAGGCGATGGGTGTGGCACCCATTTAAATACCCTTAACTCTAAAATAATATAAAGTAATATTCATGGAAAAGTGAGTAAAAATTGTTTTGGATTCTAAAATAGGATAAATTATGGTTTAATAACATATTTACAAAAAAATCAGTCATAATTGAAGCCTTATATCTTATTTTAACCCCCTCATTAACCATTTTTTTCCTTACTGTGGTGACAGGTTTTATACTATTATAATAATTAATTATGGTTAAAAATTATATTAAATATTTTAAATAATATTTAATATGATTATTAAAAATATTGAATCCATATTAAATGATTCAAATTATATATGTTTCAGAAATTAATTATAATATCTGTAGATAAAATGAATAAAAATCATTTTCAAGAAAATGTGTGTTTAAGAAAAAAATGATTTTATTCTCATTCTATGCCTAGTGAAAAAAATTAGATAAATGTTAATTTATTTTAATGAATATATTATATAAAAATATTATTAAAATTAGTCATTAATAGTGATTGATTTAATTTATTAATATAAAATACCTTATGTACATAATAAATTGTTTTTAGAAAATAAATATCTCTTTTAACCTTTAAATTATTTAATATTTATTTATAACCATTTTATAATCAATGTATGAAAGATAATTAATTTTTATTAATTTATAAAAAATAATAGTACAGAGTTTTAACACTAAAAAAATAGAAATTATCTTTTAAATAAAAAATGTATAAATAAAGCAATTTTTATAAATACAATATCTCTATTTAGACAAAGATTTTTTGAAAAATATTTCATATCATTATATAAAAAATTATAGCGATGTTAATATTTGGTACTTTTATTTATTACCTAAATTTTATCAATATATTTTATTGATATTATTCCTCAAATATATTATATCTAACAGAAATAAATAATTCAATAAAATAGTTCAAAAAATATCTTTAGATTTAATTTTATTTCATTAAGAGATTTTTTCCCTTTATAAAAATTCATTTGTTTTATCAATTATAAATAACTATATAAATAACTATATCAATTTATGTTTTAATAAATTATTATTCCATTAATTTTGGTGATATTTTTTTATAATCTTTTGAAGGCGTCAAATTTATTTGAAAGGAAAATAGATTCTAAAAAATTAAGTTATTACATTCTACTCCCCTTATAATAATTTTCGAAATGAAATTATGTTAAACTTATGTAAAAAATGAGAATAATTATACATTATTGCATCTTCAGGTTCCCACATATCTTCCTAAAATTTGTGGTTTCAACACAATACTTTGAATAGGTGAGTTGTCTTATTCTGAAACACATTATTTGTTCGATCCATAGTCCACATAGGTTATTCTTGAAATAAAATTATCATGCTCCATCTATACAATCATTCAGTTTAGTAAATGTGAGGGATCATTTATATTTTCCTTAGAAGCTATCCATAGAACTCATCATGAAATTTTAAGAAGTTTAGTGGAATTTCCAAGTGATAAACTATTGTTCGAATATGATCAAGAATCTCATAGGAACTGATATATTCATGGCTAATCATCCCATTCATTCCAAATAACATATCCTTATCTAAAATAGATATTAATAATAATACATTATCTAAAATTTCAAACTCTATATCTCATTAATGATTGTATCATAACTTTTTTTAACATATAGCTCCTATGATGTGCTTCTAAATGGAACAAACCTTTTCTTATATTTCCACATATTTCTTAGGTCCCAATAGAATTATTTCAAAAACATCATCCCAAAATTTTTGTTTCTTAACATCCTTCCATAGAGATATGTGTAATGATCCATATAAATTATTGATTGAAATATATAATTTTTTTAGAATTCATCCAGATGAAGGTATTGATTCCAACCACCTATTAAATATATAAGTAAATCTATCAACATATCTTCTAAGGGTTAAATAGTTTTATCAGACTAAACATTTGGATGAGCATGATATTTAGTGAAAAAATTGATCTCTATATTAAACTCATGTTGAATATGTCTTAAAAAATTGAGGTAATTCTCAGATTATGATTATATATAATTAAGAGTGGTACTTCATGATAATTTATCAATTAATTTATATTTTTACAAGTATACCAAGAGAAAAATATTCATTGATACCTATGATATGCACTGAGTTCATTTGGTGATCGATTATAACCCAAATAGAATTATGGCCTTTAAATATATTGGGGAATCTTATAATGAAATCCATGGTGATTTTTTAAACATTCTATATAGTTTTGGGTAATAGTTACATCATACACTTATACTTATATAATTCATCCTTAACTTGATGATATACTAGGTGTCGAGATACATAATCCACAATATCCCATTTTATGTTGTACCACTAGAAATGTTCTTGGAGATATCTATACATGTTTTTATTTCTATGAAAGATAGACAATGATGAGTTATGTTCTTCATCCAATAGATCCTTCTTAAATTATAGTATTAAAGGGAGAAAAATCTTCTTACAGAATCTTATTATCCCATTATAGTCAACATTATAATTTAAAACATTTCATACATTTTGGGAAAGAAAATTAATATTTTGATAAATGAATGGGTATCAATCTTAAATACATAAAATGTGATTAAAATAGTAATTCCTAGGGGAATATCCTCTCACAGTGTCAAGATAGTCAAGAGAGAGAGATAAAAAATGATGAAAATAATAGGAACTCTCCAAGCCAACCCATGAGTCAAAAAAAATTACTATTTTGTTCCTTTTTTTCTCTAAGTATGAAGCATGATAGTGTGGTCATTATTAAGGGCCTCACATCACTAAATTTGGTAGGTAATATAAAAAAGAATAGTGATATGGCCCCATAGTGAGTGAATGATGATCATTTATTCAGTCTTCACAAAAAATAAATAGATATTATTATTACTACACATTTCCATCCCATAATGCATTACCAAGCCTCTTCCATTGGGAATCACTATGCCCATAAAAAAAATGAAGGTAATGATTAAAAAGACACTATCATCACAGATAATACCACTTTCATGCATAAAACTGGAAAAGAAGGAACCATCAATATTATGTTTCAAACCATTAGATGGAGGGACCCAATTGATCCAATGACTCTAAGGAGACACACCCTACTTGGTGGAAGAGGTATCACCAATATGAATGATACTCCTAAGGAGAATAATCTAATCATTTAAGTAGGGGAATCAATTCAAACACTAGGAAATGTGTTCAAGGAACCTGGAACCGAAATGAAGAGAAGAGATCCTCATGGTGAGAATTGTTATGATCCTTCCATAAAAACCAGTATCCAGAAAACATCAGAAGTACCCTTTACTTACTTTTAGGGTTTTCTCTAGTAATATCATTAAACCAAATATGGATAAAATCATCATCGATCTGGATTAGGTGAGAAATAATAGTGAAAGCATTGAACGTGTGCCATAAAGAAGATACCCATTTTCATTCAAAAAAATATGGGAAACAAATTATTAATGTGTTTTTATACAACAAGTGAATTTCAAGATGAGTTAATCACCATTGCACTTGATCTGATCAATTATGGGAACAGTGATGTTCCATATCTTCCAAACGAGAAAATTATATGTGGAAAAAAGATTCATGCACCAAATAATAGATCCCCATGCATTGTGAAAAAAGTTTTAATGCACAACACAATGATAAGATTGAGAAAAAAACACCATAAGTGGAACTCTTGGACACACATAAGTAATTTTCATTGTTCATGTGGATATTATAAAAAATGGAATGTTTCTAATAGTTAAGAACTTAATTTCTAACCAACAAAAAATTGTTAGTTTTCTTTAATGAAACATCTGGTATTAGGCACCCCAGAAATCCGAGAAAATCACCAACCTAAATATGACTCCAGAATCTAATCTCTACTCAACCAATGATCTAACGTGACTTATCTAAAGTAATTGTAATGTTTACCTGAATAGAATTCAAAATTATATAAACCTTTCCCCCTGGGTACCTCAAATATCTCATTTACTTTTTATTGATGAAACCATCCCAATTATTCCAATGCTCAAGATATTCCCAAGACAACTTGAATTTTATATTTTGAATCACATCCAAGACCTCCCTAAGGTTAATACCACCTTCATCCCAAGACCTATCCAGCTAACCCCAAGAGTCCCAATCACACCTTATGTAAAAGGGGCATCCCAAATGAAAGAAAACTTTTGATTTTAAATATCCTTGTTCACAACTTTAGACAACTTGCAGGATGATAGCACATTCATGGGAATGGAGGAAAAAACATGATTAACCAAGGTGATCCTCCCACCCAAAGAAAGAAACAGTTCTTCTAGTTATTAATGTGATTTCCAATTTTTTCACCTAACCCCGCATAGTTATTGATGAGGACCATCCTAGGGGAGACATGAGCTCTAAGATACTCCATGGGAAAACATATCTTATGGATACCAAAGAAACCTTCAGTCAGAGTGACATGTCTTGATGGGAATAAGGGAGGTAGTTAAACACTAATTTTATCATGATTTATCCATTGGACACACCATTTTGAAAGAGTTATACATAATATTGTTAAATACCTAGAGTGATCTATTATTACCGTTCAAAAAAGATATCATCTATAAAAATAATATTAGATAGACAATTATATGATCCCCTACTCTAAAAAGGATGATTATCCACAATAATGATGCTCTGATTTAAATATCTACTTAAGGAATCTTGGAAAAAATGAAGAGATTGGGGTAAGCATGCCCCCATACCTCAACCCCCTAAATGTATTATAGATGTTGTACTTCCTACCCATGAAATATATTTCCATACATGATGATCTCAATAACCTAAATATTAAATCAGAAATGCAATTGGAATATTCCATGTACCTCATTACAATGGGGATGAAATTCCATTGGATCTTGTCATATGATTTTTCCATATTAGTTTTGATGAAAATTTTGGATCCAGAGGACTTGAAATTGAATTCCTAAATCATTTATTGAGCAATACCAATTTCACCATAGATAGACTATCCCTTAATAAAGAAAATTTTTCTCTAGAGATACTCTTGGGTGGAAGAGAATATAACCTCTTTATATGAATTTAGGTTGTAAATATGTAGGTGAATTTTCACATATTGATGGATGAAACTGATTAAGAGAAAAGGGATCCCTATCCTTTCGTATGAGAACCAATTGAGTGGTACATGCAACATGGGGGAGGCCTCCACCATGAAAAAATTCCCAAATATCTTTAGTAGGTTCCTTCTTCACCAGGTCCCAAGTATTCACATAGAAGAAACCCATGAAACCATCTAGACCAGGATGGATCTCTCGGTTTAAATACTTAACAGCATCCTAGGTCTCACATTCATGGGGAACACAATCAAGTATAGTATTATTGAGAGTAGTCACCACCTAGGGTATGGTATAAAAATATTAGCATTACCACTTGTATATCTACTCAGCATGCAGGGATTAACATCAATAAGAAGAGACTTAAAATTGTTTGCAGTCATACCTCCAACAATTTTAGGATATTCAGTATAGTATCTATCCTCTAGGAGAGTATTTGAGCTGGTGGCAAGAATATTCTCCTTGATGTAGGATTGAAAGTAATACAAGTTGTGATCCCACTCTTTATGGTACATATCTATAGACTAATCCTGAGCCTCCCACTCCTATTCCAACAGAAATTCTAATAGTTATGGATTTTTTTTCAATAGATATTCAGATAAGAATTACTCTTATACGACTTCAAGCCGAGACTCAAGGACAGCTATGATCCTTGATATATACTCAAGATCCTATTATATATTATGTTTCCAATTATTCCATGTCTAGAAGGCACTATTCAAGTGTCAATGTTTGTTGTGCAATTGAAACAATGAGCTACCCTTCCTGTTTTGGTCCCATAAATCCCTCACCTTCGGAAGGAAACTAGGGTTGATGGTCCAGTGAATGGAGTAGAAGATTCACCTACATGCATCCCATTGTGCTTCTAGGTTGACGAGAAATGGAATGTGGTTAGTAAGGGTCCAAAACTTATGATGCGTAGAAGAATTTGGAAATTACGAAAACCATGTTGGTTAGAGAATAACCTGCCCAAGAATTACCATATAGAATGATTCCCCCAATGATTATTAAACTATGTAATTATATTACCCATGTATCCCAATTCTAGAAGTCCAATTCGAGAGACAAAGTAATAAAAGTAGAACTTAGTCTTCCTTGAATAGATATCACCACATCTCATTTATGATCCATCCAAAATATAATTGAGGCCAAAATAATACACTGAAACCAATAAGACATTATCTAATACTGGTGGCATAGTATTAGCAGTAGGTGAGATCCTCATAGAAGGAACCTTAAGGCCAAACCAATACATCCTGAAAACTAATTGGTTCTTTCCTTGGTGATGAAATGATGAGAAAAATGATCTATATATGAATATATTATACACTTCCATAAAGAGAAAGCATCTCCAACATTGAAGAAGATCTGTGGCAGGAGAGGTGTGGGAAAATCAAACACCACAAAAATCTGAGCCGTGGAGGAATCCAGTAGATTAATAGAACCTTCATCCACACACTATAAGGAACTGAGTGCATCTCCTATTCCCTATAAGAAGTAAATATTGATAATTGTAAGAGGAAGACCCGAAATAGCAGGCTATACCACTGCACAAGAAGAATCCCACTCTGATTTAATGTCCAACAACCACCTAGAGAGGGAAATTTTATTTTTCCAAGGACATTAGGGGATCAAGGCCAAGAAAGCATAAAATATTCCCCAGATCCAAGTACAACAAAAAAATGACTTCTGGTGAAAAACATACACCTATGCCGAAGAGGATAAGCCCCAGGAGTGGATGAATGTTTAAATCTCTGAGATAGAGGGTCCATCCAATTCAAAATGGTCAACCAGTATCTAATAGTGGAAGTCAATTTCCTCTTTGAAGGATTAATATAGATAGAAAATATCAAGATATCCTTCCAAAGAAAATATTCAAGTAACTGACATCAGAATTTCAAGGATCAAAGGAAGATATGATGGATGAGGAATTTCTATAAAGACATTATTCATTGAGGACCCTTCATACAAGTGCTTCAGGGATGATTCCTACCCCAACATGGTGATATTTCATCTAATTCATGAAAGAGATTAGGAGGGATGTACTCAACAGACAGAGGAGGAGGAGACGATTCCAGTGATGAAGCAGAAAAGCACTAAACAAGGGTTGAAATAATTTGAAATTATGGGGGTGCATGGGAATATATTAGGGGATATCTGAGAGTGACGAGAGAGCCATATTTTTCACACTATGTTATCTGATACCATTTTCCATCTCAAAATCCTACTTTTGTGCCTCTTTAATATTCACATAAATGGGTTATTGAACATTACTTTCAGAAATATTGTATTTATCCCCTTACCTCATTATTTCCAAGTCCATCCTCTATGAATTAATAAGTATTGGATATTTTTCAGTCGTCATCATACACAAGATTACATGATCCTTATTACTTATAGAATCATCCACCTGATTCACATTCCCATTGTATAAATGTATTTGAAAACCATAATCATTAATCACCTTTATCCATCTCTTTTTGTCCATATTAAACTCTTTATGAGTGAATATATACTTTAAGCTTTTACGATTGATATGTAAATCAAACATTTCACTATAAAGATAATGTCTCTATATTTTCAATGAAAAACTACCACTATATGCTTCAAATAATGAATTAGGTAATTTTTATAATGAGTCTTTGATTTTTGTGAGGCATATGCTACTACTATGGAATTATTCATGGGAACACATCTCATTCCCTTATTTGATGCATCACTATATATCACAAACCCTTCTCTCCTATAAGGTAGTATAAGTATAAGTTCACTAACCAAACCATCTCTTTAGTTACTTGAAATTATATTCACATTCATCTATCTAAAGTTACTTTTCACCCTTCCATGTTAACTTACATATTGGATTTGGTATCCATTAGATATTTCTAGCAATGTGTCAATAGTATCCATCCAATACAAGAAAAATTTGGATATCAATCATAGTGGTTAGTCTAGATAATTTTTAATAACTTAAATCATTGATGGATCCATCAATATATGCTCAATTAAATATATGTGATATAATAATTATAATTTATAGAGTCATAATTCACATTTACTAAAAAATTATACTACTTATCCTTTATCAAGGTCTTTAACATAATCTGAAAATGATCTTCATGATCCCCCTTACTCTTGGAATATATGATAATATCATATATAAAACTACGAAAAACTAATCAAGGTAATATCTAAAGTCTTTATACATTATATCCAGGAAGATAATGGGGGAATTAGTAAGTCTGAATGGAATCATGATAAATTAATAGTCTACACACCTCCAATAAAAACATTATTGGGTATATTCTATTTTTTTATCCTTAATTAATGATATTTAGATCAAAGGTAAATATTTGAAAAATATTAATCTCAACATATTTAATCAAACAAGTACTCAATATATGGTAGAGGATACTTAATCTTGATAGTGATCTTGTTAAGTTAGTGAGAAACAACTCAAAAACACATTGATACATCTTTCTTATTATCAAAAATAATAGGTGCACATTATGGGGATACACTAAGGCACTTAAATATCTTTTTTATATTCCCATAAAGTTTATTCTTTAATTTCTTCAACTCAATTAGGTCCATTTTATAAGGAGTCATTGAAATAGGTTTATCACTATGTATTAAACTAAACCTCATGATTTAATGAAATATGATGAAACTCTTCAAGATATACATCAACATATTCCTAAACAATAGCCATATCATAAGTTTTTCCTGCTAACTAATTTAGATAAATTACCCCTATGAATAGGATGTAATACCCATATAGTGGATGTAATTTCTATTTGAAGTTATTATTAATCCTCACATTCATAGTTGATTATAGGTTGATTTGGAATATCAAATGTGGCTTCCCTAAATAAATAATTAATATGGTCCCTATATATAGAGATCATATCCATTACCAAAATCCAAAAAAAAACAGACTAATGGGAGAATAAAAATATTTATAGTAAGTAAATTACAATAAAAATATATTAAATAAGAGTTATAGACATAAGAAAAAACCATCATACTATTTATATTTTACATTGAAAAATCAATATCTAACCATTGATGTTTTAATGTGATATTCATATCACATTCTTTAGATATAAAATAGTGGGTGGAACATGAATCAAATGAGACATTTTTAGTTATAGAGTGTATGATAAGTGTACCTCTTAAAAAAATTCTCGTAACCCACTTCAGCAGTTGTGATTACATAATTCATTCCATTTTTTTATCTTAGGATTTTATTAATGTCCATTTTCATCAATGACCCATGGATTCACACATTTTTTTATAGTGTCTATACTCCTTGAAATTGTATCATTAATGTGTGTTGGCTCGAATAATAGATGTATATGTCTATTAGATGGAACAATACAAGAGGGGGGTGAATTGTAGGTTAAAAACCTTTGAGTTTTAGCAACAAAGAGATTAGTTTAAATGATCTTAAACTAATACAAATACAAACACCCCCAATTGTATTGAATGTAAAAGGAATGAAGTATGGTAATACTAATGTAATGTAAAACAATTGTATTCAAGGTGAACACAATAATCAGAGTAATACAAAAAGATGAATGATTCTACCTTAAAGCGTATAGAATCAATCAATACAAAAAGTAATAGAATGATTGTAATTGAAACAATTACAATTGAATATGTAAAGAAGAAAGGAAACAATACAAATCCCTTTCTAATACAAGTAACAGCGGAAATGTAAAAGTATTACAATTCTTTTGACCCAAAGAGAAGGGTTATCCTTTCACCTAGGATAAAAGGTCTGTCTCACCAATACCTTGGTGAGCCCTCGATACGATGATCAGCACGTCTGTCTGCCTATCCCTGGCAGCCCTCGATACGATGATCGGAACGTCTGTCTGCCTATCCCTGGCAGCCCTCGATACGATGATCGGCACGTCTGTCTGCCTATCCCCGACAGCCCTCGATTTTGTAGGTAATCGGCACCTCTGTCTTTCAATTACTTGAAATCCCTCGATACGATGATCGGCACGTCTGTCTTCCTATTCCCGGCAGCCCTCGATTTTGTAGGTAATCGACACCTCTGTATTTAAATTACATGAAATCCCTCGATACAATGATCGGACGCACAAGGAAGATGAGAGAAGTCACAGTGTCTCTCTCTAGAATCTTTATAGTTCATAGAGTCTCTTCATTTGATCTCTTTGTTCATCGTTGTTCTCTCAGCTTCAAATGACCTCCTATTTATAGGCCTCGGGTTCCAACGGTCATATTGCCTCCAACGGTCATATTGAAACAGAAAGCACGACATCGTTTTGATTAGTTTGTAACTAACTCAACGACATCGTTTTGTTAGGACAAGAGATATATAGAAATGAAAAACATGAGTACGATTCAAATGCAGAGAGTGTTTTTGACAAAGTACCAAAACAAATAATGATCATCTGAATAGCAGAGTCAGTACGATACGATTGACAGAGTCAGTACGATACGATTGACAGAGTCAATATGGTACGGTTGACAGAGTCAGTACGATACGATATGGTCGGTACAATCAACATCGTACGATACGATAAACATGATAAAAGACAATTGTAATTTACAAACATATGATAGAATACATTTGTGATTTCCAAAACATGATATAGAAGTCAAAAGAAGACTTTTGACTTAACAATCTCCCCCTTTTTGGAAAGAACAACACACAAAGTAAATGTAACAAGAAATACTTATCTCCCACTGAGTTTATGGAAAACTCTTCTGAATAAGAAATTGAATACAACTAACTCCCCCTTAGGTATGGACTTTCCTAAGGATTGTATTCGTAGATTTTCCTTAAGAGCATTTTAAAGCATTCTCCCCCTTTGTAAAACAATCTTTGCTTTGTAAATATTCTCCCCCTTTGTTATTTACAAAAAGAAAAGAGTAATCTTGAATTTTCTGAAAGAGTTAGTGAAGCAATACAAGACAATGGATAAAAGAAAAGGGATCATAAGAGTTATTACAAAACAAATACAAGTTCCAAAAGAAACAAATACAACAATCATTTGTTTTCTCTTTCCTTCTCCTTCTTTATAAGCTCATGAAGAACAGCTTTCATCTTCTTGATCTCCTTCTTGTCTTCAGAAATTGATTCACCCTGAGTTTTGAGAAGCTCTTGTTGATCCGCAAAAATCTGATCTTGATTTCTGATGGTCTCCTCCTGGACTCTGATTACTTCTTCAAGGGTATCAATCCTGTTTTGCAAATTCTTGTTGTCTTTGGATAACATAGAATTTTGATTCTTCAGTAAAACCATTTCATCTTTGAAAGATGAAACCTTCGAGAATTCAGATTGGAAAACATTCATTCTTTCTTGCAAGTCTTTCACTGAAGGAACATCAGCTCTTTGAGAAGACAAAAGATTCAGCCTTTCAACCGTTTCTCTATCAAGCTTGTTGAAAGCAATTGCAAGCTCATTTGATAGCCTCCTTATATCTTCAATAGCTATTTCATGATCATTGATTGAGCTCTCTGTTTTGTATGACCACTTGGTCATCTTATTGCAAGCCTTCTTATGAGCAACCGAGCTTTCTGAAAGAACTTTTAAATCGGCTTCTACTGACAAAACTTTCTTCCTCAATTCTTTTACAGAGCCAAACTTCTTCCTTTGATTTTCAGTAATAAAATCAATCTTCCCTTCCAGCCTCGGGAAATAAGGAATGGTTTTCTCCACCCTTCTCAAAACACGAACAATTTAATCACCCTTCTTGAGAGAGATTGTGTGCTCTGAATCAGTATCCTCATCATACGATGGTAGTTCATACGATTTGCTTGAGTCAACAACTGGCTATTTCCCTTTCACTTTTTCTTTCTGTTTTCTTTCTTCTTCCACTTTTTCACTAATGACAATAACTTTATCAGAATGAGAAGATTGATCACCTTGCCTTTCTTGAAAAGACATTCTGTCCGGAGATTGTGCTTGATCGGCATGAAGGATTTGTTGAACACCTTCACTCGGCTTTTGAACCGATTCCTCTCTCCTATTCTTTGAGTTTTGAAGAAATTATAAAAGAAAGTCTCCTTCTTCTTCTTCTTCTTCTATTTATTCCGTCACTTGTTTTCCTTTTTCTTTCTCAGGAAGACTCTGTACGATGGGCTCTTGGTGCACTTCTTCAGTTAGTTGAGCACTAGCATCTTCAACTGCTTTCAAGACTTTAGAGACATCAAAGTCCTGAGCCTTCCTTTTCAAAAGAACCTTCTTTTTCTTTTCATCCTGAAGGGTTTCTTCTACCCTTATTCTTTCTGCAAAAGCCTCAGCAGGGTCAAGACCAAACTTCAGATCATCTTCTTTTCTCTGTTCCTTATCTTTTCTCCATTTTGCTACAACCTCCTTACTGTACCTTGGCTTCTTCATCGACTTCGAACTGGTTTGCGGATCAGACTTTTGAGTAACACCGGTGGATTGAATGTCCTTGGCTGGCATAGGTGCCGATTGATTCTGAGCCAATTCAGCTTCTACAACTCTGACAAAAAGTTTTGAATTTGAATCAAAACAAACATTTAGCTTTTTCATCGTACTCTTACTAATCCAAGATGGCCTCAAATCCATGTGTTTTCCTTTCAAAGGAATGTTACAAAACTTCATACTTTCAAAAATGAACTTCGTAAGGATGGATGGATACATAATCATCTGGGACTTAATCCCTCCTGTCTTGACATTCTTGATGGTTTCAAAAATATACCCCATGAGATTTACTTTTCTCATATTTACAAGATTGTCGAGCATGAATATATCAGAAACTTTAAGACTTTGTCTATCCCCTTTCCTTGGGATAAGAAAACCTTGCATCCATAAAGTGACAAATCGATTGTCCGGTGAAAGATGAGACACTTTCCTCTTTTCCTCATTAATAAGAAACAAAGTCTTTTCAGCATTTTCTCTATTAAATGTACCAACTTCCTCTGGTAGTTTGTGAGATGGACAAAAATAATCTCCATCTACAGAAACATTCAGAAAATGTGCCGCTTGTTTCACAGACATAGATAATTTTCTATCGTACACAGCGAAGTTTATAGTCATATCTTTGTCGAAAGAAACGGTTTTGTAAAACTGACAAACTTCATCAAAAAGAACTGGATCTTGAATATCAGGCTTTTCAACACACAGATGTTCCCATCCTTGAAACAAAATGATCCTCCTGATTGTAGAATCGTACGTATCGAAAAAGTCTCGGGATACTAACCTTTCTCTGTTAAAGTATTTCTCTGTAAAAGTATTTGAAGACATTTCGGTGGGAGTGTTAGCAGAGGATTGAGACATAAAGGTGATGCCGATTGAGAAGATCGTACGATGATATATAGCTAGTGGAGCAGAGCTGCGTCTTAAATCCTGAAAAACCAATGTGGGTTTGGGGAGGGGAGGGGGGTATTTATAGGCGATAAAGAGATGACCGTTGATCTTCTACGGTCGAAAAAGGGTGACCGTTGATATTATACGGTCAGGATTAGAGAAAACCAGATCAATGGTTATGATTAAAACAAAGAAAGAAAAAAAATGAAAAAGATACCTGTCGGAGAACATAAGGTGATTGTTGGTTTTGGTAAGAATCAAAAGAAAATACAATCGTAAGGAGAAAAATATTATGCCGATGGAAAACAAAGTCATTACTATGATCGGATCGTACGATGGAAAATAATCTTGTTACCATGAACTGACAGTACGATGGAAAACAATCTCAATACCATCATCGGTCGATACAAAACTATTGAATGATACGATGGAAAAGAATTTCAATACTATCATCGGTCGATACAAAACTATTGAATGATACGATGGAAAAGAATTTCAATACTATCATCGGTCGATAAAAAACTATTGAATGATACGATGGAAAAGAATTTCAATACTATCATCGGTCGATTCAATACCAAGATTGATTGGTACGATGGAAAAGAAATTCAATACTATCATCGGTCGATTCAATACCAAGATTGATTGGTACGATGGTAAAGAAATTCAATACCATCATCGGTCGATATGATGGAAAAAAAAATTTGATTACCATCATCGGTCGATTCAATACCATGATTGATTGGTACGATGGAAAAGAAATTCAATACTATCATCGGTCGATATGATGGAAAAAAAATTTGATTACCATCATCGGTCGATACGATGGAAAAGAATTTGAATACCATCATCGGCCGATAGTAAATGATACTATAAAACTGTCAATACGATAAACAGAAAAACTGAAATATACATATTAAGAGAGTAAATAGTTAAAGATCATACAATAAACATAAAGACATAGAAAGAAATTTCCTCCCCCTTTCTACGAGGAGTTTCTTACTATTAGGAGAGATTTAAAACAGGAAGTAGATATGAATGATTATTTTACTGTAATCATTCCTAGCTTCTGTTTTATAAATTCAAATCTATCGGAAGGTAAAGGTTTTGTAAAAATTTCAGCAAGTTGTTCTTGCGTTCCGATGAATTGTAAAATAATATCTCCTTTCTGTGTGTGATCCCTAAGAAAGTGATGCCTAACATCTATGTGTTTTGCACGAGAGTGATGTTCTGGGTTTTTACTAAGAGCTATGACACTTGTATTATCACAAAGAATTTGAGTTTTGGAGAAACTCAAACCATAGTCAGTGAGTGTGTGCTGCATCCACAATACTTGAGCACAACAACTTCCAGCTGCTACATATTCAGCTTCAGCAGTGGAGAGTGCTACTGAGTGTTGTTTCTTGCAGGACCAAGAAACCAAAGAGTCTCCTAAGAAATGACATGTTCCAGATGTACTTTTTCTATCCATTCTACAACCACCAAAGTCAGCATCTGAAAAGATTTTTAAAACAAAATCATTTCCAGAAGAGTAGAAAAGGCCTAAATCCATAGTGTCTTTTAAATACCGAAAGATTCTCTTTACGACTTTTAAGTGAGACTCTTTTGGATTAGATTGATATCTTGCACATAAGCATACAGAAAACATCAAGTCGGGTCGACTAGCTGTCAAGTATAGAAAACTGCCTATCATACCTCTAAATTTTTTTTGATCTACTGGTTTCCCAGTTTCATCAAGATCAAGAGTATTTGAGGTACCAATTGGGGTGCTAATACTTTTAGTTTTGTCAAATCCATACTTTTTGAGTAAGTATTTAATATACTTATGTTGAGATATATAAGTTCCTTCTGGTTTTTGAGAAATTTGAAAACCTAGAAAGAATGTTAACTCACCCATCATACTCATTTCAAACTCAGATTTCATTAAGTTTGCAAAAGAATCGGTTAAAGATTTCTGAGTTGATCCAAATATGATGTCATCAACATAGATTTGGACAACCAAAACATTTTTGTTTTCCATTTTTATTAAAAGAGTTGGATCTGCTGTACCTTTTGTATAATTGTTTTGTAAAAGAAATCTCGTGAGTCTATCATACCATGCTCTAGGGGCTTGTTTAAGACCATATAGAGCCTTGGTAAGTTTCAAAACATGATCAGGATGTTTTGGGTCTTGAAAACCAGGAGGTTGTTCGACAAAAACTTCTTCTTGAACAAAACCATTTAGAAAAGCACATTTGACATCCATTTGAAATAGTTTGAAATTGAAATATGCTGCGAAGGCTAATAGAATACGAATAGATTCAAGTCTAGCTACAGGAGCATATGTTTCTTCATAGTCTATTACCTCTTGTTGATTATAGCCTTTAGCAACAAGTCTTGCTTTATTTCTTACAATGATTCCATTTTCATCACACTTGTTTCTGAAAACCCATTTTACACCAATCACAGTTGTTTCTTTAGGTCTTTCAACTAAAGTCCAGACTTGATTCCTTTCAAATTCATTTAGTTCATCTTGCATTGCTTTGATCCAATCATCATCACCTAAGGCCTCACTTGGACTTTTAGGTTCAAATTGGGAAACAAAAGCAAGATGTTCTATTTCATTTCTTAAGGAATTTCTGGTCCTTACAGGTTGATTTATATCACCAATGATGTTATCACTGGGATGATTCCTAAGAAACAATTGATTTGGGTTTTGTAAAACCTGTTCATCAACATATGGTAGAAAATATTCTGTGGTAAATGTTTCAGGAATACTTTCTTGAACATTTTCCTTATCAGAATGTTCTTCTAATAAAGGTTGATAAACATTTTTGGAAAACACATCTGAGGATGTAGGATTGGGTTGGTTGAAAACAAAAGAGTTAGCTTCATCGAATTTTACATGTACTGTTTCTTCAACAGTACAAGTGTTTTTATTGAAAACTCTATAAGCTTTAGAGGTTGTAGAATAGCCTAGAAGGATTCCTTCATCAGATTTTGGTGCAAATTTGTGTAGATTGTCTTTTGTATTCAGAATGAATACTTTGCATCCAAAAACTTTGAAGTATGAAACTTTAGGTTTTCAGCCAATCCATAATTCGTAAGGGGTTTTATTAAGAAATGGTCTAGTTAAAACACGATTTATAGTATAACAGGCAGTACTAACAGCTTCAGCCCAAAAGTGCTTAGCAATTGAGTATTCACTCAACATGGTTCAAGTCATTTCCTGAAGAATACGATTTCTTCTTTCAACAACCCCATTTTTCTGAGGAGTTCTTGGAGCTGAGAAATTGTGAGTAATACCTTTCTTACTACAAAAGTTTCAAAATTTGAGTTTTGAAATTCACCACCATGATCACTATGAATAGTTATCAATGGTAGGTTTTTCTCATTTTTAACTTGGGCTCTAAAAGTTTTGAAGTAGAAAAAGGCTTAAGATTTCATTGTGAGAAAGTAGACCCATGTAAATCTAGTAAAGTCATCAACTAAAACAAATACATAGTATTTGCCTCCAATGCTTCCAGATTGTGAAGGACCAAACAGATCCATATGCACAAGCTGTAATGCATTAGAAGTTGAAACTTCATTAATTGGTTTAAAGCTAGTTTTATGTTGCTTTCCAAATTGACAAGGATCACAGACTTTTGAAGAATCATATCTAAGGTCTGGTATCCCTTTTACAAGTCCTTTCTTTGAGAGTTTTCTTAGGTTTCTCAAATTACAGTGTCCTAGTCTCCTATTCCATAGCCACGATTGGTCCTCTATTACACTTAAACAAGGTAAGTTTTGGTTCCTAAGGTCTTCTAAGTTAATAGTGTAAACATTCTCTTGCCTATGGGCAGATAGAATGAATTCATCCTTGGAATTGTGAACTAGACACTTATCATTTCTAAAATTCACAAGGTAACCTTCATCACATAATTGACTTATGCTGATGAGATTGTGCCTAAGACCTTTAACAAACAAAACATTTGAAATAAGAACTTTTCCAAGAAAAACGATATTACCTATACCAACAATCTTTCCTTGAGCATTATCTCCGAAGGTAACTTTTCCACCTTTTGTTTTGATAACCTTTTCAAAGAAATCTTTGTTTCCAGTCATATGTCGAGAACAACCACTATCCATGTACCAAATGTTCTTATTGATACACTTCTCATTTTCCTGAAAACGAAACAATTAGATTTTCGGAATCCAAACTTGTTTGGATCCAGAAGGGTTAGATAAAAGAATTTTAGGAATCCACATTTGTTTTGAAAAATGAGCTTTATGAAATCCTAAGGATTGAGTTTTGTTAAGAGAACAATCTCTTCTCCAATGTCCACCACATTGACACTTGGAACAGAAAATGGTTTTTTGAGGAACAAAATAGTTATTACTAAAAACAGGTTTGGATAAGGTATAACCAAGACCAGAACGATTTCTCAAAGGTCTAATTTGAGAATACATCCTATAAAAGTTTTCTTTTCCATGAGTAAAGTTTGACAAACACTTTTTCAAGGATAAAATCTCTGACTTTAGTTTTAAAACCAAATTCTTGTTTTCTAAAACATTTGAATTTGAACTAGAGTTAGACTCTAATATATTTGTCTTTGAAATTACAGTTTCAAGATCCTTAGAAAGTTTATCCTTATCAGATTTGACTTTCTCAAGGGTTTTTAAAATACGTTCAAAATCAGAAGTTTTCTCATCAAGATCTTTAGAAAGATCTGATACTTCTTTAGTCAAAATTGAAATTCTAGAATTTTCTTTTTCAAATATCTTTTTGAGATTAGAATTTTCATTTTCAAGTAACTTAGAAAATCTAGAGACCTCTTCAAAAGAAGGTAAAGTATCATCTTCTGATGATGAGGGTTCATCATTTGAAGATTCATAATATCTATTATCAACATAATTTGCATTTAAAGAGACATTTGTAACAGCTTCAGCATTATGTACCTTAGCCATGAGACAATGATCTTCGATTGGTAGTCTGGCTAGAAGTCCAATATTTCTTTGTCCTGATGTCTCATATTCTGAAGAATCATCTGAGGAATCACTACCACTTGCACTCCACGTATCATTTGCTTTCAAGCCTTTCTTTGTCTTATAAAACCTTTTCTTGTTTCTTTCAGAGTGTTTCTCTTTTCTATCTTTCCTCTTCAGTAAAGGACAATCAGGCCTTATATGTCCTGCTTTCTTGCATTCATAACAAGTTACCTCTGAATCTTTCCTATCTTTCCTATCTTTCTTTTTGAATCTATATTGAAAATCTTTCTTTCCCACAATCTTGTTCATCCTTCGAGCAAGATTTGCTAACTCATTATCCGAAAGATTACAATCACTTGAATCAGATATAACAACTTTCTTGGATTTAGACCTTGTAAGCCTTTCAGGTGTTTTAGCTTTAGATGCAATAGCTACACTTTCATTCCCATTCTTCTTCTTATTAAAATCAGCATCTCTCTTCATTCTTGTCTCATGCTGTAGAAGAGTTCCAAAGAGTTCATCAAGAGTAATCTGGGAAACTTTTCCATTTTCATCAATAGTTGTCCTTTTCGACTCCCATTCATTTGGCATAATATCTATAATCTTATCAACAAGAGCTTCATCATCAAGTCCTTTTTCTCCCATAGATTGTAAGCTGTTGACAATTGTCATAAACCTTTGTTGCACATTACATACAGGCTCTCCATAAGGAAAAACAAATCCATGATACTCTGCTCGAAGCATTTCTCTCCTTGTTTCTATAACTTTGGATGTACCAAAATGAGTGACTTCTAATTTATTCCAAATATAGTTGGCTGCTTCACATGAAGATATCTGACTATATATATTCCTGGTCATAGATCATAATAAATTATTGCGTACCTTGTAATTCAGTTGATATTCTTGCTTCTCTTGGTTGGTGAAAGTGCTAACTTCTTTGTCAGGAATTTTGTAACCCCCAGTAAGCATAATAAAATTGTCTACACCAGTATTGATGACGAAATTCTTCATACGATCTCTCCAATACTCATAATCATTCCCATCAAAGATTGGTGGTCTAGAAGGATTCAGATTATCTATTGATCCGATATTCATTCCCGCCATCTAATATAACAAAAACAACTTTTCCACTCCACACGTTAGTGTAGTAAGTATTCAAGATAGTAATAAGAAGTAAATCTAGTAATACAAATCAGTGGAAAACCTCCTTTGATACTAATTGTTGGATAGAATAGTATATGTATATGTCTATTAGATGGAACAATACAAGAGGGGGGGTGAATTGTAGGTTAAAAACCATTGAGTTTTAGAAAAAAAAAGATTAGTTTAAATGATCTTAAACTAATACAAATACAAACACCCACAATTGTATTGAATGTAAAAGGAATGAAGTATTGTAATACTAATGTAATGTAAAACAATTGTATTCAAGGTGAACACAATAATCAGAGTAATACAAAAAGATGAATGATTCTACCTTAAAGCATATAGAATCAATCAATACAAAAAGTAATAGAATGATTGTAATTGAAACAATTACAATTGAATATGTAAAGAAGAAAGGAAACAATACAAATCCCTTTCTAATACAAGTAACAGCGGAAATGTAAAAGTATTACAATTCTTTTGACCCAAAGAGAAGGGTTATCCTTTCACCTAGGATAAAAGGTCTGTCTCACCAATACCTTGGTGAGCCCTCGATACGATGATCGGCACGTCTGTCTGCCTATCCCTAGCAGCCCTCGATACGATGATCGGCACGTCTGTCTGCCTATCCCTGGCAGCCCTCGATACGATGATTGGCACGTCTGTCTGCCTATCCCCGGCAGCCCTCGATTTTGTAGGTAATCGGAACCTCTGTCTTTCAATTACTTGAAAGCCCTCGATAAGATGATCGGCACGTCTGTCTGCCTATCCCCGGAAGCCCTCGATTTTGTAGGTAATCGGCACCTCTGTCTTTCAATTACTTGAAAGCCCTCGATACGATTATCGGACGCACAAGGAAGATGAGAGAAGTCACAGTGTCTCTCTCTAGAATCTTTATAGTTCACAGAGTCTCTTCGTTTGATCTCTTTGTTCATCGTTGTTCTCTCAGCTTCAAATGACCTCCTATTTATAGGCCTCGGGTTCCAACGGTCATATTGCCTCCAACGGTCATATTGAAACAGAAAGCACGACATCGTTTTGATTAGTTTGTAACTAACTCAACGACATCATTTTGTTAGGACAAGAGATATATAGAAATGAAAAACATGAGTACGATTCAAATGCAGAGAGTGTTTTTGACAAAGTACCAAAACAAATAATGATCATCTGAATAGCAGAGTCAGTACGATACGATTGACAGAGTCAGTACGATACGATTGACAGAGTCAATATGGTACGATTGACAGAGTCAGTACGATACGATATGGTCGGTACGATCAACATCGTACGATACGATAAACATGATAAAAGACAATTGTAATTTACAAACATATGATAGAATACATTTGTGATTTCCAAAACATGATATAGAAGTCAAAAGAAGACTTTTGACTTAACAATGTGTGGGTGGTTCATTTGTTTTATATTTTTTATCATCATTGATCATCCTCTTAGTGTCTCTTTTAAATTAATTTAGTAAATAGACTTTTTTATCACTTAAAGAATATATATCCCCTTATGATATGTTCCTCTATGATTCATTCCACAGTTTTTCATTTAGAATATTATTTTATTTTCCAAGGATTTTATTATTAAAATTTCCTTAAAATTATATCTTTATATTTTTATATGAAAAATAAATAGAATAATTAGATTCACCACTTTCTATTTCTACCTTGAGATTACATATAATGATTTCTTAATATCTATCAATGTCTTTTATAGCCATTTCCTTCAAGATAATTTTTCTTAATCCACTAAAGAATTTATCAAATTTAATTTAGGTTCAATGGTAAAACTAGAATCATACATTTCTAGTATTTTGAAATTTTCATCATATATAACAATTAATTCATCATAATTTTATTTAAATTTCAATTATTCCATATCCATTTTAGTGTAAATTGTTTAAGGATAATACTTATTGAAAAATACGTTTTTAAACTCTTCACTTTTCATGGAGTCAATTTATTACTCTTTCCTCATATTCTTTATAAGATTACACAATAGATAGATTTCAACTTCATAATAATAGAAAGATAAAATAACATTCTCACAGTTTAATCATTAAATAATGCAAAAAAAAATTAATAGAATTTATCAATTTATCTGTAATAAGTGGATCAGATGACCCACTGAAGGAATGTGAATGTTTTCACGTAAAATATTCAATTGTGATTTGTTTCTTCCTTTGGATGTTTAGAAGTTATTATTGATTACTATCATAATTCATATCATGAGATAGTTGGGTGATTGTTGGTTCATGTTTTTAATCCCAACTCCCATTCCATTATGTTTCTCATAAAGAATTTTATTTCATTTTTTTTCTCATTTAGTGTTCAGGTGATTCTTATTGGTTCTACCCAGAGACCAAAACCAAAAATCTAAGTGTGAGCATCAAGCATCAATTATCAGAGAGGTAAATCATATGATAATTAATTTCATTGTTTATATGTCTAAAATTATGACACTATATTATTAAACTATGAAACTTTTTGTTCATCTTCTATTAATTTGGTTAATTGTAGTTTTTAAAATGTTTTCTACCCTTATATTCTCATACCCTAATTTATAAAAATAACAAAACCCTAGTTTCGTACAAACCCTAAGGAGCCAATAATTTAATATAAAAATATTACATAATTTTAGATGAATATTCAATACATATCAAAATAATAAATTCCAAATAACCATAATGGTCTAGTGTATTTTCAGGCCGGATAAATAATCAACTTATTTCATTAAATAACTTCAACATATCACATAAATTTCTCCTCATATAGTACCCTTAAAATACCTTTCCAACACAAAACCTTTATTTATAAGAGGGGGAAATAAAAACATAATAAAGGGTGAGCTTGGAATCTCAGTAATGGTAAACATGGGGCATATTAATAAAATATAGTAAGTGTCTATATGATAATAATAAGGGTGTGAAAATGTGATTATAAATTTTGAAATAACACCCATTAAGTCATTTATCACAAATAATGATTCATGGAAAAAATATTTTTCGTAAAAAAATCTATGATTCAAATGAGAAAAATCATCTATAATCAATAATGAGTTATGAGATCCTATCAAAGGCATAAAAAATATGTTTCTAGCATACACATAAAATAGAAATAATTCCTTTATTTATGGATCACTTCTAAGAATATAATATTAGGCAAGGTCTCATAGTATATTCGGTTCACTCACCATTCCAATAAACATAGTGGAGGGAGTCCCATAGTGTATTCGGATCATTTCCCATTCCCATAAACAAATTGGGAGGAGTCCCACACTTGATTGGGTAATCTCCATATTCCCTTACAAATTATCTCATGAGATATCAAGAATTACCCAATTCCTTGTAGAGATATCTTATTTTAGGCCCACCCATCACATAATTGAAACCACATACATGTTTTCCACAAGATCATAAAAACACTCATCATTTTATCATATCTTAATTAACATGTGGGAAAGAAATGGGTTTCAAGAAAATATACATAGAAAATCATCATTATTTTCCATCTAAATAAAGAAAGTGGATGGTATCAATAGATCATATCCATAGTTTAGCATAAAAATTCCTAAAGAATAATGACATATAAAAAAAATTCATAAAAGCATTAAAAATATACTTTTGGAAATAATAAAAAACATCATTTTCTTTTGATAACTTTTATAGAATTAAAAATATCAAAAAAATTGGAATTATATTTTCTATATAAACCATTTAAACTTTTAATTTAATATTAAATAAATAATGGTTACAATGGTGGGAAAATTCATTCATTTGGTAAACAATCAAAAAAAATTCTTTCACACTTTTATTTAAATTAAAACATAACCAATACAGAAAATATAATAAATATTATTTTTAAACCAATGTAAATAAAGTAAAATATATTTTAAAATTAATTTAAACAACTCTTTGATAATATAAAATAATATTCTTGGTACATTCTATAGAATATAGACATGGAATAAAATTATTCTTAACCAATAATGATAAGTGAGTTTGATTTTTCATAAATATATTCTTTTGGTATTTTAGAGTAAAAAAGAGGAAAAAATTTAAAGAATAATTGAAAAACAAAGAAAAATAATATTTCCTTAAAATATATGGTTTTTATTATATAAATAAAATACAATTTCCTAAAATATAAATTAAAACATAAACAATCCTTATAACAAGTGAGATTGTAACATAAACCATTACCTCTAGTCATGAATTTCATGGTATGATATTTAAACTAATGTATAGTAAATTTACATTTTCTATAAATCCATACTAAAATCATATTTATACTTATCTTATTACATATCATTTCATTTTAATTTCCAATTGTATATTTACTAAAAATTCTTCATTAAAATAAATATTTGGGAGTTCACTGATTTTCATTCCATGCATATTTCGGTCTATCAGTTTGGTTTTTTGATACTTGGTAATGGATTAGTAATATAAATAATATTAATCATATAATAAATATAAAACATATTTATTATATACAATTTAAAATAAACTATATATATTATTAATGAAAAAATTAGTTACATCACATTGGGGAGGGGGTAGTCTACACGTACGCACGGGGGATGCGTTCATTTTTTTAATGAATATAAAGAAAGTAAGGTAAACACTAATTTATATATCCAGAGTCATAATTATATAATAAATAATATTTATATTAATTAAATCTGTCTATATATACATTCTTGAGTGGTGGTGGTGAAAAATGAATTTCATCGCACCATAGAGGCAGTAGTTCGCGTGTATGCATGAGCGAGGTTATCATTTTCCATTGGATGGAAATGAGATAAAAATGATTATACAATTAATTTAACAACATTTAATTATATTAAATATAATTATTTCTTTATTTTAATATGTATATAAAATATTTTGAGTAGTTTTATGAAGAAATAAACTTGAAAGAGTTTTGTGAGAACATATACCTCTTCTTTTGATATTCTCCATATAAAAACACTTTATGTATTCATAGATGGGTGTTTAGAGAATACTAAGAACTATAGGTAATTTATAAGGATTTTTTAAAGGTATTTTGGTATATATTTTCAAATATAATGAGCTAAAGTTGTGGGAATATGTCAGAAGAATGGGTGCACTTTTATAAGTGAGGAGAGTGGCACCCTTATAAATACCCTCATGTTTAAAATATTATAAAGTCGTTTTCTTTGGAATGTGGAAGAAAATAGAAAAAGATTAAAATATAGAGGATTATAAAGTCTATAAAAAATAAAAATTTAGATTTAGAAATTTTATAGTCATAGATGATGCCTTACCTCATATTTAACACCCTCATTCACCCTTTTAACCCTTACCATGGTGATAAGATTTTTAACGTGGTAACTATTAAAGATGGATAAAAATTTGATTGAACTTATTACTTGATATTTTATAATATGATTCCAAATATTGAATAAATTTTATAATATTAAATTATTATTGGAATAAATTAATTCTAATATTCTCATGCAAAACTTGCAAAACCCATTTTTAGAAAAATGTGTTTAAAGAATAAAAATGATTTTATTCTAATTACATTTCAAGTAACAAAAAATTGAGGATTCTTAATTTATTTTAATGAATATATTATCTACATATTACAATGAAATCATTTGTAAATAGTGAATAATTTAACTTCTTGAGATGAAATACATTACACACACACAAAAAATAGTTTTCTAGAAACAAATATATCATTTTACATTCTAATTATATTATCATAATTTATAACCAATTGATAATTAATGAATAAATTTTCATTCATTTTTATAAATTTGACAATAATACTATTCTGAAGGTTTAATAATCAAAAAATAAGCATTATATTTTACATAAAAATATATATAAATAAAATTTTCTTTGTAAACAAAACAACTCTATTTATCTAAGAATTTTTAGACTAATATTTATTATCATTAATTAACCATTCTATAGATTTCATTAAGTGATACTACTATTTATTATATTTATTTCATTAATAATCTTTATTGATTTTATTCCTCAAAATTATAAAATCTAAACAAAATATATAATTCAACAAACCAGTTCAAAATAATCTCCTCAGAATAAAGAATATTTTATTAGGTGAATTTGACCCTTTTTAAAAAGTCATTTATTTTATCAATTTTAATAAACAATCTAAAATTTTATTTCATTTTATATTTAAATATATAATTATTAACTTCTTTTTTTTTGTGTCGTTCATCACAATATATTGAACATATTGAATATATTTTGACAGAAAATATATTCAACAATCTTAGTGTGTTACCACCTTATAAGAATTCATCCTTGAAATTAAATTACTCTGATGGAAATAAACGAGGATACTTCTACCAAATTACATACATGGGTTCCCACATAGATTCCTTAAATTAATGTTTTTTCCATAATACCTTGACCAAGTGATTTGTCTTTTTCAACATAACTTTTTCTCTAATCTCCATCGATTATTCATAATAATAAAGTTCATGCTTTGGTGGTAAAATCTATTAGATTAAAACATATGAAAGATTATGTATGTACTTCTTTAGAAGAGATACATGTTACTCATCGTTAACTAATGAGAGGTTTGGTGGGATCACTAAATAATATGTTATCATCTTGATATGATGAAGAATCTTATATGGACAAATATATCAAGGGATCTAGTTCCCCTTCTTTCCAAATATCATAACCTTCTTCTAAAGATATATACATAGGAATACCTTATCACAAAATTAAAAAACTAGATATCACTAGAAATTTCTAAAATAACATTTATATCAATTCTGAGTTACAATGATATTCTTCTAAATGGATCTAATCTTCTCTGCCATTTCCTCAGTGATTTATAGTCTTAATGGTCTTCTTTCTCCAAATTCATCCCAATATGTAAGAGTTATTTAATTATTTAAATAGAGGGATTCATAAATATCCATATTAATTCATGAGTAAAATCTATTTTGTATGAACATTTAATAAGGTGGATGTTTTTATCCAAAAGACCTTTGAAGTCTATAGAGTAATAACTTATCATATATTTTATGGTCTGAAAAGTCCCTTAAAAATGTCCATATACTTGAGGATGATATGTATTGACAAATTTGAGATTTAAATTCAACACTTTCTATATAATTCTCTAGAACAATGATGTAATCCTAGTATCATGATAAAATATGATTGTGATTGGTACATCATTTAAAATTACCACTTCCTTAATGTATATTCAAACAAGTCTATTATGTGAAAATTATTTTATGATAGAAATTAAATGCACTGACTTAATCAGGTGATTGATAACAACCCAAATGAAATTGCGGTCTTTATATACATTAGAGAATCCTATAATGAAATCCATTTTAATCTTTTCTCATTTCCTTATAGGTATGGGTCATGGATGAATCATCCCCTTAGATTTCATATATTTAATCATAAATTTCTAATAGATAATGAATTAAGATAAATTCTCTAAAATATAAAATTTCATTTTTTCCCACTTGAAATATTATTTTAGATCTCCATACATCTTTATTATTCCAATATGGATAGTGAATAATAAATTATGGGATTTATCCAATATCCCATTCTTTAATTGTGGTATTGAGGGGATGTATATCTTCATCATAAATATTATTACCCCATAATGATCAAGGGTTAACTCAAAAACATTCCTTAACTTATTTTATAGTTCCAAGTCCTATTTGTGTTCCTCATTAATCTTTAAATGAATTGATGGTTGAAAATTCATTAGGGAAATATATAATTTTCCTCTTTACTTTAGATTTCAAGGTCTATCCTCTATACATTCATTTGGTAAACATATATGTATATATATATATCACACATTTAACCATAATGATAATGCCTATATATTTTCTATAAAAAATTACCATTACTAGCACTAAATCCAGTGTTTAGAAATTTTTCTCACGAGCATTCAATTTACATGAGGAATATGTTACTACCATGTCATTATATATGATAACACATCATAGTCCATTACTATAAATGTCACTATATATCATAATACCTTCTCCATTATGGGTTAGTATAATTACAGGTGCAATGGTTAACCTTCTCTTCAGTTCACTGAAATTTTCTTCCCATTTATATATCCAATGGAACTTTTCTCATTTACATGTCAACATGGTTAGCAGATTTGATATCCTTGATAAATATGTCACTAAGAATAGATAATATCCTTATAATATAAGAAAACTATGAATCTCAGTCACAGTGGTTGTTCTAGGGAATTTCTTGATAACTTCTATCTTATATGGATCCCTCAATATACCATCATATAAAATTATGTGACTGAAGAATGAAACTTTCTATACCATGAATTCTCATTTTCCAAATTTAGAAGGAAAATTATATTTCCCATGTCCTTCCAGAAAATAAAAAATTGATATTCATTCAGTTCTATAATCTTCAAATATATGAGAATATCATCTATAAAACTACTACAAACTAGTCTAGGTAATATCTAAAAACCTTATTCATTAGATCCATAAAGATAATAGGTGAATTGATAATATATAATGGAATAACAATAAATTCATAGTGTTTGTAACTCATAAAGAAATTTTAAATGGATATATCATCCTTTTTACCCTTAATTCATGATATTAAGTTCAATGGTAAAAATTTAAAAAGTACTGATCTCTGTATAGTTTAACAAATAGTTCATCAATACGGGGTAGATGCTACTATTTCTTCCTACTGATCTTATAAAGTTCTTGATAATCAATGTAAAGTTATATTGACCCATACTTCTTCTTAAAAAACTTATTTTCATCCAATAGGGATACAAAAGATCATATTAATCAATTTTATATATTCTCATACAGTTTCCTCTTTAATTCTTGAAACTCATTTGGGGACATACTAATATGAGACTTTTAAATTCAGAAACCACCAGTTCTGAGTTCTATTTAAAACTCAAATTATTTATTTGTGGGAAGACTAAGAAACTCTTTAATAAATAAATCATCATATTACTAAAAAATAGGCATATACAAAGTATTGAGTTTCTCCCTAACCATTTTAGATTTTTACCCCACATGAATAGGATGTCATTTACCTTTGAATTTCATATTCATCATCCCAAAAATTCACAATCATATATTGATTCACAATATCAAATTTTAAATCCCTTCCTTGGAAATTGATACGGGGTCTATGTGGATAAATTATATCAAATTCGAATATAGGTAGAATAATAATATTTCCAAGAAGCACATTCCTGAAAAATTCTACCAGGGAAAACCATATACTTGAGATGAAAACATCTAACCATTTGAAGTTTTCACTAATAAATAAATATCTAACCATTGAGGTGGTGATGTAATAATCCTATAAAATTCATTATATATAATAGAGTGGGTAGAAATTTAATTAAATAAATCATTTGAAGTAGTATATTTGGTGATAAAGGATCCTTTCATCAGTTTGTTCTCATAACCAATTCAACATTTGTGATTCTATAAGACTTCAATTTTTCCTTTGTATTAGGACATTTTATGTCAAATTTCATCATTAACCCCTAGATTCACAAAATGGTTTTCATAATGTCTGTACTCTTGGAAATTGTAACATTGAACTGTGGGAAATAGATTTTGTTGATACTTTTCATCATAATTGATCAGCCTCTTCATTTGTATTCGAAATTCATTGTCAAAATGTAATTATTTTACACACATAAATAATATACATATCCATTTAAGATAATTTACACAATGCATATTTAATGGTTTTTTTCATAGAGTAAGATTAATTTTATTTCCTCTAAACGTTTTTTTTATTTATGATTACTCAAAATTCCATAGTTCTATTCTTATCCTCAAAACCATAAGAATAATGGGAGTCTCTACTCTTTATTTTAGACTTTAGATAAAATTGAAGGATTTATTCATACTTATCAAATTATATTATATTATACTCCGTTCTGAGACTTGGACATAGTCCCCTAAATAATAAACTAATTTTATTTTCAGTTTTTATGATAAAAACATAAGCATACCCTGAAAGTCTTGTGAAAGTTTCCTCACAGGTTCCAATTGATTTATCATCCTTTTTTCAATTCCAAGAGTTCCCATACAATTTTAATGTAAATAGTTATATAAAAATATCCATTAAAAAATAACTTCTTTAACTCTTCCCATTTAATGTAGTAAATTTCACCTCTTGCCTAGTATTCCTGATAAGAATCCACCATTTTTCAGTTTCACCTTCCAATTGATTCAAATCCAAAAAAAACCCTCTCATGGTATAGTCATTAGAGAATATAAAATATATTTTCAATAGAATTGATATATTTATTAGTAATAAGTGGATTGGAGGACCCATTAAAGGAAAGTTTACATTTTTTACATAAAAGATTAAATTATGATTTATTCCATTCTTTGGATGTTTGTAAGTTCATCTGGATTCATGTTACTATTCATGGCTTGAAGGATTTGGGAGATAATAGCCATAAGTATTTAATCTCAGATATCATTCCATTTGATTAATCATAAGGGAAGTCATTTAATTTTCCTTCACATTTATTGTTCACATGATTCCTTCTGGTTTCATTCATTAATTAAAACCAAAAATATTAGTCTGAGCATCAAGAATAATTAATCAAATTGATTAATCACATGATAGTTAGAATCATTCCCAATGTAACCTAAATTATGACACCTTCTTATCAGTATATGACACTTTATATTAATCCTTTATTACATTGGCTTTTAATAGGTTTTTGTATGATATATCTTCTTAATACTCAAAACCTAATCTCCAAAAATAACTAAATAGTACATTAATACCAAATATAATGACCTAATAATTTAATATATAAACATGACATCATTTTATATGAATATTCAATATATATCACAAAAATACACTCTTGATTACCATAATTATCTAGAGTATTTTTCAAATAGATACATAATAGACATATTTCATGAAATATCTCAGATATCTTCCACAAATGTCTTCTCATATATTACATGTATTATATGTTTCAAACTTACAACCTTTATTCATAACCTGGGGAAATGGAAATATGAGAAAGTGTGAGATTAAATGATCAGTAAGGGTAAACATGGGATATATCAGTTGAAGATCGTAAGTGGGAATATGATAAGTTCAAGGGTATGAAAATGTGCTTATAAATTATGAAAACAAACCCAATTAGTCAAAGAAAAACAATTATGAGTCATGGAATGACAATTTTTCATAATAAAATCCATGATTTATAATAGTGAATAATTATCCCAAATTAGTCACTATCTAAGAGAGCATATCATAAAAATATGATATAATTTTTTAGCATAAACATAATCATAGAAAATCATTTCCTTAGTCTATGATCATTTTAATGACTATAATGGTGGAAAAAATCCCATGGTGGATTGATTTAACTCCTCATTCCCATAAACATAGTGGACAAAGTTACATTGTGGATTGGGTTCTCTCTATATTGCCATAAACATTGTGTACAGAGTCACATGGTAGATTGGGTTTACTCCCCATTCCCTTAAATATTATTTTATGAGATATCATTCTTAAATAAATTCATTTAAAGGATATATAATTTGGGTACCTCTTTTTATATAATTAAACCCATATATATGTGTTATAAGCTCATAAAAACATTCACTATTTCATCATAGCTTAATAAACATAGGGAAAATAAATGAGATTCATGAAAACATATTTAAAACACTATCATCATTTGGTATATGGAGAAATAAATTTTATGGTATAAACAGATTATATATCAACTACAACATAATATTTCATAAAGTATTATGAAATAGATAAAAAATAATTTTATAAAATCATTAGAAATATTCATTGATAAATAAGTGAAAACATCCTTATCTTTGGGAAACTTTTAAACAAAACAATTCACAGAAAATGGGAATATGATTTTCTATATAAAAAAATGTAAACATATCCAGTAATATTAGAAATAGATAATGTTAATTATGTACATAAATTATTCTAATTTGTTAAATGTTAATAAAAACATTCTTTTCACACATTTGTAAAAAGTCAAAAAGAAACCATACAAAAAATAAGTTAAATGTTACATTTTTAACCATATTAATAGTAGTAAAATATTTGTTAAAATGAATTCAAAAAATGATTATAGAATATAAAATAATATTAATGAAATATTTCATATAATATGGACAAGAATGAAAATATTTTCAACAAAAAACGATAAGTAAGATCTGTTTTTCTAGAAACAATTCTTTTTGTCATTTCTAGTACCAAAGATGAAAAAATGGAATTAATACATAAAAACACCATAAATAACCAGATTATAAAAATATATATTTATTTTAAGAGATAAGTAAAATAATTTTTTTTATAAATTAAATTGAAACATAAATAATCCAGATAAAATGTATGGTTTTAACATACTCTATTGTCTCACTTATTGAATTACTTTGTATGCACTCAAACATGATGCACAATAAGTTTATATTTATTATAAATATATACTAGAACCATATTCAATATTATCTTATTACATATAATTTCTATATAATTTTCAATTACCCAATTATTAATAATTCTTTATTAAAATAAATATTTGGGTTTTAACTGTTTCATTTTCATTGTATATTTCTGTTTGATGATTATAGTCCTTATACATTGTTTGTGGTAATTACATAAAAATATTAAAAATGTCAAAAATATCATACTTATTAATTTTACACACTTTTAAAATAGTCCATGTATGTTATTTATTAAAATTAATTACATAACTCTATAGAGGTGGTAGTCTGTACATACACACAGGTGATACTTTCAGTTTTTTAATTAATGGAAAGAAAGGAAGTTAAAAAAATAATATATATTTAAAGAAACTTAATTGTATCATAAATAAAATATATATTCATTAAATTAATTTTCATACCCATCATTGAGTGGTGGGGATGAAAAATTAATTACATCGCTTCATGGAGGCAGTAGTCCACACATATGCATGACTGATGTTCTCATTTTCCATTAGATGGAAATGGGATATAAAATGGTTGAAAAATAAAACTAAAATTTTTATTATTTTAAATATAATTATTTAACTATGTTAATATGGTTATATAATATTTTTATTATCTTTAAGAACAAAGAATCATGAAAGAGTGTAGTATGAACATATACATCTTCCTTAGAAAATTGTCTTGGAAAACATAGTAAGACAACAGATTAAGGATTCTTGGATTTTTATTTGGGGAATATAAAACCTATAATTCATTAATAATTGTTATGTTAAGTTCTTTAGGATGATATTTTACTATATAGGGTTCTCATATAGTGTGGATAATTGATAATAGGAGGTCTCCTTTTACAAGTGAGAGGAATGACACCCATGTAATTTCCCATAACACTAAAATAATATGAATTAATTTTTTTTATAAAGTGGAACTAAATGGAAATAATTTCAAATACAGTATAATTTAATGTCAAAATACACTCAAATATTCATATTTAGACAATTTTTAGTGATAATTGAATCAATATCACTTAGTTTAAACCACTCATTAACCCATCCAACATATACTATGGTGATAATATTTTTACCGTTGTAATTATTTATTATGGATAAAAATTAATTTGAACTTATTTAATAATATTAATTATGATTATTAAATATATGGAATCAATTTTAAAATATTTAATTCTGATAGGTATAGAAAACTAATTTTAATATATGTGCACAAAACACGTAAACATAATTTTTATAAAAATGAGTTTTTAAGTATAAAAATGATTTCATTATAATTATTTTATAAGTAACAAACATTATATTAATGTTAATTTATTTGAATGAATAAATTTTCTTAAAATTAATTAAAATCATTTATCTGTAGTTAATAATTTGGTTAATTAATATAAAATACATTACGCAAATAAAAAAATAGTTTATTGAATAAAAATCTATCTCTTTTTACCTTCAAATGATTTTATCTTCATTTTTAATCATTTGATAATAAATTTATGAGTGATAATTATTTTTTATAAATCTATAAACATTAATATTACAAATTCTTAATACATACAATAAGATAAATTATCACTTAAATATAAATCTATTTATAAAAAAATTATGAAAACCATTTTCGTTTAGAGTAGAATTTACACTAATATAAGATTTCATTATGTGACCATTACATAGAAGTCATTAAGTGGTATAATTATGTATTAAATTAATTTAATCAATAAATTTATTTGATATTAATTCTCAAAAGTATAAAATCTAGTAAGAATATCTAATTCTAAAAAATAGTTCAAAATAGTCTGTTTAAAATTAATTGTATATCCTTAAGTGAATTTTACCCTTTTTAAAAGTTCATACATTTTTTTAATTTTACAAGAATAGGTAAAGATATTTTTAATTTTTAATTTTAATAAATAATTATTCAATTAATTTTATTGTTTCATGTATCAGAAGTTATCAATCACATCAAATTTATTTTGAAGGAAAATATATTCTAAAATCTCATGGTTTTATTATCATATTGGAGATGAACCAAAGTATATAAAGATATAGATTACCAAAAAAATCTCCTCTTGGGAGGTTTATCCAAATATTATATGTCATTTATTTTTATTTTTATTTTCAAATTTAATTTAATTTTTAGTATAATAAATGTTTATCATGTTTTTATTTATTGAAAATAAATAAACCATAGTTATACACACTAATGTAGATAACTTTTTTTTATTTTACACTTAGTTTGGTGAAAATAAAAACTAGGATATTAACTCAATATTCTACTTCAGTGTAATTTTGGTTGAGTCGATCTATCTTTTTTTTTTGTAATGATTATAAATAAAAATTTAAAAATTTCAATTGAATTTTTTCCCAATAAGGACATTGAAAATATATGTGTGGTAAAATTATTTGTTGGAGTAGGATATTTTTATATGTTTTTTAATTTTCATTTTGGTGTCTTTTTTTGGTTGATTTTAAGTAATATTGAGTTTAACTGAAACCCTTTGGTAATTCAAATCAACGTGGTATTTTCGAAAAAATTGCTTGATTTAAATATCTGAATATTTAAATGATTAAGGATTTAGAATTTTTTTCATTTATTCAGGATCTATACATTTAATAAACAATGATCAAGTTTGAAACCATTGTGTAGAAGTTTGTCTTAAATTTAGCTTCACCAAACTAAGATGTTTTTAAATATTTTTCATGTATTTATACATTTCTCATTTTCTTGAATCTTTTAGTGAGTCATGAAATATAGAATGTTTTTGTTTTTTATCTTTTCTAAAACTTTTTTACTTCATGTAATATGTCAAAATAAATGAGGAATAATTTTTTAAATCTATTTTTGAAATTCAAACTATATTTTCAGTGTTCCCTTACATTGGACCTACTTATCAAGCTCTATAGAATACATGAACTACTTTCTAGGTTATCCACATTACAAGATGATTTTACTTACCTACCATAATCTTAAGCACCTTCCATGATCAAATGTGAAACAAGTTTGGGGGGATGGACTGTTATATGGGATTCTCTAGGTGGATAGTTATCCTTATTAGGAAGGTTCCTTTGGTATTCCATCATTTATTTTGGTATATGTATTCACATCATCTACTAGGATACAATGTTTCCCTCTATATATCTATAAAAAAATACACATATATATTATGAAAATCAATAAAAAACTATTATATAAACTTAAAATGGAGGGAAGAGGAAGAATAGTTTACTAATAAACATTATTATATAAACCTGTAGAAAGTGGATGTTCTAGTTTGGATAAATAATTTTTGGGATTGAGTGAGGAACATTCCTTGAGGGACACACTTGATTAATAATTAATAATGATTAAATATTTAAAACTCCTCATTTTTTCTTATAAATTTTAATATGAGAACTTATAAAACATAAAATATAAAACAATCTAAGCTAAATCTCTCAGATATAACTAATTTTTTATGACTTCAAAAAATAGAGAGAAAAAGATAGGTACAAGCCAATGGAAATCATTCATGCACTTGAGATTGAAAACAAGTATTTAAATACCTTATTTAACCAGAGATATATTTTTGGGAAGGCAGGTACATAATTCTAATAGGGGTTATTGGGAGATTGAATAAATTTTTCTAGATAGCGAGGAACTCGAGAATTTAAATTAACTTAGAGAGAATGGTATTTCTAATGGTGTAATAATTTAAAGGTTATTATAAATTTATTTAGAGCTGTTTTTATTGAAATTGGTATTATATAATTTCGCAGAAGTGAAATTTTTAAGTATAGGGGGAAATTATTGTAACAAAACTCAACCAAGGGTTGGTGCTTCACCCATGAAAATAAATATTTCTACAATACATAAACATGAAATATCATCTAAATTTTGGAAAGTCTGCTTCATCTAACCATCTATCTGCAGATGAAAATTTATGCCAAGGAATTACTGAGAGAAAAAAACATGATAAAGAACCCTCCATATTGGTGACGTAAAATAAGGATTGTGATTGTATATGATTGTACTCAGAATCCTATGGAGTTTCAAAATACATTCAAGATACTTCCTTGATATAATATCCACCATTCATGACTCCATATCACCATGAAGCGAGCTAACATCAAAAACCAATCCAAGATCACCCAAATAACATCATATCCACCCGACAATCAGGGTAAACTGGTAATGAAATCTTTATATATTTCACCCCACTTACATAAATTAATATCTAATGGATATAAACAACCACTACAAGAAATGCAGTCATTTGTGATGGGTCATTTGTAGTGGGTGAATGAACCATCAGAAATAGTGTCTTTCCTATTATTATTTATGAAGAAATTAATATTTTGTCGCAAATAATGATTTATTGTGACAAAATAAAAAATCTGTCGCAAATAGTTTTGGTGAGAATTCCCGCTGCATAGTGCCCAAAGTAACCACAATGAACATTTGTGATGAAAAACAACATCTGTCACAAATTCTCTTCGGCTCGGCATTAATTGGGACAGAAATTAGTGTCTGTCACAAATAATTTTGACAAAAAGTTTATTTTATGGAATTAATTCCATCGTAAATAGTCCATCGTAAAAAACTCATATTTTTAACACCCGTGTGACTCTCCTTTCTTCCTCATCTCCTTTATCCTCCCTCCCAAAAATGGCACTGCAATCCCAACCCAGCTGCCCGATTAAAAGAGGCTCGATATAGCTCTATTCTTCCTAATATTTTTCTTATTTCGGCTTATATCTTCAAGGTATGGCCTCTTCTTATGTTCTCCATCAATTTGTTTCGTATTTTGATTAAATTTTATGTATACTGGTTTGGAAAAACATTAGGATTATAAATTTACCTAATTTTTATGCTTTATTTTATATTTAGGATTGATGCAATTGTATTAATCTCTAATTTTATCTTAATCCGGTTCATGTAATTTTTAATCTGGTCCGTGTAATTTTTTTAATATGGTTTGGGTAATTTATTTTTGGTTTAGAAATTTACTCGATTTGCATGTTTATTTTTTTAATGTGGTTCATGTAGTATAAATTAATGATTTTAAAAATATTTTTATGGTTTTTGAAAAATTGAAGAAATATATGAAAATTTGTGTGTGTGTGTGTGTGTCTAGATTTGATATATTAATTTGTTTGAAAAAACATGTAAAAATTAATTTGATGTAAATAGATTTTATTATGTGTTATTTATATATTTATATATTAAAAATATATATTATATCGACGACTCTAAAATCATAATATTTTACAATAATTTATAATATTTAACGATAATTTATAATATAGTATTAATAAATAATTTATAAAATTTAACAATAATAGAATTAATTTATAATTTTAACAATAATATTAACGAATTATAATACAAATTTAAAAATATAGTATAATAATATTTAATAATAATTTATACTTTAATATAATAATAATTTGAAATAATATATACTATAATAATTATATTTACAATAATAATAATTTGAAACAATATATACTGTATAAATTAATAACAATTTTAAATTATTATTATACTATATAATTGGAAAATTATTATTATACTAATAATCTGCAATAATAATAATTTTCAATAATATAATAATTTGCAATAATAAAAATTTTAAATTTATAGTAATAATTTCCAAATAATAATAACAATAATAATTATTATTATTATTATAAAAATAGTTTGAAATTATAATAATAATAATTATTATTATTATTATAAAAATAATAATAATTATTATAATAATTATAATTTTCAAATAATAATTTACAATAATAATTTACAATAATATTAAAATTAATAATTTGAATTTATAATAATAATAACAATATGCAGTTATACAATGCGTACTCATTCATAAAAATAAATTAATAAAAATAAAAGTACAACAACCAAAACATGCAGCACACCAAGTTCTACCACACCATGAAAAAGTCAAGACCAAAACCACCCAAAATAAAGATCCCATCTAGAATTACACACATGGACCGTAGGCCCCCTGATTTTTTGCACACTATGGATCCAATTTTCTCATTTAGACCTATAGGTTGGAAAACCACGGGTTTCACCCTCCAGTAATAGCATCCCGTCAGCAGGGACCCCTAGTCGCCTCTTAATAATCAATTCTGTAACACCTCGAAATTTTATGAGCGAGATTCTTTTTAATTTTATTGATGTCTTGTGTTGTACGCTACACTAAGATTATCTTGCACTATACGCAACACTGTATTAGCTTGTATTATATGAAACATTATTCTTGGCTTGTGTTGAACGCAAGAGCAGCCTTCCTCAATAGCTTGTGTTGTACACAATACCGAGTTTCACTAAACAATGATATATTGTTATAATATTATTATGAAAAATGCATTATGTATAGTATTAACCACATTTTTAATTTAATAACATTATCATTCATCTTACACATATTCTAGAACACGGTATGAGAACAAAATAAAATTTTCAGGAAAAATATGTATTTTTTAAAAAATGCAGTTTTTCCGCCTTTTGATGGAGCACCCACTATAAATATATTTTTTCACATGTTTATAAGATAAATTTGAAAAAATAAACTTATTCATTTCAATAAGTATATAATAATTCACTTTGGACAATTTTTTAATATTTTTCTGTTAACTTTCATATTTTGATGAATAGTAAAAATACGCTAAAATTTGATTTAAAACAACTTTTTTCATCAAGATAATTTATATGGTTAAATTATAATATTGAATGGTTTAAAAGTATAAATATAAGCTATTTTTACCATTTAATATTATGTATTTCATTATCATTAATTTTTTTATTGAATTCATAGGTAAAAACATTTCAATCTTTTGTAATGTTTAAACTTTTAGAACCCTTTTGCTCAACAATGGGATTAATTTTAAATTAAATACTGTAACTTATATGTTTTGAATTTGGAAAAATTGATTCCACACTTGGAATCATTAGGTCCCAATTATGTTAATAGGCCACATTTTATTTTTAGAAGTTATGAATAGTAACTACGGTAAATTTTATTTGCTACAGTTAAAGGTAAATCAGGTAATTAAGGGTAAAAATAATATTATAACATTACCCTAAAACTTGTACTAATATAATTGGATGATTATATGTCGTCCTAAAATATACTTGGGTCTAAATGGTATCTTTTATAACCCATTTGGATGTAATTAAGTGCTTTAATTTATTTTATTTAAAGAAAGTGAAATATGTCTCACTCAAACTTTAAAAATTAAAGTATTTTTCATATAAGTTTATAAAAAATATAAATTCAAATATAAATACAAATTTGAAATATAAAATTATTTTCTTCATCATGTTAATTTTTTTGGGATTTTTAAGAAATATATAATTACTTTAATATCTTATACATTAATGATGCAGAAATTATTTATTTAGTGAAAAATCAATAATATAGTTTTTATTAAAATAATAATACCCATCTAAAGGATCAGAAACTTGACCAAACCATATTGGTCGAGTATATCTATACCCTAATCATCCAAGGGTCGGCATGTGGATGATTTGGAGACTTATAAAAAATATTATGACATTTATATTATTTTATTTTAAATGATGTCAAAGTTGTCACCTTCATACTTTAATAAAGATAAAATTTTAAAATATTGTTGTTTTAGGAGATAAATTTGAAAAAAAGTCTTCTTATGAAATCTATTAGATTTATATTAATCATAGTATTTTATTTTTAATTATTATAGAACAAATTAGTATATTAAATAATCATACAAAAATGTTGTAGTAATTATTTTAATAAGAGAAATATCAAATAAATGGTTTTAAAAATATTAAAATAAATATTATATGAACTAATTAATGTGATCCATTAATTTTCAAGAAGAATATGGCTTTTTTTAATCTATAAAATATTTTTTTTCAAAAATATATTCTGGTTGGATTTTATTTAAATTCAAATAAATGAATTGTGTCAAAATTGACACTATTGATATTTTATGAAAATAACATATTATTAAATTTTTTGAAACTCACAAAAATATTTAGAAATTAAAAATTAAAATTTATATGGTCTAAAATTTTATAAGTTATCCAATTATATACAATTAACAATACATAAGTAAGTATTTATAACAATTTAAAATTTATAACATTATTAAATAAATTAAATAACGATAAATCAAAATGATAAGGTTTAAAATAAAATCAAAACATGTCTAAATTTGATTGGTTGATGATATTACAACCCTATATTATCTCATACCCAAATTTTAGTCACTTTGGAAGTTTTTATGTGGGGTTTGAGTTTATTATAAATTAATATTTTTGAGGTTTCCAAAAGTGCCCCTCTCCTCTCCTATATAAGGGCACCTCCTTCCCTCTCCTCATCACTCAATTTTGAGCATTCAAAATTGGCCAAACCCTACCAATTACTACTCTCAACCTCTCTAGTTACATTATAGATGTGTTTTTATTCTCAGAAGACCAACTCCAGTTCCCTAAGAGGATGTTTAACGGGGCACTTCGAGGAAGAGGTAATATCTTCTACCGATTATTTCAAATTTATTTATTCTTATACATCCTATTAATTAGTTGGTTCATTATACAGTAATAACATAAGTATCACTAATATACTGATATGTTATTATAAATATGAAACAACCATACTTTACCTTCTATCCATCCTATGAAAAATGAAATCATCATGTATGCGTACGTACGGCTTACCTTCTCCATGTTGTGGTGTAATATGTTTTTCAACCACCACCATACTTGGATGGATATAATTGTGGAAATAATAACTATATATGATTATTATAACATCATACTGATTCTGAGATATTATATCATCCACTTCAATTCCATTCAATATTTATGGGAATGATATCATCGCTCATGCGTACGTACGGATTACCGTCTCCATGACGCGATGAGATTCATTCACCGTGTTAACCATTCCAGAATGATTATAATGTGTATATAATAAATAATCATGAAATATTTTACATTATAATGATACTATATTTATTTAAATGTTATTTACTTACTTCTATTCAACTTAATAAGGAAACGAAAACAACGTTCATGCGTATGTACGACCTACCATCTCCATGAACGATGTATTTCATTTCATTTATCGATATACTATATATATATATATATGCAGAATATATATTATATATAAATCAAGTTCAAAATTCTGTAATTAATTAATCCTGATCTAAGTAATCATATAAATAATTACATGTCAAAATGCGTATGATAAATGAAACGATTTTACCCAAAACATTGCTTTAACCTGGAATTGACAAATGAATGGGTAGTATTAAGTCGTAAGTGAATCATATATGATATCATAAATATTATTATGGTTCTGTTACAAGTTAATAATATTTTTAAACCCATTATATAGGATTCTCAGACACATATGGAAGAAATTGAACATAAGGTAAGGGATAATTATTCCAATCTCATTCTTATCCGAGATTGTTTATTCATAAGTATTTACTGAGGTTATGTTTATCATCCATGTCCATGTTTTCTCAAAATGTTTTCATAAAATGTTTACTATTTTTTCATGTATATTTAAATTAATTTTTACCCTTTTTGACCTTTACCACGTGGTTTGGAAGGAATCTTTTATTTTTTTACCATACGAGGTACTTTTTGACTTTTCCGGAAAAAGTACAAGAAGAATGTTTTTTTAACTTATACGACATGAATGGATTTTTATCGTTTCATAACACATTATTTACATGAATCTTCATCTACATGATTTCATGATTGTTTTCAATATAATACTTTTCTTTTAAAATCGCACGACATTTTCAGAAAAGAAAATGATTTTGAAGAAGAAATAATATTTTCCTCAATAATTCATTTCAAGTGTTTTATCAAAACTATTTTCCATCTAAGATGGAATTATTTAATATGAATATGTTTCATGTATATTTTCTATATTATTTACATGGTTTTATTTTTTTTATGATGAAATGATATCCATTGTTTTATATGGATTGTGTTATGTTGGGACGAGTTTTATGAAACCCATTTTATTCGTTGGGTTATGATGAATGATTTATGTTTATTTTGTGGCACATGAAATAATGATTTCATTATGAAATGGGTGTGACCTATATCTACCTACAATGCATTTGGTAATGATTTATATCTCATGATATAGACATGGATGGAATGATAATAAATCTGGTTCAGTAATACATGGCTGGAATGGAAGGTAAACCCAGTTCAGTAATGGACTTTATCCTCTATGATGGTCTTGGTAGCAATGCCTTTGCTACTATGGAAATCATATCATGTGCTTAATGGTTTTTAAAAATTACATGTTTTATTCCCATGCTATTTTATCATGATTGATGTTCCTTTATGATCTATTCCTTACATACTACCAGGATTTCTTTCACAACTCATGATTTTGATGTTTAAACTTTATATTCATGTTTTTAAGTTCAAATGTATATGGTTTGTTTTATTTTCTCCATCCATACCCTTACTGAGCATTTGAGATCACACTTTATATGTTTTCTTTTCCCCATGAGATAAATAAAGGTTTTAGCTAAGAAAATAAAAGGGGAATATCTTTATGGGAGATGTTGAAGATCTTTCACCATGATTAGAAGATTATGATCCACATTTCAAAAGACACTAAACTATTACGGTCATTGGGTGTCTGTTTTTGTTATGTATTAAGTATTCCAAAAAATTAATGTAATATCTATGTATGTAAAGCTTGGGTCTCTACAAATTCACACCTACTGCAACACAAATTATCCGGAATTCCTAGGTAAACTTCACTGCACGAGGTTGCTGACCTACTCCCAAGGGAAAATGCGTCCAAAGGGGACTCTAGCAATGCCACCCACCTCCCCCAGCATGGAAACCTCGTTCGTGTCCACCCATCAAACCATTTGGTGGAATCCTGTTTGAGATCATCCCATGTGTCATAACCAATAACATCTCTCTTCATGTTGACCACCGGATAGAACTAGATATCTGAGCGCATATCGAGGTCCTCATCTCTGTATTCAGCGCTCTGCAACTAAGAGATGTGGTCATGGTTATCGCCAACCTTTGACCAGTCACTCCTTGAGGCACACAAGCATCACCACCAGTCCCGTACACCCAAAACTATCCCCATTATACCGGGGTCCTAGATTTTTCAGGATCTTATATAATTAGCGATAATATAAACTATAATAATTTAACCTATAATAATAATTATAGTAATTTATACAATATGAATAATTTAAACAATAATAATAATTTGAACTATAATAATAATTTATACTATAATAATAATAATAATAATTTAAATTATAATAATAATTTGAACTATAATAACAATTTGAACTATAATAATAATTTATTCTATAATAATTTATACTATAATAATAATAATTTAAACTATAATAATAATTTATACTAAAATAATAATGTTAACTATAATAATAATTTATACTATAAAAATAATTTAAACTATAAAAATAATAATATGAACAGTAATAATTTAAATTATAATAGTAATTTGAACTATAATATTAATTTGAACTATACTAATTTGAACTATGATAAAAATTTGAACTATAATAATAATTTGAACTATAATAATAATTTGAACTAAAATAATAATATGAACTATAATAATAATTTGAACTAAAATAATAATTTGAACTGTAATAACTTTATCTATAATAATTTATACAATAATAATAATTTATAATATAATAATTTGAGCTATAATAATTTATATAAATAATAATTTCAGCTATGATAATTTGAACTATAATAATTTATACTATAATAATAATTAGAACTATAATAATTTAAACCATAATAATTTATATGATAATAATAATAAATAATACTATAATAATAATTTATACTCTAATAATAATTTGAACTATAATAATTTTTTATACTATAATAATTATTTAAACTCAAATAATATTAATAATCTAAATTATATTAATAATTTAAACTATAATAACAATTTAAACTATAATAATAATTTATAGAATAATAATTTATACTATAATAATAAATTAAACTATAAATTATACTATAATAATTTATACTGTAATTTATACCATAATAATATATACTATAATAATTCAAACTATTGTAATAATAATTCATACAATAATAATTTTTATAATATTTTAAATTTAAAAATATAGTATAATAATTTTTAACAATAATTTATACTATAATATAATAAAAATTTGTAATAATTTATACTCTATAGTATAATATTATCAATTTATAATATTATTAATATTTAACAATAATTTATACTATATTTAAAAATATAGTATAAATTTAAATAATTTTTAATATTTAACAATTAATGAGTCCTTATTATTAAAATATTTTTAATATTACATATGATTATAAAATCATTATAATTTTTTTAAAAAATATAAACACACACATATATATATATATAATTAAAAAATAACAATAAATAAATAATTACATTAATAATAATTATTAGATGATTTATAATAACTCATAATTAATTTTTCAAAATTATTAATAAATAGTAAATATTAGTTTTAATTAAAAAAACTATTAATAATTTTAAAAAATGAGGATATTATGAAGTATTTTCAAATTTTTTAAAATAAAAAAATATGAATACTTTTTAAATATTACTAATATTTATTATAAATTCAAATGTTATTTCACGTATAAGGTACACCTCACACCCTGGACCCAACAGTGTGCTCCAATTTGTTATTCAATACATAGCCTGGATGTTATTTTAAATTTTTATAAGAAATTATAATAAAAATATTAAATGAATTACTATCGCATGCAATGAAATTAAACACCCAATTCTCACAACCCTAATGTCACACTACTAGAATTTTTGGATATAGCCACCGATTTTATCCATGGTTTATAAAAACTATGGCTATATCGAACCCAAAGCCATGATGGTTGTGTCTGTATCCCAACCACATTACGCTTACTCCCCATCCCCCTCCCTCAAGCGTGATTCTTCCCTCCCACAAACCAAATTCCCCTTCCCTCTATCGTGATTCTTCCCATTAGTCTCCTACTCCTCCTCTCCACCTCCTCCACTTTTTCGCCTCCTTTGATCCTCCCCTTCCCACATCTGTATCCCCACCTCCTCCTCACATCACCGGGTCACCACATCCACCTCTGTGTTCCAGCCACCTTGCCTCCCCGCCTCCCTCGTCATGCATCTTCATCCACACCCCCCCCTCTTTCTTACATCTCTATCTCCACCTCACCACCTCTTCACCTCCCTGCCTCCCCACCTCCCTGCCTCTTCACCTCCATACATCCATCGGTTCTCCCTGCCCTTCTCGGCACAAATTTTGGCTCCACCTCACAGATCATCCCTGTTGATCTCCCTCATAGATCCCCTCCCTCATGGATTTCACATCGCCTCCCTCATAGATCCCATAAACTATAGCCACCTTTCTCTTTCACGATTTTATCCTAAAAATTGATAGAAGGATTTCATTTCATTATCCCCTCATTTAATATATATTTTCAACTTCCATATTTCTACGATTTTCAATCCCTACCTATTTAAAGTATGGATATATTTATGGTTTGGCCTCCAACATTGTTAAGGACGGTTTAAAAAGGTTGGTTTTTGTCCCAGAACCCTTTAAACCTGAAAGAACGACCACAAACTAGGTGGGTGTCACCCAAAAAATATGTTAAAGTACTAGTTAGGTGAAAGGCATGCAAGAGGTCTTATAAGGTAAATTGTATCTTGATTTAGTTGATAGATACTTCATTACGGTGTCCTATAAAATGTTTCTATAAATAATCAATCAATTGAATCTCCTTTTGTTGTGAAAAAATATTCTAATAAATTTATTCTCATTTGTTGAAAAATTTGCGCAATTGAAATTAATGAATCAGAAAAATTCTAAAAGAAGGAATACCAAATTGGGTGCACCAACTAGAAGGAAAAGGGTTAAGGAAAAGAGAAAGAATCCATTCGTGGAGGTGGACAAAAAATCTTTCCCCCAAATAGGGGAAGATCATTCTCCAATTTAGTTTCTTGTTCTGAAAATTACATGGCCTCAAAAATACAAAGACATTTCTTTCCCTTTGTAATTTTATTTCACAGCATCAGCCTAGGTTGATTGGTATTATAGAACCCATGGTGATGTTTGATTGTTTTAAAAATGTTTGAACAAAATTAAACCGAATATTTTTATATGATAAATAATATTAAGATAAAAAATGTGGAAACCCATGGGGTTATTCAAAGTAAGGATGTTCAAATTAATATTTTCTAAATTGGGCAACAGCATATTATAATCAGTCTTGACTTAGGTAACTCGTCTTCTCTAGTATCTTTTATATATTTCATTAACCACTATATCAAAATAAGAGGCCTATGGGAGGAATTGTATTTAATATCAACTCAGATCATTGTGAACATAGTGTTCAAAGTGGAATTTAACTATATTCTAAATACAAATAAAAATATTAGAGGATACCTTATTATAGTAGCCTCTATATATTTCCAAAGATTCAATAATCAGTTCTTTTTGAATGATATAAGACTACTAGAAGATGAGTTTACTTTGGTTTATACCACTATCAAAGGTGGAAATCTGTTAAAAATGATATGTCATTTCATGCTCTTGATATCAACTCTTTTCTTTCTTAATGGTTCCCTAAAAGGATACATCAATTACCCTCGGGAGTTAAGGAAAGGTGATAACCTTTATACCCTCCTCTTTTTTTTAATTGAGGATTAACTCAGTAGATGTTAACTACAAGTTATTGATTAAAATAAAATTATATATATTAAGTTTTCTCTAATCCTCAGAGTTCCAACACACATCCTTTATTTCAATGACATTCTCTACTTCTGTGTGGCTAAAAATGGATGTACAAAATTCATTAGATAAATATTGTCCTACTATGAATAGGTATATGGGTAATCTATTTCCAGGTAAAAATCAACGGTTTTTTGGGAAGGGAATTTAAACTAGTAAAAAGGATCCATCATGAATATCATGAAGTTAAAGAAAGGGGATCTACACATCATCAATCATGGAGTACAACCCTTTTATGGAAGAGTTTTAGTATGATATCATGAAGAAATTTACAATAAAATCTAATCACAACTCACTTGAGGGTATTGTAATACCATACATAACAATATAAGAATATTCCTTCTGAATTCTCTCATTGAATATATGTTTGTATATTCCTTTCATATTTATAAATGTAAAAGGTATCTACTTAAATTGTGGGAACTCAAATAAATAATTTTGTGTGGTCAAGTAATATCCATGAAAGAAAAATTGTATCTATGGATTTGAGGAAATTTATGAAACCTATTGATATGGGAGTTATTGGTATAAAAAATCTCAAATTCTTTAAAAAATACCTTGTGGATATCTATATCTAGAATTTGTTACATTCAAACCTAGCTTCAACTAAATTCATTAGGAAAATACTTACAGATTTTTTTTCAAAGGGGTAAACAATTTTACTTGTGTTTCTCAGTTTGGCCACCCATAAGAGATGAGTATACTAAGATAACGATGCCCATACCTCTACATTTTTGGAACTCTAATAAGAATAGTTATCCTATTTTCAAAGAATTTTCATTTCCCTTTAGCCTAAATAGAATCAACATTTACGAGGAACCAAGACATCTTAAGTAGATGAATTATCTCCTCCCTACAAGTATCAAATATGATATTGCTTGTTTCATTTTTTAGGAGTAGGATAAGCCCTTATGGAGCCCATATATACTAGAAAATCTCAACTTAATGCTACACTATCATTATCAGAGTGGTGTTGATGATGGCCCACCTAGGTGGATGTAGTTATTTAAGAAATCATTTGTCTCTACTGCTGGGAAACTATTTATTTTGAATATGTAGATCAATAGGATTCTTATAGATGATATGATTCAAATTGTTGAATTATATGTGGGATCCTACTGCTTGCACTATCTTAATATTTTTGATAGTGTTAACTATATTTTATTGGAATGTGTGTCTAATAAAATGATATATAATATCTTTGAGTCTGTCTTTCATTATAAGTTAAAAACTAAAAAAAAAATTGGATTCATTCATGAGTGACCTGATAATTTTGGATATGAGTTTTCCACTAAATTAATTTATACATTCATTTTTTTTTTTTTTTTTTTACTATATATAACAATCCAGAAATAGTATCATATTTAAAGGGATATGCTTCCTATTAAAAACATTATTTCAGGTATTATGATAGACATAAAAATGTAATCTAAACTGCAAGTGGGATGCATAAAAACACTTTAGAGACCTCATTATTTCCATATTTCTTGGGTTCATTGGTATGATTAGAAATCCTTCTTAACCGAAATTCATGAAATGTATTCCTCTAATCCCATCATGAATGAAAGTCGATGTTGATAGTGATTCATTAGGATAACCTAGTCCCTCAAGTTTTGATGGAATTTTAAAAACCATTAGAGGCTTCATCAATAGGTGATTCTATCAATTGGTTGGAAGCTTTATTACTCTTGATGTTGAGATTTGTGAGGTAATTCATACAATTAAATATGTAATCATTATTGATCTAATAAGTTATTAAATGAAATTGACCTCTTGTTGGTAGTCAACATAATTAGGTGTAAATATACATTATTCCCACTGCAGCTCTATAGGGAATGGATGGATTATTATTGTTATTGAGAGAAGATGAAATCCATGGAATCTCACATATGTAGGGAGGCTAATATAGTGTTTGATGAAATATCTAAGATTTTTTTTTGAGAATGGGACTTCATTTTTGTTTTTTATCTCAATGATGAATTTCTTCACATATATCACTCTAATGTAAAGGGTTATGTATACACATATTTCTAAAGTATATTTATTGTATCTCAACTTTATTTTTAATAAATATGATGTGAATGGGTATTCTAACCCATTCTATGGACCTTATTGGGTAATTATATCATGTTACATGTTGTCACATATTTTTATTTCTAGTTATTCCAGGATTATATGATACCATACAATATTAATGATTGTTATTTCATGATTAGAAATATAGATTAGTGGTATTGTGGTATATTATATATGTGGGTATTGTAGGACATGGTAGAAGGGGTTATTAATTGAAACTTGTATACAAGATAAATGTATGGGGGGCTAGTGTAGGGGGGTTATGTGCATGGGGGCAGGTGAAGTGGGGCTGGTGCAGGTGTGGGGGTACAGGTGAAGGAGGGCGTCAACATGCCCTGTTTTGGTGGGGGTGCAATGGGGAGGCTATAGTGGGGCTTCAGGTGGGTATGGGGAGGGTGGATGTGGGGGGGAGGGTGTGCAGGTGGGGTGGGGGGATGCATGAGGGGTGCGAGGGGTAGGGGAGGGTGAATGTGGGGGGTGTGCAGGGGGAGGGTGTAGGTGGGGGAAAGGGGGATGGGGAGGGTCGGGGCAAGGGGGAGGGTACATGGTGTAGGTGGGGGTGTGCAGGGGGAGGGTGCAGGTGGGGGTAAGGGGAGGGGAGGGTCGGGGGAAAGGGGGAGGGTGCATGTGGTGTGCAAGGGGAAGGTTGTAGGGTGTTGGTGGGGGTGTATGGTGCATGTGTGGGGGGGGGGGGTGCTGGGGGTGAAAGGGGAAGGTGGAGGGTGCAGGTGGGGGAGAAGGGGGAGGGTGCGGGTGGGGTTAAAGGGGAAGTTATATGGTGTAGGTGGGAGTGTATGGTGAGGGTTCAAGTGGGGTGGAAGGGGTAGGGGGAATGGTGTAGGTGGGGTGAAAGGGGGGAGGGTGAAGGTGGGGTGCAAGGTGTAGGGGGTGCAGGTGGGGTGAAATGTATAGGGGGGGGGGGGTGAAGGTAGGGTATAAAGTGCAAGGAAGAGGGTGGAGTTGGTGCAAAAGGGGTATTGAAGAGGGTGCAGGTGGGGTGCAAGGGAGAGGGTGTAGGTGGGGTGGAAGGGGTAGGGGTGGGTGCAGATGGGGGTGTGCAGGGGAGGGTGTAGGTGGGGGTGTGTGGGTGGGGGTGGGGGTGGTGCAAGGTGAAGGGGGAGGGTGAAGGTGGGGTGAAAGGTGTAGGGGGTGTTGGTGGGGTGCAAGGGGAAGGGTGTTGGTGGGGTGTAAGGGGTAGGGAAGGGTGCAAGTGGGGTGCAAGGGGTAGGGGGAGACTGAATAACAAACATATATCAACATGTCATTTAAATATAATATTTTAGAACATGATATAATTTGTGATTATAAATATTTATTAATCAAAGTTTAATGAAATTATATTATATAAAATTATAGAGTTTATGTTCTACATGTTGTACTTCTAGGTGATGAGATTTTAGATGTTAAATTTTTTGACAGTCTAAGGTGTCATTAAGGATGAGATAATTTGAATATCTTTTGAAAAATGCTTGAATGCTTATTTCTGAGTCAGTATCACAAGTTTCATTTTTTTATGTATAACATTAATGTCTATATTAATCTTTCTTTTTTACAAATAGATATTTTCTCACATATATATAGACTAGTTTAATTTATAACACTTTAACATATGATATTTTATGTCATCCTCTTATCAATAGAAATTGGGTTTACTCTTAATAATATAGAAGATAGAGAGGATAATATTAAATTTCAAATAATGATTATATAATATGGTTAGGGTCACTTTGAATTACCAACAAACCTTAAACAATGAAGATAAAAGGGACTTTTTTACTTATTTTCAAAATTGGGGAGAGAAAATGAGAATAATATAGACTTTGGAATCAAAATTGAAATTGAAAAAAAATACATCATGGGGGAATGAAGTAGATAAATGAATTGTAATGATCAATATATTATTTTTTATTAATTAAAATTAAATTAAATATATTGATAAGTTTAGGTGATGAATTAAGAAGAGAAAAAAAATAAAGGAATAAGTGTATCCTTATGGTTATTTCATTAAATATGTATTAATAGATTAGAAGTTCCACTTAGATTATGATAATATGTTGATATAAAATATAATCCAAATGTTTCAAAAGATATCATTCTCACACAATAAAAGTCTGAATCTATTTTAAATAGGTAACACTGAAGTCTATTTTGATTCGAAATGGATAATATATAAAATGAAATAGAATTTTCTCAAAAAGTAATGAAGTTGATTAAATATTTATTATGTTGTTATTGTTGTTGATTTATTGATGAATAAACTTTTATATTTGTTTAATTTTTTATGGATATTAATAGAAATTAATGAGGTTATGAGAAGATTATTAGTGATTTTGATATAAATGCTAAATGCATACAATGGTCTATGAGGTTGGTATTGGATTCTTGTATCATTTATCATGTACAGCTGAAAAACTGATCACATATATTTAAGAAGTATTTATATCTCTCTTTTTTCCCATTATTTCTTTACAGGTGGTTTCTTATTATGAGGAATGTTCTATCCACCGCCATCAAAGTCAGTGAATTTGACATCATATTTGGGTAAGGTTTCTTTCGTTTATATTATTTGGCCTAGTTTTAATTATGATTTTTTTGATATTTGGGTTTCCTATATTTTTGTAGTGTGTTTTGGATCTCGTTGAGGTGGATTTGAGATACTTTTCAAAGGAAACTCACTTTATATGCATAGGTAAGAATATATATAATAAGTTCTCCCATTATATGTATGTCCTCCCATGGAAGTGCGATTACATATAAGGGGCTAGGTGCAGTTATGTATATATATGGAAAATGCATATGTGTGTGGGTGGTAACGGGCATATGCATGTGAGAATGTATATAAGGATACTCTTGCATGTGTCAAGTCCATGAAGACACATACATAGGGTTTAGGAAATCCTTATGTTAATGAAAATTTACATATGTTTGGAGGATGGATGGAGTAGCTTAGAGTTGTTGTTGATAAAATTTTCAAGCACCAAGTGTGGCTTGGCTCCTTTGAGGTAGGGTCCCTCTCTCAGCCTCTTTAATTCAACAATGTTTTTAAATTACATTTAGCTACCTTATTAAATGTTCTTGTTTATACTAAATTGCAATTATTGAATACCTGTTAGTTAGGATGATAGTTTTGTTTGATAAAAAAATTCATGGTTTTGTAAAATATTGATGTTTCTTAATTGCAGATGGAAGTGTACTTTATTCCCATATTTTGGTGTTTTTTGATTTTTTAATAGGCAATTGAAGGTTATGTTTGAAAAATAAAAAGGTTTATAAATAATCATATTATTTTTTATTGGGATGTACATATCAATCTGAATATAATTTTTTCATTGTTGGTTATGGATTTATGTATCATTTACCATGTACAGTTGACACACTAATCACATATATATAAGAATTCATTATATCTCATTTTTTCTAACTATTTTTTTATTGGTGGTTTCTTATGATGAGTCTAGTTCTATCCACCTCTATTGATGATAGTGAGTTCAACATCATATTTGGGTATGGTTTATTCTATTTTTATTCTTTGGCCAAATTTTAATTAGAGAATTTGTGGTTTTTGGGTTTCTTATATTTTTGCAATGCATTTTGGATTTTGTTGAGGTGGATTCAAGTTATTTTTTGATGAAGGCTTACATGTGTATTCATAGGTAGGAATATATATATATATAAGTTCCCCCGTTATATATATTCACTCATGGAAGTATGAGAATATATATTAGGGCTAGGTGTGCTTATATATAGATATGAAAAATGCATACATTTTTAAGTGTAAAGGGGTATATGAAAGTATAAACATATATCTACGGACCCCCTTGATCATATTTGGCCATGAAAATATGTACACGGGGTCTAGGTTTCCTTATATATATATATATATGAAGTATTATATGTGTGAGATCATAAAAAAAGGAATATTTGAGTTTTCATTGTCAAAAGAAATGCGCCTTGAGTTTGATGTTGGTTCCCTCTGCATAAACATTTAATTAAAATTCTATAATTTTATGATTGTTTGAAAAACTTGTTTCCATAATTGATTAATTGTTGTAAAAAATGGTTTTCTAATAACCACTAGCTTTGTCAAGGAAGAATATGAATATATACCATGAACATATTTATAAGCATTCTTTAAAGAGGTTAACAAATGATAGTAGTTTATAGATACCAGAAAAAGAGATCTAAATACCATACATTGATCATCCTTAGAGACATTCATGATCTCATTCAAATTCCTATAAAATTCATCATAAAAGAACACTACTTAATTATACGGATCTATTTGTTCCAACACCAAGCTTCATGACTCGTCTCTAGCATCATGGAACTCACCCATAATATTCCTCTGGAAATATTTCATAAGGAATGGTGTAAACATATCAAGCAATAGGGACTGAACCTATAAGGATACATAATTCAATTTTTATATAAATTTATCAACTCTACTCTAAAAAATAGGAACAACTAAAGGTTCTGAGGTGGAAGTTATATAGGGTTGAAAGATTTTGAAGAACTCAGACTATCTTAATACAATACTTTAAAATGATTGTTAGATTCACATTATTTCAACCCTGAAAGACTTGAACTCATCAAGAACATCTTGAGACATGTCTAATTTCCCCATTGGAAGATTTTAGAACATGTACCTTTGAGATAAAACCATAACACCAAGATCATTGAGCACGGACTTAGTAGTAGAAAAATCCATCACATATCTAACTAGACTATTCACATCCTTAAGCACTTTGAAACATACTTCATAAAAAACTTTTTGAATATGAGGGAATGATTGGAGATTCCTAATCAATTTTTTTGGATATTCATTAACCCAACCAACCTGTAAAAATCAAGCTTGGGAATATAGGACTTATTTTGTTCTCTAATCTCATCATTATTATATTTTAACTCCTCTTTTAGTTCATTACAATCACCTCATATATTATCAATCTCATTTAGAATATCATCAGAAAAATATTACGTTTTATAAATTTATGAGATCTTACTAATAGAGGGTGATTCCTCGTGCACAATAGGAGGCAGTGATGGTATAGGTGGTGTATGAGAATGTTCAATAGTATCCATAACCACATCATCAGTTTGATCCCCATTAGCAAGTGATCCAAGGATAATTGGATCCATGGATTGTTGCTCCACCTCTGGTTTATCTCTTCCTTCTATAGTTTAAACACTAGGAATAGTCCCAATTGGCCTCTCTTTAGGTATAAGAACAGTTGTCTCAATAATTATTTATTCTTGTGGAACTCCTTCAGGGGGTGCGTGGATGGGCAGGGGGTGGGTGTGCCGGTGGGGGCAGGGGGCAGGGGGTGTGTTGGGTGCTAGGGGTGTGCTGGAATTAGGTGAGGGGTGTGTAGGTGGGGGAAGGGGGAGTGTGATGGGGGCATGGGGAAGGGGGTGTGATGGGGGTAGTGGGAGGGGGTGTGCATGTGGGGGCAGGGGGCAGGGGGTGTGTCGGCGGAAGGGGGAGGGGGTGTCCAGGTGGTGGTGTTGGGGGAAGAGGGCAAGGGGTGAATGGATACATTTTCCAGGAGGGGGTGTCCGGGGGGAATGGGTGTCCAGGGGGTTGTCTATAGGGGCTATACATGGGAGAGTGGAGGGGGGATTTTCAGGGGGCTATTGCATGGGGGTCCAGGAGAGAGGGTGGGGGTGTTCAGGGGGAGGGGTGTCCAAGAGGGGGGTGGGGGTGTCCAGTGTCTAGGGGGAGGGGGATGAGAGTCTAGAAGGGTTGGGGGGTTGTCTAGGAGGGGGGTTGTCTAGGGGGAGTGGAGGGGGGGGATTGTAGGGGGGATACTAAAAGGGGGTGGGGTGTCTAGGAGGGAGGGTGGGGGTGTCCCGAAGGGTGTGCTCAGAGGTATGGGTGTCCAGAAGAGTGGGTGGGGGTGTCCATTGTCTAGGGGGGATGGGTGTCCAGGTGGGGGTGTTGTCCAGGGGTAAGGGGGCTAGAAGGGGAAGGGCTACTACAAGGGGAGTGGGGGTTCTTGAAGGGGGGTGTTGTAGGGGTGGGCTACCACATTAAAGGATTTATTCCTTCCATTCAGAATAACTTCTTATCTACACATAATGATTTTTGTATAATTATATTTTAGTGACATTATATATATCATCATTCAACATCAATCAAAACAACATAATTTTTGGGAACCATAGTTTTATTGAGCTCCATTGTAACTTTAATGTCATTATGACTTAAACATTGTAAAACCACGCCTCAATTTCCTAGGATGTCATAAGATGATTAAACTATCATTAAATGAGGGGGTTCAATGGGGAAGGGGGCTGTCCACAGGGTCTTTGTAGGGGGAAGGGTTGTCCAAGGGGGGATTTGAAGGGGGGAGGGTTGTACAGGGGGAGAGGGGGTCGTCCATGGGAGGATTTGTAGGGGGTTCCGGGAGTGGGCTATAGTCGGGGGGTGTACAGGGGAGAGGGTGGGGGCTATATTTTGGTGGGAGGGGGGCTACCGAGGAAGGGGGTGCTGTCTAGGGGGGATTTGCAGGGGGATGTCCATGGGGGGCTTTGTAGGGGGAGGGGGGGTTATCCAGGGGTGGGGGGCTTTTAAAGGGGAGGGGGCTTTATAGGGGAGGTTTTGTAGGGGGTGGTCTTTCTAGGGGGAATTTTTAGGGGAGTCTATATAGGGGGGAGGGGATGTAGGGGTGGGATACTATATGGGGTGTGCATGGGAGAGGGTGGGGGTTATTTTTTTTGGGGTAGGGGGTGTCCAGGGGGCTTTTCAAAAGGGGGGGTGGTTGTCGGGGGGTGGGATACTACAAGGGGAGTGGGGGGGGGGGTCTGTGGGGGGGATATTATTTTATGGATTTTCAGAACCTATAGCCATGATTTCTAACCATGGCTATAAGTCTATTGCCACAGTTTTTAACTGTGGTTATAGGTCCAATGCCATGATTAGAAGTTGTGGAAAAAATGTGTGTCTAACCTCTTGTATAGCCATGGTTCTAAACTGTTTCTATAGTGATATTACCATATTTCAAACCATGGATGTATACCTATAACCACGGTTCGAATGGTGGCTATAGGTCTAGGCCTATAGTCATGACAAACTTATCTAAGGTTCTACAAATCATGGCTATAGCCCTAATTTCAAGTAGTGTCACGTATTGGTTAAACCCCATATCTCGAACCCAGCGATAATCTCTATTTTATCATATGAGACACTATTCAAGAGATATTTAGTTATTTTTATAAAAAATATCATGTGTGTTATATAATATATTTAATATTTTTATTTTTATCTGCATTGAACCACTATAGGCCCTGTAAACCAATGCTAACCCAATTCCAAACTATAATCATATTTCATTGAATATTTCATGATGATAGAATATAATAATAATTTGAAACTAGCCACAATGATTAGAAATAATTATTCTTATTTTTGTTGTTTTTTAGATAACTATGGACTTAGTAAGTATACACCAGTATATGTTACGTGATCCTAATTGGATAAATAATCACGAAAATTAAAATGGATATGGTTTAAATTATTTCTACATTTATGGTTTTGAATCCTTTATATCATTTTCATCATTAAATTAAAAAAAATTTTCTGAAAGAAAAATTAAATGTCTTTGTAAGAAATGTGATATTAAGACATTTGAAACATTTGAAAATGTTGGAATTCAATTATTGGGCTCCGGTTTTCAGAAAGATTACATTTTTGGTATCAACATGGTGAAAAGAGTGCAATAGAAAATAAATTTTTTTGGGTCCAGGTTCATCATTTCATAATTTAATGCATGAGGAATCTAGTCTATCGATTCCTCAAAAAACAAATCTGAATGATATTCTATATCCCTAATCAGAACCTTTTTATTTTTACAATTTATTGAAATCCATTGATAAGGCCTTATATCTTATATGCCAGATGAGAAATATTGAAGCTGTTAAAAATTTTATTGCTTTTAAATCTGATTTTGGAATGTCTTAATTTTCTTCTATCATGTTTTATCATTGGTAAGGTCATTGTTTCCTAAAATAAATACAGTACCTACAAGTTTCTATGAAAGTAAAATGATTGTTCGTAATTTGGATCTAAGTTATTAGAAGATGTACAATATTTTTGTTTATTTGAAACCACTAATCGATGAGTTAATTTCATTATGGAATAATATTGTGACTACAATTGATATAACTAAATATTGGAATTTTATATTGAATCTTTCCTTAATATGGATGATCAGTGAATTTTCGGTGTATAGAATGTTATCTGGATGCATCACACATAGTTTAAAAGCTTTTTTGTACTACACGATTGAGAAAAAATATTTTATTCTTGGTAATGGGAAAAAGGTTTATTATTTTGACTTTTATCAGACATTTCTTCTTGTGGATTACCATTTTCCAAGGAAAAGAATTAATTTTACAAAAGGCTGAATTGAAATAGATGAACCTCCAAGACTACTCTTAGGTAATTAGGTAAAATCTATTCTCTCTACATTACCTCATTTTACTTTTGGACCAAACATAAATGAGAAAATGATAAATTCTTTTGGGACAGATCATAATTGGATAAAGTGGACTATTTTTAGGACATTTTATATTCGTCTAATTTGTTGGTTCTTCACATGTTCGATGTAATTCATATTGAGAATATTTTTTTTGATAACATGTTTTATACCATTTGGATACACCTGGTAAGACCATAGATTATTTAAAGGCATGGTTATCTCTTGAACAGATTTGTAGACTTCTTGAACATCAATTATTTGAAGATGAAAGATCACACAAATTAATGAAGAAAAATGTAGCTTACTCACTTAGTAATGAAAAATGGTTATTACTAAATCAATGTATTATAGATTTGAGGTTACCAGATCGTTGGTCTTCTATTTTTTCTTATTGAGTTAGAAATGAGCATATTGTTGGGTTAAAAATTCATTACTATCATGTCATAATTGAAAGATTTCTTCATATTGGTCTTAGAGATCTATTGAAATCTTTAATATAGGTTGTGTTGATAGAAATATCATATTTTTTTGATATATTTGGGTGTAAAAATAAAATTATAATGAATTGAGTTTCATGGAAATGGTTTTTGTTTTAATTTTAGGTAAATTAGAGAAAATATTCCCACCGAGCTTTTTGATTCCCTGGAAAATTTAATATTTCATTTTATATATGAAACTGAATGTGAAGGGGTGGTATAATTCAGGTTGATGTATCTGTTTAATATATGTATGGAAAAAATTAAATAAGATAGTACATAACAAAGCATCAGTTGAATGGTCGATTGCAGAAGCATACATGTAGGAGGAAATTTCAAATTTTTACTCTTATTATTTTCATTTAGAATATCCTTCAAAACATAATTGCATGGGTCGCAATGTGAAAAATGTTGATGATGTCACAAACCTTTAGTTGTTAGTTTTCAATCAGCCTGAGGTTGGTTTCAATGGTCATCATGAGTGATGCATTAGAGATATATAATTGCACAAAGCTCATAATTATGTTCTGCTGAATTATGATGAAATGAAACGATTTGTGCAGTAAGTAATACTTTATAATTATTTAGTTAAATATTTATAAAATTTCTATTTATTTACATTAACATTTTATAGAATATATAATAACCATATCAAAAAATAATTTATACAAATTTCATATGATACTCTTGAAGAACGTCGACAATAAAACAATTTATATCGGTTTCAAATACTAGTAAGATAAGTTTCATTCGATGGAATATTAAATCAATTTTTCAATGATATCTATTATTAATAATTTTTATTATTTACAAGTGACATAACATGAAAATAAAATTGATAGTCGATTATGTATACTAAAAAAACCTCCATCGAAAATTGAAAATATTATAATTGGTATATTGTTAATGGATTTCGATTCCATACACGCATATATGGGTACTCAATGGAATCAATGAATAGTGGTTTCTGTTTGAAAGGATAACATCATAAGGAATGTGAAGTTAAATTTTAAGGTATACTAGATGAAATAACTGAGTAATGTTATCGGGGACCAAATAATGTGACAATGTATAAATTTCATTGGTTTGATACGGATTGGGGGTTGTGGGTTCATCCACGATATGGATTCATTGACATTAAATATAATATTATTCTTTCATAAAATAAACCATTTATGTTGGTACATCAAGAAAATAATGTTTACTATGAAAATTACTATCATGTTTCAAGAGAATTGAATCACTTGTGGAGTGTGATAAAAATGAAATCACATAAAAATCAGTTTATTGAAAATGATAAAGGTTCTATGGAAGTGAAACATATAGAAATTTTTCAAGAAACATCCCAAAATACATCTATTACCTGACAAGATATAAATATCAATGATGAAACACCCAGTTAGGGGATGATGATATAGATAATGTTGATTAAGTAATAAGGGATGATGAAACTAAAAGTCATATAGAAGTTGATAATGTTAAAGATGAGGATGAATACATTGATGTTAACGAAAACTGTGATGAAGATGACAATTGATTATATTCAAGTATTTAGTTACCGATAATTATTATATTTAGATATTTATTAGTTTTTTAAATTTCATATTTTTAATAACAAACCAATATAGGTAACATTATTTTATTCTGAAATTTATTAGTTTTTTATATTGAATACCTATTTTAACAATATCTTACTAGTGGGAATATTAGCTTCAGGCTGGTGCACCTACTATGGGGGGGTGTGGTCTTTCTTGATTACAAATTCTAGATCTTATTCTAGTGAGACGACCATCTGTAGATTTTTATCCTTGTTTACAGAGGTATGTTTAATTATTTAAGATATTTATTTCATATTAACTAAGTTTATTAACTTTGATACTAATTTTATGATTATATATTTGTTTTAATTTTCAAATTTTTTTATTTAGCCATTGGGAATGCTGCTGCAATTCTATAAAATTGTTTTTCCGACCCATGGGTGTCATCGTACCTGGTACCCATCATCACGCATAATTAGATTTTCAACCAATGGATTGTTTGTTATTAATAATATATACTTTTTTAAAATTTATCTAATTACCAATATATTTTATAAATTTTTTTTCGGAATTTATTTTCTCTGATTTCTGATAGCTAGAGAGGTCCTATCTAGAAAGGAATGTTATAATTATATACATAATCACTTTCTTCAGTTTCTACACTGTCACACCCGCCTTCTTAAATTAGTTTTTATTTTATTAGTTCTTGGATTTGGGTTCTCGTGCTAAGGTCCGGGCTGGGTCCCAGATTAAAATTTTTTGTCGTTTGATATTTTTAGCGGTTTTCGGACCCGTGTGTGGTCACCGCATGATGAGAGGTAGTCGTTCGATCACCCCAGGTGTTTGCGCAGATGTCCAAGTGGTCTGGGTTGAGGCATGCAACTTACACGCAGTTTATTAAGTCGTGCGACGAGGGCACAATGACCCAGTTTTCATAACAAGATAAATAAACGTACTAAATTTTAATAGAAAATAATGTTTGATAATAATAATGTTATGTTATTATTTTTATTATTATTATGATTATTATTAAGAAAATTAAAATTATTAATGATATTATTATTATTTATATATTATTATTATTTGCGTTATTATTATTCTCATTATTATTATTTTTATAATTATTATTTTTATTGTTAATAAATTTTATTAATATTACCTTTATGTTAATTTTATTATTATTATTTCAGTTTTATTATTATTATTAGTATCATTCTGGTATTATAATTATTATTAATAATATTACTAATATTATTATTGTTAATATAATAGAATAAAATAACAAAAATGCTAATATACTCGCGGGCGCCCCCCTACTTCCCCTTCCCTGTTCGTATGCACCAGCCCCCCCCCCCCCCCACCCGATCCTCTCCTCCACACCGCCTCCCCCGTCCGGTCACCTCCCCCGTCCGACTACCTCCTCCTCCCAGCGGCGCCCCGTTCGGCCTCCCTCCCTACTCACGTTGCACCAGGCCGCCTCCGGCTAGGCGCCTCCTACCACTCCAGGCTCCTGTATGCCGGCCAAGCCACTTCCAGCCAATTAGATGGGTTGGTACCCCCTGGATTTGTTGTTAGGCCAGGAGAGATTTTCCACTGTATTGGTTAGTTAGGGAGGCCAGTTATTTATATACCTAGGATCTTTACCGTACGCCGATAGGTGGTTATGAAACCGAGTACGTCCCAGAGTCCTCTGTGAATGTTTAGGATCACCCATGGTTATTGAATTATTTTCATTTCTTGTTTACTTTCTGTGTACTTGTATTGTTTACTTTCTATGCACTAGTTTATTTTCATCTTTCACTCTTACTTGTTTTACTCTAGCACAACATTGGTATATTTTGTTTTGGATTTTATTTATAAAATGAAAATTTATTTTATAAAATGGTATGTAGCGTGTGTTGGGTTTTCAAATTGGTAAAATGTGTTTCTTATTTTCAAATGTGAAAACCCTAATTTTATAATTGTATTTCAAACTTGCGTTAATGGATTGTTTTGGGAAAGGAGACGTTGGATTCTGTGGTTTATCTTGACAACCCTACTGAGCATATTTAATGCTCACACATATCTTTATTATTTCAGTTGTAGGTTTCCTTACTCAGGTTTTCTTGGCTGAGTTTCTTGTTATTGGAGAAAAGTTGGCCTTTGGTTGGGAGGTAACCTAAAAGGTCACGTGGAGGTATTTTCCGTTTTATTCTCTTTCTATTGTTAGCGTTATGCTTATAGGCTGTCTATATTTATCTTTTTTTTGTTTCTTTGTTTTTTTTTCATGGGCCAAATCCTTCCCAATGATTAAAATTTTGATGCCTGACACTGGTTGCCAGCCTGTGGGGATCGGGAATACCCTTCGGTCCATGTCACGAACCGGCTCGAGTGACCAGTTTAGGGTTTAACTGGGTTGGTTCGTGATAAAATGGTATCCAAAGGGACCCTTGTTATTTGGGATGTCAGGTATATGGAGATTATGATTGTCAGGACTTGAGAGGTAGGTATGGGAAGGACATCCTGAACCCTCACATGTTCCAAACCTCGAGTCGCCAGGGGTAGTCTAGGAATTGAGTTCTTGTCTCGTTCTTATTTTTTTGTTTGAGGGATGACAACAGATGAAAACTGATGTTACAATGTGATTTTACATGGGGTAATGACCCACGTGGAGTTAGTGTACATGGTTTAATTTCTTCCTAGTTGTTGACGCTTGCATGGGTCATAGCCCACTACCATGTCTCTAGGTTAATCATGACTACTAGTCCATCCCTTCAGTGATTTGATGCAAGTTAAGTGTCATCTTGGTTTTGGTTGGTTTTAGTGAAATCTTGAAAATGAAAAAGGGTTTTTGAAATGAGAATGATTTATTGAAAATGGCTTTAAATTTTGAAAATGAATTTTTTTTAAAACTGAAATCTCTTGGTCTAAAAATCCAGTGTTTTCTTGGAACTGGTAGAGATATGGTTTGGGTTAAACCTCATGTACTAATTATGGAAGTTCGTGCATGTGAGGGAATACATGGGAAGTGCATGTTGGTGCGTATGGATGGAAGTGGATGAAGAGATGTGAAACAGTTCATGGGATTATTGGTGTGTGAACTTGGAATTAAAGGCTTGACCTTGTTTTTCTAAAGTGATTTTAAAAAGGGAAAATGATTTTTGGAAATTGAATTTGGGATAAAAAGTGGGATTGGTATTTAGAAAGTGGCCTTGAAAGAAGGTGGTTTTGAAATCAAAAATAGAAAGTGGATTTTTAAAATGGAATTATTGGGATGAATTTTTATTTTCTTGTTTCCTTTGAGATCGTTGTGTTTGGATGAAGGTGATTTCTTTTATGTTTCTTTGATTTGATATCAGTTTTGGATCTTTGTTTTATATGTTGTTCAGAAAATGCCGCCCAGAATGGTCGCCAAGGTTTTTGATAAGTCATGCCTAGTTTTTGGTTCTTTATGGAAATTTCCTATCCTTCACGGTGATCAGGGTCCATTAGAGGCAACATAGTGTCTTAAAGAGGTCGAACACGTCTTCAGGGTATTGGGAACTCCTGAAGGTATCAGAGTGCATGCTGTTTTGAGGTTGTTTGAAGGTCCAGCTCTGGACGAATGGGATTTGGTCACCCCACCATCACTGCAAGTTGAGAAGACGTGGGATTTCTTTAAATCCATCTTTATCCGATGATTTTTATCTGAAGAGGTGAAAACAAAGAAAAAGGAAGATCTCATGCGTATTAAACAAGGCCAACAGATGGTTACGGCATATGTTGACCATTTTAAGGAGCTTCTATCCTTTTATCTGGAGGTAGCATCATAGGATTTGATGGAGACTTCTCTCTTTATTGGGGGTCCTCACCCAGAGATCAAGGAGTGGGTCCCCCTTTCTAAATACCATCATTTTGAGAGGTTAGTGGATGAGGTGTTCTTAGCTGAACTGGTCTCTAGAGATTCGGTGCTTGGAAATCTAGAATATCCAGTTACTCGTGAAGGTTCCCCATCTGTTGAGAAGGATGTTCCAGATGAAATTGTTTTAAAAGAGTCTTCTGTATTGATTTTGGATTCTAGTTCATTGGATCATTCAGTGATGTTCCACCAGTGTGGCTGGTTTGGGCACGTGAAGTCGTCATGTCACATTCCTCCAAATACATGTCATCATTGCGGGTGCTTGGGTCATCTAGAGAAGTTTGACAGGAAGCATCGCATAAGGAAGATTCTGTGACCGGAGGAATTTCAGTGCTTTACTGTGAGGCAGGAGATGCTTCAGCCATTATATCCCTAGCTACATGCCTTGGGGTGAAGCTCGTGCTTAGTCAGGAGTTGCCAGGGGTGTGAAGCATTGGTCCAGGTCTTGTGTTCCATGTTGGTAGTAGAACATTTAAAGTCTTTTCATTTTCATTTTTTTTACTATTTATGTTTTGACGTTGTTGGAAGTTCATTATCTCATTTTTGATTTATAGAAGACATGTTATGTTGTAATCGAATAGTTTTTTGTCTAATTATGGTTTTCTGAAACATAAATTTTTCTTAAAAGTTGTCCGGCCCTTGTTTATGTTGACATTGGTTTAGCAGTGTTTGTTTTGAGATGTAAGTGTTTGCGAAGGAGTTAAGTCTTGTAGTTATACTCGGGTAAACTGTTGGGGTCATGTTCTTCTCAGAGGTTTTTCTCTAGTGTTCGGGGTTATTGGTATGGGTCATGAGTTCCATGTTTCAGTGGAGGTGCTGTTTTTCTCGTGCTATAGAAGATAGTTTGGATCGGTTAGGAGTTCCCACGTCGCCCCCCCCCCCTCCCGGGATGGTATGTTTAGGTGTTAAATAGCTACGCTAGTTGAATTCTTATGGTGGGGAGAACCCTAGGGTATTCTCCCATTCTATTATAGTGTGGTTCCTTTCAGTTTTAGTCTTTCATGGATTCATTCTTTGTCCATTGTTCAGATGGGTGAATTTCTTGGGGCAGAAAGTGTCTGTGGTGCGGAAAATTGTCACACCCACCTTCTTAAATTAATTTTTATTTTATTAATTCTTGGCTTTGGGTTCTTGTGATAAGGTCCAGGATGGGTCCCAGATTACAATTTTTTGTCGTTTTAAATTTTTAGCGGGTTTCGGACCCATGTGTGGTCTCCGCACGATGATAGGTAGTTGTGCGATCTCCCCATGTGTTTGTGCGGGTGCCTAGGTGGCATGGGTTGAGGCATGCAACTTGCGCGCGGTTTTTTAAGTCGTGTGACGAGCGCACCGTGACCCGGTTTTTAGAACAAGATAAATTAATGGACTAGATTTTAAAAGAAAACAATGTTCGATAATAATAATAATATTATGTTGTTATTTGTTATTGTTATTATGATTATTATTAAGAAATTTAAATTTTTTTTCATGATATTATTATTCTTTACATATTATTATTGTCTTCATTATTATTATTCTCATTATTATTATATTTATAATTGTTATTTTTATTGTTAATAAATTTTATTAATATAACTTTTATGTTAATTTTATTATTATTATTATGGTTTTATTATTATTATTATTATCATTCTATTATTATTATTATTATTAATATTATTAATATTACTAATATTATTATTGTTATTATAATAAAATGGAAAAAAACCACAAACCCTAATCAACCCCCCCATCCTTCCCCTTCCCTGTCTCTGCGCACCAAGCTCCCCCTACCCGGTCCTCTCCTCTATGCCACCTCCCCCGTCATGCCACCTCCTCCTCCGAACAACACCTCGTCCGACCTCCCTCCCTACCCGTTTTTCACCAGGCTGCCTCCGGCCAGGCGCCTCCGTCCAGGCTCCTACTGCGACTATGAGCTCCCATGCACCAGCCAGGCCACCTCCGCCCGACCCCCCCCCCCCATGCTATGCTTCTCTGTGCCGCACGCGCCTCTGGTTGACCACCTGCGTGACCTGAATATCGACACATTCCCTATTTCTCCCCCTGGTGCATTTTATTGGAGTTTTCTTAATTTTACCTAATCCCTAAGGCATTGAAAGTGTGTTTCACGTGTTTTTTTCATTATTGAGGATGTGTGCTCGGTCTTCGAGGCACTTTTTTACCTTCCGTTGAGGTTCCATCGCATCCGCTCTTAGTTTGAGGTTGTTAATTCCATGGTTATCCTTTCCACAATGTAATTGGTACTTGGGTGTTTCAATAATTTTATTTTATGTGATTCGTAGATTTTTTATACCTATAAATTTTCTTTCTATAGTGCCTTTAAATTTTTAGAATTAGTCAAAATCATGTTTTCAGTTAATTCCTGGTTTGAGTCTGTAGTTATTTGATTATGTGCCAAATCCTGTTTTGATATTGTTTATGGATATTTTGTTAGAGTGATTATTTTTATATTAATACAGTTTGATAAAAATTACTTTGAAGGTAAATATTTGGTTATGATAATTTTTATGTGTACTTGGTTCATTTGATAAAATACTATAGTGTTCAAAGTGAAATTGAGGGTTTTTATGAAATATTTAGCTTGATTATGTAATGTGTCGACATTGGTTATTTGTAAACATGGTTTGGTTTATAATTGTGGTATTGGTACAGCTTTCTAATAGTGTTAAGGTGTTAAAATAAAAAGGGGGATCCATGGTTTTTAATGTGGCGGTGTGAGTTATTTTCAAATAAAGTAAGTGGTTGGTTTTTGTTTCAAAGGGGTAGTTTTCTGGGAATAGTGTTGGTTGTTTTCTTAAAATACAGGCATTCCATTGAATGTTGGCACATCCATGGGTGCACTCGGTGCACCCATGGATGTGCCTTCAAGTTAAAATGACACCTTTAAACTAGTGTTTCCTTAAAACCTTAGTTTTCTAAATGGTTTTTGTTTGCTAAGTAAGATTTGGTCCTTTGTGTGGATTTTGTGAAAGGTTTGAAGTGTGATCTCAAGGGTGTTCCAGTTTGGATTTGAAAATATAAAAGTAGTATTTGTGTAATGTTTTGGGTAATTTTTATGGACACGACAACATGAAGGCTCGTTTGGCTCTTCTAATTCATTGGTGGAGGTGTGTTAACTTTTAGAGTGGTTTGTGTTTGAAAATTGTGTGAGCCTAGTTGGAACTTTAAATGTTTTTTTGAATAATGATTTTGACATGGGTGTGTTGTGATGGACTATTTGGCACTTTCAGATTTAATGTAATATTCGTGTTGACTCTTTTAAATGGCGATGTTTTGATTACTCTATACCCATATAACAACTTTAGTATTTTGAAAAAGGTATCAAATGGTTTTAATGATTTCAAGGCATGAAGGCCCGGTTAGCACCTTTGATGATATGTTATATATATATGTGTGTGTGTGTGTGTGTGTGTGTGTTGGGGAACCTCTATAGGAGGGATATCCCTTATGGGTTATCATATAGAGTGTCCGTGTTTGGGGTAGGCAAGTGTAGTGAGATGACTCACGCGTGCAATGTCCTCCTACTTACACAGTATTATTGAAACCACCATGGGTTCCTGGGCATCTTTTGGAGTTTGAGTGATGGTTTCTAATCAACCACGATTAGACGGGTTGGTACCCACTAGATTTGTTGTTAGGCCTCGCAGGCTTTCCTACTAGATTGGTCAGTTAGGGTGGCCAGTTGGTTATAGACGTAGAAGCTTCACCATACGCCGGTAGGTGGTTTCAAAATTGACTACATCCAGGGGTATTCTAGGGATTTTTAGGATCACCCATGGTTACTGAATTATTTTCATTGCTTGTTTACTTTTCGTGCACTAGTCTTGTTTACTTTCTGTGCACTAGGTTATTTTTAGCTTTCACTCTTTGTTTTTTTACTCTATCACAACATTAGAATATATTGTTTTCAATTTTATTTATAAAATGAAAAATGATTTTGGAAAATGGTATGTAGAATGTGTGGGAATTTCAAATGTGAAAATGTGCTGCTTATTTTCAAATGTTAAAACCCTAATTTTATAATTATATTTCAAACTTACATTAATGGACTGTTTTAGGATAGGAGACGTTGGATTCTGTGGTTTATCTTGACAACCCTACTAAGAATATTTAATTCTCACACATATCTTTATCATTACAGTTACAGGTTTTCTTGTTTGAGTTTCTCATTATTGGAGAAAAATTGGCCTTTGGTCGGGAGGTGACCAAAAAGTTCACGTGGTTGTATGTTCGGTTTTATTCTCTTTCCTCTGTTAGCATTATGATTATTGGCTTTTTATATTAATTTGTTTTCTTATTTATTTGTTTTTGTTCATGGTAAAATCATTCCCAACGATTAAAATTTTTATGCTCGACATCGGTTGCCAGCCCGTGGGGATCGGGAATGCCCTTCGGTCCATGTCGCGGACCAAATCGGGTGACCGGTTCAGGGTCGACCTGGGTTGGTTCGTAACATACACAACATCAGAAAGTGAGCTCCAGATAATTCTTATTCTTCCATTTTTGATAATTCTTACATATCCCATCATTTTGACTATATATCAGCTCATGTATGGGATGGGTTGTGCTCCTTCTGGATAAGAGAGACTTTTCGGAGGAGATCATTAGTTGGACATCAAAGCCAAGGGAAGCAAGTGGTCAACCATACGGCCGGGAGTCATATATTTGGCATACATCAATGAAATATGGAATGTGGTATTATTTATTAATGTATATTTATTTTTACTATAACATATTTTTTATATTATATAGGCCGATATTGACCCATCTATTATAAATTTTGATGTTTATTAGAAGATTTATATTTATCTCTGTACAAGAGAAGTTGTAGGGGAATGACAGCATCATATCGTAGTTAGTTATTTTGTTGAAAAATGTCATGAATATTAATTTTATTATTAATATAATTTTCCATTATATTTAAAGGAAACATATGAGGCTATGACTTCTCATTCATGGGAGAGTCAAGGTGAGATTGAACAAGATGTCACTATTGATTCCAGTTTCGATGAGTGGGCTTGGATACAGTTGAATTCATAGGGTTTCAAGAATGGTCGAGTGGTTGGTATTGGTTCTCAACTGAAACCTACTAGTTATTATAGTACTTATGTGATGGAATCAGTAAGCGTGAATGGAGCTTGTGGAGAGTCGTCATCGATGCCATTGTTTTCTACACAGTATGAGGTGTGGTTGAGAGCTAAGGATGAGATGATATAGCAGAGGGTGATGGAGTTTGAGCAGAAATGTCTGATAGATACTAATATGATGGAGTTTATGCAGTGACTTGCATGTGGCATTGGTATGGAGTTTCCTCCGCCTAATCCTTTGAATGATTCTCCTCCACCAGATGATAGGTGATGATTTATGAAGTTTCTATGAATTTTTCTGTAATTTCGTATGGAATACATATTGGTTTTTAACTGATGTATTGATTTTATATCTTCCTTAATTTGTTTAATTTTATTCAATGGTTTTTAAATATTTTTTCAATTTTGAAATTTTTTTAAAAAATTTACATATTTTAATTAATTTTAAATTTTGTGTATTTATTTTATAAATTAATATTATTTTATTTACTATTTACATTTTTATTATATATATTTCGAAATTTTTTATTTTTTTTTAATTTTTTTAATTAAATTTGATTATTTTTTATATCATTTTTTAGGAAAATTTATTACTTTCAACAGATGGTTTTGTCTATCGCAAATAACCATTTTTTTCTATCAATCTTTTGTGACAGATCATCACAAAAGGGTAATTTAAAACCCTTACATGAATGTTTTTCAATGGAGCCTTCATGTGTCACGAATAACAATCACTTACGATGATTTGTCATTAATAATCTCATTTGCAATGCTACATTAATGGGCATGATATTTGCGATGGATGCCCGTCACAAATACCTTGTAGAAATTTCCTTAAATTCTAATTGTGAACCCTCATAAAGATTATGTTTTCTCTTCAGCATATGGTAGACTAAACACTGATACATGAACTCCATAACTAACCTCTTCCTTCCTAGCCACTAAAACCAATTTGAAAAAAAATGGTACATCTTAGTCACACCAAGATATACAACCTAGTGTAAACTACGAAAATTAAAAATAATAATTTCACACACTTCCAACTGAATGGATATCCTATCATAAAGCAACGCCCAATGTATGTTTTTCTTAGAACATCCCTCAGGCACCACAGGTAACACAATCCCATTAAGCCTCCACCTTAGAATATCCCAACTCAGATTCCCTAAACTACTTCCCCAAATATTAGTGTACTATCATCTAATAAAGGAAACATCTACAATTAAAATCATCCATATAAATATATAATGGAAAAATATATTTAATCACTCTCCACTTTCCCCTAGACTAGTCAATATAATCACCAAGAGAATGGAAAATTAGTGCATCAGCTACTTCATTCACTTTTCAAAATATATAAGAGATCAGAAAGGTATAGTCCTACAAGAACTCCATCCCCCATCATTGATATAGTTCCAAATCACATATAGAGTAAAATAAATCTCAATTTGTGTGATCTATGAATACTATTAAATGATTACTAAAAAAATAGTGTCACCAAAACATCAATAAAAATAAAATTGTGATAATATAGAGATCAAGTGTAACATAGTTACATTCATAAGGTAAAAAAATTGAGATCCATTAGATATTACCTCTATAAATTTCATCAGATTACAACCCAAGAAATGATGAATTGAATCATAAAAAACCTCAAAAATATCCCACCTCAAGTAGATGGTGAATAGGATCACTCACAAACTTCTCTTTTTATACTAAATGTAGTCTAGTACTAGAATGAAATTTTAATGGATTTATCCTACCAAGCAAAGCCTGTAAATGGAGTCTCAATCCTCAAAAAGTCATCCAAAAACCACATACAATAGCCTATGTGACCAAGGAAACTCTAAATCTTTTCAATACTCTTATAAGATACCCAATAAACTTCTACCTTGATCTTTGAATGATTCATAACTACTTCCCACTTGGATAAAACATGTCCCAATAAGTATACCTCTTTTTCCCAAAACATAAACTTAGAAAACTTCCTATAAAGATGATTTTGTGGAAGAACATCAAAAAGAGATCTCAAATTCTCTTCATAATTATCCTAAAATTTCAAATATACAAGGATTCCATCAATAAAAACTATCAAAAAATGATCTATGAACTCAAAAAAACATAGTGTTCACTATATACAAGAACAAATTTGGTGTGTGTATGACACCACAAGGAATTACCATAAACTAATTTTATCTTTAACAACATCAGATTGTATTCCTTGTCAGAAACAAGGTTGTTCGTTGCCAATAATGGAGTTTTTTTGTTTTTTGTCAATATGCGCATGGAAGACTTGAGAGTTTTAAAGTAATGAGGTCATATGTTCAAGGATGAAGGATGTATTCAAGGTGGTACAGTTTCCCAGTGTTTTCTAATTTTTTGGGCCTCAAAATCAAGAGTTTGGTGTTGGAAAACATTGGTTTTTCAGATAATAGTTAACGGTATGTGAAGTGGAAAAGAAAATTGAAAAAATAAAAGAACTGGATACCTCAGAACATGGTCCACGTACAATGTTCCAGTAATGGATAGAGTTCGGATTCTAGGAAGTGGTAATGGTACGCGGAGAAGTGTGCGGAACCGAAAACAATTCGCAACAATGGTATGTTGTGAAGGCATGTGGTACGCGGAATGCTGAAGGTTGCAACAAAAAAAAAGGATTGCAGCAATAGTACATGGTGAATGCATGTGGTAAGAAGAGTGATGAAAGGTAGCCGGGATTGTTGTGGTTCACGAAATAGCAGTGGTATGTGGTGGAGGATAACTGTATGAAGATTGAGTTCAGTATAAATTAATGATTATCCCACAATGAAAATTCGGGTAAATCAGATTAGTGAAATTTGTAGAGTTGCATGCCTATTTAAGGAACAATAATCCCTTTTGTTAAGGGATGATATTGGATATTAAAATTTCAGGAAGAAATTTGGTAAAGTATGAAGTGTTTCATAGAGGAGAAGATGGTGTGTGGAGTGAATCATCTGTATAAGGAAAACAATTCGCATAAGAGAATGTGGTTCATGCAGGAAGATCTCGATGTACACAGTGTAGCAAGGCAGTATGTGGAGAAGGAAGGTTCGTAGATGAGTGGAGAAGTATGTAAAGTAAGGTAGTATGAGGTGTAGGTCATTTCGTGGTGTATTTGGATGGTATGTAGAAATAGTAGTGGTATGTGGAAACAATAACAGTATCAAAACACTCATGGAAGCCTAAAAATTGACCAAATCAATTTGCGAGATTAATTTCCCAAACAAATTATTGTATAGGAAAGTAAATTACATATATGGGTGATTACAAAACTTCAACAAAGCATCCATTTATTGTTGAGGATGAATCATTTAATTATAAACTATTGAAGCGACCTTCAAGTCCTTAAACTGAGTGAAGATTCATCCAACGCAATGAGAAAAGGGGAGTCAGCAGAAGTGATCTGAGAGACATAATGTGTTATCCATAAAACCATGTAAAGGCAGTTCACCTAACATATAATGACTGTGATAAACTCTTTTAATCCACATCTTGTGAAGATTGGTGGTTTTTGGTACGACTGACACACTTTGGGCATATTATTCTTGGATATAGCCCTTAGTCATAAACCAAGTAGAATTGTTGTGTCATTGCTTTGAATGTGATTGTTTATTTATCATACTTACTCTTTAGAAAGGTTTAATTGGTTCTTACTAACAAGGAAACAAGATCCATCAGTTTAAAAGAAACTGTTTACACCCTGATTCACCCCTCCCCTCTCATGGTGTTTTGGGGTCTTTCATGTGGTATTAGAGCCTAAAGGTTTCTGGTGTTGAATCTGTTTATCATGGGAATTGAGTCAACGTTATGGGAGTTCCCCTCTTCGATGGAAGTAATCTTCATATATGGAAAAATAGGATGATATCTCACCCAATATCTCTTGGAATGTATGTCTTATTTTCTACTGCATAGGTAATTCATGTCACTAATCCTACAGGACTATCGATGATATATACAAACATGAAATTTCATGATGCTGATGAAAAATCACAAAATTCTCTCACTATAACCATTTCTGAATATATTTATCTAAAGGTAATGAGTTTCACATCTTCCAAGAAAATGTGTGATAAACTAAAGAATATTTATGAAGGATATAGAAAAGAGAAGGATGCAAAACTTCACGTTCTACGCAACAAGTTTGATGATCTGAAGATATACCCTGATGAGAATGCAGACACCTTTTTCAATCGAATTACTGAATTTGTTGGAGAAATCTGAGGTATGGGTGAAGAAATAAAATACATTGACATTGTGAAGAAAATATTGAGAATAATTCCACCCCTTTATAATACAAAGGTTTCATCCATTGAGGGAGGAGATATCTCTGAACACTTAGCGGATGACCTTCTGAGAAATCTATCAGCTTATGAAATGAGAATCAAACTAGAAGAATCTATGACTCGTTTGATCAAGGAAATGGAATTTAAAGACATCGAAAAACTAAAAGTTTAAGGAGATAGCAGTGATGAAGATGGTGAGGAAAACAAAACCCTTTCTCTTATTTCAAAGAATCTCAATAAGGGATAATTGAAATTTGAAGGCAAGAAACCTCTAGCTTGTTTTCTTTGTGGAAGAGTTAGGCACATTACCTCTCAGTGATCATGAAAATTTTATGATGAAGAGAGAGAAGTTGAAAACATGGAAAAGATTCGGAAAAGATTCTTCAAAATGGGAAACATAAAATTTGAAAATAAAGTACAGAAGAATAGTTTTTTCTATGACGAGAAACATGACGATAAATAATTCTATGAGGTAGAAGAAAAATAATTAATAACTGGAAACTATGCCTCTATGATGGCTCCCATTGAAAAGTCAGAACCATTAACAGATAAAGCTACAGATAATCAATTGACTACTAATTAATATCCAAAGTTGAAACTTAAGGACGCTTTTCGTAAGCGTGATATTAAATATAAGAGATGAAATAAGTGGAAAGAAATGGTGGAGGAATCATCAGAATAAATTGAACATTTGGAAGCATAAATTGAATGATTGGAAGAACTAGTTAAAGTACAATCATTAATCCTTAAAAGCACTGATGATGTTATGAAACAAAAAGTCATAATTGAAGAACAAGAAAAGGTCATTAATGACCTTACCTTGATACTTGAGGAGAATTCCAAGACCATTGAGGGACTCGAAGAAGAATTTGTTACTCAGAGAAGTAAACTCGAAACTGAATCAATTTCAAAAGAAGCAAAGAATAAAATATAATTTTGAAGGTTATTGGATGCTGAGCTTCTAGAGAGAGAAAAATGCAGTTTTGATGGAGTTGAAAAGATATTGAGTGATAAAAGACCCACATGCATGGGAAATAGTGGAATTGTTTTTGATTCTAAAATGTCAAATGCTATAAATAAATCGATCCATAATAAAGGCAAGTTGAAATTTGATCATGTTGAAAAGCCATAAAGAGTGCTGAAAATGAAACCCTTAAATCAAAATGAAAGGATAATGGAAGATTATCATTGAGTTTCTAGAAATTATAGGAAGTCAAACTATTTTCCTGAGGAATAACACATGAGAATAAATATAAGTGAGAAGACATTTCCTTTCATGAAGTGTTAGTTTTTTGACTATCTGGGTCATACCATGTCATACTACGAAGAGGAAAGGATTTATGTGAATGGGTAAGAGTTAGAAGTTAAACATAAGAGAACATATTCATATCCTACTTCTTATAGAATAAATAATATCTATGGATATTTTTTTTCATTTTTCCAAATTTTGACATAAAATTTGGTATTGCAGGAAGAAGCATGACAAGAGATATTATTTCAATGTTCAGATATGAGTCAATACATAGAAAAAAAATAGTATTTCTATTTCAAACAGGTTTTCTCCTCTAGAATAAGAATTTGAATATGTAGAACCTATGTACAAATAAGTGATAATGAAAATTCCATTCGCTTCCTACACACAATCCAATATCTCATGAAAAGAAAAGAGGAAAATTGAAAAGTAAAATTTTGTAGATGTAGCTCTCAAAACTATCCTGAAAAATAGAACATAGATTCTTGATAGCAGATGTTCATCCCACATGATGGGTAATGTATAAATATTAACGAATGTCAAGAAAAATGACTATGGAACAGTGAGGTTTGGTAACGATGGTGCTTTGAAGATAAAAGGCAGTGGAAGTATTGAGCTACCTAATGGAGAGAAGAAGAAAAATGATGTCTTGTATGTGTATGGTCTGCATCACAATATTCTTAGTGTGATTAAGCTCAATGAATCTGGTCTTATTGTTACATTCAATCAGAATGGTTATACTATAAGAGGAATGTCTGTAAATTTTCTCATCAAAGGCTGTAGAACAGAAGGCAACTTATATCAGGTTGACATCAAATAAAACATTTTCTACCTAACAGTTGGAGAGTAAAACAACTTATGGAATCTGATATTGGGGTACATCATTCATAAATACATGGAAAAGATATATATGCTGAAGATAGTCATGGATATCCCTAATCTGAAGTGTGAAAAATAAAACACCTGTGATGCTTGCATGCGAGGGAAACCAGTATGTAGTTCCTACCATCCAAATAAGAAAAGAGAATCGAATCTCCTTGACCTCATCCATACAAATGTATATGTCCTGATAAATTTTTTTGGAACACATAGATATAGGTACTTTGTTCTTTTCATAGATGATTATAGTAGAATGACATGTGTGATCATTATACACATCAAGTGACAAGTAATTGATTGCATGAAAACTTGTCAATGAATCGTCAAGAATGATACTAGATGAAAGATCAAAGTCTTGCAGTCTGAAAATAATGGGAATACACATCCATTGAATTTGAAATTTACTTATAGAAACATGGGATACAACATTAGGTGGAATCTGTGAGAAATCGTCAGCAAAATGGATTTGTTGAGTGCATGAATCGACAGGTAAACAACATGGCCAGAACTATGCTGATTGAGAGTCATATTCCTTAACATTACTAAAAAGAGGCAGTACAATCTACAACGTATATTCAAAACCAAACAGTGCTATATAAGGGTGAAACAAAGACACTATATGATTTTTTTCTTGGAAGGAAGCTCCCTTTGAAATATTTTCGTGTTTTTGGAAGAAAATGTTTTATGTGAAACAAAATAAAGAAATCAAGGGGTGTATGGAGACAATGCAGAAAAAGGAATATTCATTGGATACTCAATGAATAGGAAATCCTACAATTGCATCAATAAACACTTGGGAAGAGTTGTGGAAATTAGTGATGTAAAGACCATTGAAGAGATTACCCTAAATGTTTCATGGAATTATTATGTTGATGTGATAGAAGATGAGGAAGAATGTGAACATGGAAAAAATGATAATATAGAGGTAGATGATGGTTTGAAAAACTCTAAGGAGTCACATAATGATGTTTATTCCAAAGAAGAATCAGAAGAGGAAATAATGGTTAGAGATAATTCAGTTGAACCCTAAAGGAGAAATCGAAGAGAATAGATTGAACATCCCAACATTATCGAGGATGGAGATGCACCTAAAAAGACAAGGAGAATGAGGAATAATGAACAATATGAAAATCTATTAGTTATGGAACCATCCCCATTTGAAGAGGCTGAAAAGGATGAGTCATGGGTGGAAACAATGAATGAAGAGTTAGATAAGATTCCCAAAAATCAAACATGGAATCTTGTTAAAAGACCTGAAGATCATAATTTGATTGATACGAAGTGGATTTTCATGAAATTTTTTGAAGAACATGGAAATGTGATTATAAATAAGGGACACATGGTTTGTAAGGGAAATTCAAAAATTGAAGGTGTTGATGTTGAAGAGACATTTTCTACCATAACAAGACTAGAGTAAATCAGACTATTTATTGCCATGGCATTCCAAAGTGGTTATAAAGTGTATCAAATGGATGTCAAGACATCATTATTGAATAGTGTATTAGAATAATGGGTATATATTGAACAAACTATGCGGTTCCTTCTTGGAAATGATGAACTGAAGGTTTAAAAATTAAAGAAAGCTCTCAATGGCCTGAAACAAGCACCATAGTCGTGGTACTCTCAATTGGACTCTTATTTGAGAAAGCATGAGTTTAAAAGAGGAGGAGTGGATCACAATCTCTATGTGAGGAATTCACAAAAGGATCAATTCATGCTATTGGTATACGTGGATGATATTATTTTAGGTGTAATCAGGCATGGATTAGTGGATGTATTTTTCAATCACATGAAATTAAAATTTGAAATGTCCTTGATTGGTGAACTCACATACTTTTTAGGGTTGCAGGTGATTCATAAGAAGGATTTCACTTTCCTTTCTCAGGAAAAGTATGCAAGATAGATTTTGAATAAATTCAATATGCATGATTCCAAACAAATATCGACTCTGATTGCGGTTGGAACAAAGCTTTGGAAGCATAAGGACGGGACTTCTGTGGTTCCCACTATATAAAGAAGAATCACTGGAAGCCTATTGTTCCTGATGGAGACAAATCTAGATATTGTCTTTGCAAATTTCCTTGTGGCCTGCATTTAGAGTAATCTGAAGGAAGAACATATGGAGACAGTGAAAATAATCATAAGACACATTCATGGTACACATAATTATGGGGTATACTTTGTCATAAGAATATGTAGTGAACTGTCAACTTTTTCTAATGCTGACTAGGCTGAAGATGTAATGGATGGAAAGTCTACCAGTAGTAGAGCATTCTATATTGGAAAAAATGTGTGGGCTAGTCTAGAAAGAAACAACAAAGTACTTCTCTTAGTACCACAGATGTTCATTACATATCTACTACTAAGGCATGCACTCAGTTACTTTGGATGAAGCAGCAACTGACTTACATAGGTGATGAGGTGAAATAACCAATGGTGATTTACTATGATAACAAGATGACAATTGATCTTATGAAGAATATTGTTCATCATTCTCGAATAAAACATATTGAGACCAGATATCACTTTATCAAGGAAAAAGTTTAACAAGGAGAGATCAAAATAGACCATGTGGGAACTGATGAGCAAGTGGCAGACATTATGACCAAGCCATTTTCATTGAATATGTTTGAGAAACATCGGTTGAACGTTGGGGTTCAGCCACGTCCATATGCATAAGGAGGTTACGATACTTCCCTCTCTCTAGTAGTTCTAACTCTTTTTTAATTTGTTTTTTGAAATAATACTGTTTTATGGGGGAGATACGATCCAGGGGGAGCATAGTTTTTTTACTCTAGAGGTCAAGATTCAATTCATTGGGTTTATTTCCAATGGGGGAGAATGGATAAATTCAATGAAGTATAGGGGAGAAAAGAAAAGATTGAGAAGTCAATTCATGTTATATCTTTTTTTCTACATCGAGAACTATTCACATATACTTAAAGTGATGTCTGAGTTGTTTCTTGAAGGTTCATGTTTTGATTGTGGCTGGCGCATCTGTGAATTTATCTATAGATTTCCAACAAAACCAAAGTGGGATACTATTGGAACCAAGGATGTTCATTTCTAATAATGGAGTTTAGTTTGTTTTTGTTGTCAAAATACACATGGATGACTAGGAAGTTTTCATGAAATGAGGTTATACATTTAAGGATAAAAGTTTTATTAAAGGTGGTATAGTTTCCCAGTGTTTCCCAATTTTTTGGGGCTCAAAATTGGGATTTTGGTGTTGAAAAAATAGTTTTTTCATAAATGAGTATATAGTATGCGAAATGAAAATGAAATCAAAAAAATAAGGGAATTGCATACCTCGTAACATGGACCGTGTACCGTGTTTTGAGAATGGTTCATGGCCGCATTTAAGGCAGCGGTAACGGTATGAGGAGCGGCGCACAGAACTGAAAATAGTTCGCAGCAATGGTACATGGTGAAGGAATTTGGTATGAAAAATGCTAATGGTTTAAAGAAAAAATGGTTTGAAACGATGGTACGCGATGAACAAATTCGGTACACAGAGTGTTTAAGGTTCGTGGGATTTTAATGGTTCACAAAATAGCAACGGTACTTAGTGGAGGCTAACCGTATGCAGATGGAGATCAGTATATTGTAAAGATTTTCGCACATTGAAAATTTGGGTAAACTGAATTAGTGAAATTTGAAGATTTACGTTCCTATTTAAGGAAAATTAATCCCCTTTGTTAAGAGACGAGATTACAGATTAAAATTTCAGTAAAAATCTGGTGAGGTCGGAATTGGTACACAGAGAAGAAGATGGTACGCAAAGAGAATCATCCATGTAAGGAAAAGAGTCTGTGGAAGAGAGTGTGTTTCACGCAGGAATCTCTCACAGTACGCATCGGAGAAAGGCACTACGTGGAGCAAGATGATTTGTAGAGGAGTGGAGCATTACATGGAGTTGGGCAGTATGTTGATCAGGGTAGTTCACAGTGGGGTTGGACGGTACGTGGAAATAGTAGTGGTATGAGAAAATAGAAGTAGTACAAGAGTCACACAAGGAAGCCTAAAAATAGACTAAATTAGTTTGAGAAATTAATTTCCAAAAAAAATTAGTTTAAAAGAAAATAAATTACATCAATGGGTAATTAATGAACTTCAACAGAGCATAAATTTATAGTTGATAATTCAGGATTTAATGCTAAACTAATAAAGTGAACTTTAAGTTGTTAAATTCAGGGAAGATTCTTCCAACGTCGTGAGCAAGGGTGAGTCAGTGGAAGTGATCTGAGGGACGCAGTGTTCTATCCCTAAAACCATGCAAAGAAAGTTATCCTGGCATAGAGTGAATGTGTTTAACTCTTGTAATCCACAACTTTTGAAGATTAGTGGTTTTTAGTATGACTGACACACTATCATCATGTGATCCTTGGATGTATCCCTTAATGGTGAACCAAGTAAAATTATTGGGTTATTGCTTTGAATGTGATTGATTATTTTCTACACTTCCTCTTCAGACAGTTTTAATAGGTTACTACCAACACGGGAACAAAATCCATCAGTTGAAAAGAAAAATTTGACACCCTGATTTCCCCCTCCCCACTCAGGGTCTTCTGGGGAACTTCATTCCTTAAGATATCTTAAACCTTAACCATCATTTGATGACACACAAACCATAGATCAATCTTTAATAACTATACATCTCTATTAAAATGATCAAATAAATCATTAATCCTTGGAAGAGGCTGATTGTAATTCATTATAAACTAACTTAATAAAATTATATATATATATAGTCACAAACTACTATCATCCTTCTCTACAAACAAGATTGGTGTACCCCATAGTGATACATTATGATGAATGAAACCGTTCTATAAAAGGTCATTGATTTGTATCCTCAACTCACACAACTTCAATGGTGTCACCATATATAGATACATCAAAATCATAGAGAAGAAATCCTATAACTCAATACCAAAATTAATATCACATTTATGTGGTATCATTTTAACCTTGCCAAGGAATATATCAAGGAACACTTCTACAACCATCATAAACACCATTTCTTAACCCTTTGTTGAGCTTAACACCAAATAATCTATCATAGAAGATAGAGGTATCACTTGCCTCCAGTTTATTGGATTCTCTCTCTCACTAATAAACATAATATCCTCATTATCAACATCAAGGAATGAAAATATCCTCCATAATAATTAAAAATATACTAAACAAAATATAATAAATTATTCTTAAGGAAAGAATCATGTGGATATATCAATAAATATATTAATTCTCTTAATGAATTATGTTTAATTTAAATTATTGCACAATTGATACACACATAATTCAAGAAAGGTTAACTCCCACCTTGCATACTCAGAGCCAAGGGAACTATAAGTCTCCTCACTTTAAATCATATAAATAGTAATAAGGTAGGTAAAATAAAGGATTTCATATATCTTTAATCAAAAAAAGAATAAACTATAGTAAAACATAGTCATATAATATATCATATAATTTCTTGTCCACCAGGAAATAGAAATTTTATTTCTTGTAGCAGACCCCATCTTATCCTTCCACATCATCATACCATTTGATAAAAAACCACCATTTAATGTTTATAAACACCATGATGAAAAACCAACATAGGATCCTAATAAATTCATGATAACTTCCAACTCTATTTAATTGGAATGAAGAAATATAAAGTTGACTTCCTAGTGATGAAAACATCAACAAAAAAGAAAAATAAGAACATGTATTCATATTTATAATCCTAATAGAGTACTAGTGACTCCCACATAGACATGATGTTGTATCATACTAGATCTAATATATATCCTCTGGTTTCACTTGAAACTCTAGAAATGTTGGAAACATTATAAGATTGACCTGACATTAGATATACTAATGTGATTCCTCCTTAAAATCCCTCACTCTAACATCTCCATCTAGTAGGAGATGTAAGGAATAATGATGGAGGACCATAAGTAGGTCCCAAACCCCCACACATTGGATAATCCCTTCTAAAGTGAAATTGTTTCCCATTAAAATGCCATATTCATAGTCAAAGTAAAGAACTCAAACAATAATTGATCGTAAAACGTTTTCCATGAAACTTCTAACTCTTTATGGTCACTATGAAATAAAATCCACCATTGGATAGAAGATATAACAAACCAATAGCCAATATAATATAGTTATCCTTCATATAACATATCAAATTGAATGTGATCTCTAACTCCTCCAACCATAATATTGTGTCTTGATCAAAAATATACCCTTCATACTTCATTAGGATTTTTCCTTGATACTCACACAATTACTTCCTCCAAGTATCATCCTCATCTATCTCAACCATCAAACAATATACTAGAGAATCCTTTTATATATCCCCATACCAAATACTATAGGTACTCCATCTATAAGCCATACATTATAACATAGTAAAACTCTACAACCTCCTATACTAAAAATATGGAATTATAAAAAATATTTCATTAATTTCATATTAATATACCCATCATCTAACTAATTTTATATTAGGTAAAAATAAATATGATGCATAAACTTTCACCTGGACCATATACCCTGTATGTAGCATTATCTCACCATGTATGTTGAATAATCATAGCATCCTTCCATTATATCATAGGATACCTTTTAACTAATGTTTAATATGTTCTCCCTTACATACATCACATAATAAGTTCAATTGGTATTGTTTTCCTACAAACTCATATAGTTTTTACCCCTTACTTTCTTTGAAATCCATCCTAACTCTCAACCAAAATATTTCAGACCATTCTATCATGACCAAAACCCACTAAAACCCATCCTAGACCAACATTAAAGATAAGTATGATCCCAATATCCCACCTCTAAAATTCTAGGGGTTGGTGACAATAATTGGGGTTAAAGAACACACCCAAATGGGATGCATTATCCTAATAATTACCAATAATATAAAATAATAACCTTTTAACCCCATTATATAAAAATATAAACCATCCCAACATGAATAAAATTTCATACGTAAATTAAACACTAATAAATAAATACAAAATATAGACTCAAATTGTAATAGCACCTCAATCTCTCAAAAACTATGAAAACCTCTATGAGCTAGAAAGTTCCATTCCATTTGTTAATATCATACTATGGAAATTTAATATATATTTATATATATATTTATATGGGTGAGGATACATATATACTTACTGAGATCCTCCCCAAAACCTTTCTTAAAAATATGGAATAGGCATACAAAATCTGTAGTGAATAAAAAATGAAACCAATTAATTACCTAAAACTGGTCAACTATGTTCCCATCCTCTCTAGGGATCACTCAACAAATATTTGATTCAAATAGGTATTATAATATCAATATGACCTGTTTCATACTATCCTGTTGTTACAGTCACCCTAAACATTGATTTCACTCATTATGGTGATCTCATCCCCTTTACAAATCATACTATATATCGTCATGAACCCATTATATATTTGTCAACTAAATCATTTCCACAATCCCTATGTAAATCCACATCTCCAACACCTCCCCATCAAAATATATTATAACTAAGATTCATTACACCTCATGAATAAATACACTTATCATAACTATAAAGATTTATATCTAAGATACACATATACATTATAACATGCTATATATATAAAAGTGCATAACTACATAATTTTTTTCTAACCATGTGTGATTTGATGATGTTAATTATTTTGGAGGTGTTTATGGAGACAAGGTGTCAATATTTCATAAGTTGGAAAATGTTCAATAAGAAATTATACTACAGGTCAGGGGGCACATCTTAACATAAGAGGTTTTTGTTGTGAAGAGGTCGTACATGATGTTAATTTCTTTTGGAATCTTGAGAGACCACACTATAACATAGGGAATTACAGCATTGTGAGAGTCTGTGAGAAATAAATCTATTTTGATAAAGTGGTTAATCACACCAAAGTGGTTATATCTGGACTATAAATCTCCTACATAAAAAAATCTAGACTATTAGAAAGATTATTTCACTATGATTTATAGGTATCTTTCCACAAAACCTCTATATAATATTAAATTTGTAAATTATCTAGAGATAATCCTAAAGTGGGGGATATTGTGTGTTGAGTAATTATTGAGGGAGAACACTTAAACCATATTTGGTGGATTATACCATGGAGGGTTATCATGAGGAAGTGTTATCAAGCTTATATATTTGTGTTTTCACACTATAAATCCTAGGGTTACATCATAGTAGGATGCTAGGGTAAGAACTTCACCGTGCCCTTTTTGGACATGGTGTAGTGTAATACTAGATGAATTTTTTCCTATTTACCCCCTTGTTCATGTTACAATGGGTCTCTAGAAATTTTCTTTATAATTTGGAAAACCTATCCTTTCCATGTTGAATCCTCTCAAGCTTTTAAGGAAATCAGAACTCCAAAGTGGGACATTCGATTAGATCCTTCCTTCATTATTTATTCTCTTAATCCTCTTTTATAGAGGTTGGATTGTGGATAAATTTCATGGAATTTTGGATTTATAATTTTCTCATTCTCAATTAGTTTTGTGTCTACTTTATTATCCCATATTTTAGTGTATATAGGCTAGGTTTTGTGTGATGATTCCCCCAGATCATTTTTTTAATCTTCCAAAATATTAGGGATTTTTATGTGGTGGATAGAGGATATACCTAAATGTTGAACATGATTTTTTGTTTACCTTGAGGTAGTTTGATCTATGAACTAATTTAGATATTTAAATTTATTTGGATTAAACTGAGTGTTAATCAAGTGTCGGTTGATGATTATTTTTCTCAAAGTGATTCCAGGACGTGTTAAATACCTCATGCATGTCATTGGTCCTGATTTTGATGTGTAATAGTGTCTCCTTCAGTATTTAATAGTTATTATAATTGGTTTTAAATTAAAAAAATTATTTTTAAAATGTGATAATTAATTTAAATGGATATTGAATCTTGAAAAAAGTGGATCGTGGCATGGAAGGGTTTTGGTTTGAGCTTGGATGAGGCTTAGATGGATCTTAACATGAGTTAACTAAAGTATTAGGTAGGTAATCCCTATCATTCCTAATAATTTATACATTTTTCATAAAATATATGGAATATGGCCTCGTCCTCATGTTTGATTGACCTTAAATTAAATTAAACTATTTTTTCATGACACCATTGGGTAGGGTAAGTATGTTTAGGACCATGATAAACCCATTGGTTATTATACATTTATTTATGGTAGAAAACTTCCATGGTAATTAATTAAAGTTTATTGGAACTCATACTTAGGGCCTATTAGATATTATTTAGGGTTGTAATATAATGCATAGTTACTTGTCTAGGTTTATTTTTTCTTATTTGGAATAGGGGTGGTTTTTAAACAAGGATGTCCAATGTGATCCACAATAAGGAATATTCTTTCCACAGATTAAGAGAGAGAGTTTATACTATTAGTGTTATGTTTATCTTTCAATTTTAATGGAATTTGATTCCATACCCATAGAAAGCCATGGGGTGATATTAATGTAATGATGATTATTTAATATAATACCAAGAGGGATGTACCATTAGTACATCATGACATAGAGGACATGAAATTGGTTCCCTTTTCCTCCCTTGAGTAATAGATGTGTGATTTTTGTATATTTGGCTTGAGGTTTGACCAGAGTGGATTAGTAATAATACCATGTTAACATTTTGAATTATATAACTGATGTGTTGGGTGAGTGTTCCTTTATCATTTATGATTAGGATAACTAAATTGGTTATACCTTAGTTTTAAGTGAGGATATAGTTTTGAAATTTGATGAAAAACCTAGATTTGACTTCAAGTGAGTATCACATTAATCCAACCTAATTATGCTTTACATATCTATATTTCCAAAAACTATAACCATGACATGATGTGTTTGTGTTTATTTTTTGGGATATTATTCATAATAGTGTTATTAATGTTTTGAGTTGGATGGGATATCCCTTATTTGATATGACCTTAATGTATGGGTTTACCTACCCATCCACTTCATTAAGTCCTTGTTCTGGCATTACAAGCCCACTTGGGTTAATGATGCCTATAGTGACCCACCTTATTCAAACGTGATTATGATATAATTTTCAATATAAATAACATAATAATAATACATTCCATGGTCGAATGGTTTAGTATATTCTGAAAATTTGGTTGTTATAATATAATTATATATAAAACATTAAATATTATTCAATTCCTCCAATATAGTCCAATTAATATTAGAATTATACTTATTACATTTAATCACATGAGATTATACAATAAAGAATTGTTAAGATTAAATCCTAGTAAAGTGTTGGATCATAGAAAAATATAATAATATATGAATTAATATAGTATATGGTTAAACATAATCATTATTAATATATCATGGAAAAAGGATAATCATTATATGTAGGAGAAAATAATTTGAATGATACAAGGAATATGTCTTATACATAATAAAAAATCATAATATTGTGATAAAATACCACACATAAATTGTATAAAATTCCAACATCTTGTTCATGTGTAGTATATGTTTACAAATCGTCACTTAATAAATTATGAACAAATATGTAATATTGTTAACTCGTAATACACATAATATTATTTGATATAAAAATTTACCTAATATAGTGTAGGGGTATGTAATTTTAGGACCACCCATCACATAATAAAATACCCATAGTCAAACATTCCACATATAAAATAATCATATAACAATAAATATCATTAGGTGAAAATGGGTTTAATAAACACATTAAAATAAAGGTTTTATTGAATAACCTTGTAAGTTCCAAAAATAATAAGGAAAACATATTTTTTCATATTACATGTTATCATAAAAAGATCATAGGTCATGAAAAAAATAGGAATCCATTCAATATATCTTTATAATTAGTATTTTCAAAAAACTAGTATAGATGTCTTACAATTCATCTCAATGAAGTAAAATCATGCATAACCCTAGGAAAAGAATAAGTAAAGAAAAGTGGATATCATTTTTAATTTTTTTGGGGGAATCTAAGTGAAAGGTTAAAAGAAGTGAAGTTAAACCAAAAAGAAGGGTTGGGTTTGATATTCCACTTACTAACATTATAAGGCTTTACTTTACCATTAATCATTTAAGATCAAAATTAAATGATTATTTATATCCCAAGAAAACAATAATAATAAAATTAAAGTGGTGTTTATAGAAGAAAATATAGAGAAAAAATTAATATGGGATATAAAAAGTGAAATAATCCCAAAAGAAATGTTTGAGACTAATCCTCGTACTATATCTCCTAGAATAATTATTCACCTTCATGATCCTCTTCATTGAATAATTATTTCATTGATATAGAGATAAATATTTTTGGGATTGGGGTTGGGTCGAACCATAATGTCTATAATGTTATAAAGAGACACAGGAGGAGGGATTCCAGTATATATTGGGCTCTAAGAAGTGTATGGTAAGTGATTTTCCATGGAAGGAATATGGATTTTTTATACTTTAAGGGAAGGTTATTTTGGGGTTAAAATTTTGAATAAATTATTATTTCCAATCTAAACATTGTAATATTTATATTTTTGACATTATGAATTATATTTCATTAAAAAATATGTATGTTTTTAAGAGATTAAAACACTTTATAAACCAAAATTATTAGTTTATACAAAAGGAAATAATAAAAATAATTTTTTTTTCAATGAAATACTTTACACTTTTAATCATTCCAGAATAATTTTTATTTTGGAATTTTAGTTTATTGGTTTATTTACATTTTCAAATCTATTTTTCAGTCAAAAAACTATATAATTGATTAATTATTTATTATATAATGAATTATGTAATTAAACAAATACCATTTACACTCTTTTAAGGTGATATTTGAAGTAAAACTTTGTCTTTAAATTCAAACTCTAAATAAATAAAATTTATAAAGATAGAAAAATATTATGATAAAATTAAAATTGTTTTTTAAATCATCATATTGAAATTTTCTAGGATAAAATACCTATTATTTCATATTTACATTTAATTTGGGAGAGAGTATTCTTGATATGATACTTCTAAGGAAGATAATGAGATGTTTATGGAAAACACTATGTTATTTGATATTTCTCTTCAGAGTGAGATGGATTTCCCATAATGTTTTGGTACTATGTAAGGGTAAGATATTAAAAAGTAAAGTTGGTTGTTATGGGGAATGATTACCTCTCTTAAAAAATCATGCATATACCCAAAAAATGAAAATGGAAAGGAAAGTGAATTTCATTTATAAATTATTGTACAATAAAAGTGAAATGATAAAATAATATTAGATAATCCAAAAAAAAAATCAATCAAGATTCCTATTAAAAAATATAAGTTCGGACATGAGCATTAATCATTTAACATCATAGTGAAGGGATTATGTATATCAAAATAATAATAATATTAAAATGAATGAGTTGTTTATATATGAAAATATACATATGTTTTTTGAATTTAATCCTAAAAGGGAAGGTCAAGAATGATCTCCTTACTAAAGCTCCAAACATAATTTTTCACTTTTACACCTCCTCTATTAATTATTTACTCTTTCACTATAGACCTAAATTCTTGTGGAATTGTAGTTGTATGATACCAATGAATACATAAGGTTTTAATGATACTTAGGTTGTGAAATGTGGGTAGATATTGGGCTTTGATAAGTGTATGCCAATTGATTTCCCATGGAAGGAAAATTGGGTATTTATACATGTGGTGAAGGGTATTTTGGGGGATAAAATATTTAATAAATTATAATTTCCTAGGTAAACTTATATTAGTGATATTTTTTACATTATAAATCATATTTTATTATAAAAAATGTTTTTAATGAAATAATTTACTCTTTCAGTCTTTAAAAAATATTTTTTTGGGTTTGAAATTCAAATTTATTTGTTTATTTATATTTTTAAATCTATTTTTTAAGATAACAAATATATAATTGACTAATTTATTATTACATAATGAATGATATGATTAAAACATAACATTTTTATAAAAAAATATTTTTACACTTCACTTAAAATTAAATATTTTTAGATAATGAAAAGAATCACCCATAAAATATTTGAAAATACTAATTCATAAAAAGAAATTAATTTTATCAAAATTATTTTATAACTCAGTTAATATTAATTGTTAACATAAAAAATCTTGTTTTATATAAAATTCATTAACATACTCTTTATTAGAATAATACACTTACAGTGTCTTTTATATTTCCATTTAAATACTTTCTTTGTGGCATTATAATTTTTTTATTCACTTAGTATATTTATGATAAATATTATTTACATTTAATTATATGATTTTATTGGTTTAGTTACTATTCTAGCTATTAGATTACTATTCTAATAGCCATCTTATTATTCCTTGTAGACATATTTCTATTCCAAGGATCATATTACTATTCTAATAGTCATATGGGTTTTATAATTCCTATAAATACCTCATTTTTAATTCATTCATCATTCACTTTAATTCCTCTCAATGTTTTATTTTCTTTTTTTTCAAAATTTTTATTTCATTACTAATTTTTTTTTTCTTTTAAATTTTTTTTTATGAGTGTGATAATTCTAGGAGATTAAAATGATCCACATTTTCAGTTCTATCATTTTTATTTTTTTATTTTCACATTTTACTACATTAATTTTTATTTGGTATACTTATCCTCTAAATTTAATTTTTAAAAATAATATTTTTATGAGTTTTTTTTATTTAGATAATTTTTATTATTCAATAAAATATTCCTAAATATAAAACACTATTTATTTAAATGGATAATTCCATATTTAAATTATAATACATTACATTCTTACTACATTTATAAATTTTATCTTAAAATTTTCATCTCACGTTCTTAGTTTAAAGGGGATGAGGGTACATCTATTTCATTACATTCTCAGGTTCCCATGTGGACACTTTTTACTTATGGTTCTACTTATGAACATTGATAGAATGAGTCTTATTGCATAGTACTTTTACTCTACAATATACGATCTTTACCATTTTCTCTTCACAAGATAATTTATTATTTAGTATTATCTCTTCAAAATTCAATACATATGATGGATCTATTATATTATTCCTCAGGTTGGATACATGGAACATATCATGAAATTGTTCCAGGTTTGTGGATGTGCTAATCGATAGGGTATAACTCCTATGAAATAATGGATCTCAAAGGGTGAAATGTAATTATAGATGATATTTCTACCTTTTCCAAACCCCATGACTTAATTCCAAGGTGATATTAGAAGGAACACTTTATCTATAACTTCAAACACTATGTAATTTCAATTGTTATTAGCATAATCTTCTATTGACTCTATGTTGATTTAAAGTGTTGTTTTTTCATTTGAACATTCACTATCATCTCTTTCACAATTTCTGGCTGAAGAAACTTTTGTTCATCATATTCATCCCAATATGTATATGTTTTATATACTCAGAAGATCAGGATTCAGCCAAGACTGCTCCCATTAAAATATAATGAAAAACTTAAAGTACACAAAAAGGCGTCATGGAGTAACTCTACAAGGACAAGTACAGATCCCACCCTCACAATTATCTTGATCAATGAAAATAAAATACTCAGGTAGCAAAAAAGACTAACTAGAACTAACCTCCAAAATTTTTCTCATAGAAAGGGAATCCACAACTTGATTGGCCTCCCGGTAGACATGTGTGACTTCATGAGATAGAAATTCTGTAAGCCAAAGGCAATCAATCCAAGATAATAACATCTTCCATGGCACATTCCTTGATCGATCTTTGAGAATCAAGACTGAAATAGACAAATATGACTCAATCCATAGGTCATGCCAACCATAGTGGATGGTATACCTGATTACTTTTATCATTTCCCACAGATCTACTTTGAGTTCATATCCATTTCCAATATAATGAAAAAATCATCCTTTCACAAATCCTCAATAAGTACCAAATACATGACCACATCCTAAAGGACCTAGTTGTCCAAACACAGCTCCATCAATGTTGACCTTCATCCATCAAGAGATGAGTGGTATCCATCTGACATAATTCATCATCATCGGCTTTTTCAACCTGTGATTGAGACCAAGCTACCTCAACAAAACCATATCGGAAACATCATTTTTCATGGACCCAGTTTGAATGTTAGAATCATTTTGAATTTCATGATGTAAGAATAGAACCCAGCATGAAATGATGGCTCGACATTACTAAATAGAAATTCATTTCTTGTCATTCATGTGAAAGATATAACACTCGAAGAGGCAGCAAGTAGGAGTGACCGGAACTACTCACTACATTCACTCCCACAGATGGACTTTAATAGCCCATCAACAGATCGGGTGTTGAGAGAGAAGCATAAAGTCTCCTTCATATATTCCTGTAACCTGCATGAAAATTGACAAGATACAAAACTATGTAAAATAGATTAATCCTCCTATAAACAAAACATATAGGTTGAAGCCAGATTAATCCTAGTGCGCTGCAAGTTGACCTGCAGTTGAAGCCTCTTCTTCCAAATTTTACAGATTAAAATTGAGTGAGCAGGAGGAATGAAAGCTTTGTAAAAATTAGTGACCCAATTCATGGGGTTCAGTGAGAAACCACAAATATTCTTATGGCACTCCCTTGTGGTGAAATTTCCAAGAGGATTGGGAATCCAGACCAAAGTATCAAATTCATTAAAACATTTCTTGATATTTCCAACTGAATACTACTAGGTAGAATCCCATTGAGATCAATATTTTCATGAAAATCAGAAATGTTAATATTTTTCAGGGACGATGTGATGACAATATCATCACTAATGGGCTGAGATAGCTGTGGGGTAGTCCAACAGTTCAAATGTGATTGTTTACACACCACCCATTTGGAACATACCATGAGGGATGCATAAGCCTTTTTGAGAGCAGACAAGAAATTTGAACTAATATAATTGACATGCCCTGTATGAAGTTTACCAGTAAACTTGTTTGCTAGAAAATCTAGATACTGGTCCAGAATGGAGATGAGCTTCCATTTGAATTTTTTAATCAGATTGTCATTGAAAATACTTATATCTTTTATTCCCAAACCACCCATATGAAAAAGTTTGATCTAGTCCTTCCAGGATATAGTAACAAGATTCCTTTCATGAATTGACCCAGTCTATATAAGTTTCTTATTTTACCATTTAATTCCTTGGTAAGAGATCTGGGACATCTATATAAAGATAAAGAGTACAAAGACATTGAAGTTATTACTAAGCTGGCCAAATAGATTCTCCCTGCTTGGGACATACTTTTCCCCTTCCATCATGAAATCTGATTTTTAATCCTCAGATAAATATTTTCCAGATGACATATCTTAACTCTACCCCAAAACGTTGTACCCCAAGGTATGTAAAAGGTAGAGATCCAATTCTAACCCCATTCTTATCAGAATTTTTTTCCCTTGAAATTACAATTCCTCCACCAAAGATGACAGACGATTCTACCCTACTAATAACCTAACCTACGACCACTTAATAGTGTGAGAAAATACCATTAATACAAGAGATGGTGCCTTTATCTTCTCTCCCAAAGAGAAAGATTTTATAAACATAAAATAATTGAGATGGGGTGCATAAATCCCTCTCAACTTTCATCCTCTGATACCACCCAAAATTAGATAGATCAGTGAGACACCAACTCAAATAATATTTTGTAATGGAAAAGAGCATACGAGAAAGAGGATCGCCTTGTCTTACTTCTATGGAGCACTGAAAAACCCTTGGGGGAACCATTAACAATAATAGACAACCTACCACTCTTTAAAATGGAACCAATCAAAACAATGAATTTCTGGGAGAACCCATGAATTTTGAGAATAGTAAATAGTACAATCCATCTAATGGTGTCAAGGGAATTAGAGATATCAATATTCAATGCCATATTTTCATCCTTTACCTTTATATTCATAGAATTAACACATTTAGAGGTAGTATAAAGACAATTGTTTATAGTTTTTCCTGAAACAAACCCAAATTGATAATATGAGATGAGTTCCTTGGCAATCTCACCTAATCTTTATCCATGATATTACTAATTATATTTGGCATTTTATTCCCAATAAAAATCTACCTGAAGTATGTAATATCAAGAGCATTTTTTCTTCTTAGAAATTAAAGCAACAAAATTAGCATTCATTCCAAACGTCATATAAGATGATCTAAAAAATCATTCACAACATTTGCAACATCAAGATGAATGAAATCCCAATAAAACATGAATAAATAATTGGTAAATCCATCAGGACCTGCCACACTATCTATATTCAAAGAGAATAAAGTTCCATGTATTTCCTTTGCACTAGGGATATTAGCAAGCCTTTTATTTTGATCCTCCCCAATAGAGGTTTCAAAACACCTAATAATTTTATCAGAGTTATCATTTCCCGTATATGAAAACAGCTTCTCAAAATAAAGTGTCACGGTATTTGATATGTCATTATTATATCAGAATAGGTTTCTGTGAATAGTAATTTCATTTAGGCTTCTCTTAGCTCTTTTCCCATATTCATACAATGAAAAAGATTTGAAATCATGTCTCCTTCCTTCAACCATATAATGTTAAATTGGTTATGAACCATGTTTCCTTTGAGGGTCAAAAGTATATCCAGATTTGAAGTAGCTTGTGTTTCTCCCTGAGGGGGTAATATAAGTTTTATATATCATCCCATATTACATGGGGTTATTTGAAAACTTTAGTGGAAGCTATTTTTGTATGAGAACTTGAATAATGGAAGTTGTTGATCCCAAACTCCTTTGAGTTTTATCGATAAATCTATAATGACTTTTATTTTACATGAATTCTTTATATATATTATATGGATTAATATAAAAACCAGTTGCTAAGATGGTGTGCAATTCCAAGGCCCAGTGTGCCCGGAATAAATGTTCGAAATATATTAAATATATTAAGTAGCACACACACATGGTTTTCCTAAAATGTACAATAACATATAAGCTGTTTCCTAGATTGGAAATATGAGGGAACCATTGAGTTCATAATATCATATTTTCCCTAAGTATAACATAAAAATGGCCGACATGGGTCATTTGTGAAAAATTCATCATGGATGTTTAAATGAATAAAATTATTTTATTTTCGTTGTTAATATAACAAGTTGGTTTATACTTAAATAAAAACCTTCTTATAGATCTAGGGTTATCCTAATAATCCTTCAATTCTTTGGAAACTTTGGATAGAGAACCTATTGATGATCATTCCGACAGATGGTGATAGAACCTAAGATCGGTGATTGGTGTGCATCGATCTTGACAGATCTCACCAACGAGAACGATGTAGTGATCATTATTCATATGTGACTGATCCAACTCTAGGTATTATATGTTCTTTTGGTTTTTTATTCCATTTTCTTGATTCTGATGATGGATGACAACCAATCCATGAAATTATTGGCATGTGGATCAATCGTTATAAAGGATGATATTTTTTTATGGGATTTATTGGTAGATTTATCATGAAATTATTTGGATTCATTTATCATTCTAATGGTGATGAACCAAGATCATTTTGAACATTGATTGAGGTTTATCACTCTTTATTTTTTCATGATTTTCTCCCCCAATTCAAAAATTCTTCGTGTGTTATTCATTCTTCCTCATTGTTTGAAACCCTTTCTGAAAAATAGATTGTTTCACCCCCTGATTCTAGGAGAAAGGATTTGAAAAAATAGATCAAGCATCAGGATGAATCGATGGAGGTGCGACTGTGGGTGTGGTAGTGGATTGAATGATATTGGATGTTGAATTTATATTCTATAGTGGTAATGAACAACACCTATGATCACATTTTTGGAGCTAATTAAAGGACTAAATCTCATAGATTTAGTGTTGTGACAGCAAGATGACCATGGATCTTGAGTTTCAAGGTGAACCAAAAAACTAAATGGGATCTGAGAGATTGATGGTGTGAGTGGGAGGTATAATACAGGATCCATGAAAACCTGATACACACGTCGTGTAGTCCCTGACTACACAATGTGTGGTTCCCTCGATGAACTTCGATTGTACATAGGGAGGTACACATACATGGGGTGGAGGACATGGGTTGCCTATGTGGTGTGTACTCTCCCACATGGATTGGCCTAGACCAGGTACATGGGCTACCCCATTTTATGCTACATGGGAAGGGACACACGTGTTGACACTGTGTATTAGCACAAGGCCAAAGTACAGAGGTGGACCCCAGATGTAGGGACACATCATGTAACCCCTTCTATACTCTGTGTATACCTCTTTTAGATGAAACTATTTTAACAACATGAGTTTTTGTAAATCGGAAGTACTTGGGGTCAAGGGACATGGTGTGGGACCCTACTACACATTGTGCACCTCTTTCTACGTGGATTGAGATTCTTTTTCTTCAAATCATGGAAAACTTTTATTAGGTTTTATTCAATTTATTATTTACTTGATGGTTGGTATCAATTGTTTACTACTCCTAAGACTATGATACATTTAGCAGGACTATCTGGATAGTGATTGTGGGTTCCCCTAAGAGGCCTGGACTAGGATCATCTATTCATCTTTGTGACCAAGGTAGATTCCTTGGTATTGACATGAACAATCCTAATGGGTGTTGATCCTCAACTTAGAAGGTTAATCCATATGCAGTTGTTGGTATCACCCCATGGACCTAGTTGTGATCCTCATCTATGTATCATAATATTTTCAGATCTATCATCATATATTTCTCATGATAGTACCTGATGATCATTACCTCTCAAATAGATGTCATTAATTCCACCCGACTCTGGTGTGTGTTCTCTCGGATGAGTGCTTCATGGAATCTTCGAGAAGAAATACTAAAGCTGGTACTCGATGGTTGTGGACTACCTCTAGATGATGTTTCTTGAATTGAGTATATATGTATATTCTTGTTATATGTGATGCAGATATATGCCTATGTAGAGTTGACTATACCTTCCTTTTTTGTATTGCATTGTTGTTCCTAGGTTTCCTTCTAAGTATTGTTATACTAACCCCTTCATGGGCTCAGCCAGCATGTTTTGTGACTTATGTAGATGATTGATATTTTTATGGAGTCCTTGGTGGACCAAGACCGGATGGTGCTTTGTGCAACCGGATAATCTAAGGTGTGCTACTTCATCTTTTAGGTAGTATTTCTAGTACCTTTTACCTATATGTTGGAGTTATGTTACTAACTCTTTGTGGTGGGCTTTTATTTGGACATGTTTACTCTACTTTAACTCATGTCGTACTTTGGTTTTGTGTTATAGTTGTATGCATGCATTGGTTTCTTATTTTTTTTTACATTTAAGTATTTTGTGGTTCTAGAGATGTATGTGTGTGTACAGGTATATAGGAAATGCCTCCAAAGTTAGTAATATGCCTACTCAGTGTTATTCACTATACTTTGGCCTATTGAAGGCGGGCGTGGGGAGTCATGGCACGGTCCCCACTAGAAAGGGATGCGATAGATTGGTATCAGAGGAAGTGTATGTTAGATTTAAATTTAAGACCAGGATTTTATGAGATTGGTTTGGAGAAATAGTGTTAAGTTTTTTGAGTTCGTATTTCAGGCCAGGGACTCTAGGGTTGGTGTAGAGGATGATGCATCCAAACACTAAGACTATGATAACCTAATTTTTGACTTGGTACAAGAGGACATTGGTTGTAGGGGAAATAGTGGTACATGCATCATATAAAAATGGGTCATGGTTTCCATTTACTTCTTTAGTCATCTCTCTACATATTCTCATTGACTGTGGTATATCTTGATTACTTACTGGATTAATCCATGATTTATACCTGGTAGGATTTAGTATCTTGATCATGGGGATGACCCCCTCAATAACGAGGCTTCAATAAAGGGGCCAATTCCCTAGATGTTACCTCCAAGTGGTACACCATCCACACACCTACCTGTAAGGAAGAACATACTACCCATAGTACCATCAGATTAGAAGCATAATTTGATCATGCTTCACAAATTTTAGGGACAAATAATCCTTAGGTTGTGAGGAAATCCCAACCCACATGCAGTTAGGGACTAGATTGAGGTAGTGGCCTGAGTTTTCTATCTAGTTAGGACACCAGTATATCAGATGATGGCCCTAGTAGTGATCCTTATTCACGGCTCATTAGGATGATGGTGGAGTTTGGTTACCCAGACTAAGGATGAGGTGGATAATTTGTAGATAGATTTAGAGTTCTTATACATAGAGGATATTTCACCAGCTACACTAATGGTTATGCGTATCCAGAAGCATCTTCATCTCCAGAGGGCAGTATGTCAGTTTTTGATTATTCATTGAGGTTCACCAACCGTTATAGGTACTCTATTGATATGGTTTGAGATCAATTATTCAGGGATCAGACCATTGATAAAGATCAGTGTAGAGACATCTAATCCAATTTTATTCCTATGTGAATTCCTACAAATGTCGGGGTGCTTGAGTGGGATTTGGTAGTTGGAAGATTCTTGGTTGATATGATACAACTAGTGATAGTCAGTAGTGGACAAGCATGAGTAAAGACATCGGTATTAGGGATACAACATCAGTCTTAGGGAATAATAAATGGGAGATGATTTAGGAAGAGGTCATGTGATAGAGTATCTGCATTTTAGGGCTCAGAGGGTGGGTCATGTGATTCTAGAGAGTGGTGGTGTTATTCATGTGATGGTAGGGGACATCTCACTCTAGATTGTCCAACCTACTATACAACTAAAAGGGAGACAGTGGATAGACCACTTAGGTGGAGACAACAATAGGAGTAGGCAAATCTGTAGGGCTTCAGACATGGAAGAGAAGCTGGGCGAGTAGCAGTAGGTGTTCAATGTTTTAACTTGTTACCACCACCACCTCCAAGAGGTCCACACCATGCTTAGGGAGTTAGAGAATAGGGGCAGGGACAACTGCATGTGGTCATGGTTTATAACTATGGGGCTCTAGGAATGATTCAAGGCACAATATATATATTTTCAACTTTAGATTTCTATAGGATAAACATAGTTTCCATTCATTCCTTTCTCACCACATATCTTGTATGAGACCTAGAGATTCTGTTGGAACCATTTACTCAACCCCTACGCATGGAGACACCTAATGGAGGAGACTCGTAGATCACACACCTATGCCGATAGTCTAACCTGACCTTTGTAATTGAGAGTTTCTGTTGGAACCTCTTTGTAGAAGCATCGAGGCCTTAGGACATCATTATTGGTATGGATTGGTTATCTATAGTCCATTCCCACATTTATGGTTCTAGGTAATGATTTTGGTGTGTCCACATTGATGGAATGAATTTTTCATTTTTTAGTGAAAATGAAACTTAGGAAGAATAGGATGGACACTTACATATAAGGGTACATCCAATAACTCATCAGTTGGCTAGCTTAACCTTGGGTGCAGTGGATGTTATGAGTTCCTAGATTCCTACAATGTATGTAGAGTATAAGGATGTATTTCCTAAAAATGTTCTAGGTTTTCCTCACCACACCCCAATATGATATTGATATCTATGCCATCATATTGGATGGATCCCTCATATATTTGTGAAATGAGGGTGAATTTACAGAAATTATAGAGTAAAGACTTTGTGAGACCCATTGATTTACCCTAGGCAGCCCCAATTTTATTCTAGATATGATTATTTGAGATTGAGGTTGTGTGTTTAATAATAACGCTTAAACCAGGTGTTCATAAAGAAAAATTATCTACTACCAAGGATCGATGACCTCTTTGATTAGTTGATAGATTCATAATGATTCTTGAAGGTTGAACTAAGATCAGGCATTCACTCGCTGCGAGTACAGGATGAGGATACATCGAAGAAGGCATTCCAATGTTACTAAAATCTTTATGAGTACATGGTGATTCCATTTGGTATGAATAATTACCCAACAATGTTCATGGGACTCATGAACCAGATCTTTTAGACTTACATAGACTGGTTCGTAGTGATCTTTATCAATGATATCCCAGTGTACTTGGTGTCTAGGGAGGATCACACGAGATGCTTAAGGATAGTTCTAGACATACTTTGAGAGCACCAGCTTTTCAAAAATCTCTTAAAGTTCTATTTTTGGATTCATGAGGTTCACTTTTTATGGCATGTTATCTTAGTATATGGAGTTCCATTAGACCCCGCCAAGGTTGGTGTAGTGTTACCATGGGTGCCACCTAAGATCGTGATGAAGGTACGAGGCTTCCTTGGGTTGGTAGGCAATTACTAGAGATTCATACCTAATTTCTACTAGATATAATCACCTATGACAACTTTGAATCCAAAGGGAAAGCCTTTCATGTGGACTTAGATGTAAAAGTAGTCTTTTCAATAGCTGTGGTAATTTTTGATGATCACTTCGATCATGAGATCGCTATAGGAGGCTGATGAGTATGTAGTGTTTTTTGATGCATCAAGAATAGGTCTTGGGTGTGTCCTGATAAAAAGGTAAGTTGAGATTTCTTATGGTTCATGATAGTAGATACCAAATGAGTAGAACTATATGACCCATCATCTTGAGTTAGTAGTGTTAGTCTTTCCTTTGAAGATGTGGTGACACTACCTGATAGGAGAGCGATTTATTATCTACTCTGATCAAAAGAGCGTCAATTATTTCTTCTCTTAGAAGGATAACATTATGAGATAGAGGAGATGGCTATAGTTCCTCAAGGAATTTTACTATGAGATTGTCTATACTCCTAGGAAAGAGAATGTGGTATTATATTCTCTCAATAAGTGATCTATTTCAAAGTTGCGAAATTAGGAGTCAAAGAAGTTGGCCTCATTGTAATTATCCATTGTAGAAGGTGATGGGAAAACTTACCTCTAGTCTTTGGTTTTTAACCATCTAATATTACATCGAGTTAGGGAGGCATAGCTTGATGATACTAATTATGAGACCCTAGATGCTCAGATGCCCACAGAGCACACTCCTAATTGATATTTAAAATGAGGGGAGCACATTGTTGTTTACAGAAGACATACAATGATACCAGTGACGTTGTTGGAAGAGTTATTGATTTAGCTTCATACCTCCCCTTTAGCAGTACTTCCACTTGTGAAAAAGATGTACAATAGCCTCTAACATTAGTTTTTGTGGTTTTATATGAAGTGGGGATTTGTGTAGTTTGTTTCTTGATGCCTTACTTGTCAACAAGTGAAGGATGAGAACCCAGTTCAAGTGGGTTTTTCCCATCCCTTTGAGGTTCCATAGTGGAAGTGGTTTGGGATATCTATGGAATTCATTATAGACTTCCCACATACGTCCATGGGACACAATTTCATCTGGGTGATCGTTGACTAAATCACCGGGTCAGCCAACTTTCTATCTATATGAGAATAGTGTTAAATAGAGAGCTTGGGATGCCTCTATGTTTAAGAGATATTTTGACTCCATGGAGTTCCATAGATTATTGTTTCTGATCATTATGTTCACTTTACTTCTTGGTTTTGGAAGGGATTGTAGGAGTTTTTTGGGACACAGTAACTCTTGGGCATAACATTTCACCAAAAAAATGATGGCCATACTAAGTGGACCATTTTGGTTCTGTAGGAAAAGATGTGAGACTTTATTTTATACTTTATATATAGATAGTAGGATCAACTTACGGTGGTATATTTTTTGTAAAAAAATGTCTTCCATTCCACCATTGTTATGTCACCATTTGAGGATTTGTATAGGAAACTTTGTTGGTCACCACTTTGTTGGAATAACCCAATAGATTCAGCACTCATGGGCCCAGAGTTTGTGAGAGATACTACATAAAAGGTGAAAATCATCTAGGAATAGATGAAGATTGCACAGAGCCATCAAAAGTATTATACTGATAGAAGTTGGATGTCTTTAAAGTTTTATTAAGGAGACCATGTTTTCCAATGGGTTTCACCTTAACGTGGATTGTAGATATTGGGATAGGGAAGCAAGCTATATCTGATGTTCATCATCCCTTTTCAGATAATTCTTAGATGTTGATAGGTTGTGTAACACTTAGATATAACTCCACGGTTAGACCAGGTACATTATGTCTTCCTATGATAAATGCTGACCAATCCATGAACAGATTGTCCTTAGGATCTATCGTTATGTGGGATAAACTATTTTATAGGATTTATCAGGAGTTTTATCCTAAAATTATTTGGATTCATTTATCATTCTAACAGTGAAAAAAATAAGATCATCCCGAACATCATTCTGGGTTTGTACCTATACATTTTTTTGTTCTTTTCTCCCCTGGTTCATTCATTCTTTGTATGTTCTTCATTCTTCCCTACGCTTTGAAACCCTTTGTGAACAACCAATCATTTCACCCTCAATTCTTGGAACAATGATCTGAAACCTTAGATCTAGCATTAGGAAGACTCGAAGGAGGTGATAAGGTGGGTGTTGTGGTAGATAAAACAACAGTGAGTTCTTAATTCTCATTCTTCAATGGTAATTTAGAATGCCTACAATCGTGTTTTCAAATATAATTGAAGGTCAGAATCTCATTGATCTGGTGTTGGGGAAGAAAGAAGACCTTGGATATAGAGTTTTGAGGTGAAACAAACACCTAAACTAGATTAGTAGAGATCAAGTATCAGTATGATAGGATCATTAGTGGGTGATGGATTTCATTGGTGTGTCTGGTGGCTGCACAGAAATTTCTAGGAGATCACTTAGGAGTGAGAAGTTCAGATTAATTCTCAATACCCTTATCTTTTTTAGTAGCCCTTGTTTTATATTTCTCATGAATTTGATAACCAAGGTGGGGATATTTTAATGACCCTTATTTTCTATATATTATTTTTAAATAATATATTGATTAATTTCGAGACCATGTTCTAGGATGGCATGATATTCCTACACCGGGTGTTCCCGGAATAAATGTTTGAAATATATTAAATATATTAAATAACATGCATGTGTGGCTTTCTTGAAAATTGGAACAACTTATAAACGGGTACCTATATCATAAATCTGATGGCAATGTTCAATTCAGAATAAGGGTTTTACCCTATGTGTGACCTAACATTGGTCAGTGTGGGTTGTTTGGGAAAAAGTCATCAAGGATGTTTAAATGAATAAATTTATTTAATAAATTTATATTATTATAGTTGATGACACAATGAGGTGGTTTATCATTAAATAAGACATTTTGTCAGTGATCTAGGATTAGCCTCATAACCCTTGAATTATATGGAAATATTGGAGACAAAACCTCTGGAGGATCCATCTAACAGATGATGATGAAAACTCGGATCGATGATCAACGCAAACCGATATTGAAATATCTTACGAAAACAATGATTTAGTGATCATTCCTCATTATTGACCAAAATAACTCGAGGTAGGTTGTGTTATTTTGGTTTTATATTCCTCGTTTTTTATTCCTATGCTGAATGTGGACCAATACATGAACATATTTTCCTTCGGATCTATCCTTATGTGGGATGTACTATTTTGTAGTATTTATCAAGAGTTTGATCCTAAAATTTGTTGGATTCATTTATCATTCTAACAGTGGAAAAATAATATCTTCTTAAACATCATTCTGGGTTTGTACCTCTTTATTTGTTTGTTCTTTTATCCCATGGTTCATTCATTCTTTGTGTGTTCTTATTTCTTCTCTATACTTTGAAACCCTTTGTAAAAAATCAATCATTTCACCCTCAATTATTGGCACAATGATTTGAAACCATAGATCTGGAATAAGGATGACACAGAGGAGGTGATAAGGTTGGTGTTGTGGTGGATAAAACAATAGTAGGTGTGGAATTCACATTCTTCAATGGCAATGTAGAATGCCTACAATTGCGTTTTCAGATATGATTGAAGGCCAGAATCTCATCGTTTCGGTGTTGGGGTGGAAAGATGGCCTTGGATATAGAGTTTAGAGGTGAACCAAACACCTAAACAAGATCAGGGAGATCGATGGTGTGAGCGGGTGGTAGAAGACAGATTATGGAAAAACCTGATACACACATCACGTAGTCCCCGACTAAATGGTGCGTGGTCCCCCTTGGAAAAACTCAACCTGTAACTTAGGAGGTACACAATCATGGGGTGGAGAATAAGGGTTGAATACAAAGCGTGTACTCCCATACAAGGGTCAGCCTGGACTAGGTACAAGAGTTACCCCATGAAGGGAAACATAGAATACAGACCATCATGTGAGAGTACTCGTAAGCATAAGAGACTTCATATATGGATGTCGTTGTTGTGACTTTACATTATTTCTCTTGGATGGCTTGACCCGTTGTTAGAGAAAACTCTTGGACTTTAGGCAAGCCTGCCTAATCCCAATGAGAACTAATCCTAGATGGTCACACACTAAGTGTTTTTAGTGGTCTTGGTTAAATTATATTTGAATATAATTAATTAAATAAATATTATTCTCAAGACCAGGGAATACTTTTATTCAATTTAATATGATCACATAAATTAAATAAAATTTATTTATTTATTTTATTGATCATTTAATAAATATTTATTTAATAGTTTGTAAATAAAATATTTATTTAAGATAATAAATTATTTATTTATTTATTTAGGTGTTTAATAAATGGAAGTGGAGTTCTAGCAGACTAAGACCGATCCAGTAGTAAAATAATTATTTTCAAGATGGTAAATAATTATTAGTCGGCACATGTTAAAATATTAATGATGCTGCGATTATTTTTTGACACTGAATTTTATTCATAATTCTATTTTGCAGAAGTTGGTGCACCATAAATAATGGAGTGGTATTATTATTATGAGCATGATTTTTATCTAAGTTCATGAATGTATTTAATTTCTATTATGAAATTAAATATTATAACTGATGTTCCATGAATATAAATAGACAAGTAAGTCTATTGTTCTAGGAAGAACACATGGCACGCTTGGTGAATAGAGAATTGTTGAGCTAAACAATTTCTCTCACAAATCATATTCTTATCCCTCTAAATAACATGATATGTTCTTCAAGGCTAGAGAATAAGCGGTCAAGAATGACCAACACATGACACTTGCTTCACTGCGTTAGCACCCAGAGAATGAGTGGTGTCGTTCGGAGGCCATCAGAGCACGTGTGGATCACCGCTAGATGGATTCTATTTTGAATCCTTGCAAGCCCAATAAGATATTCTGGAAGGTTCATTTCGAAGGATAAACATCATCAACGAAGAAAATATTGAATATCCAGGTATTTTTTTCTTTATGAAATTAATTAAATTAATTATAAACATGATGTGTAAAATCTTATCTAAAGTTTTTAGACCTCTTTGTTATTTATCTAAATATTGGATTCTATTCCATGGAGACTGGAGTTCATTGTTGTATTGATCCCAGTATAATCATTGATCATGGTAAAAATTAAAGTTTGGTGTCGGACCAACCGTGCTTCTGCTGCACCCAAAACCTACATGTGGTATCAGAGAAGGCTACATCATAGTTTACAATTATTGAAATATTTCATTAATTATTTACGCATTTAATAATTTAGTTTTTTCAATTTAAGTTAATTGTTCTGCAAATTGGAATCTTCAGATATGTTCCTCCTCTTTCGTTTCTTGTTAACCTTATGAAAATGATCTTTTCTTTTAATTTTGATTAAAATAAAATTGAGGATCTCATCCAGAGGTGCCAAATCTTCTGGGTCATACAACACTAGAACACACGATGTGTTTTTGGTAGTATATGCAGTGTAGTCAAGACTCAGTGAATCAGAGCGGTTCTTCAAACCAACCCATCCGTTGGAGTCTTTTTATGCTGCAAATGACTATGTGTGTTGACCAGGAACAAGTGGCATGTGGTTTCTGGATTATAGGTCATGTATTCCACTGAGCACGATGTGTATTCCATTCGGGTTAGGGTTGGACTGTGTACCCATACAGAGCTTGCCTAGATGGAAACCGTGTAAGGTGGATACTACCTGGATTGTGGCCCACTAAACATGACATGTACTCTAAAGGTTTCCGAAGTACTTCTTGACACCATGTCCCCGAGCGTGTACTTCAGATGGACGGTGAACAATCGTAAAATCGTGTAGTCAGAACTACATACTGTGTACTCATCCAAATTACACATATTTATTAAAATTTATTATTATATTATATAAACCCTTGATACGTGTACCATAGTATAGGTGTAAAGCTAAGGCACAACAAGCGATAGGTGTTTTATATATGTTTGTTTAATTTAACATCTTAACAATGTTTATTTCTACTCATTGGGTACCTATGAATAAGAATTCAATGGGTTGCCTCCAAGGTATAAGTTATGTACAATGATAATTTTAAATGAATTTATTTCTTTAAAATTATGATGGATTACAATCTCAAGGAAATTCAAAAAAGGGTTTAAGATAAAAGTATTGATTAATTACAGATGATAATTAATTAATTCGAGCATAATTTATCTTAAACAAGAATGATTAAAGAATTGAATGATAGTTTTATTTATGCGTAAATATCATTTCATGCATGGATGATCATGAGCTAGACCAAGACCTTTGTATGTGGATGGTTTCTTTTAATTTATTTATTTAAATAAAATTTGTTGGCCTATGAGCCTTCTCCTCATTAATATATAGGGCTTGCATACCCAAGGTTTATTTTATGTAAAACACATTTCTTACCCCTCACCTGAATGTGAGTTTAAAAAAAGCATATGTAATGGATGGAACTCCCAATATAGTGGAGGAAGTTCTAGCTTTAGCTGAGATGAAACCAATCCTTAGAGATATAGAGGTTAAGAGGTAGAAATCTGTAAACATGAACCCAAAAGGTTCAAGATGTTTCTCCCATAGGTCAGGGTTAGTTTATAAACCGATAGATAAACTAACTATTAGAAAATATCATGATCATTCTCTTTATTTTATTTATGTTATTTTCATGGTTTATAATTATGGATGTGTTGTCACAATCACATAATTACTGAATTAAACAAGCATGCCAGATGGAACTAAAATAAACCAGACTTGTGCATAAATATTATCAAGACATGGTTAATCACTTAAGTAAGTTCCCTTTAATATTAACAAGCATGTGATAATGATAATAATAAATTCATGAATTAGTGATAAAAATCCCTCAAATAAACTATTTAGTTAGACGAAGCCTTCTGTTACTTGATTAAGATAAAAAGTCAATAAAAAATGTGTTTGACTAACCCTTTTTGGGACACATAATTTTATATAGGAAACCCTCATGAAAGGTTTCAGGTTGACTTAACCATATTACATCAAGAGAGTAGTCCTTTCTAGACTTAGTGTAATATTGGTGGAAATTGTTGAAGAAATCCAAAAGTCAAGATTTCAGGATTGGGGAGTCCACTTAATAGATCAAGGAGTTGCAAGCCCACAGTTGGAAGATACCTACCTACCTTCCTACCTTATAATAGCTTGACTAACCCTTGTTGGGGTTATGTGAAGGGGGATATGGATCCTTTACACTAGAATGTTATGAAAACTGTACATTTGGAGTTCAATGGTGTGGGACATTGGGACTTGATAAAATATTGGGAGACTTCATAAAAATTAATTATTTCTCATAAAATGTAATCAAGAAAGTTATAATGATCTTATCTTTTAATTGTAGAATAAAAATGACAAGCTCATCAACCACATTATCACTGTGATCAATTCTGGATGAAGACAACATCCTCTCCGGTAGTAACTTCTGGAAAAGGTTAATATGCCTTCGGATTACCCAACACCATGAACAGAAGTCTTATGTGCTGGAGTCATCATTACCTGATCTGCCTATCAAAGAAGCGAGTGATAAGGATTTCCTGGTCTATGAGAAACATATTAATGATGTGGTCGATGTTCAATTTTTGATGCTATCATAAAGGTCTAATGATCTCATGAAGTCTCATGAAAACATGGATTCTTATTTCATTCTCGAGCACCTCTGGGGTATTTACCAAGAGAGTGAAAGACATGAGAGGTTTGAGACCAATAAGGTACTCTTTTAGAGTAATCTTAGAGAAGGTTCCCCAGTTGGGCCTCATGTAGTCAATCTCATTGGATACATTGAGAACCTAGAGGTTCTGGTGTTTAAACTCCCCAAATAATTGGGCACCGATCTCATTCTCGCATCACTCCCTCATAGATACTCTAACTTTGTTGTCAATTTCAATATGAACAACATTGAAAAGTATCTATCTGATCTTCATACCCTCATTCTCCAAGTGGAAAAAGATCTGAAGCCTGAAAATCCTTCTGTCCTATTGGTGAATAAGAGGAAAGGGAAGGCGAAGAGCTTTAATTCCAAAGCTTCTTCATGACCTTCCATGAAAATAACGATCAAAGGGGAGGCAACAAAATAAAAGGTTGTTCGATTTGTAAGTGGCAAGAAGGGCCACTGGAAGAAGAATTGTACCTAACCTAAGAAGCAAGGGTAATCTTTAAGTGAATTTTTTTTTTGAATGAAACCTATCTATTTTTACAATTTGTGTATTAGATATAACTTTTAGTTCCCACATATGTATCAAAATATAGGTACCAAGTATATTCAGGAAGATTGATCGAGGGGAGGTAGATCTATGAGCGGCCAACAAAGCCAAACTTGGGGTTGTAGTTGTTGGAGACTACCACTTCATATTGACAACTAGAATGATCTTAGTATAAAAGGGTTGTTATTATGTTCCTTCTGTTACTAAAAACATTATTTATGTATACATATTTAGTATAGATGGTTTTGTTTTCATGTTAGGAAATGAATGTTTCTTCTTTTACAAAGATAGCATTTGTCTTGGTAGGGAAAATTTATACAATGGTCTTTACATGTTGGATTACACAAACCAAGTAATAAAAATCGATAACAATACTTAACATGAGTCATTCCAAACCAAACTTTGACATCACTAGCTAGGTTATGTAAACGAGAAATTATTGACAAAGTAACATCAAGATGGATATTTAGATTCTTTCGAACTAAATCCACATGGTGTATTCTATGCATGTTTACAAGGAAAAATGACCAAATCCCCATTTAGTGGGAAAGGTGAAGATCTAAATAACTTCTTGAATTGGTTTATATCGATGTGTATGGACCACTTACAGTTGAAGTAAGGGGAGGGTACTCATAATTTATAACTTTTACTGGTGATTTTTTGTAGATATGGATATATCTACTTAATGAGGTATAAGTCTGATTATTTTGATAAGTTCAAAGAATACAAGAATGAAGTTGAGAACCAGTTTGGTAAGGAGATTAAGAAACTCTGCTCAGACCAAGGTGCATAATATCTTAATCAAGACATCATTGATTACTTACGAAAGCTTGGGATCCTATCCCAAATCACTCCTCCTTACATGCCCTAGTGGAATGGTGTAAGAGAAAGGAGGAACTGCACCCTATTGGACATGGTGAGAACAGTGAAGTGTCATACAAACCTTTCATTATCCTTTTGGGGATATGCATTACAAAACACTGTGCACATACTAAACCAAGTACCAACTAAATCGATAAATGGTATTCTTTATGAGTTCTGGAGTGGAAAGAAATCCATGCTATCGAATTTAAATGTGTGGGGAATTGATGCATTTGTTAAGGCCTATTTATGTGACAAACTTGTACCCAGAAGCACAAAGTGTACCTTTATAGGATACCATAAAAACAAGGGGTTATTACCTATAAAACCTCTTAGAAATAATATTATAGTGGAAAGACATGCCATATTTCTTAAGAGGGAGAACATATCTAAAATAGATAGTGTGAGGGAGGTAGACTTTGATGAAGTTGAGGCTCAAGGTATACAAGAGTTGGTATAGGAGTAGATTCCACAAATCCCCATGGAAGAAAGAACTGTTACAGAAACACAAGAACTTTGTAGGAGTACAAGAGAGGTTAGAGAACCGGAATGGTACGGTTTTCTAGTTACCGAGGATGGTGACTCATTATTAGTTGATAATAATGATCATATAACCTACAAAGAAGCAGTAAGTGTCATAGATATTTCCAAGTGGAAATAAGCCATGAATTCTGAAATGGATTCCATGTACCAAAACCAAGTCTAGATTTCGGTAGATCCTTTTGTTGATGTAAAGCCTATTGTTTTCAAATGGGTATTCAAGAAGAAACTGGACATGGAAGGACAAGTCATTACCTATAAGGCATGACTAGTTTCAAAAGGGTTCAAATAGCATCAAGGAATTGACTATGATGAAACATTTTCACCAGTTGAAATGTTGAAATACATCAAAATTCAATTGGCCATTACCTCTTACCATGACTATGATATTTGGAAAATAGATTTCAAAACAACCTTCCTTAAAAGAAACCTTCAAGAAGTTGTCTACATGACACAACCTGAAGGATTTATGACTCCAAAGGATTCCAATAAAGTATGCAAGTAGCAAAAATCCATTTAGGGATTAAGGAAAGCATCTTGGTCATGGAACATTCATTTTGATGAAGCCATAACGAAATTTGGTTTTATCAAGAACGAATGTGAGACTTGTTTCTACAAATGGTTTAGTGGGAGTGCAGTAGTTTTTCTAATAGTATATGTTGATGGAATATTACTTATTGGAAATGAGATACCAGTCTTACAGTTTGTTAAGGCATGGTTGAATCAGTGCTTCTCCATGAAGGAATTGGGAAAGAAAACATATATTCTTGGGATTAAGATCCATTGTAACAAATCCAATAGATTTTTGGGCCTAAGTCAAAGTATATACATTGATAAGATACTGAATAGATTTAGTATGGAACAATACAATATGGGATTGTTTCTTGTGTCACATGACATTCATCTTTCTAAGAAAGTGTATCCTTAGACACATGACAAAATAATGATAATGGCAAGTAATCCATATGAATCAGTAATTGGGTTAGTCATGTATTCCATGATATGTACAAGGTTGGATGCCACCTATGCATTAAGTGTGGTAGGAAGATATCAATCTGGGCTAGGTTTCTACCATTGGATGGTAGTCAAGACTATACTAAAGTATTTGAGGCATACTAAGGATAAGTTCTTCGTTTTTGAAGGAGATGAGGAACTATTTATCATAGTAAATGAAAATTATAGTTTCCAGACTGATCCAGATGACATGAAATCGCAAATGGGATACATATTCACTTTTAATGGAGGTGCAGTGAGCAGGAAGAGCTCAAAGTAGAGTGTGTTCGCAGATTCTAGTGCAAATTTTGAGTATATCACATCTTCTAAGGCAGATAAAGAATTAGTTTGGATGCAAATATCCATCTAGGATCTGGATGTGTTACCTAGTAGTAATTATCCCATCACATTGTACTGTGATAATATTGTAGTAGTGGATCTCACAAAAGAGCCAAGGTCCCATCAGCAGAGGAAGCACATACTTCGGAAGTATCATCTCTAGAAGAATTTTTCTCAGAGAGGTGAAGTTATAGTGAGAAGTATTTTAATGGAAGACAACATGGCGGACCCATTGTCTTAAGCCTTGACTTAGCAGAAACATGATCACCATGTGAGGTCAAACAGACTAAAATTCATAGGTAGTTGTCTCTAGTCCAAGTGGGAGTTGGTAAGAGTTGGTGTCCTAAACCCAACTGGTTATACTTTGACTACATGGATATTTAATTTATTTAAATATTAAACTTCTTATTACATATTTTTCATCATTCTGCATGACTATGATGTAATAATGTCCTAGATTATTTGTTTCATTAATAAGGTCAGGGTCGTTCCCCGATATGATTAGAAACATAAAATTTTATAAAAATATTCTTAAATATAGTTCTAAGGTTAGATGACATACTATTACAGGACACATAGCATGAAGACCGTCAGGTCTGAGTACTCGTAAGCAGATGAGACTTCCTCTCATGAAGTTCTCACTTAGTAATCACCAAGATAAGAGATTATGGGAACAGACCCTCCAGTAGGAATTCTGTGTGTTTTTGTGTCATTGTATATTTCTATCTGACAGTGTGTGAAATGATCCTTAGACTTTAATATTATCATTAATACATGTCATGACACGCACACTTTGATTTACTGATGAAAACATCACATAGACAGTTTGTGGGAAATTGGGTTTGTTGGGTGCGTCATGAGTGACATGATATTAATGGATAAGTCAAGGAAGGATTTTTCCCTTCCATTAAAGGAAGTTGATATCTTAGCCCTTTGATTGTAATAGAACTATCGTGAGAAATTCCTTGGACATTGTGCAATGAAAAGTTTATTCCTGGTAGTCAGAGAATGATGTATCGAGCATAAAGATTGATGACACTATCATAAAACCTCCTTGATGAGATATTGAGACAAAGGGATTATATTATACAATGAGTGTTTGTATGTGGATGTATTTGTTGTGACTTTACATTCTTTCTCTTGGGTGACCTGACCTGTTTCTAGATAGTACTCTTGTAATTTAGGCAAGCCCGCCTAATGCCAATGAGAAAGAATCCTACAGGGTCACACACTATGTGTTTTTTGTGTTCTTGGTTAAATTATATTTGAATTTAATTAATGAAGTAAATATTATTCTCAAGACCTTGGAATAATTTTATTCAAGCTAATATGATCTCATAAATTAAATAAAATATATTTATTAATTTTATTTAACATTTAATAAATATTTATTTACTAGTTTGTAAATAAAATATTTATTTAATATAATAAATTATTTATTTATCTATTCGGGTGTTCAATAAATGGAAGTGGACTTTGATTGGACCAAGTTCAGTCCGGAAGTAAAATAGTTATTTTCAAGATGGTAGATATTATTACTTGAAACAAGTTAAAATAAAAATGTCGCTGCTATTATTTTGTGGCGTGCAATTTTATTCATAATTACATTTTTTGAATGTTGGTGCGCCATAAATAATGACACATAATTACTATTATGGGAATTGTTTTTCTCTATGTTCATGAATTTATTTAATTTCTTTTATGTAATTAAATATTGAAACTGAATTTCCATGTATATAAAAGGACAAGTACATCTATTGTTCAATGAATAACACACTGCATACTTGGTGAATTGAGAATTTTTGAGATAATCAATTTCTCTCTTGAATCCTCTTCCTTTACCTCTCAAGAATGAGATTCATTATTCCTAGTTGAAGAAAAAGAGATCAAGAACTATTGAAACAAGACACTCGCTTCACCACGCTAGCACCCGGATAATGAGTGGTGTCGATCGGAGGCCATTAGAGCACATGTGGATCACCACTAGAGGGATTCTAGTTTGGATCCTTGCAAGCGCAATGAGATAATATGGAATGGTCATTCAAAATGATCAACATCATCAACGAAGAAAATAATAAAGATACATGTATTCTTTTCTTTATGAAATTAATTAAATTAATTATAAACAAGATGTTCAATATCCTCTCTAAAGGTTTCAGGCCTCTTCCTTATTTATCTAAATCTTTGATTCTATTCCGTGGAGACTGGATTTCATCGTCATATTGGTCCTAGAATAATCATTGATCACGGTAAAAATTAAAGTTGGGTGCTAACCCAACCGCGGTTCCGCTGCACCCGGAACCCTACAACCAATCCTTATGGGGGTCGATCCTATACTTAGCTTATTAATCTAGATTGAGTTGTTGGTTTCAGTCTATGGACCTAGTTTTGATCCTAATCATTGTATCATATTATCTTCAGGTATATCAACATATCTTTCTCATGCTAATACCCAATGATCAGTACCTCTCGAACAGACTTCGTCATTACTATCAGACTCCGTAGTGCATTCTCCTGGATGATTAATTTGTGGAATCTTCCATCTGAATTATTGTGTCTGGTATTATATGGTTTTTTCTTACCTCTAGACGGTTTGCCTTAGATTGAGTATATTTTCATATTATTTTTATATGTGTTATATAAATATACTTGTGTAGAGATGACAGTGCTTTCCTTTATTGTATTGCTTTTTGGTTTTAGGGTGTCCTGCTGAGTATTGTTATACTCACCCCTATATAGTCTTTGAATGTATGTGTCATGTATTTTGTAGATGATTAATATTTTGATGGATTCCTAGGCAGACCAGGACTAGAATGTTCTTTGTAAGACTATATTGGTTGAGGTGTGTTCTTATAGGTTCCAGATAGTAGTCTGAGTACCTTTCACTTATAGGTTATACTTTTGTTGTATATTCTTTGTGGTGGGATTGTATTTGGCCCTGTTTACTTTACTTATTATCATACTCTAATTGTGGGTTATATATGTATTAATGCATTGGTTTCTTAGTGGTTTTTATATATAATTATTTTGTGGTCTTGGATATGTGTGTGTGTATACAAGTATGTAGGAAATTCATCCCATGTTAGTTGTATTCCTACTTGATACAAGTCACCATCCCTTTTTCTATTTGAGTCAGGCTTGGGAAGTCGCTGTAGAGGCCCCACTGGGATGAGTCGTGACACAATCTCTCAAAATATCTTCATGTATTAGAATAGTCCTCTTCAATTGGAAATCATTCTAGGGGTAGTAATTCATATATAGGTTCAACTCGTTATTTAAGTAATATTGAAGAGTCCTCTAAAACATAGAGTTGAACCTTGGATATTGAATAGATATTATTGAAAGTTGTTTCCCATGAAACCTCATTTCTTCTTTTATATTTATTATGAAGATTGATCGACTCATAAGTATTCCCAAAACATTATTGATTGAGAAGTATTGGTGAGTTAATCCAGAAAAACCCCTAAGTAGATGTTTCTTTTAAATATATGTGGAAGTCCTATGGAAATTTCCATGGTGATTTTATCCCATTTTCATATTTTTATGGGTAAAGTTTTCATAATCCTTTTGTAATTTGGATGATTTTCATTAACATTAAAACATACAAAATACATTATGGTGTACACAAAAATTTCTTTATTCATGTTGTCCCAAAAAATGCTATTAGAGAACATAGTACATCTTGGTAATTCTAGGATAGATAGAGAAATATAATTTATGTACATCATCCAATGGTTTTTTCTTTAACTTGGGTGATGATGGATTGTATATCCGAGTTCCAAAACAAATAATTATATCTCTATATTTTTTGAATTCATGAAGCTTCTCTTCATTTTTTTTCTCACCTTCTGTTGTATCTCTAAATCACCCCTTTGTGCCACCTTAATTTTCCCATAGATATATGTCTTGGGAATCATTTTTTCAAATAAATATTTATTCCCTTCCTTTAGGATCCCTTTCATTTCCATAAAAATAGGTTTTTCCTAAATCCTCACTAGGGATGGGGTAGTAGGATCCTTTATATTAAAATCATCGTCTACCTTATTCATATTTATGAGATGGAAGTGAATTGAAAAATCATAGTACTTAATTAGATATAACCAACTTCATTGACACATGTCCATCTCCTTTTATATGAATATATAATTTAATCTCTTATAATTTTTATAAATGTTATATGTCTTTCTATACATAAAATTTTCAATGAAAAGATCACATATACAAATGAAAAATTATACTTCATTTAAATCTGTTCATGAATATTTAATATTCATTAGATATAAGTGATTTCTTTACCAATATAAAGGAGTACACATGCTATGTATTCCATTCAATAATTCCAATATATCAAAAACCCATCTCCACTTAAGGGAAGTGTGAGTAAAGGTAAAATGATTATAATTTTCTTGAGGTCCCTATATACTCCCCCATATTCTTCCTTCTAGACATAAATTTCCCATTTCCATGTTAAATTATTTAGTTTTATAGAAAATAATGATAAATCTCTTAGAAATCATTTGTAGTACACAACCAATCTAAGAAAACTATGAATATCTATGATATGTCAGGGTCTAACCCATTACCAAATTTCATTTGTATTTGATGGATACAATAAGATTCTCTAACTCATGATCACATTCCCCAATAATGTGACATTCTATATATAATTGTTACACTAGTTAAATTAACTCTATAACTTATCCTTTCCTTATATCATAGGCACAATCCTTATTTGGTCCCCTTGTTCTTCCTTGTTCTTGGATTAAATGATAATTTCATCAATAAATACTACCAAAATTTTATTAATGTACTCCATAAATAATATATTCATCAATTTTGTAAAGATTTTGGGGTAATTTTTAATCCTATATGGAATTAAAATAAACTCATAGTGACTATATTTCTTACATAATATTGCCTTTGGAGTATCTTCTCTCTTCACCTTTAACTGATGAAATCTAAAATAGAGATCTACTTCTGAGAAGTACCAAGCTTTTAAAGATGATTGAATAAGTCATCAATCCTTAACAATGGATACTTGTTCTTTATAGTGATATTGTTTATCTTCTGGTAATAGATACATTGCGACAATGATGTATCCATCTTCTTGATAGATCATTGGTTAACTATAAGGTGATTCACTAGGTTATATAAATCATTTTTAAAAATTTTCTTATAGTTTTTAATTTCAATCCCCTAGTTCTATCAAGTCTATCCTATAGAGGCACTTGAATATATATATGGCTCCATGTATAAGACTATTGATAACTCAACAACATGATCTAGGGGAAGTCTAGGAAATTTATAGGAAAAAACATCAATATACTCCCTCACAATGGGAATATCCTAAAGGGTGATTCTTTCCTTTGACTTCACCATTTGAGAAAAATATGCTTCATCATTGGGTATTAGTATCCAAACTGTTGAAGTATTCACTAAAGGAGATTAATAATCTTCCTTCAATTTATATAATAGTATAATATGGTTTGAGATATGGAAACAGATTTCATTTTCCCAACCATTGATGTGATCTCTATAAAATGAGAGTCAATCCAAGAACAGTATAAAATTAAATTCCACAAAAGGAAAGATTGGGAGGTTCATTGGAAGAATCTTCCCATAGATGTTAACAAAGGGATAATCCAAAACATGGGTTGTAATGACTGCATCACCATTTTTTTCACATATATCTCTACTTTAAGTCACAGAGGAGACGATTCAATTATTCTAGAAAAAATCCAAGATGTAAAGAAATGTGTAGAAATATAATTGAATAAAAAAACCATTGGTATTTTATTTACCTTTCACCATTTCATTTTATTAATTTAATTTCCCACAATTTTATAAAATTGAAAAGGTTAGAACAAAACATAAATCAATAAATCATGAATAAATAACTCTATCACATGTGTAAATTAATCTCAAATTTGTTACATATGGGATCCATAATTTTACCCTAGGCAGTCTTTCACTAACCTAATTATAAAACCCTGATTTGAGGATAAAATACTTAAAACTTCTTTAACATAAAAAATGAACTAATCAATCTATCTATATATACTTTATAATGGTTCATGAATGACATGTGATATATATTGTTACTATTAAACAATATATATAGTTAGTCCCATTTGTTCTAAACTGAGTGAAGATTGGTTTAATTCCCAACCAATCGTTCTTTAGAAATATTAACCATAGTTTCATCTGATCCAGAGCCTGCATCCACATATATTATCTAGACAGACATGGAATTTCTAATAATACACACATAATAATATAAAGAAAATAATATGTTTTTCTAAATTTAAACTTATCCCAAGGGGTTTAAGTAATGTTTTCAAGTCCTAATTTCTAAAAAAATAAAAATTTATTTGATTCCCACTATAGAGGCCTAAATTTATAATACATGAACAAAAACATCAATTTTGTGATAAAAATCATGATAATAATATAATCTAGTATGGAAAGGTTTAGTATCTTAGGAAAATTATCCTTGAAAAAAAATATATAAAAATTAAACTTTCTTTTATTAATATAACATAATACCACTATTAGATTTCAAATTATTCTTATTAAATTTAATAAACTAAAGATATAAATTGAAGAAAAGTTGAGAAAAATATTCATATGGGTGGAATTGTATGAAAATAAAATGATAGATGAATCAAAAAATAAATAGTTTAGAATAATAATCATCATAATATCATGTGAAAGTAATTGTAATTATAAGCACGATGGAATAATTTTAAAGAGACCTAGAATTTGGAATATGCAGAATAATGAAACATAATAAAATTTTGGTCAAATACCATAAATAAGTTGTGAATAAATATAGAATCATGTTCACACATAACTTATGTATAAAAATAACACTTCATAAATTAAAAAGAAATTGTCGCATCATGTTCACTCATAATACCCATAATATCATGACATATAACAAGTTACCCAATGAATTCGTGATGTATATAATTAAATGAACACACATAATATCATAAAATTCTCATAATTATACATTCCATATAGAAAATAATCATTTAAAAATCATAATCAAATGGTAAACCCATGAAAAAAATCAGTTTCATAAAGATATTTTAAGTCGTGTTCTATTGAATAAACTTTTTAGATCTGAAAATAAGAAGGAAACAATATTTTTAGATATTATAAATTTATATAAAAATACGATAATTCATATATAAAATATTATTCCATTTAATATATATTTTGGAAATAGTATATTTGAAAAACCATTATAGGTGGATTAAAATTCATCTTAATGAAGTAAAAGCATGAATGTCAGTGGAAAAACAAAAGAGAAAGGAAATAGAATTTAATTTATAAGAAATTTTTAGGATAATTATATTGGAAATATATATATGAAGATATATAAACCTAAAAGAAAGGTTGGGTTTGACATTCCCCTCTAATAAATTATATAGATTTAATTGAGCATTAATCATTTGGGATTGCAATGAAAAATTTGTGTATTTTCATAGAAAAAATAATAATAATAAATGGAATTATGTGTTTATAAAAGAAAATAAACAGAATTTTTTTAATCTAGTATACGACAATTGAAAGAATCCAAAAATTAAGGATCAAGAATAATCCCCTTAACATAGTACCCAATTTAATTTTCCACCTTTACATCTCCTCTTCATTTAAGATTTACTCTTTTTCTACAGAGCTTGATCATTCAGAAATTGAATTTGGATATAAACTTAATGTCCCTAAGGATCTATAAGGAATTATTTTTAGTCATTTGGATAGATATTTGTCTTTGGGAAGGGGACATGAATATATTTCCCATGGAAGTTAAACGGGGACATATACTTTAGGGGATGAGTATTTGGGTTAAAATATTGAATAAATTATAATTTATGATGTAAACCTAGTAATAGGGATTTTTTTACATTACCATGTATATTTGATTAATAATATATCTTTTTAAGACTTATTAACCCTTTATAATTTTATTTTATTAGTTTATATAAAAGGAAAAATTGTTAAAAAGGGAAAAAATTAATGAAATAAATAAATTTTTTAGGATTTATAAAATAATTTTTATATTTGGAATTATAATTGATTGGTTTATTTATAACATTACATGTATTTTTTAAGCTATAAATTCTAAAAAAATTATTTAATTATTTCAGTATTAATTATGTAATTAAAACAAACTTCCTGTGTCAAAAAATTATTTTTAATATTAACCAAAAATTAATTTTTTTAGAAAATTACCAAAAAACACCCCAAGAAAATTTATACTTTTTGGTTCTTAAATTTAAATTCATTTCATTAAAACAATTTTATAACATAGGTAATTTTAACTACATACATAAAAATTATGTTTTTTTGAAATTCATTAAAATACACTTTATCAAAAAAAATAAACCTGTGCTATATTTCATATTTTAATTTATTTACGTATCTTGTGACATTGTAATCTTTACATTAACTTAATTTATTTATGGTAAATATTATTTAAATTTCATTATAATTTTGTTTGGTTTATTTACTATTCTAATGGTCATATAATTATTCTAATGGTCAAGTTACAATTAATGGTGGTCATATTACTATTACAATGGTCATCTTAATATTATAATGGTTATATTGGTTTTATACATTTGATAAATTCATAATATTTCCTTAAATATTCATTCAATTAAATTCCCTTCAATGTTATATTTTTTTATTTTCATAATATTGATTTCATTTCAATTTTTTTATTTGTTATCATGTTTTATGTGATTGTGATAATTGTTGGAGATAAAAATGATCTACATTTTAAAATTATATTTTTGTGTTTATAGGTCAATTATAATACTTATAGTTTTATTGTGTATATTTTTCCAATAAATTTAATTTTAGAAATTAATAAAAAACGGTTTATTATGTGGAGAATATGTTTTATTATATACAATATTCCTAAATATAACATGATATTTTTTCAAAATTAGAAATATATATATATAAATTTTTGTTTGTTACATGGTCTATAGTTAAGGATGACCTAACCAATGTGTTGATGATCTGCCTATTGTGGAAAAGATTACCTATTCACCTCATAACACTCGAGATGGGTTGTTCTTTCAAGAGACATGTTAAAAACCATAGAAGTGGGATTAATTGGCCAAGTTTATATGATTCTATAGAATTGGATGTGATAATAATATTGGTGGATTACTATGGAATGATTTTCCCTTTAACTTGTGTTATGGTCTGGAACTGTGGATTTCTTTCCCACATATGTGTGTTTATGACCTAAGATGATATTTATTTTATGCAATGAGTTCTTGATTAGGGATAGTGTACCTATTATAGAGGGATGTAACATTGATTGATCCATGTAATGAAATTCATACATGTTCATGAAAATTATGTTAATGGTATAGAATTCATAATTAAATTTAAAATACCTATGGCATGGGACACTTTTCTAATTTACATGTAAAAAACTTTACGAGTGTGGTGTACTTCCCATTTGGTAATACTTCTAATGAAGGGAATGAGTTTCCTAGAACGAAATTCATAGTTATTTTATATTTACCTTTGATGTGGGATATATTATCCTTCATATGATACTTCTAAGAAAATAGATGATATTTTCAGGATAAAATTCCTAGTTATTTTATATTTCCCATTAGAGTTGGATGGATAACTAGTGATTTCTTATTTCCAATTAAGGAAAATAAATTTCTATATAATGTTGGCTATTCATGGGAATGATTCCATCTCTTGTAATGTGGATCAAGATTAGGGATTATTTCCATCTTGTGTTTACACCCAATGAAAAATATGTTATACCCTCTCCTTGATAATGTTTCAAAAAACTAATTCCAATTCATATAGGATTTCACGGGGATGTTATATCCTCTCTCTTTAATGTGATAATGAAGAGATTTATTATTAAATCTGATTACCATGAGAGGATATGCAGTTAGTTATATTTTAGTTATAAGTAAGTGTTTCCATGTGTTGAGGATTACGTTACCGTAGGTATTATATTCCCTTAACTCTAGATATTCTATTGGTGTGTATTACCCATGTATTGGTTATTTTATTATTATGGATCATTATACCCAATGAATATGACAGAGGGAGGATGAATAGTTGATGGTTATGTGATATATTCAAAGAAACCCCATAATAGGTTAAAGTAGGTATGTTTCCCATGAGGTGAATGGGTATCATTCATAGGTGTGCCTTTTTTACATTGAATATTTATTTATTATCAAGCCATTAAAGTTTTTTGTGCTCATAATTAATAGAAATGTTAAGATAAACCATTTTTAGTGGTATGATGAGTAGTATTCACACCCAAATCAAGAATCCCTGGCACTTTCCTACCAAATAAGAACTCATTATCAAAGGCATGGGTAAGATAATGGGATTTTTGTTGGATTTTTGAGTTAGAAATCTTAGTAGGTGTTGGGAGATGAAATTGTTCAAAGAATCAACACCAATTTTAATATTATATACTATAATTTTTATACTTTTAAAGTGTTTGAAATGTAATATTCCTATAGGAGATATTTTTTTCGATGTATGTTTACATAAAATTGCTGATACTCATTCTGTTAGAGTTTGATATTTTTTATTTGTTTACAGGTTTTGTAACACCCAAAGACTTTACAATATTTTTCTTTTAAAATAAACTTAATTTTTTTCTAGAATTATTTATACACAACAACATGTTAATATTATGCTAAAAAAAATATTGATATTAGATTTCGGTATATGAAAAACTAAGTTGACTTGTATTAAACACAATACTATGTTCCTTCGACAGCTTCTGTTACACGCAAGAACAAGTTTTACCAAACTACAACATACTATTAATATTGTAATGAAATTTATGAAAAGGATTTACTTATATTATATATTTAAAAAAATATTAAATTCATCCAATAGATTTGATATATCTGAGATAATAACAAATACAGTTTTATGCATAAAATGTTGTATTTTTAAAAATGTTAGTTTTCCCACAATTTAATGAATGACGTGTTTTAAAAAAAAATTATGAATTTTATTTCAAAAAATAACTATCATATTTGAAATAGAAATTTAAAATTTATCTTAGGGTGATTTTTTATTATTTTTCTAAGAAGTTTCATTCTAAATGAATAGTGAAAAATACAGAATTTTAATTGAAAAGTGGATTTTAATTTAAATGATGTATAAGGATAACTAATATTTTTAATTTATTTTAAATATTATTTAGATTAATTTGAAATAAATTAAACCAATATAGGTCTTTTGTATGAATTATATATTGAATTTAGATATAAAAACATTTCAAATGTTTGAACATTTTCACTTTAAAAACCAGCATTCTCGTTATGTATGTGGGATTAATTTTAAATTATTTTCTCCCAATTATAAGATTTGAATTTGTAAAAATAGATTAAATATTTTTATTCAGAATAATTAATAATTTTTAGTAATGGAAAATTAATTTATGACCTAAATTACTAGTAAATTCAATTAAAATAAATTACAACTATTAAAGTGAAAATGTGTTTACTTAGTGGTTAAACATTCATATGAAGTAGAAAAATAACCTATAAACTTATCCAAAACCGCTTTTATGGACATATTTCTACCATATGCTCACTTTGACCTAATTGGGTTATTTATTTGAGTAAAATTATTTAAGTTATACCTCTAAATAGGGTTTGCCTTATTATATTTACAAGAATGGAACTTCTCCTCTGCTATAAAAGGGAACTCATCCCCCTCACTTAAACACACATATCTATCCATTTTTATTATAGAAAACTTTACCAAATAAGTTACCAACATCCCTAAACTCATACTATAATCATCTCTTTTGGAATAAATCCAACCAAGTAAATCTTTTGGTATTAACTAGATGGAGTTACCTGAAAAAGAGGTAACATTCTTCAATGAGCACTTTTTTATATTTCTTTATCCATACTTTAATTATTATTATATATTGATTATATAATAAAATAATTATATATATATATATTTATGTTAAGGTTATAACATACTCCTTCACACACATCCATCAAATGGGACACACAATCATCCTTCATGTGTACGGCAGACTACCGCCTCGCAAACCGTTGTCATATGTTCTTCCATCACCACAATAAATGTTTGAAATAATAATGGATTTATAGTTTATATATGATATATAAGATATTTATAATTTCTAGTTTCTTTTGTAATTTTTATATAATATATACCTTCATGTGTTCCATTTTGTGGGAATATTATTACATCGTTTGTGAACATGTGAACTATCGCCTTATCAAAGCGACATGATTTGTTCACACATTACATGGAATGTATTAAAGATGGTTTTAAAAGAAAAATATTTTTTATATTACATAAATAAGTTATTATAATTATAATATACATATATATAATTTATTTTTCTTTCTTTTAATATGATGATAAAATGGAAACAATGTTCACGCATAATTACGACATTCCATCTCCATGAATGGTGTATTCCATTTCCTATCACTAAATATTATAGATTACTGTTAAAATTTATATAATAAATATATATTATTTACATGACATAATTATAATATTCATGAAATAATTACCATTATTTTAATATAATACTGTAAGAGGTTGGATCTTCTTTTTCAGGTATGTCTTTCTTTTCTGGTGTTTTTTGGGGGAAAAGAAAAGTTTCTTGAAATTTTTAAAGTACACGCCATGTACTTTATAATTAGACATTGTGTACTTGGTCACCACAGGCAGTCGTGTGCTAGCCGTGTAAAGTCTATACACAAGGTCGTGTGTGGTGACCTAGATACCATAAAATGTGGGGACCAGTAATGGCAAGTACACGTCGTGTACATCCAAAGTACACACTGTGTACTTTATTTTTTTCATTAAATGCACCGGGGTTGCGTCTGATGGATAAAACCGTCTCTTTCAAGGACTCGTTCATTTGAGAGCACCCATAAGGATGTGATCTTTCCCTGGGCCCCCCATTGAGCACCCATCCTCCAAATCGATCATTGTCAATTGCGTTGGGATCACCTCAGTAATCTCTTCATTCTTCTAGAGATTTGTTTCCTGATTCCTCCTCTTTCTCAAGTTATCCTCGGTTGAACGTTTTAGACATTTTTGTAGATCTGGGGTGTTCATGGGAGATTCAAGGCTTGAGGTTCATGTATAGAAATCTCCCAACATCGAGGTAGGTGGTTTGTGCCTTTCTGTTGAAAGTTTTTGAGTTTATGTGAAAAATTTCCCAATACCCATGAATGGGGTGTTGCGTGTTTACTATTTTAGCCCTATTGTTTTCTTGATATGCTTGTATTCTTGAGTAGATGTTAATTTATTGTGAATAGGGTGAATTGATATGATTTTGAAGTGTTTCCCATGCATGTTTTTTATGGTCGTCTGGTTCTACTTAGCCTGTTAGGCTATTTACTTTCCATGCCTAGTATTGTTGGATGGGGTGATTGTATTCTAACATATTTTCATGTTGTAGACTATTATCCAAGTAGTTTTTGAGGTTTACTTTGGCCGATATGCATGTTTTACTTTCTTGACTTACACAGGGCTGTGAGAACCTAGGGTATAGACCATAGGGAAAATAGACATAAGGGATTTTCCAGAGTGTCTTTTCTATATTCATTGTGAGACCACAGGGGGAATTTACGTAAGTTCTTCTTCTGAGTGTATGTAGTTCCTCGATGCGGGACACAATGGGTAATGTGATTTAAGTACCACCCCAAAGCGCCTTTAGTTACCGATACGAGACTATAGGAGGAATTGACGGTGAGTGATTCCTTAGAGAGTCTATACATAAGATGAACCAGAGGGGTTAGACTGAGTGTACTGATCAATGGGTTTATTGTGTTGCTAGGTATGACCAGAGGGGATAGGTTATGAGTACTTCTCATAGGGTTACCTGTTTGTGTTTAGCTTCTTACTTGATATGTGAAACTGAATGATTTGAAAGTGTGGAATTGTTTACTGTTGAGTACTTACTTGTTTACTACGTCTATCTATTTATTGACTACCATATATATTCACTGACTATTAGGCACAGATCTCGTGGTGTTTTCCTACCAGAATTTAGTATCACCCCTTGTTTATACCATTCTTTTGGGCCCAAACAGATTATATTGTTGTCGGTATAGATAAGGGAAAGTTCCCTTCTACTTAATGCACTTGACTACGTTGGATCTGGAGAGCATGGGACTAAGCATAGGATTTTAATGCTGTAGAGATGTTTATTTATTCTCTTTTGTACTTTGGGTTAGTTATGTATTCAGCATTGTGACATGTTTGGCTGTTTCATAGACATATGTATCATTCATCATTTATATATGTACTCTAGTTATTTATTATTCCAGTCTTCTGTTGTTACTTTTCTTTGATATATTTACTAATTTAGCTATTGTATATCTGTTTCACTTCCACTGTGTTACTTTTCCAATGATAGAATAGTTTTTCCACTATCACTCCCAAGGCCCTTGCTATTAGTTAGAAGCCTCTGGTATTTGGGAAAATTCCCTTGAGTCCAAATGACCAACCGGGTACGGGGTGTCTCTGGGCAGATTCCGGAACCGGGACGTTAAAAAGTGGTATCAAAGGGATTATTTTATTCTTGACTTACTTTTTAGAGCCTACAGTTATGGATAAAACGAAATAGGTACTTGGTAATAAGTTGTTTCCCAAGAGTAGCTAACCCGGGTATAGGGAAAATCCAATTTACCTCGAATATTGTGATTTTTCTGGTTTTGCAATTTTAAAGTTGATTTTATTTTCACCTTTGGGTGACTCACATGTATTGTGATTTAATAATTATTGTTATTGAGGTTCTATTTCTGTTAGAACCCGATGAGATGAGGGTATGCCATCTCATGCATCATATAGGCACTTGATAAAGATCACAGGTCATGCATTCTTGCCATGCCATTTACGGTGCATTAGCAATTGCATGTTATTGTGATAGATGTCATTCTAGATATTCATGTTGTTGAGATAGATGTCATAATAGAATACCTATTGTTTGATAGTGTATTGTTTTGTGTAATGTTTTTCTTGAGTAAACACCAAACTTTGGTTCTTAAGGTGTTATGAGCCCTCTTGAACCAAAATTTGGGGCATCGTTGCACTGTTATGCTTGTTTATAACATATATAAGTTGACAAGACTTGATTCGGGAGGAGTATGGGCCCTTACAGATCATAATTTGGCACTTTAATGTTTGTTTTAGTGTTTTCTAGGATTCTAGAGTAGTTTCTGAGGCTTACTGTCCAGAAAAACCCAGAATACACGTCGTGTAGTTTTGAATGCAAGTAATGTGTTCTTCTATTTGGGAAGAAACTATTTTTCTTAGTACACACCATGTACTCTATGTAAACACCGTGTAGTCTCTAACTGTGTCACTGACCAAGTGGCCAAGGACACAAGGTTGGGAAAAACATAGGAAAACACGCCGTCTACCGGACGTACAAGTCGTGTGTTTAGACTTTGTGTTCACCCATGTGACTAACAAAACAGAGGGATAAAAACATAGGTTACACACGTTGTTTCGGTATTGAACACTCCATATAGTGTAATCCTGGAATCCATCCGTGTAACTAACAACACGGGTCGATGAAATCCTCCAAGTACATGCAGTGTAGAGTCAACCGTGCAACCATTCATGTAACTAACAACACAGGTTGGTGATGTTTGTCTAGTACACATCGTTTTTGGCACTAACATTCCGTGTAGTCTTCTGTTAGGAGAGTCGTGTGGCTTATCTGTGTAAGGGACCTCGGGCAGGGGAAGAGGATTCAAGTACACGTCGTGTGGTGGACAAACACGCCATTTATCCATGTTTTAAATAAAAACTCAAATGCTTTTTTTATTATGTTCTCTTCTTTTTCTTCTAGTTTTCTGTGCATTATAATCTTGATCTAAGGTGTGCACTTGAACTTACAGAGTCATGCCACTGAGACGTCTTCTGGTTGTCCTCTAGTTGTAGGGCAGTGATCATTCACAGGACATTGCTAATCAAGGACTACCTGTAGATCCTACAGTTATGCCAGTCTTTGAACCAGATGGCATTCCGGACATAGGTGTTGATGCATAGTTTTGAGAAGGATTCATGAGGTTCATTCAGACCTTCCGAGGGGTACCACATCCTACCCCGTCTATGGAAGAGTTAATGTAGGTTTTTCAATAGTAAAATACTCCCACTTTCTCAGGGGATGGGGGGCCTCATGATACAGATTCATGGTTAGAAGCCATGCTTTCTATCATTGAGCATCTAGAGACACCTCAAGCTCACTATGTACATGCTTCAGGATTCTTCCAAGAGATGGTGGGATGTGATCTCAAAGGAGGTACACCAGCATCTTATGGCCTAGGATGAGTTCCAGTGTGCCTTCTACGACTACTTCTATCCAGAGACCTTGAGGGATGATCGAGCTCGAGAGTTCATGAGTCTCGCGCAAGGTACTCTTTCTATTATGGAGTATTCTTCTCGCTTCATAGAGGTGCAGTACTTCACGCATATTCCAAGAGGTGATGAGTAATTCCTTGCAAGGAAGTTTGAGGATGGTCTGAGGCACGACATCCGATTGAAGGTGAAAATCTTTATGTTGACTTCTGTCACTTCAATAGTCAACCATGCATTTATCATAGAGTGAAATATGAGGGATTCTGGAGCTGTGATCCATGGTGTCTTGACAACCGAAGTTGTTTTCCCTCCTACTGACAACAAGAATAACTTTAGGGAGTCTTAATGTGGGGATATGAGGAGGCGGGATGCTTCTTCTGGTAGCCAGGTGGTGTGATACTGGTGCAGGAATAGCGGGCATACGAGGCCACATTGCCCGAGAGACCAAGTGAAGTGTTGATCTTGTGTCAAGATGAGTCATCTTCTGTGCATCTGTCAGATCTTTTCACTAGTATCTAGTGACATGGGTTCTTCTCTGACTCCATGTTCAGGAGTGGCACCACAAGTTTCTCACTAGTCTGGGAACTGGAGTTATTCCAACCGTTCAAGTCGAGGTGGAGGTCGTGGCTATGGTATCCAATCTCCAAGATTTCAATGACAACAGGGTGGATCAGATTAGGATGGCCAGGAAGGGTCATAGTTTTGCGGTGTAGGTCAGACTTTTGAAGTGGATAAGACCCAACATGAGTAGGATACCAGACCTTCCACAGTTCGAGGTACGATTCTATTTGCGTCAGTTTTAGCTTCAACACTTTTCAATATAGGGGTTTCCCATAGCTTTATATCTGTTGTTTTTTTGGTGACCCTTATGATCTGTATCTCTTATTCTGCTGATATCTTGACATTAGACACTCTGTTGGGGTCTAGAATGGATATTGTACATCAGTTCAAGGAATTCCCTCTTGAGGTTGGTGGGTGTCACTTCATTTGGGATCTCTATGTCCTAGAGATGACACGCTAAGCTGTCATTATCAGAATGGACTGGTTAGTTCCCTTTCATGCATTCATCGACTATTATCGTCGTAGGGCGAGCTTCACATCACTAAAAGGTAGATCATTTCTTCATAAGGGAAAATGGGATGTCTAGGAAAGTAGAGTGGGACCTGAGCATCATGGCTTGGGAGGATTTACAGCCCAGATTGCTAGTCTATATCTTGATGACCAAGGGACTTCATAGATGGACTTTCCCCAAGTGGTGGATCTTTTCATGGATGTCTTTCTAGATGACTTTTCAGGTTTACCTCGAGAGAGATAGGTAGAATTTTCTATTGATCTCATTCCAAGAGTGACATCAATGTCCATTCCTCCTTATAGGATTGCTACACCAGAGTTACAGGAGCTTAAGAAGCAGTTAGAGGAGTTACATGCAAAGGGTTTCATCTGAACCAATACTTCTCTATAGCGTTCACCTTTCCTATTTGCGAAGAAGGAAAATGGTACCCTCAGGCTTTATGTGGATTATTGGAAGCTAAACCAGTTGATGGTCAAGAACCAATATCCCTTACTAAGGATTAATGATCTCTTTGATCAACTTTGAGGAGTCCGGGTGTTATCAAAGATTGACTTGAGGTCCGCTTACCATCAGTTGTGCATTAGACCATCTAATATACCTCTTACAACATTACGAATCAGGTATGGTCTATACAAGTATGTGGTTATTCCATTCGATCTCACAAAAATGCCTGCAGTTTTCATGTAACTAATGATCCGAGTGTTCCATCCATACTTGGATTCCTTCGGGGGGTCTTTGTGGACGTCATCTTGGTGAATTCTCACACATTACACGACCATGATACCCTTCTTGAGATCTTTTTGAGTACACTAAGAGAGCATCAGTTATACGGTATGCTCTCAAAATGCCACTTTTAGATTGGAAAGATTCACTTCTTGGGTCATGTTATCTTAGAGATAGATGTATTAGTAGACCCAGAGAAAGTGATACTAGTAGTATCCTGGGACCATCCAAATAATGTCTTTGAGGTACATAGTTTTTGAGGACATGCTGGATACTACATACATTTAATACAGGACTTTTAACACCTTGCAGCACCACTGACGGGTTTGACTAAGAAGGGTGCAATGTTCTTGTGGTCAAATTCTTGTGAGTCAACCCTTCAGGAGATGAAAGGGATACTAACTTCAGCACTGATACTAGTGTTTCCAGAGCCAGGAAAGAGCTATAATATTTACTATGATGCTTCAGGTATCGGGCTGGGAGATTTTCTTATAAAGGGAGAAGGATTCATTGCATATGGGTCACGTCAGTTGAGGCCACATGAGAGGATTTACCCGACGCATGATCTCAAGTTGGTGGCAGTTGTTCATGACTTACGTTGTTGGAGTCATTATCTTCTAGGATATCATTTTTTGTCTTTCACCGACCGCAAAAGTCTCAAGAATATCTTCACCCAGTGTGACTTGAATTTGAGATAGAGAAGGTGGGTTGAGTACCTTCAGTCCTTTGACTTTGAGATTGCCCATACACCGGGGAAAGGAAATGCTATGGCTGATATGCTGAGCAGGAGGATTCAGATACAGATAGTTCAGGTGGCCAGTAGTGATTGGCAGGTTATGGATCTATTCTTTGAGATGAATTTGGAGGTGCATGACATACATGGGTAGACGTTTCTTTCTTCTGTAGCTATTACCTCTACTCTTCTTTATCGAGTGAGATTGTGGCAGCTATCATATTCTGAAGGCCTATCCCTATGGGAAATCATGTCAATAGAGGACTCTATTCTGAGGTAGACCATAAGCGAGGATGAGATCTTTTGTTTTCATTGGCACATATGGGTGTCAGCTGACATACATGTGGAGCTGATGTGGGACTTTCATTTCTCAGTTTAGTCAGTTCATCATGGTGTCACAAAAATGTATCGTGATCTACACCATCAGTATTGGTGGTTATGTATGAAGAGAGATGTTTCTGGTTTTGTCATGTAGTGTTCCACCTGTTAGTAGGTGAAGGTAGAGCATCAGTAACCAACAAGGATTTTGTAGTAGTTACCCATTCCTGAGTGGAAGTTGAATGACGTCACGATGGATTTTGTGACAGGTTTACTGAGGTCTCCTTGAGGTAATGATGAAGTTTAGGTCTCCATTGAAAGACTCATGAAGTTTTTTCACTTATTTATGATCAAGGAGACCTTTAGTATTGATGAGTTGGGACGATTTTACATCCAAGATATTATACATCTACATGGGGTTCCACACTCCATTGTTTCAGACAGGGATGCATGAATTACTTCTCGGGTCTGGCAGGGGCTATATAAGGCTTTGGGTACACAGGTACATTTGAGTATAGCTTACCATCCCCGAACAGATGGACAGTCTGAGCATACGATTCAGGTTCTTGAGGACATGCTCCAAGCATGCATCCTTGATTTTGGAGGTTCATGGGAGAAGCACATACCCCTTGTAGAGTTTTCCTACAATAATAGTTCTCAAGAAACTATTTATATGGAACCTTATGAGGATTTTTATGGTAGTCCATTCTAATCACCCTTATGTTTGTTGGAGGGAGGAGAGGCAGCTATAGTGGGACCTTGTCTTGTTCAGGAAACCATAGAACAGTTAGAGTTGATTTAGAAGAGAATGGCTACTGCACAGTCTCGACAGAAGTCTTATGCTGATCAGTGTAGATGTCCTCTAGAGTTCAAGGTCGGGGATTGGGTTTTCCTATCTGTAACACCAAGGTTGGGACAAAGAAGGAGTAGAAGACTAGGTAAGATTTCATCGAGGTACGTCGGTCCGTTTTAGGTGTTGGAGAGGGTTGGGCCAGTTGCCTATTGGCTGTGGTTAACTCAGAGGTACTAGGCTATGGATGATGTCTTCTACATTTCATAGCTTTGAAATTACTTCTCAGAACCATCTCATGTCTTCCATCCCGAGGAGGTTGAGTTGGAAGTGGATCCATCATTCGATGAGAATCCTATCCAGATTGTCGATCGATGTATGAAGGTTCTCAGTGGCCGGTCTATTTCTCTGGTACGAGTGTTATGGAAGCTCGGGCGGGTGTAGGATGAGACTTGGGAGAGGGTGGCTGATATACGATCATAGTGGATGGAGTTGTTCAAGGTTTCTTTTTCTACACCAGCTTGCTAGGGAAATTTAAGGATGAATTTCTTTAAGGGGGAAGTTTGTAAGAACCCGAATATTTGTTTCATGTATATCTTTCTTTTCTGGTGTTTTTGGGGGAAACAAAAGTTTCTATAAATTTTTAAAGTACATGGCGTGTACTCAGTTACCGTGGGTAGCCGTGTGCTGGCCATTTAATGGCTATACACACAGCCATGTGTGGTGACCTGGAGACCGTCTAATGCGGGGTCTAGTAAAGGAATGTACACACCGTGTACTTCCAAAGTACATGTCGTGTACTTATAAATTATATGTCGTGTAATTTAGTGTTTTTCATTAATTCACTAGGGTCACATAAGATGGACAGAATTGCCTCTTTCTAGGTCTATTTCATCCGAGAGCACCCGTACGGCCGCGATCTTTCCTTGATCCCCCAATCGATCACCCATCCTATGAATCGATCATTGTCGATAGCATTGGGATCACCTTGTTAAGATCTTATTTCTTTTAGATATTTTTTTCTTGATTCCTCTTCTTTCTCAAGTTATCCCCAGTTGAACGTTTTAGATGTTTTTGTAGATCTACATTGTTCTTGGGTGATTCAAGGCATGAGGTTCACATATAGAGATCTCCCAACACCGGGGTAGGTGGTTTGTGCCTTTCTATTGAAAGTCTCAGAGTTTATATGAAAAATTTCACAATACCCATGAATGGGGTATTGCGTTTTTACTATTTTATCCCTATTGTTTTCCTGCTATGATTGTATGCTTGAGTGGAGGGTAATTGATTTTGAATAGGGTGAATTGTTATGATTTGGAAGTGTTGCCCATGCATGTTTTGTTTATGACCGTTTGGTTCTGGTTATCCTATTAGGCTATTTACTTTCCATGCCTAGTATTATAGGATGGGGTGATTGTATTCTTATATGTTTTCATGTTGTAGACTGTTAGCCAAGTAGTTCTTAAGGTTTACTTTGGACGATACGTGTGTTGTACTTTCTTGACTTACATAGGGCCGTGAGAACCAGGGGTATAAACCATTGGGAGGATGGATGTAAGGGCTACTCCAGAGTGTCTTTTCTACTAACGATGTGAGACCACAAGGGGAATTGACGTAAGTTCTTCCTCAGAGTTTTTTAGTTCCTTGATGTGGTCCACTGGGGGAATGTGACGTATGTGCTTCCCCAGAGTGCCTTTATTTTCTGATATGAGACTATAGGAGGAATCGACAATGAGTGATTCCTTAGAGAGTCTATACTTAAGTTGAACCAAAGGGGTTAGACAGAGCATATGGTAGAGAGGGTTTCTTTTGATTCTAGGTAGGACCAGAGGGGATAATCTATGAGTAATTCCCAGAGGGTTGCCTGTTTGTGTTTAGTTTCTTACTTGATATATGAAACTGAATACTTTGAAACTGTGGAATTGTTTACTTTTGAGTACTTCCTTGTTTACTGATTCTATTTTCTTATTTCCTACCATATATATTAACTGGATCTTAGGAACAAATCACGTGGTGGTTACCTACTGAGATTTAGTCTCACACCCTGTTTGGGCTATGCTTTTGGGCCCAAACAGATTATATTGTTACAGTTATAGATAAGGGAAATCACCCTTCTACTTCATGCACTTGACTGAATTGGAGCTGGAGAGCATGGGACCACGCATAGGCTTGCGATTTTGTGGATCTATTCACTTCATTTTTTGTACTCTAGATTAGTTTTGTATTCAGCATTGTGACTTGTTTGGATGTTTCCTATACATATGCATCATGCATCATTTATATATGTGCTCTAGTTATTATTTCAGTCTTCCGTTTTTACTGTTGTTTGATATGTTTACTGCTTTCTCTATTGTATATCTATTTTACTTCCACTGTGTTACTCTACTAATGAGGGAATAGTTTCCCTACTATCACACCCAAGGCCCTTGCTTCTATTCGGTAGCCTCTGGCGTTTGGGGAAATGTGCTTGAGGCCATGTGACCAACCAGGTACGAGGCATCTCTAGGTGGCTTCTTGAACCGGGACATTACAAATGTATCATTTTTTATTACTCTTTCATGCACTAAAAAGGTGAATGTCATTTGTGGATGTGTGAACTATCACCTCCTCGAAGAAATGTGATTCATTTTAATCAAAATAATTCTATATAAAAGTATATATGATTAAAAAATATGGTATTTAAGATATAATTATCATTTTGGAAATAAAAATGTTTCTTTTATTCTCTTCATAATGATCACTGAAAAATGGATGTGTTACTCATTCGTATGTATAGCCTACTATCTCAATAATCGTAACGTTAGTTCATATTTCATAACCATATTAAATTATTACTTTTAAAATTATAATTTATTTATAAATATGATAATATTTTCATGATTATTATTTTTGGATATTTTTAAATAATTACCCCTTTGACCATACTCTACCTACCAAAGTCATTTTTGACACATAAATCAAATATGGTTAAAACATATATGTTAAACTTAATTGATTAAGTAATTGTATGTAACTTGTTAATAAGTGAAATTAAAATAATAACAAACTTTAATAGGGTTATAAAATAATTAAATAATTAACATAAGTTTATTATTTAGTAACACAGACACATGTGTGACATGTGAGACTCAAGGTAAAAGATTTTCATCTCACTCTTTACATATGTGAGATAAATGTAATATTACCCAATTATATATTTTGTGTGGGGTATATAATTAAAATTTTGATATTTTATATCATTATTAATTTTATCTTTATGGTATTTAAATTTTTTACTTTTAATTGTCTCATCTAAGGGGTTTAAACATGAACATTTCCAACTGGTAAAAGTTGTCTTGTAATTTCACTTTCTTTTGGGATTGTTAAATTTCTCTTAAAAATCATTATCTCTTAATAATTTTTAATTGAAAATTATATTTATTTGTTATATCAATATTATTGTATGATGGACACTATTATTTCCTAAACTATTAACCATTTTTACATATGGTTTTTACTTAGAAAGTTATTTTATTTTCTATGGAAATATTGATAAATATGTATCCTTTACTCAATATTGATATTTGAAAAGGAACTTATTTATGAATATAAATAAATTATTAGATATATTAGGATGATTTGGACATTCAAGACCTTGTTTGAGGAATTTTTGATGAAATATCCTCAATTCATTGGTTGTCTCGTGATATGAAATAAGGTTGGACAAACCCTATGCATTTGTAAACAATATGTTTTAAACTATCTTGTGAAAGTTCATGATATTAAAGTTATGGTTGGATAAACCAAATCAATTTTTACCAACTATAAATTAAACTATATTTTTAAAGGACTTTATGGTAAAGTTTTTTTTTTCCTAGGAAAAATAACATTTGATAATTAAGCATTTCCTTCATTTCAATTTTTATTATACAGAGGAAGTTCACTGTGAAAAAATCAATGGATACATTCTATTATCAGTTTATTGATTAAATGGAATATTTTTCAGCTATTTACCTTTACATATTAATTTTTCTCATTGATTCATTAATACTTATGTTGAATTTAAACCTTATTGAGCATTTGACATCACTAATATTTTTTCTCCTTTCCCTAGGATATGAAGAAGAGTGTCAAGGATGTTGAGATTATACTTTTTTATTTTTTATTTTCTATCCCTAGTAAAAAATGTGTTCAATGTACGTAATATATTTTTTCATAGCTACTAAAATTTTTGGTTTTTGGTTTATTTTATTTATTGTAATCATGCCAATGTAATAAAGTAAGGTATGGCTCTAAGCTTCTGGTGTCATGGTGTTATAGTTGGTATTATGGGATGTTTAGTACAATCCTTGGGAACTTGATTTATGAATTAATAGATTAGGGTACATAACCCTACTCTAGACATTTATAATTTGTATATAAAATCTAAAATAAACCATGTATATGATTATAATCTTGTAAATGCATAATTTATTTAATTTATCCAAATTATTTCACTATTTTTGGGATTAATCATTATGTTACATAATTTTATGAACTAATCTAGGGTATTCATTATTTAGAAATAGAACCCATAATGTGTAAATGATTCAATACCCATTAACAATATATAGATGTTCTTACTGAGGAATTCAATATGAATGCTATTATAACTGATAAAGTTATGTATATAGTTGGGAAGCTTAATTAGGAAATGAAAAATAACCTTGATTGGATGGAACAACCTGTTTCACAATGAGATTATCCTATTCTAGATCCTTTTATGTGATTAATACCCCCATCATTTAGTGCGATGACTAATATTATTATAACCGTTAAATGGATGAATTATTTGGGTAATATATTTATGTCCTTGGGATGTGGTGAAAAGAAAAGGTTACTCTTGTCGTATATTATCTCAACGGTGATGTTTATCAATGGTAGTGGTTATTCTAGAATACTAAGGATGAAGAGGAAATAAAACTCATGGAATAAAATTATTGTAAGGAGACAATTTTGAACAAATAGTTCTATCAGGAGAAAATAATGAAATTAATATGAAGTTTCTTACCTAAAATAAATAGGATGAAGAAAGTTTTTTATATTATGAAGATACCTTTACATGGTTAAAGAGGTATGTTTTGGATTACATACACAAAATAGAGTGAAAGATTGACAATTTCTTAGAATGGCCTAAACCAATTCTTTGAATTTCTCTTGGTTTATCAAAAAGAATCATCATATAATGAAATAATGTTTTATTTCATCAAGATAGAAAAATAATTATTTAAGTATAATGGATTAAAATTTAATCTAGATAAGAAGAGGACAATAGATCCAAAAATGGATAAGGGAAAGTTGAAAATGAAGAATTTTCCTGCATGTGATAAGAAACACCACATTACATTATTTTAGGGAATTGAGTTTGTGATAATTGTGGAGAAATAGGCCCCCAAGGTCATGATTTCAAGGGAAAGAAATAAAATTACCGTGTGGAATTATACCACTATAAGGATATTAGGAACTATGCGTATGAATACCCCCATTGCCAAGCGAATATACCACAAAATAAGCCCATAGATCAAGTTCAAGATTATGTTATCCATATAGCTAAAGTGGAATGATTAATGTTCTTATGTATCTATATACTTTAGTAAAGTTGTAAAATTATTTTATCAATGATTTCATGGTTATATGAATTATGAAATATATAAGGATTGTGTTATATTACTTTTTTGTTAAGGATTTGAAAGTGTGTTTTGATTGGTACTAATTACCAAGTAAAAACATTATTTAGTTATAAGTTGAAATTATTTTAAAACACATGATTGAGGTCCTTTAATATATTCTAGATGTTCAGATAATGAATTTTAGATAAAGAGATGATCAATATGGATAAAGTAAATTTGATATTACTGACTACCTTAGAACTAATTAATGATTTTTTGACAACATTATTTATTATATCATTGATGGAGTTTAAAAAAATTTGATTTAAGGAATATATCCAATAATATATGTTCTATTTAAGGAATAAATAATCATAAATGTTTTCAATAAGGTTTTATGGATATTCAAGTAATTAAAAAGTTTCAAGAGAATAAATGATTAAGGTCTTCACATGTTTGGTATGTGATGGTTAAAGAGATACCTCACATTAATTAAATAGTAATGATATTATCATTCTGGAAATTAATTTAACTTCATTATAAAGTGTTGGATCAAAATATTTTTGAAAATTTAACCATTCATGAAATGGTTTAAGTTCATCTTTGGATGAGGGTTTATAGAAAAAATGCATTACTTCACCATATAATGCAACCTGTGCTAAAAGATAAAATAGAAATAGTTCAAGGCATCTCCAAAGGATAAGAATTTTATTATTAAGTAGAAACATATCATGTAATTATATTTCCTTATATTCTAATAGAGTGAAAGAATACCTAAACCTTTGGAAAAGGGTCATAAAACTAAAATGATGTCCTATTATCATCATTTTTATGATATTAATGGCCTTTTTACACCTCTAGTTTGGGGATTTGTGGTGAACATCAACTTTCTTTTTCTGTATTATTAATTAGATGTGTTATTAACCCTATTTATGATGTAATTTTTTCAAAAATAGTATTTTTAAATATCAATCCCTTTATTTCTAAGATCAATTTCTAATTATGATGATGCAATTTATTAAAGGTGGGTAGAATGTAACACCCCCATACATTACAATATTTTCTTTTAGAATAAATTTAATTTGTTTCTATCTTGATTTACATGCTAAAAAAAATTTAATATTAAAATAAACACAACACTGATATTATCTTTTCTTACATGAAACACTATGTCATCATGTGTTACACACAATTTTGACTTCATTTGATAGCTTTCATTACACGCAAGACTGATTTTTACCAAACAATGATATACTATTAATAATATTATTCAAAATGATAGTTTCCATCTTTTCATTGTAATGAAATGTATGAAAATAGATTAAATAAATTTAGAAAAAAAATTCACATATTTTTATATGATTATTTGGGGACAAAATATTTATAAATGAATACAGAAACCCATCGAATATAAAGTTTCTTTTATAAAAAACTATTTTTATACGGAAAGAAAATTTTATCTTAATTAACTAAATTAATAAAAATTAGAGGTAATTTTAATGAAATTTATATATTTTATATTCTATAAAAAATAATCCAATATATTTGATAGACATAAGGTAATAAAAATTCCAATTTTAAGCCTAAAAGGTTATATTTCTCAAAAAGGTATTCTTGTCGCCTTTTAGTGGAAGACAAGTAATAAAAATATATTTTGACACTTTTAGGAATTTTTTGTAACAAATTTAAATTAAATTTTTAAATAATAATTTCAAATTTATCTTAGTTTTATTTTTTTTGTGTCTTAATGAGAAGTTTAATTTTGTGATGAATAGTTAAAATACTGAATTTTAATTGAAAATTGGATTTTGGTTTAAATTATTTTTAAAGTTAAATTATATTTATAATTGATTTTAAAGTGTAAATATATTAATTTAACATATATTAATCCATTATACATAATTTGTATCAATTTTATATTGAAATTTGATATAAAAAATTTCAACTTCTGAAAATTTTATCTTTAAAACCCCATTTCTCCATCACGTCTGTGGGGTTATTTTTAAATTTATTTCTGCAACCTCTATGAATTGAATTTAAAAAAATTAATTATATATATATAATCCTAATAATTTATATTTTTTATTAAGTTAAACTTAATTTTGAATAAAAATATTAGTGGAGGCCATTAAAATTAATTACAGTGATTAAGGTGAAAATGAGTTTACTTAGTTGTTAAAATTTAATATTCAGGGGCCACATGACCTAGAAACTTTTCCAAAACCTATTTTATAGACATATTTCAAAAATATAATCTATTTTATTTGATATTTTTCATTATTGGAGATATATTATGTAAGTGATACCTCCCAATAGTGTTTTCCTTGTTGTATTTAGAAGAATACCAATCCTCCTCCACTATAAAAGGGAACTCATCCCTCTCACTTATTCAAAAATATCAAGACCTTTGGATCCTCCAAAACCTTACCAAATAAGATCAAATAATATCTAAAATAATCCAATAATCCTCACATTTGGATGAAATCCAACCAAGGAATTCTTCTAGTATAACCCAAAAGGAGTTTCCCAAAAAACAGGGAACATTCTTCAACTAGAACTTTTGTTTTATTTATTTTTCCACCCTTTAAATTATTCTTATATATTGATTATATAGTAACACAAATATTATAAAAATATTAATATTTTATTATCTTAATGGTATGACCTAGACCTTCACAAAAATCCATCAAATGCGATATGCAACATCCTTTGTATGTACAGAGGACTACCACCACGTGAACCAATGTCGTTAGTTCTTCCATTACCACCATTCATGTCTAGAAATAATTATGGATTTATCATTTCTATATGATATATATGATATTTATAATGTATTTATTCGTATTTAATTTTTATATAACACATAATTTCATGAATTCCATTTTATAGGTACATGATAACATTGTTTGTGGATGTGTGGACTACCACCTCCTCAAAGGGATGTGATTCATTAACACATTACATGGAATGTATTAATTCTAGTTTTATTAAAAAAATATAATTTATATGACATAAATAAGATAATATAATTATAATATAAATATATATACATTATTTTTCTTACTTTTAATATTATAATAAAATTGAAACATCGTTCATGCGTACCTACGAACTACTTTCTCCATGAACGGTGTACTCCATTTCCTATCACTAAATATTATGCATTATAATAAATACAAATATATTGAATATATATGATATAAATGACATAATTATAATATTAATTACATAATTACTATTCTGTCATATAATATATCATTTTCTTTATCACCCTTTCACACAGTGAAAAGCGATAACGTCATTCGTGGACCTGTGGACTACTGCCACCTCGAAGTGATGTGATTCATTTTTCATAAAAATAATTATATATAAAAGTATATATGATTAAATAATGTGGTATAAAAGATATAATTATCAATATACAATGGTAAATTCCTCTTGAATTCTCTCTATAATGATTAGTGAAAAATGGAGATGTTACTCACGCGTACGTACGACTTACCATCTCCATGATATTAATGTTAGTTCATTTTTCACAACTTTGTACCATGATTATTTTTAAAAGTATAATTTAGGTATAAATATAATAATTATTTCATTATTATAATTTTTTATATGTTTGAATATTGATCCCTTTGACCATAGTCAACCTACCAAAGTCGTTTTTGTCACATAAACCAAATATGGCCAAAACATCCGACTTAAACTTACTTGATTGAGTAAATATATGAAAATTTATAATATAAGAAATAAAAGTAATGATAAACTATAAAATGGCTCTAAAATAAGTAAATAATTAACATAATTTTATTATCTAGGAAGATACAGACACACATGACAAGTCAGACTCATGGTAAGGAATTTTCATCTGACTTATTTTGGTGGTGAATCTACTACCCCGTTTGATATATTATATAATAAATAATTTTATCTTTATAATATTTTTTTTGAATTATCTCATCCAAGGGGTTTTAAATTTAAATTTTCCAACAGCGAAAATTTATCTTGAAATCTCACTTTCGTTTGTGATTGTTAAATTTCTCTTAAAATAATCACTTTCTCATAATAATTTTTCATTGTGCATTATATTTCTTTTAGATATTCATATTCTCGTATTATTTATATGATTATTCCCTAAAAAATACAATTTTTACATATGGTTTTTACTTTGAAAATTATTTTATTTACTATAGAAATATTGGTAAATCTATATCCTTTACTCATTGTAGATATTTGATATGGCACTTTATTTATGAATTTAAATTGATTATTTGATATATGATAAATTCTTTGGACATTAAAGACATGAGTTGGGTACCGGTTAACAAAATACCCTATATGAATCGGTAGTATGATGAGATGAAATTAGGTTATAAAACCCATATTCATTTATAACCAATTTGTTTTAAACTATATTGTGAAAGGTATTAATAATTGTGTAATGGTTGGTCAAACCAAATCAGTTTATACCCAATATGTTTTAAACTATCTTTTAAATGGTCTATAGGTAAAGTTTTCATGTTCTTAGGAAACATGACGTCTGAAAATTGTTCATTTACTTCATTTCAATTATTATTATCTATAGTATTTTCACTATGAAAAAATATATGGATACATTTCATTCTCAGTATATTGATTAAATGGAATGTTTGTTCAGTTATTTACTATTATATATTGATTATTGTCAGGGATTAATTATTAATTATATTGTATTTAACCCTTATTGAGAATTTTAGATCACCCATATTTTTTTCCTTTCCTTTGTATAAGAAGATTAATTCATAGAATGAGTTTCAAGGATTTTGAGCTTTTATTTTTATTAAGAATTATTTTCTATCCATAATGTAAAATGGGTTTAGTGTATGTAATCTAGTTTTCCAAAAATACTAAAATAATTGTCCTTCGGGATTGGATTCATTATTGTCTTTCTAATATAATAAAGTGAGGCACCACCTTTGGGCTTCTGGATTCAGTGCATTATATATTTTATGTAGTCGTCATATATGATTTATTTTGGTGATATATTTTGATGGTTTTTTATCCTTATTACACTATTATTTATAGTTGTTGGTACCCAAGGTTATATTCACTCCATGATTATCCATAGTTCATCATCGATGGTCAGTAGTTTATGGTATATGGGGAGGTTCACTAAATGAATATGGATCCTCATTTGGTCAAAGAGGAGGTAAACCAGATTGGGGACACTATAATGTGTCATTAGAGCCATATTTTTTTTCTTTTTCATACTTTTTATGATATGGTATATAAAGATTGGAATGGTAAAAATTGGGATTAATGCTATTTATTTCCCTTAACATGAATACGAATGAGCTAAAATATAGGCTACAAAGGAATTTATATTGTTGTTTTCAACTTCCATAGTTATATATGTTTTATTTTTTTATCAATTATGGTTCTTGGTGATGTTTATTTATGGTTTATAAGATTTTACTCTTAGATATGGGAGTAAGAGAGTGTGTGTCCATTCATTATGTTTTAACATAAAGATAACATAACTTTTATGTACTAACCTATGATTGGTCATCATGATTATAATAGAATGTTGATTTATTTAAAGCTTTTGAAATAATTTATATATTGGTTTACTATATAATTTGATCATGGCATTCTACTTAACCATTATTTTTTTATTATGTTATTACCATTAGGAAATTGATGAAGTGAATCCTATTCATATATGATACCTTTCCCATGGGTTATTAGGTTTTTCTATAGTATTCTTCAGTGATTTGAATCCTTTTTATTGGGTAAGTATAGATTAGTGGTATTTATTACCTTTTACTCCATTTTTTAATTTTGTGAGGAAGATATGGGATGTTTATCTTAGGGGTGGTATTATCAATGTGACTATTGAAATGATAGGGATCCTTGAGTTGGTATTCTAGTATACAGATATCTGGTGAGTATTTTCACCATAGAGTTGATATCTTGGTATAGGTAAAGATATTCCATAATTGATAAAGGTATAATATGGGGTGTTGAGGAATGATTTGACTTAGATTTTAAAGACCAAAGCATGATATATGATTCAAGGGTTTTAAACATCAGTGGATATGATTATTAAGTTGGGTTAGGGAGTGTATTAATGATTTTTCTAGCTAAATATTATAGTATTTCATGTTTTTGTAATATGGATGGGTTTTTTCCATCTTATAACCATGACGGGTTGTGGTAATGTGGGGAAAACTAGAATAAGGGGTGATACCAAGACATCTGTATTCACTATTTATAATAATAATTCGCAGATTATTGTGTGATATGTATGATGTTAATATCCCATGAGTAATGTGTGATTGGATTTTTTTACTCATGAGTAATTCCATGAGTTATATTGATATGGATTCATTGGTTGGCCTTTATGTGGTGAAATGGACAACATAAGTTTGAGGAATGGTCAGTTTTATATTAGTATTGTATTCATAGGATCATTGGGATATGATTCTTGATGAGATTTTCAGGTTTTTGATAGTATATATATCTAGTGTGATCCGGATTAGTGTTTTGTTTTTATTAACCATAATGGTTGTGTGCACCAAAAAATGAATGGCCCTATGAATCCTACCTTACTTTTAGTCAAGAGGATGTTCTTCCATAAAACATGTGTGGTATTTGTGATGTATATGATATAATATTGGTCTACTAATATTGAGATTAGTTTTTGGATAGGAATTGAAGTATGAGTAAAGATTTTGAGGAAAGTAAAAGATAGATTTATGGAATGTTATAGATTAAATAGAGTGTGTGTATATGTTGTCCAACTTATGGTGTTGTTTCATAGTGACCTTATTGATGAATAGTGTTTTCTTTGACACCTTCTTGGAATTTCTTTGGATGATAGAGATGTGTGTTTAGTCCCTAGAGACCGGTATGGTGTGTAGAATCATGTAAGTTACTATCAAATATTTAATGATTATAGGTATCCATATATTTCTTGAATACTTGTATAAATGTCAAGAAATGCTGATGGATTTATAGGCAATCACATTTAGGGAATGATAAAGTATGAGATATAGATGGAAATGTGTGAGAAACCTTGATTACATCTAAAGATATAAAACCTTGATATTTTTGTATTATTGACTAACATGGGGGAATTATATATGGCCTCTTATGTGATGTAGAAACCATTGAGGTGGATGATATATTTAGAACTACATAAATATTTTGAGCATATTGGATTTCAATGTAATGATTTGGGTTGTTCCTAAACTATATTGGTGGATAGTTTGGAAACCATGTAATTATGAGACTTTTACAGGAGCCGGATGAGGTCCATAGTGGATTGGAATGTGGGAATCACGTGGAATTCAGTGTAATAACTAGTTTTGGGGTTATTATTGTTAAGATTGTGTAACACCCCGAAGTTTTATGAGAAGGATTCTTTTTAATTATAGTGATGTCTTCTGTTGTTCACTACACCAATATTTTATTGCCCTATATGCAACACCATATTATCTTGTAGTATATGCAACACTATTCTTGGCTTGTGTTGCATGCAAGAGTGACCGTCCTCAATAGCTTGTGTTGTACGCAATACTGAGTTTCACTATAAAACGATATATTGTTATTATGAACAATTAGTTATGAATATTAGTAACTAAATTTTTAATTTTATAACATTATAATTCATCTTACACATTTTATAGAACATGGTATGAGAACAAAATAAATTTTTCGGGTAAAATATGTATTTTTCAAAAAAATGCATTTTTGTCACATTTTGATGGCACACCCACATTAAATCTAGTTTTTGACATTTTTATAAGTTCAACTAGACAAAATAAACTTATTAATTTCAATAAGGATATAGTAATTTACTTTTTATAAATTTTTTATATTTTTCTATTAACTTTCATATTTTAATGAATAGTAAAAACACGCTAAATTTTACTTAAAAACAACATTTTTCATTGAGATAATTTATATGGTTAAATTATAATATTAAATTGTTTTAAAGTATAAATAGAATATATTTTTACCATTTAATATAATTTATGTCATTAGCAATAATTTTACATTGAATTCATGGGTAAAAACATTTCAATCTTTGACAATGTTTTAACTTTTAAAACCTATTTTCTTAACAACAGGATTAATTTTAAATTGATTAATGAAACTTATGTGTTTTGAATTTTGAAAAATGGATTCCATATTTGGGTTCAGTGGGTCCAAATTGTGTTAATATGTTACTTTTATTTTTTTGATGTTATGAATAGTAACTACGGTAATTTTTATTTACGACGGTTAATGGTAAATCCGGTAATTAAGGGTAAAAATAAGATTATAAAATTACCATAAGACCTTCCAAAATTCTACTGGATGAATAAAAGTCGACCCATATCACATAAGGGTCGGAATAGATTCATTTCATGGACTTTTGACCATGAAAATGATATAATTATTATTAAAACCAAAGAAAGTGACAACATGTCACTCTCTTATATCTTATAAGTGTATAATTTTAATTTATTGATTAACCTCATAAAAATAGAATATAAATAGGCTCCATAGAGATAATAAAATTATCTACATCATGAGAATTTGTTTATAATTTTTAGGAATTAAATAATTATCATTAATTATGACACAATAATGATGTAGAAATTATTTTATTGATTGAAATATCAGATAAATGGTTTTAAAAATATTAATATAAATATTATATGAACAAATTTCCTAGATGAATATGACATTTTAGGATTCTATTTAATATTTTGTTTTGAATATATCCCCTGTGTGGATTTTATTTAAATTCAAATAAATGAATAGTGTCAAAATTGACACTATTGTTATTTTATAAAAAAACATATTATAAAATTGTTTAAAAATCACAAATATATTTAAAAATTATAAATTGAAATTTATATGGTCTAAAATTTCATAAAGTATCCAATTATGGAAAATTCACAACACATAAGTAATTATTTATAACAATTTAAAATTTAGAATATTATTACTACAAATAAAATTAAATACATTAAATAAGGATAAATCAAGTTGATAAGGTTTAAAATAAATTACTAACATGTATAAAACTTATTGATTCATGATATTAAAACCCTATATAATCTAATATTTGTATTTGAGTCATTTTTGGAGGTTTTTAAGTGGGGTTTGAGTTTATTATAAATTAATATTTTAGAGGTTTCCAAAAGTGCCCCTCTCCTCTCTCATAAAAGGGCACCTCCTCCCTCTACTCCTAACACCACTTTAAGCCTTCAAGTTCATCCAAACCCTGCCCATTTTTCTTCTCCACTTTCCAAGAAACATACTAGAGGTCTTGGTATTCTTCATAGACCAACTTTAGTGCCCTAAGAGGAGGTTTAAAAGAGGTGCGTCGAAGAAGAGGTAATATCCTTTACCGATTCTTTCAAATTAATTTCGTCTTATACTTCCCATTCTTTTGTTGTTTAGTAATAAATTAATAACATCAATGTCACTCATATACTAATATGTTATTTTAAATATTAACCAACCCTATTTCACCTCTTATAAATCCTACAGAAAATGAAATCACCGCACGTGCGTACATACGGAATATCGTCTCCAAACTGTGGTGTAATATGTTTTTCCATGAACACCTTACTTGGATGGGTATAATGGTGAAAAGAAAAACTATATATGGTTATTATAACATGATAATAATTCTTAGATATTATATCATCCACTCTAATTCCATTCAATAATTATGGGAACTATATCATCATTCGTGGATATGTACGGATTACCGTATCCACGACGCGATGAGATTCATTCTCCAAGTTAACCATTCAAGAATGAATATAAAGTATATACATTAAATAATAAAGAAATATATGACATATTAATGATACTATATTTATTTATATATTATTTACTTACTTCCATTCAATTTAATAATGAAACGAAAACAGTGTTCATGCGTGCGTACGGCCTACTGTCTCCATGAATGGTGTATTTCCTTCCATTTAACGATCTATTATATATATGTATATTGTTAATATATTATATATATATATATATATAATTTTTTAAATTCTAGAAGTAAGTAATCATGATCTAATTAATCATATGAATAATTACAAGTCAAAACACTGAAGATATATGAAATGATTTTACCCAAAATGCTGCTTTAACATGGAATTGACAAATGAACGAGTAATATAAAGTCTTAAGTGAATCATATATAATATCATAAATATTATTATGGTTCTATTACAAGTTAATAATATGTTTAAACCCATTATACAGGATTCTCAGACACATACATAACAAATTGGACATATGGTAAGGGATAATTTTGCAAATCTCATTTTTATCCGAGATTGCTTATACGTAAGTATTTACTGGGGTTATATTTTTCATCCATGTCCATAAAAATGTTTTTCATAAAGTGTTTAATATTCTTCCATGCATTTTTAAAGTCATGTTTACCCCTACTTGACTTTTACATTGTGTTATGGAAGGAATATTTCTTTTCATTACCATACAAGGAACTTTTTGACTTTTCCGGAAAAATTACGACGAGAATGTTTTTTAACTTATACGGCATGAATGGATTTTTACGGTTTCATAATGCCTAATTTTCATGAACCTTCCTCTACAATATTTCATGATTATTTTCAACAAAATCCTTTTCTTTTAAAATTTCAAGTCATTTTGTGAAAAGAATATTATTTTGAATAAGAAAGGATATTTTACTCAAGAATTCATTTCAAGTGTTTTATCAAGACTATTTTCCATATAAGATTACATTCTTTAATATGGTCATGTTTCAAGTAAAATTTCCATATTATTTATATGGTTTGATTTTTTTTATGATGAAATGACATCCATTTTTTTATATGGATTATGTTATGATGGGATGATTTTTATGAAACCCATTTTATTCTTTGGGTTATAATGAATGATTTATGTTTATTTTGTGGCACACGAAAGAATGATTTCATTATGAGATGGGTGAGACCTATATCTACCTCCAATGCATTGGGTAATGATTTTTATCTCATGAGACAGACATGGCTGGAATGACAAGTAAATATGGTTCAGTAATATAGGGCTGGAATGGCATGTAAACTCGGTTCAGTAAGGGACTTTATCTACTATGATGGTCTTGGAAGAAATGCCGTGGCTAATAGAGAAATCATATCATCTGATAAATTGGTTTCCATATTTACATGTTTTATTCCCATGTTATTTTATCATGATTGATGTTCCATTATGATCTATTGCTTACGTACTTCCAAGTTTTATTTCATTGCTCAAGATTTTGATGTTTAAAAATTATGTTCATGTTTTTAAATTCAAATGTATATGGTTTATTTTATTTTCTCCATTCTTACTCTTACTGAGCATTTTAGCTCACCCTTTATATGTTTTCTTTTCCCTGGGATATAAATAAAGGTTTTAGGTAAGAAAACAAAAGGGGAATATCTTTATGGGTGATGTTGAAGATCTTTCACCATGATTAGAAGATTATGTTCCAAGTTTCTGAAGACACTAAACTATTAAGGTCCTTGTGTGTATATTTTTGTTATTTATTAAGTATTACACAAAAGTAATGTAATGTCCATGTATGTCAATCTTGGGTCTATACATTTAGTATCAGATTGAAGGTTTAGTTAACCTTTGGAAACAAGGATGCGAAAACTTTTGTGAGATCCCTAGAGATATTTCTAAGGTATGTCTAGGTATGTCCCTAATGTTAGGTATAAGTATTGGTTATAGTCCTAGAATTATGGTAAAGATCTTAGAATTAAACCTAAGATGTTATATATGGAGGATAATCCCCATTTATTATGTTGTTTTCCTAGCATGATTTTTGCCTCTCACACTATTCTTTTTGTGTTTTAGATGATTGTTGGAACCTGAAGGAACCGTGTTGATCAATGTAATGGACAATGAAATGATTTTCCTCCTGAACAAACCAATGTTATGGAACATGGAGTTCCAAATATTATTTCTATACTTACAAAAGCTATGAATCATTCTGGACTTCCGAATGAGTAGAGAAAGGAACAATATTCTATTGATTCCTTCATGAGGCAATGTCCACCTTCTTTCAGAGCGTCTTTTAATCCACTTGTTACTGAACAATGGATCAGTACCATTGAAAAGATATTTTCCATACTTTGTTGCTCAAAGCATGAAAAGGTCATTTTGGTTGTTTACCAGTTAAAAGGTGAATCAGATCAGTGGTGGACTCTAATTAAAAATACAAGGCCCCAATATGAAATTGAATCCATGGAATGGGACGAGTTCAAGAAAATGTATTTCAATAAGTAATTCCCTCATATTCTTCAAAAAAAGATGTAAAAGGAGTTCCTTGAGCTTAAGTAAAAGGATGATGAATCTGTTGGTATTTACGAGGTGAATTTTACAAGGCTTTCAAGGTATGCATCTGGCTTTATCATCTTACCTGAAAGTAAAGTTTATCGATTCTTCAGTGGCTAAAAACCAAGTCTTCGAAGGGCATTAGCTATAAAATATTTCAGTCGCTACAAAGAAATTGTGTTTTGTGCTATCAAGGTAGAACTGGAAGTTGGTCTTACATATCCATCTTGTGGTTTTGACAAGAAACAAAATATGGAGTTCAAGGAAAAATTTCAAAACTACGGTGAAAAGAAGACAAATGTTTCGTTATACTCAAAGTGTGAACAAAATCCTGGTGGAGATTGTCTTAAAGGGACTAGAAAATATTTTAAGTGTGGAAAATAAGGTCATAGAGAATCTGAGTGCCAAAGTAATGGGAAAATGGTAGATAACTATGTGAATATAGAAAAGCCTATAGAGAACGCACCACCAACACTTCAATGCTACAAGTGCAAGGAAATGGGGCATTATGCTAATCAATGCCCTAATCCAAGGGTTAATGATGATCGATGTGAGCAACCACTTAAGGCAAAGGACAAAGGGAACTCACATGCGATAACTATTTGTGATGTTGAGTATGACAATGATGTTGTGGAATGATTAAATGTTTATGTAATGGGATTTCAAAATAGTATCATGGAATCTCATTTATAGTATTATAGAATATTGGAATATATATGTGTTTGTTAATTATGATTTTCAATAATTATATGGTACAGGTAACCATGAAAAGTGATTGAAATATTTTTAAAAATTAGATGATATGCGCATGATGAAGGGATAAAGAGAAAATAATATGTTTGAAAGTATTCATGAGCACATGACTAATATAAGGAGAAATTGATCTCATGGTTTGAGTATATAGAAATTTTGGGATTTTGTTTAACTTTTGATAGCATTCATGTTTTCACTAAGGTTCTATGGTAATTCATGTTTCAAGATAATACATTATTAAGGTATTCACATGTTTTGAATAAGATCAACAAGATATATCTTATGATATATGGGGGATAAATGATGGTATTCACATGGTTGGTTGATGACATTTCTAGTAATAGTTTTCTTTATACTGTGAGCTTGGATAGAAGTATTTTGGATAAGACTAAATATTTGAAATGGATTATGTTGGATATAATATAATATTGTTTAAGGATATAACCTTTTTTGATATTATTTACGGAATTTTATAATAGTGTAGTTTTAGAAAAAGGACAACCTACAGGATGGGCGACAAACCGTCGCGTCGGACAAGGTTGCGGGAATTGAACCCACAACCGAAGTGAGAAAGGCCTTTATCGTCTGCCACTGGCCTACAAGAACTCTTTAGTTTGTAGAAATTTGTTTTATTTTATTAAGTGGTATGATATATGATGTATAAGTCTATTTTTGGAACCATAAACAATTAATCTCACCATATGTGGACTTATGTATATTTAATAACTTTTGTTAACCTTATGTTTGAGACACATGGGATGACCAATCATTCTATCGCATGATCAGCTCACACTTCACGAATGACAAATTCGACTTCATTTCTTCAAATAAGAGATGAAGTGGAAATTGTTCATGGAATGACCAACGATGATATTACACTAAAATCAAGTAAGTATTTATCCTTATGCAAAAATTAATCAACATTAGGGAAATGATCTTGAAAACCAAAAAATTTTCCCTAGTACTCTCATATCCGATGAATAAAATGGTACCTTGGATCATCAAAAATTTATGGCTTTGTGATTGTTGGATTTTTCATAGCCATGTTCTCTACCACTCTCCATCAGAACTTGATGGTTAGATTTCTCTACCATATCCATGTATTCACCTATGTTCTCCCATGTGGAAACCCAGTGATGAGTTAATTTGGGTAACCATTACATTATTTACTTTACTTTTTAAAATTAAGTTTTATTATTCCTTTTTATGATGTGGGTTTCTATGAAAGAAACTCTCAAGTAGAAAACCATTTATTACCCCAACGAATTTCGAGGGAGAAATTCTTTTTAAGGGGTGTAGAATGTATCACCCCAAAATTTTATGAGAAATATTCTTTTCGATTTTAGTGATGTTTTATGTTGTACGCTACACTAATATTAGCTTGCGCTATATGCAACAATGTATTAGCTTGTAGTATACACAACACTATTCTTGGATTGTGTTGCACGCAAGAGCAACCTTCCTCAAAATCTTGTGTTGTACGCCAAACTGAGTTTCACTCAACAATGATATATTATTATTATGAACTAGCCGTTATGAATAGTAGTAACTATATTTTTAATTTTATGACATTATAATTCATCTGAAACATTTTATAGAACATGGTATGATAACAAAATAAATATTTTGGGTAAAATATGTATTTTTCAAAAAATGCTTTTTTGTCGCCTTTTAATGGCACATCCACTTTAAATCTAGTTTTGACACATTTATAAGTTCAATTAGACAAAATAAACTTATTAATTACAATAAGGATATAAAAAATTACTTGGGATAAATTGTTTATATTTTTCTATTAACTTTCATATTTTAATGAATAGTAAAAACATGCTAAATTTTACATAAAAACAACTTTTTTCATCGAGATAATTTATATGGTTAAATTATAATAGTAAATTATTTTAAAGTATAAATATAATATATATTTACCATTTAATATAATTTATTTCATTAGCATTAATTTTACGTTGAATTCATGGGTAAAAAAATTTCAATCTTTGACAATGTTTTAACTTTTAAAACATGTTTTCTTAACAACGTGATTAATATTAAATTAATTACTGAAAATTCTGTGTTTTGAATTTTAAAAAATGGATTCCATATTTGGATTCAGTGGGTCCAAATTATGTTAATAGGTTACTTTTTTTATGATGTAAGGAATAATAACTACGGTAATTTTTATTTACTACAGTTAAAGGTAAATCGAGTAAATACGGGTAAAAATAAGATTATAAATTTCCCTAAGACCTGCCAAAAATCTATTGGATGAATAAAAGTAGACCCATACCAGTTAATGGTCAGAATAGATTCATTTCATGGACTTTTGACCATGAAAATTATATAATTTTCATTAAAACCAAAGAAAGTGACAACATGTCACTCTCTTATATCTTATAAGTGTATTAATTTCAATTTAGTGATAAACCTCATAAAACTTGAATATAAATAGTCTCTATAAATATAATAAAATTATATAAATCCTGAGAATTTATTTATAATTTTTTGGAATTAAATAATTATCATTAATGATGACACAATAGTGATGTAGAAATTATTTTATTGATTGAAATATCAAATAAATGGATTTAAAAATATTAATATAAATATTATATGAACTAATTTACTAGATGAATATGACATTATAGGATTCCATTAAATATTTTAGTTTGAATATATCCTCAATGTGGATTTTATTTAAATTAAAATAAATGAATAGTGTCAAAATTGACAGTATTGTTATTTTATAAAAATAACATATTATAAAATTGTTTAAAAATCACAATAATATTTAAAAATTATAAATTTAAATTTATATGGTCTAAAATTTCATAAAGTATATAATTATGGAAAATTTACAACACATAAGTAATTATTTATAACAATTTAAAATTTAGAATATTATTACTACAAATAAAATTAAATAGACTAAATAAGGATAAATCATGTTGATAAGGTTTAAAATAAATTACCAACATGTATAAATATTATTGGTTGATGAGATTACAAACCTATCTCGTCTAATATTCATATTTGAGTCATTTTTTGAGGTTTTTGAGTGGGGTTTGAGTTTATTATAAATTAATATTTTAGAGGTTTCCAAAAGTGACCCTCTCATCTCTTATAAAAGGGAACCTCCTCCCTCTCCTCATCACACCACTTTGAGACTTTATGCTTGGAAAAACCCCTCCCATTTCACTTCTCCAATTTCCTAGAAACATACTAGAGGTCATGGTTATCATCAAAGACCAAATTTAGTTCCCTAAGAGGAGGTTTAGACGAGGCACGTTGAAGAAGAGGTAATATCCTTTATCGATTCTTTCAAGTTCATTTATTATTCTACTTCCTCTTATTTTGTTGTTTCATAATAAATTAATAACATTAGTATCACTCATATACTGATATGTTATTATAAATATGAACCAAACTTATTTCACCTTCTATCCATCCTATGAAAAACAAAATCACCGCGCGTGCGTACGTACGAAATATCGTCTCAACGTCGTGGTGTAATCTGTTTTTCCACCACCACCTTACTTGGATGAGATAATGGTGTAAATAATAACTATATATGGTTATTATAACATGATACTAATTCTGAGATATTATATCATCCACTCTAATTCCATTCAATAATTATGGGAACGATATATTCACTTGTGCTTAAGTACAGATTACCGTCTCCACGGAACGATGAGATTCATTCTCGAAGTTAACCATTCAAGAATTATTATAAAGTATATATATTAAATAATCATGAAATATATGAAATATTAATGATACTGGATTTATTTATATGTTATTTACTTACTTCCATTCAATTTAATAATGAAACGAAAACAACATTCATGCGTACGTTTGGCCTACCGTCTCCACAAACAGTGTATTTATTTCCATATATAGATCTATTATATATATGTATATTATGAATATATATTATATATAAATCATGTTTTACATTCTGGAAGTAAGTAATTGTGATCTAAGTAATCATATGAATAATTACAAGTCAAAACACGAAGGATAAATGAAACGATTTTACCCAAAACGCTGCTTTAACATGGAATTGACAAATGAACATGTAATATAAAGTCTTAAGTGAATCATATATGATATAATAAATATTAGTATGGTTCTGTTACAAGTTAATAATATGTTTAAACCCAATATACAGGAGTCTTGAACACATATAGAAGAAATTGGACATAAGGTAAGGGATAATTTTGCAAATCTCATTTTTATCTGAGATTGCTTATACCTAAGTATTTACTGGGGTTATATTTTTCATCCATGTCCATAAAGATGTTTTTCATAAAGTTTTTAATATTCTTCCATGTATTTTTAAAGTCATTTTTACCCCTATTTGACTTTTACATTGTGTTATGGAAGGAATTTTTCTTTTTTTTTACCATACGAGGAACCTTTTGACTTTTCTGGAAAAAGTATGAGGAGAATGTTTTTTTTAACTTATACGGCATGAATGGATTTTTATGGTTTCATAATGCCTATTTCTCATGAATTTTCCTCTACAACATTTCATGATTATTTTCAACAAAATCTTTTTCTTTTAAAATTTCAAGGCATTTTGTGAAAAGAAAATTATTTTGAAAAGAAAGGATGTTTTCTTCAAGAATTAATTTCAAGTGTTTTATCAAGACTATTTTCCTTATAAGATTACATTCTTCAATATGGTCATGTTTCAAGTATAATTTCAATATTATTTAAATGGTTTGATTTTGTTTATGATGAAATGATATCCATTTTTTATATGGATTATGTTATGATGGGATGATGGTTGTGAAACCCATTTTATTCTTTGGGTTATGATGAATGATTTCTGTTTATTTCGTGGCACACGAAAGAATGATTTCACTATGAGATGGGTGGGACCTATATCTCCCTCCAATGTATTGCGTAATGTTTTATATCTCATGAGATATACATGGCTAGAACGGCAAGTAAATATGGTTCAGTAATACAAGGCTGGAATGGCATGTAAACCCGGTTCATAATGGGACTTTGTCCACTATGATGGTCTTGGAAGCAATGCCTTGGATACTATGGAAATCATATCATGTGATTAATGGTCTTCCACATTTACATGTTTTATTCCCAGGTTATTTTATCATGATTGATGTTCCATTATGATCTATTCCTTATGTACTGCCATGTTTTATGTCATTGATCAAGATTTTGATGTTTAAACATTATGTTCATGTTATTAAATTCAAATGTATATGGTTTTGTTTATTTTCTCCATGCTTACCCTTACTAAGAATTTTATCTCAACCTTTATATGTTTTCTTTTCCCCTGGATATAAATAATGGTTTTAGGTAAGAAAACAAAAGGGGAATATCTTTATGGTAGATGTTGAAGATTTTTCACCATGATTAGAAGATTATGTTCCGAGTTTCTAAAGACACTAAACTATTACGGTCCTTGGGCGTCTATTTTTGTTATGTATTAAGTATTCCTCAAAATTAATGTAATTTACATGTACGTCAAGCTTGGGTCTCTATAGACTGGTTAGGAAATGGTAGACCTTGGGTGTTTTTAAATAGTAATTTCATAGAGTATCATGCTTTTATAAACAATGGGTGAATCTATGAGGTTGGTTTTTGTTTTTTTCAATGATCCAGTTCTTATGAATATTAGTTTTTTTATTTGTTGTGAGTAAATAGGTATGTATTACTGATGAGTTGGGAAATTATATGGTGGTTATCCACTATCAATTCTCTTTTTATTTTTCCCCTTATTCAGTTGTAAAATAGTAGGCATAAGCTATGACACATATAGTGGAACTAAACTATTAGTATTAAGTAATTTTTATTATAACATAGATAAAACTGACTTATATGTCTGTGTGTGAGTGTGTGGACAATGGGATATCACCTCATTCGAGTACCATACTATAGTAGTGGAGGAGTTTAGTGTATTCAATGAATGGCTAGTAAAAAATTCATAAATTTTACTAGATATAGGACAAGGTATATGGATGTTTTTACTCATGGGGTCTATAGTATTACGCATCAAGGGGTGGGACTTTACATTTTAGTTGAGTCTTGCAAGTGAGATTGTGGTGTGGGGTCCATAATATTTTGTACTCACTCATGTGTAATTTTTTTATGGGGGTCTAGTTTAGACTACTGATGCTAGACAAGGGTTTATGATATTTAAAATTTAGAAATACATGAATATTATAGAAGGTGGGGTATCATAGTGAAGTTGGATGATTCTATAGTATCATGTTTCTCAGACTATTGAGTTTTTCAGTTTGGTAAGTACAGTGAGATACAAGATTGAAGTTTTCATATGTTACCAAGAATTATGGATTGGGTAGGAATTTTTGTGCATTTTTTGGGTGATGACTAGTGTTTATGATGGGATAGAGTGTAATGTATCTTAGGTGTTTTAGAGTTTTTCTAGTTTGGGTGTAATTTTATCAAGATCATAGCCAGTGTGTTATATGAATTCAGACCATCTATCAGGTTTGGGAGATTAATTTGGTTCATAAGAGATGCATTTAGAGGCTTATCATAGACATGAATAGTTATGATTGGAAGGTTATAACACCCCATATATTATAAAATGTATAAATGTATAAATTTTTTCCAACCATTTGTGATTTTAGGATTTTCAAATATTGGAGGATCTATTGGAGGCTAAGAGTTTGTATTTTAGATTATTTCTAGTGTTTGAGATGAAATTATACAATAGTTCATGATCCATACCTAAATAGTAGGTATTTTCTCCATTACAAGGTCTTGCATGAGATTTATTTATTTGGTAATATGGAGAGATCATCCTATAGTTTTGGGTATTATGTTCTACTAAGAGGGTATATAACATAATGATTTTTGGATGAGGTGGATAATCAAACAGAAGTGGGATCCATTGGGCACTAAATATCTTATAAAAGAACAAATATTGTCTATTAGGGAGGGTTTTCACTTCTATAAATTCCCCATACCGCCATGGAATTATACCACTCAGCTAAAAAATATTTGGTCATAGTTAGAATATAGCTGTTGTGATCATTTAACTATGTTTTTATGCTTTTGGGGTTACATTTATAGCCATAATCACATGATGCATGTGACTATAGACATTTTTTGTGAAATAATATTGGAATAGGAATATGATTCCAATAGATATTTATATTATCAATGAAAATGAATTCCTATCAGAACATGATTCTCGTAGTTATAGGGATTCTTAGTAACACAAAATTTCCATGGGCATATTTTTTAGTGGTTGTAGTTTAATAATTTATATGTTTTTTAAATACTATGGTAATAAAGTTACCTAATTTTATATCATCCACACCCTTTTTCCTCCCACTAAATCTATCATTTCCCTAATTTTATCCCCTCATCAATGATATTTATTCTTCGATATGCCCTCACAAATGTAGCTTCTATCAAACACATAATTTTTAATTATAGTTTCAATCAAATGCGATGGGACATTATTTTTCCCTACCTATGATTGATCCTTAGTGATTTTTCCGAGGCGATGGCCCATGATTTTTATATATATTTGATCCATGATATATTATTTTAAAGTGATAAATGAGCTATGATTTCCCCCTAATTTTTCATTTTTTTAAAGAATTCACTATTATTTCCCTACCTCAGCTAAATCATATGTTATTTTATTTTTTATTAAAAAATAAATGTTTTTTTGTGGTGGTGTTTATGGTAAATATGGATTATACATAATTATTTCCCTACCTTCAAGGAATCATCTGTTATTTGAATTTTTTAATTGAAGTAGAAGTTGTATTGGTGGTAGTGTTTTGGTAGTTGTAGATAATATATAATTAAGTATAGTTATTATGATTGAATATTTATTATTGTTATGAATATTAATTTATGATATATATTATTTAAAATTACTTTCTTATTGTCTTTGATCAAGTAAATTGAAACCTGATATTGAGTAATATTCTTAAATGGTTTTTACATACCATAACTATTATATTATAGTTAGTATTGGTGATTTAAATTATTAGTATTAATTAATTATTGATTCTTTATTATTATTATTCATGACAATTAAGCATCATAATCATTCATAATAATACAAAATTATATTATTTCAATATATCTATATAATGTTTTCAATTATTATTCTATGTTATTAATTATAGTACAAATTTGGGTTAAATAATTTGAATTATTCATAGCATATTTTTGTTAAAAAATAAAAAGAAATAATAGAGTGATGGAATTCATTACATGATAAGGGATTTCAAACCACGTGTGTCTACACATTTAAATATGAAATAAAACGAACATATTAGTTTATTTTATTTGTTTTCAAAATAAAATAGAATTCATTTCCAATTAAATTACAATGATTCTTATTAGTGATCAGATATATTTTTAGGAAAATATCATTGTAATTAAAATAATTATCCAATTTTAAAATGTTTTCAATTTTCAAATATTATTTTTCAACAACATGTATCAATTTTAACAACAATTTGTTTATTAATTTTCAAAGGGATAGAAGTTGGATATACAGTGGTGATGATACTACAAATTACTTTCTGAATGGGTTAAAAATTTAGTGGATTTTTATTTCAATAATTATTCAACTAGAATTATTTTCTTGGTAAATATATTTGTAAATTTTTAAAAATATATTATTATTATTTAACGTATTTTATTATTTGGGGAAAACTTAATATTTTCCATGTATATTTATTATCAAAGTATTTTCCAAATGTTATTTCTTAACTTTTAGGAAAATAAATGTGTATATAAAATAATTATAAATATGAAATTGTATTTTTAATATTCATAATAGTTTTTAATTTTAAAAATATTTTTTTACTAATAATATATTTATTCATGTTATAATGTATATATGTTTGATCGAAAATTTTGATCAGATCGCTGATGTGTTCCTGAAGTAGATACAATAGTTTTTTAGATTTTTCTTTCTATAATGATTCAAACGAAAAATAGATTTAATGCACATGTTTCAATTTTGTTATAATATCATGGTTAAGATGTGAGTAAGTGAGTTAACATATCACTAAAAAGGTTTTCCTATAAATATCATGTGTGGTTTAACAATGGAGAAATATTTTAATTAGAGAATGAAATTGATTCAATTGAAAAGATCAGTATAGAAAATGTCATTTTTTATTAGTGTCCATTTATATCATAGGATAACACTTTATGTATAACCATGAAATATGAAATTTATATGTGAATAAAGTTTTCATCTAGTGATTAGATTGATGAAATTGAGTGTTTTAGAATATTAATGGAATATTTGAATATCATAGTATTCCAAAAATTAACAAAAATGAATAAACATTGTTTTTTAACATTACTATATCATGGGAAGGTAATGTGTGGATTTCGTATTTTTGGGATTAAATATATCCATAAATTTTTTAATGACATGTTACTTTTTTATGCCTGTATTTCAAAAAAATATTATTTAGAATCAAATTGTGTTAAAAATTTTGGATTTTCATATACTAATATCCATACATTCCTTAAAGATTCTTGTTTGTTCTGTAAATAAAATTAAGTGTTGAATGATTTTGAATATTGTGGTACATAATGATATAAGATTATAAAAATGTATCTCAATCATGTGTACTAGAGAAATTGATGAGGCACTTTCCTTTGATTCGTATACTTCAAAAACTTTTTATGTCATTACGAATAGAAAAGGATGTAGAATTGTATGAAGATGAATGAAATGATGATGATGATGAAATAGTACATATTCGATATGGGTTAAAATGAAATAAAATTGATAGGTTATATCCTAATTTATTAGTTAGCCCATGAAATGTTCAATATGGATTATTATGTAAGGGTTTCAACAAATTTATCCATAAGCATAATGTATACACTACTTATTATTTTTACATTCAAATTTACTAATTTTCTTCATAGATGTGTGTGAAAAAACAATTTATTATCATGTATATATTAATATCTATATCTATTGACCCTAGAAATTATATTTTCAGATACCTGAAACCATTAAAATATTATTTGAAGGAGCTTTGGATAATTGGGGAGTAGGTGAATGATGTGTTTACAATATAGTACTTTATGCTTCATGCGGCATTATTATAGATGATAAATGATTTCCCTATTTATTTAATGATTTCTATTTGGAGTAAAAAATGGGAAATTATCCTTCCCGCTTTTTATGAAAATAAATATTCCTCAAGATTAAATTTTTTAAAACTTTCAGATTCATAGGGAATCAACCATTTCTAAAAATTCATCATCTATAAATGAAACAATAAAATAAACTTTAAATGTTTCATGGAGACTAATGATAAAAATAAATTAGTTTTGGTAGATTTTATCCTTAAATAACATAATGGTTTCAATTATTATCTTGTAAATGTTAGTGAAATTCCAAAAAGAAAAGGAATTTTCCATTAAAATTTAATGGCAATTCATGAAAAAAAATTATATTCATTGAGGTGTAGTTTTATTCATATAATTTTTCATATCCTTGCTTGTATGTAATTAATATCAATAAATACATGGGTAAAATTTTACTTATGAATCATTTGAATGTGAAGGGAAAAAATTTTATTTAGGCTTACATCATTATTTAATGTATTGAGGTAAAAATCCTATAATTCATCTGGGGTTAATTGGTCAGAATCGTTATAAAGTCATTTTTTATTTTTTTAATGAAAAATGTGGAGAAAAAACGCCTTCAATTCTTGGAAAATTTAATGGTTCTAGATATAAATTTAAGTTACATTTTGATATCACTGAATACATGATATTTGAAACTAAAATCTCTTTCAACCCATGATTATTATGTCATTTTTCAAAGTTTCTTCCCATTTCCATTAAACATTAACTATAATATAATTTGAGGGTCACTATGATTATGTTATTTTACCATTATAGAGACCTTTATACTAAATAGATAAATATAAGTTTACTTTTGAAACTATAGATTAAAGAACTGGTCATTATTTCTGACTTATAAAAATTTCACTCCATTTTTTCACATGTATATGACATTTTATGATGCATCTTCCTACCTATGTTATTTTTGGTGGTCCCATTTTGATTAACTTGATATATTCAATAATATAAATGGGTTCTATATTGAATTAATATTTTAGGAATAAGAATCATCATTAAGACTCTATTATGGAAGGTTATTTAATTTAGGAATGTATCAATTTTTTCAACAAACACGATTAATGTCACTATGAGATCTAATAGACCAATGAGAAATAAAGATAAGAAATATTAACATATTGAACTTATATCTCCTTCAATTTCCCAAACGAGGGGGAATATAGATTATAATCATTGTGTAATTTGGGTAGGGAGGGTGGGAAATAGCTCATTATAATATATTATTAAATTATGGTATGTTATATTGTAACATCATGTATGTAAACAAAAAAATTGTATTTTTTATTGTTTAATTAAATTTATTTATTATATAATGATAAAATTTTCATATTTTTTTAGAATATATAGGAATTATAAAAATAAAACATTTTTCTATATCTATTAAGAGGAAGGAGAAATTTCCAAACAAATAATTTCTTGCTTTGTTAAATTAAATAGTCATGTAATTATTATTTTATATGATTTAATAATATATAGTTTTTTAATATCTGATATTGATATATTTAATGTTAATATTTTAACAATTGATATTGTATTTAATTAAATAAATTTATTTCTGTTTTCTTAGAACAATGTGGCATTTTATTATAATGAAATGGTTTTCAATGGATTTAAATTCATTATAAATAGTTGTGTAAAAAACATTGAAACACAGCATGATGGTGTCACGACCGGAATGATAATGGATTGTTATGATAGTCAATCATACATGAAACCTCAGTATGAAAATATATTATATTTTAGGGTTAAAAAGAGAATAATTTTTTTATATTAATATGCACATGGTCATGCCAAAATGATTAAACACTAGTGCCTTAATTCCACAACACAGAGAAGAATTCATATAAATTGTTTTCAATTTAGAGTGATTGATATAGAATGTTAGCTTCATACTGATGAGACTTATATCATCACAAGTTATAAAGTTTTTTATATAACTATAACTTTTAAAAAATAATTTAAACATATTAATGATTTTATTCAAAGACAAAATTTTGAAGAAGGAAAGGATGGTAGTGATATTTTTTGATAAATTTTTTAATTTTCACTCAATTTTTTCCTTCAATAACTCAAATGTTTCAATTGATATAATATATTGAGTGACTAAAATTTTAATATTGAATTCATAGAATGAAAACATTTTGAAGTATTTAGTTTAAATTATCATGACATGGTATATTTTTTAAAACTATTATACATGTTAACTGATTAATTTTATCATTGAAATAAAAATCATATTGAAATGTGTTATCATATTATTAAAATAATAACAAATTATATTTAAATTATTGTTTTTAAGATTATAAATCCTTGAATTAAAATGACTTTGTAACTTTTCTTTTGTTTTTTATAACATCTAATTATTTATTTTATATTTTTATTATTGATAATAATCAAAATTACTATATATATGTTTCAGGTAAATTAGTCAGCATATGAAGAATCCAGAAGAAAATTAATTTACTAATATTTATAGTGAATAAAATATTTAGGGATGGCCCTATTTATCTCTACTGTGTGTAATGAATTTTATTTAGTAATCACTTTGGTGACTATAAATATTGTAGAATGTCTAATTATAAACAAGTATATTGATAATAATTATATCCATTATTATTAAAGATATAAGCTTTATTTTGTTATCCATGTTAGGTATGTGTGATTCATCGAGGAGACAACATCACTTAGGATATAGAGGGTAGACTAAGGGGTAAATCGGTGTATAGGATGAGATGTCAGACACATTCCATAACTTCCATTACTACTGATTTTACAATTAAGTCTTTCACTATAAAATTAAGATAATAGGGTCTCAACCACTAGGGATTTCATCACCTTATTTCCTTGAACTGATGATAGTTAATCCTTTTACACATCACTTTCCATCCACAACCACAATATATGGGAGATCTTTTGCTCTAATCCCTTCCTATTAACTGTTCCTATCGTCTATTTTATAGGGAATTTCTCTTCAATACCTTCCACCACCATATCCATATCCACCATCTTATATATAGTTATTTCGTCTAATTTTTATCCCTTCAAATCTTCTTTATCATTTATCAGGTTTACAGACCACTCATGCTCTTGATATACTATAACTGATAGTATAAGATACTTCCACTACTCCTACTCCAAATGCAGTAGTCCCAAGGATAATAGATTCCCAGTTTATGGTATGTGTTTGAAGATTATTGAAGGTGATAACTGATTAATATTTTTATTATTCTTTAATAAGTGTCTATTTTTCGTAATCATCACGATCTTCTAAAAAATAAACAATTTTCTGAAAAAAAAAATTGCGAGGTTTGGAATAAGAATTCAAAAATTATAGTTGAATAAAATAACACCATATCTATAATTTGTAAGAATGGTATGGAATAAAAGATTATTATGGACATACTTTCCAAACATTGAAACATAATCCTAATCAAAGTGATAAATTAAAGGGATGTAAGAGAGAAAATAAAGTAAAATTCCTGGTTTGGAATTTGGGTAAGTAATATTAATCAACTTATATATATATATATATATTAATTTATAAAATCTGAAAAACACGTATTTTTTCAAATGCATCATCAATATAATTTCCCTAGTTGAAATAATTCTTATATTGTGAGTTGATGGATTTTAGAGAATTGTGTTGAGCATAAAATTATGAATTTCATATTGGTTTCAAAGATATAATTAGTACTTAGCTTAATGGAATACCAATTTTTCTTAATTTCCCACTATCATAGTACATAGTGTTGACTAGGTATTATAATCTTTTAGATTTTAAGGTATTAGTTAAATTTATATATAATCATTTTATTTATTTAAGGATGTTTCTTAAAATATTAATGAAATTCTTTACTAATATTAAAGTATTTTAAAAAAAAAATTCATAGGATAAATCTATTAAAAATAAGATAAATAAAAGGGCTATAAAATACATTCATGCTCTTAGGTGTAATTATCTCTAAGATTAAGTGTGTACATAGTTAATTTAATATTATATTTTTATAAAGTGCTTGAAAATATTTAAGATTTTTTCATATAATTAATGATTTTTTGAAATGAAATCATGTGGCATGTTTTTATGCATTACATGGAAATATTTTGTACACATGACATAATAAAATGAATTGAAACTACAACCAATCCATTAAAATCAGACATTATAAAACTAATTTAAAAAAACACTTTCATAGAAAAATTTCTAAACAAATATTTCATTATTGATACCTCTATTAATATTCACTAAATTGGTAGTTTAATACACATTAATAACCAATTAAAAAACAAACCCAAGTTGCACTCAGGTTATTGTTCTAATTGATCCACCAATTAACATAAGCCGGGCCTTCTCTAAAATTAACAAGGAAGCCTGACATTCTTGGTTCTTTAATAAAGCCAAATCCATTCCCATAAATACACTAGTTGAATTCCATGCATCTCTTTAAGAATAATTTGAAACATTGGTACATTATTTTATCTCTAATTACTTGAAATATAGACAAGAAATATTTGTAATAATATGACACAATTAATCAATAAAAACTATATCATTGTTTCTTCTTGTAATCATATGATTATGTTCAATTTCTTTAAAATACATAAAACCATCCTTCCCTTCATACTTCTAACCACCTTCATTGGTTATTTTATCATTATATTTAATGTAAACCCAAACCAACATAAATTTACCTTAAAAAATAACTCTAATTCAAAATACTTGAAACCCAAATCAATAAAAACATCAAAACCACATCCAAAGAAATAAACCATTCAAAATGAATGTTTTTAAATGAAACATAATTGATCTAATAATGACCCATATTTGAAACATTACTAAATACCATGAAGATTAGAACAAAAATCCACCAATATTTATACAATTTGGAACCATTATCAAATAATTTCCCTTAATGTAAAATAATTCGTCAATGAAGACATAAATTCAAAATATGTGAATCTGAAAATTCCTAACCATAATACAACCATTGTAAAATACTCAAGAAACCAAAAATTTGATCTAAAAAACATCATTATATTAAGTCCCTATTAAGGATATTGGTATGTTAATTTTTTAAACAAAAAACCATTTTAACTTAATTAAAATCAACCAAAAAACACCCAAACAATAATAAACTTTCATATTTATTTCAAAACATTTCACTACATGGTTAAAACAGTCAATTTATTTTTTTAAAATATGTATCCCCAAAGTTAATAGTTTTTAGAATAATATATAAAAATATATAAATTTAGATATTTTCAAGATAACTATAAACAAATATCTACCTAAAAAATTCAAAACATTCAAAATTGGAGAACTAACATCAAAACCACCCAAACAATCCTATTATAGTATATTTTTAATACAATTGATTGAAAAATATTATATTTTAAGCACATAAATTAAAAATGAATTTTTTCAATACATAAAACAAACTTTATAAAATTATAGGGGATGACACACAACATAAAATTCCAAATAATTCAAAAATTGAATTTAGTTCTATGGTATAGAAATGAAAAAAGAGAAAACAAATATAATTTTTTCAAAAGGTTCATCATATGATATGAATATATTATATATTTAATTATAAAATATGGGAATTCATATAAAGGTATTATTAACATATTTTCAAATTCAAACATGAAATTGGAAGAAAAATCAATCTCAATTGGCCCTTTAAATCATTTCTTATTTTAAAACATTATTAGAAAAAAACTTAATCATCTACTTTAAATAAATTTCAAATATCTAGGATTACAAAAACCAGTTTTAATATAAAAATATGCTTTCCTTTACCTATTGAAATCAGTTACAACAAAAATATACATTTACCATGAAACCCACAAGTTGGAATTAAATATTTATAAAAAAAACTAGCTAACTATATAGAAAATGTTGTTAAAACTTATTAAAATGAAAAAAATGCAAGTCAAAACATAAAGTAGTGGAATTTTATCTAAAACCTAATTTCATACTTATAAAACATTAGTAGAATTGTAATTTCGAACAATAGTTTCATTTTAACAAAAATTTGTTGCATTTTAACTGGAACATAATGCAAAACTTATAGTTCTATAAATAAATGTTACAATAAAACAATCCCTCTCCCCCACCAATTGAAAATAAAATAAAGATTAATGAATTGATAAGACCCTAACCAAAATAACAAAAACTATAAAAATGTAAATAATTTAAATGAATACAATCAAACTGAATCAAAATAAATCAAATCAGTAAATTTGAAACTGAATCAAACTAAACCAACCAATTTGAATCAAAATAAAATGAAAGAAAAACTAAAAGCTATAGATCTAAACTAAACCAGGCTAATATGACAAGAACTAAATTGAATAGAATCTAACTAATACTATAAGAATTTATCCAACCAACCTTACTTCAACGAAACCAAATAAAATAAAAATAAAAATAATTTACCAAAACTAAGTCTTCCACATTTCCCACCAATGTTATTTATACATAAAAAAATTAAATTACCCAAAATATAAATTTAGCTACTATTAAAACATTAAATAATATGTCTACATATTATTTTTTTAGGATGATGTTTTATTTTTAATGTGGTTTGTGTTCAAAAAATACTATGATTTTTTTCTTTTTCATATTTTTTTAGGAATTTTATTTCAATTTTTGTATTATTTTTTGTTTTAGGTAACTAGTTTTCTTATTATGTTTTATTAAAATAGAATTTTTGTTATATTACATGGGTAAATGAGAGGTGTATCATAGATATTTTATTTTATCATGTTATAGTATCTTATGATTTTTTATGTATTAGTTTTCTTAGAAAAATGCATTGAATACTGGGGGTTTTGTTCCTTTCTCAAATTTTCTCTATACAGTCTAGAAAAATAAATATTTTATCCTAATAAACAATGACACATATGAAACAATAATAAGTATATTTCAATTTATATTACTTTGATTAAATTTATCTATAAAATAATTTTAATTAATGTAATATATTATTCAACCAAAATTCTCTTGAGGCACTAGATAAAAAAGAACCAAAAAATTGGTCCCAAATGATCATTTGAATTAGATGTTAAGGGACGATCAACAAAGAAGTTTTCACAGTACACTAAGGAAGAAGATTATACCACCTAAATACCAGTTTACCTACTAAATTTATTCAAGTAGCATATCTAGTATTATTAAAGAGGAAAAAATTAATTTTTATATAAAAAATGTTACATGAAAAGCGGGAGAATATTCACAATACTAAAAGATTATAAATGAACTTATCATGAAATCCATTTCTTCTTTTTCTTCTTCATTTATACTGAAGAGTTTAATGGAGATTGATTTAGGTTTGATGTTAATGGACATTATTTATGAGGGTTCCTCTATTGCCGCTACTAATTTAGGTGTGGATGATGATGATGATGAAAGTGATATTAATGATATTGGTGATCTACGAGTTGGTGATAGAGGTGGTGATTATGATGTTGGTGTTTTGGAAAGAGATGTTGGTGGGGAGTGTGGTGATGATTATAAGTAGGTTTTTGATCATATATATACTGATTGTGAGAATTTTTTTTGGTGCACTATATTTATGGTTTATGATGATTAAATCGCACTTTATTATGTATTTTTAGAGTTTTTTATATTAATGGTTTTTTATGTGATTTTTTGAGATTTTATAATCAAAATAAATATTATTAAATTTTCATACTTTGGTACCTTATAACCATGGGTGTGGCCAGTGTAAGTAAGGAATTATCCAAGAGCCCTTCCCATGGCTATAAAAATGTATCTATGATCCTACCCATGGTTATAAAGATATATCCACAAGAATTATAATTTAAATAAACATATATCCAAATTCAATCTCATGATTATATATCTACTACCATGTGACTCACATGTGGTTATAGATTCTTGATCTATTGACACCTGCTGCCACGGAAATAAGGAAAAAATATACCAATCATGGATACAACCAATATATATTATTTTTTGGGCTATAAAAACATTTTTGATATCCCTATAACTTTTTATAGTATTTCTTATACCCTGAAGGATGAAGATCACACTAAAAACCCTTTCTATAAGATTCAATTTCTGATATTCGGGGAGATCATGTTATAATGAGAGATATTCCACAATGATGATTTCTTGAGGGGGAAGGATATTGAAATAGTTAGTGGGATGTGAGGTGGAGGGTTATCATGAGAAAGTGATATCAAGATACTATAATTGTTCTTTCATTCCGAAGAGCATAGGATTTTATTTAAATGGGTGGCTAAGTGTTAGTTTTGTGTATCAACGTAGTGGTTCACGCCAAATGTCATCTTGAATGAGGATCATTGGATTTTTACCTCCTTTTTAAACTATAATATTCCTCCACTATAGTTTTTAAAATAGTTTACATCCATATTTTCGAGTTGACCCCTCAAGTAATATTAAGGAACTAAAGAACTGGGGGATGTTTATTCGGTTATCACATTCACTCCTTCCTCCTTTACCTCCTCTATTTATTGGGTTGGTTTGTGATGATTTTTCCTAGAATTTTGGAGGTATGATTTTCAATTTATTTCTTATTAAGTATTCTTATTTATTAGACACTATTTTTTATCTATTAGATAGGTGTTAAGTGATGATACAACCAATGAAGTGTAGAATCGTCATGAATATTGGGGATTTTTATTTGATGGATTGAGGTTATCCCAAGATGACGAATTCATGTCAATAGTCATCATTTTGATTGAGGTTGATTTATCAAATAAATTTTAATATTATTTTATTTTAAATAGATTAAATAGATGATTTATCAGGTGTAAATTAATTGACCATCTCATCATGGTGTTTTCAAGGTGTTTTGTGGGATATATGCATGATTTTAGTCTTTTTTTTCTTCATCAGGGTGGATTAGTGATTTTTTTAGGTTCATTACCCTTTTTAAAATTATTTAATTTATTAAAAATTATTATAATTAGTTTAAATAGTGTTTATATCATGATATAGGGGATCATGGGATTTATGGGATTTTTATGATTAAAAAAGGATTAGAGAAAACTCAACTTTAGGGGTTTACTTATATTTTAGAAAAGTGTTCCCTATCACACTATAGGAGAAGGTAGATTTTTTGTTGGGGTTTTAATGTTGATTATTGTATAAATGATGTCAAAACCCACATCAAATTTATTTTAATGTTTTTATAAAATAATTGATATTAAAATTTGACCTTTAATGTTGTTTATTTTATAATCGATGTTAAAACGTTATTTATTTGAGTTTTAATGTCTTTTATTACATAACTAATGTTAAAATTTCTGTTTTAATATCATTTATCAAAAATTTAATTTGAAAATTAATGTTTTATTATAATTCATGTGATAATTTTTGTTAAAACCTTTTCAGAAGATTAAATCATAAGAGGTTCATTTATTATCATCGTTCTTTCAATGCCCATTATTCTGAAACTTTATGCTTCATGACTCATGATTTTGTTCCTCCTTATTCATTTAACCACATTTCTCATACTTTTTTCATGGTTTTTACACTCTCTTTCCTCTTTTAACCTACTTCACTATCGTTCCACCATCACTGGATGAATTCCTCCCATCAAAGTTGTGTTTTTTTCTTTCTTTTGAGTGTTATTATCATTGGTATTTTATATACATTTTTAGAAACAATCTTCTTTCATTACATAAAATTTGAAATTCATCTATCACTATTATAGGTCTCTTTATCATGGATCTTGGGCCTGAATATTAATATTTTGTATGTCAAATTATTATTTTTTATATTTAAAAAATTTCTCAACTCTTTTTTGTCTATAAATAGTAGTATTATAATTATATATATATATATATATATATATATTTACTAGTTTTAAATTTTTATGGTTATAATTTTTTATGGTCATAATTTCTTTAAGATTATAAATTTTATGTGTTTTGAAATTGTGTTTATATGTTTTTTTTTAATTTTTATATTTGTAATTGTTCGTGTTCAAAAATCATTTGTTGTTATAATTGTTTTTGGGTTAAAAATTGTAGTGGTTATAAACTACTTCTCAATTATAATTTTTTTGCCCTCAAATTTTCATGATTATAAATTATATCTATTTTATATGGTTATTATTACATTTTAAGATACATATTTGTTAGTTAGAAATTATCTATGAGTTAAATTTTTATTTGTTTTATTTTTTTTTTATGATTTATAATATTAACTTTATATTTTTTAATATTTTATTTTTATATGCGTATAAATAATTTTAATCTGTATGATTTAAATTTATATATGTTTATTTATTTATATATTTATATGTTTTAAATTTATATGATAATCTATATGTGTAAATATTTATATGTTTTAATATGTTTATAATTTTTATAGTAATATTAGTTAATTAAAATATTTTAATTGGATAAATGCATGAAGAATCAATGATAAATATAAGTAGGGTCAAATTTTTATTTTTATTTCTTAATGGGATATTAGAAACAAATACAATATTTTCTATTCATTCATACAGTGTTTTCCTATAATAAATTTAAGGTCTAGAGAAATAAAATATCATATGATTTTCTATGGTTTAAATCATTGTATTACCCATTATATTTGATAAGGTAAAATAAAATAAAATTCATGATCCAAAAAGGATGGAGATATTCAGTATGTAATAGATCATAATCTTGATGAATTAATTCATGATACTAGCATTGAAACCATTGAAGAAATAATAATATTTTAATGACTACAAAAGGATTTTAAAAAACCATTATTCTGAGGTTGTAGTAAATTTTTAGTTTTATTAGCAAGACTGAGATTAGTTAACTTAAATTAAAGAAGTGTTTAGAGTAATAAATTTTTTAAATAATTGCTTAAAATTTTAAAATAGTTTCTCCTATAATACATTGTGCTTTAAGATTATATTTATAATGAAACAAATATTTTCTTCAATGGGAATATGATATAAAAAATACATGTTTTCCTTAATGATTGTGTTCTATATATGAAATAATTAAGAGGTTTATCAAAGTGTCCAAAATTAGGGTCATCACGATATAAAAGGGATGGGATCCAATTATGATTTATTCTCAATGTGAGCACCAAACCTTCTACTAAGGAAATCAAGTATCTTCGAGTAATTCCACATTTGAAGAATTTAATTGAAAATTATAATAATGAAAAGTGATTTAGATAGAATAAATATATTTGAATCTCTGATATAAATCTACATCACCGTACTAATTTACCAAAATATAATAATTTTAATTAAAAAATTCAGGTTTTGGAAATGAATTTAAAAATCTCATAATGGGACTATGAACATATGAACAAATCTATATCAGTGCCTCAGTGGAAAATATAGTTCATGGTTTTTTATTTGAGTAGTTTATAACTATCTCCCATATATATTTATGAGGGAAAAAATATTATACGATGAGTGTGATGATTTCTTGAAAACACAACCTAGAAATAACATTGATCTTTATATATCCCCATTGATTAAAGATTTTAATTTTTTATGGTTGGATGTCGTCATAAAAATTTATCCATACAAGAAAGTGTATTTTATTTTTCATGCTATGTTAATTTTCACTATAAACAAATTTCTTATATATGAAAACTTATTTGGATACAATGTTAAGGGACATAAATAATTTCTACTTTGTAAATATAGAACATCACATCACCAATTTCATAATGGAAGAAATAAAATTTTCATGGGTCATTAAATGTTTTGAATGGATAACCCTTACAGTAGATTAAAAAATAAATTTATCAATTTATAAGAGTATATTTTCTCCCATAATAGTTTTTTTCTAAGAATATTACCACAAGGTGAAAATGATCAATGTCACATTTGGGAGTATAAAAATCTTGATTTATAAAAAAATACATGGATGAAATATTATGTCTTATTTTATCTATCATATTTGATATTTTTAGAGGCAAAACATAACCTTTATGTTACACATGTTGGAAAAAACATATGTGGAGGATTTAATAGAACTATATTTAAAATTAAAGTAAATAAAAAATATAAATTACATGGAATATTATAATTAATATATATGAGAATGTGTTTGGTGTTATCTCCCACTATGAAAGGACAAAGAATATATTTACTTCTAACTTATTACAAGTTAAAAAATAGTGAGATATTTGAATTTAATTCAAGGTTTGTATGGTATTGAAGTACCTAATGGGTATTATTTAGGTTTCAAAATTTTGGTATCATTGAAATATTTTATATTAATAAGCATGGAATCTAATGAAAGATATGTATTTATTCAATAATGACTACTAGTTTCATTGTATGGAATATTGTTGATGTATATGCGCAAGCCTAATAGCAGTTAGTGTTAATTCACAATTCCCCTTATAGAAAATTAATCGATATAAATTTGTTAAATGTGTTGGAGACTAAATATTTACTGATACACTGTCAATTGGAAATGTGTTTTCCACCATTTTTTTATATTGGTCCATCTGATGGTTTACTTAGTGTGAGAGATAAGGATATTTGGGCCTGTATATTTATATTTGACATTTAATTTTGAATGATAAATGAGAATTATGAAGGGATATATTAAAAATAAACATTTAATTGGGGCCAAAACAAGTAAAAATATACATTATAGGAAGTGGTCAAGTTATGTACTGACCACCTATATAAAGTAGAGAATTGTGGTCACCCTATATATCATTATTTGATGGTCAATAGTTAAGGTATTAGAAGATTAAAAGTAAATATAATTGAACATTATATATAGATTTTAGCACATTAATACGTTCTAAAATACAAGGTTGAGGTTCAAAAAAATATATCATCACATATTTCTGGATTAAAGCTATGATATCCAAAAAGAAATGAAAATGTTTTGATGAATAAACAAATAAAATATTTCATGGTTTATTGGAAAATTCAACAGAGATTATACTAAATAAGAAACCTTTATATGGTTAGTTGTTGGACCATTTTTTAATATAATTTTATAGAATAGTTTCTATATTAACGTTTAAACATTTTACATTAAAAAATAGTATGATAAGAGTACAATTCAAAATAATGGAGTAATGGTCATCACTGAAGCATTGCATTTTTCAACTGTAAAAAATAAAAAACAAATATTCCATAAATATTATATTTTTTAGTTGTTGAAGCTATATGAAAAAATTATTATAAATAATTTTTAGTACTAGTGTTTATGTGTAACTAGGTTGATATTAATAGTAGTGTGAAAATGCAGATTTTGGATTTTTACTTTTTGATTTAAAAATGTTACATTTAAAAAAGGGACCATTTTTCAGGGAGACACATGAAAAGTATATAATTTATGTGATTTAACCAATTAATAATCAATGGTTCATAATTTTTAAAGTTAAAAATGATTTTATTAATGAATATTTTGATGACTTTGTAGACTTATGTGAGGTATCTTCATTTATTACATTATTACCTGATGATAAGAATGACTATGATGTTGGAATAGTCCATGTTTTGTAAAATGATCATGTAGAAGGGATTTATAAATATGATAACCTAGGTAATAATATAAATTAATCAATATTATTATTATTAATTATTCATATTTCATATTTATATTCATCATAGTTTTACAAATTATTTTAAAAAAAATTCAGTAGAAAAATGGACTAGTTTTATTTAACTAAATCCTTTTTTCATGAATTACTTGGTTTTATATAAAAAATAAAATTTATGAATATTAGAGTTTAAATTTGAAAATGGATAATTCATTTTATATTCATCATATCAATTTTTTCTTAGGGTGATTTTTTTATATTTTTATGAAATGGTTGATTTTTGGGTCAATAGTGAAAATATTGATATTTCAAATACAGTTACTTTTTTGGCATTATTATGATGTTTGTATGAATTAATAAACTTATAAAAAAAATTTCTACAAATTATATGTTAAATTAGTTAAGTAATTTATTTTAAAACATTATTTTTAATTAGGTTGCCCAGTATTGACTTTTATGAACATAAATTATATTTTATTCAAATTAAAAACTATTTTTGGGTCTTTATAATTAATGGTATTTTTGGAAGGTTGCATTCAGTTTTGGAATGATAATTAATTAAAAAAAACCTTTTTTGATTATTATTTAAGAAAAAAAATTCAATTAACTAATTACTTAATTTCAAGTACATTTTATTTTTATGCTTAAATCAGGTATTTTCAGAAAAATTGTTATTCTTGTGTTTTACATACTCAAATTAAATGTAATTTATAATAACAAAGTAAATTATGAATCTGATTAAATAGATTAAAATTTTTCAATAATTTTATCCAACTTCTTTATATCTAAACTACTATTCTTATTTATATAATATATTTATCATGGTAAAAAAGTTAAGTTATCATGGTAAAGGCTAGATTGGGTTTAAAGAGGGGTTTAACTTGGAGATAAGGTTTAAAATGTATAAAAAAATTTATAAATATAATTTTTTGAATTTATTTTGACCCTATCACATCTTATATATTAATTATATCTAAATTTGTTCCACTTTACCTTGAATAATTCCCCATATTAATTTAAAACATTTATTAATTATAAATACACCACTCCCTTCACTTATAAAAGGGAAAAGATTATCCTCTCTTATTAACACCTCTTGAGCCACATAAATAAATCAATATTTTTCCCAAAACCAAACAAAATTCCCCTCCACAACCAAGAGGCACTATTATTTTCAAAATACCAACCAAGAAGGATTAAGTTGTAAACTAAAGGTGGTTTTCTAATGAATTGGTATAACTCTTAACTAAGAAATTTAATTTTATTTCTTCTTACACCTTTTAAAATATATGTAAAAATGATAATATAATTATATAAGTATCCACACTAGAAATAAATTCTACCATGAATATGTTAAAACCATTATTCAACTCAATTTCATTTCTATGGGTAATGAAAACATCATTCGAGCATAGGTGTGGAATACCACCTCTAGGATTTGATGTGCTTCATTTTCCATCACAAACTCTCATGGAAGGTTATTATGTTGAATTTAATATATATATATATATAATGTTCATGGAATAATTATAATTATTAAAGGAAATTGTATCATCTATTTTCTAACATTTCCATCCATTGAAAATGATGATTTTGTCTGTGCATACATGTGGATTATTACCTCAAAAAACCAATGTGACTCATTTTTTCATACCACATTACATGTATGGTGTTAAAAGTGTATTTAAAATATATTTATAATTATTATTTCTTGATTAATATTATGGAGGTGATTGAAAAATACCGCTTTGATCATGGTTAATCTACGAAAGCTATTTTGGGATTATGAATCGAACTTCCTCAAAACATCTGGTGTAAACTTAACTGATTAATTAACTAAATAAAATATGGCCATAAATTAAATAAAAGGGATAATCATTTTGGAATAAAAAATAAAAATTATTTGATAAATTTTAAAATTAATACAATTTTATTATACACGGAAAATATATGCATGAAAAAACTTAAACTCAATGTAAGGGATTTCCTTCAAGAATATGTTTTAAATGATTAAAAAAACATCTACTCTACATCCATGTTCATTAAAATATTTTAATACATTTATTATTTAAAATTAAAATAATATTAATTTTCATTTTAATCTAATTATTATTTTCATTATAATGTTTTAAATATGAGTGTTTTTAATGATTTTTGCATAGGTTAAGTTTGAATGTTTTACCAAATGAAAAAAAATGTTGTTTATATTCAAGGAATGAGAGGAAATCCAAACCACTATGATAATTATTCTTTATCAATATTTCTCTACTATTTTTAATTTATTTTAAAAATAAAATATTATTACCTCAACTTATATTTTTATGATTTTCCAAATAAAAAATAAATTTTATTTTATTTTTATGTGAAGCCAGAAATTTCTTCACTATAAGTGTTGAAAATGTTAGTTTTTGATTTTCTGTATGATGGAAATGAAATATTATATCTATTTTATGTATTTTTTATTCCTTATAAATTTTTCATGATGATGGTTGATCCAAATATATCTCTTTAATTCATTAGGTAATGATTTTTGTCTCTAGGGAATATATTTTGGGTTAACTGAGTGAGTTATTCCATGTATAAGTGTGATTGTGAGGGTGATATAAAGATGATGTCCCAAGGTACCTACATGATTTTTATATTATTTAAAATTATTTTTCCATTCAAATATTCTGATTTTATAAGGTAATATAATGATATTTTGTTAAAATGAATGTTTATGCCCCTTTTAAGGGAGAAAAATATCTTTTCCAAGAAAATGTTTAATGAGTGATCATATTTTACAATAAATGTAACACCCCGAGCTTCCACGATACGCTTCTCTTTCAATAATGCAATAGCTTGCATTGTACGCAAGTTCGAGATTCTAACACACCGCGACTAATCAAAATAGCCATTATGAATAGTAATACCCACTTTTTGAGATTATATATATGTTATATTTCGAAATGGACTTCATTTTTGGATTAGGAATGTCAAAATTAGCCTATGTCGAATTTTTTGTAATTTTATGAGAACTTCCAAATTTTTATGAATAGTGAAAAATACTTAAAAATAACTTTTTTAGTCAAAATAATTTATATTGAAAAATTATACTATTTAGTGGTTTTAAAGTATAATTAGAATATATTTTTACCATTATATCCAATGGTGGTCATTAGAATTAATTTCACTTTGAAATTGGACATAAACAATTGTCAATCTTTTGATATATATTGTTTCTAAAAAACACGCTATTTGTTGTGACAGCGGGAATTAATTATATAATTAATTAATGCAACATATATTTTTTCAATTTTTTAAAATAGACATCATTTTTGAATTCGGAATATCAATTATAGATTAGGGTGAAATTTTGGCATTGTTCTGAAAAACATCAATTTTTGATGAATAGTGAAACCACTAAGTGGTAGTTAAAAAACTGATTTTTCGTTTAAATGAAACATTACCACTTCTGTGATTTGATTTTGAAAAATCCAACATACATGGTTGTAATTAGGAAGTAAAATGTGGTTCAATTGGATTAAAATAATTTTTTGGTGAATAGTAACTTTTAAGTTTAATTAATCGCGATTAAAGATAATTAGCGAAATTTAAGGTAAAAATAGTATTATAAAAATATGGAATGACCTTTACACTTGTCCAACAACTATTGGATGTTTCATGGCCGACCAAGAAAATCCATGGGTCAACTTGGTGACCCCATGGAGCCACTTTGGTAGGAAAAGGACATAAATAACTTTTTATTTAATGTTAAAATAAAAAGGTCACAAACAAGAGTTGTTTTACTAAAACAGTTTTTAAATGGGTTTATACAAGTAATATTTTTTAATATAAATATTCATTAGAAATAAAAAAATATTTCCTACATCATGATATTTTTTTTATAATTTTTAGACATTAAATAAATTAAATTATTTATGACACGATGATGATGCAGCGATTACCTCATTAATTAACGATTTTAATAAAATGGAAGGATAATGTAAAATCTAAGCATTACACTTGTCCAAATACTATTGAATGAGAATATTTCGAACACTTATCACCTTATCCTAGAAATATATAAGTGTGGGACCTTTAGAATCCGAAAAATCATTTCATAATAATGTAACATTTCAATCATTCCAAGAGTGCCCCTCCTCTCCACTTATAAAAGGCCCCCACCTCTACCACCTTACTTACACATTCAAAGCCTTTTGGATGGGCCAAACTCTGCCCAAATACTCTCCCAACTTCCCTACCTTACTCCTAGAAGCCTCAATTTGGTCATAATTCTTCCCAAAGAAGCCTTTGGCTCAAATCAAAAGAGTTACCTGATTTTAAGGTAATGTCTTCTCTTATGTTATTTTGCTTTATTTTTCTTATCCAACCTCCTAAACTCTTTTTATTCATTTCTTTTTTAACAAAACCAGTACCGTAAATATACAAGGATGTTTTTATAATAAGGATTCGAGCTACACTTACACACACCTACATCTAATGGTAAAAGAACATAATGTTTCTGTGGATGGTGAATTTCTGCCTCACCAAACGATGATTGTTCAACACTCATATAACACCTTCAAAGGTGGCCATTAAGATTACACTATATTTATATATGATATATAATATGTTTATGTTTTACTTAAGCTTCTGTATTTTTCATTTATGGCATACCTTTATGGTTTCCATTATGGGTAAATGCGATATTTTCATTTAAGGAAGTGTGGACTACCGCCCCCTCAAAGTGATTTGAATCGTTAATGCCATATGTGGGATGTATAAAGGATGGAGTAAATGGTATTATACACTATAATATACTTTAATTATATTAAATCTTTATATAATTATAACTTCATTCCATTAAATACAAAATAGAAATGAAAGTAGCGTTCATGCGTACATACGGCTTACCGTCTCCATGAACGGTGCATTTCATTTCTTACCTCTAAATGTTATGTAATATTATAAATGAATGTATATACTGGATATATATGATTTATATGATATATAAATCATGAATATAATTATGGATATAATGGATATATTACAACATGAACAAAGTGTAATTATATGTTTATTTGTGACTCAAGTACCTAATATCGTCAAAACGACAGTTATTAACATAAATAATTACATAATGTTCATAACATGGTAATAAGTGATATAAAATGAATAATAAACTTAAAAAAGTTTCTGAAGAAATTATAAATTAACTCTAGTTTATTATTCAGGAGGTTAAAGAATGGTCGAGTCAAGACAGGATGCAAGGTAAGGGAATTTCTTAACCCAATTTCCATTCTTTGGGTTAATCTCCTACTTTAAAATTACGTCATGATATTATTATGTCCTATCTTGTATTTGTACTTTATTTATGTGTAATTATAGTGAATACACATAATAGATCTATTTTATTTAAAAAAATGATCTTTGTATGCGACTTCGTCTCAATCTCCTTTCATTGAGGCATATTTTGTTTTATACACAACATTCTTTTATACGGTGTATAAACCCCTTTGACTTTTACGTTTATTAAAAAGGAATCTTTTTTATATGAAGAATTTTACTAAACGACAAAAAGGGAATGTTTTTCTTGCCGTACATATGGGGCGACGATGACCTCTCCACCGCCGTGACCATTATTTGATTTCCGGCTTCCTCTACAAGCCATAACTTTTTTTTAATGAAAAATAAATACTAAGTTTTAACTTTCTTTTATTTTGGTATTGAAAATGGTTTTGAAAGTGTTTTTATTATTTCAATGTTTTGTATTGATATCTTGTGATTGAAATGTGGAAATGTTATGTTTCCTTTATGCATGGTTTATGTGATACGATTATGTTATGGTTTATGATATGTTTAAACCCATTCATATGAGGAATGCATTGGACTTAATAAGTGACGGGTGGAGCCCGCTATATCTCCTCGATGCATCGGCAGGTCTCATGAGACAAACTAGTGTCTTATCATGAGGCCTTGGAAAAATCTTATTTGTGGTATTGGCACGAGGCCTTGACTATGTGGTTATGATAGTCTGGCATTATGCATTCCATCATTATGAAAGTGGTTATTGATATTGCATGTGATTATTCGACCAGTAGAATATCCACGTGAAGAAGTAAATGGCATTATCTCATTTTACTTTTTCCATATTATGTTTAAGTTCAAGTTTAAAAGGCTTTTGTTTTAGTTATACATTTCCTTAAATGTTTATGTTTTTTGATGAAAGCTTTCTCTATATTGTTATCCTTGCTGAGCATCTGATCTCACCCCTTCCAATGTTTTAATATTTTCCAGGATGTGAAGAAGTATTTAATGAATGACCTACAGGGATAGTCAGAAGAGGATATGAGTGTGGACTATGGAGACTTTGTTATTTTAGTATTTCACTTTATGATGTAATGTAACATTTATGAATGTATCTAGTGTTTCCAAGGCTATTAAACTAATCGGTCTTTCGAGACTTGATCTTTTGTGATCATGACAATGTTACGAAGTAATTCACCGACTCTGGGTAGCTGGGGTCAGGGCATTACAGTTGGTATCAGAGGTAGTTTAGTACTAAACTTGGAAGCTAGATTTAGATAAACTCTGATTAGAGCACATAGACCAAAGATAGACTTTGAGGATTAGTATAGAAGAGCTTCCTAGAATTTTGGTATTATAGAGATGTTGTGAGCTTTCCGAGAAATACATCCATGTCTGGATACGAGCAGGTAGAGGCGGCTCTAGCACAGATGTACCTAGGTGTAAAACCCAAAAACACCGCTTTGAGCTAGACTCGAATGGGAACTGGTGCACGACAACAGGCCTTGCTGCACTCTTGGTTACGACACTCCCGGGGGATATGATTAGGATAATTCTCATTTTCTTTACAAACCACTATGAAGGGTTATGAGTATATACTTCCTCAAAGAAAACATTTTTATGATTATGGATTATATCCATAAACCGTTCAATTTACATTAAGTATTTTACAAGTTTGGAATTATTCATTGCAATTCATAAACTAACCTAGTTTATGCCATTGTATAGAAATGGTTCCCAGTGGAAGGAATGTGAACTCCATCAATACATATGATCCAAAGCGTAAGAAGAATCGTATCTTTCACGGTATTAAGCCAACATTTAGAAGGGAAATAATCTACCATGTGTTCTCAACATATGAATAAATAGTATCATGTGTTAATAAGATAAGTAAAGAATTCTATGAGTCTTATGGATTTGAAGGGAAGAAAGAGAAGAAAAGGATGGAAGAGAGAATGATGGAAAAAGGGATGTGGGAAAAGAAGAATTTTCCAATATGTGATAACTGTGGAAAGAAACACCTTGGAACTTGGCTGAAGGGAATGGGAGTTTGTTATAAGTGTGGAGAAAAAGGACACCAAGTGTGTGACTGCAAGGGTAAGAAAAAGGTTTCAAATTTACAATGATTCATCTGCAAGGAGTGGGGACACTACGCAAACCAATGTCCAAATCATCAGAGTGTGCCCCAAATGATGTTATTGGATAATAATCAAGTTATGATACTACCACAGATGAGGAGGAATGATTAGAGTTCTTATGTTGTTATTAAAGATTTTTTTTAATTTGAGTGTTGTATCAATGATGTACTGGTTATAATAATTATGGAGTATATAAGGATTGTACTGCAGTACTATTTCATCAAGGACTTGAGATTTTGTGGAACCAAGAAAAGTGACTCCACAGTAGGTTAAATTTTTGGAAAATATATGGTTGAGAGAAAGATAAACCATAATATGGTTCTGATACCGAGATAGTGATTTTAGAATAAGACATGATTGATTTGGATAAATTATATTGGATATTCTTAACTTCCTTGAAACTGATTGATGATTTGTATACATTTTTGGATAGAAGGAGTATATCTAGTATTATATAAGGAATAAGGGATCATGTTAATTCAGGATGTTGCAGTGTTTTATAAGAATACATGATGAAGGTGTTCACATGTTGTTACACGAAAAAAGAGGATCTTCATTATGTTTACCTTCCTCATAAAATTTGGACTGTGAGTTGGACAGAAGTATTTTGGATAACTATAAAGGTTGGAATGGATTAATTTGAACCTTGGATAGTAATGTTTAAGGTTAAAACATTTCTGAATATTATTTTTGGAATACTATAATAGTTTTAGAAAAAGGACAACCTTCAGGTTGGGCAATAACCCGTCACTTCGGACAAAGCTGCAGGAATCGAACCCACAACCATATTGCGACAGGCCTTTATGACCTACCACTAGGATACAAGAAGTCCCTGGTTATTACAAAATAGTTTTCGTAATCTAAATGGTATGTGTTAATATTTTTAACCTTGTACGATTAGGATAAATATAATATTTTTGAGTTCTATTATCTTTTTGAGTGAAAGATGAGTTTGTGGTAGAAATTAGTTAAAGGTTGAAACTCTACTTTTCAAGCATAAATATATATATATATATACCTATATCTTATTCTATGAATAAATTAATTCTTAATCTTTAGTAGAGGGATATTAAAACAAAAAAATGTGTTATCCTAATACCTTATGTCTTGTTTAACTGATGATATTTTAAATCAACATAGATTGAAGGCTTTGAGGCCCTCAATTTACACTTGTTTGTGATTGATGACCTCAATCACTCCCTACAAATATTTACGTTTTTCCTCCAATTATTTTTCTCTAATTTCCACCAATGTTCTCCTAATCGAGATCATAATTGGGTGGTGACTTTTTCATTTCCCTTTCCCTCTTATTAAGGCTAAATTTTTTTAACCTTATTTCCGATGTGGGTTTTCCACAAAGGTATTTTCTAATTTCAACCTTTTATTTTCAAAGAAAAATTTCAAATTGTGAGGACGCAATTTATTGAATGAGGGGAGAATGTAACACCCTGAGCTTCCATGATACGCTTCTCTTTCAATAATACAATAGCTTGCATTGTACGCAAGTTCGAGATTCTAACACAACGCGACTAATCAAAATAGCCATTATGAATAGTAATACCCACTTTTTGAAATTATATATATGTTATATTTCGAAATGGACTTCATTTTTGGATTAGGAATGTCAAACATAGCCTATGTCGAATTTTTTGTAATTTTCTGAGAACTTCCAAATTTTTATGAATAGTGAAAAATACTTAAAAATAACTTTTTTAGTCAAAATAATTTATATTGATAAATTATACTATTTAGTGGTTTTAAATTATAATTAGAATATATTTTTACCATTATATCCAATGGTGGTCATTATAATTAATTTCACTTTGAAATTGGACATAAACAATTGTCAATCTTTTGATATATATTGTTTCTAAAAAACACGCTATTTGTTGTGACAGCGGGAATTAATTATATAATTAATTAATGCAACATATATTTTTGGAATTTTTTAAAATAGACATCATTTTTGAATTCGGAATATCAATTATAGATTAGGGTGAAATTTTGGCATTGTTCTGAAAAACTTCAATTTTTGATGAATAGTGAAACCACTAAGTGGTAGTTAAAAAACTGATTTTTCGTTTAAATGAAACATTAGCCCTTCTGTGATTTGATTTTCAAAAATCTGACATACATGGTTGTCATTAAAAAGTAAAATGTGGTTCAATGGGATTAAAATAATTTTTTGGTGAATAGTAACTTTTAAGTTTAATTAATCGCGATTAAAGGTAATTAGTGAAATTTAAGGTAAAAATAGTATTATAAAAATATGGAATGACCTTTACACTTGTCCAAAAACTATTGGATGTGTCATGGCCGACCAAGAAAATCCATGGGTCAACTTGGGGACCCCATGGATCCACATTGGTAGGAAAAGGACATAAATAACTTTTTATTTAGGGTTAAAATAAAAAGGTCACAAACAAGAGTTATTTTACTAAAACAATTTTTAAATGGGGTTATACAAGTAATATTTTTGACTATAAATATTAATTAGAAATTTAAAAAGATTTCCTACATCATGATATTTTTTTTATAATTTTTAGACATTAAATAAATTAAATTATTTATGACACCATGATGATGCGGTGATTACCTCATTAATTAACGATTTTAATAAAATGGAAGGATAATGTAAACTCTAAGAATTACACTTGTCCAAAGCCTATTGGATGAGAATATTTCGAACCCTTATCACCTTATCCTCGAAATATATAAGTGTGGGACCTTTAGAATCCGAAAAAGCATTTCATAATAATGTAACATTTCAATCATTCCAAGAGTGCCCCTCCTCTCCACTTATAAAAGGCCCCCACCTCTACCACCTTACTCACACTTTCAAAGCCTTTTGGTTCAGCCAACCTCTGCCCAAATACTCTCCCAACTTCCCTCCCTTACTCCTAGAAGCCTCACTCTAGGAATAATTCTTCCCAAGGAAGCCTTTGGCTCAAATCAAAAGAGTTACCTGATTTTAAGGTAATGTCTTCTCTTATGTTATTTTGTTTTATTTTGCTTATCCAACCCCCTAAACTATTTTTATTCATTTCTTTTGTAACGAAACCAGTACCCTCAATATACTATGATGTTTTTATAATAAGGATTCGATCTACACTCACACACACCTACATCTAATGGTTAAGGAACATACTGTTTCTGTGGATGACGAATTTCTTTCTCACGAAACGATGATTGTTCAACACTCATATAACACCTTCAAAGGTGTCCATTAAGATTTCACTATATTTATATATGATATATAATATGTTTATGTTTTACTTAAGCTTCTGTATTTTTCATTTATGGAATACCTTTATGGTTTCCATTATGGGTAAATGCGATATTTTCATTTAAGGAAGTGCGGACTACCGACCCCTCAAAGTGATTTGAATCGTTAGTTCCATATGTGGGATGTATAAAGGATGTAGTAAATGGTATTATACACTATACTATACTGGAATTATATTAAACCTTTATATAATTATAACTTCATTCCATTAAATACGAAATAGAAATGAAAGTAGCGTTCATGCGTACGTACGGCTTACCGTCTCCATGAACGGTGCATTTAATTTCTTACCTCTAAATGTTATGTAATATTATAAATGAATGTATATAATGGATATATATGATGTATATGATATATAAATCATGAATATAATTATGGATATAATGGATATATTACAACATGAACAAAGTGTAATTATAATAGGTTTATTTTTGACTCAAGTACCTAAGATCGTCAAAACGACCGTTATTAACATAAATAATTACATAATGTTCATAACATGGTAATAAGTGATATAAAATGAATAATAAACTTCAAAAAGGTTCTTAAGAAATTATAAATTAACTCTAGTTTATTATTCAGGAAGTTAAAGAACGGTCGAGTCAAGACAGGACGCAAGGTAAGGGAATTTCTTAACCCAATTTCTATTCTTTGGGTTAATCTCCTACTTTAAAATTACGTCATGATATTATTATGTCCTATCTTGTATTTGTACTTTATTTATGTGTAATTATAGTGAATACACATAATAGATCTATTTTATTTAAAAAAACAATCTTTGTATGGGACTTCGTCTAAATCTCCTTTCATTGAGGCATATTTTGTTTTATACACCACTTTCTTTTATATGGTGTATAAACCCCTTTGAATTTTACGTTTATTCAAAAAAAATATTTTTTATACGAAGAGTTTTACTAAATGACAAAAAGGGAATGTTTTTCTTACCGTACATATGTGGCGACAACGATTTCTCCACCGTCGTGACCATTATTTGAGTTTCGGCTTCCTCTACAAGCCATAACTTTTTTTTAAATGAAAAATAAATACAAAGTTTTAACTTTATTTTATTTTGGTTTTGAAAATGGTTTTGCAAGTGTTTTTATTATATCAATGTGTTGTATTGATATCTTGTGATTGAAATTTGGAAATGTTATGTTTACTTTATGCAAGTTTTATGTGATACGATTATGTTATGGTTTATGATATGTTTAAACCTATTCATATGAGGAATTCATTGGACTTAATAAGTGACGGGTGGAGCCCGCTATAGCTCCTCGATGCATCGACAGGTCTCATGAGACAAACTAGTGTCTTGGCACGAGGCCTTGGCAAAATCTTATTTGTGGTCTTGTCATGAGGCCTTGACTACGTGGTTATGATAGTCTGGCATTATGCATTCCATCATTATGAAAGTGGTTGTTGATATTGCATGTGATTATTCGACGAGTAGAATATCCATGTGAAGAAGTAAATGGCATTATTTCATTTTACTTTTTCCATATTATGTTTAAGTTCAAGTTTAAAAGGCTTTTTTTTAGTTATACATTGCCTTAAATGTTTATGTTTTTTTATGAAAGCTTCTGCTATATTGTTATCCTTACTGAGCATCTGAGCTCACCCCTTCCAATGTTTTAATATTTTCCAGGATGTGAAGAAGTATTTTATGAATGACCTGCAGGGATAGTCAGAAGAGGATATGAGTGTGGACTATGGAGACTTTGTTATTGTATTATTTCACTTTATGATGTAATGTAACATTTATGAATGTATCTAGTGTTTCCAAGGCTACTAAACTAATCGGTCTTTTGAGACTTGATCTTTTGTGATCATGCCAATGTTACGAAGTAATGCACCGACTCTGGGTAGCTGGGGTCGGGGCGTTACAAGAAACCATAATTTTTTTATTTTTACATTATTATTTATTATGATATGTTTTATTAATTATTTGGGAAAATAATTTTATTTCTTAGGTAAAAAACTATTATTTGGGTTTGATATTTATTACAAAAAAGGAAAGTTTTCTTATGATTTTTCATGAATTTAAAAATGGACTAATGGTTTTATTTTATTTTAAATCTAATAATATGTTTTTTATCATTAAATTTTTTCAAATGTTTTTCATAGGGCTTAATGGTGATTAATAATTTTAATAAAGTCAGAGATCCTTTTTTCATAATTACCTTGAATTTAATATGTGTGTCTTTTTAAAAAAAATGTTTTGTGGGAAAAATGGAAATTGTGTGTCAATTATCCCTGTGTAATTATAATGGTTTTACCAATTATATAAAAATAAAATTGAAAATATCATGGTAATATAATAAATTTAAACCATTGTCATAAATTATATAATTATGGTTTTTTATGATATGAGGTGTTGTATTTGGTGTCAGGGAAAGTTTTAAGATAACTTTTGATGTTAAAGTGATGTCAAAAGACACTTTTAAAAGATTATTCTTATATTATAATGAGATATAATTTGAATATTTCCATGTTTATGCATCAAATATATATCTGTTTAGAATGGTTTTCCCTAAATAAAATAGGGAAGGTGAATTAAGAAGGTTTCAAGGGATAATAGCCTTCAAAATAAGTAAACACAAATGGTTAGAAAAGAGTAGTTTGTGGAAATTTTGACTATTTTTACATTGACTATTAATAGTAGAACCCATGAAATAGAGAGACCAAATTCTCTACATATTAACATGTATATAATGTAGTATTTAATAATAAAATACCCTATATAATTTGGTGTGAATTGCTATTTTGAAGCATGTATCAATGCTTTGGAAATGATATTTGATGTTTTTTGATGTATGAAACATAAAAAGGTATCTCTTTCTATTTATCATTTTAAAGGTGAAGTCAACTGATGGTTGTCATTGGTTAAGAATACCAAGGGGACATATGAGATTGATGCAATTGACTTCACTATATTTAATGATTTTTTCCTTGAGAAGTATTTTTTTAACATAGTTTTATGTAGGATGGAAAAGGAAATTCTTGAAACTGAAGAAAAATTATGAGGAACATATTGTTTTCTATGAATATAATTTTACTAGATTGACCAGGTATGGTCCAAATTTCATTCAGCACCAAGATAGTAAAACTGATAATTTTTACTAAGGATTGAATCATATTTTTCAAAAAGATCTATCCTCTCATGAATTTAAAATCTCTGAGAAGGTTGTGTATTGTGTTGAGAATGTTGAAATGGAATTTTCTTACTTTTATAATAAAAAGTATACGAATCGGTCTAGGTGGTAGAAAAAATTAATTAATAAATTGATTAAATCCAAAAGTAAGAGGTATAAATTTCTATACTATGATGAGTGTAGTAAGAATCATCCTAGGTAGAGTCATATGAAATCTAAAAAAAATTAACAGATATGGTATGATATGACGTTTTTTACTACATTTGGAAATTTAGGTCCATAAAATGAAGTGGTATTAGGTGCATACTTTATTATTCAAATTATGCCAATGTATTATGTAATGCATCATATTTTCAATGTATTATATTTAAATATTATATGGAAAATATTTTTGAGACCAGGATTCGTGACGGCGAGAGATTCTTAGGCCTAGAGTGCACGAAATAAATGTTTTAAATAAACTAAACTTTTAAATAGTGTACATGATTGGTTTTCCTAAAATTTTGGAATAACTTTTAATTAGGTTCCTAGATCAAGAATCTGAGGGAATAATTGCAATTAGAGTAGTGACTTTACCTTAGGTGAAGCCTAATATCGACCGCTGCGGGTCACCTAAAAAAGTTAGTTTTTGGATGTTCAAGGAAATGAAATAGATTAAAATAATTATTTTATTTATATTGTGTTAACGCATAAATGGGAGATTTTAAATAATCTGTTAAGAAGAATATCAAGGATTGTTCACATAACCCTGAAATTCTTTGGTGGGGCTGAGAGAAGTCCCCTTGTAGAAAACCTCTCGATAATGAAGATTGAGGAATTGACGATTCGTGAATCGTGGAGCCAATGGAGTTAGAGTAACTTGTTGATGATAGCAGTGAAATCCATTTTCATCAGTGATTGATCTTAACCCATGGTAGGGGTTGTTATTTCAATTGTGTTCTTCCCAATTCTTGGATTTAAAATATTATTGTGGATCAACCAATACACATGTAGACCCACATTTCGATCGGTCTAATGGGAGGTTTTTTTTACATGTTTGTTTTCAGTGATTGATTCATATTTGTTTCATTATACTTGATCCTACAAATGGGAGTGCATAAACATTGTAACAATCAATGGTGTAGGTTCGTTCCTTGATTTGATTTTTAATTTCTTCTCTTGACCCAGTGTGTTCTCCACATTCTCTTTGGGGTTATCAATAATAGATCCTTGTGTGTCTGTTTCACAATGCAAAGATCCCAAATTAGAGATCCAAAATCATGAAAACCCAGAGTAGGTGTGATGAAGATGGTAGATAATGAATCGACATAGATCAGAAGAAAATTTCCTTCAATGATTCTTGGCATGGATGATTGAAATGCATTTTTGGAGTCGATCAGATGCCCAAAAATTACCAAATAGGTGTTTCCATGATGGGATGACCCAGGATCTTGAGTTTCAAGGAGATTGGATAGAGAGATCAATGGATTTAAGATCATCAGAGGCACATAGAAGAATAACCGTGATTCTAGAAAATCACAAAGAACACAACATGTTCTCTAAAGAACATGTCTTGTGGGGCCAACTCTGCGGCAACTAGGGTTTCGTGATGTAGGAAGTGATGACACGATGTGTGAAAACAATCACTTGGTGTGTGGGTCCTTACATGGAAATTAGTGTGTATCTTGTATGATACATAGACACGGGGTGGAGTACACAATATGTACTCCAACACACAGCCAAACCCGGCTGGTTACCTGGGTTACCACGTGTACTAGTACACGGGTTGGCATACATAGGTTGAAGCCATGTACGGGCACATGGCTAGCATACATGAAGAATACCCCAGATAATCATACAGGTTGTGTGACTTTCACTACATGTTTTGTATGTTATTTTTATTGGACATTTATTCTAACTCAGGCCATTGCACATGGGTCGTACCTGAAGCCAAGTGCAGGACGCGTGACTTTGATACACATCAGGTATTTTGTTCTACATAGATTGATCTCATTTTTCATCATTCCTTGGAAAATTTTCATTTCGGTTAGTTCCCCCTTTTCTCGTTCCCCTAAAGTTTTGATATCGTTTCCATCCATAAGAGTATGATCCCTTCAACAGGACTTTCTCGATAGAGTCAGAATCCCTCTAAGAGGCCTGAAGTGAGATCATCTACCAATTTTTGGCCCTCAGTAGAGTCTGGTATCAACGTGACCAATCCTACAGGACTCTAATCCTCTACTTAGTAGGTGAATATGGATGAGTCATTGTATACTCCAAGTCCCTAGAGGTGATCCTCATACATATATCATGATCTTTCCCCACTCAGGAGTTATTTCTCCCAGAATGAGTGTATCTATTATCTCTTCATATCTATCATTGTGTCTATATCTCTCATGACACTTCCTAATGAATGTAATTCTCTAATGTATGTCATCAGACCTATAAAACTCGTGGATAGAGTTCTCCCTGATGGGTGCTTTGTGGAATCTTTGAATTGAATCCCTAGCGTGGGTATGCGGTCATTGTGACTTACCTCTAGACTACCGGTACGGGTTTCGAGTATATCTGGATATGATTCTCTTTATATGTGTTTCGTAGAAATATTCTTTGTAGAGATGACTATACATCTTCTTTGTGTATTGATTTTTGGTTTTTGGTGTCCTCTACTGAGTATTGTTGTACTCACCCCTACACGGGCTTTTCCTGCACATGTCGTGTGTTGTGCAAATAAGCAGCCTTTTGATGAAGTCTAGGTAAGACTATGACCAAACCGATCTTTGTAATATTTCATACATACTGAGGTGTTCCTATGGATATGGGCAGTAGTCCCAGTACTCATTTCTTTTATATATGTTGGAATTTTTAGTTTTCATACTATTTCTTTTAGTGGGATTATATCCTAGCCCAATTTACTTTCCACACATTACTTTTTGTTGTACTCTATTGGTTGGGTTTAGTTGTATGCATGCATTTTGTTCCTTAGTGGTTTTTATATTTCAATATTTGTGGGCTTAGATGTGTGTGTGTGTGTGTGTGTGTAGGTACTTAGTCAATGTCTCTCGTGTTAGTGATATGCCTACTCAGTGCTAGCCACCAGCCCATATCCTATTATATTCGGGCTTAGGGAGTGATGACATGGGCCCCACTGGGATGGGTCGTAACAGAGTGGTATCAGAGGTGGTCAGTTCTACCTTAGGACCAAGAGACTGTAAGATTAGTTTGGGGAAATAGTGTTAAGTGTGTCGAAATCCAATTTCAGACTAGGGACTCCAGTGTTGGTACGGGTGGATAACATAACCATACAGCAGGACTCTGATAACCTACTATTCAATTCAATACATGAGAAAAATAGTTGTAGGGAAACCAAAAAATGGTACATGCATCATATAGGAATGGGTTGTGTTTTCAATGTCCTTTAGTGTCATCTATCCATATATACTATTTGATTGTGGCACATCTCTTTTCCTTATAAGATTCCTCTCTAACACATATCAGTTAGGATTCAACAGCTCAATTATAAGGATGACCCCCCCTCAGTGACAAGCCTTCAATTCAGAAACTAGTTCCCCAGGTGTTACCTCCAGGTTGTGCACCTACTATACCACCACCAGGGGAGCTGCATGTGGATCCTACAGTACCAGTAGATGAGGAGCGTAGGCTGAGCATTCTCCATGAGTTTTAGAGGCAGATACCCCTCAGGTTCCGAGGTGAGCCTAACCCTCAGGCAGCTAAAGACTGGCTTGAGGTAGTGACCATAGTTTTCCAGTTGTGAGGAAACTAGCAGACCAAATGGTGATCCTAGGAGCGATCGTTATTCAGGGTTTGGTGGGTTGATGGAGGAGTTTGACTATGTATACTCACGATGAGGAGACTCGATGATCACACATATCTACTGACATTGTGATCATACCATTGGATGTGAGTGTTTTGGTTGGAACATCATGGTGGCAGCGTCAAGGCCTTACGATGTCATTCTTAGTATGGATTGGTTATCTTCAGTCCATGAACCGATTGAGTACTTTAGGTGAAGAGTGTGGTGTGTCTGCAGCGATAGAACGAGGTTTTCCTTTTTGGTGAAAAGGAAACATAGGTAGCACAGAATGGGCTCGCGCTTAATAAGGTTCCACCGATCACTCATGAGTTGGCTAGAACAACCCTTGGATCAATATATTTTGTGATCTTTCAGTTCCTTATTGTAGTGGAAGAGCATGAGGATTTTTTTCTAGAAGATGTTCCAGGATTACTTCCCCATCGGGAGATCGACTTGTGCATCAACCAACAACCCGAGAGCGCACTAGTATCCTCAGTGGAATATCGGATGGCCCATGTAAAGATTCACGAGTTGAGGATATAGATTTAGTATTTGAAAACAAATTCCTTCATAAGACCCAATGTTTCACCATAGGCATCCCCAGTTTTGTTTTCCAATAAAAATAAGGGAGTTTGAGGTTGTGTGTGGTATACCGGTGCCTGAATCAAGTAACGGTGAAGAACAAGTATTTTATACCAAGGATCGATGACCTCTTAGATCAAATGATATGGGTGTGATGGTTATCTAAGGTTGACCTTCGATAAGGTTACCACCAGTTATGAGTACGAAAAGAGGATATATCTAAGAAGACTTTCATATGTTGTTATGGTCACTATAAGTACTTGGTTATGCCATTCGGTATGATGAACGTCCCTGATATGTTTATGGGTCTTATGAACTATATATTTCATATATATATAGACCGTTTCATAGTTGTATTCATCGATGACATCCTTGTGTACTTGGCTTCAGTGGAGGAGCATTTAAGACACCTGCAGATGGTTCTAAATGTACTCTAAGAACATCATCATTATGGGAAGATCTAGAAGTTTTAGTTTCAAATATAGGACGTCCACTTTCAGGGAAATGTTATCTTAGTATATTGATTACTAGTGAACCAATCCAAGGTCATGGTGGTGTTACCATGGGAGCCACCCCAGATTGTGACAGAGTTGCGGAGCATCCTTGAGTTGGTAGGATACTAACATATATTTACCCTTGATTTCCCCCCTGATATCAGCACTGATGAGAGCCATGACCCAGAAGGGATATCCTTTAAATTGGGCAAAGAAGTGTTGTTGGGCCTTCCATCTATTACAACAGAGTTTGACAATCACACCAATCTTGATATTACCAGAAGAGGGTGTCGTGTATGTAGATTTATTTGATGCATCAGGGACTAGGCTTGGATATGTCTTGATGAAGATACAGGTGGTGATTAATTATGGTATGATCTAGATAAGACCACATGATCCAAACTACGTTACCCATGATCATGAGTTGGTAGCGGTAGTCTTCACGTTGAAGATGCAGTGACACTACCTGATGGGATAACAGTTTATCATCTACTCTGACCAAAATATCCTCAAATACATCTTCTCACAAAAGGATCTAAATTTTAGAAATAGGCGATGGATCGAGTTCCTCTAGGATTATTACTTTGATATTTTCTAGAATCCTGGGAAAGGGAACGTAGTAGCTGATGCTCTTAGTCAGAGATGAAGTTCACAGCTGCTGAGTGAGGCGTCATAGTAGTTGGCCTCACTATAGGTATTCATCGTAATTAGGGAGGATTCATCTTATCACAATTCAATGGTTGTTACCCCTCTACTATTATAGTGATTTAGGGAGGCCCAACTAGGGGGTATCGACTGAGAAACATTACATGAACATTTATCCACAGGACAAGATCCTGATGGATATTCACAAGGTGTGGAGCACATCATCCTTTTTAGAGGATACACAATTGTGCCAGTGGTGTTTTGGAAATATTTTATGAGGGAGTTTAGTACATCCCCATTAGTGGTACATCCTAGAGTGGAAAAAATGTACCAGGAACTTTGACATCAATTTTGGTGGACAGGTATGCAAAAGGTATTAGCAGAGTTTACTTCACGATGCCTTACATTACAGCAGGTGAAGGCTGAGCACTAGGTGTCAGTGAGGTTATCTCACTCTTGTAAGTGCCGAAGTGGAAGTGGGATGAAATATTGATGGACTTCGTGAAGGTATTAACTTGAATTTATATGGGACACGACTCTATCTGGGTGATCATCGACCGATTCACCAAATCATTCCACTTTCTAACTATTAGGGAGTAAAGTTTCGTAGAGAGATTGGGACACCTCTACCTGTAAAAGATAGTTCTTCATAATGGAATACTTTCAATTATATTCTTAGATCATGATTATAGTTTCACTTATAGGTTGTGGAAGGGATTGCAAGAGGTGTTTGGGACTCAGATACATTTGAGCACAGCGTTCCAACCCTTGAAAGATGGTCAGACAGAGAGAACTATTCAGGTTCGGGAGGATATATTGCGGTCTGGTATCTTGATCTTTGGTCATAGTTTGGAGGACCACCTACCACTGGTGAAGCTTGGGTACAATAATAGATACCACTCCACCATTGGTATGGCACGGTTTGAGGCTTTATAAGGGAGACCATACTAGTCACCACTATGTTGGACTAACCCTAGAGAGTCAGTACTCATGGGTCTAGAGTTGTTGCGACATACCACTAAGAAGGTACAAATGATTTATAAGCAGATGAATATTCCATAGATCTGGCATAAGTATTATGCTAATAGAAAATAGAGACCATTATAGTTCTAGGAGAGAGACCATGTCTTCCTTAAGGTCTCACCTCGATGAGGGCTGTAGATATTTGGACAGTGAGGCAAGTTTTCTTCAAGGATTATCATCCCTTTCTAGATACTTCACAGAGTTGGCGGGGTGGAATGCCACCAACATCTACCATCGTAGTTACACTGGTTACATCATGTTTTCCATCTTTTGTAGCTATGGAGTTACGTGCATGAGCGATCGCACATCATCAACTGGGGCGAGGATGGGGATACCTTCACAGAGTACACTCTAGAGATCAAGGATCGACATGAGAGGATCATTTTTGGGCGAAAGATTCCCTTTTTCATGTATGGTGGAGGCACAGAAATCTTTGGTAGGGAACCTAGAAATGGGAGGCTTAGATTCATGTGTAGTACCCACATCATTTTGAGTGGCCTTTTTTGGATCTTCAGGACGTGAATCCCTAAGGTGGTGAGAATGTAATGTATTTTATTTTCTTTGTATTATTTTTAAATATTATATAGAATTATTTTGAGACCATAATTTGTGGCGTCAGGAGATTCTGAGGTCCGGAGTTCTTGGAATAAATGTTCGAAATAAACTAAACTTTTAAATAGCGTGTGCTTGTGGTTTTCCAAAAATTTTGGAATAACTTTTAGTTGGGTACCTAGATTAGGATTCTAAGTGGTCCGTTGAATTTAGAGAAGCGACTTTACCTTAGGTGGATCCAAACTTCAATCAGCGTGGGTCAGCTATAGAAGTTATTTTTTGGATGTTTAAGGAAATAAAGTAAATTAAAATATTTATTTTATTTATTCTATTTACTTTACATCAACGTAGTGGCGGGATATTTTAAATAAGTTGTTCAGCAGAATCTCAAGGGTTAGCCACATAACCTTGAAAATCTTTGGGGGATTGGAGAAGAGACCCCTTGGAGAATCCCCTCGACAACGAACGACGATGGGTCGACCGTTCGTGAATTACAGTGCCAACGGAGTTAGAGGATCTCATTAACGATGACAGTGCATGTAAAGACCCGTAAAATTCAAGGGAAATTTTTTCTTAATTTTCTTTGGAATTTTACAAGAACGCGGTTTCTGAAGGCACCTGATTCCGAGGCTCGGAGTGCCCGGAATCAATTTCCGAAGTTTGGCTCGGGTACGTTCAGTGAACGAACGAGCGGGATTTTCTAACTTTTGATCCGGTGCTCGGAATTGAAATCCAAGGCCACCGATGAACTCGCAGCGCCGTTATTCGACTAAGGGGACCTTTTCCGAGGTTTTGTTTTATGCGAGACGAAAGTTAGTTTTGGGAGAAATTATAAGAAGTTAAAAAAAATGTGGAAACACTTTCTTTTTTGTTTTGTTGGTTAACTTCTCTCAAAGGAAGTTAGGGGTGGGACCCACACCCACTTAACCTCCCTTGAGAGGATTAATTGTGGTGGCCCCACACGAACCCTAACTCTTCATCTTCTCTCAAAACTCCCTCTAACCCCTCTTTAAATGACATGACAACTTGTTATTTATTTTGGAGTTATTTTATTTGAATTTCAAACCTTTGAAATTCAATTTGTTAAGTGTGTGAATAAAATAAGACTCTAACTTATTTTATTTGGTTAGATTTCTCTAGCCTTCTTGAGAGGATTTTGGGTTCTCCTTCTTCTTCTTCAACCTTGACGAAGAACGCGAAGAACCTTCAAGCTCCGACGAAGAACGCCACTCCTCTCTTCTTCGTAGCCGGTTGTCTCCGAAGATCAACGACGTCTTCCGTGTCAACGAAAGGGAACGCCGCTTCCTCCTCGGACTTCCTTCGTCAGCTTATGAAGATTCGCCAACGACGTACCTCTTCGGACGTACCTCTTCGTCAACGGATTTGACGAACGATTACCACGACGCCCGACCTCCGCGACGTTGTCTTCCGCGGGTCGTTGACGAACATCGATCTTGAAACCAAGGTAGGGGTTGTTGTTGGTTATTTTCTTTCTCGTTCTTGGTTCTAGCATGATAGTCTTGTGGTTAATTATTTAAGAGTTATCATCTAACGAGAGGGGGGTCGGACCGCACAAACACGGCCGAATTCCCCCTCCTTTGTTCGTGATGATTATTATTTTCTTGTGGATGACGAGATGGCATGGTGCTGTCGCACCACGCGGGATTTTTCTCACGGTTGTATTGCGCGGCGCCGTCGCGCCGCGCCATGGAAGGATCATCATGAACGCGACGCTGTCGCGCCGCGTCGAAGAAAACCGAAGGCGCCGCGGCCGGAGCGGGGCCGCGGCGAAGGGGTGCGGTGTCGTCGCACCGCGCCGGACGACGAACACCGCGGCTGGTTCCGGGCCGCAGCGGGACGAGAGGACCGGCGGCTCGTCGGGCCGCCGGTGTCGGAAGCCGGAAAGGGGACCGGTTTGCCGGTCCCGTTGAAGAAAAACCGGCCGGGCAGGTGGGCCGGCCGGAAGGTCAAAGACCGGGGGAATTAAATTCCCCCGGCCAGGTTATTTCCCCCCCCCCCATTATGATGGGGGGCCGGTTTCATTAAGGGGGGTAGGCGGCCCCCCGTTTTTCCTCAAAGTAGTCCCCCACGAGGGGGGGCTGGTTTCTTCAAAAGGCGCGGCTTAAGCCGTGCCGCCAGCCAACAAAAGCGGGGGCCTTGCCCCCCGCGCGCTGCACCCGTGCGGCGCCAGGCCGCACCGCCGCCGGCCGGGCCGCGCCGGACCGCCGCCGGCCAGGCCGGGTCAGACCAGGGTTAGGTCGACCCGGTTCGGGCCGACCCATGGGGGGTCGGGCCGGGTCGTCCCGGACCCGGACCCCCCGTTTTCGGGACGATTTCGGTCTTTTGGCCATAACTTGAGCCACGGACCTCCGATTGACGAACCGTCAGCGGCAATGCGATCCTTGGATCGAGACGGTCGATTCAGAATATCGCACTCAAAGTTTCGGAATACTTTGAGTTTGGCCGGGTTGGTTCGTTCACGAAACCAACCGGGCCTTCGGAGCGGAAACGCTCATATCTTGAGCTACGGACATCCGATTGTCGTGCCGTCATCTTTGTTGTGTTCCTCTTAGTGAGACGGTTCTTTTGGAATACTCCACCCGAGGTTTGGACGCAGGTGGAGTACGGTCGGGTTGGTTTTGTTTTAAAAACCAACCGGGCCCCTGGGACGAAAAAGCCAATAACTCTCAGACCGGGCGTCCGATCGACGCGCCGTCTGTTGCCTTGAGTTCATGTTGACGATACGGAACTTTTTGATACATCAACTCTGGACTTTGTGACAGTTGAAGTATCAGCCTCTCGGCTCGTGGAGCGGACCCTCCTGAACGAGCTTGCTGTGTGCGGGAACCCTAGTGCTGGCTGCGACTGCGACTGCGACTGTTACTGTGACTACTACTGCTACTGCTACTGTGACTGCGACGACGACAGTACTGAGATCCTGTGTGGATTCGACGACGACTACAACACTCAGCGATCTTACGTGGATCAGTGCTACAGGTCCTGTGTGGGCCCGATCATGTGTGGGTCCGATCCTATGTGGGTCTTTGCGCTCAGCGGTCCTGTGTGAACCAGTGCCTACAGGTCCTGTGTGGGCCCGATCCTGTGTGGGTCTTTGCGGGGGTTAGTTACTTATCGATCCTTCGTGGGTCCGACGACTTAGATGGATCAGATATCATCTTTATCATCCTTTGAAGAAGTATATCTGTGTGAGCTGAATCCTGTTACTTTCCTGTGTGGATTGTGTTGTACTATCCTGTGTGGATTTCGTTTTGCTTTCCTGTGTGGAATACGTATACTTTCCTGTGTGGACTGAGTTGTACTCGGTCTCGGAGGTTGGAGCGTATTGGAATTGATGACTTAGGTATATGTATGGGCATATACCTAAGCAGTGTCGGTTGTTACTTCGTGATTTTATCTTACCTTTGTGGTTTATCCTTTGTGGATTTTGGGAGACCTTCAGGGGTCTCGGGGTCCCTAATAAGTAGCTTATACTCACCCCTGCACGGGCTATGCCCGCACTACGTTGTGTTGGTTGCAGACGACGGACAGCGTTGATCTTGGCTGAGGCTTGCTGAGCAGGATGGTACCTAGAGGTGGACCACTGGGCGGGACGTGTTCGGAGCGGACAACGGGACCCGAGGAGCAGTGGAGCTATCTGTACCCACCCTTCAGGTGGGATTTCCAGTGGATAGCTCGGTGTTGCGGCTTTTACTTTACAGTTGTTGTTTTCCCTTTCGATTTGTACTTTACTTTCAGTTTGGGTTTGTATACTGGCCCATTTACTTTTCCGCACTTCAGTTGTACTCTGTTTTTACTTAGTGTTCACTATTCTGCTTGCTTACTCTGTGGTGGTTGTTTACTTTTCAAAGGCAATTCCTTCCCTTTTTACTGGGATTTACGCCTTGGTGCTAGTCGCCAGCCCCTGGCCTATGGAAGGCGGGCTTGGGGTAGTCACGGCATGGACCCCGAGGGCGGGTCGTGACAAATTGGTATCAGAGGAGTTCGGTTCTACCGCGAACTCTGATCTTTTCTATGTGAAGCAATAATGTTTAGCGTATTGAGTGTGGTTCTCAGTCCAGGGAGTCCAGTGTTGGTGCGGCGGCCGACGTATCCGTACACCAGGACCCTGACTTCTGATTTCCGACTTAATGCACGAAAACATTGATTGCGTGTGTGTTTCAAAGTTTTCATTGTGATTACTTTGTGTCAGCTCACCAGGTATACTGTTTGACCGTGGAGCACCTGTTCCTTTTCAGGATGGCCCCACGACGACAGCCAGCTAGGGTTCCGAGAGTCGAGTGTGACGACAGCCCACCGAGCGACGAGGCTTCGGTGCACGGCCCTCTGTCAGTAGTGGCACCGGCGGTAGCTCTACCCGCCGAGCCACCGATACTTCCAGCACCAGTCGCTGACGATGCACGTCGCCTCAGCGCACTGCATGAGTTTCAGCGCCAGCGACCACCCAGGTTTCACGGGGAGACGGATCCCCAGGCAGCTGAGAACTGGCTGGAGGCAGTGGTACGTGTGTTTAGGCTAGTGAGGACACCAGCAGATCTCATGGTGATCCTCGCTGCAAGCCTACTACACGCAGCAGAAGGACGATGGTGGAGCTTGATGCTCCAAGTTCACGATGAGACATCTCTTCTATGGACGGACTTTGAGAGACTCTTCCGCTCTGAGTTCGTCCCAGCCACCCTTCGTGCGTTGCGTATCCAGGAGCTTCTTCAGCTGCGGCAGAGCAGCATGACGGTCGCTCAGTACTCGGCGAGATTTACTGATCTCTCGAGCTAATCGTCTGACATGGTACGGGACCCATTCTTCCGGGCCCGGACCTTCGAGCAGGGTTTGAGACACGAGATCAGAGCATCGCTGATCTCCCTCAGCATACCGACTCAGACAGGAGTACTGGAGCGGGACCTTTTGATCGAGAGATTCCTTGCTGAGTCTACACCAGCACCGAGACCCACTGTAGGGTGGCACGTGGAAGAGTCATCTGCAGCAAGCATTCGACGGATGACTCAGGGGTCCAGGAAGACCATACCTTCAGGCAGACAACCTCAGGACACTGACTCAGTAGTTCGGGGCACACAGCGTGGAGCCAGTCTTTCGAGTGGAACACAGTGCTATGCATGCGGCGGGCAGGGCCACATGGCTCGTGACTGCCCGACCCGCCATGCAGAGGAGCAGCAGACGGTTGAGGAACCACCTAGGCAGAGGAAGAGGTTCGACCGTGGCGGTCCGCAGGGAACAGGAGGACGAGGCAGAGGAGCTGGCCGAGCAGCAGGTGGTGGGCGACGCTTTGAGGCTCTACCAGCACCACCACCAGGAGGTCCACCCCGACCTCAGGGAAGAGCACAACTTCAGGAAGCTGAAGCTTATGATCATGGAGCTCCGGAAGCGAGTGGACTAGTGTGGGACTAGCTCCAGGCATAGAGGCCTTTACCCATAATGCCTCTAGCTTCGTAGTTTGTGTTTCCTTGTGTCCTTGTACTTTGAGTTGAATTAATAAAAGACTCTTGCTTTGGTGACTTTTTCTTTCTTGTCTTTTGTTTGTTTTTACTAAGAGGTGCCGGTTAAAAAAAATTGTTGACTTGACCCTCACTTGCGAGATTCTTACTGGAGGAAACCCAGTGACCACACACTGATGCCGACAGTGTGACTCAACCCTTGGAGGCGAGAGTAACGGTTGTATATCTTGGTAGCAGTGTCGAGGCCTTACGACGTCATCCATGCCATGAATTAACTAATCATGACGGGATTGACTGTATTAGGCAAGGAACGTGGTTCATCCAGGGGATGAGACCGGATTTCACTTTTCGGAAAAGGAGAAATCTTTGCAGCTTTGTCGTACGTTAAGGAGGAAGGGGAAACCCTTCGTGTGGTCAGACAGATGTCAGCAGAGCTTCCAGGAGCTGAGACAGAGATTGACCAGCGCACCTATCTTGAGGTTTCCTGAGGAGGGAGTAGGGTACGTAGTCTACTGCGATGCATCAGGGACCGGACTCGGATGTGTTCTGATGTAGGAGCGGGAAGTGATCGCCTATGGATCACGTCAGTTGAGGCCGCATGAGCAGAAATACGCTACCCATGACCTAGAGTTAGCAGTAGTGGTCTTCGCTCTGAATGCATGGCGACACTATCTGATGGGCGAGCGCTTGACAGTCTTTTATGATCATCAGAGTCTCAGGTATATCTTCTCGCAGAAGGACCTGAACCTGAGACAGCGGCGATGGCTCGAGTTCCTCCAGGACTATGACTTTGAGATAGTCTATACTCCTGGGAAGGGGAACGTGGTAGCCGATGCCCTCAGTAGGAGGACGGGAATTCAGCTACTTGAGGAGGCAACGAAGCAGCTAGCCTCTTTACAGATATCCTTCGTGGATAGAGATGGAGCAGCCTTCCTTCAGTCTCTCACAGTCACCCCTCCACTACTGCAGCGGGTCAGAGGGGCACAGTGTGAGGATGCTGACTGTGAGACACGGCGTACACAGATATCCTTGGGACAGACACCTGATGGTTTCTCCCTTGGAGCAGAGCACGACATCCTTTTCAGAGGACGTACCATGGTACCAGTCTCCTTGCGAGAGGAAGTGCTGAGAGAGTTTCACACTTCTCCTTTGGCGGTACATCCTGGAGTGGCGAAGATGTACCAGGACCTCAGACGACAGCACTGGTGGCCGGGCATGAAGAAGGCTGTAGCAGAGTTCGTTTCTCGATACCTCACTTGGCAGTAGGTGAAGGCAGAGCATCAGGTACCAGCAGGCTTCGTACAGCCCTTGGAGGTTCTGGAGTGGAAGTGGGATGGCATATCTATGGACTTCGTGACTGGACTTCCACGCACTTCCAGAGGTCACAACTCCATCTGGGTGATTGTTGACCGACTCACCAAGTCGGCACAATTCTTACACATCAGAGAGCAGGGCTCAGTGGAGAGCTTGGGACGTCTCTACGTTCAGGATATTGTGCGACTCCACGGCGTGCCATCATCTATCGTCTCCGATCGAGATGCTCGCTTTACTTCCCGGCTTTGGAAGGGGTTACAGGAGGCGTTCGGGACACAGCTACGTCTGAGCTCAGCCTTTCACTCTCAGACGGATGGTCAGACAGAGAGGACCATTCAGACTCTCGTGGACATGCTCCGCGCATGTGTCCTCGACTTTGGTCGTAGCTGGGAGGACCACCTACCCTTGGTGGAGTTTGCGTACAACAACAGCTACCACTCCACCATCGGGATGGCACCGTACGAGGCGTTGTACGACCGACCTTGTAGATCTCCTTTGTGCTGGACAGACCCAGGGGAGTCAGCACTTGTGGGACCGGAGATGGTCCAGGCCACGACAGAGAAGGTCCAGGTCATCCAGGAGCGGATGAGGACAACTCAGAGCCGGCAGAAGTCATACGCTGACAGGAGGCGGAGGCCACTAGAGTTCGAGGATTACGACCACGTCTTCTTGCGGGTCTCACCTCGACGTGGTATACAGAGATTTGGCCGAGGCGGCAAGTTATCTCCATGCTTCATCGGACCCTTCTAGGTCCTCTGCAGGATTGGCGAGGTGGCTTATCGCCTGGCTCTACCACCTCAGCTGCACCGGGTGCACGACGTCTTCCACGTGTCTCAGCTGAGGAGATACGTGCACGACCCGACGCACATCATTGACCATGGGGAGCTTGACGTTGACGATGGGGCGACTTTTACGGAGGTCCCGGTGGAGATCGAGGATCGATAGGAGCGGGTCCTACGTGGGCGATCGATTCCTCTTGTGCGCATCAGATGGAAGCACGGGAACCTCCAGGAGAGTACATGGGAGCGGGAGGCTCAGATGCGTGCTCAGTACCCTCATTTGTTCCCCTAGTTTTTTATGTATCTTTACGGGGACGTAAAGCCCTGAGGTGGGAGTAATGTAAAGACACGTAAAATTCAAGTAAAATTTTTTCTTAATTTTCTTTGGAATTTTACAAGAACGCGGTTTCTAACAGCACCTGATTCCGAGGCCCGGAGTGCCCGGAATCAATTTCCGAAGTTTGGCTCGGGTACGTTCAGTGAACGAACGAGTGGGATTTCCAACTTTTGATCCGGTGCTCGGAATTGAAATCCAAGGGCACCGATGAACTCGCAGCGCCGTTATTCGCCTAAGGGGACCTTTTCCGAGGTTGTGTTTTATGCGAGACGAAAGTTAGTTTTGGGAGAAATTATAAGAAGTAAAAAAAAATGTGGAAACACTTTTTTTTATTTAGTTGGTTAACTTCTCTCAAAGGAAGTTAGGGGTGGGACCCACACCCACTTAACCTCCCTTGAGAGGATTAATTGTGGTGGGGCCCACACGAACCCTAACTCTTCATCTTCTCTCAAAACTCCCTTTAACCCCTCTTTAAATGACATGACAACTTGTTATTTATTTTGGAGTTATTTTATTTGAATTTCAATCCTTTGAAATTCAATTTGTTAAGTGTGTGAATAAAATAAGACTCTAACTTATTTTATTTGGTTAGATTTCTCTAGCCTTCTTGAGAGGATTTTGGGTTCTCCTTCTTCTTCTTCAACCTTGACGAAGAACGCGAAGAACCTTCGAGCGCCGACGAAGAACGCCACTCCTCTCTTCTTCGTAGCCGGTTGTCTCCGAAGATCAACGACGTCTTCCGTGTCAACGAAAGGGAATGCCGCTTCCTCCTCAGACTTCCTTCGTCGGCTTACGAAGATTCTCCAACAACGTACCTCTTCGGACGTACCTCTTCGTCAACAGATTTGATGAACGATTACCGCGATGCCCGACCTCCGCGACGTTGTCTTCCGCAGGTTGTTGACGAACATCGATCTTGAAACCAAGGTAGGGGTTGTTGTTGGTTATTTTCTTTCTCGTTCTTGGTTCTATCATGATAGTCTTGTGGTTAATTATTTAAGAGTTATCATCTAACGAGAGGGGGGTCGGACTGCACAAACACGGCCGCATTCCCCCTACTTTGTTCGTGATGATTATTATTTTCTTGTGGATGATGAAATGGCATGGTGCCGTCGCACCACGTGGGATTTTTCGCACGGTTGTATTGCGCGGCACCGTCGCGCCGCACCATGGAAGGATCATCATGAACGCGACGCCGTCGCACCGCGTCGAAGAAAACCGAAGGCGCCGCGGCCGGAGCGGGGCCGCGGCGGAGGGGTGCGGTGTCGTCGCACCGCACCGGACGACGAACACCGCGGCTGGTTCCGCGCCGCGGTGGCACGAGAGGACCGGCGGCTCGTCGGGCCGCCGGTGTCGGAAGCCAGAAAGGGGACCGGTTTGCCAGTCCCGTTGAAGAAAAATCGGCCGGCCAGGTGGGTCGGCCGGAAGGTCAAAGACCGGGGGAATTAAATTCCCCCGGCCAGGTTATTCCCCCCACCATTATGAGGGGTGGCCGGTTTCATTAAGGGGGGCAGGCGGCCCCCCGTTTTTCCTCAAAGTAGGCCCCCACAAGGGGGGCTGGTTTCTTCAAAAGGTGCGGCTTAAGCCGTGCCGCCAGCCAACAAAAGCGGGGGCCTTGGCCCCCGCGCGCTGCACCCGTGCGGCGCCAGGCCGCACCGCCGCCGGCCGGGCCGCGCCGGGCCACGCCGGACCAGGGTTGGGTCGACCCGGTTCGGGCTGACCCAGGGGGGGGGGGGGGGGGGGTTGGGCCGGGTCGGCCCGGACCCGGACCCCCCGTTTTCGGGACGATTTCGGTCTTTTGGCCATAACTTGAGCCACGGACCTCCGATTGACGAACCGTCAGCGGCAATGAAATCCTTGGATCGAGACGGTCGATTCGGTATATCGCACTCAAAGTTTCGGAATACTTTGATTTCGGCCGGGTTGGTTCGTTCACGAAACCAACCGGGCCTTCGGAGCGGAAACGCTCATATCTTGAGCTACGGACATCTGATTGTCGTGCCGTCATCTTTGTTGTGTTCCTCTTAGTGAGACGGTTCTTTTGGAATACTCCGCCCGAGGTTTGGACGCAGGTGGAGTACGGTCGGGTTGGTTTTGCCTTAAAAACCAACCGGGCCCCTGGGACGAAAAAGCCAATAACTCTCAGACCGGGCGTCCGATCGACGCGCCGTCTGTTGCGTTGAGTTCCTGTTGACGATACAGAACTTTTGGATACATCAACTCTGGACTTTGTTACAGTTGATGTATCAGCCTCTCGGCTCGTGGAGCGGACCCTCCTGAACGAGCTTGCTGTGTGCGGGAACCCTAGTGTTGGCTGTGACTGCGACTGCGACTATTATTGTGACTACTACTGCTACTGCTACTGTGACTGCGACGACGACAGTACTGAGATCCTCTGTGGATTCGATGACGACTACAGCACTCAGCGATACTACGTGGATCAGTGCTACAGGTCTTGTGTGGGCCCGATCCTGTGTGGGTCCGATCCTGTGTGGGTCTTTGCGCTCAGCGGTCCTGTGTGAACCAGCGCCTACAGGTCCTGTGTGGGCCCGATCCTGTGTGGGTCTTTGCGGGGGTTAGTTACCTATCGATCCTTCGTGGGTCCGACGACTTAGATGGATCAGAGATCATCTTTATCATCCTTTGAAAAAGTATATCTATGTGAGATGAATCCTGTTACTTTCCTGTGTGGATTGTGTTGTACTATCCTGTGTGGATTTCGTTTTTCTTTCCTGTGTGGAATACGTATACTTTCCTGTGTGGACTGAGTTGTACTCGGGCTCGGAGGTTGGAGCGTATTGGAATTGATGACTTAGGTATATGTATGGGCATATACCTAAGTAGTGTCGGTTGTTACTTCGTGATTGTATCTTACCTTTGTGGTTTATCCTTTGTGTATTTTGGGAGAACTTAAGGGGTCTCAGGGTCCCTAATGAGTAGCTTATACTCACCCCTGCACGGGCTATGCCCGCACTACGTTGTGTTGGTTGCAGACGACGGACAGCGTTGATCTTGGCTGAGGCTTGCTGAGCAGGACGGTACCTGGAGGTGGACCACTGGGCGGGACGTGTTCGGAGCAGACGACGGGACCCGAGGAGCAGTGGAGCTATCTGTACCCACCCTTCAGGTGTGATTTCTAGTGGATAGCTCGGTGTTGCAGCTTTTACTTTACAGTTGCTATTTTCCCTTTCGAGTTGTACTTTACTTTCAGTTTGGGTTTGTATACTGGCCCATTTACTTTTCCACACTTCAGTTGTACTCTGTTTTTACTTAGTGTTCACTATTCTGCTTGCTTACTCTGTGGTGGTTGTTTACTTTTCAAAGGCAATGCCTTCCCTTTTTACTGGGATTTACGCCTTGGTTCTAGTCGCCAACCCCTGGCCTATGGAAGGCGGGCTTGGGGTAGTCACAGCACGGACCCCGAGGGCGGGTCGTGACAGTGCAATCCCTCTTCACCAATGAAAAATCCTAAACCATGGTAGGGGTTTTTATTTTAATTTGTTTTCTTCCCTATTCGTGGATTTAAATGACGAATGCAGATCAACCCACGGATAGGTTGACCCGTGGTTTGATTATTATTGCAGGAGGGTTGTTTTTTGAGTTTTTTTAGATTGATTCTTATTTTTTTCACTTGATCCTTGTAATGGGATTGGATCAATGTCGTAATGAAAAATGGAATAGGTTTCCTCCTTGATTTTTTTATGAATTTCTTCTCCTGACCCCGTTTGTTCTTTGTGTTCTTCGCAGGGTTATGAACAATAGATCGTTTCATATCTATTTTTCCACACAATAATCCCGAAATGGAGATCTGAAATCATGATGACCCAATGGAGGTGTGATGGTGATGGAGGATGATGAATCGACATAGATTTAAAGAAATCATTCTTCGACCGTTCTTTGTACGGATGATCAAAACATGTTTTTAGAGATAATCAGACACTCGAAAGATACCTAATCGGCATTGCTATGATTGGAAAACCCATGATATTGAATTTTGAGGAGACTGAAAATCCATATTGACAGACCGAATATTATTAGAGTAACATAGACAATGAACCCTGAATCTGGAAAATCGAAAATCACACGGCGTGTTCTCCAAAGAACAAGGTGTGTGTTTCCATCCTAGCGGTGGAAATTGTTTCATGAAGCAAGAAGCGATGACATGGAATATGAAAACTGTCACATGGTATGTGGGTCCTTATATAGAAATCGGTGTGTATCTCAGATGATACACGGACGCGGTGTGAAGTACATGCCATGTACTCCACCGTATAGCCAGACTAGGCTGGTTACATGGGTTACCCTATGTAATGGTACACTAGTAGGCATATACGGGTCGAATCCATGTACGGGCACATGGCCAGAATACATGAAGAGGACCCCATATAATCGTACATAGTGTATAACCAACACTATATTCCATGTATGCACTTTTACATGTCATGTTTTATGACTCGGGTCATTGCACATGGGTAGTACCCAAAGTCCAGGGGCACAGCATGTGACCTTGATACATGTTGTGTACTCTCTACTACATGGTTTGATATCCTTGTCCAATATTCCTTTTAAATGTTTTGTTTGGGTTAGTCCCCCCTTTTCTCATTCCCCTAAAGGTTGGGTATCATTTCCATCCACAGGAGTATGATCCCTTCATCCAGACATATTGGATAGAGTCAGAATCTGTACATGAGCCTCAGCCCAGTTGGTGGGGACACCTTAAGTGAATCCACAAGACCCATGATAAAATCTAGGCGGAGGCATAATTTCTAAGGTACTATAGTAGTACTATAGCTATATTGTTGCAGAAAGTGTGGAAGTACTGCAGCAGGAACTGCAGTGGGAACTATAGAAGGCACTGTTTGGCACTATAGCAGGTGGGAATATTCCCCCATTTGGGCCTTTGGGCCAACGATTTGGTCCCCATGTCCTGTAAGGCCTTCATGCCACCCAGTCCTTCGGGTCAGTAAGGCGTTCAGTCCACCTCAAATCATTTGGTCCACCTTATGTGCAGATGTAAACCAGACAACCTACAAGGAACAAGTTCCAGAAGGAGGATGAGCAAGGATCTTTCACCATAGAAGAAGCTAAAATAGATTTCAAGAATGATAGTTTATGGAACCTTCCATTGGGACAAGATAGTGTATGCATGAGAAAGCCTTTCCAAACATCCATCCGAAGGTGGAGAGCTAATTTCACAATGAATATGCAGGGGAAGAGCGGTTCTAATTAGTTAGTATGGGTTGTATGTAATGTTGGAAGCCTACGGGTAGTGAATTCCTCTAAGGCCTTTGGGCTATGTAATACTTATTCCTATGGGCCTTATAAGGGTTGCACCTCACCCCTTGAAAGGTGGATTATCAAAAATCAATAAAAAAATGAAGGCCTTCAGGCCATTGGAGGAGGATAGAGTCAGAATCCCTCTGAGAGACCTGGAGGGAGATCATCTACCCATTATTACTCCTAGGGATAGTTAGGTATCGACATGGCCAATCCTATAGGAAATTAATCCTCTACTTAGAAGGTAAATTCGGATGATTCATGGTATACACCAAGGCCCTAAAGGTGATCCTCATCCATGTATCATGATCTTTTCCTACTCAGGTGTGAGTTCTCCTAGAATGAGTGTATCTTATCTCTCTTCAGATCTATTAGTACATCTATCTCTTTCATGACACTTACCGATGAATGTAATTCTTGGACAGACTTCATTCAAGATATCAGACTCATCGAGTGAGTTATCTCTGATGAGTGATTCATAGAATATTTGAATTGAATCCTTATCATGGGTATGTGGTCGTTTTGACTTACCTCTAGACTACGGGTCTAGGTTTAGAGTATATCAAGATATGTTTCTTTTTTTATATGTTATGTGGACATATATTGTTTAGAGATGATTGTGCCTTTTATTTCTTTATTGATTTGTTGTTTTTGAGTTCCTCTACTGAGTTTTTTTATACTCACCCTTGCACGAGCTTTTTCCGCACGTGTCGTGTCTTGTCCATACGAGTTTCCTCTTGATGGAGTCTAAGTCAGAATAGGACCGAACTAAGATTTTTAAGCTTCCTTACAGACTGTGGTATTCTTACGGCCATGATAAGTATCCCCAGTACCTATTTCTTGCTTACAGGTTTGAATTTATAGTTTTCAGACTCTTTATTTAGTTGGGATTTTATTCGTCTCCAGTTTACTTTCTACATGTTACTTTCTATTGTACTCCATTCGATGGGTTTATTTGTATGCCTGAATTTTGTTCCTTAGTGGTTTCAAAATTTTATCATTTGTAGGATTGGATATGTTTATGTTGGTACATGTACTCAGGAAATACCTCCCATGTTAGTAATATGACTACTCGGTTCTAGTCATTTACCCTAGACCTATTGGAGGCGGGCTTGGGGAGTCGCAGCACGGGCCCCACTTTGATAGGTCGTGACATCTTATTTTATTTGGAATCCATGTATACTTTTAATTTTGTAAACTTTTCAAGAAGAATTGAAATACCATCTTAATAAATGAAGTAAAATGTTTTGCTGAAAACTAATGGGGGTAGTATTAACAAAACAATAATTTATGGGATTATTATAATGATTATTTTTGTAACGGTATTTATTAAAAAAATTATATCTTGACCATAGTTGAGTTTGATTCTTTTATAGATATAGATTGGAATTAAATTTATCATGTTAATATAGATGATAAAGTTAAGAAATTTATATTCAAAATTTAGATAAATTTTGAATTTGTATAGAATAACGAGTTCATAAGTTTTATGATATATTAAAAATATGAGAATCTTTTTAAAGAAGTCAATTAAAGTTATATTACGCATATTGTTGATTTTTTTTACAAATTAGTGATGTTATAGTAGTTAATGAATATATTGATGTATTTCTTGATTTTTTATAGTTTTTATTCCAGATCAAGAGGTTGAGTATATTATTAACATATTTCCTGATGCTGATCCAATTTTAAAATCCATATATCGAATAGTTTAAATCTAGTTGTTAAAATTGAAAAGGTAGGTACAAGAGTTTCTTGATATGGGTTCCATATACCTTATCATTTCACTAGGGGTGACCCTATTTTTTTATTCAAATGAAGGATGGTTCCATGATAATATTCACTATGTATAGAATAGTCAATAACATAAATATTAAGAACAAGTATTTTTTACCACATATTGATGGTTTTTTAATCAAATCTAGGGAGCTCAGTATTCCTCAAATGTTCATCTCAGGTCTGGTTATAATTATCTAGAGGTTAAGGAGGAATACAGAATAAAGAAATCATTTCATACTAGGTATGGTTATTATGAGTTTGTGGTTATTTCATTCATGAAAACAAATGAACCCATGGTATTTATAGATCTTATAAATAGAGTATTAAATGAGTATTTTTATAAATTAATTGTGTTTTTGATTGATTAAATTAAATTATATTTTAAAATATATGAGGATCATGAAAATATGAAAGCATATTTAAATATACACTGAAATAAAATAAGTTATATAATAAATTTATCGTATGTGAATTTTGGTTCTATTGGACATCATCCCTTAAGTATATTGTTCCTAAATATGGAATAATTTTCGATCCTGTTAAAAGAAAAGTGGTAAAGAATTTTTCAAGACCAAAAAAATTCACTAAGATTCAAAGTTTTCTTGGATTAGTGGGTTATTATCAATGTCATATTGAAAACATTTCTTAGTTATCTAGCTCACTAACTAGGTTAACTCAAAATGGATTTAAATTCAAATGGAAAAAATAGTGTGAATTTTTTTTCCAAGAATAGAAAAGGATATTGGTTAGTGCGGTAGTGTAATACTTTTCATCAATAAATGGATAATTTTTTATTTACATTTACTCTTCTTTGAGGATATTTTTTTTATACAAGATAAATGGGTTATCACATATGTTTTACGTCAATCGAAACTCTATAAAATAGAATTACCCTACACAAGATATTGATATTTCATTAGTGGTTATTGAATTAAAAAATTAGTGGTATATTTTATATGTGGTAAAATGTAAATTATATACTATCTATAAAATTTTTAAGTATATATTCTACCTAAAAGAGTTGAACATGAGGCATATAAGATGGTTGGAAATTATAATAGATGATGATTTCACAATTCAATATCATCCAGGTAAAGAAAATAAGGTATTTAATGCCTTAAGTTGAATAGAAAATATGAAATTAACCATGATATGTTTATAACCTTATACACTGTTGTAATATCCTAATACTTCATTATATATTTCTTTTTAAATAAATCTCTTCGATAGCTTACGATACATTCAACCTCGAGTCCCAACGAACTATAATATATAATATAATTATAACCTAGTTATTAAATTTCTTTGTATAAATAAGACTAAATAAATTGTGAAAATTACATGGTTTAAACTTGTATAAAAAAAATCATTGGCTGTTAACTGATTACAAGAAAAATAAACAACATTTGAAATTAAAAGAAATGTTTTTCTAGAAAACTATTTCTATGATTGCAATGTGTTTTTATCTTAATAAATTAAATTAATCACTATTTATAACTTATTTTACTACAATTTATATATTATATGTTCAAAAAAAAATTATCATTCAAATAATATTTTCTCAAAACATTAGATAATAAAAAATCAAGTTTTATGCTTAAAATTGTATTTTTCTAAAAAATAGTTTCATCAGATTTTGTGCACTTATTTTAAAATTAAAATTTTATAATATTATAAAATATATTTTAGAAACATTAATTTAATTTTTTAAATCAACATTTCAGAATTCACTTAGATTTAATTTTTTATAATTTTCTAAAAAGATTAATTTTTCTCTGAATAGTAAAAAATACATATTTTTATTCGCTTTGTTTAAAGAATTTAAAAATTTATATTTTGTTTTAAAATTATTTTAAAAATATAGTTTAATAATATTATTAATAATCCAATTTATTTCATTTAAATCAATTTTATTTCGAATTTTGATATAAAAATTTTTATACTTAATGAAGCTTTTTCTTTTGAAAGTTGTTTTTTCATCATGATTGCGGGTTTAATTTTAAATTACATTATCACAATTATATGAATTTAATTTGATAAAATGGATTAAATATTTTCAATCACCATAATTAATATTATTTTCTATTTTCAACTTTTGTTTTTTCATAATGAATCGTATAAATAGTAAAAATATGTTACCGCGGTTATGATTAAAATAGGTTTACCAGGGGTAAACTAAAAATATAAGGGTTAAAATGTACTAATAACTTATCTAATATATGTTTTATTGATATATTTATACCATATATCGTTTAAGGTTTAGTAATGGTCTATTTGGGAGCCATTTTTCAAATAAAGTGACTTGAAATTATTGTAAAACATTGAAATTTTATAGGTGTACCACTCACATCAATTATAAAATGGAACCTCCTCCCCTCACTCCTTAACACCTATTGAGTCATTTATCTCAACGAAACCCCTGAGAAAAATCTCACCCAAAAATATTTATTCATGTTATAGATCTAATGGTCTTCCAAAAATACCAAAACTAGGGTTCATAATAAGAGACCCAAAGGAGGTTTTTCTAAGTAATGGTAATTGCCGTCACCAATCTCTTTTTGACTTACTATTTTACCACCTTCAGTTATTTATTAAAAATTAAAATAATAAAAATAATATCCAATATATACTTATCTATGATTAATTTTATTTCATAACCTATATTCATCTCACCTTTCATCAAATGGGAAATGAACTCGTCGATCGTGTGTATAATGGACTACCGCTTGCGACCCGATGTAATTCGTTTTACATCATTGTCTCTCACAGATAGATATAATGATTTATTTAAAGTATATATATTATATTTATCACATAATTATACATTTTTATTTATAATATCTCATCTACCTTCTTACCTTCCAATCTATTGGAAAATGGTAATGTTGTTTGTGCATACGTGTTGACTACAGCCTCTACAAAGCAATGTGATTTGTTTTTCATTTCCACTTTACATGGGTAGTAATAAGTATAGATTTAATTAATATAAATGATATATATTAAATAATTATTATTATTAAATTGTAATTATTATTTAATTTTCTTTTGTTCCATCCGTTGAAAAATGAAAATAGTGTCCATGCCTACTTACGACCTACCATCCCCATGAATAATGTAATTAATTTTTTATCTATAACTTTTCTGGATTAATATAAATACATATATAATAAATATAAATGATATTTATATAAAAATAATAATAAAATAAGTGCGGGAATCATGATCAAAGTACAAGTATCAAAACTACCAAACCAAAACATATATTAAAAACAAAGTTGTTGTTAATTAGAACAATGATTTTAACAAAGAATTGTTAATAAAAGGGTGGTAAATAATTATAAGTAAATAATATATGGTTTTATATATATTATTGTGGTTATATAATATATTTATAAGAAATTTATATTTATGATATATTATTCTTAGACTCATGTGGATGGATTCAAACCTAAGGTAAGAGTTTGTTTCACAATCTCAATATTATTCGAGATTGTATATATTAAAGTGTCTGTGGAGGAAATTACTTGGTATTTATTTATTAAAACCCATATATTTTATCCTTCTATACTTATTTATGTAAATTACAAGTTTCATTTCATTTTAAACTCTATATATACTCAATATACTTAAACATTCTTTTTAGGGAAACTTACCTTTTTTCTACTCGGTCAGGAATATTTTTGTATATGTTCATATTTTCATTCAAATGTTTTGAAAAATATTTTTATTATTATAATATTTCTATTTAAATTAGTTTTACTGATGTTTAAATTTTTATAATTAAAATTCAAAGGAATATTCTTTTCATTTTCCAAACGAGTTACTTTTTGACTTTTTTACCGAAAGTGTGAAAGGAATCTTTGTTTTTACATAGACAACATGAATATAATATTACACCATCATGATTTCCTAATGATTTGATCCTTCCATTAAAATTTTAAAAGATCCTTCCAAAGAATATTTTTTCCTTAATATTCTGGAAATTTTATTTCTATGTGAAAATGATATGTTCCTTAAGAAATCCTCCAATGATATTTTAAAATTATATTCAACTATGTCCTCATTCATTCATGAATATTATTATTTACTATGGATATAAAATTTTGAGATTACTATCCATATTACTCTGAAGGGTTTATGATTATGTTAATTTATTGGGGAAATTAATAAATTTTGTATACTGGTATTTTAATATTAATGTTTATGTTGATTATGTTTAATGCATTTCATATGAGAAATGAATTAGACAAAATAAGTTATGTGTGGGGAACAATATATCCTTTTAATTAATAGGTAGGTCTCATGAGACAAACTAGTTTGTGTATTTGGTCATTTCATTTCCTGCTCTATGTATGATGTCATGTTACAAGGGACTTATGGTTAGATTATGATGTTCATCATTATGCCTTCCATTATTATGAGATTAGTAATTGATGTTCATGTGATTATTTTATTTTTTATAATAATCATGGATAAGTTTCAAAATCATGTGATTATTTATATGGAATATTTTTATCATTATTTATTCCCGCCATACTATTTTTCATGCTCAAGTTATTGATTAATAGCATGTGTTTTTAGTTATTTACATGTCCATTTTGATTGGGCCTTATATATTCATGATAGCTTCCGTTCTATGCATAACATTATTGAGTATTTGATATCACTCATTTATTATGTTTACTTTCACTAGGATACTAATATGTGTATTTTGATTAATATTAAGGGATATGGTAATAGGAATAATGGAATTATAAAATAATATACTATGTTGTATTTTAAATTTTCAGATGTAATGTGAGACTAAATTATGTATCTTGTTTTACAAGAGTACAAAATTATTCAATCCTTTGGGATGAGATATATTGTATCGAGTACCAATGTAATAAATTAACTACTAACTCTAGGCTAATAGGGACAGAGTGATTATAGTTGGTATCAAAGAAAATTTATAAAAAACCTTGGTAAATAGATTTATAAAAACTTATATTGAGTAATATAAACCAATCACTAACATTGAGGATAATTCTAAGTGTTTAAAAACATTCTAAAGTTTTGGTAAGGTTGAGATTCTAAGGTTTTCCTAGAAATAAATCCATATCTAGATACTATAAGTTTTTGTGTTTTTTAATTGATGCATCTAGGTGTAATAGTCCAAAAATAGTTGGTTTGAGTCTATCTCAACCATCATTCAGTTTCTTGGTGAGTGTGCCCATATTGTGAACATATTTTAACAATCATAAGGGATATTCTTGGGTTAACTCACATTTCAATTATAGAGGATTTAAAAATATTTTATTGATTAATAATATTCTTTTAAAAACCAAGTTTGTGTGTCTGAGATTAGCTTAAAAAAACTTCTGATTTATGTTAAGTGTTTCACTAGTTTTTAAATTATACATTATTATTTATAATGATATGATGTAATATATTGTGTTTCATTATTTATAAATATCACCTAGTGGGAGGTATCAGAACTATATCAAGTCACATAATCCATGTATGGATTTCCCTCCTGGTAAAGATAACGAAGCTGGAGCTGGGGTTACCGTTAGAGGTAAACAAATTACAACTATATTGGGGCATCTGAATTGAGTTATGAACAATAAATGTTCCTATATAAAGAATATTTATGATCCATAACATGGTATAATATTGTTAAACCACTTCATGCATCAATATTCTCTATAATTTAATGGTATTACAAAACTTTTTTTTGTTGATTAATGGATAAGTTCCTTAGAGAAGATATTTCTCACCTTGGGAAGTAATGAAAGGGAGATAGTTTTTAGGGTATTTTATCATTTATTAGGGGATTCAGGCCAATGGATTTTGTCGATCTAATACACCAAGGATGAGGATGAAATAGAGAGTATTGAATTAAAGGATTTTATGGAACTTTTCTTTGAAAAATATTTTCCTCGTGAACAATATCTGGATCTAGAGAGACAATTCTTGAGTTTGAGAAAAAATAAAGAGTAAAATGTTTCAATTATGATGAAAAAATTACAAGGATATAAATTCATTCTATGTACTATATAAATAATCAAAATATTTATATTTACCATATCTTAGTTTGGATAAATCCAATATTTTTAATGGAACTAGTCTCCCAAACCTTCTAATCAAATGAGGACATATTATCATGTGCAATTAAGATATAGAAATAATTGACCATGCATTATGACTTTAAAGGAAAAAAATATATGAAAAGGGTGTTTGAACACTCTAGAAAGAGAAATAAATAAATGGGGAAGAAGAGGATGGTATAATTTCCAACTTGTAATAAATTTGGAATGAAACACCATGGAACATGCTTGCTATGAATGGGAGTTTTCTTCGTATTTAGAAAGAAAGGACACAAAGCTCATTATTTTTATGGAAATAAATAAGATACTAATTCTCAATGATTCAAATATAAATATATGGGGCACCATGAAAATTATTATCCCAATATCCAAGGGAATTTTCCTTAGAAAATTCCAAGAGAGAAAGGCAAAGCTTATGTTATCATTACAACTGAGGTTGAAGTTCCTAAGGATGTGGTGGTAGGTATTTTAATCATGGGCAGAAATTTAGATAATGATTTATTTGATTATTAATCTTAATGATCATTTATATCTTATATGTTTTCCAAGAAAATTAGATATTTCCCAAGCACCTTAACAAGGAAGTTGTCACTTAATACTCTTAGTGAAAGACTCACCACAAAAATTATGTGCCAGTCAGTTTCAATTATGACACATTAACATACCCTATTTTCTAACCTTATTATTATACCTATGGTTAATTTTTATATAATCCATGGTATGGACTAGCTTTCAAACTATTATGAAAAAATTTATTACAAGGAGAAGAAAATTACTATTCATGATGAAGGTTTATAATTCTTTATTTTTCAAGGTGAGGCTTTATAATCTGAGTCATGTTTAGATCCACCCCCAATATCACTCCTTAATTAGATCATTTAGGAAGAATAAAAAACACTATCTATTGGTGGAAAAGGTAATCTTAATATTGCATATGTACCTATTAGATATGAATACATTTATGTATTTCCCAAGGAATTACTTAGACATCCACTTGAGTGTGATGTTGAGTTTTACATTTATTAAATCCTAGATTGAAGACCTATATAAAATTGTCCCTATAAAATATCCACTATGGAATTAGTGGAGTAAAATAAAAATATAGATAAAATCTGTGGTAAGGGATTTATACAACCTAGTGTTTCACCTTGTAGAGCCCTTCTTATTTATGTTAACAAGAAATATGGATCTATGAGTTTGTGCCTTGGATATAAGGAAATCAATTCCATTATAATGAAGAACCAGAATTATATACCTCACATTAATTACTTATATGATGAAATTCAGAGAGCTAAATATTTTTCAAATATAGACCTTCAATATGGGTATCATAAATTATGATTAAATAAGGAATATATTTTAAATATATTATTTTGTACAACTTATTAACATACTTATTTTACAGTAATGTTATTTGTGATTAATAAGTCACCCATTATTTTTATGGATCTAATGAATAGAGTATTCAAGGAATATCTTGATATTTTTTTTGAGTTATTTTTTTATGATATCTTTCTGTACTCTAAGAACTTTGAGGACCATGAGAATCAATTGTGGATCATTATTGAGATACTTATAAAGAAATAGTTTTATGGTATATTTAGAAAGTGTGAATTTTAACTTCATAACATTTATCATCTGGGCCATATTTTCTCCACGTATGGAATATCAGTTGATCCTATGGAGACAAAGCTAGTCCAAGAATGGCCTTCACCAATGAACATAATTGAGTTACATAGTATCAATGGTTTATAAGGATGCTATATATTATTTATTCAAATAAATTATTGGATATCATGTTAACCATTCTTACACGTAAATGGGATAATTTCATTTAGATCAAGGAATGTGAACAAGTTTTTGAATTATTCAAGAAGATATTAGTGAATTCTCTAAAATTGACTCTACTATCGAGAAATGATGGATTTTATATATATATATAGTGATTCATTGAATAAGGGACGTGGTTTTTTTCTTCGGTAGAATGATAAATTTATTACATCTACATAAATCTAGTTGAAGACTTGTGAACAGAACTATCCAACTCATGATCTTAAGTTGGTATTTGTAATCCTTACTCCGATGAAATGGAGACATTATCTATATGTTAAAGTTGAGATATATATATATATAGCATAAGAGTCCGAAATACATATTTTCATATTAAAAGATCAACATGAGGAAAATATGATGGATGAAGATACTTGAGTATTATGATTTCTCAATACACTATTATCTGGGAAAGGAAAATATCGTAGTTGATGTACTGAGCAAGAAAGATCATAGTGTTTTGACCAAAATGAGGATTTATAGGGATCCTATATTCATTTATTTAGTAAATATGGATATTGGAATTATTAAGAAAGGGTAAACATCACTCTTATTTAAAATTATTACCAAACCATTTTTATTAGTAAATTTGAAAAGTTCTCATCCTGATGATGAGAATTTTGAAAATAAAATAAAATCTGTGAATGATGGGAAATAGGAATACGTTCTATATGAATATGGTGCTGCAAAATTTGGAAATATTTTATGTGTTAACACTATGACTAAGATAAAAAATTGAATTATTATATTATTATTATTTCACATATTTACCTATAGATCTAGGTAGAACCAAGATCTATAGATATTTGGAGAAAACAATTATGTGTGATAATACGAAGAGAGAAATTGAAAATTATGTGTCAAGATGTTTAGTCTATCAATAGGTGAAGGATTAAAGACAACATTGTAGAGTATTAATGCAACATATGACAATTCCTACACGGAAATTGTATGATAATACAATGGAATTTTTCACTAGATAACCAAATATTCCTAGAAATAATGATTCAATTTGGGTTATTGTTGAACACTTTACCAAATATACACATTTCCTCACTATAAGAAAAGATTTTCTTCTAGATCTCATTACATCAATATATATTAAAGAAGTTGTAGGACTTCATGGTTCCCCTCTTTCAATTATTCTATCTCATAATCCATGATTTATATCACAATTATAATTTCTACGACCTGGGAGCTACTAAACTAGTGCCCTGAGCTGGGTCGTCACATGACCTCAAGCACGCCTCCCCATATGAATGAGGTTTCCTAATAACATTGAGGGTCTAATTTGTAACACCCCAAGCTTCCACGTTATGCTTCTATTTGAATAATACAATAGCGTGTGTTGTACGCAACTTTGAGTTCTAACACACCACAACCAATCAAACTAGTCGTTATGAATTTTAATACCCAATTTTTGAAATTTTATAAATTTTATCAATCAAAATGGACATTATTTTTGGATTCATAATATCAAAATTAGCTTTGGGTGAATTTTTTTATTTTTCTGAAAACATTCAATTTTTGATGAATAGTGAAAAACACTGAGTTATAGTTTAAAACCAAATTTTTATTTAAATAATTATTTATTTTATTTAAATTTATTTTAGTTAAAAATATAAACATAATACCTATATAATTTCAATGTAATTCATTGGATTTGGTTAAAAATAATTTTAGATATATAAAAAGTTTATTGAACTTTTTACCATCTTTTACCCACCTCCTAGGAGCATTTCCAAATTTGTATAAAACATAATTTTACTGCTTCTGTGAGTTTAATTTCTAAAATATTAGAGACATGGTTGATATCAATAAGTAAAATGTGGTTCAATGAGATGAAAATACTTTTTGGTGAATAGTAACTTTTGGCTTTAATTTACCGCGGTTAAAAGTTAATAGGGTAATCAAAGGTAAAAATGATATTATAATTACCCTAACATATGTCCTAATTCTATTGGATAAGTTTTATTTGAACAGAAACAACCTTAGGAATAAAATATGATCCTTTAGGTTTACATAGATTAGATTAGGATATTTATTATTATTTAATTCAAAGAAGAGCTTAAAGTGTTAAATTCAAGTTTTCATAACTAAAACATTTTTAATATACACAATATAAATTCAACTATAAATATTAATTAAAAATATAATAATATTTTATACATAATGGAATTTTATTTATAATTTTTAGACATTATATAATTTAATTTATTTTGGATACAATGATGATGCAGTAATTACCTTATTAATGAAATATTAAAATAATTGATATTATAAATATCCAAATAAATCTAATTAGAGACTTTTAATGAATTAAACTAATTTTAAAGGTTAATATGACATGTTAGGGTTTATGAAATGTATTTATTTGTGAAGTAATAATGTTTTTAGGACTTTAATAAAAATCAATTATTAAATAATGTCAAAATTGACATAAATGATTTTTTAAAACAAATACCATATTATTGGTTGATATAATAATCCTAAAAATCTAAGGATTGGAAAAAAGACTTATATAATGATATTTTTATCATTAATGAACCACTTGGGGATTCACTTGGAAGTTTATAGTAAGTTTTTTAACCATATAATATAAAAATAGAAAGAGACATGGTAAATGTCAAACTATTTAACTAAGAGTTAAATCTAAAAGGTAAGGTTAATATAGTGACTCAAACCTGTCTAAAACCTATCAGTTGAGAGTTTTTAGACCCATCCACACCTTATCCTTTAAATAATTCCTTTTTTATCCATTATAAACCTAAAATGATTTTATTATAAAATAATATTTCAATATTTTCCTAAGGTGCCCCTCACCCCTCCTATAAAAGGGCACTTCCCCTTCTCTAAAATTCACACCTTAAAATCCATTTGGCTTGGCCAACCCTAGATCAAATATCCTCCCAAATGTCCTCCCTTCATCCTAGAGGCCTTACTTTAATCAGAAATCCAACCTAAGGAGCCATTTTTATCAAATAAATAGGAAGAACTCAAAGAAGAGGTAAATATCTCACCACCTCTTTCATGTTTTCTCTTCTTCCACTTCTTCTTTCCTTATTGTTTCAATTATAAAATAATTAATCCAGTATCTTATATATACTGTGATTTTATTATAATTATGGTACAATAATATTCATTATTCTATCCATCCTTTTAATGACATGTCACCATACGTGCGTACGTACGGCTTACCGTCTCCACATCGTGGTGTAGTTGTTATTGAATACATTATTATTTGGATGGGTATAATAATGATGTATAAATGATGTAAATAATAAATATAACATGATAATTATTCTGTATATATGATATACCATCCAATTATATATGATTCTAATATCGAAAGAATGATATTGTCGCTCATGCGTATGTACGGATTACTGTCTCCATGAACACGACGAGATTCATTCCCCATCGTATCCATTCAAGAATAACATTAATTTGATGATTAAAAATAATTTTTAAAGGCTTAATATCATTCTGAATATGAATAAGATACATCATATCAATAACAAACATTACTTACGTAACAAATCATATAAAGGAAAACGAATCAGTTAACACCCGAAATGACGATAATAAAAAAATATTTTTAACAAAGAAATATTAATTGATCATATATGATATAATATTAATGTATATGATTCTTTTATAATTTGATAACAATTATTTCACCATTATACAAGAGGTTAACCTACCCCTTACCAAGTAAAAGTACAAGTTAAGGGTTAATTCAATAACCACTTCATTATTCATGGTTATTTATATGTAATTATCTACTAGGACCTCTTTATCATCAACATCTGTGTTTTCCTAAAAATTTATTCCAAAACATTTTTAATACGTACTAGACTATCATTTTATGTCATTTATACCCTTATTTGACCTTATATGTTTTGAAAGGAATCTTTCCATCATTTTCCAAACAAGTTACTTTATGACCATTTCGACAAAATTAAGGTAAGAATGTTTTTTAACTAATACGGTGGGTGCGACTATATTCTTCCATTATAACATCTTCAAATATTCCCTTATAATATTATAAGAATATTTTCAAAATAGATGTTTTATTTTATAATTATTTAACTTTAAATGATTTCAAAAAAATAATGAGATATTTCTCTCAGACAGTTTTTATTTCATCTGTGTCAACATCCTTTAATGGATTTTAATCCTGTTTGAAGTTGATTTATGATGATACAAATCATCAATTTTTTATTGAAGGTGTAACACCCCAGGTAAATAAAGAATAGACATTTTCATATTTATCCATATTTGTGAATAAAGTATTAATAATACTTTAAAGGGTTGCTATGTTCGATAGCGTACCTGATACACAACAAAGAGTTTCATTGAAATCTTACGTTGCACTCTAATAATAAAATAATATTATTTTAAATGGTAGCTAACATGTATCCGTTGTAATGGTGGGAATGGATAGAAATAACTAAAATATGATTATATATGTTTTTAAATGTTTATACATTTACCCAATAAAAGATAAAGGCTTAAAATACGGAAGGAGTTCAATTTTAGGCATATATACTCTAATTTTAACTAAAGGTTCAATTATCACCTTTTAATGGTGAACCGTCATTAAATATAGTTTTGAACACTCTTATACATTATTTTGGACCAAATAAAACTCTTATTAAGAATCGGGACATCAAAATTTACTTTGTGTAAATTTTTGGTATCTTTCCGATAAAGTTCATTTTTTTAATGAATAGTGTAAAATGTTGTATTTTAATTCAAAACCTCTTTTTAATATAATTTATTTATATGATTAGATTATCTTTTGAATTGGTTTTAAAGTGAAATTAGAAAATATTTTTACCATTAAATCCAATAGTGGTCGTTGGAATCAATTTCACTTTGAAATCGGACTTAAACTAGTGTCAATCTTTTGATACTTATTGTTTCATAAAAACACGTTATTTGTCATGACAGCGGGAATTAATTTTTAAATTAATTAATTTGCCTTATTTGTTTTGAATTTTGTAAAAAGGACTTCATTTTTGAATTTGGAATATCAAATATATCTTAGGGTGAATTTTTGGTAATTTTCTGAAAAACTTCAATTTTTGATGAATAGTGAAACTACTAAGTGGTAATCAAGCAAACTGATTTTTCAGTTAAATGAAAGTTTACCACTAATGTGTATTGAATTTTGAAAATCCGGCATACATGGTTGTCATTAAGAAGTAAAATGTGGTTCAATGAGATTAAAATAATTTTTTGGTGAATAGTAACTTTTTTTCATTAATCGCGATTAGAGGTAATTAGTGTAGTTTAAGGTAAAAATGATATTATAAGAATGTGAAAACACCATGACACTTGTCCTACACCTATTGGGTGAGTCATGGCCGACCCAGACAAGCCATGGGCCATCTTGGGGACCCCATGGAGCCACTTTAGTTGGAAAATGACATTAATATATTTTTATTTAATGTTAAAGTGAAAATGACACTAACATAAATTGTTTTACTAAAATAATTTTTGAGTGGGGTTATACAAGTCCAAATTTTGATTATAAATATTAATTGGAAAGCTAAAAAGATTTCCTAAATCATAGTAGTTTTTTTATAATTTTTAGACATTAAATAAATTAAATTATATATGACATAATAATGATGCAGCGATGACATCATTATTAGACGATTTAAATAAAATGGAATGATAATGAAAATTCTAAAACCTACACATGTCCAAAACCAATTGGATGAGTGGATTTCGAACCCTTATCACCTTATCCACGAATTATATAAATGTGGGACCTTTTAAAACCGAAACACATTTTCAAATAACGTAATATTTCTCTACTTTCCAAAAGTGCCCCTCCTCTCCTCTTATAAAAGGCCCCCACCTCTACCTCATTTCACACACTTCTCAAGCCTTTGGCTCGGCCAAAACCTGCAAAATTACTCTCTCCACATCCCTCTCCTCATCCTAGAGGATTCCCTTTGGGCATAATCCTTTCAAAGGAAGCCTTTAGGCTCAAATCAAAAGGGAGTTACACTTTTAAAGGTAATTCATTCTCTCTTGTTCATTTGTTTTATTTTGCTTCTCCAACCCTCTAAACTCTTTTTATTTACTTCTTTTGTAACAAAACCAGTATCTTCAATATACTAGGATATTGTTATAATATTTATTTGAGCTACACTCTCACACAACTACATCAAATGGTTGAAGAACATACGGTTTCCGTGGATGGCGAAATTCTGCCTCCCGAAACGATGATTGTTCAATACTCATTTAACACCTTCAAGGGTGGCCATTATGATGTCACTATTTTTATATATGATATATAATATGTTTATGTTTTCTTTAAGCTTCTGTATTTTTCATTTTTTGGCATACCTTTATGGTTTCCATTATGGGTAAACACGATATCTTCATTTAAGGAAGTGCGGACTACCGCACCCTAAAAGTGATGTGATTCGTTAATGCCATATGTGGGACGTGTAAAGGATGGATTTAAAGTTATTATATATGATGTTATACTGGAATTATAATATACCTCTATATCATTATTATTTATTTCCATTAAAGTATGATATAGAAATGAAAGTAGCATTCATGCGTACGTACGGCTTACCGTCTCCATGAACGGTGCATTTCATTTCTTATCCCCAAATGTAATGTACTATTAAAATTACATGTATATAATGTATATATATAATTAATGATATATCTAAATGATGAATATAATTCTGTAATTAAAATATACATACCTCTCATTTAGTTTTAATTCCACTAATATGACAAAGAAATGAAAGTAGCGTTCATGCGTACGTACGACTTACCGTCTCCATGAACGGTGCATTTCATTTATTACCTCTAAATGATTATGTAATATTATAAATACATGTATATTCTGGATATATATGATATATATGATATCCAAATCAGGAATTTCATTCTGGATATAAAGAACTTTTGACCACACGAACAACATGTAATTGTAAGAAGTCAACTTTCGACTTAAGAACCAAATATTGACAAAACAAACATTATTAACTTAAATGGTTACATAATGTTTATAAAATGGCAATAAGTGATATAAAAGGAATAATGAAGTTTAAAAAGGTTCTTAATCAAGTATAAATTAACTCAAGTTTATTATTCAGGACGCTAAAGAACGATTGAGTCAAGTCGGACCCGAGGTAAGGGACTTCGTCTCAATCTCCTTTCATTGAGGCATATTTCGTTTTATACACAACTTTCTTTTATACGGTGTATAAACTCCTTTGAATTTTACTTTTATACAAAAGGAATCTTTTTCTACGAAGCGTTTTACTAAACGACAAAAAGGAATGTTTTTTTAACGTACGCAGTGACAACGACCTTTTTCCGCCGCCGCAAGTATTATTTGATCTTTGGCTTTCTCAACAAGCCGTAATGTTTTTAGAATAAAATAAATACCATATACTCTTTTATGTATTTTGGTATTGAAAATGGTTTTGAAAAAGGATTCTATTATGTCAATATATTTATGATATATTGTGATTGAAATGTGGAAATGTTATCATTCCTTTATATTGGTTTTATGTTTTACGATTTTATATTGGTACTTGGACATTTTAACAGGTGGTTACGTTATAAACCATATGACGGGTGGTGTCGTGAATACCAGGACGGGTGGTTACGTTATAACCTCCAATGCATTGGGTATGGAAGTCGGCCGTATGGCTATTCCATTAAGTATGTATGGAAATTGGCCGTATGGCTATTCCATTAAGTGATATGTGTGGAAGTCAACCGTATGGTTATTCCACTTAAGTATGTTTATGTCCCAAGTTACCTTTATATATTCTATGTGTTCTTTATATGGGTTTTATGGTAATCCTTTGGTTACAAAAAGGTAAGTAATGATACTTTATTCAGTGAAGATTTTTTTACTACTTCATGAAGGTGAAGGTATTACTTTGATATAGTATACATGGTTTACTTGATGTTTGAAAAACTAACAGTTTTCATTCTTTTTGTATCCCTTACTGAGCTTTTTATGCTCACCCCAAGTTTTTCGAAATGTTTTTCACAGGACTTAAAGTGGAATAAGATCAAGGATGGGATCAAGGGAATTTCATGCTATCTAAAACATGGAATCTATACATCTTTCTTTTTAAGAGTTTTTATTTTATGGAGACTTAGTAGAAGTGTCTACTTTGTAATCTTTTAAGATGTAATAGTTATGTTCTAATTCTCTAAAACTCTAAACCTGAAAAGATCCTCAATGTGAATTATTCATTTAATTCAATATTAAGTAAGGATTAAGGCTGGGGCCTTATAGTTGGTATCAGAGGACGGTTTAGACAACTTTAGGGATTAGGAGTTTTTGTGAGGCACATGATTAGTCCCTATGACTATTATTTTAGTTAAATCCTTGTTTTATAATTTTTTTCAGGTCAAGTAAAGTCGGTTACGAATGGAAGGAGGAGGATCTCAAACGACATTCCTATCTCTCCCTGATGACATGCTTGCAATAATTATTGCAAAGTCATCTTCGGATGATTGTGAAACTTTTTCTAGCATACAACTCACTTGCAAGCATTTGTTTGAAATATCAAACACCTCCGCTATACCTCGTTATCATTGTGGATCATGGGTTGTTTTTAGAAAAATACTATTTTCACAATATTCTCATGTTTTCAAGAGAGGTAAATATTATCAAGGTATTTTCAAATATTTTACCTTATCACAAGAATTTGAAGCATATTATGATTTTCAAAATGGTGCTGAGGAAGGAGACCCTTGCGCAACCTATTTATATTTGCATTTAAAATATAGTCTCACATCTCATACTTATGGTATTTTAAAAGGACCAATGATAGAAAGTTTCAACTCAATTTCGGTCCGACTATTTTTTAGAAATCATGTTTTATCAGATGTTTTGGAATTATATGTCCTACATGATTATTTTCCAAAACTGTTTTTCTGTGAACACCCATATGACCCATGTTGTGCGAGGTGTATTTGGATGGAGGAAGCAAATGATTTTGAAGGATCTATAAATCATTGTTGTAATGCATGGGACTTCTACCTACGTGAACAAGATGACGATGAAACCGAGTGGACGCCATGATCAAGGTATGCTATTATGAGTTTGTGTAAGAAACCTAGAAAGAGTTGAAAGTCAACATGACAAGTATGTTTCCTTAAGATCAAAAACTAAATTCCTAAATGAAAAGTAACTTAAAAGAAAAATGTTGTCTATTAACTTTTACTACTAGGGAATCAAATACTATTTAACCCATCACAAGTTTGTGATTCTCTCATGGTTAACTTTCTCCTAAACATGTTTTCTATCACTCTCCATCAGAACATGACCCTATGTTTTCTCCTCCATGTCCATGTTTTCATACTTGGAATCCTAGTATGGGTTAACTCGGGTGACCTTTGTACTTATCTTTCTTTATTTTAAAGTGATTGTTTTATCGATCCTTGTTCCGATGTGGTACTTTCAAGGATGTTACCAAGCCCAATTTTAAAATTGCGAGGGCGAAATTCCCAAAAGGGGGGAAGGATGTAACACCCCAGGTAAATAAAGAATAGACATTTTCATATTTATCCATATTTTTGAATAAAGTATTAATAATACTTTAAAGGGTTGCTATGTTCGATAGCGTACCCGATACATAACAAAGAGTTTCATTGAAATCTTACGTTGCACTCTAATAATAAAATAATATTATTTTAAATGGTAGTTAACATGTATCCATTGTAATGGAGGGAAGGGATTGAAATAACTAAAATATGATTATATATGTTTTTAAATGTTTATACATTTACCCAATAAAAGATAAAGGCTTAAAATATGGAAAGAGTTCAATTTTAGGCATATATACTCTAATTTTCACTAAAGGTTCAATTATCACCTTTTAATTGTGAACCGTCATTAAATATAGTTTTGATCACTATTATACATTATTTTGGACCAAATAAAACTCTTATTAAGAATCTGGACATCAAAATTTACTTTGTGTAAATTTGTGGTATCTTTCCGATAAAGTTCATTTTTTTAATGAATAGTGTAAAATGTTGTATTTTAATTCAAAACCCCTTTTTAATATAATTTATTTATATGATTAGATTATCTTTTGAATTGGTTTTAAAGTGAAATTAGAAAATATTTTTACCATTAATTCCAATAGTGGTCGTTGGAATCAATTTCACTTTGAAATCGGACTTAAACTAGTGTCAATCTTTTGATACTTATTGTTTCATAAAAACACGCTATTTGTCATGACAGCGGGAATTAATTATTAAATTAATTAATTTGACTTATATGTTTTGAATTTTGTAAAATGGACTTCATTTTTGAATTCGGAATATCAAATATAGCTTAGGGTGAATTTTTGGTAATTTTCTGAAAAACTTCAATTTTTGATGAATAGTGAAACTACTAAGTGGTAATCAAGCAAACTGATTTTTCAGTTAAATGAAAGTTTACCACTAATGTGTATTGAATTTTTAAAATCCTACATACATGGTTGTCATTAAGAAGTAAAATGTGGTTCAATGAGATTAAAATAATTTTTTGGTGAATAGTAACTTTTTTTCATTAATCGCGATTAGAGGTAATTAGTGTAGTTTAAGATAAAAATGATATTATAAGAATGTGAAAACACCATGAAACTTGTCCTACACCTATTGGGTGAGTCATGTCCGACCAAGACAAGCCATGGGCCAACTTGGGGACCCCATGGAGCCACTTTATTTGGAAAATGACATTAATATATTTTTATTTAATGTTAAAGTGAAAATGACACTAACATAAATTGTTTTACTAAAATAATTTTTGAGTGGGGTTATACAAGTCCAAATTTTGATTATAAATAGTAATTGGAAAGCTAAAAATATTTCCTACATCATAGTATTTTTTTTATAATTTTTAGACATTAAATAAATTAAATTATATATGACATAATAATGATGCAGCGATGACAACATTATTAGACGATTTAAATAAAATGGAAAGATAATGAAAAATATAAAACCTACACATGTCCAAAACCAATTGGATGAGTGGATTTAGAACCCTTATCACCTTATCCACGAATTATATCAATGTGGGACCTTTTAAAACCGAAACACATTTTCAAATAACGTAATATTTCTTTACATTCCAAAAGTGCCCCTCCTCTCCTCTTATAAAAGGCCCCCACCTCTACCTCATTTCACACACTTCTCAAGCCTTTGGCTCGGCCAACCCCTTCCCAATTACTCTCTCCACATCCCTCTCCTCATCCTAGAGGATTCCCTTTGGGCAGAATCCTTTCAAAGGAAGCCTTTAGGCTCAAATCAAAAGGGAGTTACACTTTTAAAGGTAATTCATTCTCTCTTGTTCATTTGTTTTATTTTGCTTCTCCAACCCTCTAAACTCTTTTTATTTACTTCTTTTGTAAAAACACCAGTATCTTCAATATACTAGGATGTTGTTATAATATTTATTTGAGATACACTCTCACAAAACTACATCAAATGGTTAAAGAACATACGGTTTCTGTGGATGGCGAAATTCTGTCTCCCGAAACGATGATTGTTCAATACTCATTTAACACCTTCAAGGGTGGCCATTATGATGTCACTATTTTTATATATGATATATAATGTGTTTATGTTTTCTTTAAGCTTCTGTATTTTTCATTTTTGGCATACCTTTATGGTTTCCATTATGGGTAAACACGATATCTTCATTTAAGGAAGTGCAGACTACCGCCCCCTAAAAGTTATGTGATTCGTTAATGCCATATGTGGGACGTGTAAAGGATGGATTTAAAGTTATTATATATGATATTATACTGGAATTATAATATACCTCTATATAATTATTATTTCTTTCCATTAAAGTATGAGATATAAATGAAAGTAATGTTCATGCGTACGTACGGCTTACCGTCTCCATGAACGGTGCATTTCATTTCTTATCCCCAAATGTAATGTACTATTAAAATTACATGTATATAATGTATATATATAATTAATGATATATCTAAATGATGAATATAATTCTGGAATTAAAATATACATACCTCTCATTTAGTTTGAATTCCACTAATATGACAAAGAAATGAAAGTAGCGTTCATGCGTACGTACGGCTTACCGTCTCCATGAACGGTGCATTTCATTTCTTACCTCTAAATGATTATGTAATATTATAAATAAATGTATATTCTGGATATATATGATATATATGATATCCAAATCAGGAATTTAATTCTGGATATAAAGAACTTTTGACCACACGAACAACATGTAATTGTAAGAAGTCAACTTTCGACTTATGAACCAAATATTGACAAAACAAACATTATTAACTTAAATGGTTACATAATGTTTATAACATGGCAATAAGTGATATAAAAGGAATAATGAAGTTTAAAAAGGTTCTTAATCAAGTATAAATTAACTCAAGTTTATTATTCAGGACGCTAAAGAACGATTGAGTCAAGTCGGACCCGAGGTAAGGGACTTCGTCTCAATCTCCTTTCATTGAGGCATATTTCGTTTTATACACAACTTTCTTTTATACGGTGTATAAACTCCTTTGACTTTTACTTTTATACAAAAGGAATCTTTTTCTACGAAGCGTTTTACTAAACGACAAAAAGGAATGTTTTTTTTAACGTACGCGGTGACAACGACCTTTTCCCGCCGCCGCGAGTATTATTTGATCTTTGCCTTTCTCAACAAGTCGTAATGATTTTAGAATAAAATAAATACCATATAATATTTTATGTATTTTGGTATTGAAAATGGTTTTGAAAAAGGATTCTATTATGTCAATATATTTATGATATATTGTGATTGAAATGTGGAAAGGTTATCATTCCTTTATATTGGTTTTATGTTTTATGATTTTATATTGGTACTTGGACATTTTAACGGGTGGTTACGTTATAAACCATATGACGGGTGGTGCCGTGAATACCAGGACGGGTGGTTATGTTATAACCTCCAATGCATTGGGTATGGAAGTCGGTCGTATGGCTATTCCATTAAGTATGTATGGAAATTGGCCGTATGGCTATTCCATTAAGTGATATGTGTAGAAGTCAACCGTATGGTTATTCCACTTAAGTATGTTTACGTCCCAAGTTACCTTTATATATTCTATGTGTTCTTTATATGGGTTTTATGGTAATCCTTTGGTTACAAAAAGGTAAGTAATGATACTTTATTCAGTGAAGATTTTTTTTACTACTTCATGAAGGTGAAGGTATTACTTTGATATAGTATACATGGTTTACTTGATGTTTGAAAAACTAACAGTTTTCATTCTTTTTGTATCCCTTACTGAGCTTTTTATGCTCACCCCAAGTTTTTCGAAATGTTTTTCACAGGACTTAAAGTGGAATAAGATCAAGGATGGGATCAAGGGAATTTCATGCTATCTAAAACATGGAATCTAGACATCTTTCTTTTTAAGAGTTTTTATTTTATGGAGACTTAGTAGAAGTGTCTACTTTGTAATCTTTTAATATGTAATAGTTATGTTATAATTCTCTAAAACTCTAAACCTGAAAAGATCCTCAATGTGAATTATTCATTTAATTCAATATTAAGTAAGGATTAAGGCTGGGGCCTTATAGAAGGTTTTGTGATATGTTTGACTATGGATGTGTTATTTTTTTACCATTCATGGTTTATGGATAAATTGTTGACATTTTGTATGGTTTTTTTTAATACGAATTTTTATGTTATGTTTAAAACATTTCATATGAGGAATGCATTGGACTTAGTAAGTGATGGGTGGAGCCTGTTATAGCTCCTCGATGCACCGATAGGTCTCATGAGACAAACTAGTGTCTTGGAACAAGGCCTTGACAAAATCTTATTTGTAGTCTAGGCACAAGGCCTTGAAAAAATCTTATTTGTAGTCTTGGCACAAGGCCTTGACTACGTGGTTATGAAGTCTGGAATTATGAATTCCAAAATTATGAAAATGGCTATTGATATTGCATGTGATTATTCGACTAGTAGAATATACATGTGAGTAATTAAATGGAATTATTTTTATTTATATTTTCCATATTGTGATGAAGTTTATGTTGAAAATGTTTTTTTTAGTTTTACACATTGCCTTAAATGTTTATTCTTATTTATGAAAGTTTCCGCTATATTGTTGTCCTTACTGAGCATCTGAGCTCACCCCTTTCTATGTTTTATTCTTCTCAGGACGCGAAGAAGTATATTATGAATGACCTGCAGGGATATTCTATGGGATATCAGTGTTGTCTATGGAAATAATGTTGTTGTTATTTTCCATTTTATGATGTAATGTAAACCTTATGAATGTATCTAGTACTTCCAAGGCTATTGAACTAATCAGTCTTTCGAGACTTGATCTTTTGTGATCATACCAATGATACGTAATAATGCACCGAATTTGGGCTTCTAGGGTCCAGGTGTTACATAATTTGTCTTGTGGGGAGACTATACCTTCATTACTAGAGTAATCCACAATACATAATAATTTAAATAATAGAAACAATAGGAAACAATCAATAACATGCATAAACAACCAATTCCTAAACTGAGTATAAACAAATACAATTGTAAATATGTCATGTTATTCTATAGTGACAAGTAAAAAACCCAATATAAGAAAATAGCTGGATCCGAAAAAAAATTTGGACTCCAAGTCTGGATCCTCACCCAACATGTCCCATGTACAACTAAACTCCCTAGCGTAGGGCCCTTTCCCTTGTCCTGACCTGCAAGCATGAAATATCCTCGGGTACCCAATGGCGGCCCAAGCAGGGTGTGAGTATAACTCATTAGGCCACCACCAATGGTGCCTACAAAATATATATCAAACTCAAAGAGCACATGCAATTGATAAATAATTTCAAGTAAATATAAACATTTCAATTGGCCATTTTAGACTATGATCATTTAATTTATACTACCCTTGAATCCAGGTTCACTACTTAGACATTTCATGGTTTAACCTACCTTTTTCATGTGTTCAATGGATTAGGCATATTCAATGTTCCCAAGCATATGTGAATAAAATTGAAGTCCAATCTCACTAGGCATCACAATATAAAAACCACATAATCCTCACTTCAAAGCCTCAGTCTGGGGGGAATGCAACCATTAGGGGAATAGAACTATGTCCCCTTACCTAACTCATGAATTTATGGGTGGAGGTCAATCCTTAGTCCAACGCAACCCATGGGCATATAACCTCAAGTCGATACCCCACTCAACCAAGCCATGTTCACATTTTTATTTATCATTCACAACAATCAACCACAACAAAAACCATTTACAACATCATAAAAATACCAATAAATGGGAAATTAACATTATTTCCTCAATACGTTAACACCTTCATCATATATATCACTTAACACATTAGCCCCATTTCCCATTGCTCATTCCTATCTCACTAAGCATATTCATGTATAAATCTAGTCTCCTAGAATTATCCCATTAATCCATTTAACCCCTTTTCATGCCAACCAAACAACTTTTTAGGCCATTAACAAACCTTAATGTATAACTAAAACCCCAAATGCACATCCTTTAAGAATATTAACATATTAATTGTGGATCTAAGTTCTCACAAAATGACCTACACTTACTTAGCTAACTCTAAGTTTGGGGATTATCAACAGATCCCATGGGTGAACTCAAAATAGTTTGCATCATCCTCTATTCATACCACAGGGATCATGAGGGAATCATTAGGTTTTTTAGACATCCAATAAATCACATCATGTCAAAGACACCTAGAACTCATCAAAAGATGGTAATAAATAAACCCCTACATGAACAATTCAACATAAAACTCAAGGGGTGTAACTTGTAGACCACCTACCTTGAATCTGTTGGAGAAAGCACTCCCAACTGGAGCCTTATATCCTGATTCAACTAACCCATGAAGAATTACCCTCAAACACACTGAAAAATAAGGGTTTGAGATCTTCAGATGGATATGGATAATAAATAGAAACCCTAAACCAAAAAGAAAAGAAAGGAGGGGTTTAGCCTTACCCAGATCATCAATCTGCAACTAACGACACTCCAAACATTCCTAAGATGAGAGAAATTTATCCTTGAAAGATCTTGGATCTTTTGGGGTGTCACTATGGATGTACAAGGAACAAAATAGGAAAATCCCAAGTGGTATAAGAAATCTTGTAATGGAATTTTTGTAATTTTTTTAAGTTCATAGGCCCCATGGTTTACCCGCACGGTTTTCCAAATCATGTGAAAACTGTGCTGAGGATATTGACTTCATTACCTTCCTCTTGCATTTTTTTCTAGACCATGTGAAAACCCTTCATATTGCTACTACCTGCATGGTATCCCCTTGAACGGTTTTCCAAACCATGCACAAACTCTGTGGATTTCCCAGAAAAATCCTTTTCCCCTTTTTTCATGCCCCAAACCCCCGAGCCTTCTTAAGGAATTGGTAAAAAAATTAATTGACCAAAAATGGGGACTTTACCTGAAACATAAACGTGAACATACCCTATAGATAAATCCAGGATCTTACAATGTCCCCACTTTATCATGGCTCATATCCGAGCTGCTCTTCTCGAGCTTCATCGAGTTTCTGAAACAATGAGGTCAGGCCACTGGGCCCGCATATCTGATTCCCACTCCCACATTTCTTCTTGAATGTTTCTATGCATCCATAGAACATGAACTAAGGGCAGAACCTTACCCCAAAAAAATTTCTAATTATGATCGAAAACAAGAACCGGGTGCTCCTCAAATGAGACATCAACCTCAAGCTTGACATCATTGGCATTTATCAAATGAGATGGAACATGGTGATACTGTCGGAGTTGTTAAACATGGAAAATATCATGTGTCCCACAATACCATTGTGGAAGATCCAATCGGTAATCTATAGTTTCAACCCCCTTCACAATCTCAAATGGCCCCACATATCTAGGCACCAACTTTCCCTGCTTTTGAATTTGACAGTGACCAACCTTGGTGACACCCGATGAAACACACTATCCCCCACCATGAACTCAAGAGTTCTACAATGCTGATCTTTATATGAAATCTTCCTACTCTGAGTTTTTTCCATACACTTTTGAATCAAATGAACCTTCTTCGATGTCTCCTGCACAAGACTCAGTCCTAACAGCTCAGACTCTCCATCCACTGACCAATACAATGGTGATCCAAAAAGCCTCTAATAACGTTCCTCAAAAGTTTTCATCTGAACTATATCCTGAAATATATTATTGTATGAAAAATCAATAAGCAACAAGTGTTTCTCCCAGAAACCACTGAAATCTAGAAAAAATTCTCTTAACATGTCCTTTAATACCAGAATTTTATGCTTGGACTACCCATCAGTCTACTGGTGGTAGGTTATACTCAAAAACTCATGGGTACCAAGTCCCTTTTGTAGTCCCTTCCAGAAGCACAAGGTGAAATGAAAATAAAGATCTGATACTATTCTTCTCAGCACTCCATGAAACTGCATTATTTCTCATACATACAATTCTCCCAACTGGTATATTGTATAGGTCTCCTGGATTAGTAAGAATTGAGCCACTTTTGTCATTCGATCTACCACCACCCAAATTAAATTATTCTTCTCAGGCATCCTCGGAATACCCAACACGAATTCAATTATAATTTCATGTCACTTCCACTCTGGAATAAGAAATTACTATAACAACCCACCTAGATATTGACGTTCATCCTTCACCAACTGACAGGTAAGGAATCATGTCACAAAACATGCAACTTCTTTCTTTATTCCCAGCCACCAAAACTGCCTACGAAGATTTTGGTTCATCTTAGTCAAGCCCAGATGTACTTCCCACTTTAACACGTGGAACTCACACATCAACTCCTTTCGTACATCTGTTGGTACTAAAACATGACCATGGAAATAAGAAACTCCATCAGCACTGAAATTCCAACCAAAAGGTGACTTCCCACCTTTAAGACTTTCTTTCATAGACAAACACTCCAGATCTACCAGCTGACTCTATTTAACTTGGCTCAGAAGTGCAGATTCAAATGTTATGGATGCAAGGGTCATATATCTATGCACATCTAGCTCCTCCAAATGAATATATGCAAACATGGCCATCATTTACCACTCTAACAAGTATTCCTGAACTACTTGATTCTGAGTCTTTTGGCTCAGAGCATCAGTGAAACTATTCCCTTTCACTTGTGTGTAGACCAACTCAAAATCAAACGATTGCAGGTACTCGACCCACCATCGCTATCAAAGATTCAAATCCTACTGAGGGAAGATTTTTTTGATACTTTTATGGTCCTTAAACACCATTAAAGGTTCTCCCAAAAATTAGTTCCTCCAACACTTCAAGAAATGAACCACATTAGCTAGCTCAAGGTCATGAGTAAGGTAGTTCCTTTCATGTGGTCTCAATTGCCTCGACCCATAAGCTACAACCCGATCATCCTGAATCAACACTGCCCCATTTCCAACACCAGATGCATCACAGAACATGGGGTACTTATTACCTAGTTTAGGAAAGATCAAAATTGGTGTGGTAGTTAACCACTTCTTTAGCTCCTGAAAAGAATTCTCAAAAGGATCTGACCAATCAAACTTAACCCCATTCTTGGTTAGCCCTATGAGTGGCAATTCTAAATGAGGGAAATATCAAATAAACCTTCATTGATAAGATGAAAAATCCAGAAAACTATGAATATTAGAGATGTTCTTGGGATAATCCCACAACACCACCTCCTACACCTTTTCTGGATCCACCGACACACCTGACTCGGATATTATGTATCCAAAAAAGTTCACATCATCAATCCAAAACTGAAATTTTAATAGATTGACGTAAATCCTATTATCTCTTAGTGTACTCAAGATGATGTCAAGATTTTTGGCATGATCGTCCTGATTTCTGGAGTAAACCAAGATGTAATTAATGAAGAAAACTACAAACTGATCCAGATACGGGTGGAATATCCTATTCATCAAGGCCATGAACACCGCTGGTTCATTGGTCAAACCAAATAGCATCACCAGAAATTCATACAACCCATACTTGCTTCGTAAAGTTTTCTAGGGTATGTCAGAATATCTCACCCTCAAATGATGGTATCATGATCTCAAATGATCTTAGAAAACACTGTGGAACCTCTGAGATGGTCAAACAGGTCATCGATTCTTTGAAGAGGGTATCAGTTCTTAACAGTCATCTGGTTCAGCTTCCTATTATAAACCCATAGCCTCAGTTATCCATAATCCTTCTTAGAAAATAATGTTCGATATCCTCAAGGTGATGTACTAGGATGTATAAAAACCTTACACTCAAATTCTTATAAGTGAACCTTCAGTTTTTGGAGCTCTTCTAATGACATTCAGTATGGTGGAATAGAAACTGGCTCTGCTCTTGGAAACAATTCAATCGTTAACTCAACATCTCTATTATGTGGTAACCCCAAGAATTCCTCTTGAAACACATCCTAAAACTGGTCCATAACAAAAGCGAAGACTGGTTGTCCTTTATCTCCATCATATAATATAAGGCATGCCACTTGGGTTGTGAGTTCCCCCAACTGCTAACGTAGTGGCCCTATGTGGCCTGCTTGAATATCCCACTCACCATGAAACACATAAGTTCTCCCATCGATAGATGTGAACATTACCCGACGTCGGTAACATTAAATATAGACTTGATATAACACCAACCAATCCATCCCCAATATTAGGTCAAAACCCATCATCTCTAGGAAAAACAGATCTCACAGAAAACAATACCCACCAACCTCTAGAGAACAACCCTTACATTTCTTTATGTTCTAAACTTTCACCCCTAGAGAATTATTAAGAGAAATTACACCACATGATATTTCTATATATAAGCCCAACATAACAACCCATTGAGTAGAAATAACAAAATGTGTAGCACCTATATCAAATAAAGCACTAGAAAACATGGATGCTATAAGAATCGTACCTCAAACAGTAGATTGTCCTACCTCCCCACCCTCTCATGCATCCTAAATTGCATGGAGATGACCTACCCCTTTACCCTAGGTCCCCACTTGAGTACCCTACATTGCACTACTTTGATGGTAAGGTTGATCTCTCCCTGAAGGTCCACATCCACCACCCCTACCAGTACAGCCTGTGGAGCACCAAATACCTGCTCAATATAGGGTAACTGACCCCTTCCTACATGGGGAATCTTCCTCTGGCCTCCAACATTCCCTGACTGCTACAGGTTCCTATAGAACTTTTGCACATGGCCTAACCTGTTGTATTCTATGCACTCAACCAATGGGTAAGGAAACTGGTCACTCTTGTGCCCGAGATTGCCACACTAATAAAAGAAGACATGGTTTCCATCCTGAGAAGCTAGCCCCCTCTTTTGACTACTGTATGTGCTTCCCCCTTGTTTAATGGTTCCAAAGTGAAACTTTTTACTATCAGAAGCTGCACCACTTGCTCTCCTAGCTGGCGCCACAAGTTCACTACATGAATATACTCTCAGGTTACCCTATGTGATAAGGCCTTGATCCACCACTTCAACAAACCGTTTCAAATTAAAGATATTCAACTAAGACCAGATCTCATGTCTTTGTCTGTCCTGGAAGTGTTTCACCACAACTGACTCATCTCCCATCAATGTCAGAACAAAGCACCTCAAATCAGTTAAACGACTAGCATAGTCCATTACCAAAATTTTCTCCTAAGCCAAACTCATTAATTATGCATCCTTCTCTTACCTCAAGGTTTCTGGGTTGAAGTTCTCAAGGAATTTCTTTTGGAAGACCTTCCATATAATTCCCTCAGCCTACTCTGTTTGAACCATGATGTCCCGCAAACGCTTTTCCTGACCTCTCAGCATATAGGATACCAACTTGAATCACTTCTCAAGAGGATTCTCTAGATGATCCAGAATAGTTTTGATGTAATCTATCCAGAACTATGTTGATTTTTGCCCACCCTCTCTGATAAGGTCGGATGTTTTTTTAGTTCAAACTCCACGGTTAACCCAAACATACTCGGTGCAACCCACCCTGGATCTCGTTCCATCATCTACATAAAATGAGAAAAGTTATTGTGGAACTTTTCTTCCCTATCTCTTTGGATAACCATGTTCTCCTGCTCCACTTCTAGAGGAGCGTTCATGGAAACGTTCTCATGTCGCCCAACTGGTGCACATCTTTGAGGTGGAATTTCTGTACAATTCCAAACATGAGCTTTAGAATGAAACTATAACACCTTTATGAAAAAAAAGTTATAGGTCAGCTCATAACTTTACACCAAACAATTTTTCATGAACTACCCAAAAGATCCCACTCAAAATCGGATCACTACCCTTTCGTGTCTCTTCTAAGTCCATGGATAACATAATATTTAATTCACATAGTCACATGCCTTTCCGTTTAATCGATTATAAATGGTTTTCATGTTCTAATTTACTCTTAAAACATGTTAATAAACTTTTTATTGCTTGTTAAGCACCATTCTCTAATTACTACCTACCCTTTTTACTTTTCTTTTTACTCATTTATACCATCTCATTTGGAAAAATTTCATTACCTTTAAAAAAACCCACGCATCCAAGCCTTTAGATCTCGCACACCCATCCCGTGTGTGTACCTATCATGATGCGTGTCTCTTTATTACATAGGTTCCAAGAATGATGAATGAATGCACAACCTCATACCTTTCCAGCCATGAGATAAATATCACCAAACCATCAAATCACATGACAAGTGCATCACCCAATGGAAAAATATCATTAAATGTAACAACCCACAATAAGAACAACAATCCCCTCCTAGGGTGACATGGGTTTCCCCCCATACATGGGTTAGATACTCCCAAGAAAGATCTCATTACCAAGGCCCAACAAATTCCTAATATTATGTATACTAACCCCAAATAGTAATAAATATAAAAAACCTCCCATGATACCACTTTTTAATGTCCCTGGCCTGGGAGATATTAAATCGGTGCCCCGAGACAAGTCATCACATGACCTCAAGCACGCCTCCCCATATGCCAGAGGTTGCTGACTAGCATCGAGGGCCTAATAGGTCCTATGAGGATACTATACCCTCATTACCAGAGTAAGACACCATAGATAATAATTTAAATAACAAAAACAATAGGAAACGATCAATAACATGCATAAACAACCAATTCTCAAACTGGGTACAACAAAATACAACTGTAAATATGTCATGTTATGCTATAGTGCCATGTAAAAAAACCCAAAAAAAGAAAAGACCAGAATCATCAAAATGATGTAGACTCCAATTCTAGGACCTCACCCAACATGTCAAATGTCCAACTCAACTCCCTTGCATAGGGCCCTTTCCCTTGTCCTAACCTGCAAGCTTGAAATCTGCTCAGGCACCCAATGTCGACCGAGAAGGGTGTGAGTATAACCCATAAGGCCACCACCAACAGTGTCTACAAAATATCCATAAAAATAATACAGTGCATGAAAGTGATAAATAATGACAGGTAAAGATAAAAAATTAAATTTTCCATTTTAGAGTATACTCATTTAAATTATACTACCATTGAATCCTAGTTCACTACATAGAAATTTCATGGTTTAACCTACCATTTCCATATTTTCAATGGATTAGGCATATTAAATGTTCCCAAGAATATGGGAATAAAGGTCATGTCCTATGTCACTAGTAATCACATTATAACAACCTCATAATCCTCACATCAAAGCCTCAGTCTTTGTGGAATGAAATAGTTTGGGGAATAGAACTCTGTCCTATTCCCTAACATGTCCATTTAGGGGTGTAGATGGATCCTTAGTCCAACTCAACCCATGGGCGTAGAACCTCATGTCGATACCCTACTCAACCAAGCCTTATGCTCAATCTTATTTATCAGTCACCACAATCAACCACATCTAACACTATTTAGAACATCATAACAATACCAATAAATAGAAAATTAACATTATTACCTCAATCCATTAACACCTTAATCATATATATGACTTAACCATTTTTCCCATTTCCCATTTTTCATTCCTATCTCACTAAGCATATTCAAGTCTAAAGCTAGTCTCCTCGAATTTTCCCATTAATTCACTTAACCCTTTTTCATGCTAACAAAACAACTTATTAGATCATTACCCAACCTATGAGTATTACTAAAACCCTAATTTCACATACATTATGAAAATTAACATATTCATCATGTCTCAATGTTCTTTTACAGTGGCCTATACTTACTTAGAAAAATCTATGTATGGGGATTATCGTCACACCCTATGGGTGGACCTAAAATAGGTCACATCATCCTCCATGCATCCCACAGGGATCATGAGGGTTTCATTAGGTAGTTTAGACACCCAAAACATCAACATCATGACAAAGGAACCAAGAACTCATCAAAATAGGGAATGAAATAAAACCCTACATGCATAATAATATAGAAAACTCAAGGGATATAACTTGTAGACCTCCTACCATTAATCTATTGGGGAACACACTCTCAACCGGAGCCTTAGATCCTGATTCAACCAATCCTTGAAGCTTTACCCAAAATCACACTAAAAATAAGGGTTTCAGAGCTTTGGATGGAGATGGAGAACAAATAGAAACCCTAAACCAAGAAAGAAAATGCAAGGAGGGGTTTAGCCTTATACAGATCTTCAATATACAACTGACAGCACTCCAAACAGACCTATGATAAGGAAGATTGATACTTGAAGCCCTTGTAGATTTTTCAGTGTCACCAAGGATGGGGTAGGAATAAAGGAGGAAAATATCGAGAGGTATATGAATTCCTGCAATGGAATTTTTCTAATTTTTTAGAAGTTTCCTGGCTACACGATTTACCCACACAGTTTTCCAGACCGTGCGCAAACTGTGTAGAGGACATTATCCCCACGTCCTTCTTCTCACATGGTTTTGTAGACTATGTGCAAACCATGTTGGTTTCTACTTCCTATATGGTCTCCCCTCGCATGGTTTTCCCAACCGTGCACAAACCCTGCAGATTTCCTCAAAATCCCTCTTTCCCCCATTTTCATGTCCCAAACCCCCAGAACACCCATGATCCTTCTTAAGGACTTGGGAAAATAGGTAATTTATTACAAATGGGTACTTAAACAGAAACAGAAACCACAATATACCTTATGGAAATATCTAGGATCTTACAAAAATTCTATTAAATTATTTAGAAGTATGTTGATACCAAGATTCATTTGAGCACTACATATCATCCTCAAATTGTTGGGCAGTCTTAAAAGACTATCCAAAATTTAGAAGACATGTTGTAGTTTTTATCACATGAGTTTAAGGTCATGTGGGGTTTTTATTTACATTTGGATAGTTTTTATATAGTAATATCTTCCATTCAAGAATTTATATGGAACTATGTGAAGAATTATATAACAAGAGATGTTGTACTCCATCATGTTGGGATGAAGTTGGTTAAATGAATCTTATTGGCCAAGAAATTATGAAGGAGACAATGTAAAATTTAAAGACTATTCAAACCCATATTAAAGAATCTCAAAGAATGAATAAGATCTAGGATGATAATTTAAGGAATGATTTGGAATTTCAAGTGAGACATCATGTTTTATTGAAATTATCTCCATGGAAGTATTTTATAATATTTGGTAACAAAGAAAGACTGAGCGCTAGGTACATTGGGCCTTTTGAAATTCTATGAATAATTTGAGCTATATATTACAATTTGGAAATTCCATCTAGCCTCTCCAAAGTACATGATGTGTTCCATATATATTTAATAAGGATGTAAATTCTAGATCCAATGCATGTTCCCACAACTGAATAAATATAATTATAACATGATTTATATTACTATGAAGATCTTATCCAGACTCTATACACCAAAGAATAATTTTTGAAGAATAGAATGACTCGGAAAGTAAAGGTACATTGGAGAAATCATAAGATTGAAGAGGTGATGTGGGAACCTGAAAAAAAAATGACAAAGACCTACCCTAATATGTTCATGGGGTGAAATTTTATAAAATTCTAGGATGAAATTTTTTTGGAGGGAATAATGCAACACACCGATATTTCTTGATATATTTATTTTTAAATAATCTATTTTATGGCTTTTGATACATGAAACCCTAACTCTAAATGAACTATAATATAGTATATTATTATAACCTAGACCTTAAATTGTAGGGTATGAATAGAAATAAATAAATTATAAAATGCATATGATATACAAAATTATAAAATAAATTCATTTGTAGTCAATTTATTAGAAATAAAAATAAAAAACATTTGACACTTAAATAAATGTCTTTCTGGAAAACTATTTTTATGCATAAAGTGTGTTTTAATATTAATAAAATAAATTAATAATTATTGGTAAATGATTTTAATGGATTTTATATAATATAAATTAAATAAAAAAATTATCATTCATCTAATATTTTTTTCTTATCTTGGTATATGATTATATCCAGTTTTATTCTTAAAACAATATTTTCATAAAAACTGGGTTTGTCGTACTTTGTGAACTTATTTAAAAGATAATAAATGAAACTTTTAGAAAATTTATTCCAAAAAATGAAATTCATTTTTTTGAAATTAACATATCAACATTATCTTTGAGTGAATTGTTGAGCTTTTTTTGAAAGGTTTCATTTTTATGAATAGTGAAACATAATAATTTTAATTAAAAAAAATTATTTTCATTTAAAGAATTTAAAATTTTTAATTTTGGTTTAAAATAATTTAAAAATTAAAATTAGTTCAATTATATTATGGCTAATCTGATTTAGGGTCTTGAAATCAATTTTATATTTAATTTTTATATATCAAATTTTTTTACTTGATGACAATTTTTCCGTGGAAAACAGCTTTTTTGTCAAAATTGTGGATTTAATATTAAATTTAAAATTTAAAATTATATTAAATCAATTTGATAGAATGGATTATATATTTGGAATCATCATAATTTATATTAAGTAATAATTTCAATGTAATTTTTTGTTATAATGAATAGTAAAACGAGTAAAAAAAATTACAGTAGTTAAGGTCAAAACATGTTCTTTTAGGTATTAAACTAAAATGATAAGGGTTAAAATGACATAAAAAATATCTAATATAAAATCCCAAACTTGGTTAACATATAATTAATCAATCTTGGTTTTCACATGACCTAAATCATACCTTCCCATACACAAAATGCTATTGAATAGTAGTGGGGGTTTATAGTGACACGATGGGGTGACAAAACCATCTTTTTTAGAGTGAATCATAATGGTGGTATATAGATATAAATCATTGGGATCAATGTAAAATGGAAAAAATAAGAGTAACATCCAAAAAAAGTAAACTGACATAAATAATCCCTAGTTTCATTTACAAAATAATGTTATGATGCTATACAAAATTAGGAGTAAGGTAATCAGGTATTAGGAATATAAGAGTACAGGATATAAAAAACAGACAAAAAGGAAAAAATATATCTCTAATAGTATCATGAGATCATGATTGGTCCTATACTCCCATACTTTTTTCTAGTATATAAATTCAAGTATCTATAACAGGCCTCTTTCCTTTATCCCAACCTGTAACCATTAATTCTGTTTGGGTACCAATCATCGGTCTAAATATGGTTTGAGTAAAAATAAGTATGCCACCACCAATAGTGTATATAACTAATCAATTCTATGAATATATAATTAAACAATGTATAGGTAATAATAACCAAGGTAATAAATGAACTAATCAAACCCACATTGGATCGAGTTTCTCACAAGATAGTTGCCTGATACTATCTGCATCAGACTATTCTAGATTGTCTCTGAACATTTATTATTTTAGTAATAAATAAAGAGAATCATGTCCTTTAATTCCAAGTATATAATAAGAAATTTCATTCCCATTAACACTAATTATACAGTTACAAACATCATGTCCATTTATCCTTAATCATAAATAATGATCATCATCTCCACTAATTGCAAGTAAGTAATATAGAGGAGAATTTCTATTATTTTGAGTATGTAACATGGAATTTCATATAAACTAATAATGAGTTTTTACTATGTAATTTCATGTCCATTATTTCTAAACATGCATTATGGAATTCCATGCCCTTTAATTATGAGTAAATAGTTTGGAACATCATTCCCATTATTTATAAACAACAAATATGGAACGTTGGGTCAATTTTAGTAGATAAACATGAATTAAATGTACTCTAGGTCCATTTTAATGTCAATTAACAACAAAAATTCAATTAATCTTTTAAGTCATGTGAAAAAAATATAATAAAAGGGGCTAAGTGTAACCTATTTTCCACTACATCATATCAAGGGTCAAGTGATACGGTCATATCATTCACCTTCCATTTAATTCATCCATACGTAATCTATTGGTCCATAGGTAGGTCTATTCCACATATCATTTATTAACTTAATTCATAATATTTCATTAGATAATGTCAATCCAAACACATCTTGGTAGTGCGTTTGTCACCAGGAAAACATAATTCATTAATTAATATAGTCAAACTTTCCCAAGGGGATGGTGCGGGTTATGGTTTTCAACCTCAAAAAAGCTATCGAGTCACATAAAAGTTTCTATAATAATGTTCCAAATATTAATTTAATATCTAATAAATTTTATGATAAAATCTTGGAAGGTCGTATGTGTGGCACAACAACGATAATATATAACCACCTAAACATTTAGTGAAAAGGTATAGAAAACCCACCATAGACTGGTAGAAGACTCCCCATCCAGTATCATCCTTTAACTCATACTAGAATGAGATAAATCTATAAAATAGAAAAATTCCTTGAAAATATGGCATATTATCACAGATGAAGATAATTCTAATGATGGAAATATAAACCAAGAAAGGACGTAAAAATCAAAGGATTATTGAGGGGAATCCAAGATTATCGGATGTTCTTGAATTAGATGTCTTACGATGGTGGATGCTCAAAGACTAGATGAAGGGATACGGTATCTCTCAACGTGAGGGATACTATTTAAATAGAGGAGAAAAATATAGTAAGTTAGGATAAAATAATTAGAGGAAAATTGTTTATTTCTATCCTTTTTAAAAGGAGCAATGTTTTTTTTGCATATTTGGTCAGGTCATGCGCCAACCGTACACCGCCACTATATACGTTGCAAACCACCTCGCATAGATAGGTGTACTATTTAACAACCCATTAAAATACCATGAATTTTCATTGTCTAACATCTCTACCCCCTCACATAGTTTTGCACATGGTTAAACTAATATTGTGCTGGCCATGCTAAAAAAATATTCAATTTATTACAGGTTATTCATATCTATGTGGCTCCTCTCACAAGGTTACACTAACTATTCCCCTCAAATTTTGGGCCACATAGTTGGACCACATAGTTACTATTAACTGTGAAAAAACCATGTACCTCTACCTATTTCCCCAAAAAATGGATCTCTGGGCTCCAAAAAATACATTGATTCTTCTAAACATTTTCTTATCCCATTAAAAATTCCCATATAGATAAAAAATATTCAATTTTAATTTTAATTTTTCCTTACCTCAAAGAAAAATCAAGATCTTAGAACCTACCCTTCTTAATTAAACTCATCTCTGAGTTTTTCTTGTGATGGTGGTTGATCTGTATCTAAGAATAATTTTGGCCACTGAGCATGTACATCGACCTCTCTATCCTAGGTCTCATCCTATACTTGGCCATGCTTCAATATCACCTGTACTAGAGGAACTTACCTTATATGCATATTCTTCATGATATAATCAATTATCTAAAAAGGATACTCCTCAAAAGAATAAATATTATCCAGATAAACCTCATAAATATAAAGAACATGAGACGAGTCTAAATGATAATGGCATAACTGGGAAATGTGAAAAATGTTATTCATTTCCAAATATCTCTACGGGAGTTCAATTAGATAAGTCAATGGTTTTATTTTTTATAGTATCTCAAAAGGGGTGAGGAATCTTGGAACTATATTTCATTTCCACTTAATCTCTCAATGTCCCAATATAGGAAAAGCACACATGAAGACTTGATCTCGCACCTCAAACTCTAGAGGTCGGTGATGGAGATCAACATAATACTTCTTCTTAGTCTTTTCTATATCCATTTTCTTCCTGATAAGTTATACCTTCTTTGATGTCCCCTAAATGAGATGAGTTATTAGTATCACTACCTCTCCTACCTATAAACAGTACATGGGTGAATGACATAACTTACTATATAGGGTATCATAAGGATCTATCTATATAGTGTCCTGAAAGTTTTTATTAAAATAAAATTTAGGGATAGGTAGTAGTTTCAATCAAGAATTTCAAAAACCAAGGATGAAAGCTATAATCATGTCATATAATACTTGAATCTCAATCTCAGATAGATATCCATTTTATGGGAAATATGTTGTACTCATCAGTACTTGTGAACTAGATCCTCCTACAACCCCTATGAAAACCATGATGTAAAATGAGAATCCCTATTTTTGATGATGGTACATAGAACTCCATGAATTTATATGATTTCCCTAACATATAGCCTCCCTAGACCATCCACCAAAAATTTCTCCCTGATATGTAAAAATTGAGAGACCTTTTTCAATCTGTCAATGATGACCATTACCACATCGCGACCTCAAGGTGATCTTGATAAACTCATCATGAAATCTATAGTGATGTCATCCCATTTTTTATAATGTAATGGGTAGTGTATGTAAGTTCCCAAATGGTTTCTGGAATTCCACCTTCATCTATAGATAGGTGGAACTCTGAGTAATGAAACCACCTATCTCCTTTTTCATCCTCATCCTCCAATAATAATGGTGTAAGTCCTAGTACATCTTGGTAAGATCGGGATATACTACCCCGGTAGAGGCATGATTATCTCACATAAAATCATCTCATATGTCTGTTAAAACCCAAAAATTCCCATGAATGTGCAATATATCTCCTTATTAATGACCCAAGTAGGTGGTGTTCCATCTCTTAAAACACTCTCTCTTAGGACTAATCCCTTGGGATTAGAAAGTTTTCTCATCTTCATTAAATTCATTAGTGAAGATGTTAATGATATTTATAGGGGTATATTCTACCCATGAAACTCTTGAATCACAAGATTCATCTCAAAAAACATAGCCATCAACTACCAGTCACTACTATATTCCTAAAATGATTGTGTCTGGGACTTCTATCTCAGAGCATCAACCACTACATTACCTTTTCTAGGCATATAGGTAAGATCAAAGTAAATTTACTAAAGGTATTAAACCCATACTCACTTTATATGGTTAAAATCACACTGAGTTAATATGTTTTTAAGACCTTTATGGTCCATGTACACAACATACTACTCTCCTATAAAGTAATTCCTCCATCAGTGCAAGGAAATAACAACTTCTACAAGCTGAAGATCATGTGCCAGGTAATTTTACTCATGAGCCCTCAAATATCAAGACTCATATGACATAACTTAGTATTCTTACCTCAAAACATCTCCCATATTTATTCCTGATACATGAAAATATATATTATATCCTCTAAAAGTATCATTTAATGTCAGTGTTAGAAAATAGGTAAGTCTTCCTTTCAACTCCTGAATGGATTTCTCACAATCCTCTGACCATGTAAACATAACCCCAATCTTATTCAAGCCTAAAAGTGGTGATTATATGTGTGAAAATTCTTGAAAAATGACATATATTGTCAAGTTATCTCCAAGAAACTTTATTTGTCAAATATATTATTAGGATTCTCCCAAGAAACCATGACTCTCTCATTTTCCGGATACACATATACTCCAGACATAGAGATTAAGTGACCCAGTAAGTGACCATTATTAATCCAAAAGTATATATTTTTTAGATTAGATTAAAACTTATGTTATCTCATTGTTCTTAGCATGATATTAAGGTGTTTATAATGATCTTGTCAATTATGTGAGTAAAAAAATGTCTTCCATGAAAAATGACCATAAAAAATCTAGATTCATGTGGAAAACCAAATTCATAAGAGCCATGAAAATTTCTATCACATTCATGAGATTGAACAGAATTACCAAATACTTATATAGTCCATATATAATTTTGAAAATAAGGTATATGCAAGTTCCTAACTCACACCTGATGACAGACCAACCTTAATTCTATCTTTGAGAAGACACATGCTTCATGGAGATGATAAAAAAGGTCATCTACATGAAGAAATGGATACTGGTTCTTAACAGTAAGTTTATTCAATTGGCGGTAAGACATGAAAATTATGAGGTTCTAATCTGAATTCTTAGTGAAAATCAGGGGTGAACCACAATGTGAGGAACTAGGTTGTATAAACCACTTAGTATCCAGTTCTTCTAACTATCTTTTGAGTTATTGAATCTTAGAAAGATCCATCCTATTATGAGGTGTAAATACCTATTCTAATCTTGTAAATATCTCAATAGTAAACTCTACCTTCCTCAATGGAGGTATCCTAGAAAATTTATCATGGAAATATCCATGAAACAATCCACCATATAAGGTAAATCTTCCTGACATGTTCCTTGATCACTTAGAAAATGATTGGATATATTGTTGGTCAATCCTCCCATCCCATGATGATTAGGTATAGATTAACTCTCTTTGACATCCCATTCTATTTTCAGGATATAGTTACTACACTATGTTAATGTTAAGGATTCCAACGAATGATATAAATAAATATGATTGTAATGAGGAACTAATCATTCTATCATGAGATTTATATCAAAATATTTCATCTTGAGGATGAAAGGGTTCCAAATAAATTTATAACCAAATATATAAAGGGTAAAATCCTTACATAATCATACACTCTCTGATCTCACTCCTGATGGAGTTTTGAGAGTCATCACTCCATAGAAATACTTGATTTTGAGGCCATAGATTTCAATAATTTTCACAAATATAAAATAATATCAGGTGACCATGTTAAGTAAAATATACACCAAAGTAGATGATACTAAAATATTACCTTGAAATGTAGATAGATTGGAACTATTCTCTACATGTCTCAGTTGTAATACAAATATCTTGAATGGTCCATGACACTGAGTTAAAACCTGACTACCCTAAACATGTCCTCCCTACTGGAACCGTATATCAAAAGTCTGGTTTCCCCGGCCATGACTACCTCCTTGACCTGAATGGACTATTTTACTCCATCTCCTTGATTGACATGAAGATTTTGATCCCATTTCAGAACCTGCATCTAGTAAAAAGCCTCTATCAATAACCAATGTGGGAAAATCCTTACAAAACCACTAAAGATAACCCATCCTTCCACAATTCCATCACTTAACTGGGACCTTGGTACACTTAGGCTTCATGTGTTATATATTTATATAATGAAGAAATGTCACTGAGCTATCTGGATGGACACTCTGACCACTATCTCTCCTATGATAAATCTCAAAATGGTTCATAGTAGTTTATGTATTTTCCATGAGACATGTGATATGTAGTCATGTATCCATGTGTGATTGACCTAAAATTTAATTGATTTGTTATCCCTTGACCCTATTGGGTTGGGTAAGTACCTTTAAGGTCCTAATGGACCCCTTTCTTTTTATACTTTGACTCCATGACCACCAATGTCCATTGTCTTAAATTAATGTTTGTTGGGTTTTATACTTGAATCCCATAAGGGATTCCTTAGAGTTGGGAAATAATGCTTAGGCACTTTTCTTGGTGTTTTTTCTACCTTGATTATAGGATAGGCTTGTAAATGAGGATGAATAATATGATCCATGACTTGTAATGCTCCTTCTACTAACTAAGAGTGAGGGTGTACTATAAGAGCTATTTTTGGATTTCCCTTCCTAAAGAATTTGATTACATGGGCACTAAATGACATGGGTTGATATTATTGTGATGATAAATATGAAATCTAGGAATAAGTGGGATTTTCCCTTGGTAGATCATGACATGGAGGACTTGTAATAGACACACTTATCCTCCCTTGAGTAGGAAATGTGTGAATTATGTAGGTTTTGGTTGAGGATTGACCTGAGTGGATCAGTTGTGATTCCCTTTTATCCATTTTTTTCCTATACAACTAACATGTGAGGTGAGTATTGCTTTACTATTAAATATTAGGTTAACTTAGTCGGTTATACCCCAATTTTAAGTGAGAATATAGGTTTTTCATGTGAGGTCCAACCTAGTTTCAACTTGAAGTGAGTTGGTTGTTATTTAAACATAGTTATGTTTTTTATCTAACTTACCTAATATATTTATTATGAAATAATGTGTTTATGTTTATGTTATGGGAAAGTATTAAAACTAGTATTTTTAATGATAAGAGGTGTACTGGATGTCCCTTGTTTGATATGTTATTAGAGTGTGGGATGAATTACCCATCCCCTCCATTAAACCTACAGCCTAGGAAAACATACACAATTATTTTGATAATGTTTATAGCATGGTATGACATACCCAATGTGTTTATGTTATACCTATTATGGGATAGAGTTCCCATTCACCTCATGAGACTCAATATGGGGAATTTTTCTCCCAAAATTTTCATTTACCATTGAAGTGGAAGTGGGATAGACTATCCTTGTTGATATAATTACATGGAAGGGGATGTGATACATGTATGGGTCGATTAATAGGGCATGATATGCCCTTCCATTCATGTTGCAATCTATAAATGAGGATTTCTTATCTATATTTGATTTTTGTGACCAATGATTCTATTCACTTCATGTAATGTGCACATGATCTTGAATAGAATGCTCATTATAATGGGACGTGACATGCACCAAACCATGTAACATAATGCCCATGTTTCCTTGAAAATTATGGCAATGAGATAAAATTACAAATTAAATTGGATATTCCTATTTCATTGGATGGTTTTCCCATTTATAAGTAAGTACCCTTAGGTGTGGGTTGTATTTCCCATGTTTTGATTCTTCCAATGAAGAGAATGAGATTCTTGGGATAAAATTCCTAGTTATTTGATATTTCCCTTAGAAGTGGTATGTACTACGCTTGATGTGATACTTCCAAGGAAGGGGATGAAATATTTGGGATGAAATTATAAGTTATTTGATATTTCCCTTAAGAGTGGGATAGACCTCCCATTATGTCATGCTTCCAAGGGGACAAGATGCCTGTGTCCAATTGGTTATTATGGTAAAAGATTCCACATCTTCTGATGAGTCATAATACTAGGGATACTTTCCCTATTATTTTTATACTTGAGGCTAGGGATGTTATTCTCTATCATTAAATAGGTTGTTGGGAAATAATGAATATTTTTATATGTTGTCTTTATGATGCTAATTACATTATTATTATTATAGTTGAGACAAGATGATTTATTTAATGTGATTTATTGGGGATGTTATAACCATTGTTTCAGTTGTTTTATTTATATATACTACCCATGTGTTGAGGATTATATTACCATATGGATGATATATACTTAGTTTTGGATATTCCACTGGGATTTACTGCGCACATACTGGTCACTGTATTGTGATGGGGCATTATTCTCATTGATTATGAATTGTGTAAGGATTCCCAATAAATGGTTATGTGATATGTTCAAAGACACCCCAACATTGTCTGAAGTAAGTATGTGTCACATGAGGTGATGAAGGATCACTCGTATGAGTGTTCTATTTTTTATTGTCTCCTTGACTATTTATTTATTATTAATCATATCACATTGTTCATACACATTATTACTCGATATATTAAAGGAATATTTTGGTGGTATCATACTAATTTGTAATCAACCCCTTCTCAAGAATCCATAACACATTGGTACCTTAATATAACATAAGTTTATAACCATGATAAAGGGTGTGTTCCCTATTTTGGGTGGTTGAACTATGGTGATTGATAGGATTTTGGAGATTGGTCTGATCACAGACTTAATAATTGTTTTATTGTTATCTCTAATTACTTTTTTACATTTGGTGTGTGTGGTATATGATTTAACTAAAGTATAACTCATTAACCTATGTATTCGTATATGAAATTATTATTACTCATTATTTTATATCATGGTAATTGTTATTGGTTTACTAATGGAATGTAATTGTGAATCCTTCTTCCTTTTATTGATTTTTGGAGACATTTTTTCTCAATTATGGTTATTTGTATGCTAGGAGTTGTTTTACCATGATCATCCATGGACCCTCACTATTGTTCAAAAACCTGTAGTGTATAGGGAGAAATATTTTATATTTATGTTAACCCAAGTTTAAGGACTCTACATACAATATAAACTTAATCCCCCATATGTTATCTATATATATATATATCATAATCATGATCCATTAAAATTCAAAATAAGTATGCATATTATAACTATAATGCATAATATATAGGATAAATACCCATACTATAAAAAATATGAACGATAGATAAGGGTAGGGGTAGTAGTTCACAATATATATCAATACAACATAGATGTTGGGAAGAAACCCGGAACCCCAAACCATACATGGGTTTTAGTCATGTTATCTGACTTGGGTGGTGGAGTGTAAGAAATAAAAAAAAGATTATAATATCTTATAACCAAAATAAGGGAAGATATTTAATGTTATGACACTAGCATAAACTAACTCCGTTAAAGAACTCAACTTCTAAATATAAAAATAAAAGAAAGAAACTTTACCCCCAAGCACAAGGTATGACACCATCCATTCCTTATCTCTACCCAATTATTTTTATTCAGATATTATACCCTTATGTTACTTTTTTAATTCTTATTTAACTGTCACATTAACAGTCATTTAAACCTTATAAACATTACCCATACTTTAAAAATTTACCATTTACATTTGATAACAATAGTTATAACATATTATTATTCATCAATTCATTAATAATTACCAAGTAATTTACTTATTCATCCAAAAATTTACTACATCATCAACTGGTATAACATATTCCAATTAATTTAATTAATATTTCACTACCATTCCATAATTATAAGAATCCTTAAAATCAACTATTTCTATTTAAGGAAATACAATCCCATAAAACCTATTAGAAATCAGTAGAAAACATCACTTCTAACTCATTCCAACTACCATAACATCGTTCTCATTTCCTTTTCAAACCAATAATATTACCTCATTATCATCCACTACAACCAGCACCACCAAAACACCATAATAAAACCATCCCATTCCATATTGGAAAAACATACCATAGTTTCATTTAATTATATCATGGTATAATATTAACAAATATCAAGGAATAAATAAATAAATTAACATTATAAATAAACATATACAATCAATAATCTTTAATTTATCTAATAAAATTTAATCATAGGGAAAGAAAAACCTAAACTTAAAAATTATAAAACATCAATTACATATTTCAGAATTTACTTTATTTTATTATTATTGGTTTATTATCCTATTATAAACATGTTTACACAGTTATAAAACATAATACTTTAGTAACTAATAGAATCTATCAATATCGAAGATATATACTTAGCTAAAGAATTAAATGTACAAAAAAAATTACATGAAATAATATTAACAACTATCAATTCCATATTCAATAAATTTCTCTTAATATAATATTTAATTTGTCAAAAAAATTAAAACATGAATAAAAGTGAGAAAAAATGAAATAAAATAATTAGGACTACCATAAAATATATGAATTATCATATAACCAAAAGCAGGAACAAATACATAAATGTATGCACTACACACCTTCCCCTTTAAATTCATTAATTCTATATTATTATAATCTTAATTTAATTTCAAATATTTTCCCATTGAAAACAAAATATAGATAATCACACATTTATAAAAATATAATATAGGATAATTTATAAATACCCTACCTTGAAGAAATGATTCAATGATCACCATGTAAGAATGGTATAGAGAATGAATAACACACCACCAAGAACCCTTATAATGAAAAAAACCATAAAACAACATCCTGACATGAAACCTCCACCAAACCATGACTAAAGAACCCTCAAAACCATCGAATACATACTGGAATATGGTAATAGTGAGAGAATAAGAGAAGAATAAAAATAAATAATGAAGAATGGATAAAAATAAATATCATGAATCAAAATGAAGTTGTTTCACAAATAGGAAACATAATAATAAACCATGGGAGCCTATAAACACCAATAAAGGCTCCATTTTTTACATAGGATTTGAATTTAGAAGCAAGAAATTAAATAATTTTGAGATAAATGTAGAATTTATAGTTAAAATATAGAAAACCTAAGTTGTGGTGTGATTTAAAGAATCACAGTGAAATGAAATCCAAATCATAGAATAACAACATGACCATAATATTTTCTTCCTTTTCCTCATGGTCAATGACCATTTAAATTTATAATACCAAATGGAATCATGATATAATAAAATCCATTATTAAATAAAGTTCTAATCTCCAAGAATCATTGTGTAATTATAAACCTTCTCCGTTAAACCTAATCAACCACAGACCAAGCTTAGAGCACAAGCTATAAACTACAGTGTAGTGATCAACAAAAAGGAAAAACCCTAACTAATTTAATAACTAAAGATCCACAATGGAAAACCTACCAAATTTCCAAAACCACCCATACATAAGATTAAACTAAAAACCCCAAATGATTCATAACATTGTAACTCTAAGAAACATGCCACAACATACAAAACTCATTCAAGATCTCTTCATCAACCAACAAATCACAGCATAACTCACCAAGGCCATAACAACGTGAAAAATACCAACTATAATTTTAGTTAAAACTCTACCTCTCTCCCAAAAAGATACCTCAAAACACTCCCGGACACATTCAACACCCCCAAATAATAAAGTAAATGTTTATAAAAGTTTTTACCTTTACAAATGATGTGATACATGGTTCACTAATAGCACCATATGGTTATTCTACCACTAGTGAACAAGTAAAACATCATCACATGCTTTTAATTTTTTGGGAAATATTTTGAGTTAATATATAATTTTTTCCTCTATAATAATTAATTTTATATTAGATTTTGGGAAATCATGTGGTTCATCTATAGTGTTTCCCTCTAAGAGTCATATTATGGATTGTTTTCCTTTAATAGGTTATTTATGTGTTACTATTATGAGTATTCACTTCAATGAGATAACAATAATTATAAAAATATGTATATGAACTTCTTAATTTATATGTTAACTATAAAAATATAATAATATAAATGACATAAACATAAAAATTCAGAAAATTTTTAATTTCATTGACTCTAATATGGTTGTCCAATTTAAATCATTAGGGGAACCAACTAAGGATGCAGTGGGCCATTAGGGATATATATTGGGACCATAATCATGTGAGGAAAAATAACTATAAATTACTTATACTGATTAAATTTATATTCCATATTCATGGAATAATAAGTTTTTGGGTATCCATGTAATGATATTAACTTATTCATATATTCATACGTGATTAATTTGAAAAATAGTACTTAATTGGTTAATAGTATAGAGAATTTTATGTATTTTATTTATTGTTTTTATTTGATTATGATGTGTCGTATATGATTTATCATCTATTAAACTTAAAAAATTAGGTATAAATAAAAATATTTCAAATAGTGGTTATGGTATGAGTTTAACAAAACATTTGTATTGGTGTCACAAATATATGACAATATCTATAAATGTGTTCCTAGGGAGTTGTAGAAAGCATTTATTAGTCATCATTATATCAAATCACCTCATTTTATTCTTACATGTTAGTGTATTAAGAAAACTATTATAATAACATTTCATGTGTTATTAATAAATAATTTCTATAGTAAATTTCTAAGAAAAATTCTACGAGTTGAGGGAAGATGATAAATCTTACACTTACGGTTTGAATAATTTTTCTAAGAAACGGGATATCTTGGTATGAACCATTTTATTTAATATAATATATAAAAATAACTCTTATAATAATTTAGTTTCAAAAATCTTTAGTTATGTTCAATACATATAAATTAGGATATTAGTGATGTTATGAAGATAAGGATATTGTTTGATGTCGATGCAAAAAAAGATTTTGATTATATAATAGACATACTTAAAGAATTTGTGTAAAAATTTTAAATTAATATATAATGTTTTTAAATTAAATCATTAAAATAAACTTTTCAATTTATAGAATAATATAAAATAATCATGGGATACTAACCATGTTTTATTAAAATTAGTATTTGAGGATGATGCTATTGCCATAGTTTTCAGGAAATAACACAGTGTTCTGGTTAGGGGGATGAGTTTTGAACTATCTCCAACATAAATTTTTGTCAGTTATTCTATATATATTATGACTATGTTAGCTGTAGAGGGTTTACTAGTTGTGGTTTACTGAAATCAAAAAATAAATTCAAATATTGTGGAACAATATTCAGGATCAGTATTTGCATCTTAAAACCTAGAATGATCGATTATCGTCTTTGGAGGGTGTATTATCTTCTATGTTTCATAGGATGATATGTAGTATTTCTGAAGAAATATTGATATTATTAGGGAATTAAGGACTATTAAATTTCATAAATTCCCACTATCATTATAAATTTTATTTATTAAATTTTTACTAGCATAGCCATATTTAATCGTATTGAAAATCTATTATTTTGTTTAATGAATGTGTGTGTGGAAATGAATTGGTTTTAGTTTGATTTGTCAAAATATAATAAAATTAATAAAATAATGATAAAATGAAATCTAATTGTTGAGGTTTAAGTTATTTGTGAATAAATTTTACAAAATACATATAAACATTCATGTTTAAAATGGGATATGTTGATTTATAGAGAAAACATGAGTTATATTTATTTAGCTTTTGAATATTAAAGAGTAAACCTATATGAATGATTATATATATTATTCTTATGAAATGTAACAAGTAGAATTGGTCGATAATGTTAATACTTTATTTAAAAGTGAAATGTTTTAGCCCAGTCTCCACTAAACTGATACCCTGAGCTGATTCATTATGTGACCTCAAGAACACCTCCCCATATTCCAGAGGCTACCGACTAGCAATGAGGGTTTAATTAAACACATAAGAAATTTATACACTCTTTATAATAGTTATATAATAAAACAAATCATAATTAACAATATCATGAAATAATAAAAAATAACCATACAACACATACCATATTACCAAACATGGGAAGTACCAAAATACCAATATAGTAAACATGTCATTTCATGATAATCTAAAATTAAAAAGTGAAACCAAAATAAGACACTGAAGAAGATCCCCAAAATGGGTATTGAAATCATTTTTGGTCCACCTTGTCCATGCTATATCCAAGTTCAACCATCTATCATATGGGCATTTCACTTATTTGAATCTACAACCGTGAAGTTTACTCAGTTAACATTGGTATCCCGTTCAGGGTGAGATTAAAACTCAATATTCCACCAACAATGATGTTTAAATAAATATCTAGTCAAATAATTTTAATGGTGTTTTCAAGAAAATGGGAAAATTAAATGGGGAAATAAAAGAAAAACCTTTCTCAATATTTGTTATTAGACACAGGGGTTAAACACTTTAATTAAAAAGAATCCATTTATTGATCTTTAAAAATGTAGATATCAAAGAGAATTGAACCAATTAGCATTACCATTTAAAATGCACTTATTTCCCAAATCATAATTTCAGCACCCTATACAAGATTATAGAACATCATTTACATCATATCAAGTCAAGGATGTCGAGAATCATGACTAGCCATACTATATCAAGGATAAGGAGAATCATGTTCAAAATTCATACCAAGGGGTTGGAAACATCATTTCCATAATCTATAACCATTTCATTATTCCAAATTTCTCATTGTATAGCATACTTTAACTTCTTATCAAGGATGAAACCATTACAATGATCATTTATTCCCATCATCTAATATACTCAACCCATTTGGCCCGGTTTCATACTTAAACCATTTATTCATTTAAGTAAATAGTTAAATGTTAATAAAAACTATTTAATAACATAAAGAAACCCATTTTCCTAATTCCCATTACTTTTTTGTGTCATATCATAACACATTTACTTACCAAGTTAAGCCAAATGGCCCTTTATGTCCTAAAAAAATAACAAAAATATAATTATAATTGGTTTAATCATAGAATAACTCTAATTCATCATTTAAAATCCAATTTAACCAATTTAATGTGATTGGAACACCCCAAGGGTAGTTGTAGGCTTGGTCTCAAAATCATCTATGAATCTGATGTGTTCCATAAAGGGTCTCACACATCAACTAAAAGCCCAATCTACTTTTCTTATTCAAGGACACCAAAACATAGTGAGCAACAATAATTGAATATCCATATAAAGAGGGATAAAATCTAGAAAATTGTATAAATCCTACAACCCACCTACCTCAAGATCATAAAAAAACACTCACCCAACCTTGTCCCTTGATTTGAGCTAAAACAACAACTAGAACCAAAGATAACAATTACTAGGAAATATGTTTTTTAATTATCAGAAAATGAGAAGAAAACTAACCAAAAATTTTCTATAAAATATAAGGAAACAATGTTTAAGACATACTCAATGATTCAAAATACACTAAACAATGCCTCAAACACCCTAGGATTGAAGAAGAACCAACCATTGAGAATTTGTAATAGCTTGTTTTGAACCCCTATATTATAGAGAATAAATGGAAGTGAAAATTAGAGGAGAAAGATTTAATCTCGAGAAGAAAAAATATTAAATTCTCTATTTTTAAATAGGTGCATGGTTTGGATACACCATTTTCAAACCATTTTCCAACCATGTGACATCCTCTATTTATGAGAAAACTAAGTTGCACTATTTTCTGGGGAGCTAGGATGGTTTTCCAAACTATGCAGAGGCCATGTAGTTAGCTCTATCAAGGCTCGCAAAATTTCTAGGGCCCCCTTGAATGATTTAAAAACTATGTTTTCCCCTCCACCAGGGTTCATGATCATGGTGTATGGTTAGTACTAATTATACACAAACCATGTGCCATACACTATAACTTCACCTTTTCACCCTTGTCATGTCTTGAACCCTGGAGACAGTCCTGAGAGATTCCCTGCAACTAGGAATCATTCCATTAACAACATTAAAGAGAGTATAACCAAAATTAAAAGGAAACATACATACTTAAAATTTTAGGATCATACAATCTCCTCACCATATAATAGCTCATCAACGATATGTGCTCCCCAGTATCACTAAGCCTCCAAAGTAAATCTTCAAGACACTGAGCCCACATATCATCTTCCCTCTCAAAATCTTCCTCCGGAACACATCTATGCTTCTATAACACTAGGACTAAAAGCCTAGTATTACCCTTGAATAATTTTCTCACTCTGATCCATAATATGAACTAAATCTCTTCAAAGGATACATCAACTTCAAAATCAACATCATCAACGTGAATCAAAATATAAGGGTATTAGTGATACTGATGAAGCTATGACACCTGAAAAACATCCCTCATAGTATTGTACTGCTATGAATAATCTAATAGATATGATACCAACTCATTTTTCTCCATAATCTCAAATGGATAGATAGACTTAGGTGCCAACTTTCCCTGTTTGTATATTTGGCCTTAACCCAATCTTGGAAAAAACCGAAGAAAAAATTAATCATCCTAAATAAATAGTATAGGTTAATTATTTTGATCGACATATGACTTATTTAAACTTTTATCAATATCCATAGGCTTTTGAATCAACTGAACCTACTTTGATGTCTCCTACATGAGACTCAACTCCAAAAACTTCGACCCTCTTTCTTCCATCCAACATAAAGAATATTTTAATATCCTACCATACAGTGCATCAAAAAGAAATATCTGAATAGTCACACAATATATGTTTTTATTTGATATCTTAAAAACAATTACGTTCCTTTCCCAAGTTCCACTGAAATCTAGGGCGCGTTCTCCCAGTATATTCTTTAAAACATGGATAGTGCATTATAATTTCCCATCTATCTATAGGTGAGAATCTATAGTAAAAAACAAATGGTTTAAGAAACTTCTATAATAATTACTTGAATAATTATGTAAAATGTGGATCTTGATTTGAGAATATATTCAGTGGAACTCAATTACAATTTAATATATCATGAACATTTAATTCACCCAACTGATCCATGATAAATGCCTCCCAAATCTGTAAGAAATGGGATACTATATTCAATTGGTCCAAAATCACCCATATATAATCACTATTATAAGGATTCATCAGCACTCCTTCCATGAAATTCAGGATAATATAATCCCACTTCTATTTTGGAATCGGAAAAGGTTTTAATAGTTTAACTGGATTTTGATGCTCAGTATTCACCAAATGATAGGTGTAGTATCGCATAAAAAAACCTATTATCAATTTCTTTATTTCTGGACACCAATATTGTCTATTAATATCATGTTATTTTTTTTAAATAATGTAAACCTTCCACTTAGAATCATTAAACTCATGTATAAAATCTTTGTCCATGAAATTATGCACAATAACATGGACATGACCATGGATTACTTCCTCATCATCGATTGTCCAATATGAGGGTAGCTACCAACCATGAAAGTTTCCCATTAACACCAATAACTCTGGATAATCATACATTCTCTACCTGATATGGCTCAAAAATAGAGATTTAAATAGATAAAGATACAAGGGTTATCTGCTTATGCTCCTCCTGAACACCAATATGAATCTCACTGAACAAATCCATTATCTTTCACTCAGAAATATACTATTATACCTCTTGAGTTTATGTATTATGGCTCAAAGAATCATTAACACTATTTTGTTTCCTCAAATTATAATATAGATTTAAATAAAAATATTTCATATATTCTACTCATCTCTAGAAATTGATCTTTAAATTATGTTGATAAAATTTGTATTTGATTCTCTTATGATCAATAAAACTAAAAACCTATCAACCAAAAGATAGTTTCACCAATATTTTAAGGCATAGACTGCTATGGGTAACTCAAGATCATTCAGATTATAGTTCCATTCACTTGGCCTTAACATCGAAGATTCATAAATGGGACTCGATATCTTTACCTCAATATTACCTCAAGCTCAATTCCCTGTGCATTGAAAAACAGAGTATACTTCTTTCGCATATCAATTAAGAATAAAAATAGGTAAGTTTTCAAATTCCTCTTTATCCCATGGGACACACTCTCATATGCCACATACCACTCAAACTATATACCATTCTTGGTCAGTTCTAAGAGAGATACTACCAAGAATAAAAATTCCTTGATGAAACTTTTCTAGTAACAATCCAATCCCAAAAAGATTCAGATATAAAAAAAAAATTAGCTACTCCTAGGAAATAAATTTCTATGCATGGGGTACACTGACACACATTCCTATGAGATTACATGACCTAATAAATATATCTTTTCACTCTTGAAATTACACTTAGAGAGCTAAGTATATATCTAATACTCTCTCAATGTACTTAAGATAATATCCAAATGTTTTTCGTGATCATTATGAGTTTAGGAGTACACTAAGATATCATCAATGAATACAACCACAAAATAATCCAAGTACATGTGTAAATTTAGGTCCATAAAATCCATAAACAATTCCAACATACTGTAAAACCAAAATTGAATCACAATGAACTCATAAAAACCATACCTACTTCTAAAAGTAGTTTGTGTTATATCAAATGGTCTCACCCATAGCTGATGATAACCTGAACATGAATTGATCTTAGAGAACATGAAAGTACCATTTAGTTAATAAAAAAGATCATCTATACATGGAATATGATTCTAGTTGTTAATCATCGTCCATTTCAACTCTGTTAATCAACACATAAGCATAAGGATCCATCCACCTTCTTTAAAAACAAAAATGTGGATCCCCAAGGTGATGTGCTTGGTTGAATGAATGCTTTAGGTGTTAACTCTTCTATTTGTGTATTCATCTATTGAATATATACTAGTATCATTATATAAGGTGCAATAGAAATTGGATTGACTCTAGGAATCAAATCAATGTTTAATTTGACCACTCTCTCAAGTGACATCCCCGAGAACTCCTTAGAATAAACATCCTAAAACTATTCCACTATAGGAGGGAAGACATCATGCTTTACTCCCCCTTCATCAAGAATCCGACTCACAACCTAGGTTTCGATCTCACACAATTTCTAACAAACTTTACATTCATATAATTCCTTGATATCCCATTCTCCATAATGAACATACATGCCACATCCAAGATACATGAAAATCACTCTCTTGTGGCAATATTCAATGTATTCTTGATACTAAACTATCTAGTCCATACCCATTATCAATTAAAACCCTGAAATTTCATATAATAACATGTTCCAAAGGATATAGTACCTACATATCTTGAGAGAACACCCCTTATGTTGATAGATACCTTCTGACTATACCCCTAATGGCATGTCAATCAACATAATCCAAAACAAAAAATCCACTACCAAACCCAATCTATTCACAAATAAATAATATATAAAATAAAATAAATATATGATATTAAATGAAGAAATAAAATGTAAGAAATCTATAATGATCATACTTCAAACACTCAATGTTCCAACCTCGCTGCCACTGGATGTTAGCTAAATTGTATTCTGCTAACCTGTCCTTCTACCCTATGCTCATTTTTGAGTCTAATGCACTACACTACTCTACTGATATGGAAACTATTATCCATAAGCATATAATCCTCAAACCCAACCAGTTTTTCCCATATAACTCCAACTTCCACGCTGATATGGGGCTACAAATGCCCAGTTGGTTCACTATACTGGCCTTGGTCCTCCCTTATCATCCATCAGTCGAGGATTCCAACATAACCTCTATAGGTTTCTCATCTTACCACAAGATCTATAATATACTGGTGGTTAAATGCACTGACCTCACATATGACCAGTCTTTACACGCTAATAGAAAAAAACCTCACCACTTTCCTAAGAGTTTAATCCTCTCCCCTGTTTTCTCTTCCCACCACTACCTTGGTATAAACTCTCAAAAAATTACTTCCTACTATAGAAGGCTGCACCACTAAATCACCCAAATGATCCTATATGCCCATCAAGAAAATATTTCTTCATGTTCCCCAGAGAAATGAGTCCTTGATTAACAACCTCTATAAACTTATTCAAATGAAAGATATCCACCTGATACCTAATCTCACATTTAATACTGCTCTAAAAACATTTCACTACAGCAGCCTAATCCCCTACCAATGCTAGAAAAAAATTATTGAAGTCAGTAAAGTATCCAACATAATCCATAACTGACATAATCCCCTAGGTAAAACTCATAAACTATTCATCCCCCTCTTTGATTACAATCTTTTGGTAGAAATTCTCCAAGAACCTTTCTTGGAAATCCTTCCATAACATACCCTCCAACTGCACATCCTATAGCTAAATACCCGACCAGCACATTACTGGTTCTCATAGTATGTAAGACCATAACTTAACCAACTTCTCTAGTGGAGTCTCCAAGTGATCAAGAATCATCTATAAAGACTCAATCTAGAACTAAGATGCCTTAGGACCTCCCTCTTCAGTGACCATCAGAGGGTGTAGCATTTAGAACACTGTATTCATATCAAACATACTCGGTGCAACCCACCCTGAGTCTCTTTCTTTAAAATGTATAAAATGATAAAAATTATCTTAGAACTTTTATTCCTTTAATTCGCTTAAAACCAATGTGGGATCTTATCCAACTGTTAGAGGTTCATTCTCAACAATGTCTTCCTATTTCCCTACCAAAAAAGAATCACCATAGGTGCATCTCTCTATAAAGAAAACACATATTCCGGGCACATAACATATCACTTCAACATTTACAAAATAGAGAGTTCCAAAATAGGAATAAACTAATGACTCCATACACACCATCCCAATGGGTAAATCCAAGAAAAATATCACTTCCCTCAACCATCCATATCCTAGTTCATGGATAACTTATGCTAAAACAAAATTTTATATTTTAAAAGTCATGTGTTTAACACAGTTTTAGCCCCATTTCATTTTACATATTTCAATTTTTAATAGTATCATTATTCCAGTTATCATCTCTAAATTTTAAATTATCTTAAAAAATAATTTTAGGAGTTTAAACCATTTTCATTTTGGCACCATCTCATTAAAAATAAAAAATAAATAGAAAACAGTTTCACTTTCTATAACCCAACCATCGAATGATCTTATGTGTCTTTCTAACATGATGCATGCCACAAAAATTTCATGATTTCCTAAAATGATGCATTAATAGAAAACCCCATGCCATACCATACCTTGACTGAAATCTAAAAAACAATTGAAAAAATTGATTCCCCCGAGGTGAAATAACTTCAAACTATAGAAAATAAACATGATTAGTAAAAATCTCACCCTAGGAAGCATGAGTGTTCCAATTCGCATGGGTTAGCTACTCCTATTGATGATCTTATTATGAAGTCCCAACACATTCTGATATCATGTCCACATTTACCAATTAATAAAGCAAGGAAAAATACTCGGGATATAACACCACTTTGTAACATCCCAACTAGGTAGCCACTAAACCAGTGCCCCAAGCCTATTCATTACATGACCTCGGGCACACCACCTCATATTATAAAATATTGAAACTAGTAGCAATGGTCTAATGAAACACATGGGGAGACTATAACATCTTTATCAGAGTAAAAAAATAGTGGAAATAAAAAATAAATAATAACATGCAATAATAAAAAATAACCATACATCACATGCCACATTACCAAACTAGAGAAATACCAAGAAACTAATATAGTAAACATGTTATGTCATGAAAATATAAAGTGAAAAAGGGAAATCTAAATAAGACACTAAAGATGATCCCCACAATGAGTCCCAAAATATTGTATGGTCCCTTTATCCATTATCCATCCCAAGTCAGTTATCTATCACTAGGTCCTAACCCTTTTCTAAACATGTAACCATGAAGTCTTATCATGTACCATCGATGGCCCGAGCTGCATGTGAGTAAAACTCTATACGCTACCACCAATTGTGTTTATAAGAACATCCAATCTAATAACAGTAGTAGTTTATATAAAAAAAGGGAAAAATTTAATAGTGTAATGAAAGAAACATGTTTCTCAATATCAGATATCAATCATAGGGGTTAAACACTTCAATTAAAAATATTTCATTTATTTATCCTTCCAAATTTAGATTCCAAAAATCATTCAAACAATTACCCTTACCATATCAAATTCAGTTAGTTCTTAGATCATCGTATCAGCACCCTATCCAAGATTAAAAAACTTCATGTCCATCATATCAAGTCAAGGATACTGAGAATCAATTCTACCCATCATTTATCAATGATAAGGATATTTATATCTAAAATACTTACCCATGGGTTGGATATCTCATGTAAGTCATTTATAACTATTTTATCAGTCCATAATTGTCAAGGTCCAACTTAAATGACATTTTCTTTAAGGGTGAACCCATTACAATAGTTATTTATTTCCATGGTCTAATATACTCATCCTAATTAGAAAAATTCCATTCCTAAATCATTTATTCATTTAAATCAACACTTAAAGTTTTCTTAAAAAATCAATAACATGCACATTATCTTTTTTTCATTTCCCACTAATTCTTTTTATCATATCATAATACACTTACTTACCAAGTAAATCAAATGATCCTTTTATCCATGTTAATATACCAAATAAAAATTAAAGGTGGTTTAATCTCATAATCCCCTTAATTTATTATTTAACAACTCATGTCACCATTTTCAATGTAACACCATTATATTTTATAAAATAATTTTTTTAAATGAATTTATTTTCTTTGATAACTTGTGTAACATGCAATATCGAGTTTAAATGAGTTGTGATATACTATTAAATTATAGTTTTCACCTAGTCATTGTGATTATGGGTATTAATAAAAATAACTAAATTGTGAAATAAATAAAATTTAAAAATGACTAAAATTTATTCATTGGTTATCTATTAATTTTAAATTAAACAAAATTGAAAGTAAAACAGATATTTTAAGGAAAAAAATAATTTTTATAAGGACAATGTATTTTTAACTTAATAAATTAAATAAATCCCTATTTAGGAATGATTTTAATTAAATTTAAATATTATATATTAAATAAAAAAATTAGCATTCATTTAATATTTTCTCTAGGTATGGGATAAGAATAAACCATGTTTTCTACTTAAAATGTATTTTCCTAAAAAAGTATTTCATCGTGTCTTGTGAACTTATTTTAAATTTAATTTCTTATAATTATATAAATTTTATTTGAAAAAATGTATTAAATATTTTTAATAATTATTATAAATTTTGGTAAATAGGTACCTTTTATTTTTATCCAATATGAATTGTAATAGTGGTAAAAATTTATCACCTCGATAAAGGGTAAACGATGTTAATATAGTTTAAAAATAACTGATAAGAGTGTTATTTTACTTTATAATTCTTATTTTATAAATTTAATTCAACCCCTATCACCTTAGTATCAAAATTTAGTTGTCAAAAAATGTCACTCTATTAGGTTTAAATATATATTATGTATCCAAATAAAGGAAAAACAAGTTATAAATTAATATTAGTATCTATTTTGAGCTTGATGAAATTATTTTCATGGTATAAAGTTTTTTATAATTTTTAGTGACTATACAATGACCTTAAATATTTATGCAAAACTGATGTAGAATTTCTCCAATTAATAAAAATATAAGAAATGATTTTAAAAATATTACAATTAATACAATATGATTGATTTAAGGTGTCATGAATTTTTTAGATGAATATTACACATTAATTTTATTTTAAATAATTAAATTTACATTCCAACTTTATATATATTTTTTAATACAAATTAAATAAATAATGACTAAATTTAAAATTATTATATTTTATGAAAATAATATTTTATTAAATTACATAAAAATTTTAAAAATATTAAAAAGGACAATTAAAATAATATATAGTCTAAAATTTTATCCCTTGATCATTTATAGTCCATTTTGAACCATTTTACTTCGGAATGACATTAATATATTTTAGTATTTTAAGAAATTCCAAGGGTACCCCTCCCATAAATTATAAAAGGGAACCTTCCTTTATATTATTCACATCACTTTGGGCCTTATATTCAGACCACAATCAACCATTTTCCCTTATCCACTTACTTATACACATTTTATAGGTTCAATTTATCCCAAAATACCAACCCTAAAGCCCTTAAGAGGATATCTAAAAGATTTATTTCAAAGAAGTGGTAATCACTTTAACTTGTCACTTTCTTTTTAATTATTATTTTACCTAATATTAATATATAATATTCTTCATAAAATAATAACTTAATTATCATGAATATAATTAAATTTTATTATGATTCTGAAACAACCTTTATTCACCCTTTTTCCATCAAATGGAAAAAGTGGAAATATCGTTCATGTATACGTACGACATACCGTCTCCACATAGTGATACAATTGATTTCTAATAACCATTTTTTATGAATTATTATTATGATTTTATAAATGTTTATATATGATAATTATGACATAATTATACTTTTATAATGATTATATCATATCTACTTTCAAGCCTTCCATGAACAATGTAATTTGTTTTTCTGTCTATACTTTTAAGAATAACTATAAACATGTATATAAGAAATATATATGATACTTATATCATTATTAATATTCTTAAAAGGATGTATCCATGATCAAAATACAATTACCAGAAATACCGAACCAAAACATACTTGAAAAATGAAGTAGATATCACCCAAAACAGTGATTTTAATAAAGAAGTTTTAACATAAGAGTGATAAAATGTAATAAATAAATCATATATGGTATGATAGATATGAATTTTTTTTATATAATAGATATATAATAAATATATATTTATTATATATGAGGTTCCAATGTGTACAAAGGAAGTCAGATTTAAGGTAAGATATTTTCATCTCACTTTTACACATATGGGACACATTCCATATTTAACACTAGTTTATTTTATGTGGTGTGTATACTAAACATGAATTAATTTTATGTGTATTCTAAGTAAAATTATTTGGATATGAAAATCCATATAATTTTATTTATTTAATGGTTCTTAAAATTCAAATTTTACCAAAGTGGTAAGGGTTTTATGTTACAATCTCATTTTTTATCATGAATATTTATAATTATTTTTAATATGATCAATTATTATAATTAACCTCTAAATAAACTCATGAATTTATTTAAATATTTTAATTTCATAATAATACATGTTTTACATTCATTTTTCTCATTTTAACTACTCAAGAAACTAAAAATGTGTCATTAAAAAAACATTATTTCTCTCTTTAATCAAAAAACCTTTTTATTCCACTTACATGTTTTATAAAAATGTTTTACAGACAATTTTTACTATTATTATATGATCGTTTAAATTAATTTTCACCCATTTTTTCTTTTTTTACAAAATCTTTTAAAATGAATAATCTTTTTGTTATCTGAATAAGTTACTTTTTAAATTTCTATAAAAAAATGTGAAATGAATGTTTTTTCTTAACTTATTCAAAATGAATAGAATTTCATAGAATCATAGACTCTCAATTATTTGAAGATTTATTTACAAGTTTTCATTGTTATATTCGAAGAAACTTTTTACTATAATATTTTCAAAAAAAATTAATAAGTGATTTCAAAATATATGGATATTTTACTCAATATTTTTTAGTGATATTTTAATGGTGTTTCTATACATCAAAGATAATAACCCTTGATTTAACTTATGATTTACTATGGATTTTATCCAAGCATATTATCCCTGTTTTTTCTCAAGATGGTTTATTTTTATGATGAAAATATTTTTATGAAATGTGTTTCTTTTTCTATGTTTTATTCTATGATGAAATGATGAAATGTTATAAATCCCATTCCTTTTCTACATGGTATTCTATGATGGAATGTTTATGAAAACCATTTATTTTAATGGGTCAGTATATGTTTAATGTTTTATGATATTATGAACACGTATGTATGGTTTTTCATTATGTGATAGTTGTTACAATATAACCAATGATGATGGTTATGTTATTACAAAGGATGGTGGTCGTGTTATAACCAAAGATGGATGGGGTCTATATCTCCCTCTAATGAATTTGGTAAAGAATAATATCTCATGAGATAAACATTACTATAATGGGGAGTGATCTCTTTTTAGTATGTTACTTTTTCTACTATGATAGTCATGGTAGTGCACCATGACTACAAATATGGTTTGGGTAGTGCACCCAATCCACGATAATTGTCTTGGGAGTGAACCTTGACTACTATGATGGTTCAAGAGTGAATCAAATCCACTATGTTAGTCATGGAAATGATCCATGAATACAAATGAAATGATTTTCTATACTTAAATGTATTCCAAAATTATATGTATTATGCAAATGTTATACTTCCATGTATTATTTTCTTTGATTCATTTATGATTCATTTGTTATGAATTGTTGAGCTTTATTATATGACATAAGATTGTGATTTATGATGGGAGTGTGTGATTTGAAAATGTTATGATCATGTTCTCATACTATTATATTCATTTTATACTCAAGTGATCATTGATATCTTCTATGTTTTTCATCATTGAGAATATAATCTCACCCTTTATTATTTATACTTTCCCATGGTTATGAATAATGGTTTAAAAATGTTCTATCTAAGAAAGGTGTTATAAAGAACATAGTAGGAAATGATGTAGACCTCTTATTAACTATTTATTTATGATTCTATGTTACCAAAGGAACTATACCTATGCAATTCTGGTGTGAATCATTATGGTATTTAATGAATATTCATCTAATAAGAAATGATTTCTATTTATTAAAAGTATGATTCATTTTAGTTGGTATCGGAGAAAGGTTTAGTTAGCCTTTTGAAACTTGGATGAGAAAACTTTATTGAGAACACAGGGGAAAAGTCTAATTATACTATAACATCCAAAAGTTTTGGTAACAATCATGAATGAACTAGGGTAAACCAATGGTTTCATATAAAAAGGTTTCATGATTTATAAAACCTATAAACAATTTTTATTGATTATATAGTTTTCTAGTATAATCATTATTTCTCATACTATAAGTTTTTTTTAAGTCGATGGACATAACCTAAAGGACTTTTTATGACAAATGTGGTAGAAAAGAAAATTATTTTCCACCTGAGAAACCAAATTTTAGGGGATATTTAATGAAAACTATTATTGGTTTGTTCACATATCATTCTCAAGATATTAATCACAAAAATATTTTAAATGAGAGAAAGAGGGAAAAACATTCTATTTAGTGTTTCATGAGGAAACTCCCATAATATTTTAGTGGGTCCAATGATCCAATAGATCCTAAGAAATGGATAAGTTACATTTAGAAGATATTTTACATTCTCCAATGTTCATAACATGAGAAAGGTATTATATATGTTTATTGTTTTGAAGGTGAAGAGGATCAATGGTGGACTCTTATCAATAACATGAAGAAATAGGAAGATATTTACTCTATTGAGTGGGATAACTTTAAGATATTATTTTTCAATAAGTAATTTCTTCTTTCTGTTCACATTGAAATGGAAAACAAATTCCTTGAGCTTAAATAGAAGGTTTATGAATCTATTCGTACTTATAAGGAAAATTTTACAAGGCATGCAAGGTACACTTCTAGAATTATCATCCAACCTGAAATTAAGTTTGACTGATTCTTTAGTGGCTAAAAACTAAGTCTCCAAAGGGGGTTATCCATAAGGAACTTTATTAGGTATGGATAAATCATTTTATGTTCCATAATGTTAGATATGGAGATTGGAGTTACTCCTAAATATTGTGGTTTTGATAAGAAAAGAAAGGTGCACTTCAAATTCAATTATAAAAACCATAAAGAGAAGAAGACAAGATTTATTTTTTGCTCAAAGTGTGGAAGGAAACATTAAAGAATTTTTATTAAGGTAACTGGTAAATATTTTAAGTTTTTAATGTAATTTCATTGGGTAATAGAATTCTAAATTGATGCGAAGAAGTTATCCAATTATACGAATAGAGATAAATCACTGCAGAATTTACCACACATGCTCTAGTGTTTTAAATACATTGAGTATGGAAATTATAGAAAACAGATGACAATTCTAAAGGTTAATTATGATTATTCAAGTCTAAAACCTCTTAAATCATAGAGTCAATAGTAAATCACATGCAGTCAGTATTTTTTTAAGGGGTATGATAATGATGGGGTGAAAGGTACACTTACCATCCACTCTATAATTGTTAATGCCTTATTTGATTCTAGATCAACCCAATCATTTGTATGAAAATAATTTTCTAAGAGTATCACTTTACCAACTTCGTAATTAAATTTGTATTTATAATTAAATCCCCCTGATGGTATGATGATCCCATCTCAAGACTATGATTCTTCATAAGTTAAAGTTTATAGTAATGGCTTCATGTAAATATTTTTATTCTCCCTTTAGTTGAGTTTGATTTAATCTTTATCATGGATTGGATTTCTTTACATAAATATCACATCAATTTCTAATTAAAAGAAGTTACATTTAATATTATAAAACAACCTATGATCATCTATTAATGAGATAATAAATATGAAATTCTGATTGAAATAACATTCATTTTATGGGTCTTTATTCTTATTCAAAATTGTTGTTTATCGTAGATGGTTGGGGAGAAACTTAAAATTAAATATATTCCTATTGTGTGGTAGTTTTTTGATTCCTTTATAGAAAAATTTCCTAGTCTTCCACTGAATTTTGAGGTTTATTTCTTGATAGAACTCATACATGGTTCTAAAAATATTTTAAATAATCAATATAGAATATCTGTAATTGAGTTATAGGAACTGAAGAAGAAACACTTATTGAATCATGACAAGGGATTCATATGGAGAATAATGTCACCATAGGGTACACTAATTATTTTTAAGAATAATGTTGAATAAATGTGACTTTTCATTGATTTTTGAGAACATAACAAAGTCACTTTCAAGAATAAATGTCATCTAACCCATATTGATGACTTATTTGATCAACTACATGGAGCTCAATACTTTTCTATGATTTACCTTCATTCGGGATATCAATAATTGAGGTTCAAGAAGGAGGATATTTCCAATACAACATTTCGTACATGGTATAGATACTTTGAATTTATACTGATACCATTTGGTCTTACAAATTTCCACACTATCTTCATAGATTTAATGAATATATTCTTTAGATATTACCAAAATCAGTTTCTAGTAGTATTTATATATGGAATTCTTATATAATCAAAGAGAAAGTAATAGAATGAATATCACTTGAGAGTTATACTAAAACCCTAAGTAAGGATAAGTATTATGAAAAGAATTCAAATTGTGAATTATGGCTTAAAAAATATTCATTATTGGGTCATATAATCTCAAGTTGGGGTTTATCAGTTGAACCTTCAAAAAAAATTATTTAATGTTGGCATAGACCAACCACTATGACAAGTATCCATAGGTTTCTTGATTTCATTGGATATTATTAATTCTTTTTAGATAATTTTATACGACTGTCTAATCCACTCACCAAGTTAATTGGGAAGGGATTTAAGTTTCTTTGGATAGATGAATGTGAAGTAAATTTCAAGGAATTGGAGATAAGGTTATCCAGTGCACCTATGATTACATTACCCTATAGTGGATAAGTTTTTTTAATCTATTGTGATGCATCAAAGAAAGGATTGGGATGTGTTACCATATAGAAAAATATGGAGATGGATTATTCCTCACACCAATTGAAGGTTCGTGAAAAAATTACCCAACACGTGAACTGTAATTAGATATAGTAATCTCTACATTAAAGATATAGAGGAATTATATTTATGAAAAAATGTGTGATATATATACTGATTCTAAAAGTTTAAAGTCTATTTTTACATAGAAATATTTAAATATATGGAAGAGAAGATGGTTGGAGCTAATTAAATATTATGAGAACTTAATATATTACCATCATGGGAATTTGAATAAGGAGGAAGATTCTATAAGATGAAATGATCGTGATAGATTATACATTATAAGGATCATAAAATATCTAATATTTATGTATTTTCAATTTATGGATCCTAATATCTTGAAATAATGGGATAAATTTTACCTTTATCAAATTATTTCTCAACCATCTATCCAAGTGAAGATTAAATTTGTGCATAAGGTACATATAGAACTACAAAAGAAGGTGAGAAATATTATTAAGTTTGATATTTATTTTCATAAAATTATAATGTTTAGGAACAATGTATGTGTTTCATCCATACTAGATTTGAAAAGGATATATTGGATAAAGCTCCCAGTTCACTATTCTCTATACATCCTGGAAGTAAAATTATGTATAGAGATTTGAAATAGTATTTCTAGTGGGACAACATGAAGAGAGATATTTCTAAGTATGTATCTTAGTTCTTGGTATGTCATCATGTTAATTATGAGAGAAAAAAATATAAGGGGATGTTAAAACTATTACCCATACCAAAATGGAAATGGGTAAACATCAACATAGATTGTTCATTGGACTCTCCAAATATTTCAAAGGGAACAATGTTATATGGGTTGTAGTTGATTTCCTTAAGAAGTTAATACAATTAATTTCCTTTAGAAAATATTTATATATGTATCATATTTCCAAAATTTATATTAAGTAAGTTGTAATGTTTCATGGAGTACCACATTCTATTATATCAAATTAGGATCTGATGTTTACCTTGATGTTTAAGCAAAGTCTTATGCATGCTCTAGATATAGATTTGAGTTTTCGTATGGTGTATCATCCTTAGATAAATGGTAATTATTAAATAAAAATTTAATCCTTATAGGATAATTTATTTTTTATATACTTAAAAGGTGGTTGGGATCAACACCTTCCTTTAATTGAGTTTTCTTGTAGCAGTATCTCTCACTCAAGAATTCATATATCTTCTTATGAATCAATCTATAGAAAAAAGTTTATAACACTAAAATGTTGGGATTATATTAGAGAATAAATCTATTGGGAACATATATATCTTATGAAACGATATATAAAGTTATATACATTTAACATAACATCATGGTAGCTCAGAGTCGATGGAAAATTTATACTGACAATCATCAGTGACACCTAGAATTTGATGTTTTTTATAAGGGTTTTTTGACAATTTATCCATGGAATAAGTTTATTAAATTCTAAAATAATTTAAATATAATCCCAAGGTATATTTTCCCTTATGAGATTCATGATTGAGTGGGGATTCTAGTTTATCGCTTGGTACTACTACCAAACCTCTCACAAGTTGAAAATGTGTTCCATGTATCTCTCTTTTGGAAGTACATACGTAATCCATCACATGTACTAAAATCTTAGGTCATACTAATAGAAAATTCTATATATTATGAGAAAAAACAATTAAGAGTCATGGATCATAGAGATACAGTACTATGGTACAAGGCTACTTTCCCGATGAATCTTCTATGGAGAAATCACAAATTTGAAAAAGCTACATGGGAAATTGGGGATGTAATGAAAAAACAAAATCCTTGTTATTTTTGTATTATAATGATAAATTATAAGGTATAAATTAATTTTAATGAGGGTATAATTTAACACCCTAAAATTTCATGAAATATGTTTTAAAAATAAATTTAATTTCTTCATTAGCTTGAGTAATATGCAATAATGAACTATGATAAACTGTTAAATTATAATTAACACTTAGATATTGGATTGATGGGTATGAATAGAAATAAATAAATTATGAAAAAAATATGGTTACATATGAGTAAACATAATTCATTGGTCATTGATTAATTGTAAATTAAAATAAAAAAGTCCTTTGAAAGTAAAAGAGATATTTTCAAAAAGACTATTTTTATGCGCACAATGTATTATTTTCTTAATTAATTAAATTAATCTTTATTGGTAAATTATTTTAATTAATTTAATATATTATATATTAAATAAAATTTTCTTAATATTCATTTAATATTTTTTATAGACATGGGATAAGAATAAACCTAGTTTTATGTTTAAATAGGTATTTTATTAAAAGTGGTTTCCATTATATGTGGCATGCTTATTTTAAAATTAATTTATGAAACTTATATAAATTTAATTTGATAAAATAGATTGTATATTTAGAATCAGGAGTTTCAAATTTGGTAAATAGATCCCTTTTATTTTTTTAATATAAATTGTAACTGAGGTAAAAACTTATCACCTTAGTAAAAGCTAAATGAGGTAAATATAGGTTAAAAATAATTTATAAGTCCATACATTTTCAACATAATTCTTATTATATAAAGGTAATTTTTACATTATCACCTTAGTCTCTAAATTTATTTGTTTAATGTAAACATTTCCATGAAAATTCCCTAAAAATATCTAAAGAAAAGAAATTTAAAAAATGTCACTCTCTAAGTTTTAAATATCTCTTATGTGTCCATATAGGGAAAAAGAAAGTTATGAATGAATCTAACTGTCTATTTTGGGATTGATGAAATTATTTTCATGACAGGATTTTGTTTCTAATTTTTAGTAATTATATAATGACATTAATTTATTATGCAACCCTCATACAATATTTCTATAATTAATAAAAAATATCATAAATGATTATAAAAATATTAAAAGTAATATAATTCAAATGATTTAACATGTGAAAAAAATTCTAGGTAGATATGAAATATTATTTTTATGTTAAATAATTATATTCAAATTCTAACTTTGTCTTTATGTCTTTTAAGTCAAATTAAATAAATAGTTTCTAAATTGGAAATAATGATTTTTTAGGAAACTAATATTTTATTAAATAAGTTAAAAATAATAAAAATATAAAAATAGTATAATGGGGAATATATAGGGTCTAATATTCTATGCCTTTCCCATTTATAGGTCATTTGGAACAATTTTATTTGAGAATTTCTTTAATATATTTTAGTATTTTAAGATATTCCAAGGGTGACCCTACCCTCAATTATAAAAGGTTGCCTCTCCTTTCTCTTATTTACACTACATTTATGCTTATAGTGATTTTATTCTCAAAATACCATCCTTAGATACATTAACTGTATATATAAGGGATTTATTTAAAATAAGAGGTAATCCCCTTAATTGATAACTTTCTTTTTATTTATTATTTTTCCTCCTCTAAATCGATTGTATTATTTATAAAATAATAACATTTGTTTCCAAAATATACTAAAATTTTATTATCATTATTAAAAAAACTTTATTTACCATATTTCCATCAAATGGGAATATAAAATATCGCTTGTGCATATGTACGGCTTACCATCTTTACATAGCGATACAATCCACTTCTCATCATCATATTTTATTAGTGAGTATTATGATTGTTTTAATGTTTATATATGGTAATTAAGAAATAATTATACTTATATAATGATGATATAATATCTACTTTATTACCTCCCAAACCATTAGAAAATGATAACATCAATTGTGCGTACGTGTGGACTACCACCTCAACAAAGCGGTGTGATTCATTTCTCAAATATGTTTTACTTGGATGGTAGTAAGGACGGATTTAATGAATATATATAATATAAATGATAAAATAATTATTCAATAATATATATTTATTATTTACCTTTATTTTTTTCATTCTTTTAAAAAATTAAAACAGCATTCATGCATACATATGACCCACTCTCTATGAAAGTTGTAATTCATTTTTCTATCATGAATTTTATGAATAACTATAAAAAAGTATAATGAAAATAAATTATATTTATATAATTATTAATATTATGATGATTATGGAACGTTTACCAAAATATAAGGATCCAAACTATCAAACTAAAACATTCGTGAAAAATGAAGCAAATATCACAGAGAACAGTGATTTTAATAAAGAAGTGTTAACAAAAAGGTTATAAGAAAAACATATATGGTATGATATATATGAGTATGGTTATTTAATATATTTATAATAAATATATATATTAATTATATAGAAAGTTCTAATACATATGAAGTAATTCAAACCTAAGGTATGTGATTTTCATCACAGTTTTATATTTATAGGACACATGACCTATTCACCACTTATTTCATTTATGTCCTACATATAATACACATTAATATATTTTATGATTATTATATTGATATTTATAGATATTTTTATATATATATAAGGTTATTTATTCATGGGTATTATGATTCAAATGTTAGCCAAGAAATAAGGGTTTTTTGTTAGAATCTCATTGTTTATCACCCACTCATCATCATCATTTTGAATGTTTTATAAAGGAAAGAAGAAATGAAGCTAAAACCCATCAAAAAAACAATGGAAAGATCCTTAAGAGTCATGTCATAGTGGATTATGAGGGTTTCCTATTTAATTATGTTGATACCCTCAGGTTTCAAGGAACTCATCATATGATGGCAGTTTGGATCAGAGCCCATAACCTCCAAAAAAGCATGGTTGTTCACGACTAGGTTTCCCTCTCTCCAGTTGTGGTTAACCTTGATTTTGTTACTAATATCTATCCAAAACATTATTTTAATGTATTCTATAGACCTGGGAGGTTGAAAAAATCCATGCAAAGAAACCTGAAGAATCCTGGAGTTAGTTTCTGCCTCTTCAACCTAGATACTATTGAAGTGGAAAATGCGGAGACCCAAGAGAAAAGATTTGGCCTTGGCCTGAAGGGAGGAACCTTGGCCAAACCTGGTGAAGAATTATATCACCACCAAGCCATGATAATATCTCACAATACCTCCACCCCGAAGGATCCCCATGATGCATGATGCGTCTGTGTTGAGTTTAAGGCCTCTGGTTGGCAGGGACCATCGAATCCATTGCCCCCTGATGATACTATGAATGTGTAGAGGGATCTGGGAACTAACCGGAAATTTATAATGAAAATGTGAGTCTTTCTAATTAGAGATGTGCTTATCCATATCTAGAAGAAGATTCTTGGTCCTAACAATGGTAGTGAAGGCCTTGTCCAGCACCCCTTCATGCCTAGCCTTATTGCGGGCCTGCCATAAACTCTAGCATCCGGCCTGCAAAATCATAGTTCGGGCTATTCTCTCTAGGCCTCTATCACCAGAGCCATGGGACCACCTTTCCATGAAAAGTAGGTCACTTAAGTTAGGGATGACGAGACCCATAATATCTCTAAAGAAATGACAATCAACACCCTCCCAATCACTGTTGAAGAACAGATAGTCTGGACTCTCCTCCTTATAGCTTTGACAACATGAGTAGTGAGACGCCAATAAAATCCCACAGGGTTTGATGTTGTCCTTTCATTTTTCTCTACTTATGTACTCATGATACAAAAAATACTTTTTTAAGGAAAATTGACTTTATTTCTCTCTTTGGTCAAAAAAAACTGTTCTCTTCCATACCAATGTTCTCTAAAAATGTTTTAAATAACTTTTTTACTATTATTATCTTTTTTTTGAAGTCATTTTTTCCCATGTTATAATTTTAACAAAAAAATATATAAGGAATCTTTTTTTCATTTTCCAAATAATGTAATTTTTTATTTTTTACTAAAAATGTGAAAGGAATGTTTTCTGCTAACTTATATTACATGAATGGAATTTCATACCATCGTGAACACTCAATGATTTGAAGATTAATTTAAATGTTTCCATGGTTATTTTCAAACACAAATTTTTCCATAATATTATAAAAAAAATTGGATTTTAATGGAGTGATTTTCAAATGGAAAGGATATTTTCCTCAAGAATTTTTTAATTGTGTTTGAATAGTATTTCTATAAATCGAAGATAATAACCCTTGATATAACTTATGATATACAGGGGATATTATCTACGGATACCATCCTTATTATTTATTTGTATGGTTTATATTTACTATTAACATATTTTTATGTAACTGGTTTTTTTTCCATAGGTTATTCTATGAAGAAATGATGGAATGTTTATGAAACATTTTCCTATTCCATGGGTTATGTTATGATGAAATATATTTTAAAACCATTTATTTTCATTCATACTTATATGATGAATTTTTTATGATATTTTGGAACATATATGTATGGATTTCATTATGTGAAATTGGTTATGTTATGACCATGGATAGTTGTTACATTATAACCAAGGATGGTGGTGATGTTATAACCAAATATGGGTGGGACCTATATCTCCCTCCAGTGTATTAGGTAATGATTTATATCTCATGATATAAATAGTACTAGATTATGGAGTAAATACATTTTAGTAAGGGACCTTTTCCCTTATGATATTCATGGGAGTAAATCATGATTATTATGATGGTTTAGGGAGCTAACCCAATTCACTATGATAGTCTTGGGAGTGAACATTAACATCTATAATGGTTTGGGGAGTAAACCAAATAAACTATGATATTATTGGTAATAAGTCTTAACTTCTAAGGAAATTATTTTCTATACTTATTTATATTCCACAATTACATGTCTTATTGCAATTTTATTCTCCCATGTCTTATGTTATTTGATTCAAGATTCATGTCTTATTAACTACCATGATATATACCAGGACTCATGATTATGATTTATGATATGTAGGGTATGATTTTAAAATCTTATTCTCATTTTCTCAATTCCGTAAGTTCATGTTATACACAAGTTATCATTAATATCTTACATGTTTACCATTACTAAGAATATGAGCTCACCCATTATTATGTTTCTCTTCCCTGGGTTATGAATAATGGTTTTATGAATGATATTTCTAAGAAGGGTGATATTTATAAGGAAATTAGTGGGAGAATATATATACCTGTTATGAAATAGTTTTTTATGTGTCCATTTTTTCAAAGGAACTAGGCATATATGCTTCATCCATGCATTTTTATATTATTTAATTAATATTTATCTACGCAGATGAGATATAAATTTATAAAAATTATGGGTCATTATATTTAGGGGATCAAAAAACCCCATGGGTAGAAGTAGGCTCGGTATCAAAATCATCCATGAATTTGATGGTTTTAATAAAATATCTCACACATCAATTAAAATATCAATCTACTTTTCTTATTCAAAGACACAAAATTACAACATGTTGGTGCATTGGAAAAACCCCATATATAAGGATAAAATCAAGACTATAGTATAAATCTTATAAATAACATACTTTTTGCTCGTAGAAAAATACACACCCATCCTTAGACCTTTATTCAAGATAAAACAACTAATAACACCAAATATAAGAATTCTTAGGAAATCAGTTTCATAATTTTTTGATGAACATAAAATAACAAACATTTATTCTTATAAAAAATAGATGAAAATTAATTCAGATACTTACATAGGGATTCTAATCATAATAAATATAACCTCAAACACCCTAGTATCTATGGAGAACCACCCTTGGGGAAGTTTGTTGGGTTTGGTTCATACCACTAGATGTTTTATAAGAAAGTAGAGTAAAAATCAAGGTAAAATCTTTAATAATAAGAAGATAAAATGATAAATTATCTATTTTCTAAGAGGCACATAGTTTGGTCTCATCGTTTTCCAAATTTTTCACCAACCATTCACCAAATTTTCATCCCCTTCTATCCATGAGGATTCGGATCCTCATAGTTTTCTAGGGATCCCTCGTGGTTTGGTAAACCATTCATAGGACATTCATTAGGCTCTATCGAAGACTTAATTGTTTTTAGGGGTCCCTTGCATGGTTTCCAAACCATGTTTCCCCCTCCTCTATGGCCTATGGTCATGGGACATGGTTAGTACTAACCATTTTCCAACCACAAAACATGCACTAAATTGATTTTTCCCTATTTTTCATCTGCCAACTCACTAGGACACTTCTAAGACCTTCCCCACACCTAGGAAGTATTCCATGTAAATGGTAATTTGTACTGAAGTGTGAATGTTGGAATTAGTTTGGGATAAAATATCAAATTTTTTGTATTTTTAATTAATGGTTTTTAGTTTAATATATAAATTACTTGGATTAGAAGTTCATTCAATTGTTTTTATATATATGTTCTCTTAAACATAATGTGTTAATTGACTTGCGGTCCCCTCATTTTAGGGTTGAGAAAAAATTCTCAGTCTTGATGAAGAATGAATCAATATATAATTAGCCAGTGTGATAAAATTTTAGTTTAAATACTAAAAATTGGTTTCTTGTTTTGATACCATAGATCGGGGTTGAGTATAAATGTATAGTACAAATCAATAACACATTAGTAAAAAATTAAATAGGTGGTTTGATAAAATTTGGGTGGAAATACTAAAAATTGGTTTAAATTTATAATCCCTCAATGTTGGAGATGAGTATAAATGCATTGTATTGATAAGGAACACTTAAATATGTAAGTTTATAATGTGTTTTCTAATAGTTTTGTGTAAATATTAAAAAAAAATTAAATTTTATGGCTTGACATTATATGGGTTTATGACTAAGTCCCATATGTGATTATTTATTAAAGATAATTTCATCACCAAGGGCCTAAACCAATTTCCTTGAATCCATTAACTCCATGTATTCAGCTAATAATATGATGTTACAATTAAAATTCAATATTGGTGATTTAATTATTTATTATTTACTATTTTATGAATATGATTTTTATTTTTTAATTCTATTCAATAGTGGATGGGAGTAGACAAGACACAGATGAGTATCAAGCCCCATCTAAGGAGAGTGAATGGGATACGGCACAATGGTGAATTGGATTGTTTTTGGACATTTTAAGGCTTGTAATATTAAATATGTTTTAAAAAGTTTATTTATAGATTTAAAAAAAATTAAATTGGTAAAGGTTTTAATTTTTTAAAAAATAAGCCTCAAAGTAATTAAATATAGAAACACCATTCATATTTATGTGAAAATGATTAAGGGAATTCATGCCTTCACTTCAGATTAATGATGTGGAAATGTAATTGATGCTCACAAGGCCGATCATGTTTTATTAGGAGAAAGGTGTTGAGGGAATCAACACCTACCACCCCCACCCCTATAAAACTTACCCACCATTCTAAAGGAAAAACTTCCCTCTCTATAAACCCCCCACATTTTTTCTCCCTCTCTCTTTATGTAAAGACCCTGATGCTAGTAGCCTAGAGTCGGTGGTTACTTTATTAAATTAGAATATTAAAAAAGGAAAGAAATGACCCAATCTTGACATGAATTGACATTACACTTATTTTTAAGAATACTTAATACATTTCACAAATATACTCCCAAATACCATATTAGTATAGTGTATTTGGAAACTTTGAACATTATATTCTTACTTGGTGAAAGATCTTCAACATCTTCCATAAAGATCTTCCCCTTTTGTTTTCTTAACTAAAACATTTCTTTATATCTAGGGGAAAAGAAAACATAAAAACGGTTAGATTAAATGCTCAGTAAGGGTAAAAATTGAGAACATAAAATAAACCATAATAATAATAATGTAAAAACATGAATATAAAGTTTAAATATCAAAATCTTGAGTCATGAAATAAATCCTGACAGTACTTAAGGCATAGATCATAAATGAACAATAACCATGATAAAATAGTATTGATATAAAACATAGAATTGTGGGAAAAAATAAGCACATAATAGGATTTCCATAGTACCCAAGTAATTGATTCCAAGACCATCATAGTGGACAAATTCCATTATTGAACTGGTTTTACTTGTCGTTTTGGCCATGCATTGCAAAACTGGATTTACTTGTCCTTCCAACCCTGTATTACTGAACCAGATTTACTTGTTGATCTAGTCATGTATTACTAAACAGGATTTACTAATAGTTCAATTCATGTCTATCTAAAAAGATATAAATATTTACCCAATTAAATAGAGGATGATATAGGTCCCACACATCTCATAATGAAATCATTCTTACAAGTTCTATAAAAACATAAATCATTCATCATAGCATAACCCATTAAATAAAATGGGTTTCTTAAATATCATTCCATCATAATACCTATAAAATAAATGGATTTCACTAAAATAATTTCATCATACACACAATAAAATCAAATTAATAATAATTATAGAAACATAACCCTACATCATCTTATATGGAAAGTAATTTTGATAAAACACTTGAACTTAATTTTTTAGGAAAATATCCTTTCTTCTTAAAAAGAATTTTGTTTTCACAAAATGCCATGAAATTTTAAAAGAAAAGTATTTAGTTGGAATTAAATAAAAAATATAGTAGAGTAAGATTCATTTTAAAAATGAATTATGAATATTTAAAAATGTTTTCATTTCATTTAAGTTGAAAAACACTCTTCTCGTACTCCTGCCAGAAAAAGTCAAAAAGTACCTCATATGGAAAATTATTGAATGATTCCTTCCATACCATTTAATAAAACATCACCAATAGGTAAAATTGAATTTAAAAAATAGTAGAAGAATAAAAATAATATTATATATCTAGGAAACTTGTATGTGGATGATAAATATACCCCAATAAATACTTATAAAAAACAATCTGAGATAATAATGAGATTGAAAAATTATCCTTTACCTTTGGTCTGATATACTTCTTATGTATCTAAACCACATGTATAATGATTTAAATATTTTTACTAATTTATTCCCTAATTATAATAATTTTTATGATAACATTTATGATCATAGGTTTATCCGTTTGCTAGTAAATTCCATTTTTACTCATTATTCAGGTATTACCTGCTTTATGTTCTTATGCATGTTTTTTTAGATAAGTTCTTATTCATATTTTTAGATTATAGTTATATAATTTAAATCATTTTATTATTATAATATATATCATATGTATTCATCTGTCTCATTTATATAATCATTCATTGATGAAGATTAGGTAGAATGAATCACATCGCACCGTGGAGATGATAAGTCGTACGTATGCATGAGCGATGATATCGTTACCATAATTATGGAATAGTATTAAAGTGGATTGTGTACAGTATCTCAGAATAAATATAATTTTATATTAATCATACATATTTATTACTTCCATCATTATACCCATCCATGTAAGGTGGTGGTGAAAACAGATTACACTACGACATGAAGACGGTAAGTCATACGTATGCACACACGATGATTTCATTTTTTATAGGATGGGTATAAGGTGGAATATGTTTGTTTCCTAAATATAATAACCTCCCAGTATATAAGAACTATTGGATTTAATTCTTTATAATGAAAAAACTCATGAGTTTAAAGTAGAAGAAGAAATAATTTTGAAAGAATCACTAAATGATATTACATCTTCTTAAACTTTCCACCTCTAAATATCCTCATAGAGCACTAGAGTTGGTCTTTGAAGAACACAAGGACCTGTGGAATTATTCTAGATAATTTTATAAGGGAAATGGGTATGTTATGGTTGAGCTTGAAGCCTCAAAATGAAGTGAAGAGTTGAGGGGGTAAGTTCCCTTTTATAATTGAGGTGAGGGGTACTTTTAGAAACCTCAAAAATATTAATTTATAATAAAATAAAACCACACTTAAAAACCTCCAAAATGTCACAATTTGGAAGATTATATTATATATTTTTTTAATATCATAAACCTATACAATTTATAAATGTTTTTATTTTATTTTAAACCTTATCATTTTAATTTATTCGTATTTAATCTATTTAATTTAATTTGTGTTAATAATATTCCAAATATTGAATGGTTATAAATATTTACTTATGTGTTTTCAACTGTCCATAATTTGATAATTTTTGACATAATAGACCAAATAATTTTCTATTTTTAATTTTTTAAGTGTTTTTGGGATTTTCAAATAATTTGTTAATATGTCAGTTTTATAAAATATCAATAGTGTCAATTTTGACACTATTAATTTATTTGATATTAAATAAAATCCACACAGAAGATAAATTAAAACCAAAATATTTAATACACTCCTACAATGTCATATTCACCTATCAAATTTGTGGAGTACATTAATTAGTTCATATTATATTTATTTTCATATTTTTCAAACCATTTATTTGATATTTTTATCAGTAAAATAATTTCTAAATCACTATTGTGTCATCATTTATGGTAATTATTTAATCTTTAAAAATTATAAATAAATTCACATGATTTTTATAATTTTATTGGATTTCTTGAGACAATTTATGTTCTATGTTTTATTAATTTTATCACTATATTTATATTATTATACTTATAAGATATATGAGAGTGACATATTGTCACCTTCTTTTGTTTAAATTATAATTAAATAACTTTCGTGGAAAAAAGTCCATTAAATGAATCAATAACGACCCCTATGTGATATTTTTAAAATTTAATTAATCCAATAGTATTTTGGCATGTGTTAGGGAAATTTTTTTTTCTTTATCATATTTTTAGTTAACCAAATTTACAAGATTTACCTTTGACTGTGACAAATAAAAATTATCGTAGTTACTATTCATAATATGAAAAAAAAGTAACCTATTAACATAATTTTTACCCACTGATTTAAAATATGGAATCCATTTTTCATAATTATAAACACATAATTGCCATAAATTAATTTAAAATTAACTACTTTTGTCAAATACCAAAAAGCGGGTTTTTAAGAAGTAAAAACCTATCAAAAGATTGTCATTTATTTATGTCTAATTTAACTTTGAAATTACTTATAATGACCAAAATTGGATTAAATGAAAAAAAGATAATCTAACTAAAATTTAAAACCAATTAAAAATATAATATAACTATATAAATAAATTAGATGAAAAGGATGTTTTGAATTAAAATAAAGTATTTTTCATTATTCATTAAAATATGAATTTCATCAAAAAAAACAAATATTTCTTCCAAGGTAAATTTGGATATCCTGATTTCAAAAAAGAAGTTTATTATGTAAAATATAACTTATAAAATGTGAAAAACTAGATTTAAAAACGGTTCACCATCAAAAGGTGGTAAAATTGTATTTTTTTTGTTGAAAAATACTTCTTTTATCTGAAAAATTGAATTTGTTCTTAGATAATGTCTAGAAAATAAACAAGATGAATGTTAATGTTATAAATAATTCACAATGCGGTTAATAATATTCATAATGGATAGTTTATAACCCATTAAATATTAATATTTTAATAATATATTGTTGTATAGTGAAACTCGGTATTGAGTAAAACGCAAGCTATCCAGGAAGGTCGATCTTGTGTGTAATGCAAGCCAGGTTAGTGTTACATGTAGTGAAAGATTCCTTTAGTGTTTCAAGTGACATAATCCCAACTTATTTATACATTGAAAAAAATCTTTACTTAGTGTTGCATGTATTTTACACCAACTCGGTGTTGCATTTAACATACGACAAGTCAGTTTAGTGTGAAAGTAATGTTTGACTTAGTGCATTACAAGATATAAATTAAAATACTAATTTATTCAAAAAAATGTTCCATAAAAACTAATGTGGTTATATTATACCCCCATAAATTTAATTTCTCCCTCCAAATTCATCATATTTATAAAATTTTTCCAACATGAAAGTTTACTTCATAAAAACCTACATCATAAAAAAGAATACTAAAATTTTATTATAAAAAAGGAAATTTATAAACATTAAAGTTACCCAAAGTAACTCATAGCTGGGTTTACACATAGGATAACATAGGTGGGAAGTGAAAACATGGATATGGAATAGAAATGTAATCGTTAAGTTCGGAGGGATAATGATAGAGAACAATGTTTTGAGAAAGTTAACAACCAGAAATCCCTAAATCTACGATGATTTATGGCGCATCTGATTCATCGGATAAGAAAGTAATAAGACAATATTTTTTGTTTTTAAAATCGTTTCAAAAAATTTGAATAATTTTTCATGATAATAAATACTTACTTTATTTCATTACAATCTCATTGTTGGTCGTTCCTTGAATAATGTTCACTTCTTATATTATTTATTGAAGTGAATCTAAATTTTTCATTCTTGAAATGTTATCAGATCATGCGATATAATGATATCTCATTCCATCTGTCTCAAAAAAATGTTAACACATATAGTCAAATATGCATAAGTCCACCTATAGTGAGATAATACATTAATCTAACAAACTTCAACCAGAATATAACTTATACTATCCATAAGTGCATAACATTATAATCCTTCCAAAAACTGAAATATACAACTTTATAAAGAGCTGAAATAAATTGAATTAACATTTATCTCCCATTTATCATAAGTTAGTTCTTGGTTTATACATTCCAAACATGAGAATACCTTAATCATGTATTCTCTTGAGTCATAGTAACAACCTGAATTATCAGATATCCTTATTGAAAACATACATGTTTCCTTATTCCAAAACTTATTGGATATATTACTTAAGTCTTAAACATTTATATACTTTATCCATAATAGCATAAACCACTTTTATAAAACTCCATAATACTTCCCAAGAAACTAGAATCATCCAATTTACTTATTTAAATCCAATATATCTTTATCCAACTATCATTATCTTAACATAAGGGACATATTAAAGGTTATCTTTCCCTTAATCATGTGTTCTCTAATCATATCCCTTTTTTGCTTCTTAGAACTATACAACATATACTTTCCAATCCTTATACTAAAAAAACATATATATTTCATGGTTAATATTACATAATCTTTTAATTCAAAAACATATACACCTTAATCATCCAAATGTATTATTAAACCATTAATCAAGATCTATCATTTTCATAATTTCTAAAATATAAATCATGTATTATGGTTTCTCAACCACAAGATTCTGAGGTTTAATGTAAAAAATACTAGAAGAACATCACATACCTTTCACATGTTGTTTACAATCTCTTTTCCTCAGTAGTACAACCAATAATCGAACTATCATCATGATTCTCTTCATTATATTTCCAATTAGGAAATCGATCTTCATAATTCTCAAAATTTATGCATCCGAAACATTCAATCGTTAACTATGTTTTATGTAGTTATAACTATTGACCGAGAACCGAAATCAAAGTGTGAGAAATGCATATCATATATTAGAAACACATATGTTAAATTACTTATAATATTTCAATCTATGATATCTTCAGTTTAACTCTAGGTTTGTCATGATTATCAAAAAAACCTAGGATTTAAACCTAAACATAGACTTATCCTTATGAAATCCCTATACATACTCTTGGAAATATCTCTAGGGATATCACTAATGTTTTTTCATCCTAGTCTCTAGAGGTTAACTAAACCTTCACTCAGATACAAATAGAAATGACCCAATCTTGATGTTAATAGACATTACATTTATTTTGTGTAATAATTAATACATTACACAAATATAATCCCAAATACCATATTATTTTAGTGTATTTATAAACATGTAACATAATATTCTAACTTGGTGAAGGATCTTCAAAATGTCCCATAAAGATCTTTACTTTTTTTTTCCTACCTAAAACTTTTCCTTATATCCTGAGGAAAAGAAAACATAAAAAGTGTGAGTTAAAATACTCAGTAATGGTAAAATTTGAGAACATAAAAAAAACCATAGACATAATAATGTAAAAAAATGAACATAAAGTTTAAATATCAAAAATTTGAGTCATGAAATAAATCTTGGCAGTACGTAAGGCATATATTATAAATGAACGTCAACCATGATAAAATCGGATTGGAATAAAACATAGAATTATGGGGAAAATATAATCACATAACATGATTTCCATTGTACCCTAGGCATTTCAGCTAAGACCATTATAGTGTACAATGTCCATTACTGTACTAGGTTTACTTTTCATTCCAATCATGCATTATTGATGTAACACCCCAGGTAAACAAAGAATATGACATTTTCATATTTATCCATATTTGTGAATAAAATATTGATATGACTTTAAAGGGGACGCTATGCTCGATGGCGTACCCAACACACAACAACGAGTTTCTTGGGAATCTTACGTTGCATTCTAATAATAAAATAATATTATTTTAAATGGTAGTTAACATGTAGCCGTTGTAATGGCGGGAATGGATATAAATAACTAAAATATGATTATATATGTTTTTAAATGTTTTTATATTTATCCAATAAAGGATAGAGGCTTAAAATACGGAAAGAATTCAATTTTAGGCGTATATGCCCTAGTTTTCACTAAAGGTTCACTTATCACCTTTTGATGTTGAACCATCATTAAATATAGTTTTGTTCACTCTTAAACTTTCTATTGGACCAAATAAAACTCTTCTTAAGAATCGGGGCATCAAAATTTACTTTGTGAAAATTTTTGGTATCTTTCTGATAAAGTTCATTTTTTTAATGAATAGTGTAAGATGTTGTATTTTAATTCAAAACCTCTATTTAATCTAATTTATTTATATGATTAAATTATCTTTTGAATTGGTTTTAATGTGAAATTAGAATATATTTTTACCAATAAATCCAATAGTGGTCATTGGAATTAATTTCGCTTTGAAATCAGACTTAAACTAGTGTCAATCTTTTGATACTTATTGTTTTATAAAAACACGTTATTTGCTCTTACAGCGGGAATTAATTATTAAATTAATTAATGTGACTTATATGTTTTGAATTTTTTAAAATAGACTTCATTTTTGAATTCGGAATATCAAATATAGCTTAGGGTGAATTTTTGGGATTTTTCTGAAAAACTTCAATTTTTGATGAATAGTGAAACCACTAAGTGGTACTTATAAAAACTGATTTTTCCGTTTAAATGAAATTTTTCCATCTTTGTGTTTTGAATTTCAAAAATCCAACATACATGGTTGTCATTAAGAAGTAAAATGCGGTTCAATGGGATAAAAATAATTTTTTGGTGAATAGTAATTTATTAAGTTTTTAATCGCGATTAGTGGTAATTAGTGTAGTTTAAGGTAAAAATAATGCTTTAATAAAATGAGATGAGCTTGACACATGTCCTGCCCTCATTGGTTGTGTCATGTCCGACCAAGACAAGCCATGGGTCAACTTGGGGACCCCATGGAGCCACTTTGGTTGGAAAATGACATAAATACCTTTTATTTAATGTTAAGGTAAAAAAATGGCACAAACATGATATGTTTTACTAAAACAATTTTTAAATGGGGTTATACAAGTCAGATTTTTGATTATAAATAGTCATTGGAAATATAAAAAGATTTCCTACATCGTAGTAGTTTTTTATAATTTTTTAGACATTAAATAAATTAAATTATTTATGACATAATAATGATGCAGCGATGACATCATTATTTGGCGATTTAAATAAAATGGAAAGATAATGTAAAATCTATGAACTACACATGTCGAAAACTTATTGGATGGGTGGATTTAGAACTCTTATCACCATATCCACGAATTATATCAATGTGGGACCTTTTAAAACCGAAACACATTTTCAAATAAAGTAATATTTCTTTACTTTCCAAAAGTGTCCCTCCTCTCCTCTTATAAAAGGCCCCCACCTCTACCACCTTACACACACTCCTCAAGCATTTGGCTCGGCCAACCCCTGACCATTTACTCTCTCCACATCCCTATCCTCATCCTAGAGGATTCCTTTTGAGAAGAATCCTTTCAAAGGAAGCCTTTAGGCTCAAATCAAAAGGAGTTACACTTTTAAAGGTAATTCATTCTCTCTCGTTCATTTGTTTCATTTTGCTTCTCCAAACCCCTAAACTATTTTTATTTACTTCTTTTGTAACAAAACCAGTATCTTAAATATACTAGGATGTTGTTATAAGATTTATTCGAGCTACAATCTCACACAACTACATCAAATGGTTAAAGAACATACAGTTTCCGTGGATGGCGAAATTCTGCCTCCCGAAACGATGATTGTTCAATACTCATTTAACACCTTCAAAGGTGGACATTATGATGTAACTATTTTTATATATGATATATAATATGTTTATGTTTTCTTTAAGCTTCTGTATTTTTCATTTTTGGAATACCCTTATGGTTTCCATTATGGGTAAACACGATATCTTCATTTAAGGAAGTGCGGACTACCGCCCCCTCAAAGTGATTTGATTCTTTAAATACCATACTTGGGATGTATAAAGGATGGAACTATGATATTATATATGATATTATACTGGAATTATAATATACCTTTATATCATTATTATTCCATTCTATAAAATACGAAATACAAATGAAAGTAGCGTTCATGCGTACGTACGGCTTACCGTCTCCATGAATGGTGCATTTCATTTCTTACCTCTAAATGATTATGTAATGTTATAAATGCATGAATGTACTGGATATATATGACATATATGATATCTACATCATGAATACAATTCTGGATATAATAAACATTTGGCCACACGAACAACATGTAATTGTAAGAAGTCCACTTTCGACTTAAGAACCAAATATCCGCAAAACAAATATTATTAACTTAAATGATTACATAATGTTTATGACATGGTAATAAGTGATATAAAAGGAATAATGAACTTGAAAAAGGTTCTTAAGGAAGTAGAAATTAACTCAAGTTTATTATTCAGGAGATTAAAGAACGATCGAGTCAAGTCGGACCCAAGGTAAGGGATCCTACTCCTCTCTTTCTTTTTAAGTACACACTTTTATGTCATTCCTTTTTAAGCTCATATTTCTTTTTATTGGGATGATATTTTATATTACACTTACTGTAATTTTTATGTTCATGTGATTAGAGACCCTATTCTCTCTCATCAATTCATTTTGGATGTTTTGAGTGGTGCCGTTAGGCTGCCGAACTTTCGTAAGAGATCTAACCTCTCTCTTTCTTTTTAAGTACTCTCCTTTATGTCACTTCTTTTAACATCCTCTTTGTAATGTTGGGGGATGTTATTTTATATTCCTCTTGCTGTACATTTTATTTTAATATTATGAGATACCCTATTTTATCTCATCAATCCATATTCGGAAGTTTTATGTGGCGCTGTTAGGCTGCCGAGTTTTCGTAAGGGATTTTTCGTCTCACTTTTATTCCCGTGAGATTTATGATACATTTGCCACAAATTCAATTGAGTGGTGTATGTACTACCCATTATTCTACTCTTTGTGTAATATAATTTCGTTTATGAGTATTTACATCAATGATCTATTGTGCTTCTTTCATGGGGTGTATGTTTTGAAAGATACCCAAGTCGGTAAGGGAACCTTTCACCCTCCTCTTTTTTAAAAGACTTCTTTTGTTGGGTCTTTTAATTTACATATTGTTATGTTGGGATATGTTCTCATATATCCTTATTGATGTAAATTTTATGTCCAAGTGATGAGATACACTTTTTATCTCTCATCAACTCATTTTGATGTGATGCCGTTAGGCTATCAAGGGAACTTTTTAACCCAATTTCGATTTCTTTGGGTTCAACATGTAGTCATTGAATATGTCATCCATTGAATATGTGTGAATGCACTTTTATTGTTTTACACTTAATATCCACTTATATTGGGTGTATTTATATTTGTCACACATATTTTTTAGGTTGATTTGTCCTTAATTTAAGGATACCTTCTTTATAAGGGATTTCATCACATTTGACATTTCTATTGAGGGTTCATTGTTGTTATGCACCAATTCACTCTTATATGGTGTATATACTGTCCTTTGGAGTATTATATCATGAATCCATTTATTCTCATGATATTATAAAGTTCTGACTAAATTTTATTCCTCAATTATTGTATTCAAGTGTCTCTAATTTTGGTAAAACCCTTTAACCAAAATATCATTTTAAATGTTTCAATTATTTGTTCTTATTAATATCCATGTTTTCAAAATGGTTTTAAGGATTTATTTATATGGATATTAATGGTTTAAAATTTTAAGCTTCAAGGTGGTATGGGACACTTTTATTCAAAAATCTCTTTATTAAATGTTTTAAACGGTTTTGGAAATGGTTTCTTTTTGAATGGATTAATTATTTCAATATACTAAAATTTTATATTGTGATTGAAATGTGGAAATGTTATGTTTCCTTTATGCATGTTTTATGTGATACATTTATGTTATGGTTCTTGGGAATTGTTATGAAAACTGTTGGTTCTGTGATAAACTAAGGGCGGGTGAGCCTGATATAGCTCTCCAATGCATTGGGTAACACGAAGGAGTGAAACGTTAAGGTTTCTCCGAAGAGATTTAGGGAATATACTGTGATGGGTATTCCAAACGTAACCAAGAGGGTTACTCCCTACGTAAGAATGTTACGAATGCCTCAAATTACCTTTATGTCTTATGATTTCTATGATTTATTCATGATTTGATATGCCTATGTTTTATGAGTAAAGTGTGTTTTCATTCTAATGTATATATGAACTCATGTTTCCTTTCCATATTTTTTATAACTCTTACTGAGCTTTTTATGCTCATCCCAAGTTTTTGAAATTTTTTCACAGGTCAAGGGAAAGTTACATGATGTGATGATAGTGTCAAGGATGTGTCAAGAAAGAATCCATGTTATATTTTAAATATGTTTCCGTTGATGGGAAGAATGAATATTGTCTTTTATGTAACCACTTTGTTTAAATGTGGAATGTAATGCAAGTTTCATGATCTAATTCTCTAAAACTCTAAACCTGAAAAGATCCTCTATGTGTAATATTGTAATAACTCAAGATTAAGTAAGATTTAAGGTTGGGGCCTTATAGTTGGTATCAGAGGTCGGTTTAGATAACTTTAGAGGTTAGGGTATTCTCTAAGAATAAGTGACATTACCATAATGGTTAGGATTTCAGAAAGAGTCCTAGTTTTAGATTAATTGAATGAGTAAGTATATCTTAGTGTTTACCTTCCTCATTAGTACATGATGGTTTTGTTGATATACTTCCACTGACATTTCTGTTTTTAGTGAATGGATGGATCTAGCAGGCACCAAAGAGACAATAGGTTTGAAGGAAACTGTGGGGGTTCTCTGATTAAGATACTAGATAAAATGGGGGATTCAATGAGGAAACTCATGGTTGTTCTAAACCAACTATCAAGGAGTCATGATCAACCACTTGAACCTTGGTATGTTCTGTAATTCATCATGTACAAGATGACCAATCGATGTGGAAGTTCAGGTAATAATTATAAAGGTAACCATTAGAGTTTATATGATCCTTACTTTAGAGGTAATTATGGGTTATTATATGATATGATGGAAAATGAAGGGCATGAGATAAACTCGAGGTTAAAATATGTTATGATTATTTTTGAAGATTTTATCTCGTTTTGGGGAATGCTTTAAGAATTATATAGTTTTGGAAAAAGGACAACACACAGACCGTGTGACAACCCGTCGCGTCGGACAAAGCTGCGGGAATCGAACCCACAACCAAAGTGCGACTGGTATTTATCGCCTACCACTGGACTACGTGAAGTCCCTGGTTAGTTTGGCTGATTCTTTTTAGTTATATGATTTTATGAATTAAGAGTAAGTTTATTTTGGGTTATTTATGAAAATGATTAACCTATCATGGAGGATATGTGATTAGGTTAATTACTTTTCAATACGAGACTTTAGGAGCAACTGATGTTGTTTGGAGATAAATGTTACGATTTAACTTGGAAGACTATGTGACTAAATCCTTCAAATATTTGGGTTTCAATCTTATATTGGTTTACTTTGAATAATTTTATGGACAAATTGTTTATCGGATGGTCCTCGTTGAACTTTGGGTTTTGTTGGACAAATTTTGGAGATTAAGCATGGATTTTCTTTTTAATGGGTTATCCTTTTCTGGATTATCTGACCTTGTACTAACCTTTTTGGTTTTGGTTTTGGTTAAAGCCTAAAGACATGGGATGTATATAGTTCTCTTTTGTGGATTAGGTGATTCTCTAGAAGTTGATTATAGTACTCTTAATGCGAACATGTCTCCCTAAATACTCGTCTTTTGGAAAAAATATGAGTTTGATTAAGGAATATAATAAAAGTTGAAAGTCAACATGATAAGTGATTATGTTTCCTTATGAATAAATTCCTCAATAAAAAGTAACTTAAAACAAAAATGTTGTCTATTAACTTTTCCTACTGGGGTATCGAATACCGTTTAACCCATCACAAGTTTGTGATTTTCTTGTGGTTAACTTTATCCTAAACATGTTTTCTATCACTATCCATCAGAACATGACCCTTTGTCTTTTCCTCCATGTCCATATTTTCATACTTGGAATCCTAGTATGGGTTAACTCGGGTGACCTCTGTGCTTATCTTTCTTTATTTTAAAGTGATTGTTTTACTGACTCTTGTTCCGATGTGGGACTTTCAAGGATGTTTCCAAGATCAATTTTAAAAAAATTGCGAGGATGTAATTCCCAAAAGGGGGGAAGGATGTAACACCCTAGGTAAACAAAGAATATGACATTTTCATATTTATACATATTTGTGAATAAAATATTGATATGACTTTAAAGGGGACGCTATGCTCGATGGCGTACCCAACACGCAACAACGAGTTTCTTGGGAATCTTACGTTGTATTCTAATAATAAAATAATATTATTTTAAATGGTAGTTAACATGTAGCCGTTGTAATGGCGGTAATGGATAGAAATAACTAAAATATGATTATATATGTTTTTAAATGTTTTTACATTTATCCAATAAAGAATAGAGGCTTAAAATACGGAAAGAATTCAATTTTAGGCGTATATGCCCTAGTTTTCACTAAAGGTTCACTTATCACCTTTTGATGTTGAACCATCATTAAATATAGTTTTGTTCACTCATAAACTTTCTATTGGACCAAATAAAACTCTTCTTAAGAATCGGGACATCAAAATTTACTTTGTGTAAATTTTTGGTATCTTTCTAATAAAGTTCATTTTTGTTAATGAATAGTGTAAGATGTTGTATTTTAATTCAAAACATCTATTTAATCTAATTTATTTATATGATTACATTATCTTTTGAATTGGTTTTAATGTGAAATTAGAATATATTTTTACCATTAAATCCAATAGTGGTCGTTGGAATTAATTTCGCTTTGAAATCAGACTTAAACTAGTGTCAATATTTTGATACTTATTGTTTTATAAAAACACGCTATTTGCTATGACAGATGGAATTAATTATTAAATTAATTAATGTTACTTATGTGTTTTGAATTTTGTAAAATAGACTTCATTTTTGAATTCGGAATATCAAATATAGCTTAGGGTGAATTTTTGGGATTTTTCTGAAAAACTTCAATTTTTGATGAATAGTGAAACCACTAAGTGGTACTTATAAAAACTGATTTTTCTGTTTAAATGAAATTTTTCCATCTTTGTGTTTTGAATTTCAAAAATCCGACATACATGGTTGTCATTAAGAAGTAAAATGTGGTTCAATGGGATAAAAATAATTTTTTGGTGAATAGTAACTTATTAATTTTTTAATCGCGATTAGTGGTAATTAGTGTAGTTTAAGGTAAAAATAATGCTTTAATAAAATGAGATGAGCTTGAAACATTTCCTACCCTCATTGTTTGTGTCATGGCCGACCACGACAATCCATGGGTCAACTTGGGGACCCCATGGAGCCACTTTGGTTGGAAAATGACATAAATACCTTTTATTTAATGTTAATGTAAAAAAATGGCACAAACATTATATGTTTTACTAAAACAATTTTTAAATGGAGTTATACAAGTCAGATTTTTGATTATAAATAGTCATTGGAAAGATAAAAAGATTTCCTACATCATAGTATTTTTTTATAATTCTTTAGACATTAAATAAATTAAATTATTAATGACATAATAATGATGCAGCGATGACATCATTATTTGGTGATTTAAATAAAATGGAAAGATAATGTAAACTCTATGAACTAAACATGTAGAAAACTTATTGGATGGATGGATTTAGAACCCTTATCACCTTATCCTTGAATTATATCAATGTGGGACCTTTTAGAACCGAAACACATTTTCAAATAAAGTAATATTTTTTACTTTCCAAAAGTGCCCCTCCTCTCCTCTTATAAAAGGCCCCCACCTCTACCACGTTACACACACTCCTCGAGACTTTGGCTCGGCCAAACCCTGCCCATTTACTCTCTCAATATCCCTCTCCTCATCTTAGAGGATTACTTTTGGGCAGAATCCTTTCAAAGGAAGCCTTTAGGGTCAAATTAAAAAGAGTTACACTTTTAAAGGTAATTCATTCTCTCTCGTTCATTTGTTTCATTTTGCTTCTCCAACCCCCTAAAATATTTTTATTTACTTATTTTGTAACAACACCAGTATCTTAAATATACTAGGATGTTTTTATAAGATTTATTCGAGCTACAATCTCACACAACTACATCAAATGGTTAAAGAACATACGGTTTCCGTGGATGGCGAAATTCTGCCTCCCGAAACGATGATTTTTCAATACTCATTTAACACCTTAAAAGGTGGCCATTATGATGTCACTATTTTTATATATGATATATAATATGTTTATGTTTTCTTTAATCTTCTGTATTTTTCATTTTGGGCATACCTTTATGGTTTCCATTATGGGTAAACACGATATCTTCATTTAAGGAAGTGCGGACTACCGCCCCCTCAAAGTGATTTGATTCGTTAAATATCATATGTGGGACATATAAAGGATGGAACTATGATATTATATATGATATTATACTGGAATTATAATATACCTTTATATCATTATTATTCCATTCTATAAAATACGAAATAGAAATGAAAGTAGCGTTCATGCGTACGTACGGCTTACCGTCTCCATGAACGGTGCATTTCATTTCTTACCTCTAAATGATTATGTAATGTTATAAATGCATGAATTTACTGGATATATATGACATATATGATATCTACATCATGAATACAATTCTAGATATAATAAACATTTGGACACACGAATAACATGTAATTGTAAGAAGTCCACTTTCGACTTAAGAACCAAATATCGCCAAAACAAATATTATTAACTTAAATGATTACATAATGTTTATGACATGGTAATAAGTGATATAAAAGGAATAATGAACTTGAAAAAGGTTCTTAATGAAGTAGAAATTAACTCAAGTTTATTATTCAGGAGATTGAAGAACGATCGAGTCAAGTCGGACCCGAGGTAAGGGATCCTACTCCTCTCTTTCTTTTTAAGTACACACTTTTATGTCATTCCTTTTTAAGCTCATCTTTCTTGTTATTGGGATGATATTTTATATTAAACTTACTGTAATTTTTATGTTCATGTGATGAGAGACCCTATTCTCTCTCATCAATCCATTTTGGAAGTTTTGAGGGGTGCCCTTAGGCTGCCGAACTTTCGTAAGAGATCTAACCTTTCTCTTTCTTTTTAAGTACTCTCCTTTATGTCACTTCTTTTAAGATCCTCTTTGTACTGTTGGGGATGTTATTTTATATTCCTCTTGATGTAAATTTTATTTTAATATGATGAGATACCCTATTTGATCTCATCAATCCATATTCGGAAGTTTTATGTGGCGTCGTTAGGCTGCCGAGTTTTCGTATGGGATTTTTCGTCTCACTTTTATTCCCGTGAGATTTATGATACATTTGCCACAAATTCCATTGAGTGGTGTATGTACTACCCATTATTCTACTCTTTGTGAAATATACTTTTGTTTATGAGTATTTACATCAATGATCTATTGTCCTTCTTTCATGGGGTGTATGTTTTGAAAGATACCCAAGTCGGTAAGGGAACCTTTCACCCTCCTCTTTTTTAAAAGACTTCTTTTGTTGGGTCTTTTAATTTACAAATTGTTATGTTGGGATATGTTCTCATATATCCTTATTGATGTAAATTTTATGTCCAAGTGATGAGGTACACTTTTTATCTCTCATCAACTCATTTTGATGTGATGTCGTTAGGCTGTCAAGGGAACTTTTTAACCCAATTTCGATTTCTTTGGTTTCAACATGTAGTCATTGAATATGTCATCCATTGAATATGTGTGAATGACCTTTTATTGTTTTAAACTTAATATCCACTTATATTGGGTGTATTTATATTTGTCACACATATTTTTTAGGTTGATTTGTCCTTAATTTAAGGATTCCTTCTTTATAAGGGATTTCATCACATTTGACATTTCTATTGAGGGTTCATTATTGTTATGCACCAATTCACTCTTATATGGTGTATATACTGTCCTTTGGAGTATTATATCATGAATACATTTATTCTCATGATATTATAAAGTTCTGACTAAATGTTATTCCTCAATTATTGTATTCAAGTGTCTCTAATTTTGGTAAAACCCCTTTAACCAAAATATCGTTTTAAATGTTTCAATTATTTGTTCTTATTAATATCCATGTTTTCAAAATGGTTTTAAGGATTTATTTATATGGATATTAATGGTTTAAAATTTTAAGCTTCAAGGTGGTATGGGACACTTTGATTCAAAAATCTCTTCATTAAATGTTTTAAATGGTTTTGGAAATGGTTTCTTTTTGAATCGATTCATTATTTCAATATACTAAAATTTTATATTGTGATTGAAATGTGGAAATTTTATGTTTCCTTTATGCATGTTTTATGTGATACATTTATGTTATGGTTCTTGAGAATTGTTATGAAAATGTGTGGTTTCGTGATAAACTAAGCGCGGGTGAGCCCGATATAGCTCTCCAATGCATTGGGTAACGCGAAGGAGTGAAACGTTAAGGTTTCTCCGAAGAGATTTAGGGAATATACTATGATGGGTATTCCAAACGTAACCAAGAGGGTTACTCCCTACGTAAGAATGTTATGAATGCCTCAAGTTACCTTTATGTCTTATGATTTCTCTGATTTATTCATGATTTGATATGCCTATGTTTTATGAGTAAAGTGTGTTTTCATTCTAATGTATATATGAACTCATGTTTCCTTTCCATATTTTTTATAACTCTTACTGAGCTTTTTATGCTCATCCCAAGTTTTTGAAATGTTTTTCACAGGTCAAGGGAAAGGTACATGATGTGATGATAGTGTCAAGGATGTGTCAAGAAAGAATCCGTGTTATATTTTAAATATGTTTCTGTTGATGGGAAGAATGAATATTGTCTTTTATGTAACCACTTTGTTTAAATGTGGAATGTAATAAAAGTTTCATGATCTAATTCTCTAAAACACTAAACCTGAAAAGATACTCAATGTGTAATCTTGTAATAACTCAAGGTTAAGTAAGGTTTAAGGCTGGGGCCTTATAATTGAACCAGATTTACTTGTTATTTTAGCCCAGTATTACTGAACCGAATTTACTTGTCATTATAGTCATGTATTATTGAACCAGATTTAGTTCTCATTTCATTCATGTCTATATCATGAGAAATAAATCTTTACCCAATTCATTTGAGGGAGATCTAGGTCTCACCAATCTCATAATGAAGTCACTCTTACATGTTCTATAAAAACATAAATCATTCACCATAGCATAACCCATGAAATAAAATGGGTTTCTTAAACACCATTACATCTTAATCCATATAAAATAAATAGATTTCATAAAAATAGTTCCATCATAAACACAATAAAATAAAAGTAATAATTGGGATCAAAACATAATCCTACGTCATCATAGATGGGAAATAGTTTTGATAAAACACTTTAACATAATTCATGAGGAAAATGTCCTTTCTTCTTCAAAAGCGTTTTCTTTTCTCAAAATGTCATGAAATTTTAAAAGAAAAGTATTTAGTTTAAAATAAAAATAAAATATTTTATATAAATATTCATATAAACAATTAATTATTAAGATTTAAAAAACATTTCATGTCGTATAATTTAAAAAAACATTCTTCTCATATTCTTGCTGGAAGAATAAAAAAATACCTCATATGGAAAATGAATAAAATATTCCTTCAATACCATTTAATAAAACTTCATCAATGGGTAAAATTGACTTTAAAAAACATTATAAGAATATAAATTATATTATATATCTTGGAAACATGTACTTGGATGATAAATATACCCTAGTAAATACGTACGAATAAACAATCTCAAAAAATAATGTGATTGAAAAATTATCTCTTACCTTAGGTTTGATATGATTTGTATGTATCTGAACATCCTTTATAATGAATTAAATAATGTTACTGAATTATTATAGAATAATAATAATTTTTATGATAACATTTAATATCATAGTTTCATCCGTTTGTTTGTAACATTTCATTGTTAGTCATTATTCGGGTACTAACTACTTTATGTTCTTATGCATATTTTTTTGGATAAGTTCTTATTACTTTTTTTAGGTTTTAGTTATATAATTTAAAGCTTGTTATTATTATAATATATATCATATTTATTCATTTAGTTCATTTATATAATCATTCATTAATGAAGATTATGTAAAATGAATCACATCGCACCGGGGAGATGGTAAGTCGTACGTACGCATGAGAAACAATATTAACCCCATAATTATTGAATTTTATTAAAGTGTATGGTGTATAGAATCTCAGAATAAATATAATTTTATATTAATCATATATATATTTATTAATTCTATTATTATACTCATCCATGTAATGTGGTGGTGAAAAACAGATTACACCACAGCGGGGAGATGGTATGTCGTACGTACGCACATGTGGTGATTTCATTTTTCATAGGATGTATAGAAATTAGACTATGGTTATTTCATAATAATAATTACCAATAACTATATAAGTACTACTGGACTTATTACTTCATAATTAAACAACTCATGAGGTGTAAGTAGAATAAGAAACAAGTTTGAAAGAAATGGTAATTGATATTACCTATTCTTTGGCGTTCCTCCTCTAAATCTTCTCTTCGTGCACTATAGTTTGTCTTTGAAGAAGACCAGGACCACTAGAATGCTTCTAGGAAATTTGAGAAGGGAAATTTTTATGTTATGGTTGAGCTTTAAGACTCAAAATTATGTTAATTTTTTAGGGAAGAAGTTCCCTTTTATAATTGAGGTGAGGGTCACTTTTGGAAACCTCAAAAATATTAATTTATAATAAAATCAAACCCCACATAAAAAACTAGAAAATTATCCAATTTCGAAGATGAGATGATATAGGGTTGTAATATCATCAAAAAAATAAAATTTAGATATGTTTTTATTTTTATTTAAACCTTACCATATAAATTTATTCTTATTTAATATATTTAATTGTATTTGTGTTAATAATATTCTAAATATTAAATGATTATAAATATTTACTTATGTGGAGTCAATTGTCCATAATTGGATAATTTATGACATTTTAGACCATATAATTTTCACTTTTTAATTTTATAAATATTTTTTTCTTTTTTAAATAATTTAATAATATGTTATTTTTATGAAATATCAATAGTGTCAATTTTTTTACTATTTATTTATTTGGATTTAAATAAAATCCACACATAAGATAAATTAGAAAAAAAATATTTAATACCCTCCTAACATGTCATATTCCCCTAGAAAATTCATGTATAACATTAATTAGTTCATATGATATTTATTTTAATATTTTTAAAACCATTTATTTTATATTATTATCAATAAAATAATTTCTACTCCACTATTTTGTCATCATTAATGGTAAATATTTAATCTCAAAAAATTATAAATAAATTCACACGATGTTTATAATTTTATTTTATTTCTAGAATATATATATTTTTTTATTTTTTATCATGTTTATCACTATATTAAAATTATTATACTTATAAGATATATGAGAGTGACATGTCATCACTTTCTTTTATTTTAATTATAATTACATCACTTTCATGGAAAAAAGTCCACTAAATGAATCAATTATGACCCCTAGGTGGTATTGGTCTACATTAATTCATCCAATTGGATTTTGACAGGTTTTATGGTAATTTTATTATCTTTATCAAATTGTTAGTTACCCTAATTTACCTGATTTATCTTTAACTGTGGTAAATAAACATTATCATAGTTAATATTCGTAATATCCAAAAATAAAAGTAACCTATTAACATAATTTGGACCCACTTATTCAAAATATATAATCTCTTTTTAATAATTAAAAACACATAACTAGCATAAATTAAATTAAAAATTAATTCCCGTTGTAAAAAACAAAAAAGTGGGTCATTAAGAAGTAAAAAACTTATCAAAAGATTGTCATGTATTTATGTCCAATTTAAATGTGAAATTAAATAAAATGATTAAAATTGGATTAAATTATAAAAAAATAACCCAATTACACTTTAAACCCAATTAAAAAGATAATATAAATATATAAATAAATTAGAGGAAAATGCAGTTTTGAATTAAAATGCAGTATTTTCACTATTCATTAAAATATGAATTTCATCAGAAAAGAACCAAAATTTAAACCAAAGTAAATTTTGATGTCCCGATTCTAAAAAAATAAGTTTATTTTGTAAAATATAACTTTTAAAATTTTCAAAAACTAGATTTAAAAGGGTTCTCCATCAAAAGGCGGTAAAATTTTATTTTCATCAAAAATACTTCTTTTATCTGAAATTTTTGAATTTGTTCTTAGATTATGTATAAAAAATAAATAATGTTAATGTTAATGTTATATAAAATTAAAAATGTGGTTAATAATATTTATAATTTCTATTTTATATTCCATTAAATAATAATATTTTAATATTATATCATTGTTTAGTGAAACTCGGCATTGTGTACAACGCAAGCTATCGAGGAAGGTCACTCTTGTGTGTAACGCAATCCAAGTCGGTGTTGTGTGTAGTAAAATATTCCTTTATTGTTGTTTATAACATAATAAAAACTTAGTTATACATTGAAAAAAAATTATACTTCGTGCTTCATGTATTGTACGCCAACTCGGTGTTGTGTGTAACATATGATATGTCGGTTTAGTGTGAAAGGAATGTTTGACTCTTTGCACTGAAATATATAAATGAAAATTTTAATTTATTCAAAAAAAATATTCCATAAAAATTCTGGGTGTTAGAAGTAATATCATCCTAAAAGACAAAATTGTTTATTAGACACGGTAAACTATATACATGCTTGAAATCCATATTAAATTTTAAAACATACAATACAAAAATAATTTCATTGAATCTGCCATTATTTCCCCTTTATGTAACACCACATATCAATCATAATATACTTCTTGAAATTCTAGGTAAAAATAAAACATGTGAAAGGGGTGAGATCAAATACTTATTAAGGGTAAGCGTACACTAGAAGCTATGAGTAAATATGTTATAAACAATATGGAAAGTTGAAAAACTAAAATGAATTTCATTTAAATAATCACATATGCTAGGAAACATAACCATGGATATTATACAAGTTGAATAATCAAATGTAATAACTATAACTGAATTCATAATGATGGAATTCATAATTAAGGAAATCTAAAAAAACTTCCAATAGTTATTAACAAGAATCTAATACTTTCAAGGCTTCGTTCTAAGAAATTAACGTTATCAATGTTTCATACCAAGAATCTAATAAATGGGAAAGGCATTTTCCAAAACCCAATCTATCTTGTCTCATAAGACCTACCAATGCATCAAGGGGGTATATAATACACCTCCCATCACTTACTAATTCAAATTCATTCCCCATATGAATGGAGTGAAACATAAACAACCTAAACATTCGTATTAAAAACTATCATATGAAATGTGAATACTTTAACCATAAAAATAGAATGGTTTAAAAATATCACATCCATAGTCAAAATTATCATATAAGATTCAATAAATTATAGAAAATGATATCATAAGAGATCATCCTAAATTAATCATATTATTAAATAAAGGGTTTTGACATAGATGAAAATACTTTAAAAATCATTGAAAATTTATTGAAAAAAAACTCTTATTAACCCCATATTAAAAACCTTCCATATAAAAATACACTATTATTTTTAAAACTAATTTTCAATTCCAAAATACCCCAAAACTAAAATAAGACTTTCCATTTAATAAAACATTATATATTTTAAAGGAATATATAAATTAAATAATAGTCACGGTGGTAGAAAATTCATTATTGTCATATAGTTAAGAATAGAACATTACTTTTTTCAATTGTCAAAACAGTCTGTATGAAACATGTAAAAATATTCCTTATAAAACCTTTGAATAAAATAAAAAATAGACATATAATTCCATTTATAATACTTTTATTTTCTATATAAATAAAAATGTAAAATAATATCATGAATATTGGCATGGAGAAAAAGATGTGATAATTAAATCTTTAAACATTCAAGGAGTCACATAACACTTTGAACTTTTAAATCATAATCCCCATAAAATAATAATATATAAAAAATAAATAACATTATAATAAATAACTTAATGAAATGATAATTCAAAGGGTTATATATACACCTCTTAAAAGAAGGTGGGTGTATATCATCAAACTAAGCCTCATTGAAAGGAGATTGAGACGAAGCCCCTTACTATATGCTTACATTAGTAAAACATGAATTATCCTTCTTTATAATAGTTTTAATAATTTTATTAACTTATATCATATCTTTATTCATATTTACAATATCATATATTATCCTATTATATATTTTTTTAATAATATTTAGTTATTACTCTTGTTTTGGGTGTTAACTACTTCATTTTCCTACGCATTTTTTCATGTAAGTTCTATTTCTGAGGAATAGGATACATTTATTTCAAATAAATAATGATATTAAGTTCATATATATCATATTTTTAATTATATGCAATTTTATAATCATTCTACAATGGTTAACATGGAAAATGAATCGTATTGCATCATGGATATGGTAGGTTGTACATATGCACGAACGATGTTATCATTCCATTAATGAGTGAAAGGATAATAAAGTGTATGGTATATTAATTTTTCAAGAATAAATATCATGTCATAATTATCATATATATATATCTCTATTTTTTCTATCATTACATCAATCCAAGCAAAGTGGTGATGAAAAACATATTACACCATGGCATGGAGAGGGTAAGCTGTACGTATACACACATGGTGTTTTTATTTTTTATAGGATGGATAAAAGGTGTTATATGAATTTCCAAGGACCATAATAACATCTCAGAATATATATATGATAATTTAATTATTATTTTAGCATTAAAACAACACATGAAGAGGAATTAGAAGAAGAAATGAACTTGGATGAGTATGTAAAAATGATTACCTCTTCTTCATAAGAATTATTTTAGATCTCTTATTAAGGGATCTAGTGTTGGTATTTATGAAAAAAAGGATATCCATAACTTATATAATGGTTTTGGGAGGATAAATGGGTAGTTTTTTTGTGGATATGTAAGGCTCAAGATGTTTTGAATAAGTGAGGGAGAAGGTTCCCTTTTATAATTGAGGTGTGAGACACTTTTGAAAACTCTCAAAATATTAAATTAATATAAATAAATTTTCAATTTAAAATGGCTCCAAATTGATCCATTTATAAGATAAGATTATCACAGGTATAAATAATCACATCCAATAATTTTTAGAAAAGTTTAGATAATATTATTACCCCTGCCGTTTGGTTTTAATCCTTATTTAAACCCTTTTACTCTTACCATGATAACATGTGTTTTTACTATTTAAAGGTTAATATAGTTAATGAAAAATACTAAAAACCCATAAATGAGTCATATATGAAATTTTAAACTTTATCCCAATACTTTTTCCTAATTATATATTTTTTTAAATTTTATATCATTTAACAAAAATATTATTTATTTTAAAATATCATTAATGTTAATTTGGATTCTATTCATTACTTGACTATTTAAAAATATAGTAAAAAATATATATATTCAAAAAATATATTTTACCTCATCACTAAAATAAAGAATCCTTTGATAAAATTAGTGAATGACATTAATTTTATCAAATTATATTTATTTTAATATTTTAAATAACATCTATTTGATATGTACATTAATAAAAAATTATTGCATCATTATTTTATAAGCCTTTAATTTTTATTATTTCTTCCTTAAATATAAAAAACAAATTATAATGATGGATATTTACATTTTATCTTTCAAATTAATATTTATAGTCTAATATATCATCTTAATAACCACATATAAAAATGAAATATATATAAAAATCATGAGTATGAAATATTTGACTTTCCTTAGAATAAAATACTATAAAAAGCTTAAAGTCATCCAAGTGGATCCAAGAGGAAATAAAATCAGTCTAATGATGACTTTTGGCTAACAATAAATCATCCAATAAAATTTGGATAAGTGTTAGGGTAATTTTATCATATTTATATTATTATTTTTACCTTTAATTACATGATTTACCCTTAACTGTGGTAATAAAAATTAATAACTAAATTTACTATTCACATTCTCTCAAATTAAAAAGGGCCTATTTACTAAATTTTTACCTTATAGTTTCATATACGGAATCCATTTTTCAAAACACAAAACATATAATTCGATAAAATTATTTTAAAATTAATCCCATTGATGGAACAAGAAACGGTTTTTAAAAGTGAAAATATTCAAAAGATTAAACATTTTTACATCAAATTCAATGTGAAATTTATTATAAGAACCTGAATTAGATTAACTGATATAAAAGTTTAATAATAATACTTTAAAACCAATAAAAATTATAATTTAACACTATAAATTATTTAGATGAAAAGTCGGTTTTCAATTAAAATCCAGTATTTGTTCACTATTCATCAAAACATAGAACTTATTAGAAAAATAGAAAAAAAATCATCCTAAGTAATTTTTTATATTTCAAATTGAAATACAAAGATTATTTTTTTCAATTGAAATTTAAAAAATCATCAAACGTTAGTTTTAAAACCAGTTCTCTATTAAAAACGGAAAAACAACCTTTATAAATATATAGTTTTTTGCCTAAAATTTGATTTATTCTTATATTATTTCTATCAAATATATTAGATTAATGTCAAAACATTTTATTTAATATATAAAATATTTAAATTTAATAATTTTTTAATACAATTCATTCCCTCCAATTTAATATCTATGTTATAATAGTATTTCATTCTTTCTTTAAGTTACGTGTTGCGAGAATTGTAAGCTATCAAATAAACTAAATATATTAATGAAGATACATACCACAGATTCATCGGTTGTTACATTATTTTATACTTCAATAAATTACATCCTCATAATTTAAAATTTCACTTCAAAAAACAAATTTTTATACATGAAAATTCTTTTTTGGGAAACTCACATCGGAAATAGGGTTAATAAAACATCCTATTAATAATAGGGAAAGAGAAATATAAAGGTCTCCACAAAATTAGGTTTTAGAATAGGTTAACATTACTGGGAAGGGAAAATGGACATGGAATAGAAATCTAAACTTCAAGTTTTTGTGGGAGTGATAGATAACATGGTCATTAGAAATTTAACCATCACCAAACCATAAATGTTTTGTCAAATAAAAGACCCGTGATTTCTCATAAATAAAAGTAAATGGATAACGTTTTTGTTCCAAAATTATTTTCCCTAGAGTTGAGGGATTCCTTTAATATTTATATAATCACTCACTTGATTTATTTCCATGTCATATGAATAATCTCAAGCTTTATTTTTTCTTCGATCTATTTTCACTTCCTTCCTTACACGTAGAAATTAATTTTAAAAATGAATTTTTCACACCTAAAGCACTTTTATGAATCATAACATTCATGATTCATTACTTTGACTTTTAAATATTTACTAAAACCAAACTGGTTATCACAAGTTATCCAATATGATAAATCATACTTTAAACTTAAATAATAATATCCAATGGTCAACTTAATCCATTTAAACCATAAGACTCATCCAAAATACATATTTCCAAATTCAGAGTTCAAAAAGGTCTTTAATTTGCAAAATAAATTTTAACATTTGATTCTCTAAATAACGTAATGTGTCTCTTATTTTCCTGTACCAAATATTTTATCACCTTAAAACCCATAATGAAAACATTCATTCTTACAAATCCTTAAAGAAGAGGTACTGTAGTATAATCCTTATATATATCTCATAATTTTTATAACCATAACACCATTGATTAAATAATTATTGAATCCAAATACATAAGAACCTTAATCATTCTATTTCATTCTTAAACCATTAACTATGATTCATCAACATATTCTTTAATTATTATTTATTTTCATTTTTATTTTTTAGTCTCTTCATCATCACTAGTATAATCATTACTTTTATAACCTTGTTTATTCTAACCATTGACAAAAACCCAAAGCATAATGTGAGCAACACTAATTATAGAGATATAGTCTTTAAGAATTGTTTATAGGATGTTTAAATCATGAAACCTTCCTCTCAATATATGAGTCTGTAGGTTTAACCAAGATTATATATGGTATTAACAAATCTATAAGATGATATCCTATACTTAGACTTATCCTCAAAGTGAATCATAAGTTTATATTCCCTAACCTATGTTTTCAAAAATCTAGTTTCTAATGTTTCTACTAAACTTTCTCTAATACCAATTTCAAATACCCCGACCAAAGTATCCCAGAGTCGATGGTAACTTTATTACATTAGAATATTATACAATTAATTGCATCCCAGTGGCCCAAATAGTTTAATTATCTTAGTAAACTAGATACATACTTGAAATCCACATTACATTTCGAAACATAATATACACAACTAATTTCATTGAATCTGACATTATTCACCCTACGTGTAACCCTGCATATCAAGGATAATATTCTTCTTAGAATCCTAGGGAAAAATAAAAGATATGAAATGGGTGAGCTCAAATGCTCAGTAAGGGTAAGTGTATAGTGAAATCTATTAGTAAATATGGCATAAACAATATAGAAAGGTAAAAAAACAGAAACACGTGCCATTTAAATAGTCATAGGATCTAGGAAACTTAACCATGGATATTCTACTAGTCAAATAATCACATGGAATATCAATAACTGAATTAATAATTATTTAATTCATAATTTCATATATCTAAAAGATACTTTTTGTGATTCTTACCAAGAATATAAAACTTTCAAGTCTTTGTATAAATAATCTAACAGTATCATGGCTTCGTACTAAGAATCTAATAAATGTGTAAGGCCTTGGCCAAAACTAATTCTAGATTATCTCTTGAGACCTACAGATGCATCAAAGGGATATAAAGGTCTCTTCCCATCACTTATTAATTCCAATTAATTCCTCATTTTAATGGTATGAATCATAAACAAAAAAAACATTCATATTAAAAACTAGCATATTAAATGTGAATACTTTTACCATAAACCAAGAACAGTATGAAAATATCACACCCACGGTCAAATTAATCATAAACCATTCAATAGAATATGGTATATGATATCATAAGAGATCAACCTAAATTAATAATATGATTAAAAAGGTGTGTTTACATATATGAAAATACTATAATAACATCATTAAAATGTTACTAATGAAAAAACTCTTATTAAACCCATATGAAAAACACTTTTTGTATAAAAATAAAATTTTCTTTTTAAACCCCATTTTCAATTCCAAAATACCCAAAAAGGTAAAAAAATATTTTCATTTAAAAAAACATTTAATATTTTATAGGAATGTAGAAATTAAATAATAGTCATGGAGGTGGAAAATTCATTATTTTCATGTATGTTAAGAATAGAACATTCTTTTTTTGTCAAAAATTTCCTATAAAATGCATAAAAATATTCCTTTTGAAGAAATTTGAATGAAATTAAAAATATAAGTAAAATTTCCTTTATAATAATATTATATTTAAATAAATTAAAATGAAAAATGATATCAAGAATATTCACATGGAGAAAATATGTAATGATTAATTATTTAAACATTTAAGGTGTCTCATACCAATTTGAACATTTAAATCACAAGCCCCATGAAAGAATAAAATTAAAAAAAAATAACATGGTAATAAATAAATTAATGACATGATATGTAAAAGGTGATGTATATACACCTCAAAAATAAAGGTGGGTGTATAACATCAAACTAAGTCTCAGTGAAAGGAGATTGAGACGAGTTCCATTACCTTACGCTTACTTTAGTTGAACGTGCATTAACATCCTTTATAATGATTTTAAGAATGTTATTAAATTATATAATAACCTTACTCATATTTATAATATCATATATTATCATATTATAGTGTTTGGTTAATAATATTTTGTTATAACACCTATTTCGGGTGTTAAATGCTTCATTTTATTATGCATGTTTTTTGTGTAAGTCATGTTTCTTATGCATAAGATACATTTGTTTTGTATACAGAATGATATTTAGTTAATAGGTAAAAAATTATTAATTATATACATTTTTATAATCATTCTTTATTGGTTAACATGGAAAATAAATCACATCACATCGTGGAGATTGTAGGTTGTACGTACACACGAGTGATGTTATCATTTCCTTATTAAGTGAAAGGATAAGAAAGTGTATGGTATATTAATTTTTTCAGAATAAATATCATTTCATAATTATCATATATATATCCATTATTTCTCTCATTATACCTATCCAATTAATGTGGATATGAAAAATATATTATACCACGGTGTGGAGATGGTAAGTCATACATACGCACACGAAATATTTTTATTTTTCATAGGATAGATAGATGGTGGAATATGGTTTTTCCATAATCCTAATAACATATAAGAATATATATTATTTTTAGTTAATATTATATCATGTAAACAACATATTAAGAGTAATTATAATAATAAATTAACTTGGATTAGTTGATAAAAATGATTATCTCTTCTTTAAAGGAATTCATTTAGATTTATTCATAGGGGATCTAGGGATGGTAATCTTGGAAGACCAGGATCTCCAAAACTATTATATAGATGTTTTTAGGAGATACTGGTAGGGTTTGGTCGAGCTATAAGCCTCAAGGTGTTTTGAATAATCGAGGGAGGCGGTTCCCTTTTATAATTGAGGTGAGGTGAACTTTTGGAAATTCTCAAAATATTAAATTAATACAAATTAATTTTTAATTCCAAATGGATTCAAAGTGAGTAATTTGAAAGATAATATAATTATGGGTCAAACTAATATCATAGAATAATTTTTAGATATTTTTAGGTCTCATTATTACCCTTATGGTTTGGTTTAAACCCTTATTTAAACCTTTTGACTCATACCATGACAATATGTGTTTTTAATCTTTGAAGGTTAATATAGTTACTATAAAATGAAGACAAACCATAAATGAGACCTGGATAATATTTTAAAATTTATCCCATTCTTTTGGACATATTTTATATTTTCATGAATTTTATATCATTTAATAAAATATTATTTATTTAAAAATATCACTACTCTCAATTTTGACACTATTCATTAGTTGACTTTTTAACAATATCCTAACAACAAGATATATTCAAGAAAACTATTTAACTCATCACTAACATGTAAAATTAATCTATAAAATTTATGGATGACATTAATTATATAGAATATTTTTTATTTTAATATTTTTAATAACATTTATTTAATATGTCCATTAATTAAACAATTACCACATCATTATTATGCAAGCTTTTAATTTAATTATTTATTAACTAAAAATTAAAACAATTATCATGATAAAGAGAAAAAAATTATATTTAAAATTTATATTTATATTCAAATATATCTACGGAAGAACCATATATAAAAAATTAATATTTATTAAAAATATGAGTATGGCAAATATGACTTTCCATAGAATAAAATACTATAAATGTCTTAAAGTCTTCCAAGTTCCTCTAATAGGCTATAAAATAGTCCCAATATTATTTTTATATATACTAACTCATACAATAAAATTTTGATATGTTTTAGGGAAATTTTTTAAAACTTATAATATTTTTATTACCCTTATTTATCTGATTTACCATTAACCATGCTAATAAAAATTAATTACTAGAGTTACAATTCATATTATCCAAAACGTAAAATAAGCCTATTTACTAAATTTGGTAACTTTTATTCCAAATATATAATTAATATGTCAAAAATCAATAAAAATAATTTAGTAATATTAATTTAAAATTAATCTCGTTGATGGAATGAGAAAACGAGTTTTTAAGGTGAAAATGTTCAAAATATTGAAACGTTTATATATTTAAAGTAAATGTCAAATTGATTACAATGGCCTATATTGTATTAAATTATATAAAATATATCTAATTATACTTTAAAAACAATATAAAATATAATATAAAATTATAATTATTTTGATGAAAATGCAGTTTTCAATTAAAATCTTGTATTTTTTCACTATTTTTCAAAACATAAAACTTATCAGAAAAACACAAAAAGAAATCAACAAAATTAAAATTTCATATTAATATTTCAAATAATGAGTTTATCTTTTCATATATAATTTATAAAAGTGACAAAAATTAGTATTAAAACAAGTGTAGCATTAAAAGGCGGCAAAGCTGCCTTTAGAAATAAATACTTTTTATGCGTAGAATTGGAATTATTCTTATCTTATTCCTATAAAATAGATCGAATTAATTTATGAAAAATTATTTAATATATAATATATATAAATTTTATAAATTGTCTAATACTATTCATTTTCTCCATATTTATAGATATGTTATAGTAATATATCAGTGTTCGTTTAAGCTGGGTGTTACGAGAAATGTAAGCAATTGAAGAAACTGAATTTATTTAAGAAGAGACATGCCATAAAATCTTGGGTTTTTATACTTTAAATTTCTCCTAGGCTTCTCCCCTTCCTCGTGACTCTCTTGATATCTTTAATGGTGTACAAAAAATTGAAGCTTCTTTTTATGGTATTTTTTCTAATTTATTTTATTTTTTATTTAATTAATAGTTTAGTTTTTAATATATTTTAATTATTTATTTATCTAAGTGGTTAAGTTCATTAGAAGTAATTTTTATGTAATATTTAATAATATTTATAAATTAATTATTATTTAATGATGAATATTTTGTAATTAATTATTAATTAGCTGTGTTTAGTCATTTAATAATTAATATGAAGTGGTTATTTTTTAATATCATTTATTATCTTATAATAAGTAGTATATAATTATTATTCACTAATATATTATTGAGTAACGAGTAATTATTAAATTATAATTAATTATTAATTCATTCATTCATTCTCTAATAATTAATTGCTAATAAGTTGTAAACAAATAACAAATTAACTATTAATTAAACATCAAGTCACTAATTATTAATTATTAAACAAACAATATCTAATATTCATTAACTAATGATTAAATATTAATAAAATAGTAATTAACTAATGATTAACTAATAATTAACTAATAATTAACTTCTTATTAACTACTAATTAATATTCATTAACTAATGATTAACTAATAATTATAATAATTAACTAATGATTAAGTGCTTATTAACTAATAATTAACCACTTATTTACTATTAATTATATATTAATTAATATTCATTAACTAATGAGTAAATATTAATTAACTAATTATTAGCTATTAAATAAACAATAATTAAATAATAATTAACCTCTAATTAAATATTAATTAACTATTAATAAACTAATTATTAAATATTACTCAATTAATGATTTAATATTAATTAACTAATGATTAAATATTAATTAACAAATAATTAACTAATGACTAACTTTGGATTAACTAAATCTTAACTAATAATTAACTAACAATTAACAATTAACTAACTATTAATTAAGTAACAATTGACTCTTAACTAATTATTAAATAACTAATGCTTAACAAATTATTACCTAATCATTAAATAATGATTAAAAAATAATTAATTAATAATTAAATAATCATTAAATAATCATTAACTAGTGATTAACTTGAATTGTTACGGGGCCCACAGCAGAAGTCGGTGGGCCAGGGATTTTAAAATTTTCATCAGCAGATCAACCGTACTTGTCTACGCCGATGATCTAAGCCCTAGTGAGGTCTGAGGACCTCGCATAAATTTCAAAGAGCAAAATATTAAATTGAAAACATACACATTTCAAATCAGAAGGCTCGCTTGACTACAACTCATCGCTGGTGATCTCTTCTTGAAGAATCCATAGAAAGATCCCTCTAGATCATACGCATATGCTCCAAAAATCCGTTGGAACGTCAATCGTCGAATTTTGGGTTCTAGCACGGCAATCCGATGATGCTTTCGACATCCTGACGATCACCGCATCAAGATCTCTTTGATGCTTAAAGAAGAACTTGATTTGAACTCTTAGATCAACAGATCCTCTCTCTAGGAAGTGGGAGGAGAGAGAGGCTCTAAATTGTCATTCCACGAATGAATGAATAGTGGAATGGCCACCCATGAGAGAGAGCCTCCTCTTATATTTATAGTGGGGTTTCAAAATACCCGATTGGGTTCCTTATCCCTTTTTTATTTCAACATCCACTAAATAAATAATTTTTATAGACTAAATTGCATCAATATTATTTATTCTTTTATCGCATACTTGTAATATATATATATATATATATATATTATGTGATAAAATCCTCTCCATTTAACTCGACTAATTGTCCGGCTTAATATTTAAACGAACCTTGAATATTAAAATAATATTCGTTCGATTAATATTTTCTTATATTCACTGAACTCATAAATACATTAAATAAATTCAATCCCAAATATTCATAACTTGAATGTAAATGAATTTATTTAATTATTTTTGTGCTTTATAACTTGGAAAAAACTTGGACCCCATGGAGGGGCCCACATTTCCATAAACCTATTCAACTGAATAGGTCAGATTCTTGAATACGCTACTGTGTGTGACCCACTTGGCCCTTATCTCGATTGTAGTAAATAAAATCCACATACCAAGAGAAGAGTCTAGCAAACCATCATGGCCCCTAAAGAGATAAGGATTTTCATAGCAACGACAACCAACCTATGAAAACTGACTGTGTACTATAATCTCTTTGTCATTAAATATCTCATAAAGTAGGATTCACACTTGTGTCATCGTCCTTTTATTACTTTATTATTTGTTGATCAATCTGGATGGATTTACCTTTTTACTACTTTGGTCAAAAACATATGAAGGCATCACCACCCTGATCAACCAAGCCTGAGATATACAATTTCTTAAACTTAAAGAAAAAAACCATTTCTTAACCATTCAACCAATGTCATACCACCAACGACACACCCAACACAAGATACCTCACCACGATTTCAATACCATGGTTTTTGTCCTTGCATCAAAGTACACAATAAAATGGTACACACTAGTAGTTATCTCAAGTTAGGAGACCAATACACATGTCCGTAGATAGGAATGAACAATGACACCCAAAACATGTGGTGTTCCTATTGGCGGGTCTGTCCTCATCATCTCACTACTATAGATCACCAAGTGTGAACTTCATGAGAATAAGTCTCAATACTTATGAGACCCCCGCACGTGATAGTAAAACATCTACTTTGTACAGTCAGTAATATGTATCTAAACTATAGAACATATATTTAAGATTAAATTCATAGTATCTTGATGTTATCATTATAGCCTGGGATCTTTATAACCTCTTGACAGGACAATTAATCTTGGGACATTACCATTACAATAGTGGACGCAAAAAAGTTTTCACTATAATAGTAATATGACATTATGTATAACTAACTGTACATACGATATGGTAATCAATAGTACTGCACAGTTGGTTCAAGGGAACCCACTATTTCAATATGACTAAAATTTTAATATTTACAATTAACTATAAGGTAACTATTAGTAAACTATTAATTGACTATTAATTAACTAATACCTAACGATTCGTTAAATATTGATTAATTATTCATTAAATATGGATTAACTATTAATTAAATAATAATTAATTAATTACAAACTTAATTAATGAAAATTATCTAATAATTACTGACTTTGTTACTGACAATTAGGAGAATATATTTTCTAACTTCATTACCATGAAATAACATCACACTTCCTCCACTTTCAACACCATACGATTATTCCACGTAGTGAATATTGTCTATAATTCAACTAATAAATTAAATATTATGCGGTTATTCAAGAAATAACATCCATGTTTAGATATAAACAAGTTTATATTGGTTCTTTCATAGATACACCTATCGGTAGTAACCCTTAAAAAACATATTGGGTATTAACTCAATCACCACTCAGTGCACGATAAAGAGTCCTAACTACACACGTAATTTGAAAATATTGATAGTTCTTATTTTCTTAATCACATTCAATTTTATCCATCATACTTACACTAATTATTATCTTTAGATACCTTTTAGAATATTAAATTTTAGACTAAAAACCATTACTGAAAACCTTAGTGATAATTCTAAACATAAGAAAACATTGTAATATTTTAGTAAGGTAAAGACTGTTAGGGTTTCTGAGATATGATATCCATAATTGTATACTATAAGTGGATGAAATCTCTAGAACAAATGTTCCCAGGTTTAATAACCATTAAATGGCTAGATTTGGTATTAACATTATCATCACATGGTTTACAATAAGGAGTCTTAAATACACATCTGGTTTGATATTCTCAGGGGATATTTTCTGGATAATCACATTCTCTTTACTCAACCAAAATTACACTAATTAATATATTTATATATCTTTAGAAATTTTATCATTCGGACTACAAAACATTAGTGAAAAAATTAGGTAGAATTCTAAATATAAGGAAACAATCTAATTTTTTTGTATAAAGTAAAGATTTTATACTTTATGAGCTACAATATCTCTATTTGGATAGTAAAAGTGGATGAAATATTTGGCATAGATGTTACTATGAGTAATAACCCTAAAAGGGGTGTGTTGGGTATTAACTCAATCATCACTTAAGAAATGAAAAATAAGCATAACTGCACATCTATTTTGAAACTCATATAGGATATTATTTGGTTAAATTCATTCTCTTTATAAATGGTTCAACTTATAATTATATCCTTGTACTTTTAGATAACTTTAAACAATTATTCCATGATCATACCTGTATAATTATTCCTCATAGTGAATGTTGTTTACACTATAGGAATCATGATCACAATCCATTTTTGACAAAGAAAATAATATTTTTATGTGTCTTCTATTATGGGTAAATTATTCAAACCAATCAAGGAACATATAGTAGAAAACCAACATGAATGGTTACCATAAGTGATTGTGTTACCCAAATATAACTTCAAGAATGAATTTATGGTTGGTTAAATCTGAGACCTGGTCATAAGATATAGTCTATTAGCTATATACATTTACAATTATAATATAGGCTATGGTATTTAGCTTATTCATTGTTTGGTGATGAGGAATGGTTATAAGCAACAATATTATTTAACCAATGGTCTGATAATGATTTGATGGATTTATTCATGGATATTTCTACAATATAGTAGCATCCTTCTATTGTACGATGATTAAGGCATACAAGACTCATAGAATAAGGTTCATCATAAGAATATATGACTCTTCCATATCATGTGGAATAAGATGACCAAATTATTATCCTAAATATGAGGAAATGTCATTTTAATGAAGATGAAATGTTTATTTATGGAAAATAAGGATAAAATAGTGATGATGAGTAGGATAATATAGAAGTTTAGGTAGAATTTTCTAGAAATGAAATAGTTGTACATCAACCCCAAAACATGATAAATCATATAGTACACTTCACATCATGGTCAGAATTTATGGATCATTTTCTTTATTTTAACTAGAATATTATTACACCTACAACTAGGTTTCCTAAGTTAGAGAAGCTATATTTTTTCAATGAAAAAAACATTATATTAAAGAATTTATTTACCAAGAACAAATTCTATGTAAATAATACTGAAACAACTACATATTCAGAGAAAATGTATATATTTAGATTATGATTCAAACTTAAAAAAATACATCATATAGTGTGACAAGTATGGTGATGATTTTTTATTTTACTTGAGAGAGATTCATAACATTGTTCTTGAATGGTGGATGATTTCTAAGATTGAGGTAACTCATACTTTCTTCCAACCTAAACTGACATAGGATCATATATCAATAGACACTAAATTTTTGTTATTTATTATTTTCAAGATAATCAGGAACTTCCAATAGGTGGAAATATACCTTGTGTAGGAGAGGATGAAAAAAAGGGTTATAATAATTCTTATAGAAAGTAAATGATGGATAATAAAATAAAATTATCAAGGTGTATAGTGATTGGGATGACTTTTATTAGGATTTTTCTCAATTACTATCAATACTAAGTAAAATAAATAAATTTTCTCCCAAAATGATATGAATGAACATGTTTCTTGACAGACTACTTGGCCCTTATCATTTCATGAGTTGTTCTAGTAATTCATTCCATATATTTCCATATTTTCATTCTAAAAAATGTTTATACAGATTAATGAAGCATTTATATTTAAAAATTACTCTAGCATATTGATAATTGTGAAAACCCATTATGGAAACCATACACTTCTACCCAATACATTTATCATGTATGATAAAGAAAATTATAAACCATAGAGTTGATTTTTAGGGTGTATTCGAAACCATTTCACCTATATTCGGGTTGTATGATTAATATCTTATCATTATCAGGTGATCAATGAGGCAATAAATATATATCATGTTGGGTGTATGTCCTCAAGTGAACATTACGGATAATGTATTAGATACATTTCCAACAATATGTGTCAGCCTTTTCATAATGAATATGTTAATAAGGTAATCACAATGTTTGGTCTACAATCAATTTTTTATTTTTTTATTGTGTCGATATAATGATAATATTAATTTATATGTAATATGATCACTTACACAGAGAATATGGATACAGCTTGTGAAGGTTTGAGAAGTGATTTGAGGGAAATCATAGGTATAATTATGGAGTGTATGAATACATGATATGAATTCTAAAATAGACATAGACATTCTCATACGATAGGGTTAGAGGTATGGTGACATGACCATAAATATTGTGGAGTGTCTTGATGACGTATTCAAGTGGATTCTCATGTTACCTATTATTATCCTACTATAAGAGACATATTATAATTCTTGTAAAGTAGTTAATAGAGAGAGGAAGATATAATACTAATAGGATTCATCAAGGGTTACAATAAGAATGGAATTTTCAGTGAGGGGTTGTTAGGAACATTGATGAAGCTTCTTCTTTTTGAGTGGGAATATTCAAGAGAGAAGAAATTTGATTCAAAGTGGTATAGTTTTAGGATGCCATCATAGTCAGAAATGGTCAAGTATTGTGGTATTACTAGACACACAGTATTGTGATTGTGAGGACATTCATGAATTTTGGTTTTTATGCATGCAAACCATTGCAACATCTTCCTCTGTGAATATCTTATTGGAACCATATGTTAATCCATTATATTGGATCGACATTATTACTAAATTCTATAGTGAAAAGTGGTTTCCCGTAAGGAAGTTTCTATATTTACATATACCAATTAATCATACCACACTGATACCTGACACTAATATTTTGTGACCATGAGGTAGAACGAAGTCCAGCTAGATTCAAAATTAGATGGACTGGCCTCATCAATTAGTTCAGCATCTAAGATACAACATATTCCACAAGGAAGGTCATAATAGTAATCGATTCCCTATAACTACTAGAATGAGTTATTATTCTCATCCTTGACAATTTATTTCATGTAAATAATGTAATGTCATGAGTGAGTAAATTTTGGATTAGGGTAAAACCCCAGGTCATCATTTTGATGATTTTGTAATAGTTTTAGTGATTTAAAATCAATATTTTGAAAATATATTACATATGAATTTGAAAATAAACCTTCTAAAAATTTTCAATAAACTCCTATTATTGTTCAAGTATACAAAAAAATATTCCAACTCTTAAAGTGATTGTTAAGAATATTCTAATGTTGAAAAAAAATTTGATCTAAGTAAGCATGTAAATTTTTTAAAAGTAATCCAAAAGAAGATCAATAGAAAATGATGAATCTAGGTTTTCAATAATAATTTTGATGTAATTATATGTAATATTCTTTGTGATAAACAAATAACAATACATGTTATCAAATTAAAAAGGAGAAAAGGGTTTTAAAAAATTCTTTCCCTTATATTCTACTAATAGAAAAATTATAATAACCATAACATTATAATTACATAATAGTTATTTTATTTTTATGTGTAGAAATAGATGATATTACTCTAATCACTAAGAAGTATAGAAATATTTCATGTGATGTTCCAGTAGTTCATAAGTCTTGATAGGTTAGGGTGTATAGAGAACATCATTAGAATCATGTTCATCCTCAAGCTGTTATTAAACCATACCTATGACATGTTAAATTTTATGAAATACATATAATGTATTTTAAATTTATTGATCATTACCTTCTTGTTTCCCTCATTGAGAGATGGTGACCTAATACTCATGCATTGCACTTTTTAAAGGGACAGATGAGCATCACCCTAGTGGATGTGGTAGTTATGCTAATTATTCTAATCTAGGGTGTTGTAGTAATAAGACCCACCCATAAACACTATACTAATCTTGTATAGAAATTATTAGTCCTATAAATTATTGAAAATAATAATGTTATATATTTAAGTTCCACGTCAATGATCTTTATTGACATTCACTTCGTACATTTACCTATTGGTGCAAATGAGAATACTATCATGCATTATATACATGCATATATCTTGTGTCTCATTAGAGGGAAAATGTGTATTGGTGACTATAGTATGCATTTCTACACTATGTATTTGAGGTTACTTGATGATTTTTATTAGGTTTGGAGATAAAACTAGGCATCTATGTTCTTTTCATACACATATAGATCATTATACACTGTATGTCAATCAGATGGGAGTGATATTTTGGGATCTACCATCATTATCCATATGTGATCATGGGAGTGCATCCATCCCTGGGTTACTATATTTTTGGTTGGGAGTTTTCCATGTATGTTCTTCATGACACTCTACATGGACACTGGTATGATCACTAATGTTTATTTTTTTCAGATTCTAATATGAGTTATTGTACTTAATTCCTTATTATTTATCACTTTCTATATTATACATTATTGAGGGCATCAGGAACACTATTTCATCAAGTCATCGAGACACATTTTGGTGCATACCATCTCATGTTGGATAGTCTACTACCTAATAATGTAAATATATAAATTATTCTGTTGAAGAATCAATTTTATAATATTAATTTTTTTTTAAATAAGAACTAAAATATTTTAACAAATGTCACCAATAATTTTAGATTTCAAGGATACCTTACTAGGGTATATTAGAACTGCTTCCTGCATATTACACTACAATATTTGAAAATGATAGGGTTGGTGTTCCTCTCATGTACATTCATATTGCTAAGTGGAACCATCCCAATAGAGTTATGTGTTAGTTTATATGGGTATAGCATATTACATAGGCACTCAGACAGCCAGTAGTGCTTCATTCCCAGAAGATGATAGAGAGGTGGGATATTAACTGGAGACAAAAACATGAACAGTATGTCAACATCTAGGGAAAAAATTCATCACATCATATTAGGGGAATTCCTGTGATGTGATTCCATCTATCATAAAAAATTAAGTATATCCCATGGTATAAAATAAAGTCTATGCGGAATCTTACACCATATGGTAGAGGGTTCTAGGATCTAGTAAGTCAATAAATTTACATTAGTTTTTCTATTGTGTATTTTTTTAGTTCATTTTGAATCTCTTTATAGCATACTTGACTGGAAAAAATTATCTACATGTTTAATCCTAAAACGGGTTATGAATTTAGTCGGGCAGGGTACCATGCTTTAGCATGGGACATGATGACACTGTATCATGTTCTACATGATAGTATATTATTTATTCCACTATAGGGAGAGAAGGTTCTTACATAGGAACCTCCTCCAGCAACTGCTGATATTAGAGAACTGTGGTGATGATGATGTAGACCATATCATGCTACTCATGAGGCCACACTTGTTCTACAGGAGAAGGTAGCATGTTCAACAGATGAGCCTCAGATTACTCTTGATGTGTACCAGTAGCCATGGGGTCTATTTATTTTGTTATCAAATCCATAGTTTTCACCTTCTATAGAACATCTAACCACATATCAGGAGTCATTACTTATTCATTCATCTATTATGATCAATCCTTCACATGGAATATGGCTCCATCATTATATTTCATGTCCTTCCACTTACGTAGTAGGAGAAGGTTCAAGAGCACATCTTGACATCTGGATACCACTACCTCCTGATGATTTGTAGATAGAGTATCAAAAATTTGTGCTTCTTATGCCTTAGTAAGATCCCCCTCTATCTCATCAAACACCACCACATCACAAAGGTCGGTGATCTCGATACGGGTATCCCATCCGCAATCTGGACAATAAAATGGGACTCATTGATTTATATGGTTTCTATTGACTAAAACTATTTGAGATTACATAGAGTTATATATAATTATTAATTAATTAAACATAATCAATTAAAATATTTCAGACATTAATAATTAGTAAATTAAAAAAATTATTATAAAACCAATAACAATATTTATTATATATTTATAATAATTATTAATGAATTTTAACTATTTAATAATAATAAATAAATAATATTAATTAACTAATAATATTTATAAATAAATATATGATATATAAGATATAATTTAAAAAATTATTAATTATTTATTAAGTGATAATTATTAATAGTAATTATAAATGATTACTATTTAATTATTTATAATTTATGGAGATAAGTAACAAATAATTTGTTACTAATAATTATTAAAATTTAAAATTTCTATTAATATATATTGATTTTTTAAAATCAATATTTTTTACTATGAAAATATCAAACAAATATTAATATTAGTTATTTTTAAATAATTATTAATATTTTTCTAAATAATTATCTATCATTATATATATATAATAGAAAAATCAATACTTGTTTACAAATATTTATTTTTTTCTTATAAGTAATTCTAAATAATAATAATTAATTACTAATAATTATTTCTAAATAATTAATTTAAAAAAAATAATTTTAATTTTTTATTTTAATTTAAACAGAAGGCTTGAGCGGCTCTTGTGCCTTCTTAAAAAATGTTTTAAGGAGAAATTAAATCCCATCAATCCATTATCGTCTGCCAAATGAATCCAAAGTCATGTGTGGCTTCTACACCTTTGAGGCTTAGTTTAAAAAAATAAACATGTACCTATTTTCAATATTTTTTCTAAAAAAATGCTAACTTTGACTATTCATATTTTATAACTTGTAATATTATGTATTATTGTAAAATAAATCAGTTTGTTACTTTGTATTGACTAAAAATGTGTTAATTGTGTTAGATTTGTGCTTTTTGGCATTGATTAAAATTGAATGAGGATGGTTAGGGTTGTATTGCTATTATTTCAAACTTCATGGTGGTATTAATCACATCTAATATTTTGAAATGTCTAGAACCACCATTGATGTTTTAGTGGTGGTTTTAACCACCAAAAGATATGGTATATGCCTAAACATTTAGCAGTGGTTTTTGAAACCATTGTTATATTTATAATATAAATCTGGTAGTATGGAAAAATATAGTGATGGTCTTTAAACTACCATTATGTTTATTTTCGGTGTTTTGATAACTTCCAAAAATGAAATAAAAAAATGTAAGAAATAATATTGTTGTGAATTCATTAAGAATTTAGTAGTGGTTTAAAAAAAATGTTACTAGTAAAATCAAACCGTTGTTAAATAGTTTTTTCATGAAAATTCAACAAAATCATTTAAAATTAATTATAGTCACTATGAAATAAACACAGATGTACCAATTCATGTCAGTTTATATAAACTACCATGACATAAAATGAAAAAGGTTAAAACCACCACCAAATATGAAAAAAATATAATTATTGATTCATTCACCTATAGATCCATATTTACTCTTATTAAATCATTTCCACTTCTCTAAAAATTTAATTTTAGCACCATTAGACTTATATGATAGTATAATTATATAAAATAATACTCTTAATGATTTATTTATTATAATGCATTCTGAGTTGGGTTAGTTTTACCACTAACAAGAACAATGTTATTAAATTTTCTTCATTAATGATTAAAAAATATAAATTATGACAATATATGGTATAAATAATTAATTTAAGTTATTTTTTTAGTTTTATATTAGTAGTATATATGATCATTTTAACAAATAAACATAATTATATTCATTTATTTAACATTCACAAAAAAAAGAGAGTTTTAAATTTCTCATTATAATATCCATCAAATAGTCATTGAACTACAAAACCCTATAAAAACAACTATATAAACTCTATGATTATTCTAGAGGTGATAAACACATGAGAAAGTAGTAAATAACTGAACTACCAAACTGAAGAAAATGGGGAATGAATGAAAAAATTAACACCCAGTTATTAATTTTAATAATAAATTATTAATAAGTGAGTAATAATAAATTATTAATGAATGGTATTAAGTGGAATAAAAATAAATAAGTTTATAAAATAGATTTATAATAATCCTAAAGTAATTATAGATGATGTTAGATTACATCCTACCAACCAGGGATCCAAGGTAAGGGGTTTTATCATAATTTTCCTTCATTATGACATGTTTCATTTTATGGATTTATTTTCCTTTATATAGTGTATATACAAAAAATATATCATTTTATCATAATTAAATTTTGAATCATGGGGATTACCATCCAATTTCATGATCTATATTCATTTCACTTTGGTTTATACAACAGAATGTTCATAAGGATATTCTTGACTCAATCTCATCTTATTGGGTCTTACTCTTTCTTTTTAAAATATGTTCTTATATGTATAAAATATTTTTTCTTTTTTCAATATCACATGGTATTTTTTATTTCATTATATGTAAATTATAGTTTCTTATCAGGTCTTTTTTTTGACTGATTCTATAACATCCCAACCTCAACCAATCACATTGGATAAGATCATAATACTAACGAACATAGGTGCATCCCCCTGAAAAAAAGACTGGAAAAAATACCTAGGTATTCACCAAATAAATGGGTGGAATTTTCATTTTCATATGAAAAAAAACTACATTCAATGATCTATAATAGAAAAATATATACATTATTCATGATAAAAATCAAAACATCATATAATAAAATAATATTAACATAATAAGAGTTTTAGTCACCAAAAATAATTTCGAAAAAGAAAATAAGTCCATATGAATAAAATTAGAAGACAAGGTTCCAACAAAGCACTATACCATGCTCCACAAGACCACTAATGTCGATTTCCCATCTCTATCACCAAAACCATATCATTGATACACCTATATAATAAAGTAACCCTCACCTACATAACGTTGAACAGTATTTACATATGTACCAAGATGCATCTGTAGGGGTTAGTATACAAAACCTATAGGATTTATTCCATAGAATCCCCACACATTACACATAAACAAGAAAAACTTATATCACATTTTATTTGAAATAATATAGAAGCATAATATGAATTAGAATGGAAAAGTAAACGATATGAATAACTCACACCAGAAATAAAGTTTTATTTTAACCCATTATTTCCATAATGTATCCCACACCACCCATACCATGAACATACACACCCATTCAATTCACCAACCTAATTTATACATTGTCAAACTGGGACTAATTGAATGGACCAAACATGGAAGAAAAATTCTTTCCCTCCTGACCCAATTTATCACAAGGTGGTATGATTCAATGTTCCCTAATTTTATCATAGAGGCTATGTCCAATCTAATTTTTCTCTTTCTATATACAACATGAATGAACAAAAACCCACTCTAATTTCATGTTACCATGATTTCAATCCAACATGCCCCTAATTTTGGCACCATCATCAAATTATGAAACAATAAACACTAATCCATATAAATCATGAATGTACATCAACCCATGTTAATTCCGTCACTCCATTATTTCAAACCATATTTCCTAAATACACATTACACCATTAGTAAGATTTAAAAAACAAACTCACATTGATTCCATGTCAAATACATGTTTATTACCTACATAAAGCATAAAGTTTTGTAGAAAATCATCAATGGGTAATTTTATCAAACCTGTTGTGGGTACCAACCAATACTATTGTATAAGACCAATTTTTTCACAAAGAGAATATTTCCCTATTATTTATCAAAATCATTTACCATAAATAAAAACATTCATAGTACTATTAAAACAATAAGCATCCAAGTTATTAACATAATTGTAGTAATGAAAATATACCTACCTCAAATAAGATCACTATGATAAAATTACACCACACCAACATGGATTTGAGCTCTAGAAACCCTCATAGATTTGATAAACCATGCACCAACCATGTATATTCCACTATTCAAAAAATTATTGTGCCACATAATTTACCAAAACCATGTGTTAAGTCAATAAGGTTTCCTTATGACTTTTCCATTCCTATATGTTTTTAAAATCACAAACACTTTATCTTAAAAAAAATTGTTTTTCTATAAGGATTGTTTTCATAATAAAGTTTTCTATTCTCTAAGGAAATTTTTTATCCTTACCTCTATTTTAATTATTTCATTTTATAATCTCTCTAAATAAAACTCATTTTAATAATAAGTCTAAAATTTGTATTCTTATATATAACCTCGGAATCTTATAGTTCCTTGGATATAGAGTGATCTATTTTTAGATTCCAAAATTCTCTGAAATTCAGATTCCAAATTCTCTGAAATTTTGACACTCAATTCCCACAAAATTTAGATTCTCAATTCTATATAATTAAATCTCCAAATTATTTGAAATTCAGATTTCTAATTCTTTGAAATTTGGATTCTGAATTCTCTGAAATTCGGATTCCGAATTCCCCAGAATTCGGACTCCGAATTCCTCAAAATTCAGACTCCAAATTCTTCAGAATTCAAACTCCAGAATCTATAGAATTCAAATTCCAAATTTTTTGTAAAATGGAATCTAAATTTCCATTTCATATAGACTCTGGATGTTTATTTGGTTAGAATATGAATTCTAATTTTCCGTATACTTCAAAAAAATCTTGGTTAACCAACTTCATTTTCCACACACATGTTATTATTATGAAACGATGTCATGTAATCTATTTCTAACTAACTGTTGGTTGAGAGACACATGTATAGGTCCCTCTAAGATTAAAGGAAAAATATGATTGTTGGAGGTGGGAGTCATCCATTGGAGTTGTTCCTATAAATAAGAGATAATTTGAAAGATCTCAACATTGTTCCATCAGTCTAGAGATTACATGTTGTGAAGTAATTTTTAGAGAGAGATACTCTCATGATTTGTACAGATATGAACATTTTGTTCAGTTTTCTTCATATGACTCTAATTGTTTCTGAGTAGAATTGAAGGCTTAGGGGGATAAGAAGATAGAGGTGTCGATTACCTTAAAGTTAGAGGTATTCTAGGGATAAGAAGACAGAGGTTCTAGCTACCTTAAATATTGAGGGCTTTCGGGGATAGCAAGACAGATTCTGATATTTCTATCAAGGGCTTACCCTGGTATGAGTAAGATATACTTTATTGAATGTATAAATCAAGGGACCTTTATCCAAGGTTTTTGGATACCATACTCTTTGAGTTAAAAGATTTAATACTTGTTACTTATTTTGTTTCAAGTTTATTTCCACTGTATTTTGATAAAGGAAGAAAGTATAACCTTCTTATAATTTCTTATTCTTTTATGTGCTATGATAAGTAAGATTTTATATGCATTAAGGTAGAATATTTTCCTTGTAAACTTACTTAATTTTCATTTCTAAAACCATATTTATGAAACCTAAGAATGTTTTTTTCATAGAAATATTTTTAGGGTTTGTGAATTTACCTTGTTTAACTTTGTTAAACATGTTTTTCCTTAAGGTTAAAAATGAAAGTTTTTAAACTTACAATTCACCCCCCCACCTCTTTTAATTGAGAATCTACATTCGTATTTCGATCCTACAATTGTTATCATATCAGGTCTCTAAAATACTTATATTCAAATATAAGTTTTCTTGCACTAGTTTTCCTTGTTATAAATTTTCTTGCTTAATTTTTCTTCCTTAAGTTTTTCTTAGATATTTTTATCTTTGTTTACAAAAATTTTATATTAACAAGTTTTGTAGAAAGATATTTTCTTATAGAATGGAAGGAATGAATATTGATTCTATTGATAATCTAAATCGTACTAGACTGCCTATTTTTTTATGGTAATGATTATGATTACTAGAGAGGTCGAATGAAGACTTTTGTTATTAACATTGGAGTAGAAATTTTTTTAATGCTCACTAGGGATTACAAAATTCTGGATAATGAAGTCAAAACCTTCCCCAACCAAGAAAAGTCATAATATCAACTAAATTAAAAGTTACACAATACTTTTTTGTGTTCTATGATAAGGAATATATATAGTCAAATTTATTCTTGTGAAGCTACTAACTGCATCTGGAAGAAACTTGAGGTAACTCATTTTGGGACATTAAAAGTGATAGAGACTAGAAGAGCTATTCTTAGAGAAGAATATCATGGGTTTCTATTTCCTTATGCAGAACCAGTTTTCAAAGTGAAACAAAGATTTAGGACCATTGTTAATAGTCTATAATCTATGGGAGAGAAAGTTATTGATAATGAATCTCTTGTGGGAAAGATAATTGACAGCATGCCAAATGAGTGGGAATCAAAAAGGATATTCATTGATGAGAATAGGAAAGTATCTAAAATTACTATTGATGATATTTTTGTAACTCTTCTTCAATATAAGAAACGAATGAAAATAGATTCTGATATGAGTAAAAAGAAGATTGGAAATGGAAGTGTATTATTTACAACTACTAAATCCAAGACTCTGGAAAGGGTTACAAGATCTAAGTCAAAGAAAGTCATTATTCTATCTGAATCTAGTGAAAGTGAACATTATAAAAATGAGTTAAATAATATTTCTCGAAGGATGAACAAAATAGTTGGAAAAAAGACTTTCAATGATAATATACGAAGAAAGAAAGAAAATACCAAAACAATTGGAAGTTAGTTGCTATGAATGTAAAAGTACTGGACACATCAGGCCAGTTTGTCACATGCTCAAAATAAAAGATAGAAAGAAAAATAATTCTGATAGAAATAGGAATAAGTATTACAAGGATAATTCTAAGAAAGTTTTAAAGGCTAAAGACATCTGTAGTACTAGTGTTTGTGACTTATCTAATGAATCCCCAGAGTTTGAATTTTCTAGTAAGAAGAATATTGTTCTTATAACCAAACTACCTATTAAAAATAATTTTCTAATGGATAAGGTACACAATAAATAATCTATTACTAATGTATATTTGAATTAAAATTTTATATATGATAAATACTATAAGTCTTAAGATCAATAATTTTCTTCTGAGGATGATAACTCTTTCTCTGTTATGAATAAGTTTCTATATTTTATAAACTCCTTGAAATAAAAATTATAAGATAAATAAGAAGTTAGAGAAAGAAAATTCTACAATTTATATTTAAAAAAAAGAAGTATCAGATCATTATAAGGATCTTGATCAAAAAAATTGACTTTGAAAGTGTTTTTAAAAACCTTGAGGAAGTAAATTCTCATAAGGATAAACATTTTAAGGATCTTGAAAGTATAATTTCTAAGAAAAATATTTTAGAGGCTAACTCTAGTCCTAAAACTAATGCCTTTAAGGTTAAAAATTTAGTTATCAAACTAAATTCAGAAATATTTTATGTAATGAAATGTTTTTCAAACTTTACCTCTGTTAAGGAAAACTTTGACAAGATGTATTTTCAAATTCATCCTTTAAGGAATCATTCTGGATTTGGTTATACCTATTATAAACCAATTTTTAGTAATAACTATTTTGTCCCCCAAAGTGGTCCATTTTTTCACTAAAATCCATTGCAGTGGACGTTGGGAGAAAAAACTTTCTTTTAACAAAACCTAATATTTAGGTTTTTGATAATCATATTTTTCTAAGAAAATGTGGATTCCTAAAATCATACTTTCTGAAATTTTCAACTCCTGGAAAGTTTGGATTCTTAAAGTCAAACTCTTTTATTTTCAGGAAAATAAAGATAGTACCAATATAAATAAATGGTACATGGATAGTGGATGTCCCAGCATATTAATGGTAATAAAAAATTCTTTGAAAACATTACCAAGATGAAAGGAGAAAAGGTAACTTTCAGAGATAATGCTCAAGAAGAGATTGTTGCTATAGGTAACATTGTTCTTCTTAAAAAAAACTTTTATTTAAAATGATTTATTTTCTAAGGGTATTAATTACAACCTCATTAGCATAATTCAATAATGTGATAAAGGTTACCTTGTAAATTTTAGGAATGACAAATGGTTTGTACACAATTACAAGGAAGAGTTTATTCTTTTTACCCATAAGCAAGAGAATTTAAACACACTAAACTTAGAATACCTCAGGATCCAAGATCTAAATTGTCTTTGTCAAATGGAAGATCAATATTTGTTATGTAATAAAATGTTAGGCCATTGTAACCTTAAAAACTAATGAAAACACTCAAATAAAATACTTGTTAAGAATCTACACGAGCTTATATTTGATTCCTCAAAAGTTTGTGATCCTTGACAATTTAGAAAGAAACATAAATCAAGTTTTAAATCAATCGGTGAAGTCTCAACTTCTGATTCATTACAGTTAGTGCATGTGGATCTTTTTAGTCCAACAAAAACTCGAAGTATTGGAGGAAAATATTAAGTATTTTTATAGTTGATGATTACACTAGATTTGTATGGGTTTATTTTCTAGAAAATAAATCTAAAGATTTTTCTTTTTTTAAAACTTTTAGAGACCATGTTAAAAATGAGAAAAACCTTCCCTTGATAACTATTCATAGTGATAAGGGATGAGAATTTAAAAATTCATATTTTGAAACTTTTTGTAGTAATAAATGCATTACTCATAACTTTTGAGCACCAAGAACCCCTCAATGGAATGGTGTTGTTGAAAGAAGAAATCGAATTATTTAATAGATAACTAGAACCATTTTTGGTAAATATTCTATTGCCAAGAACTTTTGGCAAGAAGCTAATAGTACTTCTTGTTATACTATAAATCAAGTTTTAATCACACATTTTCGTAACAAAACACCTTATGAATTGTGGAAAGCTAGAAAACCTAGACTTTTGTTACTTCAAAGTATTTGGTTTCAAAGTATTAATCTTGAATACTAAATATAACTTTCATAAGTTTTTACCTAAGTCTAATGAAATAATTTTCCTAGTCTACTCCATAATTTATAAGGATTATAGAGTTTTAAGAAAACTGTGTACGGTTGAATAAACAGTTCATTTTAAATTTGATGAAACTTATCCATTTTTTTAAATAACCCAAACCTACAACTTCAGATATGTTTTCAAAAACTGATTTTCAACCCATGATAGAATATTATTATGATAATGTAAATGTTCGAGAAAATATTTCTAAATCATTTACCCTAGAATATTTCCTACCATGTATTGATGAACGGGTTTTACGAAACCCAAGTTAGTTGTTTCTTAAGAATAATCTCAGTGATAGTATCATTGGTAATGTAAATCAACCTACAAGTACTAGAGGTTCCTTAATAAATGAAGTAGAACATCTAGAATTCCATTCCCAATTAGAACCAAAAAATAACTGATGAAGCTTTATGTGATGATTATTGGATTAAATCCATGCAAGATGAGCTAAAAGACTTTGAAAGGAACAAAGTCTAGACCTAGGTTGAAATACCTAAGGAAACTTCTTTAATTGGAGTAAATGGGTCTTCATAAATAAATGTGATGAAAATGGAATCATAGTAAGAAATAAAGCTATATTAGTTTCTAAAGGCTATAATCAACAAGAAGGAATAGAATATGAAGAAACCTATACTCCAATATCTAGACTTGAATTTATTCTCATTCTAATTTCATTTGCAGCATTCTTTAATTTCAAACTTTTTCAAATGGATGTAAAATGTTCTTTCCTTAAAAGTTAAGTTCAAGAGTAAATTTATGTTAAACAAACTCCTTGTTTTTAAGACACAAAAGATCCTGAACATGTTTTCAAACTTACTGAATCTTTATATGAACTTAAACAAGACCCTAGAGACTGGTATGATAGAATTATAGGATTTTTGCTACAAATCAATTATGTAAAGGGAACTTCTTATCCAAATCTTTTTATAAATAAAGATAACAAAAATGTTTTGATTGTTCAAATTTATTTTGATGAAATTATATTTGGTTTAACTCAGTAATATTTAACCGATTCAATTGTGAATTTAATGAAATCTGAGTTTGAAATGAGTATAATGGGTGAGTTAACATTTTTTCTATTTTTTTAAATTTCTCAAAAACCTAAAGGAATGTATATATCTCAAGAAAATTATATTAAATATCTTATCAAAAAATATGTATTTGACAACACTAAAAGTATAATAAATCCAATCGTTACCTCAAATTCTCTTGATATTGATGAAGCTGAAAAACCTGTAGATCAAAAATCATTTAGTTGTATGATATGAAGTTTATTATGATTGATATCTAGTCATCCAGACTTAATTTTTTCAGTATGCTTATGTACTGGGTATCAATCTAATCCAAAGGAATCTCATTTAAAAGATTTAAAATAATTTTTTTCTATTTAAAGGGATCCATGGATTTAGGACCTTTCTATACTACTGTAAATGATTTTTTTTAAAAAAAAATTGGATGTTGATTTTGGTGGATATAGAATAGATAGGAAAAGGACATCTGGAACCAATCATTTCATAAGAGATTCATTGGTTTCTTGGTCATACAAAAAATTAACACTCATTAGCACTCTCCCCTGCTGAAGCTAAATATGTAGCAGCTGGAAGTTGTTGTGCTTAAGTATTATAGATGAAACTGTCATGAAACGTCCCCCGGGGCCCATACCATGACTACCCGAAGCCCGCCTTCCATAGGCCAGGGTCTGGAGACTAGCACTGAAAGGTGTATTCCCTAAAACCAGGAAGGCATTGCCTTTATAACCTATAAACACACAAAACCAAGCACACGACAAGATACGAACACAAGTAACTATATAGTAAATAGGGTGTGTACAGAAAGAAAAAGGGGCCAGAATACAAGACCAACTGAAAAGTACAAGTAAAATGAAAAGTACAAGTAAAACTGAAATAGTTCCAGTGGACACCTTCCAAGGATCTTATATGAAGGGTTGGTACAACTCTCGAATAGTCGTCCATGTGGTACACCTCATCTAATGTCCACCTCTAAGCTACCTCCAGTCCCAGTACCCTCATCCTCGGTCAGTGTTGTTCGTCGTCTGCACAAGACACAACAAGGTGTGGGCATATCCCGTGTAGGGGGTGAGTATAACGATACTCAATAAGGACCACGAGACCCCCAAAGTCTCAAAAAATCCACAAAGGATAAACCCCAAAGCATGAAAACAACTGATAACCTTACTTAGGTATATGCCCAAACATATACATAAGTTATCAAGTATACTCATCTTATTCATGAGGAAACACAAGGCCCAACTCATTATCCCAAAGCTCAACTGCTCCATGAAGTAAAGAATACCATGAAGGTTACACCTCAAAGGTAAGTACCACAAAGGTAATTCCACATAAAAGAATACCACAAAGGTATCACCATGAAGGTATGTACCACAAAGGTACGCCACAAATAAGAATACCAAAAAGGTATCACTATTAAGGTAAGGACTCATCTCACACCAGGTATAACTTAGGTATGGTAGCAAAGACTATTAGATGTAACTACTGAATCATCTTACATTGTTAAGAGGCAGACCCACGTAGGATCCTAAATCATCAAACCCACTTAGAATCCTTAATCATCAGACCCACATAAGATCCTAGTATAGTAGACCCACCTAGGATCCTAGAGTAGTTCCACATGGATTTCCAATAGCAGATCCAAGTGGGACTCTTGAACACAGACCCACATAGGATCCCAACGCACAGACCCACATAGGTTCCCTTTCTCATGTTACAGCCAGCTACAGGGTTCTCTCACTAAGTTCACATGATTCCGGGAGGGTTTTCTCCTCAATCCATAGGTCGATACTCCAACTGCCATGAGGTCCCATGAAGATTCATCCCAAAGTACCACCACATAATAGGAGTCTTAACATAACTGACAGTGCGTCAATCGGACGCCCGATCTATAAGTTATTGGCCTTTTAGTCCCGAGGCCCCGGTTGGATTCGTGTTTGATCCATGCCGGACATACCCCAAATTTATCCAAAACTATATTGGGTTATATATAAAGGACCAAATTGGTCCAAGGTTTCTGGTTCCGTAGACGGTTCATCAAACGGACACGCATAGCTCAAGTTATGGCTGAAAGAGTGGAAATGGGTCAAAGATGGTCTGGGTCCGGTCCGACCCGGTCGGGGCTGACCCAACCCTGTTCAGGTCGACCCGGCCCAATGGGTGGCTTGCGATGGGCGGACCACGCTGGGAGGCAAATTGAGATGCCCGCGATGGGCGGCCGGCTGGGAAGCCCGTGCTAGGCAGCCCACTAGCCCACAATTTCCCGGACGACCAGCCCTCTTCCGCGGCGCGGTCACGTGCCACGCCACCACCAGTGGATTGCAGTAAGCCAGCCTCCCTCCCTTTGTCATCGCATCCTCGTGTCATAGATCCTGCATGCCCGATGGCGTGGATTCGTGCTTCTTCTCCCTTCACGAGGTCAGTTGTGCATCGGACGTCGCCATTGCTCTGTCGTGGCTGATGGGTTGCGGCCCTTCGCTAGCAGTGTGGTCGTGCCACCGCTGTCTTCGCGGCTGACCAGATTGTAGGTTGCTGCTCCCAAGCCCTTCCAGCGACGTTCCTTGGGTCACCGGGCATGCCCCGGTGGCCCGTTATTTATTCCATAGACTCCCGCACTCACCTCAGGATGTCTCCATCGATTCAAGACCATCAAAATCCCACAAAGGTTGCAGAGGGGTCGGGCCATGTTTGTTTGGCCTGCACCCTCCGTGTTAGAATAGTAGCAAGTGGTATAATTGTTCTTACATAAATATGAACGTCAAGAATGGGGTAAGGGGTATACAAACAACATTCCCTACCTCTATTGATCATTAGAAGTGACACGAGATGAAGTCGGTGAAGGCAATGAGGGTTCCAATGATTGTCACTTCCACAACACGCTTCTAAAGTCAGGCTCGTGCGTCATCCTCATTCTTGATTCTGAGGTATGTTCTTTGTTGGAGAGGGAGTTCTTCATTTGGAGTAAAAGTTTCTCCAAAGTTTTTACAAATCTCACATTTTCCAACACTTCCCCAATTCCACCAAAAATGAATATCTATCTTATTAAATTAAGTTTTATTAATATAACTAGAGTTTTCCATTAATTAAGTTAATGTTGGCATAATTAATTTAGAGAAAACCAATAGTCACCTCCATCATTAAAGAGGGAGTTCAATGGTTGGGTGGTCCCCACCATTAATTTAAAAATGGGAGGTTTTAAGCTCAGGTGGTCCCCACCACTACACATTCAAATGGGAAGCTTTAAAAAAAAGTTATTTTTTATTTTTATTTTTATTTCCATGAAAAACACGAAAACTAACTTTCACCCTCATCCTACTGCGGTCGAGATGAGAGTCTCCTTAAGAAAATATCAGCACTACGATTTCAATGGTGGCCTTGGATTTGAATTCCGAGAACTGGTTCAAAAGTTACAAAAACCCACTCGCACCATTACTGAACGTGCCCAAAACAAATTCATAAATTCATTCCGGGCACACCAGGCCTCAGAATCACACGTCATTAATTTTTTCAGACTCGTAAAATTCCCATAAAATAAAAAAAAATTACATGGAATTTCTAGATTTTTACAGCAACACACACTCATAGACTATGGTATGAGTTTTATTAAAACACGGATATTGTGTGATAATACTAGTTCCATTTCTCTAAGTAAAAACCATGCACGTCACTCCCATGGAAAACACGTAGACATTAGGCATCACTTTCTTAGGGATCACATACTTAAAGAAGATATCATTATTCAGTTTATTGGAATGCAATATTAACTTGCTAATATTTTTACAAAATCCTTACCCTCTGATAGATTTGAATACATTAAACAAAATTTATGAATGATCTTCATAAGGTAATCTTTCATATTAAATTTTTGTTTAAACCTATCTCCTTACATTAAGAAACTCTTTTTCATAGAGGGTGTACATTTTCTTTGTTAATCAAATTATTCATAATAAAAAAAAATTTCATCAAAATTTTATGTAATCAAAATTATCTGTAATCAAAAAATTTCATAATAAAATTTTTTCGTAATAAAAATTTTTTGTAACCAAATTTTTCGTAATAAAAATTTTTTTAACAAATTTTTTTGTATCATGTTTTTAATGAAAAAATTCTTTATTAAAAAAATTTTCTGGATTCTAAAGTTCTTCAAGAAGAATTTTTCTCATTACAGACAATTTTCCTAAAAATCTGGAAGGTATGTTTCTTTATATAAATTTTTGTGATCAAATTTTTTACTTGTTGGTATTTTTATCTTGTTTTAAGAAATATTTTTGGATTCACTTTTCTTAAATACGAATTTTTATCTTGAAAACCTCAAAAGATCAGAAATTACCAAAATCCTTCTTGAGCTTACATCTCAACCATCAGATCATATCGAGATTCTTTCAACCATTGTATTACTCTAGGAATATGAATCATCGCTTCAATGCCTATATAAAGGCCACCTATTCTTTGTCCCACATCTATTTTCAAGAATTCTCATATCGAATCTCTGCCTCTCTGCATAAGAGTCATTCCACATTTTTGGTTTTCTTAACTCTAAATGTATTTGGAAGAGACTCCTCAGAAGAAAATGTCTTCAGTCAAGAAAATTTCAGAATAGAAAATCTACATAGAAAGGATAGTAGATCTGAAGTTCTTTTCCCAGTATTATTCTCTCATTATGAAAAATATCAAGTTTAATGTTTGGGAATGTCTCTATATAGCTAAACCAAAAGGAAAATATTCGTTTTACCCTTACTTTCTTGTTGTGTTTTATAAAATAGTTAGTTTTTTCAATGCAGGTGGCATAGATAATTTTTCTGTCAAAAGTTATGGGAAAACCTATTCCCTTTCCTTTAGCAAGGCTACAAACATTGTCAGAATTCAATATGAGGGTGAAGCTATTTTCTGTACCCATAAAATTACAGATGAATGAGGAAGTTTTTAGAGGGAGAAGGCTATAGAGTTTCTTGGTTTGACAGAAGTGAAGACACCAAAAATAAATCATCTCTCTACGAATCATGGGATCCTAGAATTATTGGTTTATGGATTTCTCATTCCAAGAAATAGTGATAAAGAAACCTTGAAGAAAAGTGATATCTATGTTATGGATTTTCTAGTAAACTTGAGGAAGATAAGTTTGGTAAAATATATCTTTTTGACTGTTTCCAAAATCAAGAATGGGACCCTCAAATCAAAAATTATCATGTATCTCGCAATCCTATCCAAGATTATAGTTCTTTTTCTAGATTCATTCAAAATCCCATGCAGTTATAAACCAAGAAATTTTAAGATTTTTTTTTCTGAGTGATGATATATTTAGGTGGATGACGGTTGGATTTAATAGAAAATCCAAAAAATTATATGACTTATCAAAAAGTGAAATATAATCCTTATCCAAGAAGCCAGATGTAGTTGAGACTTCCAGGAAGGGTGGGAAGAAGAGAAAGAAGAAGCAACTAAACGTCAAAGGAAAAATTCCTATAGTTCAGGAAACTCAATCAGCACCCTAAAGTCTGACAAGGAAAAAAACTACCCTGATGAAGTGGTTACTAAGTGGAGAGAATAGAATAATAATAATAAGGAAGGAGATCATATCTTTGGCTTGGATCCTGTTGAGGTAAAAGTTTTAATGAATCAGGCTGTTGAGGAGTATGAAAAACAAGAAAAAAAAAGAAGCAAAAGAAGAAAATGTATGAAGATAAGATATTTCATGCTCTTCTCAAAGATATTGAGAAATATTATGAACAAATATAGGTACCATGATCCTTTCTACAATAATTAGTGCCTATGACTTAAGGAAAGAAGATGGTAATTCCAAAACTAGAAGAAAAAGAAGAGATTATTTAGGAAGAGGAAGTGGAAAAAGAAGAAAAAGAGGAAGGAAGTGATGAAACTGATGATATGATAAAGAAAGTTGAAGAATATTATGAGAAGGAACACCCTATTGAAAAGTTGTTGATCCTAAATTTATAGGCCAAATCAATAAAACTTTCTTCCCCAAGAAAAGGTGATGAAGGTCCGGAAGAGATAAATAAACCATCTGATGATGAAAGCAGTAATCATGATCTTGTTCAAATAGATGATCTTTTAGAAGATGTTGAGAAGGAAAAGGTTGATGAGGATAAAATCTTTCAAGTAATTAATAGTGAATATGAGTCCCCAAAATCTACAGAGACCATTTCTAAAGATGATGAAAGAAAGAAAGTGATAGTTTATACACCCAAGAATGTTGTGGTAGCTAAAAAATATATTGGTGGTTCTTTAAAAATAAAGGTTTTTGAGATAGAGAAATAATCCTCACCAAAAAGGAAATCTGATTCGAAATCATCCTCCTTGGGTCAGGACTTTTTGGTTCAATCATTGAAGAAATTAGTTTACACCATTACTTTGATTCTGAGTATTGACTCAAGGTGTCAAATTATTCAACATTCATTTGATTAGAAATCAGATTCTGTTAACATGCTTATGGAAAAACTCATTAAGCTTGAGGCTTATTTCTAAACTTTTTATGTCGAGTAAGATTCTCATAGAAGGTCTTGTAAAGAAATCACTAAGTTGTCCAAGAAGGCGATTAAAGATCTAATAATTCTCGAGGACTTTAAAGAATTTGTGAAAGATTCCTTTGATAGAGAATATGCGAGAATAAAGGAGCTTATGAAAATTTTTCAGAAAAGTTGAACCTAGAACAAGCATCCTGGAAGAAATAAGTAAAAGATCTGAATGGGAAACTAAATTCAGTTTATATGAATTTAAAGAGGTAAAGAGATCTCATTATTGAGTTTGAAGAGAATTTTAGTAAGAAAGAATATCTTTTGATGTCTTGGGAAGAGATCCTAAAGTCTCAGGATGAAAAGATCAAAGCTATGGAGAAGAAAAATGGGGAACATGAATAGATGATCAAGCATTTTGAAGAAGATCATAAGGATCTTAAGAAGATGAATATTATTGTGAATAAGTTCATGCTGATGGAAAAAATAAGGATGATTTTTTCCTTTCAAATGTGATATTTTGTTGTACCTTCCTCATTTCAATATTTCCAATCATAATGAATATTATTATTGTGTTTCATTTTGTTTATTGTATATAGTTCTAATATTTCAGGTACTATATTATTTCCTTTTCTACTCTCTCTATTCCTTTTTGAAAATCCCAAATGGTGATAAAGGAATGACAAAAAAGAATAATTAGTAAAGAATATAATGCCCTATGTAGGGGGGGTTCTCAAAGAATATTTTCATATGCAAGAAAAAGAAAAATCTCTTTAAGGTTGTCAAGAATATGATCCTTATTGATTTCAAAACCTAAGGGAGATTTAGTCGTATTCACCATGATTCATAAGTAAAGGGAGATACGTTTTCTTTTATGTTTATAAAGAAAAATTCTTAGTCCTTATATTCTTTTTCGTAAGGATGTTTTTGCTTTCCAAAAAGGGGAAGATTGTTAATTCAATAAGGTTTTCTTATGACTTTTTCATTCCTATATGTTGTGAAAATCACAGACACTTTATCTTAAGGAAAATGGTTTTTCTCTAAGGATTATTTTCATAAGAAAAGTTTCCCTTCTCTAAGTAAATTTTTATCCTTACCTCTATTTTCATTATTTTATTTTATAATATCTCTAAATCAAACTCATTTTATTAATAAATCTAAAATTTAGATTCTTATGTAAAACCTTGTAATCATATAGTTCCTTGGATATAGAGTGATGTATTTTTAGATTTTGAATTATCTGAAATTCATATTCCAAATTCACTGAAATTAAGACTCCAAATTCCCTAAAATTCAGATTTTTAATTCTCTAAAATTCAGACTCCAAATTCTATGAAATTCTGATTCTGAATTCTCTGAAATTCATATTCCAAATTCTCTGAAATTCATAATCTGAATTTTTCAGAATTTAGACTCTTGATTTAGACTCTTAATTCATCCTAATTTCAACTCTAAATTCCTCATAATTCAGACTCCAAATTCATCAGAATTGAGACTCTGAATTCCTCAAAATTCAGACTCTGAATTCCTCAGAATTCAGATTCTGAATTCATTGGAATTCATGCTCTGAATTCTATATAATTAATATTCTAAATTCTTTTTAAAATAGTATTTGAATTTCCATTTCATATAGACTCTGAATTTTTATTTGGTTAGACTCTAAATTCAATTTTTCTTTAAACTCAGAAAAATAGACTTGGTTAAGAAACTTCATTTTCCCAACACATGTTATTGTTATGAAATGATGTCGTGTAATCTATTTCTAACTAACCGTTAGTTGAGTGACACATGTATAGGTCCCTCCAGGATTCAAGGAAAAATATGATTGTTGGATAAGGGAGTCGATTGTTTGAGTTGTGCTTATAAATAGGATCTCATTTTAAAGAGCTCAACACATTTCCATCAATCTAGAGATGACATGTGGTGATGTAATTTTTAGAGAGAGATACACTCATGCTTTGTGCGTATCTGAACATCTTGTTCAATTTTCTTTGGGCGTCTTTGATTGTTATTGAGTACAATATAGGGATTCTAGGGATAGGAAGATAATGGCTCCTAATACCTTAAATTTCAAGGTCTTCAAGGGATAGGAAGATAGTGTTTCTAACTACCTTAAAGATCGAGGTATTGCAGGGATAGAAAGACAGATTCTGATATTCCTATCGAGGTCTTACCCTGGTGTGGGTAAGACATACTTTGTTGAAAGTATAAATCAATGGATCTTTATCCAAGGTTGTTGGATACACTACTCTTTAGGTTAAAATATTTCATACTTCTTACCTATTTTGTTTCAAGATTTTTTCCACTATATTTTGATAAAGGAAGAAAGATAACAATCTTATACTTTTTTATTCTTTTATGTACTCTGATAAGTAAGATTCTATATGCTTTAAGGTGGAATATATTAATTATAAGCATTCTTTAAGTTTCATTTCTGGAACCATATTTCTGGAACCTAAGTAAGTTTTTTTCATAGAACTATTTTTAGGGTTTGTGATTTTACCTTGTTTAACTTTATTAAACATAGTTTTGCTTAAGGTTAAAAATTAAATTTTTAAAACTTACAGTTCACCCCCCCCCATCTTATAATTGAGAATATACATTTTTATTTTGATACTACACCATGAATCAACCACATTCATGATTAATAACTCTCATTAGGGATACATAGTTTACCCAACCATTACATTAACCATGTGCCCACTCCAAAAACCCCATTTATTCAAGCATAGATACCTTTGAATCCTGGAAGGTTTCCCCTAATCTTGAGCCACCTATACACCCTCAAATAATTCCTAAAAACCATTAAAATCATTTTTTACTTCCAAAAACAAACCTCAAAATTTAAATAACATAAAAATATAAAAGAAAAATAGTAAATATATCAAATTGGTGGTGTTACATTCTCCCTGCTATTGGTATTTCTGTCTCAAGAAGATAGAGATTAGAGGTGTGTTAGAAATTTTTATTCTATAGCTATAATATAAATTTATCTCACACTAAACTCTCTCCACATACCCTATCATGTTATTATAACAAGAATCCTAAATACATGAATCGTACTTAAGATATGCTGTATTTTTTATCTTAAAATGTAAACTATGATATTAACAAATGTTGTATCCATCTTGAGGGTAGCATGATTCTAGTTAATCACATGAAAAAGGAAAACATCATAATTTTGATGTTGATATATGTATAAAACAACATTTGATACACTAAATTAGGGAGATAGCGATAACCAATAAGAAACTTTTCTAATACACTCAATAATCTTGTAGTTCCCAATGTACTATGGTATTAATAACCCTTGGTTACCAGATCGATAATTCCCTAATCATGGGAATACCTATAAGAATGCATGGTTTATCACTATTAAAGAAAACAGAAAAAAAAATTATGGTCCAAATGAAACATCCAACAAACTTTATCCGTTTAAATGCTTCTACATATCAGTCAACCTCATCAATAATATCTCACACAAGACTTAGTCCAAGAAAATAAATTTTCCCAACCTCAACCCATAAATTTAAGTCTAACATATATAACCATACTATGATTCAAATAGATCTATAAGAATGTTTAATAAATTAATATAGATACATGAAAACTTCATTAAGGTCTATTGGTCCACTCAATAATCACAAAATTTTGTCACATATAAACTAAGAAAATCCACCAATATTGAATTTCATAGACTAATTGCTAATCCATTTGAGGATGGTATGTCATGGTTATAGTCAACTAGGTTCCCCATGGTTAATGTAATGACCACAAAAATCATGAAGGAAAGTTAGGGTATATTTTAAAGATAATGTAATCAGTACACCATGTAGCTTTAACACTTCATGTACATACAACATTGAAAAAAAATTTACATAATCCATCTGTTCAATTGGAATGAAATGTTATTACCCTATGATTCATTCAAATATCACCTTGATGACATCATGATACTGAAGAATATCATGTAAGATGGTGTCAAGGTTTAAGAAAATTCTCTCCCACTATACTATAGGTATAAGTACCCTTCACAATATTCCCACTAGTCATTAGTGTTTGGCCTTCACTTATTGATAGGTAAGGCATGTTTCCTAAGGTTCTTACACTCTCTATTTTATATCCAACCATCAAAGGTGGTCATTAAATACCTTATATATCTCTCCAATACATATAAATATAGTCCCATTTGAGTGATGAAAGATTTTGAGTGAAAATTTTTTGGAAAAAAAATTCCATCTCAATGGTTTTTAAATGTTTTTTGGTTAACTGTGATTATTAAAAAATTATTTTGACTAGTTTTCAGTAGGTTTGTTGCTAAAATAGATAGTTATATGGTGGTATCGTTTCCCAATGTTTTCCATAATTTTATTATGAGGTTTGTGAGTTATTTTATAGAAAAGGGAGTATTTTTTCATATCATGTATAATAGTATTTGAAGAAAATGTAACACTTATTTTGGTTTGTATATGAATTTCATAAAATGCATGGATTTATAATAGGGGTTACACTATGTAATCTATATAGCATGTCTATAAATCTATAAAGGAAAATTAGATAAGTAATTTTTATTGCATGACAACTGTGTTAGAAGAACAATAAAGGGTGATTGTCATTTAGAACAGAGATATGGTGATTTATAGGCCAATATGAGGGACACTCATAATTTTTAAAATATAGTAATTCTGAGACCATAAAAAGAAATTGTATGTTCTATGTGAATTAAATATAAAGTCTAGTACATGGTGGACACTATTCCTGATGGGATTAAATATAACTCATGATTAGTTTGTTTTTTAGGTTTATTTACCAATATAATGGACCCCTAATCACTTCATTTCTATGAGAATAGATTATTAGAGAAGATCATCATTGGAGAAATTTACATAATATTGAAATCGGTTCACAAAGTATATGAGATCATGAAAAAGGTTTGTTTATAAAGTTGTGTAGTTTGTAAAGGAGAGTAATTTCACATAGAAAGTTATATTCATGAGGGAGGATTTATCCATGAGGTGTCATCTAATTATGAATAAAAGAGAGTTCATAAAGTACTCATTATCCTATTTTTATAGTTAGTTCATGTATGGATTAAAGTAGTTTATGAAGGAGGAAGAAGAATTTGTAGAAGTTGTTTCCAAAATTAAAACACTACATGGTAAAGTGGATTTCAAAAATTATGTGTAAATATATATTTATGTCACAATAAAAATCAATTTAACCAATTTAGAGTTGATACATATCATTATAAGATTCTTCTGGTGTAGTAATTCATTTACTTTAGTAGATAGAGATGTGATATATTAAGGTATGAATGGTTGTAAACAAAGATAGACAGTGATTCTTCTCCAAAAAAATTAACAGTAGTGTGCTATAGTATATTTGGTACATTGGAACATTAAATTTTTATGATCCATAGAATAACCAATTTAAGGTTGAAGCAAGAAAACTTTTTTAAGTCTTGTGTATGTTTTAATTTTATTTCATGCACTTCTATAAGAAGGAGGGATAAGACATATTTTTAATGACAAAAAAATATCATGATGTGTAGGTTTTAATTGTTCGTACCCTAATTTACCCCCCCCCCCCAGGGTATTTTACATATCAGGGATAATAATTGGTATCAATGGGAAAGGATAAATTTAATGGATATCTATCACATTATTTAATGGATGTCGTTAACCACAAGGGCTTCTGATATTTCATGAAAACAATTTTTTACTATGGAATAATTGGAAGTTTCATTACATTATATATTTATACATGGATGTGTTTATAGATGAGATTCATGGTATTATATCTAGTATGTATATTGTTTCCCTATAAAAGGTGTACCTTAGAGAACTGGATGCTAATTCATGTGGAATCAATTCCTTAGGAGGATATTTATCCAAAAAATATATATATAAAGGTGATTCCATTTAAATCCCCACACACTATGATGGAAAAGTTGATAAGAATCTATGAAGGTGTTTTAAAATTCCTATAAACTAAATTGTAGGTTCTATGGAAAGATTAAGAGGAATTGAAGATAATCACAAATGAATCTATTAATGAATTATTTGATCAGTTGAATGTTATTGTAGAGGATATGAAAGTCCTTGGAGATACCCTAATTGATGTAAAAATCATAAAGTGTGTCCTAATAATATTTTAGACCTGATTCAATTAAAAAGTATCTATATTAGAGAAAAAATATCCAAAGTAGCTGGTATTGGATAGTTTTCAGAGTAATCTAATTGCATATGATATGAGAAATGAGGTTAATGAGGTTGTGGTAAAGGGGAAATCTAAAGAGGTAGATTTCAAGGCCATGAATAAGCTTACCCTAGAGGATGGATAGGGAAAAAGGGGTTGATGAATTCTTGTCATTCCTTTCCTAAAATCTAGAATGGGGGAAATGAAAGTTTAAATGGAAACCACTACTTGTGTGATTTTGGTGGGGAAAGGTTTTTCACCTTAAAACAAAGTGTTTCAAAATGTTTCAAGATTATGATTAGGGTTATAAAATTCCCATGATGAAATAATTATCCAATTAGAAAGGAAGTTTAGGTATGAAACAAAATTTATTCAAGAATAAGAATTTTTTTCAATAGAAAATAATGGTTTAGAAGGAAGTGAGGAAAAATAAATTAAATATTGTAATTATCATAGTGAAAATTATATGGTGAATATTGTGGGAAATTCCCAGATATGGGATGAGAATGAAAATTAAAAGGAGAAGTAAAATGATGAGTTGATCTCTATGTGGACCTGGAAGATGTTATTAAAGTGATTGATGTTTGGAAATACAAAATGAAGAATGGGTTATGGTTATTTATGGTTTGAATAAGATAATGAAATATTAGGTAAATATTATAATGATCTTAAGGAAGAATTTTTCATCCTATGATGAAAATTTGAGGATCTGGAGAAACAATTAACTCCCTACAAGATATCTGAAAAGAATATAACACAAGATATAGAGAGAATGAAGGTGGGGCATAGGGGTCTAGAAAAATAATAAAAATAATGTTAACATAATCCAAAGACATATCATAATGAAAAATAATATATAGGGCTTTCACAAATAAAAAGTTGTAATTTGTATGTTAGACTGCAAGAACAGACTATAAAGTTCAAGGTTGTTTTGAAAATGACTCAAAATCGGAACATTTATAGAAACCAAGGGTCAATCATTGGTGTGGTAATAAAAAATAAGAGTATACCTAGTATTAGGTGTTATTTTTGTAGAAATATAGGATATTATCCAAATATTTTCCTACAATCAAGTGGTACAGAAGGGAATAAAAAAAATAATGGAATATGGGTGGAGTTTAGTACTCCATGGATTCTTTTGGTGGAAACTATTTTTGGAATGAAATATTTTTAAATACGGACTAATATTTATCATTGTAAATAAATAAGAATGTGTTAATATAGACTCAATGTGTTCATGCATAGTTGATCAAGGAATTATCAAGCTAGATGAAAAATAAAAATTGATTTGAAACATTTCAAGAAGAAGATGAGTCATATCACTCTAAATAACATCAATCATGTCAATTAACACTAAGTGTGAATCCAAATGTATAAAAAATAAAAATGTAAAGCAGACGGTGTTTGCTGAAATTTGCATAAAAGTTTCAGATCATGCTAGTTTGCAGATCCTTGAAAGCATATACACTTCCCTCGTAATGGAATATAATGACGTTTTCACATGTATCAAGAAAGACAAAGAAGGTGTATTCATGTTTGGAAATGATGAAGGCCTAAAGATTATAAACTCTAGGAAATTTAAATTTGGATACAAAGATATGAAATGAGTAGATGTCTTGGTTTTTGAACGTATCAATCACAATATTCTATGTTTTAATTAACTATATGAATCAATACATTCAGTAAATCTTACCAAGAAAACCTATATCATCAAGGAAATATATTATACAATTTCTATATAGGGGATCTGCATTAATTAGAATCTTTACCTAGTCAATGGAGAAGAAGATATGTGCTTTCCATCTACGAAAGAAGAAAAAAATTGAGGAATAAATTAGTTTTCCATTTGAGTCAGTATTCCTTGGAAGATCTGTTGAAAAGTAGTGGTGCTCAAGTTCTCCCAAATTTATCATGTGATCATACAAAAAATTACAATTTATGTTAATATGGTTAGATTACTCAAAATACATACAAGGAAAATGATAAAAAATAAATAAATAATAGTGATTGAACTTGTGTATATTTATTTTTGTAGTCCTATATCACCGAGATATATTGATTTAAAGATATATCATGTTTTATTCATTAATGATTATTATTGGATAATTGGTATTGTGGTCATAACAGATAAGTCTGAGGTGTTTGGTTGCATAAAAATATCATATGGATGTTAAAAATATGGTTGGATAGAAATTTCTAATATCATGGAGTTTACCAATATATAGGTGGAGGATTATATTGAAAAACATGGAATAAGGAATCATGTTTTAGTGGTGAGAACTTCTCAGAAATATGGTGTGGTTTGTAGGAGAAATTGGAACATGAATAATATGGCCAGATCAATGCTCAATGAAAAATAACTTCCATATAGGTTTTCAAATGAATTATTCTTAACATTGATGCATATTTATACTATAGAATTTTTGTGACTAAAAGAAGAAAATACTCTATATAAATAGTGGTATGAAAAGAAGATAACATTGAAAAACATTCAAATTTTTATAAGTAAATGTTTTATTATCAATAAAAAGAAATATATTAATTTCTAATCCCATGGAGATGAAGGGATATTTCTTGGATACACTGGAAAAATAAAAGAACAAAAATTATTTAATATGTTTCAAGAAATTTTTATAGAGTGCAATGATGTTGTTGTGGTGGGAAATGACCACAATATTCAACAGCATAGTGGAAAATTTCCTGATGAAAATGATGAGGAAGTAATCATTTTAGCGGGATCACAAGTGGAAATTACTTATTCAGAATAAGATATTACTAATGAGAAACAAAATTGTACACTTGTATCTACATAGAATATGAATATTCAAGTCATGACTGAAAGGTATAATATCATCAGTGATCATACAACACCATTGAAAATGAGGAGTAAATATCTTCTATAAAAACATCATTCATAACATAGGTATAGGTGAAATGTTTTAAATAAGAAACTAGAGATGACAATTGAGTTTAGGAGATGAATAAAGAGTTTGAACAAATCAAGAATAACCAAATTTGAGATATTGTTTTGAGGTCGAAATTAAATAATTTCATCGAAACCAAATGGATATTTTATAACAAGATGAATAAATATGGTATGGTGATTCAAAAAAAAAAGTACAACTCATGTGACAGTGGTACACCAATCTATATTTAATTGTTATTGATAAGAATTTTTCACCTGTTTCAAGGATAGAAATAATTCGACTCTTTTTAGCCATAATAGTGTAAATAAAATTCAACGTTTTCTAGATGGAAATCAATTCATAATTTCTAAATTAAGTATTATAAGAGGAGGTGTACATTGAATAATTGGATTGTTTTATTATCCATGAATATTATAACAATGTTTTTATATTGAAGATTTATTTTTATGGATTGAAGTAACCACCAATATCATGGTATTCATGACTTAATCGGTATTTGGAGAAGATCGGTTTCTAGTGTGGTAGAGTTGATTAAAATATCTATGTCAATACTGAGATTAATAAATGGTTGATGGTTCTAGTTTATGTGTATGATATAATCATTGGTTGAGAGGATGAAACACAATACAAAACTTTTTTTAGATTCATGAAGTGTGAGTGTAAAATATAATTGATTAGTGAGATGACCTGTTTATTTGGACCAAAGTTGATATAAGTAATGGTATATTCATTTCTCAATATAAATATATTGATTAGGTTCTGATAATATTTTTAATAGAGACTTATAATGATATTAAATATTTTGTATCTACCTAGGTTAAATTTTTAATGGATATTGACAGAAACATGGTTAATTTCACATAATATAGGAAAATCCATGGAAGGTTGTTATACTTGACAACAAAATGGCCATAAATTGTTTTTTCCACATGTCAGGAGGCATGATATCAATTTAATCCCAATGAAATAAAATTACTTGTGGTTAGAATAATACTTCAATATATAAAAGGCACACAGGATTTCAATTTATTTATAATGAAAAATGTTATTAGTAGTTATTTTGTTATACAAATGTATATTGGTTTGGTTCAAAGATGATAGAAAGTAAACATTAGGTGGTGTATTATATATTAGTAAACTATGTATTTCTTGAATAAGAATGAAACAAGATTTAATTTCTCTTTTCACTATAAAGGATAAATATATTGTAGTTACTCAATATTTAATGAAGTTAATGTAGCTGAAACAATATCTTGAAGATAGGGTTAAAGAAGTGGAGTCTTTAATTGGAATCAATTTTGATAATCCAAGTTCTATAAATATTATAAAAATTATTATTCATCACTCATGAATGAATAAAATTGAAATAATGTATAATTTTATCATGGAGAAAGTAGATCATGGGATTGTGAAGAAGGAGTATATTCTTGAAAAAATAAAATTTTTAGACATTTTGACAAAGGCCTTGCCAAAATAAGTGTTTGAATAGAATCGTTGGCTCCTAGAATCCACCTGACTCCCCACACTTGAATAGTGTGGATGTGGGACCCCCTATCCCCATGGTATGGTGTGTTTTTCACTATGTACTAATTTTTTTTTCTTTACCATATTGTATATCCTAGAGGAGTAAGATTTGGGTTCACTAATAAAGGGGGAGAAGTCTTGATGACTGGGGGAGAAGCTGATTGGGGGAGCAGTGAAACATGAGGAGGTTGGTAAAACTAATGATGCTGACATAGTTTATTTAATAGAGATAAATCATATAAGGGGTTCATGATAAAGTAAATTTATGATGTTTGGATAAATAAATTGTTCTTCACAAGTTCCATAAGTTGTGAAAAGATAAGTTAACTTCCAATAAAAATCAATAATTGGTATTGAAAAATTGGATTGATCCCTAACAAAAATCAATAATTGGTATTGGATATCAAGAATGCATCATTTTTAAAAAGTCTCATCAATTGGTATCAAGAATTAAGAGGTTCATTGATGAAATTTTCATGTTACTCTTGTATCTCAAAGAAAGTATTTCTTATGTGGGCTTAAAGTGCATGTTGGGTAAATCCTTGATTTCTTTATGGAGTTGTAGAGTGTGAGTTTTTTATAAGTGTTTTAAAAACCCCCTAAGGGGGTTTTTGTGAAAAATACATCTCAATAGGGGGTTCATGTTTTTTGGTTTGACTGTATTTTTTGACAATGTTAGTTGAAAAAGTTTAGAAGGTTTATTTCCAAAATAGGTGGTTAAAAGGACGTGCAGTTTTCCAATGTGTGCCAAATTTTTGGGCATGAAGTTTAGGATTTTTTTTACATAAAAGGGAGGATATCCATGTAGAACTTATAGAAATAAAAAAATACCACTTAAAACTTCCTTCAGTTCATGGAGTAATTTTGGAAAAGTCATGGATTTAATGTAGTGGTTTTTCTATTCAAAATGCAAAGCATGTACATAAATCCACAAAGAAAAATCAGTGAAGGGTTTATATTCACATAGATTCTATGATATAAGATTTGAAAAGGGGTATTATCATTTTTAATTTAAATATCATTATTTAGAGGCCACCACATAGAACCCTCATTGTTTGAAAAGGATAAATATGTTGAAGCCGTAGAAAGGAATTTTATGTTTTATGAAAAAAAAACATAAAGTAAGCACAGTACGTGATAGAGGATGATCCCAAAGTTTAAAATGTAATTCATGATTAACAGGTTTTTTAGGTTTATTTTCTTATATAAGGGACTACTAATAACTTCATTTTAGAGAGAAAATATTATTAGAGAGCATCATTGCTATAGAAATTAGGATAAGTCCAAAAGTGGTTCATAAAGGAGTTCTGTTCATGAAGGAGATTGGTTCCTAAAGTATTGGAGTTCACAACATAGGATTAATTCATATAGTTGATTATATTCATGAATGATGATTTGTTTAATAGGAATCATATATCTATAAATAAAAGTTAATTCATGAATCACTTATGCTACATGGTGCACATGCAGTTTTGTAGAGATTAAAGTAGTTAAACAAGGAAGAAGAAATGTTCATGAAATGTTTTTCCACAAATAAAATATTATAAAATTAATTGGATTTCATCTCTCAGGTGAAGATAAATATTCATGTAACAATTAAAAATTTAGAAACCAATTTTGAGCTGCTAAAAATCATTATAAGAATATTCTGGAGGATTTTTTTCATTCACATTAGTAGATATATCAATGAGTTTTTAGAGTTTGAATGGTTATAAACTAGTAAATACATTGTTTTTTCTCTGAACATTGTAACAACAGTGCACTATAATGGATTTAGTGAATTGCCACATTTCATTCTTATTCTCCTTGGAATATCTGGTTAATAGAGAAACAAATAAAATTGATTTGTCTTTAATTCCATTTCATACATTTCTATAGGAAGCAAAAATAAGATATTTTTCTTTAATGATGAAAAAATTCCAAAAAAGGGAGTGTTTTAATTTTCTATTCCCTAATTCACCCCCCCCCCTCAAGGTATTTATCCTAGTGGGGCCAAAACTATTCTAGAACAAATGAGAAACCTCAATTCGATCAAAAATCATCAAGAGAGAATTAGCATCCTCTATCCATCCATTAATGGCACTCCATTATTAAGTATTGGACTAATGGTAAGGTAATCAGGGTCAAGCTATTGTGATTCCATGAAATGGTCAACCATATTAATAATAAATTATTAGAAATAAATCAAAAACAACATCCAAATTAATGAAATCCAAATTCACATCAGTGATTAAACACATGATTCATCATTGATCATATACATCATTGACCACTCCATATTTTAACATGAAATTTATGAATCCACCACTTACATGATCTTGAAGTTTTTTCTCTCTCCAATGAATTCGTAGGTGAGATGAAATGAGAGAAATTATGAAAAATCACTACAAATAACCCATTAATCACAGAGTTTAAGGGTCGCCAAGGTGTATATGAATAATACTATTCATTAGTTCCAAGAATACAACTCACATATAGATAATGTCAAAGGGAATGACCATATGATCATAATGACCATGGTAAATTGTAAGTGTAATTATAATAATAAACACATTCTTTAATCAATGATAGTTGTACCCTAATCATAGGCCAAAATATGTTCTTCTAGTATAATTTCTCCTCACACATGCACACACACCATGAGACTTTCTAAGAGACCACCCATCATAGTATATATCTAAAATATGATAAATATTTATACTCTTGGTTTCATAAATAACCCCTAATTTTATAGTTTCCAATTAGTAGGTTGTTCTATATTCTTATGGTAAAGGTCAAAATCCTATAAAATTCATGTCTCATTTCTCATTCAAAATATGAACATCACCATTAGGGGATGTGAAAGTGAATTTCCAAACATTTCAATAAATATGATCATTGAACACTACAAAATTGTCAATCCCAAAAATTATATTCTATATAAACATATCCAATATCATAAATTTACCCAAACTAGACTATGTTAATTGAAATTGTGTGTGGTGATTAATTTAACTCCCGCGATATCCCATTACCTGAGAGGTGACTTTATTCCCATCACATGAGACATTATAAAAACATGAAACATCTATTCTCCATTTCATGTATCATATCAACTAAAAAAAAGATTAAAACAAGAATAATAACAACAACAAGAACATTGAGTATAAAAAGAACAAAATTTACAATAAGAAAATATTTAGAAACATCATTCGAATGTAACAACAATACCTAAAATCAATTCTGTTATTTCATCATAAAGTTCTTTCATCATAATTGTTAAAAATTACACTATTTTTTTTGAAAACTGATCAAAATCTATAATTAAATAATAAAAATATTATTTTCATTCAGAATTTATTTTCCAACAAATCCCATTTAAAGAAAAAAATTTATATATTTTAAATATTATAAACACCAATAAAATCACTCTTTAAATATTCCAATAAATTATTTTTATAAAATCTATTTAAAAAACAAAGATAAAATAACACAACTTTTAGAAAAAAAAATATTTCTATGGAATTGATTAATTTGAAAAACTATTTATCAACAAAAACTTGTCATCATAAAATAAATCATGTAAATACTAATAATAAACAATTCAATAATATCTAAAAATCATTTTATATAACTAAAATAATTATCAAATTCAATATCAACAAATGATCAATAAACCATCCTAAAACAAATAATGTTTAAATATCTTATGAATAGAAGATTATTTTCAATAATTGAAATAGATAACATAATTAAACAGATATTATAATCCATATTTCAGTCCATTATGGTCTAATCCTAAATATTTTACTAAAAAATATATTACCAATCAATCAAGCTCAATTGATGAAAAAATTAAACCACCAAGGTTAACATATCAAATATTTCAATATGATCTCATGAAAAGTTAATAATTAATTATAAAATTCCCAAAACACATTAAACATTATGATTGGATATTGGAATTATCATATTAATAAATTTTATTTCTATGATACACATTAAATTATGCATGCCTCATTACTTATGTGTATACCATGGAATAAAAAAGTCATGTTCTATTTTTTAAAATCTCATAAAAAATAAGCAAGATGATAATAACTCAAATTTATAACATGATTTTTATATAATTATCGTCAACATGAACCAAACATTAAAATACAAAAAATTATTTCAACACACAGAATGTCATGAATATATTAAAATATGAGGCTATAAAGTGTAAGGTTTTACATACTATAGTCATATCACAAATCATTAATAAATTAGTATATTAACCATTTAATACTGTATTTAATTATCTATCATGAAATTGTTAACATGTTATTAAAATAAGTGTGATTCCAATTATCATTTAATCAATTAATTTGGATATGATTCATTTCTAGTTTAAGTTTCAATTAAATATTATTTTCATATTCTTTTAAGAAATATAATCACATAGAATACATTAAAATACTTAAATTCAAGAAAGAATCGATATTAAATATAGGGGAAAAATATTTTACCATGTTATAGAAACCATTTCTTAGAAGATACCAATTTTATCTATAGGAAACAAGAAAAAATAATAGATAGAACAGTTATCATATCACTATTTACCAAAGCATAACTGATCAAGTATCATATGAATTATGGAGTCTAAGTGAGAAGTTTCCTTACCAATGCATGATATGAAACTCTCATCATCCAAACCCACAATGATGTGGTAACCAAATGCATTGAAGTGTTTAATAACAATTTTTATACCCAGACCACCCTAGTAATAATAATTTCAGTATAAAAAGGTTAGATAAATATTTTTATAACCTACATTTCATTCCCTCTATCATATTATATCTACACCTATTATCATAACTAACAAGATATACCAAACTTATACCATTTTTAATATCCTAACCCCAACCCATAACATTAGATATGATTGGAATTCCACTTGCCATTGGTGCACCCTTAGGACACCAAAGTCTAGAAATAAATTCTTAGAGATTTTCTAAATCATTGAAGTCATTTACCATTTAATAAGTCACAAACTGAAGCCAACACTATTCATCTATTTGGGTCTTCTAGCCCCTGGTTTGGTCCTCGAGTCCTTCAAGGCCTTCGGGCCACCCAAGGCCTTTGGGCCAGTAAGTCTTTAGGTCCACCTCAAGGATTTTGAGCCACCTCAAGGCCCTCAGGATACATGAAAATGAATATGCAACCAGACAGAATATAAGGAACAAGGATATATATGAGGATTCGAAATAGGCACATTCACTAGATTAGATCTAACCAAACTTGGAAGATTGAGAGGATGTGACATTTCCATTGGTACTAGGCCAATGTAGCTCTACATAGGATAGCTACCTGAATAGCCATGCGATGTTGGAGAGTTGACATCACGATATTTTTTAGGGAAGGGTAGTTCAAAGTTGTCTTGTCTGGGATGATTTTCTCTACGACATATGGGTCATGTAATGTTTCACTTAATACTTCAGTCCTTGTAAGGGTTCCCCCTCAACCCCTGAAAGGGGGATTATCAAAAATAAATAAAAATTAAAGGCCTTCAGGCCATTCAAGTAGAAAATGTAATAATATAAACCTAATACATGATAAAAAAGTAGACCATCCTCTAATAATATAATATAAAACTAATCAAAGTAGGAGAAACTAACAATAATATAGAAAAGGTCTACAATATTAAGACTCAAAATGAAATAAAATGTACCAATATGGAACTTTCCCATGATATACATGACCACTACCTCTAGGATCAAATCTACCTCAACAAAACTATAGAATCCAGACATCGTAATAGTTAAGTAGGAGGTCATACCCTTACATACATCACATCAAAAAACATCTTCATACACACCAATATAAATATATATGGGGTTCACTATACAAATAATGTATAAAATCCCCAATAAAATTTCCACACATGCTGCTTAAATAACAAGAAGTAATTTCATATTTTATATAAAATAAGAGAGAATTATAATGCATATAAACAATCCAACATAAACTGTATGAATAACTCAAATTGAAATAAACATTTCTTTTAACCTATTATTTTAACAAAGTATCCAACTCCACCCAATCCATGAATGCATGCTCCCAATAAATATATAAACCTAATGCATCCCCTATAAAAGTGAGATTTACTGAATATCCCAAACTCAAAATTAGAGACTCATACCTTCTGAAAAAATTAATTACTTTGAAATACAATACAGTTTTTTTCCAGTTTTAGCACAGTCGATAAATTTTAACTAACGTAGCCTTTTCCTTATGAATTATAAATGAATAAAACCCCACATTAATTCCAAGTCACCATGAATCCATTCAACAAATCCCACAAATTTGGAACCATAATACAAATCCAAAATAATAAGGCCATGTCCATATGCATCATGAATACACACCATCCTATGCCAATTCCATGACACCATAATTTAAATTCATCATTTCTATATACACTTTCCATCCAAACCAAAAGTGAACATAGGAATTAACATTCATTCCTTATCAAATTCATGATTAAAACCTACCAAAATCATAATTATTAGTTCAAAATCACCAAAGGGATATTTTACAAAACATGATTTGGGAACCACCCACAACTCTTGTCAAATCCCATTTTTTCACAAAGAAAATATTTCACCAAGATTTATCAAAATCATTTAACATAAATAAAAAATCATATTAATTTTAAAATAATAATCCACTTATTTATAGACATAGTTAGAGGGGGAAAATACACCTACCTTATAAAATTTCACTAAGAGAAGATCACACCATACACTTATAGTTATGGTCTCTATCAACCCTCCGATTATGGTTCATGAAAAAATACCCATCAAAACAAACACCAACCACAAGATCTAGTCTTAAAATCCTTAGAATATGGTTTCTCCCAAAATAAAATGAGAAAATAAGAGATGATAATAATATATAGAAGTATTAATTTTGATCCCTTTTCTAAACACTCTATGTATCCAAGAGAGGTAGATTTAGAGTGATGCAAACCACTGAAATATCCCAAGGAAGGTCTCTAGTTTTAGATCCTTTGAAATGATGATTGAAATAATGATTTATAGGGAAATTTTAGTTTAAAAAAACTATTTTTTTCATTTTTAATAGTTGTACATGGTTAGGTTATACAGTTTGGTAAACCATGAGGAAACAATGTGGATCCCACTATCCAACAAATTTTGAGACCACATGGTTTGGAAACAGGATTTACCTAAAACATGGGAAAAAATTTCACAGTCCATATAATTATCTTTAGGATCACATGATTTGGCTGCATGTCTTACCCATGATGTGTGAAAACTATGAACCATCTCTAAGGATGAATCTCACTCTTTATTTTGGTTATTTCTCTTCCATGTCTGTATTCTTTCTTAACAAAAATGTTTATTTTCGAATTTTGAATTTTAAATCTGTATTATCCATTGTATATTTATTTTTTCTATTTATCTATTTTGAAAAATAAGTCTTACAATTCTTTCAATCAATGTGAACTTTTTCAATACTTTTAAAATTACTTAATAATTTATTTCTTTTTGCTTCAATGTATTTTATATTTTTCAATAAATTTTTTCAATTATTTACCTTTATATATTTTTCAAGGTTAAATTTATAGGGATTATTTTTAAAATAATTTTTAAAAATTTTATTGTCACCCTTTGAAAATGGTTTTAAAAGTGACTTGTAATATTTCAACGACATATTCACCCACAAGTTAAAGCAATTTTTCTTATGAATTCACTTCTATATTTCTCTATATATCTAGAAGATCTATAATATTTATAATTATTTTTCATGTATCATCCTCCAAAATAATTTTGTGTTATACTTCTTTTGATTTATTTAATTTTTGATATCATTTAATATAATTCTTGATTACTTATTATGTGATACCTAATGAAAGGTTTTATAACTTGTTTTCTTTTAATGGGTTAACAAATATTTTAAATATGATTGACTTTATATGGAATGCATATGTATAGTTTATCATTATGTGATGGGTGGTCCTAGAATTAAATATCCCTCTAATGCATTGGGTAAGGCTTTATGTATCCTAAGAATACTAAGGGGTGTGAGTAGTGATGCTCGAAAATTATGTTATGGGATGTGGGTAATGATTCCTGATCAATATTTTATGGGATGCGGGTATAGATTCCTAATACATTATTTTATGATAGTCTTGGTGGTTAACCATGAAATGTTTTATGATTTTGTAGGATTATAATTACACCACATTCTTTTATCATGTGCCTATTGATCGTGATTATTGGTTTATAATTTCATTTTCCTATGTTTTGGTAAATGTTGTACTCTAATTATGATCCATGTATGATTTTTGTTGTAAAAATCCCTCTTGATGGTTCTTTTGGGTTTTTTGATAATGTGTGACAATGTTGACAAATGTTGGTTGTCAAAGGAGGCATGAAGAGTTAGCTCAAATGCCCCAAAGGATCATATGGAGCACGAATGTCCTAACTGATCATGCATAGTATGAATGTCTAAAAGGATCATGTGGAAGGATCATTCATAATGTGAATGTCATAAAGGATCACACATAGCACATAAGATCCAAAGGATCAAGAAGAAGGACATAATTCATAAGGGGTCAGGCGGAGTGTTCTTTTTTTTCCACATTTGACATATCTCACTTTCAATTATGAGATATAAATGAGATCACATGATCACATCACATAATACATGTGATTATAATGTTTCAATGACTTGTATTTTTAGGAAGGTATGGATTATTTTATTTTTTTATAAAACCCTCATTGAGATTTCTTTTTTATTATACCCTAGTGATCGAGCCCTTAGGCTAACTGGTTTTCTTTTAGAAGGGAGAGAACCAAGGGCGATTGATTCTAGCTATAGATGAAATACATGGAATGTATTCATTACACTGTATGTAATGAATCAAAATATTTATTCAAATACATGATGTGTATTGGGCTATCCATACCCCCTTTTCAAATTGGGAATGGGTTTTCCCAGGAAGGGAAACACTCAATCTTTACACAGTATGTAAAGATTACACATAATTTAAATTACAAGGATATTTTTTAAAGGGAGGTAGGGCCTCTCATGTTTTTTTATAGAGGCCTCATTCCTCCTCCCTCACATGGTAGTATCCATGTATGGAGCTCCTCCATGCCATCCACATAGGCCCCTATAATTCCCCTCCTTCTAAACTCTGATCAGATCGTCGTCAATTGCATCGGGTAGCTAACGGTAAGTTATCCGCTAATTTTCCTTCGTATCATCATTTTTTTGTACTTTATGTTGTTTCTTTGTATTCTTATATGCTCTGTTTTTAGGTCAATTTTCTATTTCTGTGTTTTCTTTCATTCTTCTTCGATTCAAAGGTTGATATTGGATGAGTGGTCATCCACAAATCTAAGATAGGTCATCTAGTAATTTTATACAAAATTTGAGGTTTTTTATACCATATGTCATTATATCATTTGTTGTACCTTTCTTCACATTACCTTAAATTTATTTTATCTTTCAAATTAATTACACCATGTTATGATACTCTTGTAGAACCATGTTAATCCATTAAATAATGTATGCCTCTTTGGTTGTTATCCCTTTGGGTCTGTTGAATTAAATTCCCTCTTTTATATAAATTTTTAACTAACTAATCCACCTCCAAATTGGTTTGTATTGACATATAATAGGATCTTCCTAGATTCCTAAATTAAATGGTTGAAATTAATCAAATCAAAGTGGGTGTAAATTCCACATCATGTGTTATAAATTGATAATGAATTTGTGTAACTTGAAATATCATGGTTAGAGGGGAATAAATGAATGTAAATGATTTAAATAGAGATTACATATTATTATTATGATTAGACCATGGATATTGGTCATTGGACAATGGTTAAGGGATTTTTTGAGTATAGTGTTTCATTCTCCCTTGCATTGGGTGATGGGCATGGAATTTCACATTGTTTACTCTTACTTAGAAGATGGGATGACGTTCCATGTTACCTTTCTTCATGTGTTGGGAATGATGACTCATCCTACTATCTCAAGTAGTGGTCATGATGTCTTCCATTCTCAAGAGATTTAGGACAATTACCCTTATTGGATTATATAGCTCGTTAGACTATACATGTGCGCCTAAGCTATTCCCTATGTCTAGATAGCACCTAGTATCTATGAATATGACTATATATATACTCACAAATATAGTGTATATACATGTATACATATTATGTATAGTTATTTATAAATAGATGAACATTATTAAGTGATATTAGACTTATTTTGTCCTATTTTCTAAAGAAGATAGAGTCTTCTAGGTGTCCTACAAGAACTTGAGCTAACTAGTATTTAGTTTTTAGAATATTTTATTGTCTATTATACCTACACACTACTATATTATATACACTGACTGGATAATTCTAGACACTATTGGTGGTGTACTACAAAGTTTATCTCACACCCTACTTAAGTCGCCCTTGGTACCTGATCAGACTTCATGATTATAGGTTTAGATAAGATAAAGCACCTCGTCATGGATGCTTGATCTATTTTTCTTATATAATGGGATCATGGGAGTGAAGGATTTAAAATATGCTCGCAATTCTATTGGAGTTGTCTTTTAGTATTTTTTATATTTTTTGTATATCATGTTGTATATGCCTATACTTTTTATCCCATGTATCCCCATTTTTTACGTCATTATAAAATGAAATCATTTTGTAAATGACTCAGTCAATGGCTTTATTGTTACTATTTCTTGGATGGTTAACATCTATTATTGATTATTGCACTTTTTCCACTATGTTTTCATTTATATTATGATTCCTATATTTCTTTTTATTTATTTTTACCATTGTGACACTATGTTAAATGAGGGTGTAGTCTCCAAACTATACCACCATAGACCCTCACTAGTAGTCAGCGGCCTTTGGTATATGGGGAGTCATTCTTGAGTCTATGTGAACCACTAGATTAGGGCACTGTTTAGTGGCTCCCGGGTCAGGATATTAATAAAATGACATCATGATGAGATCACATGATCCACTTGAATACATAAAAAGATTTTAAAGGGATCTAATGAAGAGATCATGTGAATCACTTGAAGGCACCACATGATTTTCAATGGATCTCGTGAAGAGATCATGTGAATCACTTGAATACACCACATGATTGTCAAGGGATCACGTGTTCTCATATGAGAAAACTTATCACATGAAGGGATCACAATTTTGTATGAAGTACCAAAATATCTTGTGAATGAGTCTCATGAAGTTCATAAAAATAGAGAGGTTGGAAATGTTATAGATATATCATGATTGCTTAAAATCACATGACCCCATGATTACCTTTGGATCTCATAATGTGATCAGTGAAGCACAAATTATTTCCATTAGGTCACATTAATCACTTAAAGACAATGTCACTAAATATTTCATGATTTCCATGGGATCTTGTGATCAGGTCATTTGAATTTCTAAAAGACAACTTCACTTACCATCACATGATTTTCAATTGATCTCAGGATGGGATCACATAAAGCACTGGACAAAAATCAGGTTGACCAAGAAAGATGTACTTGTGACATGTGACATGTCAAGGAGGTTGATCGTGAATTCTAGAACTAATCAAGAAAAACATGGAATGATGATTGTTGAGGTGGTTTAATGGATATGTTATCATGATTAATAGATTTAACAAGGCCGATTTATGCTTATAAATACCCCTAACCCATTCTTAAGAAGTTAGAGAAGTTTTCTTAATTGGTTTTATCTAGAGAAAAATTATTTCTCATGAGCAGAATAAAGTATTACACCAAAGTATCACAATCTGTATAATGGATAAAAAGTATCAAAAATGGGTCTCATGAAGAAATAATGCAAAAGAATGTATGTGTTGGGTTTTTTCATACATAGGAAGACCCATTGATATCACATGATCCATGTAACCTAAATAAGGTCTCTTTCTAGAGTCATGTAATCTTTGTGAATAGAAAAGTTCTCGTAAAGGGGTGACGTGGAGGAGTCTCATATAGGATTCTCATGAAGGGGTATCGTGGAGGAGTCTCATATAGTAGTCTCATGATGGATTCTCATTAAGGGGTCTCGTGAAGGGGTCTAGTTAAGCGATCTTGTTAAAGGGTCTTGCATAAGGGTTGCCTTTCAGGGTCTCACACAAGGATATATGAAATGGGGTTACCCAAAGAAAAATAATATTTTTATATCAAAATTTATAAAAAGATGATAATGATGATGATGAAGGATATGAACCACCTGATAATATTTGAATAAGTATCTTATTCAAGGCTATATCCAAGGTAGTGAAAGGAAGAAGGAGGTACTACATTCTAGCAAGTAAAGTGATTTATATAACATTTTATAAATTGTAATACTTGGAATATATTCAATAAATTGAAAAAGTGAAGTGGATTTTCCATGATACCTTGTAAAAATGTGATACTTGAGAGTACGTTCATATCAAGGTTGTAAAAGATCATGTGAAGTTTTAAGGAACTTATCATACATTTGGTTCTACTCTCAATAATAGAAAATATTATTATTCAGATTGTGTGTCAATTGTTTTCCATTATAAATCATTGATCATAAAAGGTAAGTGTAAGAACCCGGATCTTATTTTCAGGTATGTCTTTCTTTTCTGGTTGTTTTTGAGAAAAATGGGAGTTTTTAGAAATTTCCAGAGTACACTTCGTGTACTTATAATTACATGTCGTGAACCCTGTTTCCATGGGTCACCGTGTACTGGTAGTGTAACGACCAAGTACATGATCGTGTGGGGTGACCTAGAGGCCAACTAAATCGGGGCCCGATAAAGGCAATTACACATCGTGTACTTTAAAAAGACACATTTTGTACTTTTCTTTTTAATTGTTATATTGGACCGGGGTCACGTCTAATTGGCAGAAGCACCTTCTTATGGATCTGTCTCATCTTGGAGCAACCGAAGATCACTGACTCTTCTTAGAGCCCCCAATCGAGCATCTATTCCTCGATTCAACCTCCGTCAATTGCATTGTAATCTCCATAGAAATTTCTTCCTTCTTCTAGATCCTCATTTCTCGTTTCCTCTCCTTTCATGAGATATCCTTGACTGAATGTTTTAGATATTTTTATAGATATACATCATTATAGGGAGATTCAAGGCCTAAGGTTTGAGTATATCATTCGTACAAAGCTGAGGTATGTGGTTTGTGCCTTTTTATAGTTAGTCTTTGAGTTATATGTGCCAAATTGCCCAATATCCTCATTCAATGTATTGAATGTTTATGGTTTTTAGACCTATTATAGCCTACTATGACTTGTGTGCTTGAGTATAGGATTTATGATTGTAAATAGGGTTATTTACCTTGCTATGGATGTTTTGCCCATTTTTTCTTGATATTGACTGTTCGGTTTAGCTTTGCCTGTTAGGCTGCATTTTTTTCCATGGCTAGTATTGTTAGGACGGAGTGATTTTATATGAAATGTTGTGAGATGTTGTAGACCATTATACAAGTAGTTCTTGAGGTTTACTTTGGCTTCCATATATCATTTTTGCATGATTGACTTACATAGGGTTGTGGGAACATGGTATAGTAGACCATAGGGGGAATGGACATTGAGGGCTTCCTCAGAGTGTCTGTTTACTTTTTACATTGTGAGACCATAGGGGGGATGGACTTTGTGCTCCCTCAGAGTGTATATAGTTCCACATTGTGAGACCACAGGGGGAATTGGATGTTGAGTTCTTCCCCAGAGTTTCTGTAGTTACTGATATGAGACCACAAGGGTAATTGATGATGACTACTTCCTCAGAGAGTCTTTGTTAAAGCTGAACTAGAGGGGTTATATTGTGAGTACTTCCTAGAGGGTAACTTGTGTTTGTCTGGTTGAAACATAGTAGAGATCCTATGAGTGCTTCCCATAGGTTTTTTTATTAACTGCTTACTTGATATACAAAAAATTAATACAATTGAAATTTTAGGACTTTTTACATCTGAGTACTTCCTTTTTTATTGTTTTATTTTGCTTATTACCTGTCATACATATTCACTGAATGTTAGGCACAGATCATTGGGTGGTTGCCTACTGAGATTTGTCTCACACCCTATTTAGGTCATGCTTTGTGTCCAAACAAATTATGTTGTTCCAGGTATAGATAAGGGCAAGTTCCCTTCTACTTAAAGTACTTGATTATTGTGGAGCTGGAGAGCATGGGACCAAGCTGGGGCTTGCTATGCTGCTAGAGTTTATTTTTTTTCCTTCTACTTTGGTTTAGTACTATATTCTAGTATTGTTACTTGTTATGATATTTTTCTAGACATATGTATCATGAATCTTTTATATATATATGTGCGCTCCAGCTATTTATTACTTACATTCTTCTATTTTTTATTTATTTAATGTTATTAATACTTTCACTATTATTATATGTTTATTTCCACTGTGTTACTTTGAAAATGAGGGAATAGTTTTCCCACTATAACACCCAAGGCTCTCGCTGCTAGTCGGCAGCCTATGGAATTTGGGGAAATGCGCTTGAGGACATGTCACCAACCGGGTACAAGGTACCTCTGGGTGGCTTCCGAAATCGGGATGTTACAAAGTGGTATGAAAGGGAGGTTGTTTTCATTACTGATAATTTTATTTCTAGAGATAGGAAAGAGTTATACTATGTACTATGACGCATCTGGTATCGGTCAGGGATTATTTCTTATACAGGGGGAAGGAGTCGTTGTGCATGGGTCTCGACAGTTGAAGCCACATGAGAGGAATTGCCCGATGCACGATCTCAGTTTGGATGCAGTTGTTCATACCTTACTCTATTGGAGACATTATCATATGGGAGATAATTTTTTGGTTTGCACCAATAAAAAATGTCTTAAGTATATATTCACTTAGCGCGATGTGAATTTCAGACAACGAAGGTGGGTTGAGTACCTTTAGTCTTTTGATTTTGAACATGCCTACATTCCTGGGAAAGGCAATGTAGTGGCTAATGCATTGAGTAAGAGGACTCAGATACATGAATTTAAGAAGTCTAGTAGTGAGTGGAAGCTTATGTCTCTATTCTCTGAGATGCATTTGGAGGTGCATGACAGACAGGGGTAGACCTTTCTTTCTTCTATATTTATTACCTCTACTCTTCTTGAACGAGTGTGAAAAAGGCATCTATCAAATTCTGAAGGCCTTGTCCTATGGGAGAGTGTGTCAGGAGAGGACCCTTTTATTATATGGACCAAGGGTGAGGATAATATCTTTCATTTTCATGGATGTGTATGGGGGTCAACAGACATATGTGAGGATCTAATGCGGGACTTTCGCTCCTCAGTTTGGAAAGTTCATCCTAGTGTCACCAAGATGTATTGATATCTACACCATCAATATTGGTGGCCATGTATGAGGAGGAATGTTGCTGGGTTTGTCATGTGGTGTTCCACCTATCAGTATGTGAAGGAGGAAAATCTGCAACCATCAGAATTTTTTCAGTAGTTACACATTCCTGAGTGGAAGTGGAATGATGTCACGATGGAATTCATGATAGGTTTGTTGAGGTCGCCTCGAGGGAATGATGTAGAATGGGTTGTCATTAACAGGCTCATGAAGGTTGCTCACTTATTTCCAATCAAGGAGACCTTCATTGTTGATGATATGGTAAGGTTTTACATCTGATAGATTGTCTGGTTACATGGAGTTCTACACTCCATTGTTTCAGAGAAGGAAGCTCATTTTATATCTCAGGTCTGGAAGGGACTACAGAGGGCTTTGGGTACACAGGTACTTCTGATTACGGCTTACCATCCCCAAACTGATGGCTAGTATGAGCATACGATTCAGGTGCTAGAGGACATGCTAGGATAATCTGTCCTATATTTTGGAGGTTCTTGGGAGAAGCACATATGTCTTGTGGATTTTGCCTACAATAATAGTTTTCAAGAAACTATTCAGATGTCACCCTATAAGGCTTTGTACTGTAGGTCATGATGATCATATTTATGCTGGCTAGAGGCAGGAGAGGTAGCTATGCTGGGACCTTATCTTCTTCAGGAGACCATAGAGTAGGTGGAGTTGATTCGAAAGAGGATGGTTGATGCACAGTCACAACATAAGTCTTATGCTGATCGATGAAGACAACATCTAGAGTTTGAGGTCGGGGATCAGGTTTTTCTATGTGTCACACTGAGGTTGGAACACATGAGGATTAGAAGAGAGGGAAAGCTTTCACCAAGATACGTCAGACCGTTTGAGGTTTTGGAGAGAGTCAGGTCGGTTTCCTATTAATTGCAGTTAACTTAGAGGTACTAGGCTATGCATGACATCTTCAATGTTTCTCAGCTATGACATTACTTCTCATACCCATCCCATGTTTTTTAACCCAAGGAGGTTTAGCTAGAAGTGGATGTATCTTTCAAGGAGCATCATATCCTGATTGTCGATCGCAGTGTAAGGGTTCTCAATTGTCAGTCTATTCCTCTATTATGAGTGTTATGGTTGCACGGGTGAGTATTGGATAAGACTTGGGAGAGGGAGGCTGATGTACGATCATAGTGGCTGAAGCTGTTCGAGGATTATTATTCTACGCCTCCTTGCAAGGAAAATCTGGGGACATATTTCTTTAAGGGGGGAATTTTTAATAACCAAGATCTTATTTTTAGGTATTTCTTTCTTTTCTAGTAGTTTTTGAGAAAAAGAGGAGTTTCTGGAAATTTCCGGATTACACGTCCTGTACTTATAAGTATATGTCATGTACCCTATTGTTGCAGGTGACCGTGTACTGATCATGTAACAGCCGAGTACATGGTCGTGTGGGGTAACCAGGAGGCCACCTAAAGTGGGCCCTAGTAAAGGCAGGTACATGCCTTGTACTTTTAAATGACATGTCATGTACTTTTCTTTTTAATTGTTATATTGGACCAGGGTCGTGTCTAATTGGAAAAAACGCCTTCTTTTGGCTCTATCTCGTCCAGGAGCGACCGAAGATCGCCAATTATTCCCTGATCCCCCGATTGAGAATCTATTCTCTAATTTGACCACCGTCAATTGCATTGGAATCGCTATCGTAATCTATTCCTTATTCTAGAGCCTCGTTTCCTACTTCCTCATCTTTCGTGAGATATCCTTGGTTGAACTCTTTAGATATTTTTGTAGATCTATGGAATTATATGGTGATTCAAGGCCTGAGGTTCATATATATTGTTCATAAAATGTCGATGTAGGTGGTTTATGCCTTTCAATAGTTAGTATTTGAGTTATATGTTCCAAAAGTTTACAATAACCTTGTTTGTGGTATTGCGTGTTTACGGTTTTTAGACCTGTTATTACATGTTGTGCCTTGTGTGCTTGAGTAGAGGATTTATTATTGTGAATAGGGTTCTTTACCTTTCTATGGATGTGTTTCCCATTTTTTCTTGATATTGATTGTTTGGTCTAGCTTTTCCTATTAGGCTGCTTTGTTTTCCATGCCTAGTATTGTTAGGATGGAGTTATTTTATCTGACATGTTGTGAGATGTTGTAGATTGTTAGCTAAGTAGTTATTGAGGTTTACTTGGGCTGTCATATATGGTTTGTGCATGATTGACTTATATAGGGATGTGGGATCCTGGTGTAGTAGACCATAGGGGGAGTGGACACTGAGGGCTTCCCCAGAGTGTCTGTTTACTTTTTACATTGTGAGACCATAGGGGGATGGACTTTGTGCTCCCTCAGAGTGTCTTCAGTTACACATTGCGATACCACAGTGGGAATTGGACGTTGACTGCTTCCTTATAGTATCTGTAGTTACTGATATGAGACCACATGGGGAATTGTTATAAAGCTGAACTATAGGGGTTAGACTGTGAGTACTTCTCAGAGGGTTTCTTGTGTTTGTTTGGTTGAAATAGAGGGGATAGGCTCTGATTTCTTCCCATAGGGTTATTTTTTGATTAAATTATTACTTGATATAATAAAATGAATGCAATTGAAACTATGGGATTGTTTACTTCTGAGTACTTATTTGTTTAATGATTTATTTTGTTTATTGTCTGCCAAAAATATTCAATGACTGCTAAACATAGATCTTTGGTTGGTTGCCTACTGGGATTCGTCTCACACCTTTTTTGGGTCATGCTTTAGGCCCAAATAGATTATGTTTATGTGGGTAATGATAAGGGAATGCGCCCTTCTACTTTAGGTACATGATTGTTATGAAGCTGGAGAGCGTGGGACAAAGTTGAGGCTTATGATGCTACTGGAGTTTATTTTTTTTCTTTCCACTTTGGTTTAGTATTGTATTCCATCATTTTGACTTTTTTGGATATTTTCCTAGACATGTGTATCATGAATATTTTATATATATGGGTGCTCCAGTTATTTATTACTTCCAGTCTTCTGATGTTTACTTATTACATGTTATTATTAATTCTGTTATTGTTTCTGTTTATTTATGATCTGCTACACTTATAATGAGGGAATATTTTCCCCACTAGCACACCCAAGTCCCTCGCTGCTAGTCGATATCCTCTAGAGTTTGGGGAAATGTCCTTGAGGCCATGTGACCAACCGGGTACGGGGCACCTCTAGGCAGCTTCTAGAACCGGAACGTTATAGTAAGTGAGAGGGAATTGATCTCAATAAAATAGTACATCTACCCCCAAGAATTGTAAGGGTAGTGAGCCTAGGCAGGAGTGTCCTAGTCTAAACCAACAACATTGAGCTTTAGTGGATTTGGTACATTGGATCATGGCCTTTGTATGCTCGTTGGGTGTCTCCCAGTGAGGGTTAAACAAGTAAAAATATGTGTCACTATTCTTTTTTTCTTGTTTTACTTTCTATACATCATAATTAGATATATTTGGAAATCATGCAATCAATATAAATAAAAAATATACGAATAATTGAACCTTATAATAAATAGTTCATGATTTAGTGGTGTAGGAAGAATTTTTAAAAGAATATTTATACATTAATTCACCCCCCCCCCACACACACACATATATATGGTATATAATACCCCTTTGGGCCTAATAATTGTAATTAGAGATGGGTTTATTTTATTTTATTTGTTTTATTTCTCTAGTAACATTTTATTTTTAAAGTTAATTTTTGAGATTTCTCTATATTTGGTGTTCCACGGAAAAGGAAAGAATATAAAAGAATAAGATGTCTGGTGGAATCCCTCATCGTAAAAGTGTATATAAAAGAGTGTGATTTAGTGAAAGGAAACCAAAAACTTATCATATTGTGAGATTTTTTACTCGTTCAAGGATATTTAATGAATTATTGAAGAACCTGAAACACTAAGTGATTATGGAACGACTGATGATGAATAAATTCTAATAAATCCAATGGTTAATGTTTTCCACATGGAAAAAGAAATGGATCAAAAATTAAGAGAAAAAAATAAGTCTCAAGATTTAGGATCCAAGCACATGAAATTGGATTCAATAAGATAAAAGGTTTAAATAAAATAATTGTTGAAGTGGACACTAATCTAATAGATAATAATGATTCCCAAACTAAATAATTACAACTTATTTCCATATATATGGAAAAACTCAAAGATTATTATAAGGGAAAAAATCTAAAATCCAAAGAAATTCCGAATTTATAAGCTAGAAATTAATATCTTTATACACAATTGTAACACCCCAAGCTTTCATGGTACGTTTATCTTTGAATAATACAATAGCTTGTGATGTACGCAACACTGAGTTCAAGCACACCACGAACTATAAAACTAGCCTTTTAAAAAGCAGTTATGAATTGTAATAACCAAATTTTAAATTTTATATTTATCTCATATAATTTTAACATTCAAATTTTTTGTTTCCTAGACATAATATAAGGAATATTCAATTTTTCAGATAAAAGAAATTTTTTTCTAAAATGCAGCTTTTCCGTCTTTTAATAGAGAACCCTTTTTAAATCTAATATTTGACACTTTTATATATTAAATTTGATGAAATAAAATTATTATTTAGAATCAGGACACAAAACATTAGTTTGGATAAATTTTTGGTGTTTTTCTAGTAAATTTTTTAATTTGATCAATAGTGAAAGATATAAATTTTAACTGAAAACAATTTTTTTAATAAAAAAAATTATAGTGTTAAATTATAAATTGGAATGGTTTTGAAGTATAATTAGATTATATTTTTATCATTTAATCCAATTTTGGTCATTGGAAGTAATTTCACTTTTTAATTGGACAAAAAACACATATCAAACTCTTGATAGTTTTTACTTCTCAAAAACCCGCTTTCTTGTTTTGACAACAAGAATTAATTTTAAATTAATTAATGGAACATATATGTGTTGAATTTGGTAAAATAGACATCATTTTTGGATTTGGACTATCAAAATTATCTTAGGGTTAATTTTTGGTATTTTTTTGAAAAATTTCAATTTTTGATGAATAGTGAAAAACACTGCGTTATTGTTTAAAACTGACTTTTTAATTAAATAATTATTTATTTTAATTTATTTTATTTTAAGTCAAAATAGATACATAAAACTAATATAATATCAATTTAATTCATTGAATTCATTTTATAATAAGTTTAGATATATAAAATTTTATTGAACTTTTTACTGACTTTTACCCACCTTCTAGGCACATTTGAAAATTTGCATAAAACGTAATTTTACCACTTCTGTGAATCAAATTTCAAAAATCTGAGAGCCATGGTTGACATCAGTAAGTAAAATTTGGTTCAATAAGATGAAAATATTTTTTTGTGAATAGTAACTTTTGAATTTTATTTACCACGGTTAAAAGTAAATAAGGTAATTAAAAGTAAGAATAATGTTATAATTACCCTAACACATGTTCTAATTATATTGGATAAGTGTTTTTAAACAAAAATAAACCTTAGGAATAAAATATGAACCTCTTTGATCCACTTGGATTATATTAGGACATTTATTATTATTTTATTTAAATAAGAGTTAAAAGTGTAAAATTAAATATTTAATAACTAAACCATTTTTAATATATGGTTATACAAAATATAAATTTGACTATAAATATTCATTAGAAATATAAAAATATTTCCTACAACATGGTATTTTATTTATATTTCTTAGACAATAAATAATTAAATTTATTTATGGAACAATGATGATACAGTAATTACTTTATTAATGAAAGATTAAAATAATTGATCTTATAAATATTAAAATAAATGTAAATTGAGACTTTTGATGCATTAATAGAATTTTATAGTTTAATATGACATGTTAGGGTGGATTCAATGAATTTTTTCAAAGTAATAATGTTGTTATGACTTTCAAAAAAACCAAATACTAAATAGTGTCAAAATTGACATAAATGAGTTTTAAAACAAATATTATTTTATTAAATGATAAAATACACCTAAAAATATAAGGTTAGGACAAAGGACTTATATAATATTATATATATCTATAATGAACATCTTGGGGTTCTCTTGGATTTTTATATTAATTTTATTAACCATTTATTATAATAATACAAGAGGATAAGGTAAAAGTTAAACTATTTAACTAAGAGTTAAATCTAAAATATAGGGTTAATATGGTGAACTAAACTTGTCTAAAACCTATATGTTGAGAGGATTTAGACCCATCCCCACCATATCTTCAAGATATATAAATATGGATCCATTATAAACCAAAAATTATTTTATAATAAAATAATATTTCAAACTTTTCCTAAAGTCACTATAACCTCTCTTATAAAAGGGTACTTCCCCTTCTATCAAAATCCAACATCCAAAGCCATTTGGCTCAGACAAACCCTACCCAAATATCCTCCCAACTTCCCTAAATTCATCCTAGATGCCTTACCTTGATCATAAATCCAACATAAGCAGTCATTTTGTTCAAATCAAAAGGAAACACCCAAAGAAGAAGTAATTATTTTATATCCTCTTTCAAAGTTATTTTCTTCTTCCACTTTCTCTTTCTTTGTTATTTCCATACCAAATATTAAATCTAGTACCTTATACATACTGTGATGTTATTATAAATATATTAAAACCATACTCATTATTTTATCTATCCTGTGAATGATAATGTCTCTATGTGTGCGTACGTACAGTTTACCGTCTCCACATCGTGGTGTAATTTTTTATTCAACACTATGCTATTTGGATGGATATAATGATGAGTAATATATATATATATATATAATGATAATAACATGATAATTTCTCTATAAAATTAATATACCATCTAATTTCACACCTTTCAATCATTAAAGAAATGATATCGTCGCTCGTGTATACGTACGACTTACCGTCTCCATGACGCGATGAGATTCATTTCTACGTTCAACATTCAACGATGATAATAAAAATATATATTATTAATAAGAATGAAATATATGATCTAATAACGCTACTGGAGATATATATATACATATATATATGTGTGTGTGTGTGTGTGTGTGTGTTTTTGTGTACGTATGTATGTATGTATGTACTTACATATATCTTATTCACTTACTTCTGTTTAATACGATAGGAAAACGGAAATAGCGTTTATGCATATGTACGGCCTACCATATCCAAAAAAGATGTTTTCCATTTCATATATCTATATATTATACATATTTATATTCTAAATATATATGATATATAAATCATGTTTTATATTCTGGAAGTGTTTAAATCGTGATCTAAATGATACGATCAAGAATAACAAGTTAAAACATATACGATAAAGAAAGAAATTATTACCTGAAATGTTAATTTGACATGGAATTCATTATTAAATGGGTATTATAAAGTAATAAATGAATAATTTATGATATAATAAATATTAATATGGTTCTGGTATAATTTAATAACATACTATGGTCATTATACAGGAGGTTAAACGTACCCTCGACCAAAGGAAAGTCCAAGGTAAGGGTTAATTCCTCAATCTCATTATTATCTGAGATTGTTTGTGAGTAAATATTTTCTGGGAAATATTTATTATCCATTTCCATGTTTCATAAAAGATATTTCAAAATGATTCTTTTATGTAACTCTTTTAATAAAACATCATTTTAAATGTTTTAAATATTTATTCTTCTAAATCTTTCTCATTAATGTCCATGTTTTCAAAAAAAATTAAGGATTTATTTATATGGGAATGATTGGTTTAAAATATAAATTCCTTTAAAAAGTTTCAAAGTGTTATGGGACACTTTGATTCAAAAATATCTTTTAAATGAACTCCTTAATAAATTTTTGACTTTTAAATGATTTCACAAAAAAATGAATATTTCTCTCAAAAAGTTTTATAGATCATTTTTAACTATGTCAACATCTTTTACTGGATATTATTCTTGATTAAGGTTGATTTATTATAATAAAATATTCTATATTGAATTTAAAGAGTTATGATATGTTTGACTATGGATGTGCTATTTTTATACCCTTCATGGTTTATAGTTGAAGTATTGACATTTTGAATGCTAGTTTTAATACAAATGTTTATGTTATGATTCAAAATTTTCATATGAGGAATGTAGTAGACTTAGTAAATGATGGGTGGGGCCCGCTATAGCTCCTTGATGCATCGGTAGTTCTCATGAGACAAATTAGTGTCTTGTCATAATTCCTTGACAAAAATTTTATTTTTATTCTTGGCATGAGGCCTTGACTATGTGGTAATGATGTCCAGCGTTCAGCATTCCCTCATTATAAAATTAATTATCACATGTGATTATTCGACTAGTAGAATATCCATGTGCATGTTTATATGGTAATGTTTGATTTATTTTCTCTATATGATGTTCAAGTTTATGTTTAAAAGGTTGTTGTTTTTATTACACATATTTCCTTAAAAGTTTATAGCTTCCACTAAATTATTTACCCTTATTGGGCATCTGAGCTCACCCCTTTCTTATGTTTTGTTTTCCCAAGATTCCAAGAAGTGTATTATGTTTGATATGCAGGGTTATTCTAAGGGAATAAAGACATTCTCAATGGATTATTTATGGTGTGTTTTATGTTTGAATGTGTAATGTAACGTTCATATATGTAATCTATTTTCCAAGATTGCTAAACTGGTCGATCTTTCAGGACTTGATTCTTTTTAATCATGCCAATGTATTAAAATAATGCATCGGCTCTGAGCTTCTAGAGTCGGGGCATTACAGTTGGTGTCAGAGGAATTTTAGTACAAACCTTGGAAACTATATTTATAAAAAAATTTATTAGATAATATTAATCTAAGATAGACTTTGAGGATTAGTATAGAAGAACTTACTAGATTTTTGGTAATATATATATTTTGTGTATTTTCCAAAAAAAACATTTCTGTCAGGATACAAGCAGGTAGAGGCAGCTCTGTCATAGATGTACCTAGGAGTGAATACTCTGACAATGAGTTTGAGACCTGACCTAGGGTATCCTAGTATACGACAATGGGCTTTGCAGCACTCTTGGTTATGACACTCCCAGGGGATCTTCTTAGGATAATTCACATTTTTTTACAAACCATTATGAAGGATTTATGAGTAAATAATTTCTCAAAGAAAACATTTTTTTATTAATATGGATTATATGCATAGATTGTTCATTTTATGATAGGTATTTTTCTAGTTTGGAATTAAGTATTTCGATTCATAAACTAATCTAGTGTATGCCATTATTTAGAAATAATGCCTAGTGGAAGGAATAAAAACCATATCAATGAGAATAATCCATGCAGGGATCATCCTCCTACTCATGATAATTATAGTGGAGCAGGTGATGCAACTGGTGTTGATCATCTTATAACCATACTGGGACAACTCACTCAGGTTATGAATAATAATCTTACCCTTATAGAGCACCCTGGTCTACAATGTGGAGGATCAATGTTAGACTTATTCATGACGAAACAACCACAAAAATTCAATGGGAATACAAATACATTTGGAGTTGAGAAATATATAAGTTCCTTAGAGAAAATATTTCATGCTTTGGGGAGTAGCGAAAGGGAAAAAGTTGTTATGGCAGTTTATCGCCTTAGAGGAGATGAATATCAGTGGTGGTCATTGATTCAAAACACAAAGGATGATAAAAAAGTATCAAATATTGAATGGAGGGAGTTTAAAGATCTTTTCATGGAAAAATACTTTCCTCGTGACCATCAAACGGATAAACAAAGACAATTTTTGAGTTTGAAGAAAAAGGAGGATGAGAATGTCGCAAAGTATGGGGCTAACTTTAGAAGGTTAGCACGACATGCAACATATTATATACATAACTCAATGATTAATATTGATCAATTATTTGATGGGTTAAAACCATTTCTATGTTGAGCATTAGTCGCACAATCCTTCTCATCATATGAAGATATAGTTTCATGTGCTATAAAGATAGAAAAGAAATTCTCTAAGTCTTATGAAATTAAATTAAAGCAAGAGAAGAAGAGAATGGTGGAAAAAAAGACAGATAAAGGGAAAAGTGTAAAGAAGTATTTTCCCTTATGTGATAATTTTGGGAATAAACACTCCAGTACTTTCCTAAAAGGAATGGTAGTTTACTATAAATGTGGAGAATAAGGTCACCAGGCTCGTGATTACAATGGAAGTAAAGAGGATATCGATGTTAAATGCTAAAATTGTAGATAAATGGGGCATTATGAAAATGAATGTTCTAAGTGCCAATGAAAATTACCTCAGAAAAGGCCAAGGTAGAAAGGCCAAGCTTATGTTGTTAATATAGTTGAAGTGGAATAATTAATGTATTTGAGTTTTTGGATCCAACAATTATATTCTGGTTACAAGAAGAATGTGATATATATAAAGATTGTACTTTAGTACTTTTTTTCTCGTTAAGGTTTTAATATGAGGAAGAATTATTTAATTTTTATGAGCCCGAAAGGGGCACATCGCGTTAGGGTTTCTTCCCTCGCTGCCGCCTCATTCGCCTCGGGCAGATGCGGTGCCCTCCCTGTGCTCATCGAGATCTGGTGGTGTATTCTCGGTGGCGGTAGTGATTTGTGGACTCAGCCCTTACATCGATGCTGGATTTTTCTTGCCCGACTCCCCCAAAGCTGGATAGGGAACCCATGGCGGTGTGATGATTTTCTGGGTTTGAGTTTCGAGTTCCCGAATCCTGGGGTCTCCTCCTTGCCTTTGATGTTCACAGTGGGTGATTCGTCATGGGATTCGAGTGCGTATTGGTTAGTGGAGATGGGATCTGTGCGGCGAGACTTTCTTTCGGTGTCTGGTGATTTCTTCTAATTTCCCTTTTTTTGCAGTCGTATTTGGCTTGGGATATGCGGGTTCGTTTTTAATCTGTCTATGCGACGGTGATGGTTTCTTCTCGATGTTGAATTTCTGGATCTTCGGTTCTGATAATATGTTCTTCTTGAGGTTGATGGATGTTGGAGAAACCGTTGGTGATTTGATGAAACAGGTGATGTTTGTTTTGTTTGATGTTTTGGAGTTGCGGTGGCGATGTATGATGGGTTCTCGTTGATGATTTCTGGTTGTTTTCATCACCTGGTTTAGGATTTTAGGCTACTCTGTGTCTGATTCTTCATAACTTTTCTTTGGTTTCTCTACGGATCTCCCATATTTGATTCTGGCGACTGATGATTTTATTTTGTTCGTCTTCTATTGGTTGATTTGTGATTTGGTTCTTGGATGGATCTGTGGTGAATGATGGTGGTGAAAACAGTGAAGTTGGCGTTGATGAGGCACCCGACTCGAGGTTCATGGGAACCAAGATGGTGATGAGGATTTTGAAAGTCGTATTTTGAATTGAACGAGCATTTATTTTTAATTGTATGGTTTCCCGCTTTCCATAAAGAGGCTTTTGAAAATGGAAAAAAATGGTTTGCAGGATTAAGGTTTTAATATGATGAAGGTATTCATATTTTTAGTATGTGACAATAAGAGAAACTTTACATTGTTTGGGGAATCTGATGTTATAATTGATTTTGGAATTTAGATACCTTTTAGAGAGAGTTTTGACAGAAGTATTTTGGATAACTATAAAGGTTGGAATGAACTAAGTTGGACATTGGATACTATTGCTTAAGGTTAGAATATTTCTTAATATTATTTTTGGATTGTTATTAAAAGGACAATCCGGAGGTCGGGCGACAACTTGTCACGTCCAGAAAGGCCACGAGACCTGAACACGCAACTGAAGTGCGACAAGGGTGCATCACCTACCAATGGCCTACGTGATGTCCTAGTTTGTATAATTTTGTTTTTTTAAATGGGTAGACATATGAATTATAAATTAATTTTTTTGGAACACTGTATGATTAGGATAAATAGAATATTTTTTAGTTCTATTATCTTTTGGAGTGAAAGATAAGTATGTTATAGAAATTAGTTAACGGATATAACTCTACTGGAAAATAATTATTATTTAATTATTCTAGGAATAAATTAATTCTTAACTTTTAGGGAAAGGATCTTAAAACCAAAAATTTGTTATCCTAGTACCCAATGTTTTGTTGAACTGATGATATTTTAAATCATCATAGATTTATGGTTTTGATGCCCTCAATGTTCCATTCACTTATTTATGATTGATGACCTCAATCACTCCCTATAAATATTTACATTTTTCCTCCAACTATAATTTCCACCAATGTTCTCCTATTCAAAATCCTAATTTGGTGGTGACTTTTTAATTTCTCTTTGCATCTTCTTAAGAATAAGTTTTATTAACCCTATTTTCGATGTGTGTTTTTCCACAAAGGTATTTTATATTTTTTACCTTTTATTTTTGAATAACAATTTCAAATTGTAAGGATGAAATTTATTGAAGGAGGGAAGAATTTAACGCCTCAAGCTTCCATAGTATGTTTCCCTTTGAATAATACAATAACATGCTATGTACACAACACCGAGTTCAAGCATACCACGACCTATCAAACTAGTCATTTAAAAAGAGGTTATGAATTGTAATAACCACATTTTCAATTTTTTTATATCTTATATAATTTTAACATTCATATTTTGTGTTTCTTAGACATAATATAAGGAAAAATTCAATTTTTCATATAAAATAAGTATTTTTCAAAAATGCAATTTTTCTGCCTTTTAATTGGGAACCCTTTTTAAATCTAATATTTGAATCATTTATATATTCAATTTTATGAAATTAAATTCTTCTTTATAATCAGTACATGAAAATATAGTTTGTATAATTTTTTTCTATTTTTTTGGTAACTTTCATATTTTGATCAATAGTGAAAGATACTAATTTTATTTGAAAATAACTTTTTCAATTCAAAAAAAATTATAGTGTTAAATTACACATTTAATGGTTCTGAAGTATAATTAGATTATATTTTTATCATTTAATCCAGTTTTGATCATTGTAAGTAATTTCACTTTTAAATCAGACACAAACACATATCAATCTTTTGATTGTTTTTACTTCTCAAAAACCCACTTTCTGGTTTTGAAAATAGAAATTAATTTTAAATTAATTAATGAAACTTCTATGTTTTTAATTTGGTAAAATACACATAATTTTTGGATTCGGAATATCTAAATTAGCTTAGGGTGAAGTTTTGTTATTTTTCTGAAAACTTTCAATTTTTGATAAATAGTTTAAAACATTGTGTTATTGTTTAAAACCAACTATTAATTTAAATAATTATTTACTTTGTTTAAATTTATTTTAAGTCAATATATATACATAATACCTATATAAGTTCAATTTAATTCATTGGATTCATTTTATAATAATTTTATATATAAAAAATTTTATTGAACTTTTTACTGTCTTTTACCCACCTTCTAGGAAAATTTGTAAATTTGCATAAAAAGTAATTTTATCACTGGTGTGAATTGAATTTCAAAAATCCAAGAGGCACGGTTGGAAATAGTAAATAAAATGTGGTTCAATAAGATTAAAATAATTTTTGGTGAATAGTTACTTTTGAATTTTATTTACCACGGTTAAAAGTAAATAGGGTAATTAAAGGTAAAAATGATGTTATAATTACCCTAACACATGTCCTAATTCTATTGGATAAGTGTTTTTAGACCTAAATAAACCTTAGGAATAAAATATGAACCTCCTTGGTCCACTTGAATTATATTAGGACATTTATTATTATTTTATTTAAAGAAGAGTTAAAAGTGTAAAATTCAAAGTTTAATAACTAAACCATTTTTAAAATAGGGTGATACATAATATAAATTTGACTATAAATATTCATTAGAAATATAAAAATATTTCCTACATAATGGTATTTTATTTATAATTTTTAGACATTAAATAATTAAATTTATCTAAGGCACAATGATGATGTTGTTATTACTTGATCAATGAATGATTAAAATAATTTATCATATAAATATTAAAATAAATGTAAATTCAGATTTTTTATGAATTACACTAATTTTATAGGTTAATATTACATGTTAGGGTTTATTTTATTATTTCTTTGGAAGTAATAAGTTTTTTATTACTTTCACAAAAACCAAATACTAAATAGTGTCAAAATTGACATAAATGAGTTTTTAAAACAAATACTATTTTATTAAATGATAAAATACTCCTAAAAATATAAAGTTAGACAAAGGGACTTATATAATATTATATATGTCAATAATGAACATCTTGGGGTTCTCTTGTATTTTTATAGTAAGTTTATTAACCATTTATTATAATAATACAAGAGGACATGGTAAAATTTAAACTATTTAACTAAGAGTTAAATCTAAAAGATAGGGTTAATATGGTGACCTAAACATGTCTAAAAAAAATTGGTTGAGAGTATTTATACCAATACCCATCTTAGATTATAAATAAATCAATTTTGATGTATTATAAACCAAAAAGTATTTTATAATAAAATAATATTTCAAACTTTTCCTAAAGTGACCCTCACCACTCTTATAAAAAGGTATTTCCCCTTCTCTCAAAATCACACCTCCAAAGCCATTTGGATCAGCCAAACCCTACCCAAATCTCCTCCCAACTTCCCTAAATTTATCTAATAGGCCTTCCCTTGATCATAAATCCAGCCTAAGTAGCACTTTTTTCAAATCAAAAGGAAACACCCAAAGAAGAGGTAATTATTTTATCACCTCTTTCAAAGTTCTTTTCTTCTCCCACTTTCTCTTTCTTTGTTATTTCCATACGAAAATATTAACTCCAGTAACTTATACATAATGTGATGTTATCATAAATATGTTATATCTATACTCATTATTCTATCCATCCTATGAATGATAATTTCACCATGCGTGCATACATACGGCTTACCATCTCCACGTCATGGTGTAATTTGTTATTCAACACTATGTTATTTGGATGGATATAATGACGAGTAATATGTATCTAAATAATGAAAATAAAATTCTAATTTCTCTGTAAAATTAATATATCATCTAATTCCACACCTTTTAATCATTAAGGAAATGATATCATCGATCGTGTGTACGTACGGCTTAACGTCTCCACGACACGATGAGATTCATTTCCACATTCACTATTCAACGATGATTATAAAAATATATATTATTAATAAGTATATAATATATGACATAATAATGATACTGAATATATATATGTATATATATATGTTTTTTGTGTGTGTGTATGTTTGTACTTACATATATCTTATTCACTTACTTATGTTCAATACGATATGAAAACGGGAACAGCAATTATACGTACGTATGACCTACCTTTTCCATAAACGGTGTTTCCCATTTCATATATATATCTATTATACATATTTATATTCTAAATATATATGATATATAAATCATTTTTTATATTCTGGAATTATTTAAATCATGATCTAAATGATACGATCAAGAATAACAAGTTAAAGAATGTACGATAAAGAAAGTGATTATTACCCGAAATGTTAATTTAACATGGAAATCATTATTAAATGGGTAGTATAAAGTCATAAATGAATCATGTACGATATAATAAATATTAATATGGTTCTGGTATAATATAATAACATACTATGGTCATTATAAATAGGTTAAATATACCCTCGACCAAAGGAAAGTGCAAGGTAAGGGTTAATTCTTCAATCTCATTATTATCATAGATTGTTTATGTGTAAGTATTTTCTAGGACATATTTATTATCCATATCCATATTTTATAAAATAAATTTCAAAATTATTCTTTTAAGGTACTCTTTAACTAAAACATTATTTTAAATGTTTTAAATATTTATTCTTCTAAATCTTTCTCATTAATGTCTATATTTTCAAAATGGTTTTAAGGATTTATTTATATGGACGTGATTGTTTTAAAATATTAATTCATTTAAAAAATTTCCAAGTTGTATGGGACACTTTTATTCAAAAATTTATTTTCAATACTTCATTTATAAATGTGTGACTTTTAAATGATTTCACAAAAATGGATATTTCTCTCAAAAAAAATTTACTGATCATTTTCAACTATGTCAACTTCCTTTACTGGATATTATTCTTGATTAAGGATGATTTATTATAATAAAATCTTCCATATTGTATTGAATGAGTTATGATATGTTTGACTATGTATGTGTTGTTTTTATACCCTTCATGGTTTATGGTTTAAGTATTGACATTTCATATGCTAGTTTTAATATGAATGTTTATGTTATGTGTCAAATTTTTCATATGAGGAATGTAGTAGACTTAGTAAGTGACGGGTGTGGCCCGGTATAGCCCCTCGATGCATCGGTAGGTCTCATGAGACAAATTAGAGTCTTGGTACAAGGCCTTGACAAAAAATTTATTTATAGTCTTAGCACGAGGCATTGACTATGTGGTAATGATGTCCAGCATTAGGCATTCCCTTATTATGAAATTAATTATTACATGTGATTATTCGACTAGTAGAATATCCATGTGCATGTTTATATGGTAATGTTTGGTTTATTTTCTCTATATTTTGTTCATGTTTATCTTTAAAAGGTGGTTGTTTTTATTACACATATTTCCTTAAAAGTTTATAACTTCTGCTAAAGTATTTACCCTTACTAAGCATCTGAGATCACTCCTTTCTTATATTTTGTTTTCCTAGAATTCCAAGAAGTGTATTATGTCTGATATATAAGGTTAAGTTAGGGGAATAATGGAATTATCAATAGATTATTTATGTTGTGTTTTATGTTTTAATGTTTAATTTAACATTCATTTACATAATCTATTTTCCAAGACTTCTAAACAGATCGGTATTTTGGACTTGATTCCTTGTAATCATGATAGTGTATTAAAACAATGCACCAACTTCGGGCTTCTGGTGTCAGGGCGTTACAACAACTGTCCGAACAAGTTCCATAGAAATCATGATTTAATTAATTTATTACTCATATTAATTCTAAAATAAAAAATGTACATGGGGATAATCTCTCCTGGTCATTAGAGGATGAGATTACTAGTAGGAAGACTCTCAAGATAGAACTTAATGCTTAACTTGAATCAACAGACAATTAGATTAAACAATTAGAAAAAGAGATAGATTTTGTCCATAAAGAAGTAGATCAATCTAATTACAAAGGCCGAAATACTTTTTATTATTATTTTCAAACACTTTTAGGAAAAGTGAGAAACCCAAATACACATTCAATCCCAAAAACAACAAAAGCCCCTCGAAAGATGGACAGAAAAATAGACACCCAAATAGTCAACAAAAACTAAAAATCATAAATTCCATACCCATCATCTCCACCAGCGCATGAACTCCCCTCAGTGGTGGTCGTTCCCCATTCTGAAGCCGGATTTAAATGCCTCATGAAATCACCATCAGAGTCCCACCTCATGTCATCCAGAGTGATTTTCCCAAAACCATCTTGCTTGGACAGGCTGCCTTTCTTGAAATCCAGGGACACACCATGGTCTCGCTTAAATGAGGCTCTAGTGCACAAAGGTCGAGGCAGATAGGAATAATCCTTCCTGCCTTTCCTTTTTGAAGTATAAGAAGCCACTCCAACATCCTTTGTCCTGGTTTTGTCTCCACCTTGCACTATATCACTGAAGGAACGATTGACCATATCACCTCTATTCTCCTTGTCGCATCTGGAGAGCATCCCCTTCCTCCCAAGAATGTTGTCCGAGGATAATTCCTTTCCCTCCACATCTCCTCCTCTCCTATGATCAGGCGTGATGCAGTCAATACCACACATATAAATGCCCGTGGTGCCATCATATTTTACTGCTCCTTTACCTTTCCCCTCAAGAACACTTCCCAAGTCGGCCAGTTTACACTACTGGTTAGCTGTATTCTCTACAGTAGATTCCTCCACAACCTTATAGGAAACCTCACGATCAGCTTCTCCTACCACAGAATCCCACATACTAGTCTCTATGGGTTCATCCTGCTCCACTGCAATATCATCCATACCCTCCTCCGCAAGACCCTGGAACCTGTTACTCAAAGGAACAGAGGTGTAGATGCAGCACCTATTCCCCCACTATCCTGGTTATTTCCATTTCTTCCCAAAGTCACTACCGTATCACCTTTTTTACATTCCGCCCTCTGATCCCTTGTATCCAAGGCATCACCAAGATGATGCTACCTCAAAGACTCCCCACCTGTGTGGTCACCATTCGTTTGAGAACTCCTAGTATTAGTATTCTCTGGCCTCTGGCTCTTGCCTCCATCAGGAATCTCTGGATTACATTGAGTTTACATGACATCCGGCAAGGATTTGTTATCACCATGCCTATAAGAATCCTTGCCAACCCCTTCTGTGAGTTGCTGAACCAAATGACCCAGTGATTGGGAGCCTTCATTTTCCCTCTCCATCTCGTTTGTCCTCAACTCCAAACCAACCATCAGCTATGACACAGGGGTAGTCCCTGCTGTATCCTCCCTCCTAACCGAGGCTTGGTACTCTCGGCACCCAGTTTTCAGCACCTGAGATGATGTATCTCTTTGAAATCTCCCCAGAAGATGTCCAAAACGATTATAGGTTGAGCAAAAATCATACTAATTCTCATAAACAACTTGTTGTTTACACCTATATTCCTCACCAATTGTAATCCAAACAAACTCGAATGGTACTCTAGAAGAATCAACCTCAACGCATACATGAGGGTTAATCGGATGGCACACTGCTTCAGTGCGGCTATCCGCACACAAGAATCTACCCACAAGATTACCCAACATTCTTCTAACAGATGGGTTCTGGAAAGGTAGGGGGAGATTAGGAAAACTGACCCAAACCGCATCCGAGGGAGAATCCCGTTTCATATGAAAATCAAACAACCAAAGAAGTAGAAAAAACCTAACACCATTGCAACTGTGAGGAGCTCTTGACCAAACTTGAATGATTTCCTCTTCTGACTCAAAGCAGATCATAATATGTTGTCTGTCCAGCAGCCCGACAGTCACCCTTTCTTGAAGATCCTAGGAAGAGAAGACAAAGGGAGGTATGTTTTTTATGCAATATTTGTTATATGTGATAATCATGGGAATTTGGAAATATATTTCAGCTATAATAAAGAAGGAAATTTAAAGGAACTTGAAAGGATATCATCAACTCCAGTGGTGTATAACGATAAATCCTATACTAGAAAACAATGATCTATGTTGAAAGGTAGGTATAAAGTCTAAAATTAAAGAAAAGGAGCTCACAAAAAGGTGTAATAATCACCTCCTTTCCTACAATCACATCAACTATATTGTAAATAATATAAAAAAACCTATAAAAAAGTTTGATCTGGTCCATTTATAAGTAAGAAGAATCTATGTATAGTGAAAGACTCACCACCAGTAAGAAAGGGTTAGGTGACTCCGATGACTAATAAATGGAAAATGAATAAATAATTCCTTGATAAATTCATGTTTCATGACGCATGTTGATAATTTAATGAAATAGAAATATCCCCCCAATGGAGTAAGAATAAAGAGGATATGACTAGTGGAAAGATTCGTTCCCAAAAAAGGAATCAAGAAAAATGGAATATGGGTGGAGCTTCAAAGAAAGAAATTTGTACTAGCGGTATTAAAGTCCAGATTTCAAAAGGAGACAATACTAAAAACTTACATACAAAAGAAGATGGATCGTGTGGGTACAGAATGTATAACTATATTTCTCGAATAGTTGAATTTGTTTGGGTATTTAGAACAAGCATAGAAAGAGTACAATACTTTTTAAGAAAGTATAAAAGGGTTGGTCTTTTAAGATCGACTATAATCCTCTTCTTGATGATTATAGAGGAACCCTTATCCCAATACACTTAATTCATTTCTAATATGTGTTTGAAGGGGTACATGAATAATATATAGATTTGATCTAGGGGGTGTGTGTGTGCTGAAAGGGCATGGGTGAAAAAGTTGAATAGAGATACATTCAACAAAAATAATCATAACTCTTAAAATTCAAATATATTATCAGATTCAACATGTATTGTTACCCAAAAATCTATTTTTAAAATCTATTTCTATATGTTTCATGCTATTGAAATGGAGGATTATATGATGAAGATATTGATATAAAAATGAAGAGTTGTCGAAGTTTCACAAGATTGATCCAGTGGCTCCAAGCCACATTGAATATTCAACCATTGATATCATGCTTAAATTTAAGTGTTGTTTATCTATCGAGAGAGGACATATTTGTGAATAATAATCTATATTAATTTTTTCTCATGATTATTAGTTTTGTTTTAATAATGTGGTATTAACTGACTATTTTCAGGATACTAAGATTCTATTAGAGAAAATCCACAACATTTCCAACAAGTGGTCTCCCCATTCGAAAGAGTAATTAACATCTGTAATCAGCTCAAAAAAACAATATCAATGATCTATATAAGTCCAGTTATTGATTTTTTCAAGGATATATAGTGATAATCACTCTATGTGATATAGTTTCATATGATAATAGAGTCCTTTAAAGAATACAAGAAATTCATGTTGTTAACATTCATGGAAGTAAGTGAGTGGCATAGATTTCATTGGTGTTTATTGGATTAAACTCTTTTTTTCATACAAATAGTTCTAACACATAAAGATTAAAGGGTATTTTCATGATTCAATTCCAAGTGGTAATTTAACATGTTGAAAATCGGTCAGTAATGTACGAGTATAAAGCAAAAGATGGTTCTGAGATTGAAAAGTGATAAAATGAGAAAGGTTTCTATATTAATTTGATAAATGATGTATAATGGGAAATTTCAAATAGTTTACATATCTAGGTGGTCTTTAAATGTCAACCAATATTTTTTCATGGGTTAAGTAGAATTGAATGGCCAAATGAGAAGAATAATCTATTTTTATCTTTATTTATGGAGTTAGAAGAATAATGTGTGTTCCCTTGTGATTTTTTATATTATGGAAAATTTGATTCATGGTGATCACTGATTAAGGGGGAGTAAATTCATATATATAAAAATACCCTATAGAATTATATGAGAAAATGAGATATTGATTTAAAGTCTCTGATTAGTATTAATTGTGAAAATTCAAGTGTTATAAATCATAGAAAAAATATATTCTATCACTAAAATAGAAAACACATTGAAAAAAATATCACTTCATCAAGAAGAAAGTAGATCATGTGATTATTAAGTTTAATTGTGTTTCTACTGAACTATAGGTTATAGAAACATTGATAAAGGCCTTACATAATGAATCATTCTAATAGCATCAACTAGCTCTTAGAGGTCATTAGACTCCCCACACTAAAACAATGTGGATGTGGGACCCCCTATCCTTGAGGTATGGTGTTTTCTTCATATATATACCTATGTGTATTATTTATCATATTATAGACCAAAAATAAGTGACCATTTGGTTCATTTAAAAGGGGGGAAAATTTATTAATCAATGTAGGGGGATAAGAAAATTGGGATATTAGAAAGACAGGGGGAGGGGAGAAGCAGATGGGGGATAAATGAAAGAAGGGGGGTTTTAAACATGATGTTGTTCAATATGGCCTATAAAAAAATGAATCATGAATAGGATTTTCGAGTCCATGATTCTAATAGTCGACATGTACAGGCTGAGGAGTGATCTCATGCTTTTTTTATGTTTTATCTTTTTATGTTGAGAATTTTTTTTGAAGGAAATAATGAGAAATAATTGATTACTCAATGAAATTTTCATGATACTATTTTTTCTCATTCCAATATTTACTCACATTAGATTAGATTATGTCTTAAGTAGAATAATTATCACTATCTAGGGTTGCCGAAGGAAAATTATTTTTCATGTACATGACCTACCAACAAGTTGATTCTTGAAGTTTTGAAGTGTTTTCAACAAACCAAAAGGGGGATATTGTTGAAAAAATCCCTATTTATGGTGATGTTGGGTTGATTTTGTTTATTTAAAAGGTTTGACATTGTTTAAAAATTTTGGATTCCATATGAGGAATGAAGATTTAGTGTAAATGTCCCAAAGGATTGAGCATAGCGTGAATGTCCTAAAGGATTACACGTAGCATGAACATCCTAAAGTATCACATGAATAATGAATGTAATAATGGATCATGTGGAGCATGTAAGTTATAAAGGACCACATGAAAGAAATTAATTCCTAATGGATCCTGTAGATTGTTTTTGTCAAGCCAAGGTAGACTTGTCTCACTTGCGATTATGAGAGTAGGAGGAGATCACAGGATCTCATCATGTGATCAATGTGAGTATAACAATATATCATGATGAGATCACACTATTCACTTAAATACACCACATAATTTTAAAGGGATCTCATGAAGAGATCATTACAAGCACATGAAGACACTGCATGATTGTCAAGGGATCTCATGAAGAGATCATGATAATAATTTGAAGACACTGCATGATTATCAAGTTATCAAATGATCACATATGTCCAAATAGTCATCTGAAGAGATCACACATCCACATGAAGTACTAATAGATCATGTGAAGCATTCATGCAAATATAATGAATAAAAAGAGGATGTGAATGATGAAGATATCAAACAGTTTATCTAAATAACTTTGTCATGTGATTGTTTATGGATCTCATTTTGTATTTACACATATCATTCATGATTTTTATTAGATGACATGATGTGATAATGTGAAGTTCTTAAAGACAATGTCACTATATATCAGAAGATTTCCATTGGATCTCATGATTGGATCACACAATGTTTATGAAGAAAATGTAGTTAACCACCCCATGATTATAAATTTATCTCATGATGGGATCATAGGAAGAATTGGACTATAACCATGCTAACAAAGATGGATGTACTTATAAATGTTACATATCAAGGAGCTCAATGTCAAATGTTATAACTAATCATGATAAGCAGGTAATATTGACTGTTGACATAGTATAATGAACGGATAACCATGAATTGTGAAGATAAGGTGGTGTATTTATGCCTATAAATACCCATAAACCATTCTTAGGAATTTAGATAATTTTTCTTAAGTATTTTTATATGATGAAAAATTATTTCAAATGAGAAGAACAAAGTCTTGTGTCAGAGTCACAATATTTGTATAATTAGTGGAATGTCTTATAAAGGGGTATCATGAAGGAATCAAGTGAAGGGATGTATGTGTTGGGTGTTTTAATTCATAGAAAGACCCATTGATATCACAAAAATTATAACATGAACAAGGTATCATATCATAGTTATGTTATTCACATGAATAGAACAAGTTCTCATGAAGGAATCTCATATAAGATTCTCATGGAGGATTTTGGCAGAGGAGTCTTGTGAAGGGGTATCATGGTGGAGTCTCACGGAGGATTCTCATGAAGGGGTATCATGAAGGGATCTTGAGAAGGGGTATTTCATAAAAATTATATTTTGGGGCCTTATAGGACCCCGAAAAACCTTGAGAGTGGAGGGGTGAATCAGGGTGTAAACTATTTCTTCTTAAATATACGGATCTTGTTCCCATTTTGGTAGGAACATGTTAAACCTATCACACAATCGCATGTAAAGAGAATACTTTTCAATTTTACTTGGTTCACCACTAAGGGATATTCCAAGAAGCATACTCCGAAAGTTTTTTTTTCATATAAAATTCAAATAATATTCACTATTTGTGGAGTACAATAGTTTAGACACAATCACTTTGTACTAGTAATACTTCCATTATAATGATTTTAGGGATATCACACTGCGCCCCTCATAAAACTTTTGTTTACTCTCCCTTGAACACTTCCATGGGTGAACTCTTACTCATTTTATCATCTTGAAGGTCTCTTCAATGGTTCGGAAATAAATAATTTTTCCTTGACTTAGCATGAGACTTTGATTACACCAAAAACCTGAGTTGATGCACACTAAAATCCAAGTTTACTAAAGAACTGATGTTCAATAATTTCTTTCATGAAGATCCTTTGACAATATCACTCCTTCATGAAACTCCCTTGCCTTCATAGAACAAACTGCATTTGTGAAGCACTTATTCCTTTGTCGAACAACCTTCCTTCACGAAGCTCACTAAGTCAACACAGAAAACCCCATCTTCACAAAGCACTCATTAATCCAAATCATTGGCATCATTCAATACTGAAGTAGTATTTTCATTATATCAAGCTCACATGGAATGCCGATTTCACAGAGCTCCCATATCATCGCAAAATCAGAGTGATTCCTTATTTTCCTTGGAATTTTTCGTATTGAGTGAAGAGGGTTATCCTCTTATTTATAGGCCCGGTAATTCATGAAGCTCCACCACATCCAACGTGATTTCCGAATCTTCCAAAAACACCTTCTCATTGCTCTACCCTTTGTGATGCTCTAATTAAATTCATTGTTCGTGATTCTTGTCATAGTCGCAAAGCCTTCCATCAAAACATTATGTAGTCACGATGCTCCTCTTCTCATAATCATGTAGAAACACCATCACTATTGGCGATGCTTATCATCTTAACAAAAATAATCCCAGACTTCATTAAATCCATGCATTTACCATATTTATGAAATGTTGATTCAAAAATACTTCTTTTCCCGATTCCCATCGTAATCACAGAGCACACCATCAGAATTCGTAAATCCTTCATGATACAAAACTCATGTATCACTTATTCATGAAACTAATTCCTTTGAAATATTTTCCTAAGGCCTTCAAGGGAATCCACTTTTCATGATGCAATCCATCTTCCAAATTTCAGACCCCAAAAACATAGAAAACACTAGGAAACGACGCCACCTTCAATATTGTTGTCATATTGAAATGTAAGATATTTTTTTATTCAATATCCTTAATCTTCTATATACTTTGTGGTATTACTTGATGTGGATTGAAAAAAAACACAAACCATACCTCATTTATAGCAAATAACTTCCTTCATTCCAATAATATTCCCCTTTTTTTGTTGAAAATTTGCAGATAAATTCAATGAAGCATGTGTTATAATAAAAAAAACGGATATGTGAGAAACAAAACATCCAACACTCTAAGTCTACATGAGAAATGATCAATGTATAAAACATTAGGTGATGTATGAATTGGGTTCTTGTGTCTTGGAGTGATTAAATATGTCCCATATATTCTCTTACCGTGTTGCAGAAGCATTACATGCACTGAAATTTGTCCTCATAACACAAAATTCTCACCCTATTATAGATTTATATGACTGTATCATAGAAGAACTACATTTCCTGAACTTTTTCCTCGTAACACCAAATTATCACCATGTTAAAGAAGCATTACATTCCCTGAACTATTTCCTCATAACACTAAATTATCATTTTCCCTCTTTACAACTCATCATTATCCCCTTTGAAACTCATAATTATCCTCCTTTATACCATTTAATTTATCCATTCTCCCCCATTGGAAATAAACCCAAAGGCCAATTTTTTGTATATTGTAGAGCTCAAAAATATACTCCAAAAGGATTATATCTCCACCATAAACCTGCATCACTTTAACAAAAAGATAGAGATAGTTAAATCACATAGGAAGAGAGGATCAATGGTAACCTCCTCATGCAATGGGGGGTGGTTGAACATTGAGGTTCAACCAGTACTTCTCGAACACCTTTGAAAACAATGGTTTGTTAGTATGCCATCTAATTGATCATCAGTGAAAACCTGATCCATTTTAATCATGCCTTGTTTAAGTTTTTCCTTTATAAAGTGATATCTAATTTCAATGTGTTTTATACAAGAATAATTTACACACTAGTTGTGAATATCCTTTACACACTATTCGTGATTTGTTTCTGATCGCATTATCATGCGCATAAAATTTATTCTTGAAAATCCACTTCATACCAATCACATTGTGATTTTCAGGTCTCTTAACTAGATCTCCTGTTTGGTTATTGTCAATATGATCCATCTCTTCATTCATGGATTTAACCTATGATTCATCCTTCGCCTCTTCATTAAATGAGGATGGTTACACAACCAATAGAAAGGAAGATTCTGCATTATTCTTCATTCTCCTTAATTATGAGGGTGTTTTCCAATCCCCAATGATGTTGGATTGATTGATTTATGATCTTTGATTTCTTCTATGAGGTTCAGAATAATTTTCTTAGTCCATGGTTTCATCTTTTGATTCTTCTTATGAATCAACATCTTGTTGTGGCCTATGAATTTTTTTAACTCCTTCCTATATATCTTCATTTGAATCTATTCTAGGTCCAATGTCTTATTCATCTTCAATCACATTAGTATATGATCCTCTCATGGTATTTTTGGTCTTATCTTCAGTTATCTTAACATTATTTCTTTCTAAAAATTTTGTGAGACACTTATTTAAACACTTGTAGGATTTTCTATTCATTTAAAATCTGAGGAATATTCCTTCATATTCTACATCACCATACTTTCCTTGATTTCCTTCTTTATTTCTGATAAAAATTTACTTTCAAAAATATGGAAATACTTAAAATAAGGCTTCCTTACATGACACAACTCATTTGGTGTATTTTTTCACCTATATAAAGACCTATTTGATTTTGAATATTCAATACATCTTGAATGTCCTCTTTCTAGTAATGTCAAGGGATATTATTCTCAATCACCATAGTTCTTTCCATATTGTTTACCTATCAATTCCTACACTCAACGACTCCATTTTTCTATCAGTTTATCACAGAATCCACCTCATGTTGAATTTTGTGCTTCTCCAGTTAATTTTCAAACTCAATGGATGTGTATTCCCCGACATTTTTAGATCAAAAAACTTTGACTTTCCATATAGTATCATTCTTGGCGGTTTGGTGATAATTTTAACACAATCAATCACTTTCCATTTTTTATGTATAACCATCACACAATCTGTTTTACTATAATCATTAATGAAAAAGATGAAGTAAATTTCTCCATGTATTCCATAAACATTTATCAGAACATATACATTTGTATGGATGAGATTAAGAAGATTTGATGCCCTCTTCTTCTTTGGATGATAAGAACTACAGACCAACTTACCTCATATGCAAGCTTCAAAAGTCATCTCCCACTCACACTTCAGATTGGGGATGTATAAGAATATATTCACCTAAGATATCTTTTCCATGACTTGTTGATTAATGTGTCCCAACCTTCGATGCCACAGGTCGTTTTCTTCTTCAACTATTAGAAAGAAAATATGTTCTTTATTGTCAACCTGATATAAGTTGTCATTTATTATCCAACCTTTCATGAGATAATTCCATATCTTTCCCTTTATAGTGCATCCTTTTTTATTGAAAGTCTCTATAAGTCTTGATTTATAGAGTTGAATCGCACTAAAGATATTGTGACACAAACCATCAACATAAAGACCTTCAGTTTTCTTCATCTCGTCATTAGCTAGTTCACTACTTCCACTATCTTTGATCTTCAATGAACCATCACTACCGAACCTTACCATTCCATTGAACCTTTTCTTTACATTCATTAATAATTCACCATTACCCGTATTGTGGGATGGACATCTACAGTCAATGATCTAGGATTTTTTTCTCTTTGTAGCTTTGAGAGATACTTCTACAAGGTTGAACTTTTCAATTTTCATATTTTACTTCCATGGAATATTAGATTGAATGAAGGATAAAGATGGATTTTCAAATCACTCTTCCATGTGGAAAATTTCTTCATACTCATACTCTTCTTCTAGAGGAGAAAACATGTTTTTGAGAGAAACACTGTTTGGTTTATGAGTATTGACTTGTCTCTAAGTTCTGTATGAATTGTTCATGTCTTTCCACTTCTTTCAATAAACAGTTTTATGGCCAAATTTAGAAGAATAAAAAAAATATCCATAGAAATTATTTATTCTATAGGAAGTATGAGACGAATTTGTTCTCCTTTCTTGACTTCTTAGATCTTCCCCATTCAAATAGCACCTTGATTCTTCTTAGTATGACATGGTATGGCCTAGATAGCCATATAACTAACACTTCATAAGTGGAAATATCTTCTCATTTCTATTCCTCCTCTTGTCTCCTTCTTTAAGAAGGTAGTTTTGCTACCTATCATTTCTGGATGCGTGAGGAAAGTTTTTATTTCTCCTTTTAGTTTTAATAGAGGGTTTCTTTTTCAGAACTTCAAGGGATTTTTTCAATATTTTCAACTTTCATCTTGCCTTTATTTTAACCCACTTTAGTTGCAGCATTTGACTTTTTAGCATCACAGCGAATTCCATTGTTTCACATGCATGTGGGTCTTTGATCATTCAAATCCTTTTCAACTCCATCAGAACCACACTTAGCTCTCTCCAGCAACTCAGCATCTGATAATTTTTCATACTATATTTTCTTATTTTTTTTCTTTTGAATTTGATTCACTTTCGATTTTACTCTTAATATTATCCACTTCTTATTCAAGTCCCTCAACAGTCTTGAACTTATAATCAATTCAAAAGTTAAGTTCATTGATGACATTTTCCAATTTTTCATCTCTAAACATTAGTTACACTACATCTTCTGTTCTTTAAAGGGTTGCTGATTGATATTTCAATACTTATTATAGTTGTTCAATTTCAGCATCAAGCTGATCAATATATTGTAATGATTATTCCACAACTTCTCTCCACTTTTTTTATCTTTTTCTTTGATTATCAATATTATCAAGAGCAACTTTAAATTATAACTTTATACCAGTATCAACACTCAACTTATGATATCTAGCATTATATTTTGATGGTTCTTAATTCTCAATGATATCCATCATAGATGCTCGGTTTCCATATTTAAACTCTGGTTCTTATTCCATAAATAATTCCTTATCATCATATTCTTCTTCATAGACAAAACTCTTTTTGTGGTTTATTTCTAGATTTTAAGTTTCCCTTTTGAGAAAACATTTTTGGAGGCTTCTGTGAGTTTCCAGCTTCACCTTCATCATCATAAAACTTCCTTGATCACTGAAAAGAAATGTTCCCAACTCTACTATAATAAAAACATGCCAAGGCTATATTTCATTCAAAACACTTTTTTAAATTATTGAATTTATTAGAAAAGAGGGAAATGAGTTCTCCTTTATCATCAGTTTTATTAACATAGTCTCTTGAAATATTGAGTTTTTTCATGGCTTTTAATTCCATCTCCATGTTGACATGACTTGTTGCATCCTTTGGTTTCACTCTCATTTCATATGAAACCAAACTACTTAATAAATAATCCAAATATAGTTTCGAAAGATCTCTTTCCTCAAGGTCGAAACCATTTGGATTATAAAGAGGTGGAAGTATTCTCAAGATTTTCTTTAAAATGATAATGTATTTGATTTCTTCACCAAGTCGTCGAATTGACCCTATAACTTAGGTAATTTGATTAAAGAATGTATCTGCATTTTCATCAGGATTCATATTCATATCATCAAACCTATTATGAAAAAATTGGAGTTTTACCACCTTCTCTTTTTCGTCACATTCATAAATATTTTCTAGTTTCTACCACATTGACTTGGTAGATTTGAAACTCATTAAATTTAGATAGATCTGATCAGAAAGAGTTGTAGTGAGAGCATTATGTGCTTTAGCATCTACATCAATCATTTTTATATATTTATCTGTCAAATATACCCTTGTTGGATTAGTGACTTTTATTCATTGTGAAGTGGAAAAGGGACTTTCATTCCAAGATATCTTAGATGAGATATCATCCTATTATTCCATATTTGAAAATTTCTTTAATAAAATAGGGGAAATACCATAATATTTACTAAATTCTCCATGATAGCAAACTAGAACAGATTTAACACCAACAACATGTAACCTCCCTTTGATACCACTTGTAAGACCTTGGAACACCCTGAAATGGGAGGATTGAATCAGGTTTTAAACTTTTTCTTCTAAAAGAGATAGATCTTGTTCCCACATTGGAAGTAACCTATTAAACCTATCACACAATCACAGGTAAAGTGAAGACATAATAATTTTACTTGGTTCCCCACTAAGGTCTAATCTATGAAGAATTTTACGATAGGAGGTCGGTCATACCAAGGTCCACTAATCTTCACTAGTTGAGGAGTACAAGAGTTCAAACACAATCACTCTCAGCCAGTCCCACTACCTTTATAATGATTTTAGAAATAGCACACTACGTCCCTCGAAACACTTTTTTTGACTCCCACTTGTTCACTGTTGTGGGTAAAGTCTTACTCAGTTTATCAACTTAAAGGTTGATTCAATGGATTGGAATTAGATACTTTGTCTCTAACTTAGAAAGAGACTCTACTCTCACTGAAAACACGAGTTGATGCACTTTGAAATCCATGGTCAATGAAAAACTGATGTTCAATACTCCCTTTAGTAAAGCTCACTCCTTCTCAAAGATCCCTTTCAGACGCAGAATAAACTGCCTTCGAAAATCACTTTTGTCTTTGTTGAACAACCTTCCTTCATGAATTTCACTGAGTCAATGTGGAAAACCCCATCATTAGAGAAATTCTGAATTTTCCTTGGAATTTTCTGTATTGAATGAATATGGGTATCCTCTTATTTATAGGCTCAGTAATTTGCGAATCTCCACCACCTACAGCATGATGTTTGGATCTTCCAAAAAATCCTTCACAGTGCTCCTCCCTTTATGATTCTCAAATGAAATTCCTTGTTCACATCGCTTGTTGTAGTCACAAAGACTTCTATCAAAAAATCACACAGTATTGATGCTCCTCTTCTCGTAATCATATAGAAACACTATCTCTGTTTATGATGCTCCTCATCTTAACAAATATAATCCTAAGCTTCACAAAGTCCATTCCTTTACCATATTTATGAAATATTGATCCTATAAAACTACCTTTCGCGATGCTCATCATAATCATAGAGTACAGTATCAGAATTTATAAATCATTCACAAGACACAACTCATGTATCCCTTCTTTACAAAACTCATTCTTTTTCCCTATTTTCATAATACCTTGAATAAAATCCACATTTTATGATGCAATCCAACTTCCAAATTTTGGACCCAAAAATTTGGAAAACACAAGGAAACGACACCACCTTCCATACTATTGTTATCTTGTATTGTAATATAACTTTTCATTAAATATCCTTGGTATTACATATACTTCGTGATCTTCATTGATGAGGATTGACAAGAAACACAAACCATACCCCATTTCCATCAAAGAACAAACTTTGTTCCAACTGGTCTCACATAAATAGATATGAACTAATGTTACTAGATAATAGTACTATTTTCATATCTGATTTCCAAATAAGAAGAAGAAATAGATGAAGGATATATGCCACCTATAAATATTTTTTGAATCATTTTATTCACTAATATATCCAAGTTAGTGAAATGAATAAAGTGGTATTACATTCAATCAAGTAAATGGATTCATAAAATCTTTCTAAAAAGTGGAGGACATTTTATCTCTTGAAGAACTTTCCAAAGTGAGGATAAGTTTCCATGATATCTCTTGGAATGGTGATTCTGAAGGGCGCATTCACATCTAGACTATGAAGAAGCACATGATGTTAAAATTCACATATCATACATTTGGTGAAACTCTTAATAAAAGAAGATATTTTTCTTTGGAATGTGTGATAATTGTTTCCTTCTAAAGAAGTGTGCATAAGAAGGAAGTGTGAGGGAAGTGATCTAAGTGAGATAGTGAATCTACCCCAATAATTATAATGGTGGAAATTTTGGGTAGGATTAACCTATCCGAAATCCGTAGTAGTTCACTTTAGTGGATTTGGTACATTGACGTGTTATCTTTGTATGATCCTTGGATGTAGCCTAGTGAGGGTGAACCAAGTAAAAATATTTGTGTCCTTCTGCTTTATTTATTACTTTACTTTATATGCATCATCATAAGATATATATATATAAAGGATAAGATCAATATAAACAAAAAAGATCACAATAAGTGACCCTTATAATAAAGAGGTCAAGATCTAGTAGGGCAGGAAGAATTTTGAAAAGAATATATATACCTTGATTCACCCCCCCCCCCCACACACACACACACTTAGGGTATTCAAGCCCCATTTTGGCCTAACATTTTTACATTCATATATTGTGATCAATTTACATAATTCCATGATCTTGTACCATTAATAAATTATTTATCCCATAATCATATCCTCTCATGTGTTTATGATCTAATGATATGTTCCCCTTGACTCGTTAATATGATTTTACCTTACTGAGCATTTGAGATCACTAATTTCTTATATTTACCCATTTCCCATAGAACACATATGTAGGAATATGACTAGGATGAATTCTTATGTAAATAATCTTGTAGGATATTTTGAATTATTGTTATGTAATAAGATGGTTGTGTAACTAATTACCAAAGATAATAAACCTATGGATTCTGGGTGTATATTTTAATAGTGATATATAATGAAAAATTATGGATATGATGTTAGATATATTTATTTTATTTTTGTGTTATCTCATAATTAATGTTCACTAGATGTTCACTTAGTGTTGATCAACTTATATTTTTCTAATAATATAGATATTTTCCCATATAAGTTTAGAAAAGAAAAAATAATACATGGAGGATCATCATCAGGTGAGATTATAACCTAGGAATAAATCTATAATGTTTCTCAATTCTTTGGTATAAAAGGAATAATATCCTCTAATTTTAACATATTTACAAGTTCTAAGGGTATTAAAAAATCCATCTTGTGTAAGTCATACCCAAAGATCTAGGAACAATGAGTTGAACCACCACAATTTACAATATCTTCTAACATTTAATGGGTTTCCAATATAGGATTAATTAATTTTTATCAAGGATTTTATAACAATTGTTTAATATTTTCCTGTGAATAGTTTTTTACAAAATGATCCAAAAATGAGTTTTTTTCTATATTTCATGAATGTTCAAGTTAGGAACTAGGTTTTATAAGTAGAAGGGGAATTCATTTGGATCATGGTATGGTATCTATAGTGATTTCATTAGGAGTTTTATCTTACCCAAAAATAAATATAGACCTACGAACTAATATTTTTACCTCGGTAAAAAAGATAATGAAATATTCTATGAAGCCTGGGAGTGGATTAAGAACTAATTTCAGTAGTTCTCACACCATCGGTCCCCATGTTCAGTGCTCATGAAATTATTTTATAAATGACTCAATATAATGGGGAATGCTTTAGTGAATTTTGGTACATAAGTTTATTATGATGATAGTAAAGTAGAGGATCTTAAGCATATATACATTGTGATTTCTAAGATACCTTGGGAATGGATGTAGAGACACCAGATTGGGAGCATTATTCATGTGTGTTGAACTTTTACCAAATCCAAAAATAATAAATTTTAAAATTTTGCTCTTTGGTGTTTGAATAAAAATAGATATTTAGTTTTCAATTAAATGTACAACATAACATGAAGTGTAAAAAAGAATTTAAAATCAACACATAATATTTTTAGAAGTTTATTCCATTTTGTGGGAAAATTACTCCTTATTCTTATCAGGTTTCACTAAGTCACAAATTATTCATCAATAATATTAACATCAATTAAACATAAGTTTCTGAAGGATCATCCTAAAATCATTCTCACCATATTACACAGGTGATCATTTACCATATAACATATATAAATGTATAATACCTCTAGAAGGTTATTTATGTTATCTCCCATGATTTCATAGAACTTCATCTAACCTATGAAGTTGATATTTAGTTAGAACTATATGTCATTGCATCACCTGAATTATATCTTCTTATTCATTGGAATAATTTATTTTAATTCCAATTAATAGTCTTCAATAATACTTACAACTCATTCATTGTTTTTCAGCTTATCTTCTAGATATTATTCAGAATATATTCATTTTATTTACTCACGAAATTGTCAAGGACTTTAAATCCCTATATAAGATAGTATTTGTTGTATTCACGTCATCCTTCCTCAACCTTTTCTTATTATTCTTTTTTTCTAAAACTAATTCAACACATTGGTTTTGCTCAGGTGTAACTGATCAATTTTTCATCTTATTTTCCCTCTTTAATACCTTTATGGTATTCACCTTTATTTTAATATCGACTACTCATTCTCCTTATCTTAAAGATAAGTTTTCTCCTTAGATAACAGGATCATTCTACCACTTTTCTTCAAGAAGCATGTCTATAAGCATCCTCTCTAACATTTTATTTTTTGTACATTCATGAACTTTATTATTTTTTAGGTAATTTATCAATTTATATAAATAGAAATATTCGGGTGTTTATAGGCAATCAAAAACATATATCCTCCTATGATCCTATATATCTCTTTTCTTAAATTTTTTACAAGGGTGCCTCCAGTAAAATACCATAATTACCCTTTTCTATTTTATTTATCATGTTTATCTCATTCAAAAATATCTTCATTTTCTTTCATAAAATGGGATTAAGATATTTTATTCCAAAAATATATCTCTAATAAATCCATGGATATTCGAACTCAACTATTTTACAAAAAATAACAAACACTTGTGATAACATGGAACTCATCATCATGGTGTAGGGGAATCAAGGATATCTATAAAAATTATATCTTGAATATATAGAATTTATATTACATATTAGTATAAGAATTTTATTCTCATTCATTTCCTAAATCACAATTCATTTTTTATATTTTAAAATAATGAAGGCTAGTACAATCATCAACATATTTGTGTCCACAAATTATTTCATTTTTATCACCGAAATATATTTAAAAATATTCTCATTTTAATGGATAAATATAATGGTTACATTATCCATGTCATATCCCTTTATCTACTTTGAATACCTACTTTGATCATGGATTCTCATAGCATCATGATTTTTGGAAATTTAAAAATATATTTAGTAACATATAATGCATAATTTCATATTTGAAATATATAATTATGGAAATATTAATATTCTCAAATTTTATTTAATGTCACATAATTTAAAATTCTACAATATTATATTTCACATCTTGAAGATAGGTTTCTTAATAAATGAATCCTTGAATCACACACCCGTTAATTTTTTTTGATATTTTAAATAAATATGAATAAATATTGCATCATTTGAAATTAATTCGTCTTAAGAGTATATAATTATGTAATCATTGTTTTCCATCCTTCAATGATATCATATTTTTTACAAAGGTATGATGCTCACATAGATTGAAAATTATCCTAACATAGACTAAAACCATGTTGGTATATCAATAAAATGATTCTTATGGAAAAACAAAAACCATATTCATGCAAGTTCATATTCATATTTATACAGATCAAAAATGGTATTTACATAAACATTAATCTCCCTTACAATGTTATTATATTTACACATGTCAGTCATAATGCTTTCATAGATGAGGGATGTTACATGTACACTTTTAGATTATTACTTACATAGAGAAAAATTATTTCTACATGATTTTAGATTATCTTTATAAAGTAACTAATATCTTTATGCACATAATAATACTCTCTTCCATTATTAATTTCTTGATTTCTTTGGTGTGCAAGATCCTTGTACATAATAAGACATAGCTATTTTATTATTATACAGGCATATCCTTATACAGGTCTATCCATTATCAAATTCATCAAACTTGTAAATTATATAATTCTTAAAATAAATTCAGATCCATATTAAACCACTCAAATAACATTAAATTAGTATTAAATAACTATAAGAATTATTAAAACTATTTCAAATCCTTTTTATCTTGTTCCAAAGTACTTTTGAAAAAATTAAATACTCAAAATAGATACTTTTTAATAACACATATGTCTTATCAATTCCAAATGTATTTCATCCTTCTTAAACCTTAATCAAAGTGATATTTTTTCACTAATAAAACATTATTAAATATTTATTTCACAATGATGAATGTTCCATAATTTTATCCTCCTCAAAACTCCTACTATAAAACCTTATATGGTTTCTACTACTTATAAAAAACTATTTAATATAACACATGAATAATTCCATCAAAAAAATTCTTTTCTATACAAACCATCACAAAAATATTCTTATTTTTGGGGCTTCTCACCATGAAATATCTCCCCAATACTCATTCGCTAAGATAAGATAGTTTCTTCACATTTCATTCAATGGAATCTTCTCATTAGATTATAAAAGTATGGTAAATATCTCTATCTTCATAGGGTTGAAGCTTAATACATTACCCATCTTCATCAATACATATGTATTTACATTTATTAACAAAAAAATAAAACCAAAACAACCTTTGGGAATATAAATATACCCATTTTTATTTTTTTAAATACTAATAACCTTCTCAACAAATTCATGTATATCAACATGTATTCTCTCCTTTATTTGTAATAAATTCAAAGGGGTAAAGTCTTATCCCCCTTATTTAGATTCTATGTATATAAAGGAATCTCTAATAAGGAAAAATTATTCTACCCTTATTATTACCATAGATAAAAGAAAATGTTTTTCAAATAAATGAAAATTTCTTTTTTTTACTCATATAATTTTAAGAAAGGCATCTTGTCTCCTTTTTTCTCTTATTTATCTGGTCTCTCCCAATTTTGAGAGAATCAAACTATTTCATCTAAGTTAATGGTAGAACCATATTTTCCTTGGTAATGTTCAATAAACTAATCAACTTTATTTATACATGGGAAAACCAAGTGTATAAAACAAGAGTGGTCAATTTATAAAAAAAATTCCATTTTTAAATCACTACAGGATACCAACTCAGTTTCACTTCATAGGGGTTGTTACAAAGTAATTTTCATGAAACATCACAAAACTACACTCAATGTCAATAAACACGTCAAAACATTACAATTGGAAGTATGTTTTTATCTCTATTTTGTTTATGAATTCACTAACACTTAATAATCATATTAAATATAAGTAAAATCTTAATTTAGAGAATTAAAATCTTACCTCATCCTTTATATTTTTAGGGGATATCTAAAATTAGATATTTAAAAATTTATATTAAATACGTGGTAAATTTATCTTTATTAGCTCAACCTCAAGGGATTCTCTCAAAAGATATATATCATGACTATTTTTTTCATTAAGAAATAATATCTAACACTTTGATACAAACTGAGATGCCAGATATGAATTGATATTTAAAAAGTACTATTTTATAAGGATATGCAAAGATAATAATTGAAATATTTTCCATGACAGTTAAATATTATAGATATATGAACATCATAACCTTCACATCATTCCTACTTTTATTCATCACCTTAAATTCCTTACCATTAAGCATAAGATTAGTAGATAGGAATGGGAATAAATTGAGTTTCTCAAAACCAATAAGGTGATAAATAAGGTTAATACTTAGGGTTCAACCCAAAAAACTCTTTTATTTACAACTTAATATTTTTTAGGACTCTTTAGAACATATTCCTTGATTATAAATCTATGATTTTATTTGGGTATCATGAGTTTATTGTCTTCTAAGACTTTATTATTAGCCTTTTTTTATTATTTATTTTATAAATCAAGGAAATTTCACTCTTTTGTGCTTGATACATCTTCTTGTCTATTTATATTTGGGCTATCCATATTTTCAAACACTCTTTTAGAGTGTGGTTGACCTTCTTTATATGCGTATACTCCTTTGTAGTAGCTCTTATATTATGAATCATTGGTGACTTTAATTTTTTCTTCAATATCTATTATTATCTATGCATCCATTTCATGTGATTTGTATCTATATTCCCTGATATTTTTCACCTTTCATGAACATATTCAATAATTTTTAATTTTTCCTTCTTTGGAATCTTCTCAAATTATTTATAAGAAGTATCAATAACTAAACCAATCCTACTATCCCTTTCTTGGATTTATTCCATTTTGGATTCTAGAATTATTCATTTAGATTTTATGTTCATTTCAATTTTATAATGGTGTATGATGTTTCCACTCCAAACATAATAAAAGCATCTTTTACTTGTAGTTATGACCCCTTTCATATCTTTCTTCATGACTGTAATTGATTCAACTTCCTTATTTTGATTTATTCATCACCTAATTCTTTTTATATTGTGTAATTTTATTTACATAAACACAATATTTTGGATAGGTTGGTACATACCAACTTGCTTCATAATAGTAATCAATTATATTAAAATTCTCCAGAAATTTTTCAAATTATTTAAATTTTAATTTAATATATATAGTTTTCTTCTTCTATGAGGTATTCCTCTATTTAGAATGTTTTATTCTCTATTTATATATTTTCCCCTAAAGTTTGGAACTTCTATAACTTCCACTTACAGAATTATTATGTCAGAAATAATTGGCTCTATCTCTAAACATCCAATATCACTAACACCTTCCAATTAACCTTCTTCTTTTTTCTTTAATAATATCCTTTCCCAAATTTGTAACTTTCCATTTTTGGAAAATTTCTTGAATGTTTTTATATTTTTTTGGAGAAATTATTATCGTGGGCATACTTAAATACACTCTTAATGGGTTTAAGAATTTATAAATATTCTTCTTTTCCCATAGATGTTTATATTTTGACTTTAGTCCATCAATAGTTTTCAAAATAAATTCAACAAAAAATAATTTATTTGGATAGTGGATTATCATATTCTATTATCTTATAGTAGATGGATCATGATATGGGATCAAACCCTTAATTCCAATATGTTTATTATTCTTAGAAAGAAGAAACTAATCATATTTTTGTGATGAAACATTTCATTTCTCAACAAATTGCGATGTTCTTGAATTAGCTTCATTTAGTTTTTTCAATATAACTTTTACCTTCAGAAAATTCATGTTACGGGACAATTTCTTAACATCAGCTAACTTTAAAATTTCATTCCATTCACTTCAATATTTTTAATTTAGTCATTATATAGTTTTCTAGTTTCTTGTAGAAAATATTTAAGATCCTTGATTCTTTTAGATTTGACTTCTAGTTAATCTTTCATGACACCAAGAATAGATTTATATGAAACTTACAATGCAATAATAATTTCTTCAAAAGATTTTTATTATATAAATTTTTTAGGTTTTAGTATAAGAAATTTGTGCTTGGTCAATATTAAGAGCACTGAAATTTCATTCAATGGTTGTAAACATGGAATTTCTTGAATTAAGAAAAGTACACTAGCACTATGGAAGACTGAGTTTATATAGTATAAGTCTATTTTTTGAAATTTCAATAGGTTTTTTAATGATTTTTATGGGACCACTGATGCATAATATGGGTGTTGGATTCTACAGAACTGTATTCCCACTTTCCAAAGGTGGGTGTATTTCATCACTTTCATTAGATAAGTCTGCTCCTTGATCAAAATGGGATGATGCGATTTCAATTTCTCCTTCCATGGATTCCTCCTTGGAGCTTGTTTCCTAGTTAGGATCTCTCTCAAATATTACATCATGTTCATGGAACTTTCCCCTAGTTCCATCTCTATATGGACACCAATTAATTATACTTCTTCTATCTTGAAAAATCAATAACCTTTGGTTAGGATATTGGTCATGTTGGGAATCTCTAGGTATTTTTAGACATTGGTTACATTGGTCACCTGTGAATATTCCTCTTTTGGAGGGCATCTCATATGAGGCATCTTAGGGGAGAAACCCAAGGAATCTCATGTTGATCATGAGGTAATTAATTCAAGGGGCATAAGTATTCCAACGATTTTTACCTCAAGAATCCCATGTTTATTTCATGAGGTAGTTTGTATTGTCTAGGTCATGAGTTTAACATCTTGAAGAGACAGGAATGGGGTTAATTTCTTGTGGGGATTGCATGGACACAATTTTAATTCCATGTGGGGATAGGATGAATGGTCCCTAGAGGTGGATCAAGGATTTTTTTTCCATATAAGGTATGATGTTACACCTGAGTTGATGGATCAGAAAACCCCTTGAGTAGGATTTGGGAGGTGCGTCCACATGAGGGAAGATGAAACACCTTAGTTTACTGATGGATCAGAATTCCCATTAAGGTGGATCTGGGAGGTGCATCCCTAGGAGGGAATTTTTCACACTTAGGTTGTTGGATAAAAACTCCCCTTTATATGGATCTAGTATGTTCATCCCTTGGAGGTAATATTTTACACCTAATTTTATGGATTAGAACACCCCTTGAGGTGGATCCATGAGGTACGTCCCTAGGAGGGAATATTTCATACTTGAGTTGATGGTTTAGAACTCCCCTTGAGGAAGATCAGGGAGTTGTATCCCTAGGAGGGAATATGTTAAGCCTGAGTTTACCAATGTTTATATTAAACCTCAGTGAGGTATCCTATATATCTGATTTAAAAGATATGGATTAAAACCCATGTACTTTTATGTCATAGTTTAAGGTCATATTACAGGACCGGTCCATATAGTTTAACGTCATGTGATAAGGACACTTATTTCACGAAAGGATAATCTATAAGGTATGGTGTGGAAATTATGTGTAAATGATACCCTTTTTTAGAAGGATCACTCTTCAGGGAATGATGTGGTACTTATGTATGGAATCATCCCATTGTAGGTGTATCATACCTTGATGGGGAAGGATAGTGTGGGGCTTACACATGGAAGTTTCCCAGGCATGGACTTTCATCCCATTATGGTAGATGAGGTGGCATCCCATGATGATCTTATATGGGGAATCATGTGTTTACCATATAGGATAGAAGGTGTGGGGTTATCCCTTTTCAATAATACATGGGTAATCCTATGTTCATTACACTGGGTAAGACTACGGTTTAACATCATGGGATGAGGACATTATTGTGCAGTTTAACATTGTACAAATAAGACATAGATCTGGGTAGTTTTATGTCATGCAATTCAAATGTGGATGGGATCACTCCTCAAGGGATACCATGTCATGGTAGTAGTAAGATCCGATATAGGGAATCCTCACCCAGATAGGTACATAGTTTCCCTCAAATATGACACCCCTATAGATTATGTGTCCACCGTTCATGTTCCTCTAGGAGGGACATGTCATTTAAACTACTGTAAAAGAGTGGAAATAAGGAGGCCTAGTTTTAGGGTCCCAATTATTAGAAGTAGTGGGACTTATGGTACTTATTCTTAAAATAAATAGGTAGGAAAGGGGTTCATTCTACACATGATGTAAATTAAGTGGATACAAGAGTGGGTGGTACTATTTTCACTAGGATTCAGGGTGTGGATGAGCTAGTCCTGGATTGGTATGGGGGCCCCGGGCACTCGACCTTTGTGAAAGGGTGTTATTTGAAGGGAGGAACCATAGAGAGGCCTCAGAGAGGTGTTTTGAAGAAAAAATGGACTCACAAAGGGGTGGTTCAGAAAGATAAAGGGCCTCAGAGAGGTTAAGGATTTTGCAAAGGGGTATTCTTCATGAAATAAGATGTCCTTGCCTCATAGTGAAGTCTTGGTTCCCATGGGTTTGGGTTCATGATGGATAGATTCATCACAATATCCAAGGTCCAACATATGGATTTATTCATCCTAAATGGGAATATGCCTTCGCAAAAGGAATCTCCACATTAAGTGGACACTCTGAGGAACACAAGTGGATTTTGCGATGAATGGATACCATGGGGGATTCATTTTCTCTTTCAATCATAGGGCTCAAGAGGTTTGTGAACTCATAGAGTTTATCAAAAGTTCAAAGGTAGTGTGTCCCCTTAAATGTTGTACATAAGGGGATATTTATAAGAATATGGGATTCATTATAATTGTTGGATTTTGTGAAGCTTTATGGGCCTCATAAGGGGTGGGGCTCTGAAAGTCTGAATGATGTTGTGAGGAGGTTACCCTCAATCCTCCATGTGGCCAAAAAGATCTCTGAGACTCAGTTTTTATATTGCATGGAGGTTACCATTAGGCCTCTTCACAGCCGGGACATTCACAAGAAATGACCATTTTTAAAGGATGGGAGCTTTGTGAAACCATCCCTTTGGTGGATTTTGGGCCATTTTGGCCTGGATTTTCTCTGAACTATCGATTCTTTTCTCGGCATTTCTCAGGACATATGTATTTTGGTGTCAATAAATGAACCCCCACAAAATGAAAGCTGACAGAAAAAGGAGGGTTGGATTCTAAGTGGAAAATATCAAAAATTGGCAATTTTTCTGCACGCAAAACCTATTCTTGAATCCTATTCATGATGCTCAATCATGAAGCCCTCATCATGAAGCCCATGCTTGAAATCCCATTGTCAAGAATTGATAAATACACCTATAACTAGTGTAGTAGGGGCCCTAAGAGGGACCATGATACTTTTCAAATATAAAATACAATGATCTCTATTCATGAAGCTCACCTTCTTCATGAGAACTTTATGATTCTGATCACTATCTCACATGAATCTCGATATCTCTATAAATCCTGCTCTGCGAACAATGTTCTGGAAACTATGTTCCACAAAACCAATATTCACAAAAAAAAACCTATGTTAACCCGACCATCATAAACCAACCACCATGAGTATATATTCATGAAACAAAATCAAAAAAACCACTTAGTCTTAATAAAAATGGGCGTTGAAGGATATGATGATGCTTCCTCTATTGGGAATAAATGGAAGGAAACATAATGATCAAGGAGATAATTTTGAGTGACTCATAAAATTATTTACTCATATCACTACTAAAGGAAGATCAAAAGGATCACATTCTATGTAATAGGCTTCCACTTTATTTCTTTGGGATGATGGATGACATATTAATTCTAGAGGCAAGTAAGGACGAGCCTGCCTACTGGTTCAGAAGCATGTCGGGCCAGTACCAGTGTTGTGGGTAAGTTAAGGGACACATTTTTAAAGTACAAGAATAACTTATAGTGAAAAATATCAGAATCACATAAAAAGCATTGACGGTGAGAATCTAGAGGATAATACATCCCCCCCTGCGGTATGAGAAAATTCTTAAGGTAGGTTTGGGGAATCCACTAAAGGGATGGAAGGACAGTTAGGATATATACCAGGGAGGTAATTTTACTAATTAACGGGACTAGGATTATTGTTCTTGTGCATCAAGCTATGAATTTGAGGTCTATATGAAGAAAGAAGTGCTTTATGTGGTGACATGGGTATTGCAGTTTCATTCATATCACCACCTTGACATTACATCGAAGTTGCTGAGTTGGAGGTCACCAGGAACCAACACCTTTCTAATTCATCATTAGAAGTTTGGAATTAGCTTATTTTATCTTTAATATACCACTTGGATCCCCATTCAAGAAGTTATCTATGAGTTCCTCCCCACAGAGAACATGTGGGAGGACCAGGAGCAGTTTTCGGCCCTAGCAAAGGTGTTGTTGGATATAGTGAAAGTGAAAAATGAACATTATCTAGGGATGAAGAACATAATGTTCAAGAAATGGTTCCTCTATTTCCAAAATGATCCATTCAATAGGATTCCTAGTAGGCTGTGAATGTTCCCTGTGGTGTTTCAGTGGGGTAAGGAGAAATCCTATTGGAGGATCCTAGGGGCGATCCAGTAGAAGTTGTGGGGATATAGCATAAATACTGAAGACCTTATGTTCAAACTTGAAAGGTTTATTATCACATTTATCTATGGATTTATTATCCCTATAAGGGATGTGAACATGGGGGTGTAGTTGAGAACCTTTATTATTGAGGTCATTCTGGTGATAAGGCAACATGTCAATTTGGTTATCCCTATATTACTGAATCTATAAAAAGTGATCTATTAAATCAATAAAGGGAATATTATGCTTCATGTGTGTGGGGCCCTACACTTCTTGTAAGTTGGGTGGTCATGCACATGGGGGGATATGAATACCCAAACCCCATCCCCCATCCCACTACGAACTTCTAGCCAGTGATTTTGAACTTCATTGGGAGTCAGCTGTTCAAGTTGGGCCCTATGGACATGATGGTGAGGGTATAGTTGACAAATCACTTCCTGTTTCACCCATTCCCCCTACAAATGGGTAAGGTGACTGAGGATATCATAGGTTCCATCGAGAAGTGATCATAACTCTTTTCCTTCTAAGGTGGGGTTATAGTGGTGAGGGTTGACTGTAAGAAGATCTATGAGCCATAGAACCTACATCAGTTCCAAAGTAATTTATGATGCCTATAGTGGTTAACCTCAATGGTGTACATAGAGATGTGGAATGAGATTCCACCTTCATTCTTGAGGAATATCTGGTGCATGTTCATTCATAGAGTTAAGAAAGGGTGAAATGATCTTCCACCGCCTACTTCCACTTGCGGGTTCATCAAAAAATATGTTCTAAGTTGGGAGAGAGAATATCTTGGGGAGATAATGAGGCACCTAACCACTCTATGTGCTAAATTAGAGTCCCTACATCCATGGGGCCAAGGGAGAGCAGTAGTCAGGTCACATTGTGGATACAGGGTTGGATTGGTAGGTAGAGTAACAAATGTAGGGTCGGGGGCCCCTAGTCCAACACAGGATAAGTCTAGTGGGATATGGGTAACATCAAGATCAACTATATTGTTAAATAATCTATGGGAAGAAAGATAAACCTCCAAGGTGGATCCAAGTGTTTTTTTCAAGGCCTAGAGAACTAGATACACCATCTTTATATCCTTAGTGATGAATTCTTTCTAGATGCTAGGGAGATATAGGGGATTTTTAGTCAAATAAAAACTCTCCATGGGATGTGGTGAGGTCTCAACAAAGAGGGAATACTCCTCACTGGGTTGGTTCATTCTAGGTCCATCTTTCATGTGTCTCAGGATGAAGTAGTGAAATATATCAGAGATCTGGAGGATTTGGTTCACTCTCGGGGCATAGCGTTTTCTCTAACCACCTGAGTGAAGGTGATACTATGGATAACCTTCTATTGAGATATTTCATCCAATAGGTCAGTTTCTCAAATTCCTCTATAGGGTGACTCAGGTGAGTCTTAGGGGATCAATGTCTACTCAGACTCTCCCACAGAAGGAGAACCTACTGTCAACTATGTAAATTCCTTGATCTCTTGTGCTTTGGAAGCTACCAAACCCCTAAGAGTGTTATCTAAATATTATTGTACTTGTGAAGAGATCAGTGAATATGGAGGAAGGAGAGGTTTATGATGAACCTTAGGTAGAGGGGTAGGGAGCCTCAACCCTTTAAGGGGAGAGTGTGTGGCCCTCCTTAATTTTATAGCCATGGGTAGCCAATCATTGGTTGAAGAAAAACTTATGAATAAGGTGGTGAATGTAAATTGAATTTCCTTGTTGTAGGGATTATCAGTGAATATTCCAGAGCTCGTCACTAGAATATATTATTATCATAAGCCTCTTCTCCTTTTCACCTTTGTCTCTTTTGTTTTTCTTTTATTATTTTAGCTAACATATATTTAAATGGAAGTTAAAACGGTGTCTAGGGCTTAGAATCCAACGTCCATGTCTGAGTCCATAGTACCAGAGGTTGAGGCAATGACATATGATGATATCCTCCCAAAAGAAATGGTTAGGGAGACTGTGGAAGTAAGACCAACGAGGGAGGTTCCATAATAAGGAACCAATGAGATCATACCCTCAATGGAGGTGGTCACGATGGTTCCCGTGATGGGATAGGATGAAGTAACTATGGTGGAAGATCCTTCCATAGAGGTACATCTGGAGGAAACTATCCGAGATAAATCCCCAATGGAAGTGGTGTTAATTATTCCAGTAGCAGTAGTATCTAGGGAGGTTGTGTTAGATGTGCTTGCCCTAGAATTTCCACTAGTTTCAGTTGTGGGTGATGAGGCCAAGATTAATTCACCGTCATGGGTGGCTGAGGAAGCTATGATTATTGCATCGACCATAGAGGTTCCATAGGGAGTAGTGGAGGAATCATCTTTAGATTAGAATGTTGGTGGGGATTTTTTCTTGGATTTCATCCCACCCACACCTAAGGAAATGCATGTGGATGATATGACCATTGATGTATTGTCATTCTTCCCTCAATATGATTCAACACTACCTAAGGACTTTTATGGTTATGGATCAGATTCCACTATGGAGATTTGGGTCATTCATCACAAGGTATGGAGGTACATGTGGAACTTCATCACTCATACTCAAATATTTAACATGCCACACCTAGTGGGATCTCTTCACCACTGGTTGGTCAGCCTAAAGACAAATGGGTTGAACTCTAGTGGCCTTCATGCACTGGCTCGAGACTCCATCATTAAGTGGGTGAATGATGAATGGAAGGTACTCAACATTTTTTATAATAAGAAAAAGGAATAGGGATCCTAGGTACTTCAGGTAGATGAAGGGGAGATCACCCTCTTCGAAGGAACGGTATAGAATCAAGTTATCATGTATGCTTCTCAAGATGAGATTTTAAATCATTTTAAGGCACAGTTGGAAATGGATGAGGACAAGGTGTTGGAGGAGATATCCTTTGAATGTTAGTCTGAGAAAAAAATACTATGGATCAGGGAAAAATAAGTCATATATAAATAGAAATAAGAGGAAGACAACCTGGAAGAGTGGTATTGAACCCTGGAGGCCACTTGGTAGGGTCTATATTTTCTCTAATGATCGATATATGGGATAAATATTTTGGGGAATTTTGTAATGGAGAGGCTCCAATTTGTTGATGACCCTCTAGAACTACAGTTGGTTTTCTTTAAACTCTTTTGGGACTAAACAGGTTTCTTTTGTTGCATTCTATTGTCACATTTAAATCACATTCATGAGATAACCAATGAACAATCCATAAGCTCACATGAGTTATTTTTGGTGTGAGAAATAATGGATGACCACATGATTACTCATTTATATAAGAGTACTAGACAATCATCGCACACTTGAGGTCTACATTTGTTGACTGATCACTGGGAGTGTTCAAGTCAAGAGGGGATCTGATTGTAGAATGGGTCTCTCTGAATATCCTACTTTATTTTCCAATGTGTTCTAGTTCACAAATGCGGTAATGATAGGGGCATTTAATTCTACCAGAAAAAAGAGGAATATAGATCATTAATCACAATTCTTGATATCTGGAACACAATGATGCAAGTGTGATGGTGGATAATAACTACTGGTCAAGTTAAAAACACATCATCCATTATCATTTATTTGAGGATGGGGACAAACAGATGAGAATTGTCCATTAAACATGTTTGAAACACAGTACCCATCGCAAAATTTCATCTGATGTCTTTTGGGTTGTATACCTGGGGTGGTAGGTGAGCCATTGTGGCTAGGAATCATTGTCATTAGGGGGGAATTCAAACACGTAGGAGTATGAGGATCCAAATAAAGGGTCATGTGAAGCATGGAAATGAAGTGATGGAATGTTTGAATGGATTCAAACCATCTAAGAATTGCTCCATTGTGGATTTGAGAACATTGGTGTATGTGTACCGGTCTGAACAAATGTCAAACTCATCCCCTATGGGGAGTGTCACCACAGATGCTAAGTGAAGGTCAAAGAACATGTATAGTGCGGTAGGTGACCAGAACCAAAAGGAACGGCTTCTTGAGAATTTATTGAGTTTCTATGCATTTTTACATCATGCAATGAGGATGATATACATGAATTTTAACATCATATGGTGAGTGTGAAGGAAATGTAGTTTTTACAACATATGGTGAGGATTATAGACATGAAAATTAATTTCATGCTGTGAGAATTTTGAGTTATATAGTTTGGTATATTTTTCCAAGACGTGTGAACCAACATGGAGAATACTCACCCAACCACAATGGAGGATGACTAAGGAGGGTACAACGATAGCAGTAATCCCTAGAAGGGCCTATAAGAAAAATGGGATCTTATAAGACCTTGTTCCATGAAAGAGAATCTGTGAATATTTTCACATACTTTAAGGTCATGATTCATGGACCATGACACTTAGTTTAAGTTAATAGAGCTTTGACTATGGGGTGATAATCCCAAAAGGGCTATGTGAAGTGTAGTATAATGATAACACAACATGAATAAGGGGCCTAAAAGTCCATTACACCACACAAAAAGTTACCATAAAGGCTGGCACATAGTTTAAAGTTATGATGCTTGGACTTGAAATCCTAGATTAAGGTCATTGAGTTCTGACCAATATGTACCCTAAAGTGTTTGGCATAGCGTGAAGGAGTAGTAACCTAGTGTGAACGGATGACCAATGAAGGATATGTTCCATGCAGAATATGAGAGGATGGTTGAAAATAATTTAAGGTCATAATGATTAGTCTTTATATCTTAGTTTAAAGTCATAGAGTTGGGACTGCGGCAAATAGTTTATAGTCATGATGCTGGGACTAGAGGACTTTTTTCTCAAAGGAATGTGCATGTCACTTGAAATGAATGGAGGGTCCTAAGAGGCCACCTAATGATGCAAAAAACGTTATTAACACAATTTTCACATAGTTTAAGTTCATGATGCTTGAACCATAGGGTGGCATGTCTCAAATAAACATGTGTGGAATCAAAGCAAGGTCACCTGATGTTAATTTAGGGGGCCTATGAGGACCAACACCACACCACAAATTCCTCCTTAGATAATGGACACACCATTTAAAGTCATGATTATTAGACTGGGGCTCCTGATTTAAGGTCATAGAGTTCAGACCATGGGGTGCACTAGCATGTCTCAACCTTTCATGAAGAAACACCCTCCCAACTCTTAATACTGCAAGAGTAATTCTTGATGTGAGAAACAAGGGGTGATATTGATTCCCTATTAATTGCAGGGGATAACACAATAAGGGGAGAAAGTGGACAACAAATCCCATGAGGTATATTGTGACTTTTAATACCTTAATAGTTAGAGGTGGGACTAACTAGTGGACAGGGAACATCAATTGACCATGTTGGAAACATAGTTTTAATACCTATGTCGAATAGAGATGGTACGAACAAATACAGGATCAACCATTGAACAAGTTTGAAACATGAGATATGCTATTTAATACAGAAGATACTTCGAGGTGTGAGAGAAGGATGGTAGGTGATCCATTGTAGAATGGTATGATTCTGTTAGAGATCCTATCCAGATCGGTAAAATAATGATTATCCAAATCATAGAAATAAAAATGCATTGAAGAAGAAGCTGGGAATATTCCTAAGGTAATATTAGGTGTCATGGGAGTTATTCTGCCACATTCTCATATGCACAAGATAAATGTGTGGGAAGTAGAGAGTCAAGCCTGGAACAAAGGGGAAATATCTCATGGTGAGTTGATGGTAGAGTTGTTCTTGAGATGTAATATCCAGGTGTCACTACATATCCCATGAAGATGTTAATCAAGACACATGTAGTTTTGAGTCATGACATGGAAAGGGATTAGCACCGGTGGAGTGATCCCATCTCTGTTGAGGGTGTTCAATCATCCCATATAAAAACATCAGGCCTCTCGACATTACATGGTGTATTCCCTAACATCTCATATGTAACACCCTAACCCTAGTTACCCAGTGTTAGTGCATTACTACATAACATTGGAATTATCTCAATATCAAGTCTCTAAAGACCGATTAGTTTAGTAGCCTTGGAAGTACTAGATACATACATAAGTTTTACATTACATTATCAAATTAAAAACAAAAATATTGTGTCTCCTTTGAACACTCTTATATCCATTAGACTATTTCTGTAGGTCAGTCAAAATATACTTCCTCACATCCTGGTAAAAATAAAACATAAGAAAGGGTTGATCTCAGATACTTAGTAAAGATAACTATATAGAAGAAACTATCATAAATAATCATAAACATTTAATGGAATGTATAAGACTAAAACAAAAGACTTTTAAACATAAAATTCAGCATAATATGGAAAATATAAATCAGATAATTCCATTTACTTATTCACATGGATATTTTACTAGTTGAATAATCACATGTAATATCAATAGCTAATTTCATAATGATGAAATTTATAATATCGGACACCATAACCACATAGTCAAGGCCTCGTGCCAAGACTACAAATAAAATTTTGTCAAGGCCTTATGCCAAGACACTAGTTTGTCTCATGAGACCTATCGATGCATAGAGTAGCTAAAGTGGGCTCCACCCGTCACTTACTAAGTTCAATGCATTCTTGGTATGAAAAGGTCGAAACATAATCTAAGAATTCTTATTAAAACTTGCATATGAAATGTCAATATTTTAACAACAAACCATGAATGGTATAAAAATAGCACATCCACAGTCAAACATAACCCATTAAATACAATATGGAAGATTATATAAATCAACCTCAATAAAGAATAATAAAGGATATTGACATAGATGAAAATAATCAGTAAAACTATTTGACATAAATAACCCCTTTTTTCTGGAAAATATTTAAAAGTCTCACTATTCATCAAGAAGCTATTAAAAATTAGATTTTTGAATCAAAGTTTCCCATACCACTTTGAAACTTTTAAAATAAATTTTAATTTTAAAACATTCATTTACATATAAATAAATCCATAAAACCATTTGTAAAACATGGACATTAATGAGAATGATTTAGAAGAATAAATCTTTAAAACATTTAAACGAATATTATAGTTGGAGTTTCTAAACAAATGAGAGACGCTTGAATAAAAATAATTGAGGAAATAAAAACATTATAATATCTTGAGAATAAATATATTCATGATATACTATGTCAAAGTATATTATATACACCATATAAAATTGAATTGGCACATAACAACAAAGAAGTCTCAATGAATGTAAATTGAGATGAAATCCATTATAAAGACTGTATCCTTAAGTTAGGGATAAATCAATGAAATAATTATGTGTGAAAAATATAAATACACTAAATATGATTGGATATTCAGTGTAAATCAATCAGAGGACATTCACACATATTCTTGTAAAAACAACACCAATGACTTGGATGTTTAACTCAATGAATGAAAATTGAGTTAACATTGCTCTTAACAAGTTCATATCGATGACTTGAGAATTTATAAACGGAGTCATTATGTGTATCAAAAATATATCCACATAAATGGGATTTTAAATTACTACATAAGTAAATAAATAGTGACTTCACACATAATCTCGGAGTAAAATAATCAATGAAGTTTGTATAGTAACCCAATGAGTGGAAATCAAAATTAGAAATTCCCTTACTAATTTGGTAACTTACGAAACATACACCACATGAAAGAAGTATCATACAATGAATATGTAAATACACATAAATTAAATTATATTACACAATCAATACAATCATTGGTAGTACATACACCACACAAAAGGAAATAGTGGCAATATAGCATGAATCTCACAGGAATAAGAAGTGTGGTGAAAACCCCTTAACTTGTACTTTTCTTTAGTTGAGGGTACATTACCCTCCTGTATAATAGTTAAATAATTGTTATTAAATTATACAAGAACCAAATACATCAATATGATATCATATATGATCTTCTAATATTGCTTTGTTAATAATATTTTAGTAATATCATTGTTTCGGGTGTTAACTGATTTTTTTTCCTTTATATGTTTTGTTATGTAAGTAATGTTTGTTATGGATAAGATGTATTTTGTTAACATAAAGAATTATATTAAGTTTTTAAAAATTATTTTTAATCATAAAATTAAAATTATTATTGAATGGTTACGATGGGGAATGAATCTCATCGCGTTTGTGGAGACGGTAATCCGTACGTACGCACGAGCGATAATATCATTCAATTGAAGGTGAAATCGTATATAATTGGATGTTATATCATATATAAATGATCATTAACATGTTATATTTTTTATTTAAATAAATTATACATCATTATTATACCCATCAAAATAATGAAGTTTTGAATAACAACTACACCACGACGTGGAGACGGTAAGCCGTACGTACGCACGTATGGTGACTTTATCATTCATAGGATGGATAGAATAATGAATATGGTTTTACCATATTTATAATAACATCACAGTATTCATAAGGTACTAGAGTTATTATTTTGTTATGGAAACAAAAAATAAATAGGAATTGGAAGAAAAAGATAACTTTGAAAGAGATGATGAAATTATTACCTCTTCTTCGGGTGCTTCCTTTTGATTTGATCAAAAGGAATCCTTAGGTTGGATTTCTGATCAAATTAAGGCCTATAGGATGTATTGAAAGTATATTTGAGGATATTTGGGTAGGTTTTTTCCAAACCAAATGGATTTGGAGGTGTGAAATTAAGAGAAGGGGAAGTTCCCTTTTATAAGAGAGGTGAGGGTCACTTTAGGAAAAGCTTAAAATATTATTTTATTTTTAATTCATTTTCAGTTTCTAATGGAAAAAAATAGATTTATTTCTAGAATAATGTTTGTATGGGTCGAAAAACTCTAAAAAAATAGGTTTTAGATAGGTTTAGGTCACGATATTAATCTTAACTTCTAGATTTAACTCTTAGTTAAATAGTTTGACATTTACCATGTCTCCATGTATTTTTATATTATATGGTTAATAAACTTACTATAAAATTCTAATAGAACCCAAAGTGGTTCATTAATAACATATATATCATTATATAAGTCCTTTGGCCGAACCTTAGGTTTTTAGAAATATTATATAATTTAATAAAATAGTATTTGTTTTAAAAACTCAATTATGTCAATTTTGAAACTATTTAGTATTTGGTTTTTATTAAAGTCATATCAACTTGATTATTTTTAAAAAAAATCATTAAATAAACCCAAAAATGTCATATTAACCTAAAAAATTATTTTAATTCATAAGAACTCTCAATTTACATTTATTTTAGTATTTATAATATCAATTATTATTTTTTTCATTAATTAGGTAATTACTGGATCATCATTGGGTCATAAATAAATTTGATTATTTAATGTCTAAAAATTATAAATAAAATGTCATGATGTTTTAAATAGTGTTATATTTCTAATTAATATTTATAGTCTAATTTATCTTATGTATAACCCTATATTAAAAATGTTTTAGTTATTAAACTTTGAATTTTTCACTTTTAACGCTTTTTTAAATAAAATAATAATAAATGTTCTAGTCTAATACAAGTGAATAAAAAGGATCATATTATATTCCTAAGGTTTATTTTGGTCAAAATAAACTTATCCAATAGAATTAGGAAATATGTTAGGGTAATTATAATATGATTTTTACCATTAATTTCCCTATTTACTTTTAATTATGGTAAATAGAATTCAAAAGTTACTATTCACCAAAAATTATTTTCATCTTATTGAACCAAATTTTACTTACTGATGTAAACCGTGTCTCTTAGAGTTTTTAAATTCAATCCAAAGAAGTAGTAAAATTATGTTTTAGGCAAATTTACAAATGTTCCTAGAAGGTGGGTAAAAGACAGTAAAAAGTTCAATAAAATTTTATACAACTAATCTTATTATAAAATGACTTCAATGAATTAAATTGAATTTATATAGGTATTATTTATCTATTTTGATATAAAATAAATTTAAATAAAATAAATAATTTTTAAAATAAAAAGTCGGTTTTAGAAAATAACGCATTGTTTTTCACTATTCACCAAAAATCTAAAGTTTATTAAAAAATACCAAAACATAACTCTAAGATTCTTTTGATAATTAAAATTAAAAAATTATTTCTATTTCACCGAATTAAAAACATAGAAGTTTTATTAATTAATTTAAAAAATATTCCCATTTGTCAAAACCAGAAAGCGAGTTTTTGAGAAGTAAAAACTATTAAAAGATTTATATGTGTTTATATCCAAGTTAAATGTAAAATTACTTCAAATGACTAACATTGAATTAAATGATAAAAATATAATCTAATTATACCTCAAAATCATTAAAATATATAATTTAACACTATAAATTATTTTGATTAAAAAAGTTGTTTTTAATTAAAATTTAGTGTTTTTCACTATTCCTCAAAATATGAAAGTTATTAAAAAAGCACCGAAAATTTATCCAAAATAAATTTTTATGTACTTATTCTAAATAAGAATTTTATTTCATCAAATTTAATATATAAAAGTGTTAAATATTGGACTTAAAAATGGTTTGCCATTAAAAGGGGGTAAAATTGCATTTTTTTTAAAAATAATACATTTATCTAAAAAGTTGAATTTGTTTTTATATTATGCCTAAGAAACACATAATATGGATGTTAAAATTATATGGAGTATATATAATTCAAAATTTAGTTAATACAATTCATAACTGCTTTTTGAACGGCTAGTTCGGTAAGTCGTGGTGTGCTCGAAAGCGGTGTTGCGTGTAGTGCAAGCTATCGAATTACTTTAAAGAAAATAACTTACTATGAAATCTTGGGGTGTTACATTCTTCCCCCATTTTGGAAATTTTATCCTTGAAATTTTAAAATTGGGCTTGGGAACTTCATTGAAAGTCTCACATCAGAAAAAGATTCAATAAAACTATCAGTTTAAAAGAAAGAAAGAGAAGTATAAAGTTCACCCGAGATAACCCAAATTAGGATTCCATGTAGGAAAACATGGATATAGAAGATAAAATAAGTGTCAAGTTCTAATGTAGAGTTATAGAAAACATGATCAGGAGAAAGTTAACAATAAGAAAACCACAAACTTGTGATGGGTTAAATGGTCATCAGTTTCCCAGTAGGAAAAGTAAACGGACAACATTTTTTGTTTTAAGCTCCATTTCCTAAATTTGTGGAATTTATTTATGAGATTTACTAAGAACATAAATAGATATACTTAATTTTTAAGTATAGTTTCATCCTCTAATAAATTTCTACCACTAACTCATCTTTTCTCCAAATGATGACTATTCAAGATGACTTGGTCACACCTGAAGTGCTAGAAGAAACTTATAGATAATCATATAATCCACAAAGGATTAATTATATATTTCCCTTGTCTTAGAGATTAATCAAAACCAAATGTTTAGTACAAGATCATATGATCCCCAAAATGGATAATCCTTTTTATAATTAAATACTAATCTTAATTTCCAAAATTGAACAAACAATACCCAAAGTTCAATAAAGACCATTCAATAAACAAGTGTACTTAAAATCCTTCAATATAATCCAAACTAAGATTGAAACCCAAAACTCAGAATAATTTAATAACATAGTCTTTCATAGTAAATCTTAACATTTATCTCTAAATAACATCAACTACTCTTAAAGTCTCATACAGAAGTGTAATTAACCAAACCACATATCCTCTATGATTGGTTAATCATTTCCATTAATAACCTGAAAAAAAACATAGATTCTTCCAAAAAAATCCATCATTACTCCTCAAATGAAATTCCATAGTATTCTATTTTCCTAAGGCATATATTGTTCCCAACAGAGCGTACGTCTTCCAAAATAACATTTATCACTTAATCACCAAATCATTTTTCTATACTAAGGATATCCATTTAATAAAACATAAGATCCCAAATCAACTTATTATTGATCAGTAAAATTATTTAACTAAAAAGAATTAGTCACACTAATCGAGGACTTCACGTAGTCCAGTGGAAGGTGATAAATCCCAATCTCACTCGGGTTTTGGGTTCGATTCTTACAGCTTTGTCTGACGCAATAGGTTGTCACACGGTCTGTGTGTTTTCCTTTTTCAAAAACTATATTTTATAACATTTCAAAAATGAGATAAATTCCTCAAAATAACCATAACATAATTTAACCACAAATATTATCTCATACCTCACATTTTCATCCCAAAAATTAATAACCTGTAATTGCCTCAAATTCAAGGATCTTATAAACCCAAATGGTTCTTTATAACTATATCCACAAAAGAAAAGACAATTATTCATCAAATATCATTTTCACATAACAAACTACATGGTTACAGATACAAAAGAATAGTCTTCCAAATTAATCCCATAAACAAAGATCATTAATAATTTTAAACATTTCTCTATCCATTTATTTCCACATAGGTTCTTCCTTGACTTAGAGGTTATCCTATAGAATAGGGAATTGAATCAAGTAATTCTATGGTCCCTTACATTTACATAAAATGACTATAATTGGATTCTTAGGATCATTTTTATTTTCTTCCATAGTACTCTTAATTTTTCCTTGGAAATTATTTACTTTATGTCCTTATTTCCCACACATAAAGCATTTATTTGTTCTATTGCGACACTTTCCTGGGTGTCTCTTTCCACATTTCTGGCATGATGGAAATTGATCCTTCTTTTCTCCATGGCTTCCATTGCTAGATCTCTTATCATTCTCTGCCTTTCTCTTCTTTTTTGCGTTTGGGAGTTGGTTAATGTATATATTGTTGATCATATTTTTTGAAACCTGCTTCGGCATGAACATGACGTCTTTTATGCCTATAAAAATTTCATTTAGTTGTTCATTTCCATCATTGTTCCTACCTTGTACATCATGTTCAATGTTACTATGACTTCCTTGGAATCTAGCCATTGACTAACACAAGAAAGCATAGTGTAAGTCATAAAATCATTTAGAGAATATCATGAAACATTATTTTCAATCTAAAACAACTTAGGATTAACTATGGTTATTTATTCTCATATTATATAAAAATACTTCAAATCAGATTGTAAAGAAAATTTGAATTATCCTAAGAATATCCCCGGGGAGTGTCGTAACCAAGAGGGCATCAAGGTCTCTTGTCGTGTACCAGGATACCCTAGGTCGAGCCCAAAACTCCTTATCAGAGTTTTCACTACTAGGTACATTTGTGTCAGAGCCGCCTCTACCTGCTCGTATCCAGACAGTGATGTATTTCTTTGAAAACCTACATAATATTTACATTACGAAAATTTGTGGATGTTCTTCTATACTTATCCTCAAAGTCAATCTTAGGGTAGTGTTTTCTAACCAGAGTTTTTCTAAATCTAGATTTTCAAGGTTTTTACTAAACTTCATCTGATACCAACTATAATTCCCCAACCCTGGTTACCTAGAGTCATTGCATTATTACATAACATTGGAATGATCACAAAAGATCAAGTCTCGAAAGACCAATTAGTTTAGTAGCCTTGGAAGTACTAGATACATACATAAGTTTTACATTAAATTATCAAATGAAAAACAACAACATTGTGTCTCCTTTTAACGCTCTTATATCCTTTAGCCTATTATTACAGGTTAGTCATAATATACTTCTTCACATACTAGGAAAAATAAAACATAAGAAAGGGGTGAGCTCAGATGCTCAGTTTGGATAACAATATAGCGAAAACTATCATAAATAATCATAAATGTTTAATGGAATGTATAAGACTAAAACACGAGCCTTTTAAACATAAACTTAATCATAATAATGAAAATATAAATCAAATAATTCCCTTTACTTATTCAAATGGATATTCTAATAGCCGAATAATCACATGTAATATCAATAGCTAATTTCATAATGATGGAATGCATAATGACGGACATCATAACCACATAGTCAAGGTCTCCTGCCAAGACTACAAATAAAATTTTGTCAAGGCCTTATTCAAAGACTCTAGTTTTTCTCAAGAGTCTTACCGATGCATCGAGAAGCTATAGCAGGCTCCACCCATCACCTACTAAGTCAAGTGCATTCCTCATATGAAAGTTTTGAAACATAGTCTAAACATTCGTATTAAAACTTGCATACGAAATGTCAATATTTTAACCACAAACCATGAATGGTATAAAAATAGCACATCCACAGTCAAACATAAATTATTCAATACAATATTGAATATTTTATAAATCAACCTCAATCAAGAATAATGAAGGATATTGATATAGATGAAAATAATCAGTAAAACTATTTGAGAGAAATAACCAATTTTCTTGAAAATATTTAAAAGTCTCACTATTTATCAAGATGTTGTTAAAAATTATTTTTTTGAATCAAAGTGTCCCATACCACATTAAAACTTTTAAAATGAATTTTAATTTTAAAAAATTAATTTCCATATAAATAAATCCATAAACCCATTTGTAAAACATGAACATTAATGAGAATGATTTAGAAGAATAAATCTTTAAAACAATTAAAATGATATTTTAGTTAGAGTTCCTAACCAAATGAGAGACGCTTGAATACAAATAATTGAGGTAATTAAAACTTTATAATATCATGAGAATATATGGATTCATGATATACTATGTGAAATTATAGTATATACACCATATAAAAGTGAATTGGCACATAACAACAAAGAAGTCTCAATGGAATGTAAATTGAGATAAAATCCCATATAAAGACTGTATCCTTAGGTTAATGATAAATCAATGAAATAATTATGTGTGAAAAATATAAATACCCTCTATATGATTGGATATTCAGTATAAATAAATCAGAGTACATTCACATATATTCTTGTAAAAACAACACCAATGACTTAGATGTTTAACTCGGTGAATGGAATTTGAGTTAGGATTGCTCTTAGCAAGTACATATCGATGAATCGAGAATTTATCAATGGAGTTATTATGTGTATCAAAAGTATATCCACACAAAGGGGAGTGGAAATTACAAAATAAGTAAAAAATAGTGATTTTATACCTAATCTTGGAGTAAAATAATCAATGAAGTTTGGGTAGAAACCCATTGAGTGGAAATCAAAATTAGAAATTCACTTACCGATTTGGTAACTTACAAAACATACACCCCATGAAATATGGATCATACAATGAAGTTTTAAATACATATAAATTAATGTATATTAAACAAGTAATACAATCATGGGTAGTACATACACTACACAAAAAGAAATAGTGGCAATATAGCATGAATCTGACGAGAATAAGAAGTGAGATAAAAACCCCTTACCATGTACTTTTCCTTAGTAGAGGGTACATTAACATCCTGTATAATAGTTAAATAATTTTTATTAAATTATAAAATAATCACATACTTAAATATGATATCATATATGAGATTATTATATTTCTTTGTTAATAATATTTTAGTAGTATTATTGTTTCGGGTGTTAACTGATTCATTTTCATTTATATGTTTTGTTACGTAAGTCATGTTTGTTATGGATAGAATACATTTGATTCACATAAATAATTATATTAAGTTCTTAAAAATTATTTTTAATCATAAAATGAAAGTTATTCTTTATTGGATACGATGGGGAATGAATCTCATTGCGTTTGTGGAGACGGTAATCTGTGCGCACGCATAAGCGAAAATATCATTCAATTGTTGGTGAAATCATATATAATTGGATGTTATATCATATATAATTAATAATTAACCTATTATATTTATTATTTACATTAATTATAAATCATTATTATACCCATCCAAATAATTAAGTGTTGAATAACAACTACACCACGACGTAGAGACGGTAAGTTGTACGTACACATGTATGGTGACTTTGTCATTCATAGGATGGACAGAATAATGAATATTTTTGTACCATATTTATAATAACATCACATTTTGTATAAGGTACTAGAGTTATTACTTCGTTATGGAGATAAAAAATAAAGAGGAAGTGGGAGAAGAAGATAACTTTGAAATAGGTGATGAAATTATTACCTCTTCTTCGGGTGCTTCCTTTTGATTTGATCAAAAGGTCTCTTTAGGTTAGATTTCTAATAAAAGGAAGTAATCTATGATTTATTGAAAGTTTGTGGGAGGATATTTTGGTAGGGGTTGGTCGATACAAATGGATTTGGAGGTGTGAAATTAAGAAAAGGGGAAGTGCCCTTTTATAAGAGAGGTGAGGGTCACTTTAGGAAAAGATTGAAATATACTTTTATTATAAATTCATTTTCGGTTTCTAATGGCTCAAAATTGATTTATTTTAATAATAAGGCAGGGATGGGTCGAAAAACTCTCAAAAAATAGGTTTTAGACAGGTTTAGGTCACCATATTAACCATAACATTTAGATTTAATAAATAGTTTGACATTTACTATGTCTCCTTGTATTTTTCTATTATATGGTTAATAAACTTACTATAAACTTCCAAGAGAAAACAAAGTGTTTAATTAATAACATATATATCATTATATAATTCCTTTGTAAGAGCCTTATATTTTTAGGACTATTATATAATATAATAAAATAGTATTAGTTTTAAAAACTCAATTATGTCAATTTTGACACTATTTAGTATTTCGTTTTTTTTAAAGTCATATCAACTTGATTACATCAAAAACAATTAATTAAATCAACCCTAACATGTCTTATTAACCTATAAAATTCTTCTAATGCATAAAAATGCTAAATTTACATTTATTTTAATATTTATAATATCAATTATTTTCATCATTCATTAATTAGGTAATTACTCCATCATCATTATGATATGAATAAATTTAATTATTTAATGCCTAAAAATTATAAACAAAAATATCATGATGTAGGAAATATTTTTATATTACTAATGAATATTTATAGTCAAATTTATCTTATTTATAACTCTATATTAAAGATGTTTTAGTTATTAAACTTTGAATTTTACACTTTTAACTCTACTTTAAATAAAATAATAATAAATGTCCTAATCTAATCCAAGTGGATACAAAGGATAATATTTTATTCCCAAGGTTGATTTTGGTCGAAATAAACTTATCCAATAGAATTAGGACATTTTTTAGGGTAATTATAATATCATTTTTACCACTAATCACCCTATTTACTTTTAACCGTGGTAAATAAAATTCAAAAGTTACTATTTGTCGAAAATTATTTTCATCTTATTGAACCAAATTTTACTTACTGATGTCAACTTTGTCTCTCATATTTTTTAAATTCAATCCACAGAAACGGTAAAATTACGTTTTATGCAAATTTGCAAATGTGCCTAGAAGGTGGGTAAAAGAAGGTAAAAAGTTCGATAAAATTTTATACATCTAATATTATTATAAAATGATTCCAATGAATTAAATTGAATTTATATAGGTATTATGTATCTATTTTTACTTAAAATAAATTTAAATATAATAAATAATTATTTAAATAAAAAGTTGGTTTTAAACAATAAAGTAGTGTTTTCACTATTCATCAAAACTCGAAAGTTTTCAGAAAAATACCAAAAATTTACTCTAAGATAGTTTTGATATTTCAAATTCAGAAATGATCTCTATTTCACCTAATTAAAAATATATAAGTTTTATTAATTAATTTAAAAAATATCCCTCTTGTCAAAACAAGAAATTGGGTTTTTGAGAAGTAAAAACTATCAAAAGGTTGATATGTGATTATGTCCAATTTAAATGAAAAATTACTTCCAATAAACAACATTGGATTAAATGATAAAAATATAATCTAATTATACCTCAAAACCATTCAAATATATAATTTAACACTATGAATTATTTTGATTAAAAAAAGTTTTTTTTAATAAAAAATTAGTATTTTTCACTATTCATCAAAATATGAAAGTTATCAGAAAAGCATCAAAAAATTATCCAAAATAAATTTTTATGTACTTCCTCTAAATAAGAAGTTTATTTCATTGAATTGAATATATAAAATTGTCAAATATTTGATTTAAAAATGGTTTTCCATTAAAAGGCCGTAAAATTTCATTTTTTGAAAAATACTTCTTTTTTCTAAAAAATGGAATTTGTTCTTATATAATGTTTAAGAAACACATAATATGGATGTTAAAATTATATGGATTATATAAAATTCAAAATGAAGTCAGTATACTATTCATAACGGCTTTTTTAACAACTAGTTTGGTAAGTCGTGGTGCGCTCGAACTCAGTGTTGCGTGTAGCACAAACTATTGAATTACTTTTAAGAAAATAACTTTCTATGAAATCTTGGGGTGTTGCACCATAATTATCGCTTGAGGCATCCTGATTTCTCATTAGGTAAAAACAATTTATTTTCATCCCATACTTATCGTATGAGGAATCTTTTGTACATCAAATAGTTTAAGGATACAATTTAATGTCATGCTCTGAGGATATTGGGATTTTAAGTTTAAATTCATACAACTTGGACTAGGGATGCTATTAGTTTAAATTAATAGAGCACATACTGTAGGATAAGTTTCTAGTTTAATGTAACATAGCTTTGACCAAAGGGGGTAAGGGTGTCCAAAAAAGATTCTTTATAGGCCTAAAAGAGTGATAACTTGATCTGAATGGAGGTTCAAAGGGACCCACCTTCACAAAAAAACTCGACAAACCATACCCCAGGTTAACATAATGACATTAGTGGGGGGATTGCAGTAAGTCACCAAAGTGTCTGGTCATGTGATGATAAATTTTTTTGTATCTATATATCCTATAAGGACGGGAATCAAGTTGCACGTAGTTATAAAACATGGTGTGGTAGGAGATCGACACTAGAAGGGGGATACCCTCTTGAATGAGGTTATTGAATCTTATTATTCTCAGATGTATGGCATCCTGAATCTATATGGGTTTAAGAATGCAGTTTAATTTCATGTTCTAAGGTAATATGTTTTTTTTCATCCCACATTTATAATAAGGGGTATCCTAGTTTGATACGTGGTAACACTATCTTTCGTTAAGAGGCATCCCAAATTTATATAGGGTAGGATCGCAGTTTTACATCATATGCTGAGTACTTGGTGCATGAGGCTTATGAATTAATCTACCCATTCTTTTCTTCCTCATATATGGATATGAGGGTATCTTAGTCCATTTATGGGACCAAGAAAATAAATGGGGATTAAACCTAAAAGTATTCCCATGGGAAGATTTTGGGGTGATAACATTGTAGGTAATGAAGGGTTTCATGGTGAATTTTTGGTTGGGCCTGAAGAAAGAAAGTATAGGCATCACAATGCATCCCATGATTATGGGAATCAAGAAATATATAGTTTTAGAAAGAAGGTGGAGGCATAGTCTTGCTGAAACACCAATGATAGAGAAACCCATGAAAATGGGGGATGAATGCACACAGTTTGTGGTCATAGTTCTCAGATCAAGGCTCCTAGTTTGAGGTCACAGTGCCTAGACCAATTAAAAATAGTTTAAATTCATAATACTTGGACCATGGGGAGATTCTTCATGGATTCTCATGTGGTGAAAAAGAGTTAAAACCCAACATAAATGGATCCAAGGAGGCCATGCACCACATGAAGCAATCCCAAAGCTAGAAACACACGGTTTAATGTCGTACATCCTACACCATGGAGAAAAGTTTCAAGTCTTGATGTATGGACTATATAAACGTTTTATTTGAGGGAATTTTCATGGCACAAAAGTGGTAAAACCCAATGTGAAAGGAGGGAATTCTAACCCACATATCACACAAGTACTAGGAAGCTTAAGGTTGTAATTCTTGGACCAGTGTGAGGGATAAAAGAATTTTAAAGTCATGTTGCTTAGATTAGTTCGATGTTGGTATCAAGGCCATCTATGTGGAATTATTTCTGACACTTTTTTGTTAGGGCGCGCCTCTTCGTGCCATGTACGTGGGACACTTCAGCCAGATAGCTCACGTTGTTGCCATGTATTCCCACTTTCCAAAGGTGCATGGCATCCTTTGCCTCTTGAGGGATGTTTTCTCCTTGATCTAAATGGGATGATGGTATGTAGGTCTCTCCTTCCATGGATTACTCCTCAGAATTCATCTCCTAGTCTGGGTCTACCTTAAATATTAAGATGATGTTCTTGAAACTCTCCCTAGTGCCATATCGTTGTGGATTCCATTTAACTGTGCTACTTCTATCATGATATTAAAAATGGGTCAAGTTAGGGTAGTTTCCTTCAGTTAGGAGAGTAGTCACATTGGGAATTTGAAACATTGGTTCACCAATATTTTCCCTTATTAGAGGGCTTATCGAGGGCGCGAAATCCAAAGGAATCCCATGTCAAATGTGGGGAATTGTATTTTAGAGGCATATCTCTGATGTTTTTCTCATATTCCCATGTTTAACACAGTGTATGCCATGGATTTAGCATCTAGAGGAGACAGATCGTACTGATCAGAACACTTATGAAAGTGGATTAGATGGGTACATCACTAGGAGGGAGACCTTAGAAATTTTACCAAATGGATTGGTTTGAATGGACAATAAGGATAGGCCCAGGATGGTGTTTCCCATAAAGTGGAAGATTTCACACTATGAAGGCTAATCTGGACACCACAAATGGAATATCAGAGGATTTTGGTTCCAAACAAATGGGACACCAAGGTTTATCATTGGTTGGGATTGAACCTCATTGAGGCTTCCTACATACCCTGTTTAGGAGACAGGGATCAAAATCCATGTAGTTCAAGAGGGTGAGTCATGGGATCAGGGTGTACACAATGGAAAAAAACCCAAATACATGATGGGGATTACACTTGTTTATTGACTCAGGTGATACAAAGAGAAACGAGATGAATGGGGCATACACGTGGTTGTCTACCCATATGGATGGCATGATTTCACTAGGATGTGGAGGCCTGGGTGATATTTGGGTGGATATGGATGAAGTATCGAATTGTGGAATGAAAGGGGATGGAACTGAGAACCTATGTGAATGTGACAGTATTGGGATTGAAAATTAGGGAGGTTTATAACATATCCCAATGGCTCGGAATCAAAGTCCATGTAGTTCTAGAATGGGACGATGAGTCACCAGAGGAGGAGGCTCATGATAATGGATGCGTGGATGGGGACTCAAAGGAAATGGAACCAATAGGTTAATTCTTGATCTTCTTGAGACAAAAAGGCTCTCAGGAGAGACTAGGATGAGGAGTGGGTTATGGTCTTACACCTCAGGGAGGTTTCCTACGTACCTTACTCAAAAAAGAAAAGGATAAAAGTACACATAGTTCAGGAATGGGACATAGAATTGGGGTGCACAGAAAGGATAGAAACTCAAAGACATTCTTAGGGCTTATGCATGGTTATAATTCCATTGCAAGAGTGACACTCTTTGTTGGATGGGTACGGATTGAGTGTGGGACTTACACCCTGATCCAGCCTAGGAACTGGTCTGAAACCACTAAGGGGTGGACCAATGGTATGGGTCCCAACCAAGGAGACGCCAAAGTTTATCATTTTTTGGGTTTGATCCTCAGGGATTCTTCCTATGTACCCTATCTAGGGGATATGTACCTAAACCAACATAGTTTGAACTAATACAGTTTAACATCATGTGGGGTGAAAGGGGCATACAGTTTAATGTCATGCGGGATGAGGGTGAACCGACATGAAGTGGTCAGGACCGATGAGTGATGTTCTTGAACCTCAAGGAGGCTTCCTAAATATCCATGTGGTAGGGAATCAAATTCCATATAGTTCGGTAGAGAGGGATATGGGGCTTACACGCTAAGGCGGACCCAAGAGGTTGTCATGGTCGATGCTTACTATAACAACCCTTCTCTTTATTTCACACTTAAACATAATTTATTACATAAAATATTCACTTCATACAACATAGAAGATCAATAGGTCTAGTGTATTTAAAGATTAGGAACATTACATAACAACTTAAAATATGAAATACACATCTTTATTGAAAACTTCTTTTACATGACAACACACAATCCTTCGTACTTAGCATTGCATGGGATAACCTAATAACATGCATAAAAAAGGGTGATATATAAATATCAGTAAGAGAGTAAACAAGTAATAACATGAAGAATACAATACAAGTTAGGAAATAGGTATATCAATGGATCATAACAGAAACATGAACATAAAGTCATGATATAGCATGATTATCATAAAATGAAATATAGAAACAACATTTAACATGATATTAGCATGATCCAAGGATAATTTCACAAGGAGAATGACTAAACACTCATTGCACTTTAATTATCATGAGTAAACCCTCATTTCACTTGACGTATCATGATACTAGTCTTTATCCAATACATTGGAGCGCTATTAGGGTGCACCCTTCTTAATCATTTAATTTCATGCATAAGTGTGCCACATGGATCGTATAACATGGATTCATTAAACATCATCACTTATTAAACGATAAGGAGATGTGGAATTAATATATGAAAATATATAATCAATAATTAAATTTTCATAAAGGTGAATACCCTTGGTAGAGAATTGGGCATGGTATTCACTACACAATGACTTTGGCTTGGAAAATTGCAGTGGAATTTCTGCAGCATAACGGTGTGACATAAGAATTCATAAAAATGGTTACTGAGAGTGAAAGGGGTGTATCATCATATGTAAATGAAATTTACAGTAAGGGTTCATATAGATACATTTCCCAACTTATGTAATGGAATTTAGATTCATAAAACAAAATAATTTCTTGAATGTAAATGAGGAGAGAGAAATCCCTTACAGAATTTTGGCATGGTAACGGGTGTACATGGGAGGCATTAATGAGAGATAAAGTGGTATCTTATCATTCAAACATAAGGAGTGAATTATAGGGGAGGTGAGAAATCATACCCCAACATTTTAATTGAAAATACAAGGGTATAGAAATGTAAAGAAACTTGGACAAAAAATGAGAGATAAAGAAATCCCTTACATGGAAGTGTGATCCCAAAGGCTTGGGAGGGGAATGAGGGAGGATTATTAGGAGCTTGGGGTGCCTTGTAAAGATTTTAAAGAGATGAGGGAAGGGTACGGACATGCTCCAATGGTTTTAAGTGAAGAGAAGTGGGATATTGGGTTGGTTTATATAGGAAAACAGATGGAATTCTTTATTATTTAGGTTTTGGACACTACACATTAAACTAATCAAAACCACAAACCAACCCATGGGTTTTACCCATGGTTTTTTACAAAGGGGAGTGGAAAATATTATTTTATAATACCAATGGAATAACTTATTGAAATATTATTCTTGCTTATATGGAGGTGAGTCACACTCTCAAGGAAATCATTTTAAAAATGTAAAATGTTTTATAAGTTTTGGAGGGCCACTAAGGCACCATAAAATTAATAAAACAAATATAAAATCACCTTATTTTAAATGTAGAACATATATCAATCAAACAAAACTTTTATAGTATTTTATTATATAACTATTTGGTCATTATGATGTCATAAAACACATTATATACTTAAATGGAATTTAATTTTTACCCAAAAATTTGACTATCTCGAAAAATTATAAAAAATAACCATTGGATAATTTCGACATCCTGATTCCAAAAATAATATTAATTTTATCTAAAAAATTTTCTAAATATTTTAATTTTTAATTTTAAAATAAAAACTGACATTTATCAATAATTCAAGGGTTTTGACAAAAACAGATTTCAAACCTTAATAAAAATTATAGTTCTATTCATAAAAATTATATGATCATTTATATTTAATAAAAATTAATTTAGTAATAATATTTTATTAAAATATTATTTAATTCAAAAATCCATTAATTCATAAAAATAGATTTCTTAATTGAATATTAACTAAAAAATACTATTTTTACTTTAAAAACTATTTACAATGTAACAATAATAAAATGAATGTATATTATTTATTCGATACAAAAATAATGTACATAATCATATTGCTAGGGTCTTATTATATAACCCCTTATAACACCTACATAAAACCTAAGGGTAAGGTGTGCGATAGTGATAGAATCTTGGGGAGGCTCAGATAACATTGCCCGGGTGGTAATCTCTATTAACTTCCACTTCTCCCGTAGGTAGTTACGTTCATGCTTAACATGTTTAATCTTGGCTTGGGCTTGGTAAAGCTAAAATCCTAGTGATTCCACCTCCTTTATGAGCTCTGATAAATGGGCTTCATATGGAGTAATTCTAATGGATGAGGTCATCACTTCCTTTGTCTGAGTAAATTGGATTTGTTAAAGCCCAATATTTATATTAATCATGTGATCACTTTTCAATGTCTATATTAGAAATGGTAACAATTATTAATGGTATTTTAAAATCCAAAAACATAAAACCAAGGAATTACATATTTTATATAACCATTTTACATAATAATACATTTAATTAGATCAAGATGAATTTTCATTAATAAAGTTTTGGATAGATAAAATCTTTCCCCCTTAAGAAATTTCACACTAAAATTTCCATTTCCCACACTAAAACAGATGTGTGTAACTCCACCTCATCACTTTCTCGAGTTCCCAGATTTCTTATTCAAACTTTTGGTTTCTCCACAACACTTTAACAAGGGGCATTGTCTTATTTTGTATAATTTTTTCCCTATGATCTAATATCTTCACAAGATTCTCTTCATATGAGAGGTCATTCTCTAATGGTACCACCCATGGATTGAGTAAATGCAATGGTTCAAATATGTACTTCCTCAAGAGTGATATAATAAATAAATCATTTACTTGAGATATGTTTTGTGGGAGTGCTAGTCGATAGGTCACTGCTCAAATACGATTAAGGATCTCAAAAGGGCCAATGTACCTTGGACTAAGCTTTCCCTTCTTCCCAAATCTCATAATTCTCTTCCAAAGAGATATGTAGAGGAATTCCATGTCTCCAACATCATACTCTAGGTCTCATCAACGATTATTAGCATAACTCTTTTGTCGACTCTGAGTATGTTTAATGTGTCGTTGGATGGTCTTAACCTTCTCCACTATTTCTTCAACCATTTCTGCACCAAGTACTTTTCAATCCCCAACATCATCCCAACATGTCAGTGTTCTTCACCTCTTCCCATATAAGGATTTATAAGGATACATTTGGAAGCTTGAGTGGAAATTGTTATGGTAAGAGAAATCAGTCATAGTAAGATGTTGATCCCATCCTCCTTTGAAGTCCATTGAGCATGCTCTTAACATGTCTTCAAGTTTTTGGATAGTATGCTCAGATTTTCCGTTAGTTTGAGGATGATAAGGCATACTAAATTTTATCTCAGTATTTAGAGAATGCGGGCAACCCTTCCAGAACTTAGAGGTGAATCTTGGATCTCAATCGGATATAATTAATAGTAGTACTCCATGCAGTCATACCACTTCTTTGATATATATATGTTCCAGTTGATCCAATTATAAATAATCTCAAATTTCAATAAAGTGTGCAGTCTTTGTAGGAAGATCCACAACAACATGGATAGGATTTTTTTTCCTTTGTATTTCTTCTTAATTCTAGTGACAAATTCCATGGTGATGTTCTCCCATTTATATGCTGGTATGGGTAATGATTGCATCATCCCTTTAGAATTCTGCCTCTCAGCCTTCACTTGCTGACAAACTAGGAACTTTGATGTATACTCAGTAATCTCCTTCTTTATATTATCCCACCAATAAATCTCTCGAAGATCGTGATACATCTTTGTGTTTCCTGGGTGAATGGAGAAATTATAACTATGTGCATCATCCAAAAGTTTGTTATTTAACTCCGGATTTGATGAAACATATAGTCTTGACCCAAAAATTCCTTCTTTATTAAAATTGAACTTTGAGGATTTACCTTTTCTTATAGATTCCACTTTCTTTTAAATTCCCACATCATACTTTTGATCATCCTTTAACCTTTCCAAAAGATATAGTTGAGAAATCATTTGTGAAATGATTGATGATGTTCCCATCTTTATGATTCCCATGTTCATATTCATCAAATCTAAGAAGATTAGATCCATTTAAATTCTCATAAATGATAGAATTGTTGGGTCCTTTCTACTTAGATCATCTGCCACCTTGTTCGCTTTCCTAGGGTGGTAATGGATTGAGAAGTTATAGTCTTTGATTATATATACCCATCTTCATTGGCACATATTTAACTCTTTCTGTGGGAATATATACTTGAGGATTTTTTTTATCCATTTATATTTCTCACTTCTCTCGAAATAGGTAATGTCGCCAAATTTTTAAAGAGAATATTATTGTATCCAACTCCAGATCATGTGTTGGATAGTTTTTCTCAAGAACTTTCAGTTGCCTTGAATCATAAGCAATGACTTTGTCATTTTGCATCAACACACATCCCAATCCCTTCTTTGAAGCATCACTAAATACCACAAAAAATTTATACATGTGGTTAGTGTGAGAACGAGCGCAGTGATAGCCTCCTTTTTAACTTCTTGAAGATCTCTTCGCATTCATCACTTCAAGAAAACTTTACTCCCTTTCGAGTTATCTTGGTAATAGGATTGGACAATTGTGAGAAATTTCTCACAAATCGGCAATAATATCTAGCTAACCCAAGGAATCTAAGGATATCCGTTATCGATGTTGGCCTCAGCTATCCCTAAATTGCACCTATCTTGGAGGGATCCATAGATATCCCATTTCTTGTGATGATATGAACCAAGAATGAAACCTCCTTCAACCAAAACTCACACTTGTTTTACTTTGTATAGAGCTTCTCCATTCACAAGGTCTCTAGTACAGTGCTTAGATTCTCCTAATGCTCATCCTTGGTTTTGGATTATATTAGAATATTTTCTATAAAGACTACCACAAATTTGTTGAGGTAATCTCTAAAGACTATATTCATCAAGTCCATGAAGATTACTTGAGAATTAGTGATTCTGAAAGGCATTATTATGAATCCATAGATCCTGTATCTGGTACGAAAAGAAGTCTTGGGTATATCCTCCTTCTTCACCCTTGCTTGATAATATCCCAATAGGAGATCCAACTTAGAGAAGTATTGTGCTCCACATAGCTGATAGAACAATTCATCAATTCGTGGAAGTGGATACTTGTTTTTTATCATGATTTTTTTGATCTCACGATAATCAATGAAAAGGTGCATTGACCCATCCTTCTTCTTGATGAAGAGGACTGGTGCACCCCATGGTGAATCACTTGGTCATATAAACCCTTTATCCAGATTCTCCTATAGTTGTTTCTTCAGCTCCTTAAGATCCCCAACATCCATTCTATATGAAGTCTTGGATATTGAAAATGCCCCAAGTATATGATCAATTGAGAATTCAACATATCTTCTAGGAGGAAGTCCAAGAAATTACTTGGGACACACTTCCATGAATTCCCTCACAATAGGAATGTCTTCAAGGATGGTTGATTCCTTAGTCTTAATCATGTGAGCAAGATAGGCATGCTCATAGGGTAGTAATATCCACGCTTGAGATGATGGTGCTAAAGAAGATTCATCCTCCTCTTTCACTTTTATAGAATCGGGGGTCTATTTCCCATATGGAGAGTGATTTCCTTGTCATGGTAATTTATGTTGGATCTATATAAGGAAAGTCAATCCATTCCAATAATTGCATCAAATTCCACTAGAGGGAGTTTGACGAGGTTATTTGGGAATATTAATCCACAAATTATGATAGGGGAGGAGTTATATTCATGGGATGCAATGATTTCCCCATTTTCCATTCTCACTGACATCTTTACATCCATGATTTGTGGTGGTGTTGGGATTTTTCTAATAAACATTCGGGATATAAAAGAATGTGTAGAACCATAATCAAAAATTATGTTCACTATTCCTGAATGAATAACTAGCGTACTGGATGCACTGTCATGACATTTTAGATTGATTATGTTTTTAAGGTTGATTTATAGTCTAGGTCAGAGCTTAGGTCATCTCTCAAGGAGAGTTTTTGGGTTTAGATTGTGTGTTTTTATTAAGAAGTACTAAAATAGGGGGCGGTTTTGAAAATAGTTTTAGGATGAAATTACTTAATTGAAAGTTTAAAAATTGAGAAACCAAATGGGTTTTGAAAAATATGAGATAAAAGGGTTAATTGTGAGTTTTCTACACACTTTCAAGTTCATCATTCAGGGAGATTAATTTAAGTTTGGAGTGATTATTTGGTTGAAATTAATTGAAATCCTGATTAATTCCTAAGCCTTTATTTTATTGCTTGAAGAACCAAACATTGACATAACAATCGTATTGAAAAGGTCCAGAACTTATGCATGGAATAAGATCTTACAAATCAGATTTAAATCTCAAAAAAAGTGGGTAAGAAAATGATTCTTGTGTTACCCAATCGGAACAACACAAGTCATGCACTCAAAACCTCATGTCGATCGTTTAGAAATTAAGAGCATCTCATTCACACGCATCAAAACAAGCATTAAAATATGAAAGTATGTAAGATACATGGAAATAAATATTTTAACACCCAAATTACTCCAAAACAGTAGCTAATATAAGTTTTGGAACACCCTTTACATGTGTGTATCTCCCTCACAACAAACGCCCACCGATTAGCTCGACATCGGGTGGTGGAGGAAGCTCGGGCGAAAGTCCTTCTTCATTATCGATACCCCTATGAGGATAGGGGCCTCCAGAACTTCAATGATGAGTAGAGGAATCCTATGGAACTCCTAATTGGCAGGACTTCACTCTTTAACCAAACTCCATAAATGAGGTGCCCATGGTGCCTTTTTATAGCCAAAATGGGACATGGTTTTGGGAACCATGTTTTTGTGATACCAATTGTATCTCAGTTTTTTAATATTTGAAATCCATATCACGGATTGAACAAAAGAGAAGAGTTCTTGGCCAGCCTCTTGAATATATCCCTGTCAAATTTGGAATCCATTATACAACTGTGTTCATAGATATGGTTAAAAAACCGAAACAAACTTTTGAATTCGGACAGATTTTATCCCCTTGACATAATGGTTCGGATGGGCCACCATATGGACGAATTCAGCTTTGATTCCTTAATAAGAGTTATATACCATGATATTTTGGAGAGTATATCAAAGTTTCATCCCATTTTGATGAACATAATTCTCGTACTATTCAAAATAGTGGATGGATGTCCATGGGATGCCATGCAGTTTGGCCCATTTTTCTTCTAGATGATCTTCGGGCCTCCAAATCACCTCCACCTTCAATGAAAATATCAAAACAAGTATAATTTCAATTTTTAACAGAAATAAAAATTAATTCATTGAATAAAACATTAAGTTCAATTTATTATTATATTTTGAATATTCATTACAAAACTAGTTTAAAACAGTAGTGTAAGGGTGGAATTGAATAGTGAATCACTATGCGATCACACCCCCACACCTAAACATTTGCACTTATATAAAAAGTCACATATCCAAAAAAAATGATGCATGTATATATTCCCAACATCATGAAGATTTAACATTTAAGGAAATTTTAATTCATTAAAGTAATGTGATCAATGCACGAACCACACCAAGGAGTTCTTCCTGGTGAAAATGGAAAAAAGATGTCTCATAAATCATATCACAATGAAATTAAAAAAGATTCATGACACCAAATTGAGCAAGGAATTCAAAATTCAACCATTCCACTAACTCTCCATGTGTGTGTGTGAAAACCATTCCATGCTATTGTTTCCACTTTCTATCCAATAAATATAGGTTATTTTAACATTATTCATCTTTAAATGATTTTTTCCACTGAACTTGCCCAACATCCTTTGAAATCATATTTCAAGACCCACTCAGTTAATCATTCCCAGAAGTCAAATCATAATCTCCTGACCTAGATAACCCCATAAGTTTCACATTTCATCACTCCCCTCATTTATTATTTTTGTTTTTTTATAAGTTACATTTGGAACAAATATCACACTCATCTCTTAACCCTTGTTTAATTTCCTCACAAAGTTTTAGGAGGAGTGGTTATTGACTTGCCCAAGGCAAAACCCAATTTTATTTTAGGGTGTACAATAGTTGGATGTTAGGTACACATGAATAGGTCAATCTGGTACAGTAATAAAAAAGATTAGATAAAGAACAGACATATTGAAATATCATTTAAATCTGAAAAATATTAACCTAACAAATATTTACATTATATTAAGTAAGAAATATTTACACTTTGTGGTTTGGTGCAAAAAAATGTGTGGAGATATTAGTGACACAGTTTTCTCAAAAACTACTCACACAAGGGGCATCAATCATCTCAAATGTTTCACAGTGATACAACCATTTATATCATTGATATAAAACTAGTTCACTAAAAATCACTCCCTAATGTTAAATTCATACAAACATTCAATCTAAACAGTGAAAAGTTTATTATCAAATGTTAAATCAATATGGAATCAAAAATTTCAACATGCATTTTTAGTAAGTCCCATGATTTGGTGACCATAAGGGGGGAAGTAAAAATACCATAAAGAAGGTTAAAAAGAGAAGAAATAAGAAAGACAATGAAACTCCTAATGAACCTATAAATATGGGTAAAAGTGAAAATACCATAAAGAAGGCGAGAAAGAGAATAAAAAAATACAATGAAAATTCCTAACTAACCCAAGAATGTATCCATCCCCTCGCACCTAGAATGTGCAGTGTCCTAACTGTAATAATTGAGAATGTGAGAAGGAAGTATAAAATATGGTGTGTTTCACTGGTATGTTTCTTCTTAAACATGAGTTCCTCCATCAAGAACTCTAGAAGGGATTTGTGGAAGTGCTTCAGCCGCAGCCCCGTGACAGTGAAGGTTTTCTTGGTTTCTTCATTTTGAACCTGAACAACACCAAATAGATATACATTAATAATAGTGTATGGGCCAAACTAGTGGGAGTTAAGCTTACCTGGATGTAACTTCAGCCTTGCATTATAAGGGAGGACCTTCAGCCCAATTTGGAACTAACGATGAAGTATTAGACGATCGTGGTCAGCCTTGGTTCACTCCTTATAAATCCTTGAGTTTTCATATGCATCTCTTATCATTTTCTCCAACTCCTGAATCTGAAATTTCCTTTGAGAACATGCACCTGAAAGATTATAATTTCATTATTTGATGGCTCAGTAGGCTCGGTACTCAATCTCAACAGGCAAGTGACAACTCTTTCCAAACACAAGACTATATGGTGACATTCTAGTGGGATATTTGAAATAAGTATGATAGGCCCATAATGAATCATCAAGTTGAAGACTCCAATATTTTCTATTGGGTTGAACCATTTTTTCAAGAATCTATTCTACCTCCCTATTTTACACCTTGGATTGACCATTGGTTTGTGGGTGATATGCATTATACACTCTATGATCGACCACAAACTGACGCAAAAGTTATTCCATTGTTCGGTTGCAGAAATGAGAACCCTGGTCACTAATAATGAACCTAGGTAATCCTAACCTAAAAAATATTTGAGTTCTCAAAAATTCCACAACTGTTTTAGAATCATCTGTCCTTATGTCTTAGGCCTCTACCCATTTGGAAACAAAATTTACTACCAAAAGGATGTACAAGTTTCCAAAGGAATTGTGAAATAAACCTATAAATTTAATTACCCATACATAAAAAATGTCATGAAACAGCAACGGTTTCTTTGGAATTTCATTTCTTTTAGAGACATTCCCCATTCTTTAACAACTAGGACAAGATTTGAAAAAATTATGGGCATCCTGAAAATGTGTTGGCAAAAAGAGACCAAAATCAAGGACCTTGTGAGCAGTCCACTGAGGACCAAAGTGGCCCCCACAAGCAAGAGTGTAATAGAATCTAAGGAAAAATTGAAACTCTCTATCAGGAATACAATACCTAAGGACTTGATCACTACATGTGCACCAAAGGTAGGGGTTATCCCAAACATACCAAAGAGACTCATGTTTTAGACGACTGGCTTGGTTTTTATTGAAGTTAGTAGGAATGCAAGATGCTACCAAATAATTTACAATTTCATAATACTGAGGAATAGCATATTTCACTTGGTACAATTACTCATCACGAAATATATCATTTATAGGAATACATAGAGATGATTCAATGTACGAGGATGTGGGAATCCTATTGATATGGTCATCCACCACATTCTCAGCTCCTTTTTTATCTCTAATTTCTAAATTGAATTTCTGAAGGAGGATCACCCATCGAATGAGATGTGGTTTGACTTTTGTTTTCTTAAGGAGGTACCAGAGGGCTACATGGTCTGAGAACACAATGACTTTAGACCATAAAATATATGACATGAATATGTCTAAGGCAAACACAATGGTAAGGAATTATTTTTTAGTTTTTGTGAAGTTTTCTTGGGCAGGTTCCAGTGTACGTGAGGCATAGGCAATGACATGTATAGATAGATCGATGCTTTGTGACAAGACTGCCCCAACTACATAGTTACAGGCATCACACATGATCTCAAATGGTAAATCCCACTGAGGTGGTTGGATTACTGGGGGTGACATGAGACTCCATTTTAACTTATTAAAAGCTTCCTCACATTCATTATCAAAAACAAATTCTTTTTCTTTTTGGAGTAATCGGGAGAGGACAATTTTACTAAAGTCACGAATTAAACGATGCTAATATCCAACATGACCTAGAAAATATCGCACATCCTATACATTTTTGGGGAATGGTAGGGAATAAATGACATCCACTTTTGATTTATCTACTTGGATACCATCCCTAGAAATTACATGTCCCAAAACTATACCTTGTCGCACCATGAAATGGCATTTCTCATAATTTAATACAATATTCTTTTCAATACAGCGACGTAGGACTGAACCAAGACTACTTAAAAATTCTTCAAAAGATGATCCATAAATAGTGAAATCATCCATGAAAACTTCCATGCAATTATATAGGTGATCCAAAAAAAAATCTAACCATGCATCACTGGAAAGTACCCGAAGCATTGGATAGACCAAATGGCATCCTCCTATATAAATATGTTCCAAAGGGGAAACTGAATGTTGTATTTTCCTGATCCTTGGGGGTAATATTGTTTGAAAGTATCCAGACTACCCATTAAGGAAAAAATAGTGGGACTTACCCACTAGCCTCTCTAGAATTTGATCAATTAATAGAAAATGGAAATGTTCCTTCCTAGTGTGTTGGTTTAGTCGGTGATAGTCTATACAGACACTCCAACTATTCTGCATGAGAGTTGGAACCAATTCATCGTTTTCATTTTTAATTACTGTAAGGATAGTTTTTTAGGAACTACTTGAATAGGACTAACCCATTGGCTGTTAGAGATGGGCTAAATGATTCCAGTAGCCAATAATTTTGTGACCTCCTTTTTAACAACTTTTGGGAGGGTTGGGTTCAGTCGATATTGTGGCTGCCTCACTGGTTTATCCTCATCATTTAAAAAAATATGATGTGTAAAACTTGATGGGATAATACTAGGAAAGGCAGCAAGTTTCTATCCCAAAGCTTGTTTATACTCCCTCAAAATTTTAAGCATTTTCAATTCATGCTCAGGAGGGAGTGAACTACCGATGATGATAGGCAACATGTTTCCATTCTCAAGATATGAATATTTCAAATCTTGAGGTAGTTGTTTCAGTTCAAATTATGGTGGATTTTTGATTGATGGGAGTGTGTGTTAAAGTGATAGGTCATTGATCTCATCTAACTACTCAATGGTATCATCCTCAAATGAGGAATTAGCTTTTATGAGCTTAGTAGGATCATAAATGGTCATTGGATCCTCAGTTTTCAAGAAATCATCAATCAATGAGCATGCATGACACTTTTCTAGACCACTTCAACAATCAATGAATGAATCATTTCCTAGAATTTCTATTAATTATGAAAACTTATAAATGGTATCAGCGGAATGAAATGAAGTTTTTTCAAGGGAAGGGATTACATCTATAGAATTAACAGAGAGAGAGAGGCGAATGTTCTTCTGAGGGGTGCTTCATGGCATCAAGTATATTTAAGTGGAAAATGTCACCACCAAACTCTATAGATAATGTACCATTGTGGAAATTAATTATGGTTTTTGTAGTTTTCCATAAGGGTATTCCCAATATAATCGGGGCAAGTCCATTCATCTTATCATCCTCCATTTTAAGAACATAAAAGTCAGCAGGAAAAAATTAAATTTTTAACCCTCACAAGAACATCCTATAACACACTAGAGGGGTGTGTGGTACTCCGGTTATCCAGTTGAACAACAATTCCATTGGGATTCAGTTCCCTAACCTGTAATTTAGATTAAATGGAGTGAGGCATCACATTTATAGAAGCACCTAAATCAAGCATAGAATTAGAAAAAGAATACTTCCCTATGTTACATGGACTTCAGAATGTTCCAGGACCATTGCACTTAGTGGGAAGTTGTGGTTCTATCATTTCTGAATCATTCCTCCCCAATATCACTTTCTTATCACCTCGAAGTCGCCTTTCATTTGTACACATATCCTTTAGAAACTTGGGATACCGTGTAATTTTCTTCACATCATCAATAAAGGGGATGTTAACCTTCACTTTTTTGAAAGTTTCCAATATTTCCAAAAAAGTTCAGTTTCGTTTTTTTTCTAGGTTGGGTGGCCCTTTGGGGAAATGGAAGAGGAATGGTTGGGCTAGGTGACTCATCAAAAGGCACACTCTTTCCTTTGGAAGGGATTTTCTCAGGACATGGATTTTCAATATTTGGAACATTTTTAATGGTTGGGATGGAGGGTCCTCAAGAGGGGGTGACTCTAATGGAGGATTCATATTTTTTTCACTCCTAAGGGTGATGAAACTAATATTTTCTTTATCTCTAGGGTTGACTAATGGTTGAGATGGTACTTTACCAAACCCGTGACTTTGAATTTCTCCCACTGAGTTAGTTAGTTGGCCTAATTGGTTTTTGAGGTCTTGTATGGATTCCCGGGTGGTTTGTTGGAATTGGTGATTGTTGGCAGCAATTTGTTTCATCATATCTTCTAGGCTAGGCTCGGGTTTTGGAGGGGCAGTTGGAAAGGCCTTTGGGGTGGCTGAGGATTTTTGTGTGGTGGTGGTGGATGACTACTCTGACTTTGTTGGTTCCTTGGTTGATGAGGTTGGTTTGAATACCCCCTTGCCTATAATCTTGATTTTCTTTCCACCCAGAGTTGGATGGATAGTATGGTTCTTGCCTAAAGGGTTGGTTATAGGGGCGGCCTTGAAATATTTCCTCACAACTCTCGAAATTTTCACTTAATTGGGGGGCATTGATCCAAATAATGGGTTTCAGATGAGTAGATTCCACAATGGATGGGTGGAGGAGATTTAGATTTCCCTTGGGAGAGAGAAAGTTGTCATAAAAGGGTACTTAGCTCTTTAAAATTCATGCCCACCTTCTTCTCGAATTCAGTAATTTTCACCTCATGGACACCTCGATTGGGTACATTGGACCTTCTACTAATTCTTTGAGTGTTCTATTCCATGTTCTCAATCAGGGTCCTTACAGCGATTGGGGTTTTATCCACTAGTGTACCACCTACAACAACATCAATCATGTTATGATCAATTGGAAGTAATCCTTCATAAAAATACTGAATTCAATGTTGATCACTTATTTGGTGGTGTGGACAACTTGAACATAATCTTTTAAATATTTCGCAATATTCATGAAGTGTTTCCCCTTGATATTGTATTATCCCACAAATTTCTTTCCTTATTTTTTCATTTCGAGAGGTTGGGAAATATTTTTCCAGAAAAATGCGTTTAATGTCTTCCCAGCCGATTATTGGTGAATTAACATAATAAATCCAGTCTTTCGCAGTGTCTTCTAATGAAAATGGAAATGCACTAAGATTTACTTTTTATTCATCCACACTTATTGGTTTTAATTTTGAACACACATTATGAAATTATTTTAATTTTTTATGTGGGTATTCTCCTACGAGTCCATCAAATCTAGGCAACAAGTGAATTATACCAGATTTTAATTCAAAATTGGGTGCCTCGCCTTGCATTTGAATATATATGGGTTGGATGTCAACATCAGGTGAGTTTAGTTATTTTAGTGTTCTATTTTTTTCATCCATTTTATACTCATTAATTTCATGTTCTAATTTGGACCCAGAAGAAGAGAGGTTTAGACATGTCTCAAGTTGCGATGTGTCCTCCTTCAAAGAGTTGTCTTGTGCGTCTCGGGGCCGCTGACGTAAGATCCTCTTCAGTTCGGGTTCGAAAGGTGGTAAATCTCCCGGATTAGAACACGCCATGAAAAAAAACTACATAATAAAAAAACATGACACAAATATATAGGTAATGGTGTAAGATAAAACAAATAAATATTCACAAAATTTACAAAAAATATTATAAAAAATACGCACTAAAAAAAGCACTCCCCAGAAACTGTGCCAAAATTTGGTCGCGTTGTTATGACACATCAAATTGATTATATTTTTAAGGTCGATTTATATTCTAGGGAAGACCCTAGGTCTTCTCTCAAGGATCTTTGGTGGGTTTATAGTGTGTTTTTTTTACTAAGAAATACTAAAATAGGGGTGGTTCTGAAAATAGTTTTAGGATGAAATTACTTAATTGAAATTTTAAAAGCTGAGAAACCAAATAGGTTTTGAAAAATATGAGATAAAAGGTTTCATTTTGATTTCAATAAAAACTTTTAAGTTCATCGTTATTGGTGATTAATTTAGGTTTGGAGTAATTCTTTGGTTGAAATTAATTGGAATCCTGATTAATTCCTAAGACTTTATTTCATTGTTTGAAGAACCAACCCTTGAGATAACAATCATATTGTCAGAATACAAAACTTATGCATGGAATAAAATCATCCAAAGAATATTGAAATCTAAATAGGGTAAGAAAATTATTCTTGTGTTAGTCAATCAGAAAAACACAAGTCATGCACTCAAAACCTCATGTCAATCGGTTAGAAATTAAGAGCATCTCATTCACACGCATCAAAGAAAGCATTCAAATATGAAAGCATGTAAGGTACATGGAAATAAATGTTTTAACACCCAAATTAATCCAAACCAGTAGATAATATAATATTTGGAGCTTCCTTGACATGTGTGTAGCTCCCTCACAACAAACGCCCACCGATTAGCTCGACATCGGGTGGAGGAGGAAGCTCGGGCAAAAGTCCTTTTTCATTCTCGATCACCCTATGAGGATAAGGGCCTCCAAAACTTCAAATATGATTATAGGAATCATATGGAACTCTAAATTGGCATCAATTCACTCCTTGTACTAACTCCATAAATGAGGTTCCCATGGTGCCTTTTTATAGCCAAAATGGGACATGGTATTGGGAACCCTGTTTTTGTGATTCCACTTGTGTCTCAGTTTTTAAATAGTATAAAGACATATCACGAATTGAAAAAAAGAGAATATTTTTTTCCATAATCTTTAATATTTCACTATATAATTTGACATATATTAGACAAATGTATTGGAAGATATGGTCAAAAGACTGAAATAAACTTTTGAATTCGGGCAGATTCTGTCCACTGGACATAATGGTTCGTATGGGCTACCAGATAACCGAATTAGGATTCATTTATTTAGTAAGATTTGTATCCTGTGATATTTTGGAGAGGATCACAAAGTTTCATCCCATTTTGATGCACAAAATTCGCGTACTGTTAAAAATAGTGCATAGATGTCCATGGGATGCCATGCAGTTTGGCCTATTTTCCTTCTAAATGATCCCCGGGCCTTCAAATCACCTACACCTTCCATGAAAATATCAAAACAAGTATAATTGCCCTTTTTAATAGTAATAAACATTAACTCATTGAATAAAACATGAAGTTAAATTTATTAGTATATTTTTAATATTCATTACAAAACTAGTTTAAAACAGCGGTGTAAGGGTGGAATTGAATAGTGAATGGCTATGCGATCACATACATGTCACCACTTCATTGTTATGGTTCACTTCGATGGTAGTGATGTAAAACGCTCACCCTTTCTACCTTGGAGGTTGTTGGTTGCCTCTGAAAACCCTTTTTTTAGGGAACTGGTTTGCAAACGGCCCTGGTTATTTTTAGTTGAAGCAATGAACAATACCTTAAGGGTCGAACAGAGTGTTCCTCTCCTTTGTCACAGTGGTGGTTTTTTCTTGTCAGTAGTTAATGTCATGGTTCCCTTCTATTCCACACCTAAATAATTAGCTCATCACCTTTAGGAAATTTATGGGGTGCTTCTTTCCACACCTTTGGAAAGTGGGGTGCTGGATTTTCTTATTACCATTGGATTTATCCATAGGGCTGCCAGAATTAAATTCCACCTTAGGATTCTTATCCTCATGATACCTCTGAGATTCTCCAATCTCCATTTTGACTTTGAGGTCACATCAGACAATTTCCTTGTGATGGCTCAGCTCCTGAGTACCCGGAACTGGTGCCATACAGAGGATCAAATTCGATTCAGGCTCTGAGAAATCACCTGCTACTGAAATGTTTCTTCTGCTAAAAGTTGTTACGTGAAAAATTTTAATTTAAAACATAGGGTGAGCATATGAATTCCCAGTAAGGGATTTAAAAATAACATACTATACCCAAAATAACTTTTGAAAAAAATTCTTTAAAATTTTCAAATTACATTTTCTTTAAAATGTTGTAACACATCAAACATACCATGACAATTGTCTAAGAGATATAAGTGGAAAATTTATAACATACTAACATTATCATGATTCAATTATGAAAATGTTCATTTAGGAAATAAAGTAAAATAAATTTCATGCTAAAATTCAAGTACAAGATTAAAAACTAAGTGTAATTCATGATCAGAGTTGTGCTTAAAAAATAATAATTTCAATTTCATCATTTACTGTTGGCCATTAAATTTATGAGTATTTCATAAATAATAAATATTTCATACTTAAACTTATTCTGGTTCTCATAATCATAATCTCTTTAACTAGGAATAGTCTACTAGACGTATAATCCTCTGGTTAATTAATTTACATAGTCTTAATGAGGAAGGTGCATATGCCGGACCATGTCAAGGCCTCATGCCAAGACCTATGGTCTTAACTGTAACCGGACCCCAACTCATAGAGCCTCTGTAACCGGACTCCAACTCAGAGTGCCGCTATAAACAGACACCAACCCAGAGTTCCTCTGTAACTTGACACCAACCCACAGTGCCTCTATAACCGGACACCAACCCGGAGGGTTTGCTGTAACCAGACCCCAACCCAGAGGGCTTACATTTACCGGTCTCCACCCCGGAACATACTAGGTCCAATACATTCCTCATACCTCTAAACCAAAGTGTACATCCCACTTTGATTTATTAAAATTACTTATCACATATCAACCAAGTGTACAATTTACTTGGTTCTTTATTTCACCATTCATTTTATTCAAGGTGCACTCCTCCTTGAACAATTAAATCCATAAACTCAGGAAAGGGCATAAAAGTTTAATATTACAATCATTCACATTTATGCATATGTAGCGAGTCTGACATAGAACTATTAATTATGTGGTCAATTCATTAATTGGTACAGCACTTAAGATTACTTGTGATGACAACTAACACAAAAGAAATAACAACTTGACCACATAAAATGACAAAGTCTAGAACCATATTATTCAAGAACATTCATGACCAAATAAGGAGGTGAAATTTAACATAAAAATAAATGGATAACTTAACATTTCATGTGGGGTACTAAACTCACATTATCTCAAACATTATACGTTAAAACTTGAAAGTATAAAACTCAACATTAAACATTGTCATTTAATATAATGAGAAAAGAGTAATTAGTACACATGAAAATTTCTAATATCTATACCCATGAACTAAGCATATTAAAATAAAGCATTTGGAAAACCATGATTAGGGTTTCATGTTTTCTAAAGTATTCATTCAATGGTACATGTATAAAAGTAGTGATCGGTCAAGCCAAAAACATTTGAAATGTATGTTTATTACTGTCTTCACAAACCATAGAATTTTATAAAAGAAAATGGGAATCAAAGTTGGCATTTATACACCCGTACCCACATACCCAATTAGACACCACAAGTATATGAAAGATTCTCAATCTATGTTAGTTTTTCACTTCTAAATTAATTAAAACATGGATTTAATTTCTAGGGTACAATTATTGAATTTTTTTAAAAACCGCAATCATATTATGTGTGCTCTTATATAAGAACACACATGATTATGTGTAAAACATTACTACACATAGTGTCTCCATGAATTTTAGTCCCTTATTATCTAACAATTCAAACTAAAAAAATCCTTAATCTGGGCTTATGAAGTTTATACAAATCAGAGAGTCATGTATTTTATAATTCTATATTTTCATATATATATATATATATAACTGTTTATAAGTTTGAGGCATAAAATCAAATTTGTATGGTCTTCCCACAGCTCAAGATTAAACCTCGATTCCATAGATGATGTATACTTATTACAAGTGTATGTAGATATATAAACAAATATATATATATATATATACCCACAACTTAAAACCCAACAAGCAAGAAAAAATTTAATCCCCTACAAACCTTATTTATACTATGTATATCCATATTTATAAGATCATAGATGATTAGATATAAAATTTTTCCTTCACAATTATATGTGTATATACATATTTTTTTTATACAACTTAAAACCAAAAGAAAGACAATGCTAATCCCTTACATTATTTATATTATCCGAACCCAAAAACCCAAAGGCCCAAATTCAACATAGAAGAACTTTTAAACTAAACCGTAAGGTTATACTTTCATGAGTATAAATATAAATACACACATATATACTCTCAAAGAAAAAAACAAAAAATTATAAATCCATTACATCTTAAGGAGAAGGAGGAGCTCGAGAAGGATGGAGAACCCGGGGTACACATTGAGGTCCGCAGAAGGCTTGGGTGCAAGGAGCTGAGAGGGATCCTCGGATACTTCAAATGTTTTTATATAACTAAACCTATGCATTATATATAATTTTTTTAACACAAATTTCATGGGATCCAAGGTCCAAGTGGCCTTCAAAAATAAAGTAATGAAAATCCCTTGTGGAAACCATGTGAATGGAGGGTCTAGTGGATATAAGAGTGGAGAAAAATGGTGAAAAGGGGTAAGTAGGGTACTGGTGTAAAGCACACCGTAGAAGGAAGAAGACAGTGTCACTGGAATAGATCAGAAGAAAAATGGACAGTCTAGATTGTGTCTGTCTTTGATCCTAGGGGTGGGTCACATCCACGGGTTCTAAAAAAATGAGTGACTTAGATTAACTCTGAGTTGATCAAACAGCCCGAGAAAATGTGGTGAATCTTTGGCCCATATCGCGTGATACGTGATATGACGGCCACGATTTCATTTAACCCAAAAAAAATTATCCCACATCAAATTGGAGAGCTGATTTTGCCTTCCTTATAAGCTCGAGCCTCCCATTCCATAATTAGAAATCACACAACACACACCTAGGGGGACTTATACATGGGCTCCCACTCCCCCGCAGTCCTCGGCCTACCCACGCTCACCGTGGCTTGCGCCCGCACTGCGTGCTCATACGCTCGCTCCTGTGCGCCCCTCAGGAGACCTATGCCCGAGCTCAGGCTGGCCCAAGTCTTGGGATGCGGACTAGGCTTAGCCACCCTGTGTGTCCCACCTCCCTTGGCCCGACCATAAGGGCTGGCCCTAGCGGGCCCAAATTTTTTTACAAAAACATAACCTTAATAGAATATATATATATATATATGAAGTCTTAAGGTAAATAATACTCTATATAAATTTCCTTTCTCGAACATGAATTTTTATTTAAGCTTGAGGAAGGATTTAATGAACACCTAACTATACCTTGTCTAAGAATATTTCTAGAGTTATTTATAGCACCAAATCTTTAACATGAATTAAAATTCGGTATAACCACGTAAAATCTTTTGTATTAATAGTTGTCAAAACTAAGTTAATCAATAATATAGATTAATTAAAAGAAATTAAACATAACTTAAAAACACTGAATGAAAATCATTACAATATAATTGCATTAATTGAAACATGTTTTTAATTACTTAAATTTCAAAAACACTAACATATAACTCAAAACATTCCTCTATGCCCTTTTAAAGTTCATGTTTAGGAGTGGTTTTATAATTTTTCAATTCATAACCTAATTACATGATGGACTAGAATATACTTATAAGTTTTCAATTAATTGTCCATTGAGGCCAATGGATATATTTATAGCTGTTAGAGTTCCATGTTTTCCCAAAGCAACGGTCACATTATTGTCTTATAAATCCAAGACTTAGGGTGTCCTGACACTCAAGTTGATTGAAGAAGATGGTTCACATCATACCTTTGGTGCTTAGTGTGGCTGCAGTGGATTCTTCCTTTCTTATGTTATTTATGACGAATTCTAAGGACCCATATTACTTCATTGGGGTTCTCATTGTTTTAAGTTGTCTCCTGGTAATTCTAATAGGGTTCTTAATAGATATTTTTGGTTAGAATGATTACTCTTTTGATTTTGGTGTATTGTAAATGCTGCAGTATTTTTATTTAAATGAAAAGTCTTGTATCCACTTGTGTTTTTTACTCGGTTGCATTCTAATAGATTAAAACCATATTATTACCCTATCATGAGAAACAAGTTTTGTTCAGTTATTCAAACAAAATTAACCATAACTTATCAATACATAAGGTTTGGTTTTTGGGTTGTTACACTCCTCATAGCTCTTGAAGTCACGAATTTCTAGGGGTTTATGTAGTCTAGGTTTTATCCCACCAAAGAAGTGGTCAACATTGCATTTGGGGGTAACGACAAAGATGGAGGTATATCATACAAGCCTTGTGAAGTTTCCCTTGTACGCTCCAATGTATTTTTCGCCTTTTTTATTGAGGTAAAGGAAGTATCTTTCCATCTTAAGTCAGAGGGTGTGAGGAAAATATTTATCGAAAAAAAATATGGAAATACTTCTATTCCAATGCCTCGATATCCTCCTCCGGAATCATATTTTTTATTAATGTCCACCATGGATCAGCTTCACCCTCCATAAGATAAGTATCCAGAAGAACCTTCTCTTGTTCGAAACATTGAAGGATGGAGAAGACCTTTTCAATGGAATTTTTCTATTTTTCAGCAATTGAGGGATAAGATGATCCATTAAAAGTAGGAGGCCTTTGTCTCATGAATCTCTTGATTGCGACTTGTTCTTTCTTATGGGGGGTTAAACATTCCTCTTTACCCATGTTTTATTTCAAACATGAGTTAACAGAGAGAGTTTCATGACGAAGTTTGTGATTCCCACTTTCATCAGATTGGGCATCTCATTAGAACAATAATCACATTGATATTTTCATCAGTTGTTAGATCGAGTCCTCCTATTACTGGACATTGGATGGAATAAAAGGAAAGTTAGGGGTAACACATAAAAGGTAATCTAAAGAAAAAAATGGTTGACTTATAAATTTATTTTATTTCCTTGACTTATGAATTTATAGGCTTCAACTAGGTTATCCATGATCTACTTCCCAATATATATTCTTAGGGATTTTTTTTTATTCCCTTAATAATGGTTCATACTAAGATTATTAATTTACCAAATCATATCCTCTATGAATTTCATAACCAAGAGTGCATCAAGTCCTGTTGTCATGCACCAGTTCCTATTCGATTCTATCTCAAAGCGGTGTTTTTGGGTTTTAACCCAAGATACATATGTGCTAGAGCCACCTCTACATGCTCTTATCCAAAAAGAGATTTATTTTCTTGATAAACTACTTACTCAATACTCACCAAAATTTAGGGATATTTTTGTTATACTTAGTCTTATCCCTAAGGATTTCACTAGGGTTTTCTATTCCTAATCCCAAAAAAAACTAAACACGTCCTATGATACCATCTACAACAACCCTTCTCTTTTTTTCAAACTTAAACATAATTTATTACATAAAATATTCCCTTCATAAAACATAAAATATATATAGGTATATTTTATTTAGGGATTAGAAAAATTACATAACAACTTAAAACATGAAATACACATCTTTATAGAAAACTTCTTTTACATGACCACACACATTCCATCGTACTTAGCATTGCATGGGATAACCTGAGGACATGCATAAAAAAGGGTGAGATATAAAGCCCAGTAAGGGAGTAATAAAGTAATAACATGAAGAATAAAGTACATGTTAGTCAATAGGTATATCAATGATGCATAAGAGAAACATGAACATAAAGGCATGATATAGCATGATTATCATAACATGAAATGTGGCAGCAATATTTTACATTATATTAGTATGATCCAAGGCTCATTACACACTGATCTTGTGTAAAACCTCATTTCACTTGAATTTTCATGATTAAACCCTCGTTTAACTTGAAATATCATGATACTAGTCTTTACCCAATGCATTGGAGCGCTATCAGGGCGTACCCTTCTTAATCATTTCATTTCATGCATAAGTGTGCCACATGGATCATAGAACATGGATTCATTAAACATCATAATTATTACATGATAAAGGAATGTGGAATTAATACATGAAACTTTATAATAAATAATTAAATGTTCATAAAGGTTAATACCTTTTATAGAGAAATGGGCATGGTATTCACTACATAATGAATTTGGCTTGGAAAATCGCGGTGCAATTTCGGCAGCATAACAGCGTGACATAAGAATTCATAAAAATGGTTGATGAGAGTTAAAGGGGTGTCTCATTATATGTAAATGAAAAAGAAAGTAAGGGTATAATATATATACATCTCCCAACATATGTAATGGAATTTAGATTCATAAAACAAAACAATTGCTTGAATGTAAATGAGGAGAGAGAAATCCCTTATGGAATTTCAGCACAGTAACAGGTGTACATGGGAGGAATTAATGAGAGAGAAAGGGGTATCTCACTATTGAAAAATGAGGGAAGTATACGGGAGGTGAAAAATCACACCCCGAAATTTTAATTTAAAATAAAAGGTTACATCAACATAAAGAAACTTGGACAAAAAAATGAGAGAGGAAGAAATCCCTTATTTGGAAGTGTGATCCTAAAGGCTTGGGAGGTGATTGAGAGAGGCTTATTGGGAGATTACGGTGCCTTGGGAGTATTTTAGAGAGATTATTTAAGGTTATAGACGTTATCCAATGGTTTTTAGTGAAGATAAGTGGGATCTTGGGTGGGTTTATATATGACAAGATAGGGAATTCTTTATTATTTACGTTTTGGACACTACACATTAAACTAATCAAAACCACAGACCAACCCATGGTTTTTTCCCATGTTTTTTGCCAAAGGGGAGTGTAAAATATTATTTTATAAGTCCGATGGATGAACTTATTAAAATTTTAGGCTTTATTATGTGGATGTGCATCACACTCTCGAGGAAATCATTTTAAAAAGTTAATTAAATAAATATGAAATCACATTTTTTAATCAAACAAATATCCCATTAAGAAACCATAAAATTAATCAAAAAAATATAAAATCACATTTTTTAAGGTAAAACATATATTTTCCAAATTTACCTTTTTTATTATTTTATTATATCACTATTGGGACATTGTGATGTCATAAAACACATTATATATGTAAACAGTATTTAATTTTTACCCAAAAATTTGGCGGTCTCCCAAAATTATGAAAAAATAACCATTGGATAATTTCGATGTCCTGATTCCCAAAATAATATTTATTTTATCTGAATAATTTTTTAAATATGTGAATTTTTACTTATAAAATAAAAAATCACATTTATTGAAAATTCATGGGTTTTGACAAAAACTTCTTTCAAACCTTAATAAAAATTACAATTATATTCATAAAAATTATATGATTATTTATATTTAATAAAAATTAATTTAGAAATAATATTTTATTAAAATGTTATTTAATTAAAAAACCCATTAATTCATAAAAATAGATTTCTTAATTGAATATTAACTAAAAAACTATTTGTTATTTAAAAACTATTTACAAAGTAACAATAAAAAATGAATGTATATTATTTTTTCTATACAAAAATAATGCACATAATCATAGTTTTAGGGTCTTATTACATAACCCCTTATAACACCCACATAATATCTAAGGGTAAGGTGTGAGATGGTGAAAAACTCTTGGGTAGGCTAAGATAACATTGATTGGGTGGTGATCTCTGTTAACTTCCACTTCTCCCATAGGTAGTTATGTTCAAGATTAACATGTTGAAACTCAGCTTGGGATTGGTCAAGATAAAATCCTAGTGATGCCACCCCTTTTCTGAGCTCTAACAAATGGGCTTCATATGGAGAAATTATACTGGATGAGGTCATTGCTTCCTTTGTTTGAGTAAATTGGATTTGTTAAAGCCCTATATTTATACTAATCACGTGATCACTATTCAATGGCTATATTAGCAATGGTAATAATTCTTAATGGTATTTTGAAATCAAAAAACATAAAACCAAAGAAGTTTATATTTTATGCAACCATTTTACATAATAAGACATTTAATTTGATCAATCGGAATTTTCAAAAATAAAAGTTTGGGTCGTTGCACTTACTTTAAGCCCATGTGATCATGTTTGGTGTGAGAAACAAGAGGCAGAAGTAGACCTGATGATCATGTCATGAAGATGTGTCAGTGAGGAGTGAAGTGGTCCTTATGCATGGTTAGCGGCCCAAAGAGGAAATAGGGGCTTACGTATGATTGATGGCCTGAGGAAATGAATATGGGGACTTAAACCAGGTAGGAAGCCCAAGAAGGGTATCTAGCTGTATAAGGAGGACATAGTCATCATACAGGGATAACCCTATCAATTTGATTCGGGGATTATGTAGGGATGGACATGCACATGGTGACAAATCCCAGAGGGAAAGAGAGAGTGGGAGGGAACCGGTGCCCATCCCCACTCTGATCCTCATGTACTTGCCACACATATGGAAATCATAGTTTAACTTTGTGTGTTGAGGATGTGGGGTTGCTTGGTAGTTTAACATCCTGCTGCTCAGATGATGGTGACTCTCTCCTCACCCTTAGGACTGACATAACTTGTACCAACCCATGCATAGGGAAGGGAAGGACAATGAAACGCCCAGTATTGGGGTTGTGGAGTGATCCATTGAGGGTTCCATGTTAGTGTGGCTACGTAAAGAATCAATAGTCATTAGTGTGTCTATTCTATGAAGCACAAGGCAGAGAAATGCAACATGAAGCACCACTCAGAGGACCTTGAAATCACTTCATACAATCATAGAGGGATGCACGAGAGAGGGGTTTTCAAATCAAGAGACCTTGAAAAGAGGGCCTTTGCGAAGATTTGGTGCTTTGTGAAGAGGATGTACTTTGTAAAGCTCTGGTTCTTCGCAAAGAGTATGGTCTTCACGAAGGAAGGGGTCTTTTTAAAGGATTGATGCTTAACAAAGGGTGGTTTTTAATGGAGCAGAGCTTCTCCTTATCAAAGGACTCCTTATTTGAAGAGTGCTTTGCAAAGGCTTAATGCTTCATGAAGCCTCAAGAACCCTGAAGGGGTTCCCTCATTTGTAAAGGGAATATGCATTCTCAAATGGAATCCCAACCATAAGTGTGGTCCATGAAGAACACAAGGAGGCATGGCTTGCAAAGGAAAAGTACCTTTGGCAATCCATTTTTTGACTTTATGAAGGTATTTGCAAAACGAGAGCTTGGAAGATGAAAGGGTGGAGTGATAGTGATTTGAAATGGGTGAGCCATTTATTTATATGTAACAAAGGTCAAAGGGGGTCACAGAGCTTGCTATGGAGAGAATCTGGGTGCCGCGATGAGGAAGTGACACCTTGAAGCCAAATGGGCAGTTTCGGACTTGGTTAGACTCACAGAGGGTCCATCAAAGTGACGATCACAGAGCTGTCCATGAAGCCATGGAGTGGAAGGGATCCATCGGACTTTGTCGGACTCACCCAGGGTCCGTCAAGTCACGCATGGGATCGCTGAGGTAGCCATCGCGGAGTGGGATATTGATAGAATGTGACACCTAAAAGCGTAGAGATTTAGCACACTCATAGAGGGTTTGTCACGGACGCTCGCGATCACAGAGGCGGGACAACCCTGCGAAGGTCTTCACAAACTTGGCCCTTTGGGATATTTTTTATATATTTTAAGGCTATTTTGATTCTTGATTTACTTTTAACTAACCGGGAATTATTCGTACCTCAAGTGGCATGAATTTCGGTTCTAAAAAATTCCCTCACTCAAAATGGGAGCTGAAGGAAAATAGGGTCATATTCTTAAGGTAAGTCATTGAAAACTAGAAGGATCTCAAAAAAGAATATCATGAAGTTGTATTGGGATCATGCTACCACTACACCAAAGTTTGTATTCCGCGGCGGTTTTTTTTCATTTAGCAGCGGTTTAAACCGCCGCTACATTGTTCTACGACGGTTTTAGAAAACTGCCACTAAATCGTGTGTCGGGAAATAATTAGCGGTAGTTTTTTAAAACCGACGTAGAACAATTTAGCGTCGGTTTAAACCGTCTCTAAATCTTTTTAAATTTTTTTAATTTTTTTTAAAATTTTAAATTTTTTTATTTTTTTAATATTTTTGTTATTTATTTATTTACTTATTTATTTATTTATTATTTATTATTTTTATATAGTTTTGTAATTTATATATTTATTTATTATTATCACGCTCATGTTCATCTCCATGCATAAGTCCATGCACATGCACATGCAATATATAGAAATTCTGTGTTGGGTGAGATTTGAACCCCTTACCTCATGCTTATTCTCCAAAGAGTTTACCACTCCAGTAGGCTCTTCATGTGGTCAATAAATTGAATTTAATATACTTATACAAATATATATTAATTTAAAAAAACAAGTAATACATAACAAATAGATACACACCAAATAATTATTAATCATTAATTATTAATCAATAATGATTATTCAATAATCAATAATTAATAATTAACAATTAATAATATATAATATTTAATATATAATATTCAATATTCAATATATAATATATAATATATAATATATAATATATAACATATAATACATAATATATAATATATAACATATAATATATAATATATAACATATAACATATAATATATAAGATATAATTATAATACATAATATATAATACATAATATATAATACATAATATATAATAGATGATATATCATATATAATATATAATATATAATATATAATATATAATATATCATATATAATATATCATATATCATATCTCATATATCATATATAATATATAATATATAATATATAACATATAATATATAACATATAATATATAATATATAACATAAAATATATAAGAAATAATTATAATACATAATATATAATACATAATATATAATACAAAATATATAATATTTAATATATAATGTATAATGTATAATATATAATATATAATATATAATATATAATATATAATATATAACATATAATATATAAGTAATGTATAAATAATAAATTAATTGAAAAGTAATTAAATATATGATAAATAAATATCAAATTAATAAAAAATTAATAAATAATAGATAAATAAAGAAATAATAAATAAATCATAAATCATAAATCATAAATCATAAATCATAAATCATAAATTATAAATAATAAATTATTAATAATTAATAATTAATAATTAATAATTAATAATTAATTATAAACAATAAATAGTAAATAATAAATAATAAATAATTATTAATTATTAATTAATAATTAATTATAACTAATAATTAATAATTGATCATTAAGAATTAAAAATTAAAAATTAATATTTAAAAATGTATATATAATTAATAAATTAATAATTAATTATTAATAATTAATTAATAATTAATTAATTAAAAATTAATAAATATTTAATATTGAATAAATAAATAAAAACTAAATAAATACTAAATGAATAATAAAAAATAATAAATTAATATTTTGTAAATTAAAAATAAATCAACAAATAATAAATAATAAATAATAAATAATAAAGACTAAATAATAAATAAATATATATATAAATAAAAAAATAAATAGATAACTAATTAATTAATTAATTTTAATAATTGATAATAACTAATTATTAATATTCAATAGTCAATAGTCAATATTTAATAAATAATAAATAATAAATAAATAAATAAATAATGAATAATAAACTACTAATAAATTAATATTTTTAAATTAACAATAAAATAATAAATAATAAATAATAAATAATAAATGATAAATAATAAATAAAGAGTCAGAAATAAATAAATACATATATAAATAAATAGATTAATAAAAATTAATTAATTAATAATTAATAATAACTAATAACTAATGATTGATAATTGATTATTAATAATGAATAGTTAATAATTAATATCTAGTTTTTAACATTCAATATTTAATATTTAATAAATAATAAATTAATAATTAATAATTAATTAATAATTAATAATTAATAAATAAACAATGAATAACGAATAAATAAATAATAAATGAATAATAAACTAATAATAATTAATTAATAATTAATTAATTAAAAAATTAAAAAAATTAATAATTAATGTGCACATAATAACTAAATAATAAATAAATAAATAAATATTAAATATTAAATAAATAAATAATAGATAAAAATAATTATTTATTTATTTAATTAATAATTCATAAATAAGTAATAGATAAATAAATATTAAATAAATAAATAAATCATAAAACGTTAAAAACTTCTGAAATCCCTAAAAACACTAAAATGACCTTAAAATATGATCAAAGACTCCCTTTTTAGTGCCACAACCAGTCAAATCAAAGATCATGAAATGAGCTTCGATATGATATGTGGTATTGGCCGAACAGACACCTGTGTCGAAAGTTATAACGGTTTGAGTTTTAAGAAATCGGTGTTTGCAACTAAAACCTCTATTTCGGAGGCCTTCTGGGCCATTCTAGTGGAATAAAAAGAGGTACAATACTCATAGATTTTGTACTAGAACTAAGTGGCATAGAGCTCGTCGTAGTCTTCGATTTGAAATGTGGTAGAGCCCAAACGGACACCCGGATTAAAAGTTATGGCTGTTTGAAGTTTGAGTTCGATTTTTGACTTTTGAATTTTGAATATATTTTTTTCCTTTGATTATCACTTGATTTAAATCTCACTTGGTTTTTTATCATTTGATAAACTTTGATTTGACTAGTTGTGAAGCTGAAATGGACACTCGAATAAGAAGTTATGGTTATTTGATACTGAAGTCTGTTCTTCTACTTATTGAAGATTTGTTTTCATTTTAAAAATATTATTAACTAATAATTATAAATATTAATTAATTGACACGATAAAAATATTTAAAATTATAAATAATACACTATATTTGATTATAAATAATAAATAATAAGTAATAAATAAATAGATTTTTTTAAATTTTCTAAATTGTTGCGGTGGCAAAACCACTGCTATTTTGTGGAGTTTTTTTTAAAAAACCGCCGCTAAAAAATTGAATTTTTTTTATTTAGAAGATATTTTAAAAAAATAAAAATAAATTTAAAAATAAATTTTTGGCGGTTTTTTTGCAGTGGTTTTTAAAACCACCGCTAAAACACTCTTTTCTTGTAGTGTACTTCATTTACAACGTAGGTCAAGATCAAGGATTCTTTGTGGAGGACTATTTTTTTGTGAACCGTCTTCGTGAAAGGGCCTCTGCAACTATCTTCACAACCCGACCAAAAAAAATTTGTAAGTATTAGGCCAATGGATGCTCAGGAGGTTGCTTGAGAGGTTCTTGTCGACACTCATTGGAGGGAGACCATGGAAAACAACATCCAAATAGGGGAATACATCCATAGCACTTCTGATCACCAATCATTGATGACATTGCTGATGGAGGCACAAAAAGAATAATTGTTGTGCAAGCACTTTCCTCTATACGGCTTCGGCTTGCAGGGCGATGTCTTCATCCTAGAGGTAAGGAAATATGAACCAGCATACTAGTTTAGGATTATGATGGAACAATATCAATGGTACAAGGCTACAGAAGGCCAAGATGGAAAGGATCACACCCTTGTCATGGAGCACTACCTCTATAACCACATCAACAATATTAATGGAAAGGAGCTTACAGCAGAAAATTCCCCACTGCAGTAGAGTACCATTATCAAAGGGAGGCTCAAGAAGCTAGATAAGGGATGGATCAAAATTTGGGATCTACACCGGGGTAGAAACTTCACTGATGAGTGGGACTAGGCCTACAGGTCGTACGCATCATGTGAACAATTTGTGACTATGCTGAGGTGGGTAGGCCTATACGAAGTAGTCTGGGCTTCCCAATTTAAATTTTACCAACCCAAGGAGTACATAATGGAACTATTAAGCCGGTGGTCACTGGATATGAACACATTCCACCTACACCATGGGGAGGTTGGTATCATCCTATAGGACCTTCATCAAATTTTGGGCATCCCAATCCTAGGAGGGATGTAAGATGAGTTACCTCATTCCATGAATTTCTGGGAGTATGTGGAACAGATTCCACCTCTAGAAAATGAATTTATGAATTTAGTACCAGGCACAGATGATGATAATAAGAACACCTGAGATGTTCACTTTAAGAATTGGTTAGGCTACTTTCTAAAAATCTCTTCATAGGAAGGGACACCACCAAAAAGGATCCCCACATTCCTGAGAGGATCTTATCAGGAAAAAAATGGTCCATATTCTAGTATCCTGGGGGATAGCCAATAGAAGATATGGGGGTATAGTGTCAAGACTAAGTAGTGGCCAATCATCAGGTTGGATGAATTCATCTCACTGTTGATCTGTGGGTGGATGATACCAGTCAGATATTCTAACATGGGAGTATGACTGATCACATTCATTATGAAGGCATGATTGGCTAGTGGAGAATGTTTCAACCTAGGCATACCAGTGCTAGTGAAGTTATATCATTTACCTCAGTACATCAGCGAGGGAAAGAGTCTGTTGTGGGTATGCATGTTGTTCTATTTTTTGTATAGCTAGATTGTAGCACATATGGAAGCTGTTAATATCTCAACCCCATCGCTCCACCTGGTATACACTCTCGACTAGAAATTTTGAATATCATAGGAAGTTCCCCCAATAAAACTAGATATAATGTCCCGACCCCAAAATCCTAGATTTTATTCATTATTTTAATACATTTTCATGATTATAAGGAATCAAATACTAAAGGGACAATCAGTTTAGCAGCCATGGAAAATAGATTACATTCATGGACTTTACATTGCAATTCAAAACATAAAACAAGACATTGATATTACTTTTATAATTGCATTATTCTCCTAGGTTAACCCTACATATAAACCATAATACACTTCTTGGAATACTTGGAAAATGAAACACAAGAAAGAGGTGAGCTCATATGCTTAGTAAGGTTAAAAAATATAGCAGAGGATTTCATAAATAAGCATAAACTTTTAAGCCAAGGTATAAAATTAAAACACAATCCTTTTAAAAATTACCTTCTATATAATATGGAAAGAATAAATCAAATAACTCCATTTAAACATTCACATCTATATTTTACTAATCAAATAAGCACATGCAATATCAATAACTAATCTCATAATGAGGGAATGCATAATGTCGGGCATCATAACTATACTGTCATGGCCTCATACCAAGACCGTACATAAATATATCGTCAAGGCCTTATTCTAAGGCACTAGTCCATCTCATGAGACCTACCAATGCATATAGTAGCTATAATTCCCCCCCCCCCCATCACTTACTAAGTCCAATGCATTCCACTTATGAAAGGGGTAAAACATAACCAACATAAACATTCATATTAAAACTAGCATAAAAAATGTTAATGATTTAACCATAAACCATGAATTTTATCAAAATAGAACATCCATAATAAAATATATCATAAAAAAATCAACACAAAATGGTATATTTTATCATAAGAAACCAACCTCAATTAAACATAAGATCCAACAAAGGATGTTGATATAGATGAAAATAATCATTAAAACTCTTTGAGAGAAATATCCCTTTTTTACTTTGAAATCATTTATTTGAAAGTCAAACACTTATAAAAGAAGACATTTAAAAGTTATTTTTGAATCAAAGTGTCTCATACCACTTTAAAACTTTTTAAATGAACTAACATTTTAAAACATTCATGTCCATATAAATAAATTCTTAAAACCATTTTGAAAATATGGATGTTAATGAGAAAGATTTAGAAGAATAAATATTTAAAACATTTAAAATGATGTTTTGGTTAAATATTACCTTACATAAAACCATAAAAATAATCCTTAAGAAAATATTTTTCATAAACATGGACATGGATGATAAATATGTCCTAGAAAATACTTACGCACAAACAATCTCTCATAAAAATGAGATTGTAAAGTTAACCCTTTCGTAAAAAAACTAAAAAGTTTTATTTTTTAAAACATTTGAATAAACTTAAATATATATATATATATAATTTTATTTATAATCCTTTATATACATATAATTAAATATTTATGATAATATCAAGAATATTGAAATGGATAAAGCATTAATTCTTTAAACATTCAAATCATCCCATACCACTTTGAACATTTAAATAATAAGCCCAATATCTTAAAATGAGTATTTAAATACCATTAAGATAAATTCATTCATGATATCAAACATAATAGGGGTAGTACATACACCACACATAAGAAATATCTGGTGAACATGGATTATATCTCATGAAAATTAAAAGTTAGATGGAATTCACTTACCTTAAGTCTGATACTCTCTTTATGTATATAAAACTCCTTTATAATGGTTTTAAACATATTATTAACTTATAAACGAATAATATTAATATTTATGATATCATATATGATTCTTTACTGACTTATATTTCTCGTTTATTAATAATTTCCAAGGTAAAATAACTTTTTGGTAATGATCTCTTTCTTTATCGTACGTGTTTTAACTTGTTATTATTGATCGTAATGCTTAGATCATGATTTAATTAATTAAATAATGTATAAAATGTTTTATATATCACATATATTAAGAATATAAATATATAGAATAGATAGATAGATGAAATTGACTACACCGTTCATGGAGACGGTAGGTCGTACATACGCACATGAACGTTGTTTCCTTTTTCTTGTCGTATTGAATGGAAGTAAGTGAATGACATATATGTACATATATATATATATATATATATTATTGAAGTATCATTATTATGTAATATATTTCATACTTATTAATTATATATATATTTATAATCATTCTTGAGTGGTGAATGTGGAATATGAATCTCATTGCGTCGGGGAGATAGTAAGTCATTTGTACGCACAAGCGATAGTATCATTTCTTTAATGGTTAAATGGTATAGAATTGGATGGAATATTAATTTTAAATAAAAAATATCATGTTATATTTATTATTTAAATACTTTATATACATCTTTATACCCATATAAATAAAGTGTATATGGAAAATGGTTTACACCGCAACATGGAGATAGTAAGTCGTACGTACACACACATGGTGATATTGTTTTTTGTAAGATGGGTAAAAGGAGTAATATGGTTCTCCCATAATAATAAAAACATATCAGAATACATTAGATTCTGGATTTAATACTTTAGTATGGAAATAACATAGTAAGAGTAAGTAGAATAAGAAAACAACTTTGAAATAGGTGATAAAACAATTACCTCTTTTTCGGGTATCTCCTTTTTCTTTGCACAAAAGGACACTTAGGATGGATTAATTCCCAAAGTATATCATCTAGGATGTGTTGAGAGAAATTGGGAGATAAAATGGGTAGGTGTTGACCAATCCAAAGTTATTTGGAGGTTTGAATTAAGAGAAGGAGAAGTGCTCTTTATAAGAGATGTGATGGGAACTTTTGGAAGATCTTAAAACATTAATTTATAATAAATTTATTTTCTGTTTAAATAGATAAAAAGTGGTTTATTTATATGATAATATGAGTATGGGTATAAATCCTCTCAAATAATTAATTTTAGACATGTTTAGTTCATAAATTAACCTTATCTTTTGGATTTAACCCTTGGTTAAATAGTTGAACTCTTACAGTGTCTTCTTGTATTTTTAAACTATATGGTTATTATAGTTACTATAAAATTCAAAACGAACCCCAATTGGATCATTTATGAAATATTTGACATTATCAAAGTTAGTTTGATGAACCTTATATTTTTATGATTTTTTATATCCTTTAATAAAATATTATTTATATTAAAATATCATTTATTTCAATTTTAATACTATTTAATATTTTCATTTTTAAAATTATAAAAAAAACATTATAACTTTGAGAAAATACTTCCAATATTTCACTAATATGTCTAAAGTATCTATAAAATTATTTTATGTGACTAAGTAAGTCAAATTATATTTATTTTAATATTTTTAATATCATTTATTTGATATCTCAGTTTATTAATTAATTACCACATCATCATTGTGTCACAATTTAAGTTATTTATTTAATGTATAAAAATTATAAATAAATTATTATGATGTATAAAAAATTATTATCTTTCTAAATACTATTTATAGTTGACCATATCACTTATATAACCTCATATTAAAAATAAAATAGTTATTAAGATTTGAATATGACTTTTTAACTCTTCTTTAAATAAATTATAATAAATGTCCTCATCAAACACAAGTGGCGTAAAAGGGATAATATTTTTACCTAAGGTTGATTTTGGTCAAAAAATACATATCCAATGAAATTAAAACAAGTTTTAGGGTAATTTTATATTATTATAATATTATTTTTACCTTTAATTACCATATTTACCTTTAATGGTGGTAAATAAAATTAAAAAGTTACTATTCACCAAATATTATTTTGATCCTATTAGACCACTTTTTTCATACTAATTACAACCATGTATGTCAGATTTTTTAAATTCAATTCACAGAAGTAGTAAAATTATGTTTAATGCTAATCTGCAAATGTGACTAGAAGGTGGGTAACAAGTCGTTAAAAAGGTTCAATGAATTTATATATCTAATTATATTATAAAAATTATTCCACTAACAAAAATTGGGTTAATATTTTCATCATTTATCAATAGTGGATTTAAAATCAATTTAAAGTAAAATAATTATTTAAATGAAAAAGTCAATTTTTTAACAACAATGTAGTGTTTTTCACAATTCATCAATAATTGAATGTTTTTATAAAAATACCAAAAATTCACTCTAAGTTAATTTTGATATTAAAAATTAAAAAATGAGGTCTATTTTACCAAATTCAATTTATAATAGTGTCTAAAATTAATTTTATTATTGTTCACAAATGGACATAAAAAGTATATCCTTTAAGAAAATAGTATTTTATAAACATATAACTATTTTATTGAAACTTACACATTTCATTATAAATATGTTTTATCTATGTGAAAACATTATAAATAAAATTTAAAAATTATTTATCACTATTTATATTACTATATTTAATGGATAAGATATAAATATATCGTTTAAATAATTTTAACACTAAATTTTTGTTTCACAAAGACTCAACCTTGCATGTTACGCAAGCCAAATCGGTATTACGTGAAACACAAGTTATTGATTATAAACTACCATAAAATATTGGTATGTTACTTTCTCCCCACCTCCAATAAATTGAATCCTCGTAATTTAAATTAGGAATAAAAAACTGTGGGTTGGACTTTTCAAAATATCTTTATTTAAATCCCACATCAGAAAATGGATTAATGGGACCTCAATTTTAAAATAAAGAAAGTAAAGTATGAAGGTCATGAGATATAACACATAATAGGTTTACATATAGAAAAAAGTGGATGTGGAAGATAAATCTAACCATCAAGTTTGGATGTAGAGTGATAGGTAACATGGTTAAGAAAATTTTAACAATCACAAAGCTATAAGTCGGGGATGATCAAAGGGACAATTATATTCATCCAAAAAGAAAGTACTAGGAAATAATTTTTGGTTTTAATATCCTTTCCCTATATTTTAAGAATTAATTTACTTCATCGAATAAGAAAAAAATGAATAATACTTACTTTTCAAGTAGAGTTTTATCCTTTAACTAATTTCTACTACAAACTGATATTTCTCTCTAAATAATAATATTCAAAAATATTATATTTATCTTAAATGTATAGTGTTCAAAAAAAGAATTTATATTTCATCTATCATACCATTTAAATAAAAAGAATACATTATACAAACTAGGACATCATGTAGTCCATTGGTAGGTGATAAAGCCTTGGTGCACTTTGATTGTGGATTCGATTCCCATATCCTTGTCTGACGCAACAGGTTGTCACCTGACCTATGGGTTGTCCTTTCCCTAAAACTATATTATTATAACAGTACAAAAATAATCTTAATAAATTTTTTAACCTTAAAAAATAAATTCCAATGTCCAAATTAATCCATTACAACCTTTAGGATTATCCAAAATACATTTGTCCAAACTAACAGTCCAAAAATTTATAAGGAAGGTCAATAAATTTCTAAAATCAACATAACGTAATGCATATCTCTTTTTTCACATACCAAAAATGTGAATACCTTCATAATGTATCCCCTTAAATCATGGTAATACCCAAAATTACCTTAACACATTATTGAATATTTTAATTCTTCCTTATTCTTTATGTAAAACATAGAATATTGGATATACTCCTTAAATCCAAAAATGTTGTAAACTCCAACAATGATGGAATAAAAAAACAGTTAGGTAGTTCCAAGGTAGTTGATAATATCCAGTATAATTTTTCTAAATAAATTATCTATTTATTCTAACATCATTATCTCAGTATCAAAAACATATTAAGGGTTATCTTTCCCTCAACCATATATTTTCTAAAAGGTTTAACTTGCAACTGTGTCACTTTACTTGGTACCCTATAATCTCAAATCCATAATGAAATAGTACTACAACATAATCCTTATTTATTTCCGTAATTCATATAACCATTAAATACTTGATATAATACTCAAATGACATAATTAATCAATCCTAACATGATTACATTAATCATTCCTCTTCATCTATGGTAGAATAATAATCTTGATTGTGATCCGTTAGTGGATTTTGGGGTATATTCCTTAAATTATTGGGGTGTTCTCTTATGTACTTCTCCATATTATTACTATTTAATCATTGAACATTGGAAAATTCTTTTCTTCCCTTGAAATCATGATCATGGTTTCCTTTTCACCATACTTGAAGAAAACTTTTTTTCCTCTCAAGAAGGCACTGGGGTATTTCTATCCATAATTATCACATCTGGGAAAATAATTATTTCCATTTTTCTCTTTATCTAATTTTTTCACAACTATCATTTTATTCTCATGATTCCCTAATAAGCAATAATACTTGGGGTATTATTTACATGTCCTGGTATCACATTATATTATGTCCTCGTATGATGAAAATGCTTGGGAGATTATTTCCCTTCATAATATTGGTTTAAGTCCCTGACAGATTTGATCCTTTTTACTCTTTGGATCACATGCATCAGTGAGGTTCACAATCCTTCTACTAGGCACCATTTCTAAATGATTACATACACTAGGTTAGGTCATATCATAATCTATAATCCAAAAAACTATAAAGATACCTAACATAAATTAAATATTTACACATATCTACTCTCATAATCCTAAAAATGGTTTCTTTGGAGAAATTTTTACTCAAAAATACTTCATAACAATTTTTAAAGAAAATGTGCATTATCCTAAGAATATCCCCCAGGAGTGTCAAACCAAGTGCACAATAAGGCCAATTGTCATGTACCAGGTTACCTCGAGTCAAGTTTAGAACACCTTTTCAAAGTTATTACTCCTAGGTACATCTATTCCAGAACCACTTCCAGTTATAGTATCTAGACAAATATTTATTTTATAGGAATAACCACATAATCTCTACATTACCAAAATTTTAATATGTTCCTCTATACTTATCCTCTAAATATATCTTAGTGTTATGATCCCTAATCTAGGTTTTCTAAATCTAGTTTCCAAGGTTTTTTCTAAACTTCCTCTGATACCAACTACAACGCCCGACCCCAATATCCTGGAGTTGGTGCATTATTTTAATACATTCGCATGATTACAAGGAATAAAATTCCAAAGGGCTGATCAGTTTAGTAGCCTTAAAAAATAGATTACATACATGAAATTTCCACTAAAATTTAAAACATAAAATAAAACTTTGATAATACTTTGATAATTACATTATTCTCTTAGATTAACCCTGAATATAAATCATAATACACTTCTTGGCATCCTATAAAAACAAAACAAAAGAAAGGGGTGAGCTTAGATGTTCAGTAAGATTAAACAATATAACATAAGATTTCATAAATAAGTATAAAATTTTAAGGCAAGATATAAAATTAAAACAAAATCAATTTAAACATTACATTCTGCATAATATAGCAAGAATAAATAAAATAACTGCATTTAAACATTCACATTGATATTGTACTTATCAAATAATCACATGTAATATCAACAACTAATCCCATAATGAGGGAATTGATAATTCCATACATCATAACCATATTTTCAAGGCCTTGTTCCAATATCATACATAAATATACCATCAAGTCCTTATTACAAGACACTATTTTATCTCATAAGACCTACTGATACATCTATGGGATATAGAAGACCCCACCTGTCACTTAACAAGTCCAATGCATTCCTCTTTTGAAAGGGGTAAAACATAACCAACATAAACATTATTATTAATACTATCATATGAGATGTTAATACTTTAACTATAAACCATAAATGTTATCAAAATAGCACATCCACTATCAAACATATCATAAACCAATCAACACAAAATGGTAGATTGTATCATAAGAAAAAAACCACAATTAAACATAAGATCCAATAAATGATGTCGGCAAAGATGAAAATAATCATAAAAACTATTTGAGTGAAATAAACCATTTTAACTTGAAATCATTTATTCAAAATTCACAAAATTATAAAATAATACATTTAAAAGTGATTTTTGAATCAAAGTTTCCCATACCACTTAGAAATTTTTGAAATTAATTAACATTTTAAAACATTAATGTTCGTATAAATAAATCCTTAAACCCATTTTGAAAATATGGACATTAATGAGAAATATTTAGAAGAATAAATATTGAGAAACATTTAAACGGTGTTTTGGTTAAATAGTACCTCACATAAAACCTTAAAAAATTCCTTTTGAAAATAGTTTTAATAAACATGGACATGAATGATAAATATGTCCCAGTAAATACTTACGCATAAACAATCTCATATAATAATGAGATTGTAAAGTTAACCAATTCGTAAAAAAACTTAAAATATTTCTTATTGATTTTTTTAAAAAAAACATAAAAATAGGCATAAAATATTCTTTATAATACTTTATATACGTATAAATAAATATTTATGATAATATCAAGAATATTTAAATGGGTAAAGCATTCATTCTTTAAACATTCAAAGCATCCTATACCACTTTGAACATTTAAATAATAAGACCAATATATTAAAATGAATATTTAAATACCATGAAGATAAATGTATTCACGATATCAAACATAATAGGGTTAGTAAATATACCACACACAATAAATATGTGGTGAACATGGCTTATATCTCACAAAAATTAAAAGTGAGACGGAATTCTCTTACCTTATGTCTGATACTCTCTATGTGTGTCTAAAACTCATGTATAATGGTTTTAAACATATTATTAACTTATAAAAGAATCATATTAATATTTATAATATCAAATATGATTAATTTATGTCTTTATATTACCCATTTATAAATAATTTCCAAGTTAAAGAAACATTTCAGGTAATAATATCTTTCTTTATCGTACGTGTTTTGACTTTTTATTCTTGATCTTATTAATTAGATCATGATTTAATTGATTAAATAATGTATAAAATGGTTTACATATCACATATATTCAGAATATAAATATATATATATATATAATAGATAGATATTTGAAATTGAATACACCATTCTTGGAGATAGTAGGTTATACGTACGCATGAACACTGTTTCCATTTTCTTATTGTATTGAATGGAAGTAAGTGAATGAAATATATGAACACACACACAGATATATATATATGGTTAAATTATCATTATTATTTCATATATTTCAAAATAATTAATTATATATATTTTTATAATCATTCTTAAATGGTGAATGTGGAAGATGAATCTCATCACATCATGGAGGCGGTAAGTCGTACGTACACACGAGCGATGATATCATTTTATTAATGGTTAAATGGTATGGAATTGGATAGAATATGAATTTTACAGAAACAATATCATGTTATATTTACTATTTAAATCCTTTATATTCATTTTCATACCCATAGAAGTAAACTGTACATGAAAAACTATTTACATCATTATGTGGAGACGTTAAGTCGTACGTACACACGCATGGTGATATTGTTTCTAATAGAATGGGTAAAAGAAAGAATATGGTTATAAAATAATAATAAAAACATATAATAATATATTATATTCTTTATTTATTACTTTATTGTAAAAACAACATAGCAAGAGAAAGTATAAGAAGAAAAGAAATTTGAAAGAGGTGATAAAGCAATTAATTTTTTTTGAGGTGTTTCTTTTTAATTTGTATAAAAGGACTCCTTAGGATGGATTAATACCCAATTTATGGCCACTATGATGTATTTATGTAAGTTGGGAGAGAAAATGGGTAGGTTTCGTCCAAGAAAAATGGCTTCGGAGGTTTAAATTAAGAGAAGGAGAAGTGCACTTTTATAAGAGATGTGAGGGGCACTTTTGGGATATCTTAAAGTATTGATTTATTATAAATTTATTTTCAGTTTCAAATAACTAAAAAGTGATTTATTTACAGGTAAATATGAGGATGGATCTAAATCCTCTCAACCAATGAATTTTATACATGTTTATGTCATAAAATTAACCTTGTCTTTTGGATTTAACCTTTATTTAAACAGTTTAATTCTTACTGTGTCTTCTAGTATTTTTACACTATAGAGTCAATATAGTTACTATAAAATGAAAAAAGAATCCCAATAGGATAATTTATAAAATATTTTACATTATAAAAGTTATTTGTCTGAACATTATATTTTATGACTTTAATATCATTTAATAAAATAGAATTTTTTTAAAATATCATCTATGTCAATTTTAATATTATTCAATGTCTTCATTTTTAAAAATATTAAACCAATATGATAACTTTGAGATAATATTTCCAATATTTCACTAACATGACTAATGTATCTATAAAATTATTTTATGTCATTATATAAGTAAAATTATATTTATTTTAATATTTTTAATATCATTTATTTGATATTTAAATTAATTAAACAATTACTGAATCATCATTGTGCCACCATTTAATTAATTTATTTAACATATAAAAATTATAAATAAACTATCATGGTTTATATAAATTTTTTATATTTCTAAATAATATTTATATTCAACCATATCACTTATATAACCTCATATTAAAAATAAAATAGTTATTAAAATTTGAATATGAAATTTTTAACTCTTCTTTAAATAAAATATAATAAATGTCCTAATCAAACAAAAGTGGCATAAAAATGATCATAGTTTCTATATAAGGTTTATTTTGGTCTAAAAATACTTATCCAATTAAATTAGGACAATTTATGGGGTAATTTTATATTATTATAGTATTATTTTTACCTTTAATTACCATATTTACCGTAAACAGTGGTAAATAAATTTCAGAAATTACGATTCACCAAATATTATTTAGATCCTATTAGACCACATTTTTCATAATTATTACAACCATTAATGTAATATTTTCAAAATTATATTCAAATAAGCGGTAAAATTATGTTTAATGATAATCGGCAAATGTGGGTAGAAGGCGGGTAAAAAGACGTTAAAAAAGTTCAATGAACTTTTATATAAAATTATATTATAAAAATGATTCCAATGAAATAAATTGGGTTAATATGTAAATTTTTTATATATTTTTACTTTAAAATAAATTTAATGTAAAATAGTTATTTAAATGAAGAAATCAGTTTTTTTATAATAATGCAGTGTTTTTTACTATTCATCAAAAATTGAATGTTTTCAAAAAAATACCAAAAATTCACCTTAAGCTAATTTTGATATTCCAGATTCAAAAATGAAGCCTATTTTACTAAATTAAATTTCTATGAGTGTCTAAAATTAATTTTATTATTGTTCATAAAAGGACGCATAAAAAGTAGTTCCTTTAAGAAAATAGTATTTTCTAAACATATAAATATTTTACTAAAACTTATACATTTCATTATAAATGTGTTTTATTTACAGGAAAAAATTATAAATAAAATTTAAAAATTATTTATTTTCTATTTTTATTACTATATTTAATGGATAAGATCTGAATATATCATTTAAATAATTTTAACACTAAATTGTTGTTTCATAGAGACTCAAACTTGAATGTTACACAAGAAAAATTGGTGTTGTGTGAAACACAAGTTATTGAGGATAACATACCATGAAATATTGGGGTGTAACACCAAGCACAGTAGACATTTTGGGTATGTTGGGGTGGGCAGAAAAATTCATCTTCCACCCATTTCTTCTACAACTAGAGCATATACTGATGATGGCAAAGACACTATTGAGAAAATATCATAACTATTATCTTTCTGCAAAGGTGTGCTGGTGATGTGGGTAGATTGTGAACCCATATGCGAGTCATACACTCCACACTGATTCTCAAGACAATTCAGATGCATGGAGAGACTGACCTTGAAGGTGTATCTGGGGGGTGATCCATGAGAATCACTTGTGTGTGATGAGAAAGTTGTAGCTGATGTTTACACTGGAGGATGGAAATATGTGGAATGAGTTTCCACTGACCACCACCGCATTCGGATTGGTTCAAATATATACATTTAGTTGGGCATTTGGCTACTCTGGTGAGATGTTTAAGCAACCAATCATCTAGGACAGTAAAGAAAAAGTCCCTACACCTTAATTTCAGAGAGTGATGATGGGGGGGACATCTCGAGGGTGGTTCCAACATGCATCATGGTGATGAGGCTATAGTAGTAGGGGCAGTGGGACATGAACATACTCTGATGGAAGGTGAAGAAAGGGAAGTGCTAAGGCTATGCCCAAGTGCTCCAATTGGAGGAACCCAAGAGAGAGGGGAATCGTCAAGGGGATTTCATGGGTGATCTCCTCAGGCCGTAGGAAAGCAAGTGAACCAAGTAGTGATTCCTTCTAATGTTGTTTATCCAGAGGCCTAGAAAGACTGGGAATTCTGAAAATGTTACCTCAGTACTGATGAACTTTGGGTGATCTTAAACAAGCATGGAATAGAGCTTGGGGGAACTTGGTATTTTGAAGGCTAGCTTCAACGTAGCTCCACGTGAGGGAATAAAATTTGGACAGGAGATGGAAACATTGATATACTCCAGGGGAACTCCACGACCATTAATAGATTGGGCAAGGGTGTTATTGAACAAGACCATCCCCCTAATGGATTCGGCAGCTCAACTAGTGGAATTCTTTCCATAACCTACAAACTTAGATAGCTCCTGGGGGAATATTCTGTTGAGGAGGACCTCTGGAAGGGTGATGAGAAAGTGGCTTCAAAGGGGGCCTCTCTAGAAGAAGGAAAAATAGTGGCCTTGGAGGGGAATTCTCTGAGAAAGTATTCCAAAAATCATTAAGTAAGATCTAACCCATCTTTGTTATTTCATTTCCCTTATTAATTTATTTTGGCATCTCAACTGGCACCTATCTATGTTGGAGTATCTTGAACCAAGTGCTCCCACTAAAGGGAATAAAGGCTTAAGGATAGGTGAAATGAACTAAACACCAGGACCTGCAACCAATGAGATGACAGTTGTACAGTCCAACAATGCTGGGGAAGTGAGAGTGGTCTCCTAGGAACCTTTGGAGTCCAAGATAATTTATTTAGGACCACGCCCTGACATCCCAATAATGAAAAGCCCTGGGCGGGATTATGTGGCTGACCAACCTAAGTTTAACACCTTTGGGCTGCATCTGTTGTCTGCCTAATCAAACTGGATAACATGGCAGATATCTAAATAGTTCTCAAGATGGAATGCATGATACTAGTGCAATTAGAAGGAGTAATTAAGGATCCTCTCCAAAGAGGGATGATGGTACATGTAGAACCGAGTGTCCAAGCTGACCATCCCATAGTCTCTTATGGGTGACCGATGGTGATAAGCAATACTGCTAGAAAGGAAGATCCTCGAGTTGGCTGGGTGGACATCATTGAATTAGAATCAAGTGATGAAGACCAACCTGAAGAAGATCCTGATGCTGATCACCTTGAGTAGTTTCCCAAATATGAACCCGATGACCCAGAGGAGTGGTACGAGACCACTTCTAATGAAGATAATAGCAAGCTTGTCCACTGCTAGTCGTGGAAACCGATCAAACGCTTCATCGATAACACCCCTCCATTAGAGTGGATAATCCAAATGGGAAAACGGCATCCCTGGATGTGTGAACTATGTGTTGGATGAGTGGATTCCTCACTCCCTCATATTCTTATTCAAGATTACCTTGTTGAGAAGGTGCGAGGGGATGAGCATGGCCTTAGTGATGGCTGATAGCAGATGAAAGAAATCAACACCCAGAATCTTCAAGAGGTTGAACAAGATATCTAGTGCTTAGGAATTTGGAAGGATGAGAACTCATCCTTCATTGACACCCAAGAAGATCTCATATCAAAATTAAAAGCTCATCTGATAGATTACAAAGTGCAGTTAAGGCAAGAAACCTGTGAAATAGACAATATAAAAGCTGAGAATGATCAAGCACTGACCAGGGCTATTGAATTATGCCCCATTACTAGAATATAAGAGAGTGATCTTAGAAAGAGATAACAAATCCTAAAGTCCACACACCAAATAGTATTGGAGTTGAGACATTCCATTGAAAAGTTCAATCCATCTATTGGAGGGGCCAATCCATGGGGGATATAATATGCATGGAATCACAAACATACTTTCATGATCACTTTCTTATTTTTGTTGTGTGCATGAGTTTCATTGTTTTCTTTGATTATCATATCTAATTCATATCTGTAAAATAACTATGGATCAATTCATAAGCTCACGTGGGTCATTCCCAATGTGGGAAACAAGGTATGGCCACGTAATCATTCACCTTAAACATGAGATCACCAAACAATTACCATAAACCTAGGGTCTAAATGACCAATCAGAGTTTTCGAGAGAAGAGAGGGGGTCGTGACTAGAAAATAGAGTTCTCAGAATAGCCAAATTTGGCCAAACATGCTCTAGTTAAGCGGGATAACATTGGGGGAATTGGAATCAATCCAAACAGAGGGGAACAAAAAGTGTGAATAAAGATACCCAAAATTCGGAACACAATGAGGGTGGAATGACAATGGAGGATAACTGTTGACCTATATTTGAAACATAGTATCCATATCGCATTACCCTAAAATGGGGACAAACAAACAAGGGCCGACCACTGACCAAATTAGAAACACGGGGCCAAAAATCAAAGTGTCATTGATTTCTTTCGGAACTTTGGCTCATAATGGTAGGTGAGCCTTAGGTCTAAGCATCCATACCGTTGGGGGTCCCTTTGAACATGAAAGAGGATGAGGATCCAATTAGGGGTCATGAAAATCATGTGAATGGAGTGATGGGTTGTTCAAATAGAGTATGACACTCTTGAAATTATGACACTATGATTAAATCACACTAAGTGAGAATATTGGTATGAATAAAGATCAAACCTATTACTATACAGGTTCCCTCTGGTGGGGACCTAGGATTCCTTTCAGTTTTACATCATGAAAATGAGGATGATATACACGTAGTTTAGCAGCATATAGTCACAAAGTTATACATAGTTTAAGGTCGTGTTTCCTGGACCCTGGTTAACAGTTTAAAGTCATGTTACATAGAATGGAGGCTCCTAGTTTAAGGTTATAGTGTTTGAACCATAATTAGAGGCAAGGATCCATGAAGGTTAATGAACCTATGGCTGGGCCTGAGGAAAAATGATCAAGCATCGCTACATATCCTATGAGGGTAGAAATCAAGCTGTATGTAGTTCTTGAATTCCGCAAAATTTAACATCATACGGTAAGGATGCGGGAACCCTAAAGGAGAAACGTGTGGCATGGTACATAACCTGACATGAATGAGGAAAAAAGAATTCCACACCACACCACATGTTCCTAAAAGGTGGCTAGGGCCAAGATCCTAGAAAGATGAAATTGGTTGGATTGAACCATAGATGAGGAGTCTAGGCATCACTATGTATCCCATGAGAATAGGAATCAGGCCATATGTAGTTCTTGAATATGGTATAATAGATGGCCAATAGAAAAAGTATTGATACCCTCTCATGTGAGGAAAATTGATGTTATTACACAGTTTAATATCGTGAAAACTTAAACATCAGAAGTCTTAGTTTAAAGGTCATAGATTTCGAACCATATTGAGAGGAGAGGTGTAATATAGTATTATGATGAAACATATCATGAATGAGGATAGAAGAATTCCACACAAAACTGAATCTTTCTAAATAGGAAAACCCAGACCAAGAAGGGGCAAAAAGGTCCATGACTCTATAGCTGGACCCAGAGGTAAAGTACTCAGGTGTCACTATATATCTCACAGGGGAAAGAATCAAGACACACGTAGTTATGGAATGTGGCATGGCCAAGGGAAAATGCCAAAGGAGAAATGTATCCTCGAAGAAGACTTCATACAATAGGGTAGTTTATCAATACATAGTCTGGATGTAAAGGTGTAGCTTAACATCATATGATAAAGACACAGGAGATCCTAGTTTATGGTCTTAGAGCTCAAACCATAGGGAGATGTGGTTCTTCCATGAAGGCATAAACCTTACCAAAATCCCTAATCCCATGTTATCCATGCTCAGGGTAGGAAACAAGGGAGGAGAAGATATTTACAACACATGGAAGTACACGGTAGGGAATGAAGGTGATGAGTCAAGGATGACCCCACAACACTGGTTTTTCCTCTCAATGTGAAAAGTTGCATGAAGGGATAATGTTGTGGTTGCTAAAGTTCTATATGAACATGATGAAATATAAAGTAATTTGAATCATGAAACCAATATTTAGGTAATAAAAGGTTTGGAATAATGATAGAGGATAACTATTGACCACATTCTAAAAACAGCATCTTTATCATGTGACTTGGAATGAGAACAAACAATTGAACATCGAATGCTGACCATATTTGTAATGCAAAAAATGTTTCAATTGTTGTTCTGTATCTTCTAGGATATTGGCCCAAAATGGTAGGTGAGCCATAAGACCGAGCATCCATACTTATCAGGGGTTCTTTTGGAAGTGAGAGATGATGGGGACCTAAACAATGGGATGAGTGAAGCATGGAAATGGAATGAGATCATGTCTATATAGAATCCAACACTCTATGACCTAGAACACAGTGTGAGTGAGTGAATTGATGGAAATAATAGAGGTTGAGGGGCCCCATTAAGAGCAGATGACTTGAGAAGAAGACTGGAGGAAGGCTGGAAAATCAGTTGATGGACATGGGGAAGACCTGAAGATAAAGTGTCTAGGTGTTCCTGTATATCCCATAAGTATGGGAATAAATATATATGTAGTTTTCGAAGTGTCGTGCAGTTTAACATCATGTAGTAAGGATAAAACTTGATGAGGTCTCAAAGGGGGTGTGCATTGTATGGTAAATCAAACTCGGCATGAATGAAGACAATGTAGTCTACATCATATCACGCACCACTCCCATAGAAAACTCATCCCAAAATGTCTAAAGAGAGTGAAATCATAAAATTGTCGTGTGGTTTAACATTTCACAGAATGGAGGGGTACTTTCCTTTTAAGGTCATACAAAAAGAACCATAAATTCCATGAAGTTTATTGTCTTGTAGGTAGGATAGAATTATTTAACGTCATGTGGGATGAGATAGATATTAGTTTATGGTTATAAAAATTGGACCATGAGGTAGGGGATGAAAGGGCCGAAAAGGTTTAGGAACCTGAGGATGGACCTAAAGACTAAATGTCTGGGCGTTCCTACCTATCCCATAAGGATGGTAATCAAGCCATACATAGTTCTATAATTCGATGCAGTTTAACATCATGTGGTAAGGACGTAGATGTAAGGGGAAATACCATATGGGGTAATACATGGCGTGACTATTATAAACACAAAAATAATTAAGATAAAAGAAGTCAACATGCCACACTACGTAATTCCATAAGAATCAAGACTTAGGGGCCGAATGAAAGCGGTAATTTGTGGAACCTAATATGGACTCAGGAAAAAACGTTCAGGTGTTCCTACGTATCCCATATGGATGGGAATCAAGCCATCTGTAGTTCTTGAATTCTGTGTAGTTTAGCATCATACAGTAAGGACGTGGAGGGATGGTAGGTATTCCTAAGGGAGGCACATAGTGTGGCTGTTGTAAACCCAACGTGAATAATGAAAAAATAAGTCCACATCATACCATATTCTTACAAAATGAATCTTATGCTGTAAGACCAAAAATGGAGAATCGTGGGGCTGGACCTAAAAATAAAATGTATGGGTGTTCCTACATATCCCATAAGAATGGAAATCAATACATACATAGTTATATAATTTTTGTGTAGTCTAACATCATGAAGTGAGGATGTAGATGAAAAAACAAGGTTCTAAAGGGAATTCACATAGTGTGATAAAGCATACATAACGTAAATGAGGATAGGAGAAGTCCACTCCACACCGTGCATAATCCCAAGGGGGGACCTCATGCCAAGGGGCCAGAAAAGATCAAGGGACTTGGGGATGGAACCAAAGATAAAATTTCTAGGCATTCCTACATATCTCATAAGGATGGGAATCAAGTCATACATAGTTCTTGAAATTCCATGTAGTCTAATGTTGTACGGAAAGAATTTAAGGTAAAAAGGGATGTTCTAGAGGGAGGGGAACATGGTTCAGATGTTACAAACCCAATGTGAATGAGGAAAACAGAATTCCACATCATACCATATGCATCCCTCAAAGATAACTACACCTATATGGGAACAAAGGGGATGAAAACATTTTATGTGCTGAACCTGAAGAAAAAATATTTGGGCGTTCCTACATATCCTATGAGGGTAAGAATCAATCCATACGTAGTTCTTGAAATTCCATGCAGTTTAACATCATACGATAAGGATGGGGAAAGTAGTAGATACTTGAAGGGTATACGTAAAGTATTAGTTGTAAGAATGACATGAATGAGGAAAAAATAAGTACACATGTTATCACATACTCTTGGATACATAGGCCAAGAGGCCAAAAGGAAGGTAGAATCTGTTGTACCTTAGGCTACATCCGAAGACAAAGTGTCTAGGCATTCCTATGTATCCCATAATAATGGGAATCAATCCATACATAGTTATCAAAATGCCTTAAAGTTTAATATCATGCGGTAAGGACACAAAGATATTTTTTTAAGGTCATAGAGCTCAGACCGTAGATTCTCAGTTTAACGTCATGTGCATGGGATAGAAGGGTAGAAAAAGGTGAATCACTACACCTGATATTTGAGACACCATGGGGATGGTGATAATGATAGAGGATAAATGTTGACTATGTTTTCAACATAGTATCCATATAGTGTGACCTGGAATGTGAATAAACAATTGAACATCGACCATTGACTATATTCTTAATGTGGGACTTGTATCAAAGTATCATTTGAGATCATCTAGGACGTTGTACCAAAATGGTAGGTGAGCCAAGGTGGCATGAGACTAGGCCACTAGGGGGTCCTTTTGGATGTGAAATATGATGAAGACTCAAATCAAGGTCACATGTGAGGCATTCATGTCTTATAGTTAAGCCAAATGAACTTATGCTGCCTTGTCTAACGTATGCGATGGGAAATGGCTATTAAGAGTGATAAAAAATGAATATTTATAGGAAAAAACTACCTCTATTCCATAAACTAGGTAATATGGGGTCACCTGGGTGGAATTATGAGTCATCTTCCAATAATCCTAGAGAGCATTGGGAAGCTTGTTCGACAACTCTTCTTGTTCCAACCAACCATCTTCTCCAAGATGTTAAAGAGACTTTTATTGAACTCATCGATATAACCATTTTCTTGTGTGTGATAGAGAGAAGTATTATTAGAATGGATACTATACTTGGTGTAAAAAAATTCATCCTGACTACATAGAAGTTAGTGTCGTTATCGGTGAGGACGGTGTGAGGGACTCTGAATCGATGGATGATATTAGAGCTCACGAAATAAATGATATCATAGGACTTGAATTCATTGAGTGGAAATGAATCTATCCATATGGAAAATAAATCCTTAGATGTCATAATGAACCTTCACTGGTGAGCTATTGCTAGTGGAAATGGTCCCACGACATCGAGTCCCCAAACTGCAAAGGTCCAAGAGTATTTGGTAGTATAAAGGGGATCTGGAAGTCGATGCACAAAATTAGCATGTATCTGGCATGCATGGAACCTCTTGGAGAACTCAATACAATCATAGACCATGGTGGGCTAGAATTATCCCAACCTTCATATCTGATGAGAGAGTTTCGACCCTACATGATGAACTCCACAGGAACTGGCATGAACTTCCTGCATAACCCGGGGAATATTTTCTACTTGAATGAAATGGAGGATAATACCATCAAACCCACATATTTATAGGATATTATCAGGACTGGGACCAATCTAGAGGGTTAACTGCACTACACACCAAGGGATTCACTCATGTCTGGCTTGGTCTGTCGGGAGATTGTCGTGTTGGAGATACTCGATAAAGAGAATTTTCCAACTAGGGGTCCCATCCAATGTTGTGGTAGGGGACCAGGAGGTATTAATGTGGATGCACTGGAAGTGAGATGACTTACCTAATGGTTATCATCATTGTTTGGAGTGATAGGAGCAATGACTTGTTGATGTTCCACATGGGTGATCAAATCATCCTGTTCAGACTCTACAAGAGATGTGAAAATGATTTCCAAGTCATCGACTCGACCATTCTACAAGTGAGGAACATGAATGACCTCAGGATAGAAAGGGAACTGGTTTATTAACTAGAAAGTACACTCAAATAAGGGTACAAGATATAGATTCCTAAAGACATATTCATTGTTGATCTTCTTGATAACCAGCTCAGAGTCCCCTTTCACATTTAGGTGGGAAACATCAATCTCTAGGGTTAGTTTGTGACCAGTGAGGAGGGCCTGATACTCCACCTTTTTGTTTGTGCATCCTTCTAACAATAAGAATGAATAGGGTAGGATATCCTATGTAGTCATGGTGAAAACGATACTCAGGCCCACTCTATTAAGGCTGAGATCATTGAGTCTCCTACTGGTAATGCTTTGGGATGCGCCATCAAAGTGCATATTCCAACACAATATGGTTTGATCCACCAAAAGGATAGATTCATCTAGGAAATCAATATCTAGAGACTGATCTGTTGGGACTGGATGGGTGGTAAGGAAGTCTTCAAGTGCTTGACCCTTGATAGATTTCTGTGGAATGAACTTAATTTCAAACTACTGAAAAATCACTACCCACCAAGCTATACATCCTGTCAAAATGGGGAAGTTCAGAATATATTTTAACAGGTCTATGCGAGACACCAGTTGTATCTCATGGTTCTTCAGGTAATGTCATATTTTTTGGACTGTGTATACCAACGCGAGACAAATTTTATTGATAGAAGAATATCTGGTCTCTGTATCGAGGATCATGTGGCTGAGATATTATAAATTATTCTATATCCCCTCATTGTTGTTTTGAGTGAGAAGGTCACAGAGATTCCATTCCAGAGTGGTCTCATAAAGGATTAGTGGATTTACATAGATGGGTGGCATAATAACCAGAGGCTATAGTAGGTACAGCTTGATATCATCAAAAGAAACCTAATACTCTTCATCCCACTAGTAGTCAGAACCTTTTTTCATGATCTTTGAAAAGGTCTTACACTTGCCGACACAATTTTCAATAAATTCACATATGTAGTTTATGTTCCCTTGAAAGCCTCAGAACTCCTAAATATTTCTCAAATGAGGCATCTGACTGATTTTCTTGATCTTCTCTGGATCGATCTCAATACCTCTATATCTGACAAAAAAGTTAAGAAACTTTCCAGAGGTAACCATGAAGGTACACATCAAGTGGTTCATCTTCATATGGTGGGAGAGGAGGAAGCCAAACAATTTCTCAAGATCTATGAGATGGTCCTGATTTTTGAGGGATTTTACCACCAAATCATCCATATAACATTCCACCAATGACCCAATAATCATCTTGAATATGTGGTGCATGTCACGCTAGTAGGTGGCTCTTGTATTCTTCAAACAAAAATTCATTACCTGATAACAAAAAATATTTTTTGGTGCTCTAAAGACATTAGAATATTCATACTTTTGGGACATTCATATTTGATTATATCTGGAATACCCATCCATGAAGGAGAGAGCTTGGAATCTAGTAGTGGCATCGATCAACACCTCTATCGTAGGAAGGGGAAAATCATCCCTTGGACAGTGCCGATTGAGATCTTAGAAGTTGATGTAGACTCTAATCTTTCCCTTATTCTTTCATATGGGAATGATGTTGTCTATCCATTTTGGGTACTGTACTTCCTTGAAAAAATTGGATTTAATGATATTATCAACTTCGGCCTCAACCATGGCACCATGAGAAGGGTTCATATTTCTAGGAGGATCTTGGAAACTACAATGGTTTATCGGGAGACCAAGGTGGTGGACGGAGACCTGAGTGTCTAGTCCTAGAATCTCACCGTAGATCTAAGAAAATACATCTCGTGACTGCTTCAGGAAACCCACATACTTTTTCTCCTCCTCTGCAGACATGGTTGTGCTGACCAGTGTTGGTTTTAGAAATATCTTGATGTTGAGTTTCACCTGTAACAACTAATCAAAGGTGGTGGAGACACCTTCCTTACACATAAGAGGAGAATCCTACAAATCCTTTTCATTTTCTACAACGAGATGATCATCAATTCAGGATAATTATTATGAGTTGGTTAATTCATATAGAATGCTGGTGTCAGCCTCAGTGGTAGTGGGATCTCCATTAGGAGACTATTGTGTTGTTGAAATCATGGTGACTAAATCTATCGATCCAATTCCATATGGCCTTTGACCCAATGGGCCATGCTTGATAATATCAAAGTAGTAGTGGTGTATCAGCTTAATCCAGTTCAACCCAGCCCGAAAAAACAAGCAAGTATGATGTATTTCTACTTCCATGGGGCGAACATCCCAAAACCTTATAGGGGTAATGGGTTCTTGGATCACTAGATCCTGATTCATTCAGGAGTACGTAGTGATTTTTTTTCATTTATTGCATTGGGGAATGATCTTTCTCTTTGTCCTAGAGATGACAAAGTAGTGTACCATGTCTAGGGTTGTGGCCTCCAATCGGTGAATTGGGAAAATTTAGGCATCATCCAAGTCTATGCATGGGTCGACCACAATGGTTTCATTCTTAGCATCATTGGTATAAACCTACATTTCCTTTTTCCTATAGTAGTTGGCATCTAGGTAATGGGATTCACAGATGGAAAAGGTATATGAATCACCTTGAAGTACACACATTCTACCATTAAGAGAGTACTTGAGGCATTGGTGATACAAGGAGAGGACTACAGTGTGCAGATGGAGTCAGGGTCTACCCATCAACGCATTGTATGTGGTGTATTTCGATACAACCACAAACTTCATGCTGGAAATTAGACCACCGAATTGGTTCTTCAAGTAGATTTTTCCAACAGGTTTCTGCTCTGTCCTATCATAACCATAAATCGTCATATCAGAGGGATTCATATCTTTTTCAAACATCCCCATATTTTGGAGTGTCTAAGATAGGATGAGATTGATCTTAGAACCCATGTCAATGAGACAACAGTGGACTTCCATGCTATTAAACTTCCAGTGATTTAAAATGGTTGGATGTGCCCCTCTATAGGATAACCTTCATCTTCTCATGATAATGAGATTATGGCCTAACATTCTACAAGTTTGGCCTCCTCATCACAAAATGCCTCTTTGACCGCTACCTGTATTTCAAATTAGAGGAGGCTCATCAAAGCCTCTATGAGAGATTCACTCATATCTTTGGAAAATCATAGAGCCTCGAGAATCGAGTTTTTGGTAGGAATATTGGTAAGGTTCTTAAGCACATCGCACTTCTATGTTGGGTGCATACTTCTACCAATAGGATATTTCTCTGTGGCAGGAGTATGGAGGACACTATAGGTCAGACCGGTAGATTTTGGATAGTACTAGGGGTATCCCACTGCTCATTAGATGAATCTTGTAGGATGACTACCAGATGACTTTCATATTATTGTCTCTTGGTCTCAGATGTATGTGGTTAATCATTGAAAGGTCGTGATGGCTCTTCCTGGTCAAGCAGCACAAATGACATGGAAAGTGGGTCTAATGAAATAGGATAAGAGTATTGAATATGTTGAGTCATGCACTGAGCCTATTGTCTGGTCTCAATGAAATGCATGTATTGGTCAAAATCATTCGTCGATTCACTTTGATGGTTCAAATATCCATGGTTTCATCAACAATGGTGTCGAGTAGGGACATTAGAAGGTTCTTCCTGGAATTCCACTTCTTTGAGGACCATGTATAGATCCACTATCTCAATGGTGTTCACTGAATTATATAATTGATCATCACTTGAGGAATCCCTCATTCCTATGAGAACTATGGGGGGAATCCCCATCCCATAGGGAATGAAATCGCTAAGAGTACGAGATGACTTTGGCACCGATGGAGGACTTTGCTTCTCCTTCTGTCATTGACACTTACTCTCCTGAGGTGGTGAAAGTTGAGATGTAAATGCAGAAGTAGTATCTAGGGGTAACACATCGACTTTGGGAGTTTTGGGTTGATTCAAACAGACCTAGATAATACCATAGGCATGAGAAACTGCCTTTCATGCTATTTGATCGTAATACTTTTGTGACCCGTGACCAGAGACCTATTTCCATTCACCCTCACTGTCGCTATTAGGATTTTCAAACACACATTCCACTTGTTCTAGGGAAAGACCCAATCTGACTATATTGTTATAGACCCAGTCTGGAATCCAGTCTTTAAACACACAACACTTCTTGAGATTGTGTCAAAGGAACTGGTGAAAGGGGCAGTAATTAGGGCGATCAGTGAGATCTGCCTCTTCGGGTCTCCTGTATTCTGATAACTGTGGGATTCTCCGGTCCAAGGAACTCAGGAAATAGCTGGGGACCTAATCTTTATTGACTGAGTAGGTCTAAATTATTCGATCTAGGAAAGGGACTCTAGGATCTTAGCCCTGAAGAGGGGCTGGAGCCTGGCAAGGAGGTGGATCTTGGTTGTCTCACCTAGGTGGTGGTAGTGTATTACATGGTGGCACATGACAATTTAGAGGTAGGAGATTCTGAGCCAAAGACTAAGCCTGAGGCGGTGGCCCTCGACACATCTATGTAAGTGGCTCTATTAGTCATAATTATAGTTGTCTAGAGGCCTCTATTTGTACAAAAACAATGGTCTTGGCCTTGGAGGCTCTTCTTGCAGGAGATGTTGGTGGCAACGGATGTGCCTACTTGTCTTGCTGCAAGGATTCCTATAGATGTTGAGCCTTGTTATAGAAATACTGGAATCCACCTAGGAAGTTTCAAGTGATGAGAGAAGGAACCAATTAATTCTTCACATTCCCTATGAACATTTTTATCATTTTTTCCTGAGTTAACGGCGTATCAAGTGAGTATGTGAGGCCCTTCCACCCACCAACAAAGTCTATGACTCGCTCATCTGGCCTTTGATTTCACTTAAAGAGGTTGTAAATACTAGTATTACAGGTGGTGGAACTAAATTGATATAAAAACAAAATGTGGAGATCCTCTCAACTAGCTATGGACCCAATGGGTAACTGGCTATACCAGATAAATGTGGGCCCTTACAGTGTTCATATGAAACACCAGAGATTAGTGGCTTCCTACTGTACTAGAGTTCCCAACATGGGTCCTCACCTTGAAATAAAGTGGTCCAAATTCTATAGTGGATCGCTCGTCCCATTAAAAGGGGATAAGGTAGGATTCCCAAAGCCTGAGGGTGCTGTCATATCATCCAACCATGCCATATATGGATTTCCATCAGGAATAATCACCACCTAACAAGTTTCCAGATCCTCAAAGAGGGGAATGAGATAATCCATCGAATCATCTTTAGGAGTATTTCTATCTCGATGAGGATTCCAGACTAATAGATAATTGGAAGGTTATTCAACGTGGTAATCTAGATGAGTGGATCATGGAGCGGCTAGTGGAATGACCTGAGGGGCCGGTGGAGGAACCTAGGGAGTGGCTAGTAGAACCTGCAGAGCAGCCAGTGGAACCTGAGATATGTTCTGAGGAAGGTTTTTGTACATCTCGGGTGGATTCGGTGATGCATATCAGGGTATTTTTTCCTAAACACCGTCCACTACCATGTCTAGATGGGAAGGGTTATCGAGATCACCTAGGGGAATTTTGTTGCGGGAAGTTGTACCTGCCCCTATTACCCCAATAGAGGATGGTTGGGATCATACCAGGGATTTCCATAATATAGCCTTTATTCTGTGGCATGCTCAATGAAGAGATAATCAACGATCTTTCTCTGTTCTGTGAGTTTTTGGCATAGCACAACCTTTTTAGGATCCTCTTCCATCTTCTATAGTGAATCAGATGGGTTGGAGGACTTGACTGTCCCATTATGTGCATTTCCCTTTCTAGAATCTCGACGGAGAAGCAATGATTTAGAAGGTTCAAGAAGGCCAAGAGTCAGGCTTTTTTGGCGAGTGTGGACACCTATAAGGTCTTCCAGGTGTTGTGCTTCCCCAGTGGGATATTCATTTTCTCCAAAACCCTATTTCGATGAACCCTTCTAGGTATATCTTAGGAACGACCATGTTTACTGCGATGATGCCCAAAGGAATATTCTTGATATAACAGGGTGAACTAGGATGGAGCAGGATAGGAATAAAATGAAAGGAAGCATACTTCCCCAATCCATAGATCTAGACATGTGGTCAACTCAACCATAAATCACTTCTAGACAATGTCGTCAAAGTGTTCCCATCTCTTGGGGTAAGCTAACCGTCAATGATGGAGATAGAAATGCATCATCCCTAAGGTTCTGCAGAATCACACAACTTTATCTGAGGTGAGGGACACCAGAATATTGAATCTTGTAGTTGAAATTGGCCATAACATCTCGGGGAGATGGTCCGCTATGATAATGTCCCACAAAATTCTCAGCCCAAAATCGATATTTGGCCCATAATTTCCCCATTCATCGACTTGAGGTTGTTGTGGGGTCACTAATGGCACTGATGTGGACTATTACAGTGGTAGACTAGTCGATGGAGAATACAGTGTATGAGGTGATAAACCATTGTATCTTGGGATATCTTCTAGAGAATTCACTAACCATATCACCACATCCCTGTGGTATAGGTTACTAACCACTACTTCCTATATAGGGGGGGTGGTCATTGGCGGTGGATCAAGCTAGTGCTCATCATCGTCCAGTCCCCATAACAATTCTTCATGTTCTCTTTTCAAAGTATAGAATGATCCTGGTGATGATAGAGAGGATTTCATAGAAAGACCTCGGAAAAGAGCCAAATCCTCCTCATTCAGTATGTATCTGTGGAGGGATTCATGGATCTGGTGCATCTCAATTTCTAGGAGGACAAAGTTGATACGCCAAGTTCCTACCCAAAACCTGATAGAGATGATTGGGGTGATGGATGTATCACTGATTTTTACTATGATTTGGAATATAAAAAGTGGACAGGTTTCACCATAATATGAGGTTTCTTAGGGTTCTTCCTTTGGCGGTGATGACCCTCCCTTTTTCCCCAGGACAGTTCTTCAGGGTAGGGTAGATTTTCAACACTGGGAGGACCTCCATGCAAGTTGGTGTTAGAATGGGGAGGACTCATGTTTGGATAATATGGGGCACGGGGTCACTTGTACAAATGTCAAATGGAACATGGGTAGGACCTCCATCCTGATGGGTGATTGGGTAAGGAGGACCTTCACTCTGATTAATGCCACCATAGGGAGGTCCCCCAATTGAGTTGTTGATGACACAAGGAGGACCTTCATGTTGATGACCCAAAATATGGGGGAAACTTGTATACTTTGGATTGTGGGCATAGAGAGAACCTATGTGTTGAGAGTTAACATGACAGGGAGGACCTTCACTCTAGATAATGATGGTACGAGGTGAGCCTTTGTATAGAATCTCATCATTATGGGTTGACCTGTGGTGGATGATACTTGTGTTGGCCACCAAGGAAGTCAACCCAGACTTCCCATGAGGTGGTTGAGGCCTCAATCCAAATTGGGAATAGAGGTTCCCCTATTATATAGTAATATTGAGGTGATAACACATATCTGTGGTGGCTCGGTCTAGTAAAGCTGTAGAATATGATTCCCTCTGAAGTGAATCCTCCTAAACTTGCGTCTGACATTGGCGTTGAGTCAACCGAACTAGGGATGGCTGTGCAACGGTATGGACAACCTGCTATTTAGTCTATGGGACCGGCTGGAGGTGTTTTTGTGGCTTGGTGGGATCCCTCCTTGGGAAATACATGGCCAAAGTTGCAGCCGGGAGGACTCGAACACCCCTTAATTTTTTGGAGTAATAGAGTGAGTCATATGATCGTTATAGAGAGAGGCTCCCAAAATGTTTGAAATTATGAGTAGGGATCAGTGGCTACCTATATAGCCCTTGGGGCCACAGAAATGGTGGGGAACTAAGGCCTCTATATCTTGATGATCCATATCCCTCATCGGGATCACCCACTCTTGTTTGTATTAATGGACAAGAATGTCCACTACCCTCCTTTGGAAAATTTTGGAATGTGAGATGGGGTGTGGGTGCCTAGTATTTGTGGTAGTGGATGATTTCATAGAGGAGTTGGAGCTATTCAGGATTGCAGCATAGGTATTTCCCATGCCCCTACCCCTATGTCTATGGGTGGGAGGTGATTGGTTTTCTACAGTTATAGCTTGGTTCGTGCAAAGCAGGAAGATTCATCCATCACTTAAGACAATATGAAATAAATTCCAAATTCCCTAGCATCATTCAGTATTCCATGGATGGATAGAAAGATCCACACTAACAAAGTCACAGACCAGGATGCCCAATGATTAACTTCCCCAAATCCTAGTGAGTTCACACTAGGCCCACTATTTTCTTGGTGGGACCTAGCACCAGATAGCTGGATCTGATTACATGCTTATATGTTGATTCCCCAAATAATATTGATCCCCATATTGGGGAGAATAATTTCACATCAGGTTCACCATTTTGTTTCGAACGTTTTTCTATTGGGGAACATCTTGTCATGTCGTGTGTGTGGGATACTTCAGTAGGATGGGTCATGTTGTTGCCCCACATTCCCTCTTTTTAAATGCAGGTGGAATCCATCACCTATTGAGGGACGTCTGATCCTCGATCAAAATGGGATGATTGGATATCGGTCTCTCCTTCTATGGGTTCCTCCTCAGAATTCACCCCCTAGTATGGGTCTCCCTTAAAGATTAATACATTGTTTGTGAAACACTTCTAGGTTCCATATCTTTTTGGAAATAAGTTAATTATGCTTCTTCTATCATGACATTCCAAAGGGGTCAAGTCAGGTCAGTGACCTTCGTTCAAGAGAGTAGTCATGTTGGGAATCACTGGTGTGTCTGGACACTAAAACACTGGTACACCTAGATTTTACCTTATTAGAGGGATTCTCGAGGGATGGAAGCCTGAGGAATACCATGCCGAATGTGAGGAATTTTATGTCAGAGGCATGTCTCTGTGTTTTTCCTCAGATTCCCATGTTTAACATAAGGTATGACATGATTTTATCATCTAAAGGAGATGGATCAGACTAATTGGAACACTTTTAAAGATGATAAGATGGGTACATCCCTATGAGGGAGCACCTAGAAATTTTACCATGTGGATGGGTTAGAACGTCCAATAAGGACAGACCAAGGATGGTGTATCCCACAAAGGGGAATATTTCACACTATGAAGGATGATCTGGACACCACAAAGGGAGGATCACAGGATGGTGGGTCCCAACAAAGGGGACACAAAGGTTTACAATTGGTTGGGATTGAACCTCATAGAGGCTTCCTATATACCTTTTTTAGGACAAAGGGATCAAAACCCACGTAGTTCGAGAGGGTGATTCATGGGATCATGGTGTACACAATAGAAAACAACCCAAATACATGCTAGGGATTATGTGTGGTTAGCATCCCGGGTTCTATGAAAAGAAATGAGATTAACAGGTCTTACACATGGTTATATACCCGTATGGATGGCATGATTTCACTAGGTCATGGCAACTCGAGTGAAATCAAGATGGATATGGATGAAGTGTCGATGGGTGGAATGAATGGGGATGGAACTGAGAACTTGTGTGAAGGTTACGGTATTGGTCTTAAACCTCAGGGAGTTTTCTTATGTATCCTAATTGTAGGGAATCAATGTCCACATAGTTTTGGAATGGGGTGATGAGTCACTTGAGGAGGCAGCTTGTGAGAATGGATGTGTAGATGGGGACCCAAATGAAATGTAACCAACAAGCTAAGGAATGATCTTACAAAGACACAAAGTCTTGAGGAAGAGACCATGATGAGGAGTGGGTGATGCGCTTTCACCCCAGGGAGGTTTCCTATGTACCTTTCTCAAAAAGGGTAAAGATCAAAGTCTGTGTAGTTCAGGAATGGGGTACAGAATCGAATTGTACACAAAGGACAATAACCTGAAGACATGCTTAGGGCTTACGCATGGTTAGAGGCCCAATGCAAGAGGGACACTCTTGGTTGGAGGAGTATGGATTGATTGTGGGACTTATACAATAATATGGACCAGGAACTGGTCTGACACCATTAAGGGCTGGACCAAGGATGTGGGTCCAAACAAATGGGACATCAATGTTTATCAATGTTTAGGGTTTAATCTTAGGGAGGTTTCCTACATATCCTATCTAGGAGACAGGGATCAAAACCCATGTAGTTCAAAAGAACACAGTTTAATGTCATGTGGGATGAAAGGGGAATACATTTCAACATCACGTGGGGTAAGGGGGGACTGACGAGAAGTGGTCAGGACCGATGGGTAATGGTAGTGAACCTCAGGGAGGCTTCCTATATAATCACTGTGGTAGGGAATCAAAGTCCACATAGTTTTCTAGAGAGGGGTATGGGGCTTACACACTAAGAAGGTCCAAAGAGGATGACATGGTCGATGCTTACTCTAAGACCACAAGAGTTATGCTTAGTGTGAGAAATAAGAGGGATAAATAGACCTGATGACCATGTCTCAAAATATGCGTTGCTGAGGAGTGGAGCGGTGCTTACACATGGTTAGCAGTCCAAAGAGGAAACAGGGGCTTATGTGTCATTGGAGACCCAGGTAAAGGAATATTGGGACTTAATCTAGTAAGGAATCCCAATGAGGATGTCTATATGTACAAAAAGGATATGTTCATCGTACAAAAAGCACCCTATCAGGTTGGGTTGGGGCTTGTGTAGGGACGGCCTGAGGCGTACATGGTGACAAATCCCAAAGGGAAATAGAGAGCGGAAGGGCACCAGTTCCCATCCCGTCTCTAATCCTCTTGGACCTAACACACATGTGGAAATCATAGTTTAACATCATGTGTTGAGGATGTGGAGTTTCTTGGTAGTTTAAAGTCCTGCATCTCAGATGATGGTGACTTGAGATTCACTCGTAGGACATACATAACTAGTACCAACCCACACTTGGGGAAGGTAAGGCACAAGAAATTCCCTGTATTGGTGTTTGTGGAGTGATCCATTGAGGGGTCCACATTATCATGACTATGCGAAGAAGCAATAACCGTTAGCATTCCTATGAGAAGAAGCACAGGGAAGGGAAACACAACATGAAGAACCACTTAGGTTACCTTGAAATCACTTCATAAAATCCTGGAAGCCCACATAGGAGAGAGGTTTTCAAAGAAGGATACCATTCAAAGAGGGGATTCATGAAGATTTGGTGCTTTATGTTAAGGATGGCCTTTGTGAATCTCTGGTGCTTCGTGAAGAGGATAGTCTTTGTGAAGGAAAGGTTCTTTGTAAAGGATTGATTCTTCATGAAGGGAGGTTTTCAATGGAGTAGAGCCTCGCCTTAGAAAATGACTCTTTATTTGGAGAGTGCTTCATGAAGGCTTAATGCTTCACAAAGGATTAATTCTTCATGAAGCCATGAGCACCCAAAAGGGGATCTATAATTTGAAAAGGGAATAAGAATTCATAAAGGGAATCCCAGCCATAGGTAGGGGCCATGAAGAACACAAGGAGGCATGACTTTCAGAGTCCAAGTACCTTTGGTGATCCATTTTTTGACATCGTAGAGGTCTTTGCGAAATGGGAGCTTGTAAGGAGAAATAGTGGAGTGATGGTGGTTTAAAGGGGGTGATCCTTCTATTTATAGGTAAAAAAGTTCTTTGGTGGTAGTAGAGCTCACTATGGTGAAAATTTGGGCACTGTGAAGAGGAGGTGATGATGTGAGGCCAAAGGGGCAGTGTCCGACTCAGTTAGACTCACAAAGGGTTTGTCAAAGTGATGTTTGCGGAGTTGGATGAGGAGAAAAAGTGGCACCGTAGAGAGGCAGGGCTCCATCAAACTTCTTCGTATTTTCTGATAATTCATCATGTTATCCATGGGATCAATGAGGTGGCCATCGCAGAGTGGTCTGAGATAGAATGTGATACCGCAAAGGCATTAGGATTCGTCGGACTTGCAGAGGGTCTATCATGGATGCTCGCGATCATAGAGGTGGGATGGACCTGCAAATCTATTCATGAACCAGGACATTTGGGTATTGTTTTGATGGATTTTAAGGCCATTTTCGGTCTTTATTTACTTTTAAACAACCGTGAATTATTCATACCTCAAGTGGCACAAATTTCAACGCCAATAGGCACAAAAGAGGTACCCAGCATGAATGGATCCAAGGAGGATCACATACCACATGCCCACCTTAATATGAAATGAACATAGTTTAATTTCATGATGTTGGGACCATAAATGGGGCCAAGGGGTGAAGGTTTGATAAATTATCATGAGGGCCTAGAAATAGGAGCTCAATGCGTCTCTATGTATACCATAAGGGAGGGAATCAAGACACACATAGTTATAGAACATGTTGTTGTATAAGAACAATTCCATAACTTGGGTGAATCCTTTATGGTGAGGGAATTAAGGCATCCCATAGTTTCTGTGTGGAATCCCATGCATATGGAACAGGGTAAGGCTATAGTTTAACAGTGTGCGCTGAGGAAGTTTTTTTGTTCATCTCATATCATATGAGGAATCCGAATTTCATAAAGGTTAAAGTTTTTTACCATCCCACACTCATCGTACGAGGAATCCTTGTTTTTTAAAAGATATGAATCCTTGGATCTTCCCATACTTATTTTATGAGGCATCCCAATTTATATGGGGTAAAATCATCTCTCGTTAAGAGTCATTTCGATTTACATGGGGTAAAATCATAGTTTAACATCATATTTTGAGGACGTCAGGGATATTTAGTTTAAATTCATACAACTATGACTATAGGGGATGAAAATAGTTTAATTTCATAATTCATAGACACTTTAAAATAGTTTAAGGTCATGTTGCACAAACCATATCTTTTAATTTAAGGTCATAAATCTTGGATCATTGCAAATAGTTTAAGGTCATGTTTCATAGAACATAGGGTTACTATTATATTAAGGTCCTAAACCTCATACCATATGGGATACTTATGAGAATTACTACTTGAGAAACTTGGAATTGGTTGGAGGTGTGATATGATCCTCGCCTATAGTGATCAAAGAGTATGCTCTATTGGAATCGACCTTATGAATTATGTAAGGTCTTTCACACTTTTGATCCATATTTGGTGCCTTCATTCCACGTATCACTGGAGTTTTGAGAGACAACATCATGTCATTCTAGAGGATAGAGTATAGGTGAACCTTATTATTGAATATTATCGTTATCATGTTCTTGTACCTCTCTATATTGTGTAATTCATAGATCATTCTCACTTCAAGGGATTCCAACTCGTCTAGATAGACTTTTGTCATTCTGTCTTGTGTATACTTTTCATAGAAGGTTGTTCGGGGAGATGGAAACTCAACCTTGATAGTAAAGACTGCATTTGTTTCATATACCAGGGAATATGGGGTCACCTAGGTAGAATTTCAAGTCATCATCTGATTGTCCTAAAGGGTGTTGGGGAGATTTTTTGGCCAACTCTTCTTATTCCGGCCCACTGTTTTCAATAATATATTAAAGAGAGTCTTATTTAATGTCTCAATCTTTCCATTTTCCTTTACATGGTAAGATAAAATATGGTTATACCATATATTTTAATTTTCATACAATTTCTTCAGCTCGATAGCCTTGAAGTTGAGGCCATTGTCAGTGAGAATAGCGTGAGGAACTCTAAATCAGTAGATGATTAGGGAGATCATGAACTCAATCACAGACCAGTCTCTAACTTCCTTAATGGGAATATCTTATTCCCTACTTGGAGAAGAAATTTTCCATGCATTAGCAAGCTATCACTGGTGGGTATGGTCCTACAACATTGAGTCCCCATACAGAAAATGTCTAAGAATGATTCATGGTGTGGAGAAGATCTGGTATTCAATACACAAAGTTGGAATGGATATCACATGCATGGAACCTCTTGGAAAACTTGATGCAATCATGGACCAAGGTGGATTGTATATAGCCCAACCTCTAAATTTGGTGGGAGAGTTTCAATCACGCTTGATGGGTGCCATAGGACCTGACCTGGACCTCTTACATGACCTAAGGTATATCATCTTCTTGAATGTAATAGAGGTGAATTATATTAAACCCACATCTATAGAGATTCCTCTCAGGGATAGACCCACTCTAGAGGGTGAACTATGCTTCATGGAAATGAATATTCTCATGATTGGATTGGTCTTGTGAGAGAATTCCACACTGGAGATACTCGATGAAATAAGTTTTCCAGTCGATCCTTTCCTCTACTATAAGAGGAACATAAGGTTCTAGAATAAAACCACCAGTATCCAACTGGTTTTCCTAATTAGTATCATATTCATACAAAATAGTGGTGGGAATGACCCTCCAATTTGCCACATGAATGATAAGATCATCATGTTCATGCACTTATAGAGACACATTCAGGATTTCCAAATAATTGTCTTGACCATTCTATGATTGAGGGACATGAGTCACTTTCAGATGATAAGGGAACTGGGCCATCATCTAGTGAGTATGCTACAGCAGGGGCACAAGCTTCTGCTTCCTAATGATGTTGTGACTATAAATCTATTTGATGACTAATTTGGAGTCTCCCTTCACATGAAAGCAGAGGAAATAAATCTCAAAGGCCATCTTGAGACCAGTTATGGGAGCCTAATACTATGCCACATTTTTTTGTATCCTTCTCATAGTAGAAACTAGTATTCCATGATGGCTTGTGTCGGTGTGATGAAGATTATTCCAAAATACTACATTGCTGATTTGGGGGTTGTTGGGACATATACCTATCAGGATCTAGGAGGAATCATAAAAACATAGCTACTAATATTTAATGGAATGATCCATGAAGATTATATCCTTGTCTATGAAATTAATATCCATATTAAATTCTTTAGGGGTTGGATGGGTGGCTAATAAATATTCCAGTGCCTAACATTTAACTACTTTCTACCAAACAAATCTGATGTCGAACTGATGGAGGATTACCACCCAGAATGCCAACCATACCTTCATTAAGGGGCATTTTGTGACACCCCAAGCTTCCACGGTATGTTTCCCTTCGAATAATTCAATAGCTTTCATTGTACGCAACTTCGAGATTCTAACACACCGCGAGCAATCAAACTAGTCGCTATGAATAGTAATACACACTTTTTAAAATTTTATAAATTTTATCTTTCAAAATGGACTTTATTTTTGGATACGGAATATCAAAATTAGCTTAGGGTGAATTTTTTGTACTTTTCTGAAAAATTTCAATTTTTGACGAATAATGAAAAATACTAAATTTTAATTAAAAACAACTTTTGTAATCAAAATAATTTATAGTGTTAAATTATAAATTTGAATTTTTTTTAAGTATCATTAGACTATATTTTTATCATTTAATATAATTTAAGTCATTTTATGTAATCTTACGATTAAACTAGACAAAAACAAGTGTCAATCTTTTAATAGTTATTATTTCATAAAAACACGCTTTTTGTTTTGACAACGGGAATTAATTTTAAATTAATTTTTTCCCCTTATTTATTTTGAATTTGGAAAAATAGATTCCATATTTGGAATCAGGAGTTCCAAATTGTGTAAATAGGTAACTTTTATTTTTAGATATTATGAATATTTACTTCAGTAAATATTTTATTTACTGTGGTTAAAAGGGTAAATCCAGTAAATAGGGTTAAAATATAATATTAAAATAATATTAAATTAACCTAACACATTTACTAACCCTATTTTATGATACATGTCTGAACATGGTCATCCTTGGGTTGATTTTGGGACCCCATGGAGCCACTTGGGAGTGATAATGACATTTATATTAAATAATCTAAAGTAAAGACAAAAATAACAAAAGCAGATGCATTTTAGTAAAAAAATTATATGAGGTTATATAATTGATCTCTTTGACTATAAATAGTAATAATAAATATGAAAATATTTCCAATATTAGGATATTTTATTTATAATTTTTAGACATAAAATAAATATATTTATATATGACACAATAATGATGCAATATTTTCATTATTAATGAAACAATGAAATTAATGATATTATAAATACTAAAATAAATATAATTTGAAAGTTTTGATGCCATAAACAAATTTTATAGGTGACTATGAAATGTTATAGTTTATTTAATATATTTATTTCAATTAAATAAATTTATTAGGACTTTAACAAAAATCAATTATTAAATAATGTCAAAATTGACATAAATGAGTTTTTAAAACAAATGCAATATTATTGGTTGATATAATAATCCTAAAAATATAAGGTTCTTAAAAAAGACTTATATAATTATATTTTTATCATTAATGAACCACTTGGGGTTCTCTTAGAAGTTTATATTAAGTTTATTAACAATATAATATAAAAATATAAAGAGACATGGTAAATGTCAAACTAATTAACTAAGAGTTAAATCTAAAAGATAAGGTTAATATGATGACCTAAACCTGTCTAAAACCTATTTTGGAGATTTTTTCGACCCATACCCACCTTATATTTTAAATAATACATTTTGGATCCATCAAAACCGAAAATTATTTTATTATAAAATAATATTTCAAGATTTTCCTAAAGAGACCCCCACCTCTCTTATAAAAGGGCACTTCCCATTCTCTAAAATTCACATATTCAAAGCCATTTGGCTCATCCAAACCCTGGAAAAATATCCTCCCAACTTTCCTCTTTTCATTCTATAGGCCTTACTTTAGTCAGAAAGCCAACCTAGGGAGACTTTTTTATCAATTCAAAAGGAAGAACCCAAAGAAGAGGTAAATATTTCATCACCTATTTCAAGTTCTTTCCTTCTTCCACTTACTCTTTCTTTATTGTTTATATTATAAAATAATAAATCCAGTATATTCTATATATTTTGATGTTATTATAAAATGGTATAACCATATTCATTATTCTATCCATCCTATAAATGACAAAGTCACCATACGTGCGTACGTACGAATTACCATCTCCACGTCGTGGTGTAGTTTGTTATTCAAACACTTCATCATTTGGATGGGTATAATAATGAGTATAAATGATTTAAATAATAAATATAACATGAAAATTATTCTTTATATATGATATACCATCTAATTATATACGGTTTTAATATCAAAATAATGATATTGTCGCTCGTGCGTACGTACAGATTACCGTCTCCACGAATGCGATGAGATTCATTCCTCATCATATCCATCCAAGACTAATTTTCATTTTATGATTAAAAATAATGTTTAAAGAATTAATATAATTTTGAATATGAATAAGATACATACTATCCATAATAAACATTACTTACATAACAAATCATATAGAGTAAAACGAATCAGTTAACACCTGAAACGACGATACTACTGAAATATCATTAACAAAACAATATTAGAAGATTATATATGATATCATATTTATGTATATAGTTCTTGTATAATTAAATAAAAATGATATAACTATTATACATAAGGTTAACGTACCCTCTACCAAGGAAAATTACAATTTACTGGTTAATTCTACAATCTCTTCATTATCCAAGGTTGTTTATACTTAAGTATCTACTGAGACCTCTTTATCATCCACATCTGTGTTTTCTTAACAATGTATTTCAAAACGTTTTTATCATTTACTAGACTATGGGTTAAAGTAATTTATACCCTTATTTGACCGTATATATTTTCAAATGAATATTTCCGTCATTTTTTAAACAAGGTACTTTATGACCTTTTCGACAAAAATAAGGTAAGAATGTTTTTTTAACTTATACATCGGGTGCGGCTATTTTCTACCGTTATAACATCGTCAAAGATCCCCTTAAAAGACTATAAGAATATTTTCAAAATAAATTTTTTCTTTTATAATTATATAACTTTTAAATGATTTCAAAATAGAAAGAGATATTTGTCAAAAAAAAGTTTTTATTTCATCTATGTCAACATTTTTTGATGGATTTCAATCTTATTTAAAGTTGATTAATTATGATACAAAACTCCCATATTGTATTGAAGGTTTTGTGATATTTTTCTCTATGGATGTGTTATTTTTACACCATTCATGGTTTATGTATAAAGTATTGACATTTCGTATGCTGGTTTTAATATGAATGTTTATGTTATGTTTAAACCTTTTCATATGAGGAATGCATTGGACTTAGTAAGTGACGGGTGGAGCCTGCTATAGATCCTTGATGCATCGGTAGGTCTCATGCGACAAACTATTATCTTGGAACAAGGCCTTGACAAAATCTTATTTTTAGTCTTTGCACAAGGCCTTGACTATGTGGTTATGAAGTATGGAATTATGCATTCCATCATTATGAAAGTGGCTACTGATATTGCATGTGATTATTCAACTAGTAGAAAATCCATGTGAATAAGTAAATGGAATTATTTGATTTTATCTTTTCCATATTATGTTGAAGTTAAAGTTTAAAAGGATTTTTTTTTAGTCTTACATTGCCTTAAATTTTTATGCTTATTTATAAAAGTTTCCTCTATATTCTTATCCTTACTGAGAATCTGAGCTCACCCCTTTCTATGTTTTATTTTTCCTAGGATGAGAAGAAGTATATTATGACTGATCTAAGGGATAGTCTAAAGGATATTAGTGTGGCCTATAGAGACTATGTTGTTGTAGTTTTTCATTTTATAATGTAATGTAAAACTTATGAATGTATCTAGTATTTACAAGGCTACTAAACTAATCTATCTTTCGAGACTTGATCTTTTGTGATCATGCCAATGTTATTTAATAATGCACTGAATCTAGGTAACTAGGGTCAGGGAATTAAAGTTGGTATCAGAAGAAGTGTAGTACAAACCTTGGAAGCTAGATTTAGAAAAACTTTGATTAGAGAACATTACCCTAAGATAGACTTTGAGGATTAGTATACAAGGACTTCCTAGAATTTTGGTATTATAGAGATTTTGTGAGGTTTACAAGCAATAAATCTATGTCTAGATGAGAGAAGGTAGAGGTAGCTCTGGCACAGATGTACCTAGGGATAAAACTTGAAAACACCACTTTGATCTAGACTTGAACGGGAACCAGTGCACGACAACGGGTCTTGCTGCACTCTTGGTTACGACACTCTAGGGGGATATGCTTAGAATAATTCTCATTTTCCTTACATTCATTATGAAGGGTTTATGAGTATATAATTCCTCAAAGTATTTTTTATTATTATTATGTATTATATACATAAATTATTCAAGTTATGTTAACTATTTTACAAGTTTGGAATTATGTATTGTGATTCATAAACTAATCGAGAGTATTCCATTGTTTAGAAATGGCGCCTAGTGGAAGGAATGGAAACTGTATCAATTCACATAATACATGTAGAGATTTCCCTCCTTCTCAAGATAATTATAGTGGAGATGGTGATGTAACTGGTACTGATCAGCTTATCACCATACTGGGACAACTCACTCGGGTTATGAATAATAACCTTACTCGTATGGAGCACCCTGATCCACAACATGGAGGACCAATGTTATACCACTTCATAAGGAAAATTTCACCAACATTCAAAGAGAGTAAAAATATATTAGTATCTAAGCAATGGATAAATTCCTTAGAGAAAATATTTCACACTTTGGGGAGTAGCGAAAGGGAAAAACTTTTCATGGTAGTTTATCGCCTCATGGGAGATGCAGATCAATGGTGGTCATTAATCTAAAACACAAAGGAAGATAAAGAAGTATCAAGTATGAAGTGGAGGGACTTTTAAAGAGATTTTCTTAGAAAAATACTTTCCTCATGACCATCAAGTAGATATAGAAAGGCAATTTCTGAGTTTGAGGCCAAAGGAGGATGAGAATGTCGCAAAGTATGAGGCTAAATTTACAAGGTTAGCAATACATGCTGCAGATTATATACGTAACCCAAGGAGAAATATTGATCGATTATTTTATGGGTTAAAACCATTTCTCTGGTGAGAATTAGTCTCACAATCCTTCTTATCATACGAAGATATTGTCTCATGTGCTATCAAGACAGAAAAGGAATTCTCTAAGTCTTACGACTTTAAAGAAAAGCAAGAGAAGAAGAGATCTGTTGAACACTCTAGAAATGGAAATAAGGGGAAGAAGGGAAAATTTGATTATCTAGCCTGCAGTAAATGTGGGAAGAAACACCATGGTACTTGCCTAAAGGTAATGGGAGTCTGTTACAAGTGTGGTGAAAAAGGCCACCAAACTCATTATTGTAAGGGGAAGAAAGAGGTTGTCAATATTGAATTCCACAATTGTAGAGAAAGGGGTAATTATGCAAACGAATGTCTTAAGTGCCAAGGAAACTTACCTCAGAAAAGGCCAAGGGATCAAGTCCAAGCTTATGTTATCACTACTGCTGAGGTTGAAGCTCCGAAAGATGTGGTGGAAGGTAATTTAATGGTTTCCTCAAGTTTAGAAAATGCTTTATTTGATTCTAGATCATCGCATTGTTTCATATCTTCCCAGATTGCTAAGAAAATTAGATATTTTCAATTTGACTTAACAAGGGAGTTTTCAATCAAAACACCTAAGGGAAGTATCATTGCAACAAATTTTTGTGAATCAGTTCCCATTAGGGCATATAAATTCTCTTTATCTACTAATCTCATCGTTATACCCGTGATTGAATTTGATATAATCCTTGGTATGGATTGGATTTCATACCATGATGCGAAAATTTATTGTAAGAAGAAGGAGGTTACTATTCTCGATAACGATAAGAAGTACCTTATCTTTAGAGTTGAAAAGTCACCACCTAATTCTTATCTAGATCCACCCCTAGTAGCTCAACTAAATTCAATTACTGGGGAGGAAGAGAATGAAATAACTGCGGGTGAGGAAAGGAATTTTAAAATAGAGTATGTAGCTATTGTGCAAAAATATGTTGATGTGTTTCTAGAAGATTTACCTAGACATCCTCCATAATGAGAAATTGAGTTTTCCATTGATTTAATTCCTAGTTCAAGGCCCATATCGAAGACCCCTTATAGAATGGCTATTGTGTAATTAGTGGAACTAAATAAAAAATAGAGGAATTGATTAATAAGTGATTTATTCTCCCTAGTGTTTCTCTATGGGGATCCCCTATTCTTTTTGTTAAGAAAAAAGATGGATCTATGAGGTTGTCCATTGACTACAGGGAGATCAATGCTATAACAATAAAGAACAAGTATCCCCTACCTCGCATTGATGATTTATTTGACCAACTTCATGGATCTAAATATTTTTCTAAGATTGACCTTCGATATGGACATCATCAGTTGTGTGTGAAAAAGGAAGACATTCTGAAAACAACATTTCGAACTAGGTACAGGAATTACAAATTTATAGTAATGCCTTTTGGGTTGACTAATGCACCCTCTATCTTCATGGATATAATGAATAGAGTTTTCAAGGAATATCTTGATGACTTTGTAGTGGCATTTATTGATGATATCTTGGTATACTCCAAAAGCTACAAAGATCATGAAAATCACTTGTACATTATTCTAAAGACTCTTAGAAGAAATGAATTATATGGTAAATTTAGCAAGTGTGGATTCTGGCTTCAGGGGATTTCTTTTCTTAGCCAAATTTTCTCTAAGGATGGAATCTCTGTTGATCCTTCAAAGACTAAGGCAATCCAAGAATGTCCAGCACCGACGATTATAACTGAGGTGCGTAGTTTTATTGGTTTAGCAGGTTATTATCGACATTTTTTCTAGAATATTTCTTGTTTGGCTAACACATTAACAAAGCTCACATATAATGGGGTTAAATGTTTTGGACAAAAGAGTGTGAAGAATTTTTTGAAGAACTGAAGAGAATATTATTCAATGCTCTTATCTTGACTATACCATCAGATAATGATGGGTTTGTTATTTATAATGATTCTTTAAAGAAAGGACTTGGTTATTTCATTATACATAATGATAAAGTTATTACCTATGCATCATGACAGCTAAAAATTCATGATAAAAACTATCCTACTCATGATCTTGAGTTAGCAGCTGTAATATTTACTTTGAAGATATGGAGACATTATCTCTATGGTAAAAAATGTGAGATTCATACTAATCACAAGAGTTCGAAGTATATTTTATCACAAAAAGAACTCAACATGATGAAAAGGTGATGGATTTTTATGATTTCACAATACACTACCACCTGGGGAAGGTAAATAAGGTGGAAGATGCTTTGATCAGAAAGGATCATGGAGTTTTGAACAAGATGAGAGTTTAAAGGGATCCTATTTTCATTGATCTAGTGAAAATGGATATGGGAATGATCATGGAAGGTAAAACATCAATAATTTTTCAAATGGTTGCCAAACCATCTTTACTAGAAAGGATAAAATGTTCTCAGGATGATGATGAGGAGTTTAAAAATAAGATTAAAGCTGTGAATGATGGAAGATTGAGTTACATCATATATGAAGATGGGATTTTGAAATTTGGGAAGAGACTTTATGTTCCTGATATTCCAGATCTAAAAAGGGAATTGTTAGATGATTCTCATTGCTCCAATTTCTCTATACACTCTAGTGACACCAATATGTATAGAGATTTGAAGGAATATTTTTGGTGGGACAACATGAAGAGGGATATTGCTGATTTTGTGTCAATATGTATGTTTTGTCAACAAGTGAAAGCTGGAAGTCAATAGCCTGGAAGATTCATGAGACCTCTTCCCATACCTAAGTGTAAATGGGATAATATTATGATGGACTTTGTCATGGGGCTACCAAAGACTCCTAGAAGGAATGATGTAATATGGATCATTGTTGATTGTCTTACCAAGTCAACAAATTTTCTTGTTATAAGAGAATATTTACCACTTGAATGTTTAGCAAGAATATATATTAATGAAGTTTTAAGACTTCATGGAGTACCCTTATCGATTGTTTCCGATCGTGATCCTCGTTTTACATCATGATTATGGAAAAGTCTTCAGAAGGCCCTGGATACTAAACTTCATTTGAGCACTGCCTGCCACCCTCAAACTAATGGACAATTAGAATGGACTATTCAAACCTTAGAAGAAATTTTTAGATCTTTCTCACTTGACTTTCAAGGTATGTGGGATCAATATTTACCTCTAGTATAATTTTCCTATAACAATAGCTTCCATTCAAGTATTCAGATGGCACCATATGAAGCGTTATATAGAAAGAGATGTCATACACCAACTTGTTGGGATGATGTTGGAGAAAAAAAACTCATAGGGCCAGAACTTGTTGAGGAAATGATAGAAAATGTGAAGGTTATCCAAACCCACATCAAAGCAGCACAAATTAGGCAGAAGATCTATACCGATAACCGAATGAAGGATTTGGAATTTCAGGTAGGAGATCATATTTTCTTGAAGGTATCTCCATGGAAGGGAGTTCTATGATTCGGTAAGAAGGGTAAATTGAGTCCCAGGTGCATCGGACCTTTCGAAGTTCTAGAACGAATTAGGGTTGTAACTTACCAGTTGTCAATGCCGCCAAGTCTCTCCAAAGTTCACGATGTGTTCCATGTATCACTATTGAGAAAATACATGTCTGACCCAATGCATGAACTCACCTATGAGGAAATTGAACTATAACCTGATATATCTTATGGTGAAGAGCCTGTCAAAATTCTTGATACCAGAGAACAAGTGCTAAGAAACTAGATGACTCGTCTGGTAAAAGTTCTATGGAGAAACCATAAGATGGAAGTGGTAACATGTGAACCGGAGGAACTTATGATGAAGAACCACCCAAATATTTTTTTGTGGTAGTATTATATAAATTTTGAGGATAAAATTATTTGAAGGGGGGAAGAATATAACACCCCAAGCTTCCATGGTACGTTTCCCTTTGAATAATTCAATATCTTGCATTGTACGCAACTTCGAGATTTTAACACACCATGACCAATCAAACTAGCCGTTATGAATAGTAATACCCACTTTTTGAAATTTTATAAATTTTATCTTTAAAAATGGACTTCAGTTTTGGATTCGGAATATTGAAATTATCTTAGGGTGAATTTTTGTTACTTTTCAGAAAAATTTCAATTTTTTATGAATAGTGAAAAATACTAAATTTTAATTAAAAACGCCTTTTTTAATTGAAATAATTTATAGTATTAAATTATAAATTTTAATGGTTTTTAAGTATCATTAGATTATATTTTTATCATTTAATATAATTTAAGTCATTGTATGTAATCTCACGATTAAACTGGACATAAAATAGTGTCAATCTTTTAATAGTTATTATTTCACAAAAACACGCTTTTTATTTTGACAATGGTAATTAATTTTAAATTAATTTCTGCCACTTCTGTATTTTGAATTTGGAAAAATGGATTCCATATTTGGAATCAGGAGGTCCAAATTGTGTAAATATATAACTTTTATTTTTAGACATTATGAATATTTACTTCAGTAAATATTTTATTTACCATGGTTAAAGGGGTAAATCCAGTAAATAAGGTTAAAAAATAATATTATAATAATATTAAATTAACATAACATGTCTCATAAACCTATTGGATGATACATTTCCAACCATGGGCATCCTTGGGTCGATTTTGGGACCCCATGGAGCCACTTGGGAGTGATAATGACATTTTATATTAAATAATCCAAAGTAAAGACAAAAATAACAAAAGAAAATATCTTTTATTAAAAAAATTATATGTGGTTATATAATTGATCTATTAGAATATAAATATTAATTATAAAGATAAAAATATTTCCTACATCAGGATATTTTATTTATAATTTTTAGACATAAAATAAATATATTTATATATGACACAATAATGATGCAGTATTTTCCTTATTAATGAAACAATCAAATAAATGAAATTATAAATACTAAAATAAAATTCCATCCATAAATTTTATAGGTGACTATGAAAATATAGGGTTGATTTAATGTATTTAGTTTGATATAATAAAGTTATTAGGACTTTAAAAAAATCAATTATTAAATAATGTCAAAATTGACATAAATGAGTTTTTAAAACAAATACAATATTATTGGTTGATATAATAATCCTAAAAATATAAGGTTCAGAAAAAAAAGATTTATATAATTATATTTTTATCATTAATGAACCACTTGGGGTTCTCTTGGAAGTTTATAGTAATTTTATTAACCATATAATATAAAAATACTAAGAGACATGGTAAATGTCAAACTATTTAACTAAGATTTAAATCTAAAAGATAATGTTAATATGATGACCTAAACCTATATAAAACCTATTTTTTGAGATGTTTTAGACCCATACCCAACTTATAATTTAAATAATCCATTTTGGATCCTTTAAAAACCGAATATTATTTTATTATAAAATAATATTTCAAGCTTTTCCTAAAGAGACCCTCACCTCTCTTATAAAAGGGAACTTCCCATTCTCTCAAATTCACATCTTCAAAGCCATTTTTCTCAGCCAAACCCTACCCAAATATCCTCCCAGCTTTCCTCCCTTCATCCTCGAGGCATTTCTTTAGTCAAAAATCCAACCTAAAGAGTCCTTTTGATCAATTCAAAAGGAAAAACCCAAAGAAGAGGTAAATATTTCATCACCTCTTTCAAGTTCTTTTCTTCTTCCACTTCCTCTTTCTTTGTTGTTTCCATTATAAAATAATAAATCCAATACCTTTTATATAATTTGATGTTATTATAAAAATGTTACAACCATATTCATTATTCTATCCATCCAATAAATTACAAAGTCTCCATACGTGCGTACGGACGGATTACCATCTCCACGTCGTGGTGTAGTTTGTTATTCAAACACTTCATCATTTGGATGCATATAATAATGAGTATAAATGATTTAAATAATAAATATAACATTATAATTATTTTTTATATATGATATACCATCCAATTATATATGATTTTAATATCAAAATAATGATATCGTCGCTCGTGCGTACGTACGGATTACCATCTCCACGAACGTGATGAGATTCATTCTCCATTGTATCCATTCAAGACTAATTTTTATTTTATGATTAAAAATAATTTTTAAAGACTTAATATAATTCTGAATATGAATAAGATACATCCTATCCATAACAAACATTACTTACATAACAAATCATATAAATTAAAACGAATTAGTTAACACCCGAAATGACGATACTACTGAAATATCATTAACAATGCAATATTAGAAGATCATATATGATATAATATTTATGTATATAGTTATTTTATAATTTAATAACAATGATTTAACTATTAATCATGAGTTTAACTTACCCTCGACCAAGGAAAAGTACAAGTTAAGGGTTAATTCTACAATCTCTTCATTATCCGAGTTTGTTTATACGTAAGTATCTACTGAGACCTCTTTATCATCCACATCCGTGTTTTCTTAAAAATGTTTTTCAAAACATTTTTAAAATTTACTATACTATGGGTTAAAGTCATTTATACCCTTACTTGACCATATATGCTTTTAAAGGAATCTTTCCATCATTTTCCAAACAAGGTACTTTATGACCATTTCGACAAAAATAAGGTAAGAATGTTTTTTTAACTTATACGGTGAGTGTGGCTATTTTCCGCCGTTATAACATCGTCAAAGCTTCCCTTAAAATCTTATAAGAATATTTTCAAAATAAATGTTTTATTTTATAATTATATTACTTTTAAATGATTTAAAAATATAAAGATATATTTCTCTAAAAAAAGTTTTGATTTCATCTATGTCAACATCATTTGATGGATTTCAAGCTTATTTGAAGTTGATTTATTATGATACAAAACTTCCATATTTTATTGAAGGTTTTGTGATATGTTTTACTGTGGATGTGTTATTTTTACACCATTCATGGTTTATGGATAAAGTATTGACATTTTTTATGCTAGTTTTAATATGAATGTTTATGTTATGTTTAAACCTTTTCATATGAGGAATGCATTGGACTTAGTAAGTGACGAGTGTAGCCTGCTATAGCTCCTCGATGCATCGGTAGGTCTCATGAGACAAAATAGTGTCTTGGGACAAGGCCTTGACAAAATCTTATTTGTAGTCTTGGCACAAGGCCTTGACTATGTGGTTATTAAGTCTGACATTATGCATTCCATCATTATGAAAGTGGCTATTGATATTGCATGTGATTATTTGATGAGTAGAATATCCATGTGAATAAGTAAATGGAATTATTTGATTTTATCTTTTCCATATTATACTGAAGTTCAAGTTTAAAAGTCTTTTTTTTTAGTCTTACATTGCCTTAAATGTTTATGCTTATTTATGAAAGTTGTTGTTATATTGTTATCCTTACTGAGCGTCTGAGCTCACCCCTTTCTATGTTTTATTTTTTCCAGGATGTGAAGAAGTATATTATGACTGACCTAAGGGATAGTATAAGGGATATGAGTGTGGCCTATCGAGACTATGTTGTTGTATTTTTTCATTTTATAATGTAATGTAAAACTTATGAATGTATTTATTATTTCCAAGGATACTAAACTAATCGGTCTTTCGAGACTTGATCTTTTGTGATCATTATGTAATAATGCATCGACTATGGGTAAATAGGGTTGGTGCAATAAAATTTTGATAATATACTTTAGTGGGTCTATGTAAGACACTAGATTTATCTAATGATTATGTAAATAATTCTACAACTTCTTTACTTTGAACACCAGCGCGAGGCAGTTCTTCTAGATAGGGGAGTATATAGTCTTCATGTCGAGAAGCATGTAAATGAGATAGTATAAACTATTTGATTTTCCCTCATTGTTTTTCTAGGAAAGAAGGGCATTGAGGGACCATTACAGGGTGGTCACGTATAGGACCAAAGTTTTCCTCGAGATTGGTGGGATCATAATTAGAGGTTGTAGTAGATACTTATTGATATCCTTGAATTTGGTATCGAACTCCTCATCCCACTAGTAAACAGTTCCCTTTTCATGAGCCTTAAAAGGGGATTTCACTTTCTTGTTATATTTATAGTAAATTATCATATGTAGGATAAGTTTCCTTGAAGGATCCACAACTCCCGAAGGTTTCTCAGGATAGGAATCTGATTGATGACCTTGATCTTCTTTGGGTTGATCTCAATACTTGTGTATCTGAAGAAGAAGATGAAAAATTTACTATAAGTAACCTTGAATTTTTACTTCAATGGGTTCATCTTCAAATTCCAAGAGAAGAGGAAAACGGACACTTTCTAAGGGTCCTTGAGATAATCCTGATGTTAGAGTTGGTTCCCTATAACCAAATTATATGTAATTTATGATAAACTATATTCATATTTTTTGAATATTAAATTTTATTTTATCACATTATGATTTTTCTTATTCATAACATAGTATGTGATAATTTACCAAGGGTAGTTGTCTCACTAAAAGGTTATAGAAGTTCCCTACTATGATCAGAACCCCGAAATTCTATGATGCTATTCTTGAATATATGTTCTACAGTCAGATGATATCATTTTAGGGGCACAAATTATATAGTTTATCAGGGTGGAGACCCATAGGACATTGAGGAACCTTCTCATGGTGTACGCCCTTGATAATATCCAGTAGGATATTATGAGAACAATACCCACCAGTAGGAAATCCACATTTATATGTGTCATTGGATGTTCCTATATGTGAACATGTGTATTGGTCCTTAGACTATAATATTATTATTAATGATTATTATGGGTCATGCACTTAAATTTATTGATGAAAATCAAGATGATAAATGTTTGCGGTGAGCTAGGATACATTGGGTGAATCATGAGTATTATTTCTTTAATGAATAATGTGAGAAAAGATTTTCCACTTCTGTTCATTAACAGAAGTTGATATCTCAGGCCCTTTGATGTAAATGATATAGCCTAAATAAATCCATGTCCATGGTGCTCTATAGGCAATTTCAATTCCTGAGAATTCAAAGAAAGATATATCGAGCACATAGTTTTATGGAACCAGAATGCAACCTGTTTGATTTGAGATATCATAGTGAAAGGATTATATTACGCAGTAATCGTCTGTCCGAGGTATTCTTTTGTTTCTGCATTAACTTCTTTCTTATTGGTTCTTTAGTGTGTTGATAGAAATTAATCATGGACTTTAGGATACTTTACCTAATTCCACTGAGAAAGAGTCCTAAAGGGTCACACACTAAGTGTATCCAGAATCTCAGTTAAATAATATAATATTATTTATTATTTAACAAGTTGAATAAATATTATTCATGGATGTGGTTTAATAATTATTTATGTATGATTAATCACATATAAATATTAATTTTCTATTTAGTGAATATGATATTTTTATATTTATTTATGAATAATTTAGTGATATTTATTTAATAAATAAATAGTCATTATTCAAGGCATGATAAATATTACGGAGGAATGGTGGACCAAGTTTAATACTCTGATAAGAAATAATAAATATAATAATATTTGATTAAATAATATTTAATTATTTCACAATTTAATAACACGTTGAGAAAGATTATTATTATTATTATTATTTAACATGGGGTTACATAGGTATTAAATAAATAATAAATATAAATTGTGTAATTATTTTATTTTAACCCAAGTGATCTATAAACTCAATTATATTATTTTCTCAAAAATAGATAATTCATTTGTTTGGTTATGCACAACAGATTTATAGAATCCCCTCAAGACCTAGAGAGATCCCTTCTCCAAGAATTATCCTAAGAGAGGAGAATGATCTTCCTCCACCTCCCACTCTCGAGTCAATAGAGATCCAGGATAATGATTTGGAAGTGGATCTCGAGGTGATCAAAGGAAAATGACACAAGCTCTAGGATCTTCCATTCTAGTACTAGAGATTTCAATGGAAATGTTTGGAGATTTTTGAAACACATGTGGATCACCACTAGAGGTAATCTACTTTGATTCCTACAATGAAATGACAGAAAAACATAGATCTATTGTCAGATCCATCAAGGAAAAAATAATTACATCAAGGTAATTATTTATTTATTTAATTAATTAATAAATAATATGTGATGATCCTATCTATTGGTTTTATCATTTTATCCTTTTTCCATATACTTTGATTCAATTTCATAGATCATTAAATTTATCATTGTGTAAATCTTGAATTGATCATTGATCATAGAAAAAATCAAAGTTGGGAACGACCCATCACACACTGCCACCATGCTCAAAACCTTAAAGTGGTATCAGAGTGGTCACATAGTTATTTATAATTATTTAAAGATAATTAAATTATTTACACAATTTTAATTTCGTTTTTTAACTCAACTTTAATGAGTTTTTTAATCTAAATTGAGAGATATGATTCTTACTCCTTCATTTATCGTACATATAATTGTGATGAATAATTTTATGTATAAAATAAAATAAAGGAACTCATCTTTAGGTTCCAAGGTTTATGTCAAGAAAACACGAGAGTACACATTTTGTAACCAGAGTTACGCATCGTGTACTTGTGTTCAATGGATAGGGAGTTAATTCAAAAATTACTCAAATCGTGTGCATTGATTACATGTGGTGTAGTTAATTCTTAAACTACATGTTTATTAGGCTATCCCAGCACACGGTCATCCATGTTAGATGGAATTTATCCCAATACATGGCGTTTAGGAACCTTGGGTCACAGAAGGGTTGTGTATTACTATACACGGCATACCTGACTGGTGAATGTGTAACTTAGAGTTAAAACAGCATGTATCCATTTATACACATCGTGTACTCCATTTTTTCTGAGGTACAGTTAACACGCCGAGTCCATAGGTGTGCTCCTAGAATAGATGGTGAGAGATGTAAACATAGTGTAGTTGTCATGAACAAGTCATGTACTTATACCAAATTACTCATATTTAAAATTTATTTATTATACTATGTAAACCATATCGATAAGTTCTTGTGTGTGGTCATTAAGTTGATAGGCCATGCCATGTGATAAGTTTTTGGTGTGTGTGTGTGTGTGTGTGTGTGCACATGTTTAATTAATATCTCCATAATGTTCAGATCTTCATATCATGTATGAGTCGTATTATATTTGTTACTCTATGTTCATTGAAGTATAACATGTGATCGAAAAATCATGTAATTCATGTAATCATTAAGTTGATAGTACACTTCATGAAAGTATGTGATAATTCATGCATTCCTTATTTTACATGATTAAACACTATACAAATAGAATACATTTTGGGTATAATCTGATGGGTATTCACTGTGTTTCCTCCAAGGTACATTTATGTACACAGTTAATTTTAAATAAATTTATTTAATTTGTTTAAAATTATAATAGATGATAATCTCAAGGAAATTAAAATGATAATTAAGATAAAATAATTGATTAATTAAATATGATAGTTAATTGATTTGAACCTGTTTTATATTAAATAATAATGATTAAGAATTGAATGCTAGTTTTATTAAATCCATAATTCGTTAAATTCATATGGATGATCATGATCATAGACCAAACCTTTGTATGTGATTTCTTTTATTTAACTCATTATTAAATTAAATCGTTGTCCTGCATTCCTTATCTCCTCTTATTCTATAGGTCCTACATACTCATGGTTTCTTTTATGTACACCCTTTTCCCTCACCTGCATGTGAGTATAAGAATATGTAATATATGGAGATCCCAATCTAGTGGATGCAGTTCAAGTTTGGATTTGAGGTGAAACCAGTCTAGGAGAGATACATTGGTGGAAAAGTGGAAAGCTAAAACACAAACCTTAATTGGTTGAAGGTGTATTTCCCCTAGGTTAGTGGTTAGATTATCAACCACTAGATAAACTAACCATTAGTAAATGCTCATGATCATACCCTTTTATTATTCTATTTATTTAAAGTTTCATGGTTATTTCATTATGGAATTTTTTTCGTGATCACATAATTTAATGAAATTAACAATCATATAATATAGAACTAAAATAAATTGTCTTATGCATAAATATTATCTAAGACATGGTTAATTGCTTAAGTAAATCCACTTAATATTAACAAGAATTTAATAAAAATAATAATTTAAATGAACACATAAAAGGATAAAAATCCCTCAATTATATATATTAATTCAGTATAGCCTTCCACTACTTCAATTAAAATTGAACCACAGTTCAAATTTCTAGACTAGCCAAATTTGGGGTACGTTCAATTATCAAGGAATTCTAACTTGAATATTTGGTTTGAATCAACTTAGTTCACATCAAGGGTTCACTACCAAAGCAGGACTTATTTTAAATGATAGGAAAAGGTTGAGGAAATCCAATTTAAGGATTTTAGGATTGGGGATTCCACTCAATGGATCAAGGAACTATGAGTTAATGCAATTGGAATTTGGAATGCCTACCTAAAACCATTAAAGTTTCTTGACCAACCAAATTTAGGGTAATAAGAAGGGTAATATGGATCCTTTCTACTAGGATGTCCAAGAAATAGGATATACCAAATCCAATGGTGAGGGATATTGGGTTTCAATAAAATAGTGGGAGAGTAATAAATATGATATTTATTTATTTGTCTAAATTTTATCAGATAAAGTACTAAAAGTATACTTATCTTATTTATAGAAACAACAATAAAATGACATCAAACATATCATCATGATCCATAATTGAGAAGGAAAAAATTATCACCAACATAAATTTCTAATAATGGAAAAGGTTCCTACGAATCATCCTTTGCCATGAAATAAAATTATATGTTACTGAAGAGCCTTTTCCTAAAGCACCTGGAAATGAGTCTAGTGATGAAGAGTTATCTATCTATGAGAAACATTTCAATGATTCCATTTATGTTCAATGTTTCATTCTATCATACATATCCAATGATCATTTGAAGAAATATGGGGACATGGATGTGTATAGCATGATGTATCACCTTCAAAGTCTTTATCAAGAGAAGGCAAGACAAGAAAGCCACTAGATCTCTAATGCTTTGTTCACAACTAATCTTGGAGAGTCTTCATCAATTGGGACTCATGTGGCCAATTTTTTTGGATTCATTGAACACTTATACATCTTAAGGATTAAATTCTCAAATTAGTTGTGTAACGATCTCATACTTTCATCACTACCCAATACCTTCTCAAGTTTTGTTGTTAATTAAAACATGAGAAATAATGAGAAGAGTCCTTCAGAACTTATTACTTTAATTCTCTAAGTGTATAAGGACATGGGGAATGATAAACCCATGGTTCTTATGGTGTATAAGAAAATGAAGAATAAGGAAAAACGAGACCAAGACCTATAAACATTCTAAATCTCCCGAGCACCATCCTTCCAAGAGGATGAAGATCCAATAGAAAGGTAAGAAAAAAGAGGAAGTAACTTTTGTGTGTGGAAAGTCAGGCCACTGGAAGAGGAACTTCACCCAGAAGCTAGGGGAAGATAAAGGTGCATTCATTATCAAGTTTTATCTTTCCATATAAATAAATTGTGTATTAGATATAGATTTTGGTGCTCACATATGTATCCAAATATAGAAACCAAGTAGATTTTGAATAATTTCCAGAGGAGAGGTGGATCTGAGAGCTGCTAATGGTGCAATGTTGGATGATCTGGACATTGGTGACTACCACCTTTCATTACCAATAGGAATGTTTTTTGTTACAAAATATTGTTATTATGTACCTATGGTTACCAAGAACATAATTTTTGTATCACGCATAGATGTAGATGAGTTTATTTTCATGTTTGGAAATAAAAGTTTTTTATTTTATAAGTAAAACATTTGTTATGGTATGGAACATTTAAATAATGGTCTTTATACATTAAATTATGAAAACCAAGTGGTGTAAATTGATAATGAATCATGTTCACACGACTCATATAACACCCAACTTTAGAATTACCATCATGGTCATGTAAACAAGAAGTATTTGACACATCTCTATCAAGATGGTTGTTTAGGATCTTCTGAGATAAAACCACTTAATAGATTTCATGCTTATTTACAAGGAAAAATGACCGAACAACAATTTGGTGGATAGGGTGAAAGGGACATAGAGATTCTAGGATTGGTACACATATGTGTGTGGGCCATTTTCATTAGAAGATAGATGTGGATTATCTTACTTTATAACTTTTAATAATGACTTGAGTAGATATGGATATGTCAACTTAATGAGGTATATGTCATAGTTTTTTTAGAAAATCAAGGAATTCAAGAATGAAGTAGATAATCAACTTGGAAATAAGATAAAGAATATAATATCGGATTGAGGTAGTGAATATCTTAACCAATATTTCATCAAATTTGTACAAAATTTTGGGATTCTATCTCAACTAACTCCACCTTACACACCATAGTGGAATGGTATTAGTGAAATGAATAACTATGCCTTATTAGACATGGTAAGGTCCGTGATGATTCGTGTATATAATCTATTATCCTTTTTTGGGATATGCATTATAAACTGTGACATACACATTAAACTGAGTACCAACTAAAGAAACAAATGGAATTCCCTTAGAGATATAGAGTGGAAAGAAACCCATTTTTTTCACACACACATGTATGGGGTTGAGAGGTATTTTTTTAAGGCCTTCTCAAGAAAAAATCTAGAACCCCAAGTCACAGAGTGTATCTTTATAGGATATCCTAAGGAAATAAAGGTATACTACTTGTACAACCCCTTGGAAAAGAGATTTATTTTTGCAAAACAAGTAATATTTATTAAGAGGGAGAACATACTAAAAATAATAGTGGGAGAGTGGCTTTATGAAGTTGATTCTCAAGATACACAAGAGTTAGAACAGTAAAAAATTCCACAACCCCTCATGGAAGAAGTAGTTCCAAAAACACAAGTACTATATAGGAGCATAAGAGATGTAAGAGAACCAAAGAGATATGGTTTTCTAGTTAATGAAGATGGTGGCTCGTTATTGGTTGAAAATGGTGAACCTATCTCTGGAAATGAGGTAGTAGACATCTTAGAAGATTCACGATGGAAATAAGCCATGAATTCTGAAATGGATCCCATGTATCAGAACCATGTTTGGATTCTGGTCGATGTGGCAGTTGATGTGAAGCCTGTTGGATGCAAATGGGTATTCAAGAGGAAACCATACATAGAAGGTAAAGTAAATATCTATAAAGAAAGGCTAGTGGCTAAAGGGTTTAAACAGAATTAAGAAATTGATTATGATGAAACATTTTCACCAGTTTCCATGTTTAAATTCATCAGAATACTACTTGTTATAACAAATTTCCATGACTATGAGTTTTGGAATATGGATTTCAAAACTACATTCCATAATGGGAACCTCCATGAAGATGTATATATGACACAACCATAAGGGTTTGTAACTCTAGGTGATGCCAAGAAGATTTTAAAGTTGCAGAGATCCGTTTATGGATTGAAGAAAGCATCCAAGTCATGGAACATTAGATTTGATGAAGCCATAAAATAATTTGGTTTAATTAAGAATGAAAGTGATCCATGTGTTTATAAGAGTTTTAGTGTAAATACGGTATTTATACTAGTAGTATATTCTAATTACATATTACTTATTGGAAATGACATGCCATCCTTATAATAAGTTACAAACTGGTTAAACAAGTGTTTCTCTATGAAGGACTTAGGTGAAGTGGACTATATTCTAGGGATAAAGATCATTCGTGATATATCCAAGAGGATACTTATACTAAGTAAAATTACATATATTTACCAGATACTAAATAGATTTAGTATGGAACAATCCAAGAGTGGATTAGTTCCATTGTCACATGGTTTACATCTTTATAAGAATATTTTCTCTCAGAAATGATAGGAGAAAGAGATAATGAGCAAGATCACATATGCTTCAGCGATATGATCAATCATGTATTCCATATTATGTACTAGAATTGATGTTTCCTATACATTGATCATGGTAGGAAAATATCAAGCATATCTAGGAGAACAACATTAGTTCATTGTTAAGGATATCCTTAAGTATCTAATAATAACTAAGGATATGTTCTTGGTGTATGGAGGAGATGAAGAGTTGGTCATTAGGGGTTATATTGGTGTTATTTTTAGATAGATCAGAATGATATAAAGTCGTAATTAGGATATTTTTTCTTTCTCAATGGAGGAGGTGTGAGCAAGAAGAGTCCAAGTAGCTAGTTTTCGCTGATTCTACAGTGGATTCGGAGTATATAGTGGCTTCTGATATAGCCAAGGAAGCTCTTTGGATTTGGAACTTTCTAAAAGATATTTATGTGGTACCTAGTATTAAAGATCCTATCACATTGTATTATGATAATAATACAGTGGTGGCTATTGTAAAAGATCCAAGTTCATACCAACGGAGAAAGAACATACTTCAGAAGTATCAACTCTTGAGGTATTTTCATTAGACGATTGAAATTGTAGTAAGAAAAGTTCCCATGGAAGAGAATGTGGAAAACTCATTTAATAAAGGCTTATTTCAGTAGAATCATGAGTATCATGTGAGAGCTAGCATACTGATAGTTTTTATCAGTTGGATCTAGTGTAAGTGGGTGTCTGTTGGAGTTGGTTCCATAGAACCAACTTCTTTGAACATTATGATAAACTATATTCCTAGTTTTTGAATATTAATAAACTTATTATCACATCATGGTTTTTCTTATGAGTAACATAGTATATGATAATATTTCAAGGGTAGTTTTTGCACTAAAAGTTAATAGCAGTTCCCCACTATTATTAGAACCCAAAAATGCTAGGACACTATTCTTAAATATATGTTATATTATTGGATGATATCATTTGAGGGAAAAAATGGTATAGGATATCATGGGTGGAGACTCATAGGACTTTGAGGCACCTTATCATTGTGTAAGCCCTTGGTAATATCCAGTAGAATATTATGAGAATGAGACCCACTAGTAGGAAATCCACATTTATATGTTTCAGTGGATGTTTCTATCTATGGATGTGTGTATTGGTCCTTATACTATAATATTATTGTTAATCAATATTATGGGTCATTCACTTAGATGTATTGTCAAAAACTGTGATGAAAGATGTTCACAGTGAGGTAGGCTATGTTGGGTTCATCCTAAGTAATATTGCTTTAATGAATGATTCAAGAAAGGAGTTGTCCCTTCTATTCATTAACGAAAGTTTATATCTCAGGCCCTTTGATGTAAATGATATAGCCTAAATAAATCCATGTCAATGGTGTTCTATAGTCTTGTTCAATTTCCATGAAGTCAAAGAAAGATATATCAAGCATATAGATTGATGGAACAATCATACAACCTTTTTGATTGGATATATCATCATGAAGGGATTATATTACATAGTAAGCATCTGTATAAGGTATTATGTATGTGTGACATTAACTTCTTTATCTATGGGTTCCATTTCATGTTTCTAAACACTAACCTTGGACATTAGGCTGCTTTTCATAATTCCACTAAGAAATAGGCCTAGAGGGCCACACACTAAGTGTATCCAGAATATTAGTTAAATAATATAATATTATTTATTATTTAACAAGTTGAATAAATATTATTCCCATATGTGGTTTAATAATTACTGATGTATGATTCATTATATATAAATATTTATTTCCCATTTATTGAATATAATATTTATATATTTATTGGAGAATAATTTCGTGATATTTATTTAATTAATAAATAGTCATTATCCAAGACCTAATAAATATTATGGAGGAATATAGGACCGAGTTTAATGTTCTTGATGATAAATAATAAATATTGAATATTATTTTATAAAATAATAATTAATTTAAATAAAAAGTTAAGGACATATAGATAAATAATAATATTACTATTAGTATTTGACATGGGGTTCTGTATGGATTAAATAAATAATAATAAAGGTAACTTGTTCAATTATTTAGTTTTAACCCTATAAATATATAAACCCAGTTATAATATTTTTCTCAAAAATATCCAATTCATTTTTTTGGTTGTGTGCAATGGAATGGGATAATTCTCTAAAGACATAGAGTGATCCCTTCTCCAAGAATGATACCTAGAATGGAGAGTGTTCTTCCTCCACCTCCCACTCTTGAGTCAAAAGATATCTAGGAAAATGCTTTGGAAGTGGTTCTCAAGGTGATCAAAGGCAAACGATGAAGGAACTAGGATCTTCCATTCTAGCACCAAAATATTCCTAATATGACATTAGAAGATTTTTGTAACCTGTGTGGATCACTTATAGAAGGAATATACTTTTATTCCTGCAATTCAATGATGGAACGATACATATCTATTGTTAGATCCATCAAGAAAGAAAGAATTCCATCAAAATAATTATTTTATTATTAAATTAATTATAAATAATATGTGATTATACTATCTCTTGGATTCGGAATTCTACCCCTTTTCTATATTCTTTGATTCAATTCCATAGATAACGATGTTTATCATTGTGTAAATCTCATATTGATCATCAATCATAGAAAAAAAGTTTGGCATGACCCATCGCACGCTTCTGCTGCACCCAGAACATGCACTTGATACTGGTGATATTTGACCACCAAGTATTCAATGTATTATTCAACCAATTTCCCTAGAATTGGTTTGAATATGTGGTGTATAGATCACTGATAAATGGCTGAAACACTATTCAATATTAATAGAATAACCTGATAGAATAAGGTCCCTTGCGGCACCCAGATGGTGGTGAAATCAACATCCTTGGGGTCCATCTATATTTATTTGTACCTAGAGTATCCATTCATGAAAGAGAGGGAATGGAACCCTTATATGGCATTGATCAATAGCTCTATCTCTGGAATTGGAAAATCATCCATTGAACAATGGTGGTTGAGGTCACAGAAATTGATACAAAATCTGATTTTCTTGTTCTTATTCTTGACCGGGATGATGTTGGCTAACCACTTGGGGTATTGGACTTCCCTAATAAAGTTTTATTTTATAGTATTGTCCACTTTAGCCTAAATCGTGGCACCTTGAGAGGGGTTCATCTTTCTGGGAGGCTTCTAGAACCCATGATGGTTCACTAGGAGGTTGATATAGTGAACTGCAACTTGAGGGTCTAGCCCTTGTATCTCATCATAGATCTAGGAGAATACATCATGATTTTGTTTTAGCAAAGACTCATACTATTTATGTTCCTCTGGGGGCATGGATTCACTAGTTAGAATTGGCCTCGAATCTTCCACAGTACTAAGGTTCACCTAGATTATCTCATCAATGATGGTGGAGACACCCTTTTTTAATGAAGGAGGGGAATACTTCAAGTCCTTATTATCATCTCAGGTAGGGGAATTAGTGGGAGGATGTAGTTATTATGGGCCAGTCGGCATAGAGGAAGTATTGGTTCCTACTTGGGAAGAAACAGAATATTCTCTAAGGTTTTCCTGCTCTGCTGAAACTATAGAGACAGAATCCATGAAGCCAATGACATATGGCCTTCGACCACAGGGTCCATTATTAATATCAAAAAAATGGTGATGAGTTGGTGTTCATCGATTCAACCCTGATCTATGGAATATGATAGAATTTCATGAACTAGTATTCATAGGTAGAACATCTCAGTACTACACAGGAGTACGGTCCTCTGGTATTACTCGGTCCTATCCAGTGTAAGAGTATGAGGTAATCTGTGGGCACTCCTTCTTCTTAAGAATGCCAAAACCCTTTTTCTTCGAAAAAATGAAGAAAAACCCAAGCCTGGAATTATTTCCTTCAACCAATGAATCAGAATAATTAAGATTCCATCCAATTTATCCCATATATTTGTTATATTGTTTGTTAGATCATTGAGAGAATTGATACACTCAACCCCATTATTCTAAACCTACTTCTCTTCCTTCTTATAAAATCTAGCATCTAGATAGCAGGATTCAAAGGATTCAAAGGGGATTTATCACCTTGAATCACCCCTACTCAAACATTGATGGAGTATTTAAGGCACTAGTGATACGAGGAGGGAACTTTTGTGTGTAAATAAATCCAGGTCCAACCCAGTAGCATGTTGTAGGTTGTATCCTATGAGACTACCATAAATTCAATGTTTTATATCAAAGCACCAAACTAGGTATTCATCCAAACCTTTCCACATGGTTTCTGATTGCTATTATCAAACCTTAATTGTCATGTTGGAGGGAGTCATGTTTTTATCAGTCAGTCCCAGCTTGTAGAGCATTTAGGTCAAGATAAGGTTAATCCCGGAACTATTATCAACCAAACAGTGGAATACTTTCATGCTATTGAACTGGAATATGATGTACAATGGTCACATGGTCCCCTATATGAGTATTCCCTATTCTTCCCTAGAAAATGAGATGATGGCTTGGTATTCATCTTTCTTGGCCTCCTCTTCTTAGTAGGCCTCTACAACAACTATCCCATCTTCAAAATAGAGAGGGATTCTCAATTAATATTTAAGAGCCTCACACATATTATTTGATAAGTGTAGTTTCTCAAGGATAAAAATCCTCATGAGTATACTAATGAGGTGCTTTAAAACATTGTATTTTTAATCCAAAGGGGTATTATTTCCCAAAGAAGTTTGTTACTTGGTAGGGGTGAAACATGTGCTAACGACTGAAGCACTAAGATCTAACTAGTACTAGAAATATTTTATTGCTGACTATATGACCTAATATAAGAAACTACTAGATGGATGTATTTTTTCTTAGGTTTGGATCTGACCAAACATAGCTTATCATGGTGTGGTCCTAGTTGAACTCCATAGTCAACTAATATTGTTGGTTGTGAAGGAATACCTGAGGAAGAAGAATGGGAGGATAGTACTTACCAAGATTTGTGAAAAACCCTTCTACCTAGTATCGGTATCATGGAGATCCCAGTTTGAGATATTTTCATGATACTTTAGGCAACTCTCATGTCCCTATTCTTTCCTTCAAAGAAATTAGATGGAGTCGCCTAAGGATATTTCATGGAATTCCGCACCATCAAATGTCATGAAGTGGTTTAATAGCTCAATAGAATTCATGGAGGCGTACTCCTACTCATAATTAGTAGATATTCTAGGATTGGGTGAACCTATAATGCATCTTCTAACTTGATAGGCATGAATTCACCAAGGGTTCAAGATGGATTTAGCACAGGCAAGGGACTCCGATTTACCTTGTTCCATCATCACCTATTCTTTCAAGAATTTTAAGGATATGATGAAAATGTATAAGAAGTATTTATATGGGGTGAAGTTACCATAGGAGTATCCTCTCTATCTAAGAAATAATAGATGACATCATGAGCATGATAAAATTCCCAACGAACCAACCAGTCATTGTATTTTTATGTCCCATAACTAGAATTCTACATCCATTCACTGAAGCCTTCATTGTCAATGTTGGTGTCAACAGAGACATGTGTCACCTATTTTGGAACATTTTTAAACTTGAAAAAACCGCAATACACTTGGTCCCAGATCCAATATTTGACTATTTAGCATTCCTTGATAGTGTTTCCAAGGATCCTATGGTATGGGAAATGATCGAACAGTTGGTAAGTTCGGCCTCTTGGGGCCTATTACAATCTAGGAATTTTAGAATATCCTTATCGAGGGCACAAATGAAGTATAATAGGACCTATGAATACCTAAAATAATAGGTCCATTTTATTCTATCTAATATGGGTGGTATGAGGGCCTGGCCTTAATAAGGGGTTGGATCAATATTCTCTTATCTAGAAAGTTGCACTTGGTGAGGCAGTGCTTGATGGGGTTTTTTAGGATGAGGTTGCACCTGATAAGGCTGCACTCAATGAGTCTCATCTAGAAAAGGGGATAACATCGATATCATCTCAAGAACCACTACATTCATGACAGTGATAGTCACTACTTTTTTAGATACTCTCTCCAAATATGGAAGAGGAAATGGGCGTGATAGTGGTCTGACCTTCTATAAGGCTTCCTACAAATGCTAATCCTTTTAAGATAACTCTCAAAATCCATCTAGGTATTTTTTAGTGATGAGGGTAGGGAAAATATCAGCCTTAAGATTCCCCATTCACACCGTCAGTAGTTGATCCTCAAACAGCTGCATATCGAGTGAATATGTGAGGCATTTCTACCAAGTGAAATTTTTTGTTACTCACTAATCATGCCTCTTTATGAACTTTAAGAGCTCGGAAATAAATTTATTGCATGTTATGGAGTTTAAATGATAGATTAACTTTCATTTAAGGTCCTATGAACCAGTAATAGACCCTATGGATAGCTGGTTGTACCAGAATAATGTGGTTCCCTCTAGAATCTGAACAAAACATCAGAGTTTGAAAGCCTCCTACTATTTGGGGGTTACCAACATAAGTACCCACATTAAAATAATGTTGTTTATGTGATTCAGTGGTCCAACCATCCCATTTAATGGGGAAACATTGGTATTTACAAACTCTATGGGTGCTCGGATATTGTCCACCCATGTCGGGTACATCTTTCTATAAGGTGGTATTGTCACCTATCATGTCTCCAGGGCCTCGGGGTGAGTAGTGAGAGTGTCTATAAATTCATGTTGGAAAGTATCTTGGTCCACCAATTTGTTGACAGACTCATCAACTCAAGAATATGGCACTTAAATCTAGGGATTAGCACATCTGGGATCTCAAAGAGGATAATTGCATTTTTCGGGTTGGTTCGATGACTCATACCTCTGTTACTTGACATATCCTCTGGATTTGGATTTAAATGGATTTACAAGGACTCCATGATCGATTGGGGGTTCTTGAATAAGGAGGAAATAATTCCATACTAGGGGAGATATGGGGTCCCTTAGGACATTACCATAATTTAGGTGCTGATCAGCAATGAGATTGGTGATGATCCTTTTATGCTATTTGAGCTGCTAGAGTAAGGTTGCTACCGCAAGCTCTGTCTCCTCTTTCAACACAACATCAAATGGGTCATAGGGCATGACATACCCCTTTCCCTTATTGAGAATTTTATGGGTAGGAATCAATGCCTTATCAAGGGGATCTCCAAGGCTAAGTGCCTACCTCTTCTGATGAGTGAGGACACCTATTAGAGGTTTTATCTAGTATTGTGCCACCCCTTGAGGTGGAGTTTCCCTATATTACCCTATTTCTTTACCCCTATCCCTTTGATCATTGGGTAACTCAATGATAACCATATTAACAATGGTTTTGGATGGGCAGAAACCTTTTTCATATGTTAATAGGTCAGGTTGTCACAAAATATGGCTAAAATGGAGATCAACATATTGTCCCCAACCTCTAATCTGTATGTGTGGAGATGCTTCTTCTATAACTCGATGGACCACTATGGGGATCTTTAAATTGGTTTTTTAAAGGGTCTGGTGATATCCATATTACTCATGGTGTTACTCTACTAGGAGTACTTCAATCTCAACCTTTTTACCATACTAGTTGATGGCATTGACATTATCTTGACTCCCTAAGTAGAAAAACTAAAAATCATGGAGGTGGTGGAATTTTTCTCAGATAATTTGGTGGAAATACACTACCTTTTACTTTATGAGGGACTCCATGATTTCAAATTTTAAATATTCTGGTGACCAAAATACCATAGATAGCTGGTCTATAGCGAGAGCCTCTCGTAGGACCTCTTGCTCAGAGGGAGGTTCCTTCTCTTGGTTTTCCCAAGTCCCAATTGAAATAGTCCAAGATATGGCTGGAGACTCTGATATAGATAGGTTCTTATATTTTTTTACCAGGATAGGATTCATTGTGAAAGTAAAATCTCTATTTCATACTTAGATGCCTCTCGAGGGTGGTTCCAACCTCATCATCACATCCCTATAGGATGGGGTATTCACCAATGCCTTATTTGGGATGTCAGCGGTGTTCATCTGTGGCTCGGTAGAGTGTTCACCATCTGAAGGTGTCACTCCAGACCCTGACATATCCCCAAAATATTGGGTGTGTGTGGAGAGGATAAAAACTAGCATCGAAAAAGATAGATGCAGTGTGAGACCCTAGAAGAGAGCCAAAACATCCTCTACATGCAAGTACCTATATAGGGATATAGGGATCTTATAGACCTTGGCTCCAAGGATCAATAATCTCAAATTCCAAGCTCCTTCCCTAAACTCTAGAATCTAGGGTGAAGGCTCCATCATAGATTCATCCATTTCTTCATAATCTGAGAGGTTAACTAGGTCAATGACAACATAGTTCTTTATAGGGTTTTTCCTTGGACAGTGAGGGTTAATCCTCTGGCCTTGAGATGGTTCTTCATGGTAGGTAATGTCTTCAGAATAGGTAGGTCCTCCGTTTAGATTGATTGTGACATGGGGAGGACATCCATTTTGGTTGATGATGGAGTGGGGAATACCTCTACCCTGGTTGGTAGCAGAACAAGGATTACATATGTGCTAACCTGTGGTGATGTGGGGAGGACCTATGCTCCAATTCTCCTCATCATGTCTTATCCCATAACAGATTTATTTGGTTCCAGTGATTGGAATACTAAGCCCGACCTACCTATGATGTGGCTAGGGTATCGATCCCAATTAGGGAAAGATGAATCCTTGTTCTCCAATCACATGCATTTAGTGGGGTATGTTGGTAGTGGAAGGGGCCATAGGAGAAATAGAAGATTCCCTTTATCAAGAATTATCCAGTTTATACCCCTTACCTTGGCATCGAGCATGTTGAACCAATTCTAGTGAAGATGGGAATAAATCAAGCCACTTCTTGACATGTGGGATCGATTAGTGCTGGCATCGACAAGGCTTGGTGGGATCCCTCCTAGGTAGTTCCTAGGTGGTAGTGACTCTTTTCTCAAATTTAACCTCCCCTACCTCCTTGATATAGTGGAGTTAGTCATCAGAGCGCTCTAGGGAGAGACACATGAAGTGGTTCATCATTAAAACAGGGGTTGGTTTCCCCTTATGTGGACCTCAGTGGTGGTGGTGTCGATAAGGATTTGTTGCTTCTGGGTTTTGGTGGGCCATGTCCATAGTGGGAATGACCCCCTTCTTCTCATACAAACATATGAGGGTATTTATCACCCTTATATGGATGATATCATTGGTGATATGGAGAGTGGGATCCCGAAAGCTAAAGGCGAGGCCAAAGTCATGGCACAGGCGTAGTTGTGCGGGATTGCTACCTCAGCGATTCTCCTACTCTAATGCCTATGAGTGCCAAGTTTCTAATTTCCCATAGCTTGAGTCCTATAAGGAATGTGGATTCAACTTTCAATACTATTACAAGAAAATAAATTTCCAATTCCCCAATTTTTTATAATCTTATGAAGTAGATAAGGATCCATGTTGTCAATGTTTCAGATCGAGGATTCCCAAAACTAACTACTCTAATGTGCAAGTGAGTTTCATGATGGGCACACCATTTTATTGGTGGAACCTAGCATCAAATATCTGAATTTGATAAAATGAAAATCTATTGATTCCCTAATTCTACTAGTCCATTTTTTGAGGAGATGATTTTCACATTAGGTTCACTATTTCTGTTTGTGAATCTTGATTCCAGCAACGTCTATGTCCAATCCCAAATATGGTGTCCAACATTACAAGTCCTCATGGTTGAGGAGAAGATCTCCATATCAGGTTCACCATTTCTATTTCTGATGCTTTCACTGGGGTCACCGAGGTGTAATATGCATGTTGGATTATGTGGCCCTGCATTCCCACTTTTTAAAGGTGGGAAACTTTCATCACTTTCATCAGCAATGTCTACTCTTTAATATAAATAGGATGATAGGAAGTTGGTTTATACTTTCATGAATTCCTACTTGAATATAATTTATTAGTATGGGTCTCCCTCAAAGATTAATCCATGTTCATCAAACTCTCTCCCAGTTCTATCTCTATATTGAAATCGGTAAATTACATTGCTTATGTCTTGATAGGTCATCAACCTTCAGTCAGCTAAGTAGTTGCATTGGGAATATCTAGGCATGTATGGACATTGGGGTACATTGGTCACCTTTAAATCTTTCTCTTTTAGAGGTAATCTCATATGAGGCTTCTTAGGAACGGAACCCAAGGCATCTTGTGTCGATCACGAAGTAATTAATGGAAAGGGAATAATTCTTCTAAGTCTTTTTACATCAAACATCCCATTTTTATTGCATAGGGTAGTTTTTATGGACTAGGGGGATATTTTAACATATTATGGAGATAAGAATAGGGATAATGTCTTGTGTGAATAGGATGCGCACTTGTTTAAAATATTGAGGGGAGATAATGAATACCCCGTGGAGGAGATTAAGTAGGTGTGTCCCTATGATGGAATATGTCACACCTAAGTTGATGAATCAAAACATACCTTGAGTTTGATCTGGTGGTTCATCCCTAGGAGGGAAGATTTCACACTTGAGTTTATAGATGGATCATAATTCCCTTGAGGAAGATCCAGGAGGTGAATCCCAAGGAGGTAATATTTCACACCTAAGTTGATGGATTATAATGCCACTTGAGGTGGATCTAGGAGGTGAATCCCTAAGAGGGAAGATGTTGAACTTGGTTTAATGGATCAGAACACCCCTTGAGGTAGATCCAAGAGGTGAATACCTAGGAGGGAAGATGTCACTCCTAATTTGATGGATCAGAACGCCCCTTGAGGTGGATCCAGGAGGTGCCTCCCTTGAATGGAAGATGTCTCACCTGAGTTGATGGATCAAAATACTCCTTGAGTTGGATCTTAGAGGTGTATCCCTAGGAGGGAAGATGTCACACCTGTGTTTATCGATGTTAGGATTGAACCTCAGGGAGGCATACTATGTACCCTATTTAAAATACATGGATCAAAACCCATGTAGTTCTATGTCGTGGTTTAAATTTGTATGATTGGATCGATCCATGTGTTTTAGTTTCATGTGGTAGGGATACACGTGTCGTAAAAGGAGAATCTATGAGGGATGGTGTGGGGCTTACATGTAAAAGATTCCCATTTCAAGAGGATCACTCTTTGGGGAATGATGTGGGGCTTACACATAGAAGTTTCCCATTGTGGGTGTCTCATACCCTGATAGGGAAGGATGGTTTAGGGATTATGCATGTAAGCTAACTAGGTGTGGAGTTATGTCCCATGGTGGGGGAGGTGGTGGAATCTCATGATGATTGTACATGGAGAATTTTGTGTTTATCACATAGGGTATGAGGTTTGGGGTCATCCCATGTCAATCATACATGGGGAATCTTGTGTTCAGTGAACATGTTAAGGATTCAGTTTAACATCAAGTTCTGAGCAAATTATTATATATATTAACATCATACAACTATGATGTGAAGATATGCAGTTTTAAGTGATGCAATTTGGATGTGGATGGGGTTACTCCTCAAGTGGGGGGGCATTTCAAGGTTGGAGGAAGAACCGACATAGGGAATCCTCACCAAGATAGGTATACAGTTTCCCTTTAGGATGCCACCCCTAGGGCTTACATGACCACTTCTCATATGTCTCTAGGTGGTACATGGTGTTTGAACTACCTTGGAGGAGTGGAAATCCAAAGGCCTGACATTAGGGTCCCTATTATTTTAATAAATGGGCCTTAGGGTACCTATTATTAGAATAAATAGTTATTATCAGGGTCTATTCCACACTTGATATGAAGTGGGTATACATATAAGTGGGTGGTATAGGTCACACAGGGATCCAGGGTGGGGCTGAATTAAACCTGGATTGGTATGGGCCCACAGACACTCTACCTTTATGAAAGGGTGTCAGATGAAGGGAGGCACCAAGGAGAGGACTCGGAGAGGTGATTTTTGATTCTTGGGGACTTTTATAGGGGTATTTTGTGAAGCTCAGGGGACTCAAATAGGTTATGGGTTTTTTGAATGGGTATACTTTGTGAAAAAAGATGGCTCCACCTCAAAGTGAAGTCTCGGTTCCCATGAGATTGGCTTTGTGATGGATATATTCCTCACAAATCCCCAAGTTTCACAAAGGGATTTATTCTTCCGTGAAGGGAATAGGTATTCATAAAAGGTATCTCCAATTTAAGTGGATATTCTTAAGAATATAAAGGGAGTGGTTTCATGAGTAATGGATACCTTGGGGATCTATTTACTCTTTCATTCATGGAGTTTGGGAGGTTCGCAAACTCAGAGCGTTTATTGGAATCTCAAAGGTCAATCATCCCATTAAATGTTGGTCATAAGGGGGTATTTATAGGAATGTGGTTTTCATAATTATTTTAGGCTTTCAAGAATATTAATGAGTTTCAACAGGGTGTAGGGCTCCACGAGTCCGAATGACGCTGCACGGAGGTTATTGAAAACCCTTTATGTGGTTGTGAATAGATCTACGACTCAATTTTAACATTGTGTGGAGGTTATTGTCAGGACTATATATGGCTAGGACATTTATGAGAAAGGACTATTTTCAAAGGTGGGGAGCTTCACAAAACAATCCCTTTAGTGAATTTTTAGGCCATTTTGGCCTATATTTTCTTTGAATCGGCCATGATTTTCTCTTCCTTTCTTGTGACATGCGTATTTTAGTGTCAACATAGCTAGATGAGTTAGTTCATTTAAATAAAAAACAGTAGTTTAATGGTCACTCGATGGAGCCTTGAGATGTCAGTGCACTAAATAAATGTAGATAGATAATGATTTCACGAAAATTTAAATGGTCGTGCCTTCACCATAATATCAATAGCTTGTTGGGTCTATCAATAAAAAGGAATACAATGAAGTTAGAGTGGGGTAATACTAAGAAGTTTCTATGGATATATATAATCTGAGTAGATATCATGATTCTAAAGGATAAATTGAATCAAATAACTGGGGTAGAAACTAGTAGTCGAATAAAAGTTTAGAGGAACAATGAAGAAAGTGTGGGAGTTCATGACTTATGATAACTCACTGGTATTAGTGCATGGAAGATTTACTTAAACAATAAATATTCATAAAGGAATCAATATAGATCTAAAAATGGAATGACCTATTTTTTAAAATAGTGGGTCCCCTAGAACCAACTATGCAGTACTTTTGATTATCATATCATGTGTATAGTTAGATATGCATGATGTTATCTTACCATTATAGTGTAGACTTTTTGGCTTCCATTATTATAATGGTAATTTCCAAAGGTTAATTGTCATGTCGAGAGGTTATAGAAGATCCCAGGCTATAATGAAAACCTCAAGACACTATGACATTAATCCTAAATAAATGTTATTTGGTCTAGATACATCTTATTGACTAGACACAGTAGATGTCTGACTATTAGTTGTTGGGGGCTCATAATCATTGAGACTTCTTCTCATGAAGTTCTCACTTTGTGATCTCTAGTAGTGAGATCATGAGGACAGATCCGCCAATAGGAACACCACATGTTTTGGGTGTCATTGGTTTCTCATATCTACGGACATGTGTATTGGTCTCCTCACTTGAGACCATTACCAATGTATATCATTTGATTATGGACTTTTATGCAAGATGAAAACCATGGTTGTGATGTCGTGGCGAGGTAGTTTGTGTTGGGTACGTCGTTGGTGGTATGACATTGGATGAATGGTCAAGAAAGGATTTTTCACTTCAAAGTTCAGGAAGTTGTATATCTCAGGACTGTTTGATCAGGATGGTTCCACCTTCATATGTATTTGGCCAAAGTAGTAGAAAATCAAATTCATCCAGATAGATCAACAAATAATAAAGAAAGATAAGGATGATGAAACAAGATTTCCTCCTGCTTTATGAGCTATTTAATGACAAAGAGATTATAGTACACAGTCAGTTTTCATAGGATGGTAGTCATTGCTTTGACTATCCTTATCTCTTTAGGGGTCATGATGGGTTGCTAGAATCCCCTCTTGGTCTGTGGATTTATTCACTACTATCGAGATAAGGGCTTAGAGGGTCACACACAATAGCGTATTCAAGAATCCGACCAATTCAGTTGAATAAGTATATGGACATAGTGGGCCCCGCCACGGGGTCCGAGCATTGTCCAAGTTATCTATCACCAATGAATTAAATAAATTTATTATTATTAAAGTTATGAATAATTGGGATTGAATTTATTTAATGTATTTTCAAGTTTAGTAAATACAAGAAAAATATTAACCAAACGAATATTATTTTAATATTCAAGGTTCATTTAATATTAAGCGGGATAGTGAGTCGAGTGAAATGACTCATTTTTATCATGTAATATATTATATATATATAATAAAAGTATGTGATAAAATAATAATAATATTGGTGCAATTTAGTTCATAAAAATTATTTATTTAGTGAACATTGAAATAAATGGGGGTCGGGGAACCCTACTGGGTACTTATCAACGTCACTATAAATATAAGCGGTGGATCTCTCTTATACTGTGCAATTCACTATTCATTAATTTGTATGGAATGAAAATTGAGAGCCTCTCTCTCCTCCCACTTCCTAGAGAGAGAAGCTGATGATCCAAGAGTTCGGATCAAATTCTTCCTCAAGCATCGAAGAGATCTTGATGAGGTTATCTTCGGGACATTTAAAGCAACACCGGATCACCATGCTAGCACCCGGAATTCGACGATCGATGTTCCAGCATATTTTTGGAGTGTGTGTGGATGATTTAGAGGGATCTAGCTTTGGATCCTTCAATCAACAATCACCATTGACTTGTTTCAGTCGACCGAAGCTTCGAATTTGAAATGGGTACGTTTTTCATTTTAGTTTTGTGATCCTTACAATTTATGTGAGATCCTCGGACCTCTTCGGGGCTCAGATCGTCGGAGATGATAAGTTCTGTCATCCCGCTGACGAAAATGTTTAAATCCCCAGCCCACTGGCTTCCACTGCGGGCCCCGGAACCTAACATTGGTATCAGAGGTATTGCATAGATTTTATGATCCAAATAAAAGTAATTTGCATAAAATTAAGTAGATGGTTCAAAAATGGTCCCAACGGCTCTAACCGCACATCGATCTGATGCCAAATTACTGAGTTATGGTCATTTTAAATTTTCGGATTGGATTGAATATGCGGTTTAATCTCGGGTTCTATATTTTATTTCATCTAGCAGAACTGATCAAGTTTAGATCGGTTCGATGGATATAATTAAAATTGTGAAAATTATAATTTTACAAATTAAATAATTTCCACAATAATTTTATTATTTTAATAAGTATTATTTTATTATTAGTATAATGTAATAATAATAAATTATTATTTCATTATAATAATTTTATTTTTATTTAATTTTAATGGCTATTTAGCCATTATAAATAATATGGAGGAATATTTATGTTGATATAGAAAATAAAAGGGAAAATACTTTAAAAGGTAAGTCTTAAAGATTCACTGCTAGAATTTTAAGATTTAGCCGCACTTATATAGCCACAGTTTAAAAAAATCATGGATAAATCCTATTATATCACTATGGTTTTTAAAAAATAGTGGCTTTAGCCACATAATTTCAACCTCCCTCGTGGCTTTCTTCTCTTTCTCATTGACTCTCCTCGAAAACCTTCTCCTCTTCCTCGCGGACTCTTCCTCTCAGCTTTCGTTCGATCATCGTCTGACCTTCATCCTCGCTCGATAGTGCCACCCATCCTCCCACTATCCTCCTCTGATGATGCGGCCACCCAACCTCTGGAGGATTCTCCTCTGATGACGCGACCACCCAACCTCGAGACAATCCTCCGACGACGATGCAACCACCCAACCTCGGGATGATCCTCCTCCAACAACGCGACCACCCAACCTCCCTGTGATCCTCTTCTTCTGACGTGGCTCCAGATCCCCCTCCACCTTCGGGCCACCCTCCTCCTCGACTCACCAATGTGTAATGTTTTTTCAGTACTCACACATTCCAGGTGACCCTCTAATTCTCACTGGTGGGCGATCCATGACTCACAGCTTGTGAGTGGCCTGCAGTAGGGTGTGTTAGGGTTTTTTCTATTTACTCAAATAATTATTCTATTTATGTTGTTTTGGTTTCTATTATCTTTGATTTTCTCTAATGCACAGTAGCATACATATGAACCAGGATGGTTCTAATTCCTCACATGCCCTATGATTTTTTCCACGGAGAAGGGTTTCTTTGATTTCAAATCCATAGCCTTGATTTTTTTTCCTGATTTTCATTAGGTTTGATTGACTTATAGAGTTTAAATATGAAAATTCTAGAAATCAGAAGTTATGATGATATGATTTTAAGTTGGGTTGTCTCGACTCTAGTAGTGTTAGTTTAATTCCATTTATTTTGGATTGGTCCAAATCTATTTGGTTTAGTTTAGGTCTATAACCTTAGTTTCTTATTTTAGTGAATCAATTTTTTTGGTTTACATTGAGTTAGACAGAGCCTTGTATATTTTATTAGGTTTTATTTAAACTAGGTTGGTTTTCTCATTTCTAGTAGTATTAGTATATGTTCTATTTTATTTGGATCAGTTCACTTCTATTTGTTTTAGTTTAAGTCCATATCTTTTGGTTCTTCTTAGTTTAGTGAATCAATTTAGTTTGATTAGTTTTATTAAGTTAGAGTATTTTGATCAGCATGGTTTGTATTTTTGGTTGATGTTATCATTGTTGAAGGTCATTTTGGGTGTTATAATCATGTGGAATTTTATGATGGTTTGTCTATTGTTGGTTCAGTATTTTCTTGATTCAATGATGAAAATGTAATTTCAGGTGAAACTGGGTCAGGATTATTAGTGTTCAGTATCATTGGTATGGAATTTTTAATGAGGTGATGCATATTGGAAACAGTTATTTGATTGATATAAATGGGGCTAGAATAATGGTGATAGTAACTGATGACATAGAGCTTTAGGTGTCACATGATTTCAGCTCTCACATAGATCTCAAGACGTGTCTTATCTCCTCCCAAATCCTATAGTACGTGGCTGAACTACTTGTTAATATTAATTTTAGAATTTGAATTTTAGTTCCTGTTTGTAATTTATTTGTGGCTATTTTGGAAATCTATTGTGTTCATTCACAGTTAACCCAAAAAAAGTTTTCTCTAAAAATTAAAAAACAAATAAGAGTTAGAGATATAATTCAATGAAATTAAATATTTTTTTATAGTTTAGGTTAGTTTGGTTAGGGACCCATTAGTTATTTTATATCAGTTCTATTCATATCAGTGGGGTGGGGACAGTAGTGGGGTGGTGGGGGTGAAGAAGGGGGCAGAGGATAGGGTGGGTTTAGTGGGGTGGGGTGCAGTGGGGTGGGGATAGTAGGGGTGAGGTGGGGTACTGGGGGTGAAGTGGAGTTCAAGGGGAGAGGGTGGGTGCAGGGGTGGGTGATGGAGGGTTCCAAGTTCAGTATTTGATGTTAATTCACCAAATACTTCCTCAATAATACTCTCCCTAAAGAACTGAATGACATTAGGTAGGGTAGATTTAGAGTGATCTGCAGCCACAACACTAGTTACAAGAGCTGCAACATCTAAGTCTAGAACTGTCTTGCCCAATTATAAGCTTGATCTAGCCAAACCTCATGCCCATGTACCATATTAAGTAACCGAAATGCAACCAACATTCCATTTTCCTTAAATGAAAAAAACCCCTTTTTAACAGGCTTGTTCAATAAAGGAGACCCTTGCAAAAATTCCTTTTAAGTCTTCTGGTGAATCATTGCATTGATTCTTCTTGTCTCTAGCCTTCCTTCTAATCATGGATGCATTTTTCTCGGAGTGGGAATGCTCTTTCAAGGATATGGTATGTGAATCTTCAAAAATTGAGAAACATCTGATTGAAAACATAAATCTTACAGGAGATTTAAGGACTTCTAAAAACAAAGAAATTTTCTTTGTGGATGCACTTCATGGTGTTAATGTCATCAAGGATGACCTCCCTAGACCTCCTTGTTTCAAGAAATTGGATGGTGGTGGTTTCTCAGTCATCGCTAATCTGGAATCCCTTCAACAAAGAATCGATATGTGTAAATTATCAATTCTTGGATGTATTTTGTATTCCAAATGAGACAAACCATAGCCCAATGAATATCTAAAATTGAGGATTTCACATTATTGGGGAGGAAATGAATGGAAGAGGTTTCTTCCATATTCTGATGAAGAGTAAGGATGACCTCAAATCAGTGTGGAAGATTAGAAATGTTAATTTGAAGCCTGGTGCACTGTGGATTTCGGATTGACATATTAATTTTGATCCTTTCAATCAAAGGAATTCAACAGCTCAAATATAGGTTATATTAAATGGCCTAAACTGGGTGTATTGGCACCCTACAATATTGAATGATATTTCTTCTTGTATTGGAATTAATCTGAAATTGGATCAATGCACTCTTTATGGAGAGCTAGGATTATATGTCAGAATCTTGGTTGATGCTGATTTTGATACCAAGCTGTCAAACTCCATCAATTTCATTGCTAATGACTGTAGGTTGAAGTATTGGTAGAGTATGAATATGTTCTCCATTTTTTGATTATTGCTCAATTTTTGGACACAACATCTCTAATTTTAGAGTCATTCAGAAGCAAGTGAATCCCCCTTCTAATGTTAATACATGGAAAGAGGTTAATAGGAGGAAGAATGGAAAAGTTACTTCCCTGGAAAAAAAATGATCCACCAAGAAAAGATGGACCTGGTAAATGGGTGAAAAAACAATCAAGTACATTTGATGTTAAAAACATCAATGGTAAATCTTGGGCCTCTCTTATTACTGAAGAGGAAGTAGATGTTGATTTATCTCATCCCACCACTAATCTATTTTTACCTGGTCCTTCTAGTGATAATATGGCTTATGATGGAGTTACAAATAGTGGGGATGATAAAAAATTTCTTGAAATTGCCTATGATATTGTATGCCTTATTGATTCTCATCAAGATGATCATTGTAATGTCACCCCTGTTAAGAATGTTGAAGTTGCAACCTCCCAAACTCAAAATAATAATACATGTGTTGTTTTCTAGGATGTTAGTGGTGAATCTAAAGGTTATGGATTTATAGAAAAGGAAGATGAGACCATCTATATTGAATTTGATCAAGATATTACGATTCTTATTGAATCTTTTTGGGATGAGAAACTCAGAAGTATCTCTGATATGCAGGAACCGATTTTTATTTCCCAAACTGGTATTAATCAGACTGGATTATATTTACAGGAGGGAGGTAACACCCTTTGCAAGGATAATTTGGAATCTGCTAGCATAAACATGGATTCTGTATGTCCGAGTGTTGCATATAGGCCTGGGAAAACTCTTCTGTCTACTGATAATTTGGAAACTACTAGCATAAACATGGATTCTGCAGGCCTGAGAGTTGTATATAGGTCTGAGCATACTCCTCTGTCTATGGATATTCTAAAATAGGTACATACAATCAATCTAACTAGAGACAGTAACAAGGCCAATGCATCCCACAGTGGGAGTTGTATACAATATAAGGTTAATCAATTTTAAAAAGATCCAAAGTGTAATGAAATAGTAAGAAAAAGATCTACTTATGTTGTTAATCCTAGAATCAATACTAGAATTCTAATTTTGAATGGAGTTAATTATTGTATCACTCATTAGATTAATACCAGTTTGAGTTTCACATCTAAAGGTAATCCAAAGGGACTTTTCCCTACTGTATCAGACCAAGGAAGGGAATTGGGCTATCCTAATAAAAAAAGTCATGAAAGGGAAGTATTATTATAAGTAGGGATGGGAAACAATCTATTACTTTCCGGAGATCAACCAGGAATAAAAACTCTGGTGTTAAGAAGAAAGGGAGCTCTAGCTCCAAATCAATGTTTAATTGAAGATTATTTTCTGAAATTTTTAGGGATAGGATAAACTAAAATAGTTAGTTATCTTAAGATTTTTGTTAACAAACACAATCTTGGTCTTATTGTTCTTTATAAGCCTAATAGGATATTTTCTGAGAAATTTTCTGCTCTTACCAAGATGGGATACCAACTGTTTGGTACTAATCAGTCCAATAATGACACAAAAAGGCTTTGGGTTTTTTCTCATTTTAGACTTCATGAAGTCTACCGTAGTAATTCTTCAGAGTATATGGTTACCCTTAGTTATAATTGTTTTGGAATAACAAAATATTGATTATTCATTTATTCTTACAATGTTTATCAAGAAATAAGATCTTTATGGATGAGCATCATTGCTATGAGAGACACAATTAAGGATCCTTGGTATCATGGTTCTTTAGTAGGGAGTAATTATCTAGCTCACTTAAGTGGGATGGATTTCTTGTAGTGTTTCCAACAATGCATATTCTGGTTGTCTAGACCCTACTAGAATCTGGATTTGGGTGGCCTAGTTCATCTTTAACATAATGAAGTTATATAGAATCTGAATTTTTAGTTTTTCATGAAGCATCTTAAATGTGGTTAGAAACAAATATGCACAATGAATCATTTTTTCAGTAGATAGGAGTATCCAATTTCTTGGTGCCCCTCTTCTTGATCATCTTGATTTGAATCTTAGACAAATGAAATTCTTAGGCTCTATTTAACCTTGAATTTAGTTTTTGGTTTTTGGTTTATTTTAGACTTTGGAGGGGGTGTGCAGGGGTTGTTTTGGGGTTGTGTCGGGGTTGTGTAAGGGTGTGTGAGGGTGTGTAGGGGGTGGCGGGGGTGCAGGGGGTGTGGAGGGTGTGTGTCCAGTGGGTGTGTGTAGGGGGTGTGTAGGGTACAGGGGTAGGGGGTGTGTGCAAGGGGTGGAGGGAGTGTGTGCAGGGGGAAGGAAGTGTGCATTAGAGGGGGGAGGGGTGTGCTGGGGTTGTGTTGTGGTGTGCATGGGGTGTGTGCTGGGTGTGTGCAGGGGGTGTGTAGGGTACAGGGGCAGGGGCTATGTGGGAGAGTGTGTAGGGGGTGTGCAGGGTGCAGGGGGTGGAGGGACTGTGTGCAAGGGGAAGGAAGTGTGCATTGGAGGGGGGAGGGTGTGATGGGGTTGTGTTGTGGTGTGCAGGGGGTGTGTGCTGGGTGTGTGCAGGGGGTGTGTAGGGTATAGGGATAGGTGATGTGTGGGAGAATGTGTAGAGGGTGGAGGGAGTGTGTGCAGGGGGCAGGAAGTGTGCAGTGGAGGGGGAGGGGTGTGCAGGGGTTGTGTTGGGTGTGTGATGTGTGTGCAGGGGGGAGAAGCTGGGTTCACCATGCCATGTTTTTCAAAAATGCGTTTCTAAAAAAAAGAGCTTTTATTCCTTATGTAATATATTTTTTTTAATGATAAAGTGTTCTTTTTGTAAAGTCAAAGTTTTGGCATGTATTTTTCTTTGATGAATGAGTGTTTTTGAAATTTTATTCCAGGGGGGGCATGGGGGTGCAGGGGGGCTGTCTAGGGGGGTGCAAGGGCTGTCCAGGAGGGTGAAAGGGTTTTCTAGGGGCGGTGCAAGGGGGTTGTTCAGGGGGGCATGGGGGTGCAGGGGAGGCTCTACAGGGGGTGCAAGGGATGTCCACGGGGGTGCAAGGGGGCTGTCTAAGGGGTGCAAGGGGGTTGTCCGGAGGGTGCAAGGGGGTTGTCCAGGGGGGGCATGGGGTGCTGGGGGGCTGTCCAGGGGGTGCTGGGGGCTTTCTAGGAGGGGCATGGAGGTGCAGGGGTTGCAAGGGGGCTGCCCAGGGGTGCAGGGGGGGCTATTTGGGGGGGGGGGGGTTGTGGGTTTTTTTATAAAATGTGAAGCCTTATAGCCATGGTTTTAAACTATGGTTGTAGGCCTAAATCCATGGTTTTAAACTGTGGCTAAAGCTATATAGCCACGTTTTTGAACCATTGATATAGGCTTTGTGCGACTTAATGTTTTCTACAGTTTCAAATCGTGGATAAAACCCTATAGCCAAGGTTTTGAACCGTGGATAAAGCTATATAGCCACAGTTTTGAACCATGGCTATAGGCTTTGAATGGCTTAATGTTCTTCCATGGTTTCAAAACGTGGCTATAGCCCTATAGCCACAGTTTCAAGCTGTGGCTATAGAGCTATAA